>CAWUFW010000311.1:85000-1500000 GCA_963921515.1 Calotriton arnoldi
GACAGTTATAGTTAGTTGGACATTGCACTCGTACAAAACCCGTGAAATTCCCCGTTATAGTTAGTCCAGCTAACTATAACTCGCGCCCGCAATGCACTGCTGATGACGTCACATATTACATCACTCATGACATGGTCAGTGACATCACTGATGACATCACTGATGACATCTCAAATGACATCACTGATGACATCATTCAGTGACTGTGTGTTTCTGTAAAGTTTATATATTTTTAATATATATAGGAAAAGACGTATTGAAGAATGAGTGGGTGTGTAAGTGTCTGTATGGATGATTTAGTAGGTGCGTGACTGACTCTATAAGTGAGTGATTTAACATATCTTACTGAATGCATGGGTTAGTGACTAAACTGGGTGAATGTCTGTATCCGTCTGTCTGTTGCTGTGTAAGTGGCTGCATGTGTTTGTGAATAGCTACATGAGTGTCTATATGAGTTATTGAATGCTTGTCTGAGTATCTGTATGGGTGCCTGAGTGTTTGTGTGGGAGGGGTGTGTGCAACTCTGTGCATAGATGTGTGAGTGGGTGATTCACTGGGTGGATGGTTTCAAGAGTGCAACTGTGATAGACTGTATGGGTGGGTAAGTGTGTGTAAGAGTGTGTTAGTGAGTGAATGTATGTCCCAGTGGTACATGTGTGAGTAACTACATATGTGAAAGGCAGTATATATGTGTGTTGGAGTATATAAATAGCTATAAGCGAGAGTGAGTGATTGTGATAGTGGCTGTATGGATGAGTGTGT
Source organism: Calotriton arnoldi (assembly GCA_963921515.1). Lineage (NCBI taxonomy): Eukaryota > Metazoa > Chordata > Amphibia > Caudata > Salamandridae > Calotriton > Calotriton arnoldi. The sequence continues at coordinate 85,763 of CAWUFW010000311.1, forward strand.
GCTTGTATCAGTGATTGTATAAGAGCGTAAGAATGTGCTACTATTTGTATGAGTAAGTGAGCTGGTGTGTGTATAACTGTATAGGTGAGTAAATGGTAGTGTGTTTAATTATTTGCATGACTGACTAGGTGTGTGAGTACCTCTATGGATGAGTGGCGGTGTTTGAGTGTCTATATAGGAGTATGAGTGCATATGATAGTCCTGTACTGAGTGACCGTAAGTATGAGTGACTGTACGGGTGAGTGAGTGGATGTGTGCGTAGACCTAAGAATCAGTGAGTGGGTATGTAGTTATTGGTGTTGGAGTGTCTATGGTTTTGCGAATGGCAGTCTGTAATTTAGAGTGGGTGTATCAAAGGTTATATTAGGGTGTGAGGAGGTGCATCAGATTATCACGTGGATGATGTCATCAGTGATGTCATTTGAGATGTCATCAGTGATGTCATCAGTGATGTCACTGACCATGTCATGAGTGATGTAATATGTGACGTCATCAGCAGTGCATTGCGGGGCGCGAGTTATAGTTAGCTGGACTAACTATAACGGGGAATTTCACGGGTTTTGTACGAGTGCAATGTCCAACTAACTATAACTGTCCCTAAAACCTATGGTTTTTCAGTGAATTTCAAAGGTTTTTAAATGCTAATTTGTAACTATAACGTCCCTGAAACCTATGGTTTTTTCAGTGAATTTCAAAGGTTTTTAAATGCTAATTTGTAACTATAACATGTCTGAAACCTACAGTTTTTTCAGTGAATTTCAAAGGTTTTGTAAATGACAATTTTTAAATGTATTAATTGTTATATAAATATTTTTCATACTGATTTCCAAATTTTTTAGAAACAATTTTTTTTAACATATTTTATTTTTTAAATTACATTGTAATTACATTATACATTACATTACAAAAAATACTTTCTCAGAATGAATTACTTTAGTTTATTTACTTTGCACATAGGCAATAGACTTTTAAGTACAGTAGTTACAGTTGTTGCAATGGGCAACACATTTTCAAACACAATGCAACATTCAGCTCAATGTGAATTTCTAGTTAAATGCAATTAGTTACTTTATGGATTACTTTTCTAACCACATTACTGGATCCTAGATTCAGTCCTGGGACATCTCCTGTAAACAGTTGAGTAAAAGCGTTTTGGTTACAGTCGTGATTTTTAAGGAATATTATTGTACTTTAAAAGTTCACACTTAGAAACTTTTTCTCATAGAATCACCAATGTTATCCTATGGAAGGAAATTCACTTAGAAGTTAAAAACTGTTATCGTTACTTTTTCTTACTCAGTGTTGGATCCTGGATCCAGCACTGGTGCATCTCCTGTAAACAGTTGAAAGAATGCGTTTAAGTCATACAGGCGATTTTTAGGAATATTTGTAGTTTGTGAAAATCGACACTTTGAAACTTTTCTGCTGAAAACCAGACAATGGATTCCTATGGAAGGAAATTCAAGTTACTGGTAAGTACGGTTAAAATTACTTTTCAGGATCAGTACTGGGCTGAAAGATGCAGCACTGAGGTCTCTCCTGATAACAGGTGAGTAAATCAGAATTCGTATTTCGGCTGATTTTAGAGGAATATTTTAAAGTTCCAAAACTCCACACTTAGAAGAATTTCCAAGTGAAACCAGTCAATGTTAGCCTATGGAAGGAAATTCAAGTTACTGGTAAGTACGGTTAAAATTACTTTTCAGGACCAGTACTGGGCTGAAAGATGCAGCACTGAGGTCTCTCCTGATAACAGGTGAGTAAATCAGAATTCGAATTTCGGCTGATTTTAGAGGAATATTTGTATGTTTCAAAAAGCAACACTTAGAAACTTTTTCAGCAAAAAGCAGGCAATGATATCCTATGGAAGGAAATTCAAGTTACTGGTAAGTACGGTTAAAATTACTTTTGAGGATCAGTACTGGGCTGAAAGATGCAGCACTGAGGTCTCTCCTGATATCAGGTGAGTAAATCGGAATTCGTATTTCGGCTGATTTTAGAGGAATATTTTAAAGTTCCAAAACTCCACACTTAGAAGAATTTCCAAGTGAAACCAGTCAATGTTAGCCTATGAAGGAAATTCAAGTTACCGGTAAGTACGGTTAAAATTACTTTTGAGGATCAGTACTGGGCTGAAAGATGCAGCACTGAGGTCTCTCCTGATAACAGGTGAGTAAATCGGAATTCGTATTTCGGCTGATTTTAGAGGAATATTTTAAAGTTCCAAAACTCCACACTTAGAAGAATTTCCAAGTGAAACCAGTCAATGTTAGCCTATGAAGGAAATTCAAGTTACCGGTAAGTACGGTTAAAATTACTTTTGAGGATCAGTACTGGGCTGAAAGATGCAGCACTGAGGTCTCTCCTGATAACAGGTGAGTAAATCGGAATTCGTATTTCGGCTGATTTTAGAGGAATATTTTAAAGTTCCAAAACTCCACACTTAGAAGAATTTCCAAGTGAAACCAGTCAATGTTAGCCTATGAAGGAAATTCAAGTTACCGGTAAGTACGGTTAAAATTACTTTTGAGGATCAGTACTGGGCTGAAAGATGCAGCACTGAGGTCTCTCCTGATAACAGGTGAGTAAATCGGAATTCGTATTTCGGCTGATTTTAGAGGAATATTTTAAAGTTCCAAAACTCCACACTTAGAAGAATTTCCAAGTGAAACCAGTCAATGTTAGCCTATGGAAGGAAATTCAAGTTACTGGTAAGTACGGTTAAAATAACTTTTCAGGATTAGTACTGGGCTGAAAGATGCAGCACTGAGGTCTCTCCTGATAACAGGTGAGTAAATCAGAATTCGTATTTCGGCTGATTTTAGAGGAATATTTGCACAATGGTGAAGGGAGGGGCGGGGCCTGAGGTGACATCTGTGCAAACGCGCCCCGTGGCGTGTTTTAAGTTGGGGGATTAAGTCCCCTTGAATCATGAGGGTCCCTACGGGCCAACTAGCCCACCAGGAACCTCCAGTATGCGCCAGGGGCTGCGTTGCAGAGACATTTACAGAGGCCACACCCTTTTTACACCTCTCTGCAACGCAGCTCTGTGGCGCTTTCTGGACGTACCTGTTGGGCTAGTTGGCCCCCAGGGACCCTCAGGATTGAAGAGGATTTAATTCCCCATCTTAAAACGCGCCACGGGGCCTGTTTGCACACATGTCACCTGAAGACCCTCCCCTCCCTTCACCACTGTGCAAACGCGCCCGTGGCGCGTTTTAAGTCGGGGGATTAACTCCCCTTGAATCCTGAGGGTCCCTGGGGTGCAACTAGCCCACCATATACCTCCAAAAGCGCCATAGAGCTGCGTTGCAGAGAGGTGTAAAAGCGGGCGTGGCCTCTGTACACCTCTCTGCAAGGCAGCCCCTGGCGCATACTGGAGGTTCCTGGTGGGCTAGTTGGCCCCAGGGACCCCAGTATTCAAGGGAATTCGTTCCCCCTCTGCAAACGCGCCAGGGCGCGTTTGCAGAGTGGTGAAGGAAGGGGCGGGGCCTACTGGCCCGATCGTTTTTTTTTTTTTTTTCCCCTGAAGGGGGCTGTGTAGCCCCCTTCCTTTTCCTATTTTTAGGCCCTGGGGACCCCATCCCCAGGGCCTTTCCCACTTTTTTATTAAAATAAAAAAAAAAACGGGAAGAGGGCCGCGTGGCCCCCTTCCCTGGGCCTGTATTGGCCCCGGGGACCCCATCCCCCGGGGCATGGCCTCTTTTTTTATTTGGAGGGGGCTGCGTGGCCCCCTCCTCAGGCCATTTAAGGCCCCGGGGACCCCATCCCCGGGGCCGGCCTTCACCTTTTTTTTTTTTTTAATTTGTGTTACTTTGGGGAGGGGGCAGCCTGGCCCCCTCCGTGGCCTCTTATGGCCCCGGGGACCCCATCCCCCGGGGCCTGGCCTCTCGTTGGGGACTGTGGGGGGTCCCCAAACCCCCACAGTCCCGCCGGCTCCCCGTGTCCTACGGGAGCCGGCATTGCTTACACATGGGGAGCAGCTAACATGCTGCTCCCCATGTGGAAAGCAATCGGCTTTGGATATTGGAAGAGAGAGCAGGTTTCCTGCTCTCTCTTCCAATATCCAAAGCAAGTTTGCAATGACAGGACGGGAGCCGCGAGGCTCCGTCCTGTCATTGCAAACAGCAGTGTCCCGGGAGTAGGCACCCGGGACACTGCAGGAGCCGGCCCTGGGGGTGGCGGTCCCCAGGGCCATCAAGGGCTCCAGGAGGGGGCCGCGCGGCCCCCCTCCTACATTTTGAAAGCCCGGGGAGGTGGTGGTCCCCGGGGCTCTGGAGGTCCAAAACGGACCCCCATTTTAATTTTTCTTAGTGCCCCGGGGAGGTGGTGGTCCCGGGGCGTGTGGGGGCTGGAGCCCCCACACAGGTTTTTAATTAAAAAAAGAAGCCCGGGGAGGTGGTGGTCCCCGGGGCTGCGGGAGGCTCAGAGCCCTCCCGCACCATTCTACATAAAGCCCCGGGGGTGGTGGTCCCCGGGGCTTGGGGAGCCTTAGAGGCCCCCACACATAAATTAACCCCCCAGCATGCCCCCGGGACTTGGCCCACCCGGGGGCCAATTAACATCGAGCGCGGGAGACCGCGCTTCGATTTTTCGGCAGGGTTCGCGCTCCCTGAGCGCATCCTGCCGATTTAAAAAAAAAAAAAAATTTTTTGCCCAGGGGGTCCTTGTGGGACCCCTGAGCAGACCTAGGGGTCAGGGTGTTTCTACCCTGCCCCCTTTGTGCGCTTTGCGCACTTGTTTCTGTCCCTCGGTTCTACCGAGGGACAAAATGGCTGCCAACACTTCCTGGTTTGGAGTGTTGACAGCCAATTAACATAAAGCTCGTGCTCGGGAGGATCCGCGGCCCTAGATATCACTATCTTTTTTACTTTTGATTTTCTCAGCAACTACTGAACGGATTTACACCATTTAACAAAAGGGTTCTTTCTGAACCAAGAACTACCTCTTTGCCAAATTTGGTGTAATTCCGTTCAGCAGTTCGAGCTGTAGCCGTGTCTAAAGTTTCCTATGGAAAATTGCATGGGGAAAATGCGTTTTGGGACCCCCCTTTTTCTCGGCCCCCGCTTGACGAATCCCCCGAGACTTTCAGGGTAGGAGCGGACCGGAGCGGGCCATAAAGTTTGAAAATTTTGCGAAGATACGTCAACCGGCAAGAGAGTTATTTCAAATAGAATGTCGCGGATTTCCTATGGATAATAGGTTGTAACTATAACTATCTACTGGCGACCGCCAGTAGATAATATATACACAATACACACACATATATATACACAATACACACATATATATATATACACAATACACACATATATATATATATATACGCACACATATATACACACAATACACACAAACACATATATATATACACACACAATACACACACATATATATATATATATATATATATATATACACACAATACACACATATATATATACACAATACACATATATATGTATACACAATACACATATATATGTATACACAATACACACATATATGTATACACAATACACACATATATATATATATATACACTACACACATATATATATATATACACAATACACACATATATATATATATACACAATACACACATATATATATATATACACAATACACACATATATATATATATATACACAATACACACATATATATATATATACACAATACACATATATATATATATATATATACACACAATACACATATATATACACACAATACACAAATATATATACACACAATACACATATATATATATACAATACATATATATATATATACAATACATATATATATATATATATATATACACACAATGCACACATATATATGCACAATGCACACATATATATACACAATACACACACATATATATATACAATGCACACACATATATACACAATGCACACACATATATACACAATGCGCACATATATACACAATACACACACATATATACACAATACACACAAACATATACACAATACACAAACATATATATATATATATATATACACACACAATACACACACACATATATACACACATATATATACACACAATACACACACATATATACACAATACACACACATATATACACAATACACACACATATATACACAATACACACACATATATATATACACAATACAAAACGATGTACCCAGTCAGTAGTGACAGAGATCAAAATTGGACATGCTAGTGGTTAGCGACAAAATTGAAAATACACAACTATGTAAAACATACATATGTAGTCCAATAAAGTTACAAGTGAAATAGGCTACTCAGCACCCGGTCTTCTAAAATACATAGCGGCTGTGCCTATAATCATCTAATCAAAATAATAATTAATACATCTCTCTATCAACTGAAAATTTATGTGTATAACCGTGTCTGTAAGACATACTACTGATAAGGTGTCAAATGTTGTTTTGGGAGTACATATAATTTTTAGGTCCACCATGTGTCTGAAATTATGCTTACGCGCTACATAGGTGAGCACAGGCACAGCCATTCTGTATCGTAGAAGACCGGGTGCTGAGCAGTTTATTTTGCTCACAACCATGTAACTTTATTGACACTGAACAATGACACTGTTTGGCCGCTTTGAGTGATGTCTACACGGATGACGACATCTCCCACTTGGGGATCTATCTTATTGTTGATACTTTCATTATCTCATATTTGGCACTGGTCTAGCTTAGGCAACAGCTCTCTGGCGGAGGTATCTAGTGACCTTGGGACATCTTCATGTAAACGCATACACCGTACAGTTTTAACATTTGACACCTTATCAGTAGTATGTCTTACAGACACGGTTATACACATACATTTTCAGTTGATAGAGAGATGTATTAATTATTATTTTGATTAGATGATTATAGGCACAGCCGCTATGTATTTTAGAAGACCGGGTGCTGAGTAGCCCATTTCACTTGTAACTTTATTGGACTACATATGTATGTTTTACATAGTTGTGTATTTTTCAATTTTGTCGCTAACCACTAGCATGTCCAATTTTGATCTCTGTCACTACTGACTGGGTACATCGTTTTGTAATCTGTATTTTACAATTGACTGAATGATATATCTATAATCTATGTGTGTATTACAACAGGAATGTATTACTTAGTTTTTAACCATTCCAAGATGGCCGCCGCCAATCACAGGCATGTACCTTTTTTATTTTCATTGCCATTGACTCTCTATAATTGTTGCCCTCATTGGTTGCACGGTTCACGTGATCAAGCTTTCAGGGAAGCGAAACGCGTTGTGAATAAACACAGCAGTGGACACTACGATCACAGAGTCCTCCTTTTCTGAGAGCACGCGGAACTGTGAGATTTACGTAAGGACACATATATATATACACAACACACACATATATATATATATATATATTCACTGAAAAAACCATAGGTTTTAGGGACAGTTATAGTTAGTTGGACATTGCACTCGTACAAAACCCGTGAAATTCCCCCGTTATAGTTAGTCCAGCTAACTATAACTCGCGCCCGCAATGCACTGCTGATGACGTCACATATTACATCACTCATGACATGGTCAGTGACATCACTGATGACATCACTGATGACATCTCAAATGACATCACTGATGACATCATTCAGTGACTGTGTGTTTCTGTAAAGTTTATATATTTTTAATATATATAGGAAAAGACGTATTGAAGAATGAGTGGGTGTGTAAGTGTCTGTATGGATGATTTAGTAGGTGCGTGACTGACTCTATAAGTGAGTGATTTAACGTATCTTACTGAATGCATGGGTTAGTGACTAAACTGGGTGAATGTCTGTATCCGTCTGTCTGTTGCTGTGTAAGTGGCTGCATGTGTTTGTGAATAGCTACATGAGTGTCTATATGAGTTATTGAATGCTTGTCTGAGTATCTGTATGGGTGCCTGAGTGTTTGTGTGGGAGGGGTGTGTGCAACTCTGTGCATAGATGTGTGAGTGGGTGATTCACTGGGTGGATGGTTTCAAGAGTGCAACTGTGATAGACTGTATGGGTGGGTAAGTGTGTGTAAGAGTGTGTTAGTGAGTGAATGTATGTCCCAGTGGTACATGTGTGAGTAACTACATATGTGAAAGGCAGTATATATGTGTGTTGGAGTATATAAATAGCTATAAGCGAGAGTGAGTGATTGTGATAGTGGCTGTATGGATGAGTGTGTGCTTGTATCAGTGATTGTATAAGAGCGTAAGAATGTGCTACTATTTGTATGAGTAAGTGAGCTGGTGTGTGTATAACTGTATAGGTGAGTAAATGGTAGTGTGTTTAATTATTTGCATGACTGACTAGGTGTGTGAGTACCTCTATGGATGAGTGGCGGTGTTTGAGTGTCTATATAGGAGTATGAGTGCATATGATAGTCCTGTACTGAGTGACCGTAAGTATGAGTGACTGTACGGGTGAGTGAGTGGATGTGTGCGTAGACCTAAGAATCAGTGAGTGGGTATGTAGTTATTGGTGTTGGAGTGTCTATGGTTTTGCGAATGGCAGTCTGTAATTTAGAGTGGGTGTATCAAAGGTTATATTAGGGTGTGAGGAGGTGCATCAGATTATCACGTGGATGATGTCATCAGTGATGTCATTTGAGATGTCATCAGTGATGTCATTAGTGATGTCACTGACCATGTCATGAGTGATGTAATATGTGACGTCATCAGCAGTGCATTGCGGGGGCGCGAGTTATAGTTAGCTGGACTAACTATAACGGGGGAATTTCACGGGTTTTGTACGAGTGCAATGTCCAACTAACTATAACTGTCCCTAAAACCTATGGTTTTTTCAGTGAATTTCAAAGGTTTTTTAAATGCTAATTTGTAACTATAACGTCCCTGAAACCTATGGTTTTTTCAGTGAATTTCAAAGGTTTTTTAAATGCTAATTTGTAACTATAACATGTCTGAAACCTACAGTTTTTTCAGTGAATTTCAAAGGTTTTGTAAATGACAATTTTTAAATGTATTAATTGTTATATAAATATTTTTCATACTGATTTCCAAATTTTTTAGAAACAATTTTTTTACATATTTTATTTTTTAAATTACATTGTAATTACATTATACATTACATTACAAAAAATACTTTCTCAGAATGAATTACTTTAGTTTATTTACTTTGCACATAGGCAATAGACTTAAGTACAGTAGTTACAGTTGTTGCAATGGGCAACACATTTTCAAACACAATGCAACATTCAGCTCAATGTGAATTTCTAGTTAAATGCAATTAGTTACTTTATGGATTACTTTTCTAACCACATTACTGGATCCTAGATTCAGTCCTGGGACATCTCCTGTAAACAGTTGAGTAAAAGCGTTTTGGTTACAGTCGTGATTTTTAAGGAATATTATTGTACTTTAAAAGTTCACACTTAGAAACTTTTTCTCATAGAATCACCAATGTTATCCTATGGAAGGAAATTCACTTAGAAGTTAAAAACTGTTATCGTTACTTTTTCTTACTCAGTGTTGGATCCTGGATCCAGCACTGGTGCATCTCCTGTAAACAGTTGAAAGAATGCGTTTAAGTCATACAGGCGATTTTTAGGAATATTTGTAGTTTGTGAAAATCGACACTTTGAAACTTTTCTGCTGAAAACCAGACAATGGATTCCTATGGAAGGAAATTCAAGTTACTGGTAAGTACGGTTAAAATTACTTTTCAGGATCAGTACTGGGCTGAAAGATGCAGCACTGAGGTCTCTCCTGATAACAGGTGAGTAAATCAGAATTCGTATTTCGGCTGATTTTAGAGGAATATTTTAAAGTTCCAAAACTCCACACTTAGAAGAATTTCCAAGTGAAACCAGTCAATGTTAGCCTATGGAAGGAAATTCAAGTTACTGGTAAGTACGGTTAAAATTACTTTTCAGGACCAGTACTGGGCTGAAAGATGCAGCACTGAGGTGTCTCCTGATAACAGGTGAGTAAATCAGAATTCGAATTTCGGCTGATTTTAGAGGAATATTTGTATGTTTCAAAAAGCAACACTTAGAAACTTTTTCAGCAAAAAGCAGGCAATGATATCCTATGGAAGGAAATTCAAGTTACTGGTAAGTACGGTTAAAATTACTTTTCAGGATCAGTACTGGGCTGAAAGATGCAGCACTGAGGTCTCTCCTGATAACAGGTGAGTAAATCAGAATTCGTATTTCGGCTGATTTTAGAGGAATATTTTAAAGTTCCAAAACTCCACACTTAGAAGAATTTCCAAGTGAAACCAGTCAATGTTAGCCTATGGAAGGAAATTCAAGTTACTGGTAAGTACGGTTAAAATTACTTTTCAGGACCAGTACTGGGCTGAAAGATGCAGCACTGAGGTCTCTCCTGATAACAGGTGAGTAAATCGGAATTCGAATTTCGGCTGATTTTAGAGGAATATTTGTATGTTTCAAAAAGCAACACTTAGAAACTTTTTCAGCAAAAAGCAGGCAATGATATCCTATGGAAGGAAATTCAAGTTACTGGTAAGTACGGTTAAAATTACTTTTGAGGATCAGTACTGGGCTGAAAGATGCAGCACTGAGGTCTCTCCTGATAACAGGTGAGTAAATCGGAATTCGTATTTCGGCTGATTTTAGAGGAATATTTTAAAGTTCCAAAACTCCACACTTAGAAGAATTTCCAAGTGAAACCAGTCAATGTTAGCCTATGAAGGAAATTCAAGTTACCGGTAAGTACGGTTAAAATTACTTTTGAGGATCAGTACTGGGCTGAAAGATGCAGCACTGAGGTCTCTCCTGATAACAGGTGAGTAAATCGGAATTCGTATTTCGGCTGATTTTAGAGGAATATTTTAAAGTTCCAAAACTCCACACTTAGAAGAATTTCCAAGTGAAACCAGTCAATGTTAGCCTATGAAGGAAATTCAAGTTACCGGTAAGTACGGTTAAAATTACTTTTGAGGATCAGTACTGGGCTGAAAGATGCAGCACTGAGGTCTCTCCTGATAACAGGTGAGTAAATCGGAATTCGTATTTCGGCTGATTTTAGAGGAATATTTTAAAGTTCCAAAACTCCACACTTAGAAGAATTTCCAAGTGAAACCAGTCAATGTTAGCCTATGAAGGAAATTCAAGTTACCGGTAAGTACGGTTAAAATTACTTTTCAGGACCAGTACTGGGCTGAAAGATGCAGCACTGAGGTCTCTCCTGATAACAGGTGAGTAAATCGGAATTCGTATTTCGGCTGATTTTAGAGGAATATTTTAAAGTTCCAAAACTCCACACTTAGAAGAATTTCCAAGTGAAACCAATCAATGTTAGCCTATGAAGGAAATTCAAGTTACCGGTAAGTACGGTTAAAATTACTTTTGAGGATCAGTACTGGGCTGAAAGATGCAGCACTGAGGTCTCTCCTGATAACAGGTGAGTAAATCAGAATTCGTATTTCGGCTGATTTTAGAGGAATATTTGCACAATGGTGAAGGGAGGGGCGGGGCCTGAGGTGACATCTGTGCAAACGCGCCCCGTGGCGCGTTTTAAGTTGGGGGATTAAGTCCCCTTGAATCATGAGGGTCCCTACGGGCCAACTAGCCCACCAGGAACCTCCAGTATGCGCCAGGGGCTGCGTTGCAGAGACATTTACAGAGGCCACACCCCTTTTTACACCTCTCTGCAACGCAGCTCTGTGGCGCTTTCTGGACGTACCTGTTGGGCTAGTTGGCCCCCAGGGACCCTCAGGATTGAAGAGGATTTAATTCCCCATCTTAAAACGCGCCACGGGGCCTGTTTGCACACATGTCACCTGAAGCCCTCCCCCTCCCTTCACCACTGTGCAAACGCGCCCGTGGCGCGTTTTAAGTCGGGGGATTAACTCCCCTTGAATCCTGAGGGTCCCTGGGGTGCAACTAGCCCACCATATACCTCCAAAAGCGCCATAGAGCTGCGTTGCAGAGAGGTGTAAAAGGGGCGTGGCCTCTGTACACCTCTCTGCAAGGCAGCCCCCTGGCGCATACTGGAGGTTCCTGGTGGGCTAGTTGGCCCCAGGGACCCCCAGTATTCAAGGGGATTCGTTCCCCCTCTGCAAACGCGCCAGGGGCGCGTTTGCAGAGTGGTGAAGGAAGGGGCGGGGCCTACGGGCCCGATCGTTTTTTTTGTTTTTTTTTCCCCCTGAAGGGGGCTGTGTAGCCCCCTTCCTTTTTCCTATTTTTAGGCCCTGGGGACCCCATCCCCCAGGGCCTTTCCCCTTTTTTTATTAAAATAAAAAAAAAAAACGGGAAGGGGCCGCGTGGCCCCCTTCCCTGGGCCTGTATTGGCCCGGGGACCCCATCCCCGGGGCATGGCCTCTTTTTTTATTTGGAGGGGGCTGCGTGGCCCCCTCCTCAGGCCATTTAAGGCCCCGGGGACCCCATCCCCGGGGCCGGCCTTGCACTTTTTTTTTTTTTTAAATTTGTGTTACTTTGGGGAGGGGGCTGCGTGGCCCCCTCCGTGGCCTCTTATGGCCCCGGGGACCCCATCCCCCGGGGCCTGGCCTCTCGTTGGGGACTGTGGGGGGTCCCCAAACCCCCACAGTCCCGCCGGCTCCCCGTGTCCTACGGGAGCCGGCATTGCTTTACACATGGGGAGCAGCTAACATGCTGCTCCCCATGTGGAAAGCAGTCGGCTTTGGATATTGGAAGAGAGAGCAGGTTTCCTGCTCTCTCTTCCAATATCCAAAGCAAGTTTGCAATGACAGGACGGGAGCCGCGAGGCTCCGTCCTGTCATTGCAAGCAGCAGTGTCCCGGGAGTAGGCACCCCGGGACACTGCAGGAGCCGGCCCTGGGGGTGGCGGTCCCCAGGGCCATCAAGGGCTCCAGGAGGGGGCCGCGCGGCCCCCTCCTACATTTTGAAAGCCCCGGGGAGGTGGTGGTCCCCGGGGCTCTGGGGGTCCAAAACGGACCCCCATTTTAATTTTCTTAGTGCCCCGGGAGGTGGTGGTCCCGGGGCGTGTGGGGGCTGGAGCCCCCCACACAGGTTTTTAATTAAAAAAAGAAGCCCCGGGGAGGTGGTGGTCCCGGGGCTGCGGGAGGGCTCAGAGCCCTCCCGCACCATTCTACATAAAGCCCCGGGGGTGGTGGTCCCCGGGGCTTGGGGAGCCCTTAGAGGCCCCCACACATAAAATTAACCCCCCAGCATGCCCCCGGGACTTGGCCCACCCGGGGGCCAATTAACATCGAAGCGCGGGAGACCGCGCTTCGATTTTTTTCGGCAGGGTTCGCGCTCCCTGAGCGCATCCTGCCGATTTTAAAAAAAAAATATTTTTTTGCCCAGGAGGTCCTTGTGGGACCCCTGAGCAGACCTAGGGGGTCAGGGTGTTTCTACCCTGCCCCCTTTGTGCGCTTTGCGCACTTGTTTCTGTCCCTCGGTTCTACAGAGGGACAAAATGGCTGCCAACACTTCCTGGTTTGGAGTGTTGACAGCCAATTAACATAAAGCTCGTGCTCGGGAGGATCCGCGGCCCTAGATATCACTATCTTTTTTACTTTTGATTTTCTCAGCAACTACTGAACGGATTTACACCATTTAACAAAAGGGTTCTTTCTGAACCAAGAACTACCTCTTTGCCAAATTTGGTGTAATTCCGTTCAGCAGTTCGGGCTGTAGCCGTGTCTAAAGTTTCCTATGGAAAATTGCATGGGAAAACGCGTTTTGGGACCCCCTTTTTCTCGGCCCCCGCTTGACGAATCCCCCGAGACTTTCAGGGTAGGAGCGGACCGGAGCGGGCCATAAAGTTTGAAAATTTTGCGAAGATACGTCAACCGGCAAGAGAGTTATTTCAAATAGAATGTCGCGGATTTCCTATGGATAATAGGTTGTAACTATAACTATCTACTGGCGACCGCCAGTAGATAATATATACACAATACACACACATATATATACACAATACACACATATATATATATATACACAATACACACATATATATATATATATACGCACACATATATACACACAATACACACAAACACATATATATATACACACACACAATACACACACATATATATATATATATATATATATATACACACACAATACACACATATATATATACACAATACACATATATATGTATACACAATACACATATATATGTATACACAATACACATATATATGTATACACAATACACACATATATATATATATACACTACACACATATATATATATATATATACACACACATATATATATACACATACATATATATATATATATACACAATACACACATATATATATATATACACAATACACACATATATATATATATACACAATACACATATATATATATATATATACACACAATACACATATATATACACACAATACACAAATATATATACACACAATACACATATATATATATACAATACATATATATATATATACAATACATATATATATATATATATACACACAATGCACACATATATAGGCACAATGCACACATATATATACACAATACACACACATATATATATACAATGCACACACATATATACACAATGCACACACATATATACACAATGCGCACATATATACACAATACACACACATATATACACAATACACACAAACATATACACAATACACAAACATATATATATATATATATACACACACACAATACACACACACATATATACACACATATATATACACACAATACACACACACATATATACACAATACACACACATATATATATACACAATACACACACATATATATATACACAATACACACACATATATATATACACAACACACACACATATATATATACACAATACACACACATATATATACACAATACACACACATATATATACACAATACACACACACATATATATATATATACACACACACACATATATATATATACACACACATATATATATATATATATATACACACACATATATATATATATACACACACACATATATATACACACAATACAAACACACATATATATACACACATATATATATACACACATATATATATACACAATACACACACATATATATACACAATACACACACATATGTATATATACAATACACACACATATATATATATATACACACAATACACACACACATATGTATATATATATACACAATACACACATATATATATATACACAATACACATATATATATATACACAATACACATATATATATATACACAATACATATATATATATATATATACACACAATACACATATATATATATATATACACACACATATATATATCAAACGCAAACGCACTCCTTCTGGACTGCATGGGACCCATGGAGAGTGGCGCGCACGCCGGCGGAGCACACCGGCTGTATCAATCCTTACGTAAATCTCACAGTTCCGCGCGCTCTCAGAAAAGGAGGACTCTGTGATCGTAGTGTCCACTGCTGTGTTTATTCACAACGCGTTTCGCTTTCCCTGAAAGCTTGATCACGTGAACCGTGCAACCAATGAGGGCAACAATTATAGAGAGTCAATGGCAATGAAAATAAAAAAAGGACATGCCTGTGATTGGCGGCAGCCATCTTGGAATGGTTAAAAACTAAGTAATACATTCCTGTTGTAATACACACATAGATTATAGATATATCATTCAGTCAATTGTAAAATACAGATTACAAAACGATGTACCCAGTCAGTAGTGACAGAGATCAAAATTGGACATGCTAGTGGTTAGCGACAAAATTGAAAATACACAACTATGTAAAACATACATATGTAGTCCAATAAAGTTACAAGTGAAATAGGCTACTCAGCACCCGGTCTTCTAAAATACATAGCGGCTGTGCCTATAATCATCTAATCAAAATAATAATTAATACATCTCTCTATCAACTGAAAATTTATGTGTATAACCGTGTCTGTAAGACATACTACTGATAAGGTGTCAAATGTTGTTTTGGGAGTACATATAATTTTTAGGTCCACCATGTGTCTGAAATTATGCTTACGCGCTACATAGGTGAGCACAGGCACAGCCATTTTGTATCGTAGAAGACCGGGTGCTGAGCAGTTTATTTTGCTCACAACCATGTAACTTTATTGACACTGAACAATGACACTGTTTGGCCGATTTGAGTGATGTCTACACGGATGACGAAATCTCCCACTTGGGGATCTATCTTATTGTTGATACTTTCATTATCTCATATTTGGCACTGGTCTAGCTTAGGCAACAGCTCTCTGGCGGAGGTATCTAGTGACCTTGGGACATCTTCATGTAAACGCATACACCGTACAGTTTTAACATTTGACACCTTATCAGTAGTATGTCTTACAGACACGGTTATACACATAAATTTTCAGTTGCTAGAGAGATGTATTAATTATTATTTTGATTAGATGATTATAGGCACAGCCGCTATGTATTTTAGAAGACCGGGTGCTGAGTAGCCCATTTCACTTGTAACTTTATTGGACTACATATGTATGTTTTACATAGTTGTGTATTTTTCAATTTTGTCGCTAACCACTAGCATGTCCAATTTTGATCTCTGTCACTACTGACTGGGTACATCGTTTTGTAATCTGTATTTTACAATTGACTGAATGATATATCTATAATCTATGTGTGTATTACAACAGGAATGTATTACTTAGTTTTTAACCATTCCAAGATGGCTGCCGCCAATCACAGGCATGTCCCTTTTTTTATTTTCATTGCCATTGACTCTCTATAATTGTTGCCCTCATTGGTTGCACAGTTCACGTGATCAAGCTTTCAGGGAAAGCGAAACGCTTTGTGAATAAACACAGCAGTGGACACTACGATCACAGAGTCCTCCTTTTCTGAGAGCGCGCGGAACTGTGAGATTTACGTAAGGACACATATATAGATACACAACACACACATATATATATATATATATATATATATATACACAATACACACACATATATATATATACACAATACACACACACATATATATATATATACACAATACACACACATATATATATATATATACACAATACACACACATATATATATATATACACAATACACACACATATATATATATATACACACAATACACACATATATATATATACACACAATACACACATATATATATATACACACAATACACACACATATATATACACACAATACACACACATATATATATATATAGACACACACATATATATATATATACATACACAATACACACACATATATATATATATATATATATATAAATATATATATATAATACACACACATATATATATATACACAATACACACACACACATATTACCTACTGGCGGTCGCCAGTAGGTAGTTATAGTTAGGACCTCGTTTCTATTCAAAAAGCATTTTTTCTTTTGCCAATATCTTTCGCGCCGGTTGACGAATCTTCGCGAAAGTTTCAAAACTAATGGGGCGCTCCGGTCAGCTCCTGTCTTGAACATTTCGGGGTGATTCGTTAAGCGGGGGCCGAGTAAAAAGGGGGGTCCCAAAACGTGTTTTCCCCATGTTAATTTCCATAGGAACTTTAGACAAAGCTACAGCCCGAACTGCTGAATGGAATTACACCAAATTTGGCAAAAAGGTAGGTCTTGGTTCAGAAAGATCCCTTTTTTTAAAAGGTGTAAATCTGTTCAGTAGTTGCTGAGCAATTTAAAAAATAAAACTTTCGATATCTGAGCACCGAGGAGGAGTCACGACTCCTCCTGGGCACGAGCTTCACTCTGATTGCCTGCCAACACTCCAAACCAGGAAGTGTTGGCAGCCATCTTGTGATTCGGTAACCGAGCCAAATGCGATGCAGCACGCACATCGGAATTCATTTTATTTATTTATATGTTTACTTACCTCTATTCGGCCGTATTTCAGTTTACTACCCCCCCTGCCCCTCCCCCACCCCACCGCCCGGCAGCACTCCCACCACGGGCTGCTATTGCTATACAGACACTCACACACCGCCACTCATCCATAGAGTTGCTCACACACCGTGTCAGTCATGCAAAGAATCAATCTTACTCCCATTTACTTACCTATACAGTTATACACACACCACCTCTTATTCAAACATATACTAACACATACTTACACTCTTATACAATAACTAATACAAGCACACACTCATCCATACACCCACTCTCATAATCACTTACTCTCACATATAGTCATTTATATACTCCAACTCTCACATATACTGCCTTTCACATATGTAGTTACTCACACATGTACCACTAAGACATCTAAGCACTCACCAACACACCCATACATACACTCACCCACCCATACAGCCCTTCACAGATGTACTCTTGAACCCATACACCCAGTGAATCACCCACTCACACATCTATGCACAAAGTCACACCCCCCCACCCACACAGACACTCAGGCACCCATACACTCAGACAACTAATCAATAACCCATATAGACACTCATTTAGCTACTCACCAACCCATGCAACCGCTTACACACCAACTGACAAACTAAACTGTGTGAATGTCTGTATCAGCCACTAACGCATGCATTCAGTAAGACACATTTAATCACTCACTTATACAGTCAGTCACGCACCTACTAAATCATCCATTCAGACACTTATACACCCCACTCATTCTTCAATACACCTTGGTATATATATATATATATATATATATATCATATTTAAACTTTACAGAAACACAGTCACTGGATGATGTCATCAGTGGTGTCATTTGAGATGTCATCACTGATGTCACTGACCATGTCATGAATGATGTAATATGTGACGTCATCAGCAGTGCATTGCGGGACGCGAGTTATAGTTAGCTCAACTAACTATAACGGCCGAATTTCTCTGGTTTTGTACGAGTGAAATGTCCAACTAACTATAACATCCCTGAAACCTGTGGTTTTTTCAGTGAATTTCTAAGGTTTTTTAAATGCTAATTTCTAACTATAACGTCCCTGAAACCTATGGTTTTTTCAGTGAATATATATATATATACACAATACACACATATATATATATCACTGTTGGCATTGCACACAGCTGCTTCAGGAAAGGTGCGTTCCTCTTACAACGGCCACCCGTATCAATATTTCACAACATTTCTGTGGTTTTAGCACAGACTCAAACAGGACGCTGTCATATCAGAGTATAATCATTTATTAAATAAACAAATGCATGGAGGAAAAATCAACAAGTTTCAACAACCAATGGTCTTGCTCACAGTTAGTTTGTAGTCTATCAACACTGCCTTTTACCATAGTGATCGCGTCACGTGATCACTTGTGTAATCCTTCATCTGTCACAGTGTATTATGGGATTTGTAGTCCTTTCCCCTTGTATGTGCCTCAGTGTCAAATGTTACAGCAATAAAATGTGTTATCCCACGTTATGTTCATTAGAATTGTTGAGTGATTTCTTTAAAGTTCTCAAACCAGCAGTGATTGACATGCTAGGTGAAGGTTTAAGGCAAACGAAACCTAATTTCAAATTCTGCCTAACCTCCCTGTAGGTAATAAAATTTACATTTCCCACAAAATGGTCATTAATGATTTAGAGAAACAGAAAATTAATTGGAAACAAGGAGACAATCTCACTAAGGAGGAAAGAATGACTAAGAAAAGAGAATACAACATCTAAATAAACCAACTAGACCTGAAGGGAACTGGAAATTTGTCTAGGACTTTAGAAGCAGCAGTCCTTTCTCACTTCCAACGATCCCCTCATCCAATGAGGTTAATCTTTGCATTTTAAAAGTGTCACGTTGGCAATGTCTCGTTTGAAAAATGCGAGCTGGAAGAAGACTAACGCCGAAACGCGTCCTCGCTAATAAAATCTGCAAACTTGACCCCGTGAGTGCAATGAATCTCATTTGGGATATGAGCGTGATTTATTAACATGGACCCACCACCATGTAACATTGCACCCGCCGTAAGAGTGCAACAGCAGCCTATGGTGGATATGGAGCGGAATATATATATATATATATATATATATCCATCTCACAAAGTTGCCCCAAAGGAAAGAGCCTCAAACAGGTAGGTCATTCTCCATCTTTTAATCATGAAGGCTGCAGTCGGAAGAGGCAGAAACCAGCAACAGTCACTTAGCCTGCCAGACGCGTTTCGAGTTGTCCTCTTAATCATTGGCAGTAACCGCAGCTGTAGACAAAAGTGTGCTACTTATTCAAAATACCGCCCAAGTGGGAGTGGTCACTTGCGTGGCTTCATGGTATTTGTAGTTAACACATAGGTGTTGCTACAGTGAGCTTGTCTTCAAGGTGCGGGAATAAAAGTCAAATAAAACCACAGTGGGGCGTTGCACAAGTTCACCTCAAACCCCCGCAGAATTCCGCCTCCATGAATGGACTAGCTTCCGTTACATCGGTAACATCAGCTGACGTCACCACGGGACCACTACATACGCAGCTGGGCTCTTTCCGCGGCCGGGCCGACCGCTACAAATCCATCTCACAAAGTTGCCCCAAAGGAAAGAGCCTCAAACAGGTAGGTAATTCTCCATCTTTTAATCATGAAGGCTGCAGTCGGAAGAGGCAGAAACCGGCAACAGTCACTTAGCCTGACAGACGCATTTGGAGTTGTCCTCTTAATCATTGGCAGTAACCGCAGCTGTAGACAAAAGTGTGCTACTTATTCAAAATACCACCCAAGTGGGAGTGGTCACTTGCGTGGCTTCATGGTATTTGTAGTTTACACATAGGTGTTGCTACAGTGAGCTTGTCTTCAAGGTGCGGGAATAAAAGTCAAATAAAACCACAGTGGGGCGTTGCACAAGTTCACCTCAAACCCCGCAGAATTCCGCCTCCATGAATGGACTACCTTCCGTTACATCGGTAACATCAGCCGACGTCACCACGGGACCACTACATACGCGGCTGGGCTCTTTCTGCGGCCGGGCCGACCGCTACAAATCCATCTCACAAAGTTGCCCCAAAGGAAAGAGCCTCAAACAGGTAGGTAATTCTCCATCTTTTAATCATGAAGGCTGCAGTCGGAAGAGGCAGAAACCGGCAACAGTCACTTAGCCTGCCAGACGCGTTTTGAGTTGTCCTCTTAATCATTGGCAGTAACCGCAGCTGTAGACAAAAGTGTGCTACTTATTCAAAATACCGCCCAAGTGGGAGTGGTCACTTGCGTGGCTTCATGGTATTTGTAGTTTACACATAGGTGTTGCTACAGTGAGCTTGTCTTCAATATATGTCGATCCATTGAGGGAGAGAGATATTGATATATATATATATATATATTCAACAGAAAGCAATACAGTTGCTTTTTTGGGCATTATCTTTCTGCCTATTGATAGGAGGTGGTAAACATCATTGTATGAGAGTATAAAAAGTGCTTTGTGCTTTCCTTTATGTGGGGTGTGGTATAATTGGCCTCCCTGAAGAACTGAAGCAGCCCAAAGTATATAGTTATGCATTTATTGAGCCTATCTTGTTTCTATTTATATTTTGCCTATTTTTTTACTTTCTAACTCCTCCTTCACTAGGGAGGTAAGGAGGGTAACATGTCAATCTAGAAGAGCTTCAGGATGCAAACCCATTGTCACAAGTAAGTAACTTGTTTCTTTTGCAGCATGAATCTCTTCTAGATTCACATGCTCTGCATAAATTATGTAGAAGTATTTACCCCTTTGCGGAGAAGGGAGTGAAGTTTGAAGAGTGACGAATACGTTTACCTACTAGATCTTTGATTATATGTGTATACTACATAGTTTATAAAACTTGATGAGCAAGGACGAGTAGTTGTTGCACCACTGACCTTAAAGACAGTGTCTGTTGATGTACTTAATTAGAATGAAACAAACATTTTATACTTAGTTCCATTTCTGTGCTCTCAATATGCTTAAGCTGTAATTGTAGGATGTTAATTTCAGTATTACCAACCACTAGTTGTGTGACTGTTTTTGCATCTAAGAGTTAAATGGCATTGTCCACCTACATGACTCACAGTTGCATGCTTTATTGTCTTGTGTGTGAGTGTCCTGACAACCGTGCATTTTGCTGGGTTTTTATTTGATAAAAACTTCAGCGGAAAGTCGATCACACATTATGGAAGTCTACTGCAAATTCAATTTTTTGATTGTTGTTGGGTGTAGACTGTCACTCTGTATAATTGTAAGGTGGTATTTTTATAGGTGGTATCTAGCAGTTTATTTTCTTGCCTTCTAAAACAAATTAGAAGTGGGCTGTATTTTTAAAGTTATTTTGTATGATTTGTCCCTCTGTGTGGGCCTTGTTTGGAGGTTGTGATGTGGTCCCTTCAACATGTACTCGATCGTCTAATGAAGCAGAGTCATGTACTGTTTTTACACAAACTCGATGATCCTCAGAAGTCGACCTGCAGGGACCTCTTTTAGCTGACCTCTGTGGCCGCTTTTAACCACATCGATCCTCCATGGAAGTTGAATCGTAGACTTGTTTCATGCACACCTGATCATCTTTTGAAGTCAAGTGATGGCCCATTTTTTTGCACTTACTGTTGTAGTGTGAATCAGGAGATCTTGCATTTTGGCTTCACCAAAAATGTCACCCTTTTTATCTTTCTGGTCCATAGATCTGTTGCCTTCGTGTGTGAAACTGTTGTGGAGTATACTATAGCCCATAACGCCTTTTGTTTTCATTGTATTTTCCTGCGATGGCAAGGTTGGCCTTTACTGGGTTTGGACTATGGGAAACACTGGTAACCCTTCACTCATTTATTACCACATCTTTGTTCCGATGAGGGGTAATAACGGCCATTATGATGTATATCTGAACCTGTGATTGCCTTTGCTATAAATAGCTTAGCCTTTAGCATTCATGTGAATCATATAGGTGTGCTACCCCAAACACCTCTGTGCTTTGCTCTGTCTGGAAGGTACTCTCAACCCCTGTTGGATATCAGCAGTAGTCAGAATAACAATGTTAGTAGCATGTTTTCATACCTGGATAATTTGTTCGTACCGTACGCCTTTGTGGGAGGACAAAGAGTGTTTTAATGTTCATGCCTTTTGTGAAACTATATGCAAAAATTGAAACCAAAGTTGTATTTTTAAAAAGAAATGAGTGCACATTTAATTCTGTTTAGTTGAACACAGCGTAAACAGGCTTTGTGGATAGGGATCCTATAGGTACTGTCGGGGAATCAGTTCTCTAGTGAAATTTTCTGAGGATGTGTTGAAAGAAGAGAACATTACCCTTAATGTGTTGTCTTAAAATTGTGAGCTGTTCATGTATGATTTTCTAATTAACTGTCCCTGAAAAACATGCACTATTGCATGGCAGGTTTGTCAAGGGTCCGTGCTGACAGTGAGTCATTAAGAAGGCAAAAGTGACATTTAGCATATTCTCAATATATGTTCCAACACATCATAGTATGTCTGTGATAATACTCGATGTGGAAACAGAACTGCTTTATCACAATGTAGAGATGCATTGTATGCAGAGCCAGATTATTTGTGTTTCCTTTTCTGCGAGTATAACACATGTAAGTGGCCAATTGTTAATTTCTTAAATATGTTATCTTTGTATTTATGTATTTATTGTGAAAGCACCCTTAGCAATTCTCACCCACGATTACTCTGTGCAACCCTTTCTTCACATGATTTTGCCTTTAAATATAATTTGTAAAGACATAGTGATGTGAGCAAAGCATGGTGTAAGGTAAATGAGCATGCCTTGGACAATATGCACATTCTATAGGTTTACATTTAAAGAATTGTGGTGAGCAAAAGATATGATTTATATGACATACTGTTAAAGTTCGCCCCAATGCAATTGCTAGTGGAGGTTTTATGAAGTGTTGGACATTATAGTCCCCTGAGGGAAAATCAATTTATCAATTTAGTCTTTATTTCGATCGAGATGATCATAAAAGACACAAAACATACAAATGCAAAAGGCTACATACAATTACGACATCACTCAACAATAAAAGATTGTGAAATAAATAACAATTCATACTAAAACGTAATGTATGCGACCAGCTATTTAAGATATATATTAAAAGAATTATTAAAAATGTAAAAACATCATTAAAAAGGACATACCTTAGATAATAGGTTATTTCGTTTGTCTTTCATTCTGACAAAGATTCTGAGTCCTATTGAGGCTTAGCAAGTGTTTACTAAAATCCCTATGTTAACGTTACTATGTACAACATGAGAGAGGGAACTTTATCACTGGTTACTTCATTCAATCTTTTGGCGAATTCTCCATGCCCAGCTTAAAAATTTTGCTACAGCAATCACAACGTCTTTCTGGGCACTAGTTTTCAGTATACGTAAAGCTGTAGCACACGACCTAGTGCCCATGTTGGAGCATATTGGTTTTAACCATCTGCTCCGAGGAGAACGGTATGCGGAGCATACGAACAGAATATGGGAAATTGTTTCGTCCATATTTTGACAGACTATACATTTACTATCTAAAGACTCTTTCCAGGTCTTGATAAAAGATTTAATCGGTAGTGTACCAACCCGAAACTGAAAAAAGACTTTTCTGTCAAAGGGCTTTGTAATGTAATCCCAATATTCTTCATACTTTGGTTCAAACTTATGACACAAAAAGATGCTGGTCAGCGGAGAAGTATTAGAAGAGCTCAAATTACCAGCTGTGATCATTGCCCAATAAGCTTCTTTAAATACTTTTTTTGGGGGAAACAAGTTGTTGGTTGGGTCTTCCCACAAATGCTTCAAGCCCATGCTGACTAGGGAGCTTTTCACCCGCTGTATCCACCTAATCTTGTTGGAAATAGCAGCAGCCAAAACATCTTGTAGTGCTTGGGCATAGTGTGTTAGCTCGGCTGTGGACCATAATCTTCTCCAATATGCTATTGGCCTAAATCACGCGACCTCTACCAGGGCTCTGCAACCTAAATCCATATACAGTGGTTTCAGTGGGGTGCTTTGTGGGAGACCGGTTAGGCCTCTCACAAACTTGTTTTGAGCCAGAGGGGTCAGATTCTCATAACCCCAAAGTTCTGCTCCATACAAGATGGATGTCATAACCTTGGAATTATAAATCTTTAACGCAGGACCTATTGGCTTGGTCAGGGAAAGCCTATGTTCCTTTACTAACGCTCCTGCCAGCTGAGAGTGCTTTAGTGCCATTAGGTCTATCTGAGGTTTCCAATCTAATTTACGACCTAGCGTTATACCAAGATAGGTAAATACGTCCGTTTGTTCCAAGGGCACTTTATTCATAACGACTCTTGCATTAATTGCTTTGTGCTTATGAAGGACCATAAATTTAGTTTTGTCCACTTTGACCTCTAACTCGTGTGTTGAACAAAATAACTCAAAATGGCTCAATGCTCGCTGCAACCCAATTTTGGTTTTTGATAAAATTAAAGTGTCATCAGCGAACATTAGTATTGGTACCTTTAAACCTGCAACTGAAGGAGCGTCAGTGGGGACTGATGAAAAAAAGTTGACAACCCTGTTAATAAACAATGAAAAGAGGGTCGGAGCTAAATCGCACCCTTGACGTACCCCTTTTGAGATTAGAAACTTAGGGGTAGTAGTGCCTTGCGCACCCCAGCCTACCTGGGCATAGGTGGACTCGTGTAATCTCACTACTAACTGTAAGAGATCCAAAGGCAGCCCTAGATCTTTCAGAACGGCCCAAAGCTTATTTCTTGGGACCGTATCAAAAGCTGCTTTCAGATCTACGAATGCGGCGTAGATGTACAACACGCCAGTAAATCATTGTAAAGTAAAAGACTTGGTCGATTGTGCTTTCAAGAGTCCTAAACCCTGCCTGAAATGGGGATAATATGTTGTTCTCTGCTATCCAAACCTGGATTCTATATAGCACTAATCTGGCTATAATTTTTTGTGTAGAATCGATTAGATTTATTGGTCTATAATTACTGGGACTGGAACGATCCCCCTTTTTGTAAATAGGTAATATTTCGGCTCCTCGCCAGGAATCGGGAATGGGAGCACCGCTAACTATCGAATTTGCAAGTAACAGAATGTACTGGAGCCAGTTACTTTTATCTGTTAAAAACAAATCCGCCGGTATACAATCAGGGCCCGCAGCCCTGCCCTTTGGGACTAAATTCATGGCTGCTTCCACTTCACCTACAGTAAAGCTTACAAACGTATCTACATTGGTCATTTGGAAAGGAGCAGTAATCTTTCCAACTGTAAATTGAGCCTCAAAAAAAGAGACCCATTCATCTGGCGCAATGTGGTTTTGTGGTGGATGGCCCGAACCACCTCTTCCCCATTTTACCAGCTGCCAAAAAGTTAACATATTTTTCATTTTACTAGCCTCTAATAATTCAAGCCAGTGTAGTTCATCCCACTCCCTTTTGGCCGTTCTTTGTATATTTTAATAATTTTTACGAGCTGTTTTAATGCTCTCCATACCCATGGCTGTTATCGCCCTAGATAGTTTTTTATATGCTTCTTTACAGTCCTTGTTATACCAATGGTCATGTTTAACTGGGGGTTTATAAGATATTTTATGCGGTTTGGTAAAGAACTGCCTGAGCTTGGTAAACAAGGCCTCATGGGCTTGGGTTATCGTACCATTAATTTCTTCCTGGCTTGTAAGTATATTTAAGCCCGGTATTGTTCTCTCCACCTTTTCTTTCATTTTGAGGAGGGAGCCTTCATTTTCAATAATCCTGGGCCATTTCACCCTTCTCATGTCATTAGTTATGATAGCATCGGCAGTCTCAGTTACATTAACTAAGGGTAAAACTGGTGAGTGATCAGGTACCTTAACTTTTAGCAATAGTGGATTATGGTCACTTTCGTTCCTTGTGCAGACCTCCATATCAACCAGAGACGACCATTTCTCTACATTGATA
This sequence comes from Calotriton arnoldi, assembly GCA_963921515.1. NCBI lineage: Eukaryota > Metazoa > Chordata > Amphibia > Caudata > Salamandridae > Calotriton > Calotriton arnoldi. The sequence continues at coordinate 112,612 of CAWUFW010000311.1, forward strand.
AAGATGTAATCAATACGACTACTTCTCAAACCATTACTATATGTATGGGATCCCAATCGGTCAGAAACTGACCTACCATTTACTGCCCTAACTCCCCTCTCTAAACCAAATGCTTTCAGTTGGAGGGCTGCTTCCGTCCATTTTTTAATTGGTTGTATTTCCAATAGGGAATACCCCATTGGACATCTTCTTCTACACTAAGATTACTGTCCTCCATATCTAAAGGTTCAAAGGTAGTGTTGAAATCACCTACAATTACTATGTTGTTACCTTCTCTCACTGTATCCAGAAAGCTACTTAGTTCAGAGATTGTCTTGGATGCTTTACCCCCCACCAACCCTCTGGCGTACACATTGGCAATCAGCAGACTGGGCGCGCTTTTAAGCCGAATGAGTAGTACCATGATATCAGGGCTATCTACCACCATTTCTTCAATCCTATAGGAAGGATTCTGCCTTATCCAGAGAGTTAACCCACCTGAGAGTCTCCCTTTACGTCCGCCAATTGCTGGTTTGGAAAAATTTAAGTATCCAGGGTGGTAAACTGGGTTGAGAGCCCACATCTCTTGGAATGCTATTATGTCATTCTGGTCAATATAGGCAGACCAGTCCAGTGACGCTGTCTTACTGGACAACCCGCTATATTCCAGGAGACTAATGATATTACAGACTTATCGTCTTTGGTAGAGGAACTATTCGGGCTCATTTTCCTAGCAATGCCCATACTGCTAATTGGTGGAGCTACAACGTGATTTCCTAGAATAGGACCTGTTTCAGTCTAAGATGTTACTATGGGCTTGACAGATGCTTTCTCTAAGTTATGCGTGTCATTTATGTGGTTTAGACGTAGCACTGAGTAAAGGCTAATACTTGGCCCTTTAGATGTGGCTTCCATCGTGCTGGGATAAGGGGGAGGATTCTTTAAGCATCAATCTATATTTTGCAATGACGAGTCCCCATTACTGTTCCTCTGTGTGATACTTGTGGATTCCCAACGAGGAAAGTCGGGGGGGTTGAGTTTCATCCTTATACTAGATGATATCAAATGGGAGGTTCTTAAATCAAATCCCACCAGACTCTCTACTAATACAGGTGAAACAAGTGTGAGACAAACATAATCAGGATCGCTACCCAGAAAAGAATGTCGTGTGGCAGACAGAATGTCTTCTCTAATTATGGATCTGCACTTACGTTCATGTCTTAACCACTGAGTGCATTTGTTAATCAGTGACTGCTTGTCTTCCTTAACCAGACTTTGGGGAAGTTTTTGGCACATTTATCAGAAAAATTAGATTTTTCAGCGGGCGGGGTGGGTGTTTGGCGAGGTGGCTAATTCTAACCAGTGAGTTTACCCCTTGAGTGTAACTTGATCGTGGTTTTATACAGGGATCTATTCTGTCAGCCACAGCAGACCGACTGTAGTCACTATGCCCTGCTACTAGATGTGGAGCAGAATGCTACACATCACATGAGCCTGTATAGTCTTGCTTGCTGGCTGCTATACGATGCCTTGTATTAATATTACCTTTACATGCACTGACTATACTCGTGTTAATAGGATCCCTCACTTCCAATGCTGGTGCCCTGTTTTGAGCCTCAGTAGCTGGTTGGGTAGAGCCGGTACGTGTTTTGAGTGCTATTGACAGTGTATCAATCATACCCTTTAATAAACTGACTTCCTCAGTGAGCTGCTTGGTCTGGGCCTTCAAATCAGCAATCTGGCCTATGAACAAAGCAGCGCATGAGTCAAAACAGTTATTTGATAACCTGTCATGAGCCTCAAATTCGCGCTCCTTTCCCTCAGTGCCCTGGATATCACATAAATCCTCTGTGTTTTCCATTAGAGGTAAAAATATATTAGAGCATTCAATAGCTGACTCGATGACACAGTTTCTTACTGGGCTGAGACTTGATAATAGAGGGACATCATTCACAGCTAGATTGGAACTTGCATGGGTAGTTGTTTTTTGGGCCTTCAAAATGGATCTTTTAAACATGTCTGCAATTGGTAAGGTGACATTCGAGGAGATGGTGGCCATAAGAGGCGGTGTTTGGAACATATTTATATCATTATCACTCAATCCCTCTGAAGCAGTTAAAATTTCCTCGCAGTCATTAACCAGTTTATCAATCCTGTCTATAACATGATTGTTTTTGCACGACACTTGTTTTGTAGACTTTTTTGATTTCTTGCCCTTGACCTGTAAACCCCCTCCCGCATTATCTACAGCTTTCCTTTTCCCCATTTCCTAACCAAACACTAAATACACAACAAGTTATGTTAGCAACAATGAAATAGAGAAACGCGGCTGGCAAAAATTTGTATTAGCGTTGATAACAATCGTAGATATTAATATAAGGGCAGTGACAGGTTGCTTAAGTGGCTTAACAGTACCTTCTGTGGCCAAACAGTGTTTTGAGTCCAAATATCGAGGGGGTGGCCCTGTCCTGACTCAGTCTGGCGCGGACGGGCGCAAACGGGCCCGCCCTTGGCCCGGGCGCGCCGCCGCGCGTCCCGCGCTGTGGGAGCCCACGGTCGTTTTTAAAGCGCCTCCTGGCGCTGCGCTGATGTCACGGCGGCCGGGCAAGGAGGAGAGCTGGACTTTGTAGTCCCAGGGTCAAGGATCACGGTGCAGCCGGACGGCTGGATACTGGCGACTGATGTGAGCGGGTCCCGTGCTGCGGGAGCCCGCGGTCGTTTTTAAAGCGCTTCCTGGCGCTGCGCTGATGTCACGGTGGCCGGGCAAGGAGGAGAGCTGGACTTTGTAGTCCCAGGGTCAAGGATCACGTTGCAGCCGGACGGCTGGATACTGGCGACTGATGTGAGCGGGTCCCCTGAGGGAAAATATACAATCCCGGTCCTTTTATATCAGCGCATGGTGAATCCCTAATTAAAAAATTTTTAACCATTTTTACCACATTACATTTTCTTAATTTATTTTCTATTTTGAAACTTGAAATGGGTATAGTAATGCAGGATTGCCAAACCACTATTGCCCTTAGCCTTATTTAAAGTTGTGCAGACCCTCTTAACTCGTGCCACCTGTTTTGAGTTTACAAATTGTGAATGGCCAGTGTTAGTTTCAGCAGTAAGCACAATGGTGTTATAATTCTAAAAATTTAGGTAGAAGACTTGTCTGTATTAGTTAAGACAGCCCGTGCATTAATGCCGTGTGGCTCTTTACCTGTTAAATCTTTGTTTATACGAGTATAGGCACAGATGAATGTGTTCTGCATCCCATAGTTACTGAGTTTACCAAAAAGCAGTATGCACTGGAAGTGCGAAGCAAAAGAAGCACAAGTCCTTTGTTTAATTTTGCTGCTTACTTATCTCGTTATCTACATATATCTCTACATCCATTTACACATGGAAGCGCACACATACATATGGGTGAAATCTAGTGCACCACTGCTTGTTTTGACTCTGTATACAAATAGACCAAGCCTATTCTTCTATTGTTTGTCAGTGGTTACTGGTAGCTTGTATGTTTGGCATCTGCACGATTATCGAAGAAGATAGTAGCAGACTTTTAAAAGGAAAACATGTGGCCCATGGAACTGCTCCAGAGTTCCTGCTTTGGCATAGCTTGAAATCACTTCAAGTTATAAAAGTGTCCTTTTAGATAAGGCAGTCTCAGGCACTGACGGATGATTTATGACACTATAAAACCCCTTTGATTTACCTGGCATGCAGCAACAGAGACGAGACAGAGGTCCTTGTTGACACACTAGATGAATCCTTCATGCCTAAAGAGGCCAGCAAATTGAAAGCAGAAGTGGAACAAAAAGTCACCTACCATCAATTGGAGCATCCACTGGAAAAAGAAGCTATGAACATTGAGGAATGCTCAAGGAATGAAGTGCTTGATTTTGATCCTGAAAAACAACGAGGCACCAAGATAAGATGGAATAACTAACCAGGCAATCAAGATGCTCCCAAATACAGCAATGCATTATTTTGCTGACATTTTCAACCCGTGTATCCAGCACCAATACTTCCCTATGGCCTGGAAAGAAGCAAGAGTCATTGCCTTTCCTAAGCCTGGGAAATCACTAAGAGATCCTGATAACTACTGTCCCACAAGTCTGCTATCAGGCTTATCAAAGTTCTTTCAAAAAGGCCATTTTTGCCTGTCTTAGTGACTTTGTATCTACTAAAAACCTTTTCTCCAAAGAAGTTTGGGTCCCAGAAAAAAACATTAAACAAATCATCAACTTCTTAGAGTGGTGGACGTAATAAACCATGAATTTAATGATGACTGGAGTAGTCTTTCTGGGTGTAGCTAAAGCATTTGACCGAGTATGGCAGACATGACTGATCAACAAGCTCGTTAATCTCACATTTTCAAGCTACCTGGTAAATATGCAGACTAGCTACCTGGCAGAATGCACCTTCCATGTTATGATATGAGAGGAGTGTTCAACATTATGCCCTATTATTACAGTAGTGCTTTGGGGATCAATTCTTGGACCATTTCTTCTGAATCTGCTTACAAACGATATTCTCTAGACTTAAAGAAGACAGGCGTTACGCTTTACGCTGATGATGTAACTTTCATCTCTCAGTCTTTCAACTAAATGGAAATTGATAAGAACTTTAAAACATCCCTCAGCAGAATCTCTGGATGGTATAGCGGCTGGCAGATAAACCTCAACACATTTAAAAGCAGAGCAACATTATTCACCAGAAAGAAGATCAAAGAGCATCCAAAGATCTGGCTCAATGTAGAGGAGATAGAGTGGGGAAAAAGCAACTCCTACCAGGTGGTGACAATTGACTCCAAACTCGGCAGGAGAAACCACATTAAGAAAACTCACCAGAAAGCATCAATCAAACTGGCTGCATTGTACCTGCTTCTGCAGACTAAGTCAATGTGTTTACAGAGCAAGGTGTGCGAACTCAACACAATTATTTGATACACAATGACATATGCTTCACAGGTTTGGAGCAGTTGCCAGGAGAAGTATCGGAACTCACTGCAAAAATTACAGAACAAAGCCCTTCGACAAGAGCAGGTGCTCCTTGCTTCAAAAGAACAGCAATCCTCCACAAAGATTTAGATGTTGAGATGTTGAACTGCCATCTTCGCAAACTCAACCAGATCAGAAGGAAAACCCACTGATCAAAAAACTTGCAGACATTTCTGCAAACCCTTTTGACCGCTACCTGTGGCCCATTACAGGACTGACCCTGAAAACCAGTTCACCTGAACAATGTCACAGATGAACAAGAAAATAAAATTGCGATATAAAAAATTCAAAGTAAATATGGAGTAATGAGGCTGTAGCCTCTGTATCCAAAAATACCACTGTCAGATCGAATCTGACAACCATAGAAGAATAGGTGGGCTTCCAACAGTCTTGATTGAAGTGAAGCAATTGTGGCAACACACACTGATGCCAGTCAGCATAATTAAGGTGCTAGAAAAGTCGAAATTACTTAACTTCAATTATTGTCCCACGAAAAAATAATGCTAATTTAAAACAAGCATTGGCATAGCCAATAGGTCTCGCTTTTGGGACCTTATAAGTGTTTACCCATGCATCAGTTGATGTTGTTGCACCAAGGATATTGTGCTGCATAACTAAATACTTATAAGGTCCCAAAAGCGAGACCTATTGGCTATGCCAATGCTTGTTTCTTTTTGCAGCGAAACTGTTGGATAAACTTGGCGAGTACGAGATAGTGACACCCACACGGGTGGATGAGTTTGGACAAGTGTTCCCCACCAATCTGCACTTCAAAAGGAAGAAGAGAAGTGTCCCTTCTGACCCCTGGGCCCTCTCCCCTAAAACCCACTACCGGCTCTCGGCCTTCGGGCAGCAGTTCCTCCTCAACTTGACGGCCAATTCTGGATTTATTGCCCCACTTTTCAGTGTCACGCTCTTGGGCGACGCCAGGGATAACGGTACCGACTTATACGGCGACGAGGACGGGGACATGAGGCACTGCTTCTACACTGGGCACGTCAATGCCAGGGCTGAGCACACGGCCGTCATCAGCCTCTGTTCAGGGATGGTAAGTGCCACATTTAAGCACGTTTATGTCCAACGGCTTTGCCATTGACGATGCACTGGGTAGTCTGCTAGGTACAGTCATCTCTTAATATACAAACAATAAAGCGCCTTGCAAGTTTAAAGCACTTTATTACGCTGAGGTTCAGATCTGTTGCGTTTTGTGCAATATTTAATTCCATAATTTGAAACCCGGTACACCATCACTGGAAACTTCACCATGGGGCCGAGTGGGCTGGGGACTTGATGTCCTCAAGACGTACACCGTGAATGCATGTTCACGAATGTAAAACGGAGGGGAGGGTGGTTATGTTTCGAGAAAGAAAAATGGTAAAACTTATCTCTCACTGAGAAATTTATTCTCCAGTCTAAATCTTATACAGCACTGCAAAATAATGCGAATCTGGCCGGTCTTGTTCCTTCTAAGCATAATAATTCAGATACGAAACCAGCTCAGCTCTGAAGGCGGCCGCAGTTTTCCCTGCAGTAAAGGTAGAGCCCCGTTGCGTAGCTCGGCTGAAGGCTTCCCTGGAATTAATTGGTGAATTCCGAAGTTTTCTTAGGGTCACCGGAGGCATGTACTTTTCACACGGCGTTGTCCTATGCCGGTGGCCCCCTAGGATTAATGGATGACGCGTTGCTGAGAATGGGCTGAAATACGAGTTAGAGAAGGTCAGCGCCCACAGCTGGGAAAGAGGGCTGGGCTAATGAGTGACTAGAAATCAAAAGCGGACTTACAAGCGAGTACCTATACTTAGCCCTGGCGCATAGGACAGAGTTAAACAGGGCGGCCATCTCTGTAGGATTCACTTTTCTAAAAACGCAATAAAAGTTGACAAAACATGCCTGTGAACGCTTTTGCACTTTTCTTAACGGCATCCTCTCCTCCCAGGCTGGTATCAGACCTCAATCAAAGTCAGCAAGGCAGTGGGAGCTGCGAGAGTGGGAGAGACAGAAGGACAAAACAAGCACAAGCGCGCGCGTCAGCAGAGGGAGGGGCGAAAGGAGGGGGCCAGCGCGATTCCCTTGCGGGAGCGAGCGGCAAGGCGCGATAATTAACATATGGCGCCAGCTGCTCGCTCCCGCAAGTGAATCGCCAGACGTGCACGCGTTGCCATTGGAAGCAATGCAACGCGTGCACGTTTTTGCAGGGAAAGCTGTGCCGATTTCTAAAGGTCTCTCCTATGCAGCGCATGCGCGCTGCGTAGGCGAGACCTAAAAAATTACTCTTTGACAATAAAGTCAGTTATGCTCTAAAATGCCATTAATCAGCACCTTACAGAACCTGCAACCATACACAACTCTGGGCCCATAAACACCAAAACATGTACAAATTGCAAATAAGCTATAAATCTTACCTTCGTTTTGATTATCGTTTATTTGTGTTAAAGCATCGCCCCTGCTGCTCGAGCAGATTTTTTCTATACAAATACTCCATTTGTAAAAGGCAGAAACATGCATTAATTGTTGCTTGAGGGCTGTAGAGAGTATTGTCCACATATATAATACTGCCCATTAAAAAACTACTTATGGCAGGCTGAAAGGGGCTCACCATCGTCAGCACTCAAAATTGGGATGTTTCCCTAAGGCAACATTTATTTCTACCACTCATGTTTTTGTTGTTAGTTCCTGGGGTTCTGCTTGTCTTTGTCTCCTGCTACAGCACAACAGGCTTCTCCGAGCTCCATGGTGGAAAAAATAATCTGAAGATTTGGCCACACACAGGGGGGTTTAAAAGCCTACCATCGAGGAATCTGATTTCACTTTATACACCCATCTCCAAGAGAGAGAAAAAAAGGTTAAAACAAGTAGATTTTCCAGCTCCAACCACAATAGTGAAATATGCACAGCATGTGAATATAGAAGAGATTCATGCTGCAAAACTATAATTGCCTATATGCACTTACCTTTTGATATTTTGTCCCTCGATATTGTTTCCTCAATATTCTTGTATCACAATATTGTTGATGTTGATATTCAGTAGTACAACCAAAGGAGTTAATCTTCCACCTCTATATTAAGGTCTCCCACTGCCATTTTTTCTTAATTCCTCATATCACTAAAAAGCGTCTGCAATACTTTGTATAGCCGCCCTTCTGAACTGTGCACCCTGCTGCCTCTGCATTCGCTTCAGTCTGTAAACCTTGCCAGACCCACACCTTTGTTGGTGTCATGGTGTAATCATTGGACCAAGGGAAGATGTTCGAACCCCAAAGCTCTGCTCTATATCAGAAAGTCGAGCCAAATATTAAGGTTGTTCTCCTTCACCACTGCCTGATCTAAACGGGCAATTTTGATGGCTGCCTTTACCCAATCTTCCACATTTGGGGGCAGGGGATCCCTCCATTTTATACAGTTTTCCCTCCGAGCTATCAGCATCAGATAAAGCAACAGCCCTCTATGTGGGTTCTTCAGCCTCTTACTGATTGTACCATCTTTTCCAAATAAAACAAGAGCCATGTTCAGGGTAATTTCTCTGCCAAAAATCCCCATAAAAGCATTCTCGATTCCACCCCAATAGTCTCTCAACTTCGGACATTCAAAGAAGATATGCAAGTCATTAGCTCTTAAAAAGTCACATCTTGGACACTTGGGGGAGAGGTAGGGAACTTTGCTATCTTGGCTGGTGTCCAATATAGGCGATTTATGGTGAAGAAATGATTCTTTTTCAGGTTAGCTGGTTTTACAAATTTGTATAGGAGCCTCAGGGAATATTCCCACACTGCCTCTGGATTCAAGCAAGCCTGGCTGATGACGGCTGAAATGCCAGAAACCGGTCCTAGGATGCTTGTTTCCAGTCCAGGGAAGACATGGCTTGGCAGTTCGGGCTGGACTGTTCCCATGAGGCACAGGGTCAGACTGATTTGCATATGGCCATGTCTGAACTGGGGTGGTGGAGTGAGCTAAAGAATGATGATGGATTAAACCCAGATCAGTTGACTGGGGGTGAGTGTTTGATTGGCTCAAACGTTCCGTCCATCATCCCCTTTTGTATCGCTTTGTTCGCCCTAAGTTGGCGGGGGTATGCCCAGACGTGGGTCCCTTGCTCACTTTGCCACTGGATTCAAGCAAGCCTGGCTGATGACGGCTGAAATGCCAGAAACCGGTCCTAGGATGCTTGTTTCCGGTCCAGGGAAGACATGGCTTGGCAGTTCGGGCTGGACTGTTCCCATGAGGCACAGGGTCAGACTGATTTGCATATGGCCATGTCTGAATTGGGGTGGTGGAGTGAGCTAAAGAATGATGATGGATTAAACCCAGATCAGTTGACTGGGGGTGAGTGTTTGATTGGCTCAAACGTTCCGTCCATCATCCCCTTTTGTATCACACTGCCTCTATGTCACACTCAAGGGGAGCCCCATTCCAAACTGAATGTTGCGGTGAGCACTCCTTCTCGTCCGCCTCCAAGAGTTTCTCATACCACTTAGAGATTTCCTTATTCTTAAGATTAACATCTTGAAGAGATAACTCCAACTCCCAATCACCACAGGTTTCTTTCTTTTCAGACATAAACCATGAGGTTAATTGAATATACTTAAACCTGGAAAAATCATTCCCAATCTTTGCTCTCAGGACCTCCCAAGGGTGGACACCCCCTGATAATATCAAGTCTGACCATTTTGTAATGCCTGCCCTTCTGATTGGTATGCTCAAGCTGTCTTTCAAACGGAGTCCCCGGAGATTCCCAGATTGGGGCAAAGTCCGAATAGTAGCCTAGACCCCACCTACTCCTAACCTTATACCATAGATAAGAGGGCAGACTTCAATATTATTATTTTTTTCGGCGTACTTTTTTGAAGTACCTGGGGGCACCAAATTTGTACAAAAAACCGTCCCCACCTTTCTGCCTCACCATTTTGCCCAAAAGCCACCCCCAAGTTCAATCATCAGCCTTCCCAAGCAGCATCCGGATGTTTTTAGATTGGAAGGCTGTACAATACCAATTAATATCTGGGAGAGCCAGACCTCCTTTGATGAGCCTGCGCCTAAGTTTCTTCCATGCAAGCCTTGCGCCCTTATAGGCCCATATGAAACTTACGATCTTCCCCTGGATTTTGCTGATACCCAACTTGAGAAAACCAAGGGGGATGGCGTTGAACAAATAAGTTATTTTGGGGAATATAACCATTTTAATTAGGTTGACCCTTCCGTAGATGGATAGAGGGAGATTTTTCCACCTTGGTAACAATCGGTCTATTTCTTTTGCAACCCTATTTAGATTGATCTGTGAGATCTTATCTAGTTCTTTAACAATTATGATTCCCAGATACTTAAAATCCTGACTAACTTTCCCCTCCCAATCTTGTATGTTCCAGCACATCACCTCGGTTTTTGATGTATTGACTAAATAGCCCGATAGAGATCCGAACTCCTCTAGCAGATGTTCAACCCTTGGTATTGCTACGGCTGGATCAGCAGTATATAACAGGTCGTCCGCATATAAGGCGACCTTGCTGCTATAATGGTGAGATCTAAAGGGAGTTATAAAGGTATCCGATCTTATCGCCTGGGCTAATGGCTCTATATATAAGTCAAATAATAAGGGTGAAAGGGGGCAGCCCTGTCTTGTTCCTCTCTATATATTAAAACTAGATGTTAAGGTCCCATTTAGCAATATCCTGGCTAAAGCACCCTCGTAGCACTTTTATAAAGTGTATAAGAAAGTAGATCCAAAACCCATTGTTCTCAACACTTCCCACAAGTACGCCCAACACACTCTATCAAACGCTTTGGCCGCGTCGAGGGCCACCACGGCCAAGGGCTCGACTCGTTCAGAAGCAAGGTCTATAGTGCCTATGAGTTGCTGGGTCTGTTCTTGAATATATCGCTTAGGGATAAAACCCTTCTGATCTAAATGAATCAGTTGTGGTGCAATCTTGGCCAGTCTCCCTGCCAAAATGCTCATAAAGATCTTATAATCTGCATTCAACAGGGAGATCGGTCTGTAAGAATCTGCTCTCGAGGGATCTTTAGTGGGTTTCAGGATAAGTACAATCGTTGCCTCTTTCCAGGGCCTAGGAACTTGACCCCCAAGGTCTCCCACTGCCATTAGCTCAACTACTGAGATGTTTGGATTGCAGCAAATGGCAAGCCCAAGTGGATAAAGCGGTCTATTTACAAAGGCTTTTTTCAGCGTGTAAAGTAGTACTTTTGTAGTACTTTTTTACAAACTCCTACATGCCCCAAAAAGTCTAAAATGGGAATACAATGGCAATACTCAAGGAATATTAGGTCGAATAGAAAGGACTATATCCTCTTTGCACCTAGTAACACAGAGTTGGACGCTTCAGGGCAAATTCACAAAGGCATGTAAGAGTCCGTATAAGAGTACTTCAGTAGTACTACTTCTTGTACTCATTAATGCTTTTGTGAATCAGCCCCAAATTTGAGAATATACTCCAGTACTTGGGTATATCTGGATACAGCTAACAACATATGGCTGCTAGTTTCACTGTAATACGTCACTTTGAAGCCAAGGTGGTCCCTGAATTGAAGGAGAGTCTTGATGAAATACATCTACCCAAGATATGGTGACTTTACACAAAGTAAAGCATTAGCCAGGTCTGAAAGTAGCAGGAGTGTGAAGCTGTAAACATCGAGAGCAGTGTTGATTCATCTGTTTTAGAAAGGCTACAGCAATCATTGTCCTAGCCAATCAACCGGCAACATTGGTGTCACAATACTAAGGATGGTCTTAGAATTAGAATAACTCCATATTAAAAAAACATATCTGTCGCACATTGTGCCTGTTGGACTTGGCCCTTTTTGCAGGGTCAACCCCAAACATTTTCCTTTCACTACTCCATTTTTATTTGCCGAATTTGTTTTTTTGTTAGCCGTAGGACTCTGTGCACTTTATGTGCACTTTACCACGGCTAACCAGTACTAAAATGCTTGTCCTCTCTCAAAATATGGTAGAGTTGGTTTATACCCAATTGGCATATTTAATTTACTTTTAAGTCTTTAGTAAGGTGGCATTACATGTACCCAGGGCCTGTAAATTAAATGCTACTAGTGGGCATGCAGCACTGAAAGTGCCACCCAATTAATTGGCCCTTTAAACATGTCTTACGTCTGCCATTGCAGAGCCTGTGTGTGCAGTTTTAAACTGCCATTTCAACCTGGCAAAGTAAACCTTTTGTCAGTCCCAAACCTTCCTTTTTACTACATATAAGTCACACCTAAGGTAGGCCCTGGATAGCCCTGAGAGCAGGGTGTAATGTATTTAAAAAGCAGGACATGTACTTTTAAGTTTTACATGTCCTGGCAGTGAAAAACTCTTACATTTGTTTTTCACTACAGCAAGGCCTATCTCTCCCATACGATAACATTGGAGTTGCTTTATTATATCCTATAAGTGTAATTTCCAGTTGGAAAGGGATAACCAGTTCATTGCTGGTGTCTCTCAAACCACAATTTAAATTCCTAACTTATGGTGAAGTTGGACCACAATTTAAAATCCTAACTTATGGTGAAGTCGGAAATTGTAATTCTAAAAATGCCACTTTTAGAAACTTGCATTTTCCTGCCTTAGCCACTTAGTGCCTGACCCTGGGTCACATTGACTGGGTGTAGCTGACAGATGAGCTTTGTGTATTCCTTCTAGACAGCTACACATACAATAGGAAGCTTAGGTGTGCTTGGATGGGTCATCACTGGCAGGATAGGAGGGAAGCGCTGAGCACAGCCCCACTTACACCTGAATAGGCTATGCCCTGCCTCCACACAAAGGGCTGCATACCCACTGTAGTTATTCGGGAACCAGGACAGGGAAGGCAGGATGAATGGGGACTTCAAAGGTAAATCTCTAGAAGTGTCTCCCCCACTTCAATGGCACAACTGGGTATGAATACTGGACCTCAGACACCACCACTTCAGTATACTTCTAGACCTGTGGATACTCTGCCAGGAAGAAGGACTGCTGTGCTGCTGAAGGACTGCCACTCTGCTGGACTTCTGCTTTGCTGTGCTGCCTGCTACCCTATTGCCTGGGTGCAAAGGAAAAGACCTGCATCTCTTAAGCCCAGAACCCAGAGTGACTCCAAGGGCTAGTTTGCTACCCTCCTGATCTGAAGCCTCAGGGACATAATAGGCTTCCAACAACCTTGCATCTGCCCCAGGACTCTGTCATTGGTGAGTTTACCCTGCCAAGTGATGCAACCCCAGTTCTGGACCATTAGAAGTGGGCTTAAGGTGCTTTACCAACCTCTGTGGATCCAGCGGAACCAATGCATCTCCTCTGCTGCGCTGCGCAACCCCGAGCAGAACCCACGCATCTCCGCTACTACGTGGATTGGACCATTCGCAAGGACCCACATCACCACCGAAACTCGTTCAGAACTGCCATTGCGAGACGCATCCTCGGCACAGGCCCTCGCATATCTCGTCAACGGCAGCCTTGACGACAACGCTGGACTCCGTATCGTAGCTCTTCAAAACAGGCGCATCAGCCCGATTGCACGTCGCGTCCTCGCCACTAGATTTAGCATTGACGGGATCCTCGACGACAGCACAGACATTCACAGCCTTGCCGCATCTCGGAACCAACGCATCGCTTCGGCTGCTTGATGCATCTTCAACACGGCTCCACGAAACGCTCCGCAAACCCGGATTGAAGGTACTTTGTTCTGCGGGCCTGACTGGGCCCCTGTAGTGGGCCTCACTCCATTGCGGTCGGCCTGAACTTGTCATTTTATCCCGGTCTGGCGTGACCAGATATCCACAGTTGGCGCTTTGCACCTTTAGGTGCCTTTTTCCTTTAAAAGTTTTTAGTTGAATTTCTCTTGTTCTACTGATTGTATTTTTGTCATTTTGATCTTGTTTTATTTATTAAATTGAGCTCTATTTTTTAACCAGGTGTGGGATCCTTTTTATGTGGTGTTTTCACTATCTTACTGTTTGTTGGTTGCACAAATACTTTATACATTGCCTCAAAGTTAAGCCTGACTGCTCTGTGCCAAGCTACCACGGGGTTGAGCACAGATTATTTTGGGGTTGGTTGTGCCTTACCTTGACAAGGATTGTGGTTTCTGCATGACCTGGGCTCACCCTCCAGTCAACCAATAACCCCATTTCTTACAGTTCAATTAACTTATTTTGTAGCTAATGTGATTTATAAGTTTTTGTGATTTATTTTTTTAAAGCTAGCCGTAAGTAAACATGTTTTTGTTGTTGAAAAAGGTAATAAAAGTAATTCAGATAGGGTGCAAATACCAAATAATTGGAACCTTAAATCTGCATGCATTCTGCTTCAAGCTTAAGGATATTTGTAGCTATCTTTAACATAATGCCAAGGTAGTATTTTGTCTACCTCCATAGTTCTTAAAAATTAACTCTTAATCATTTGTCCACACAGCCATCTTCAGACTAATTACAGCAAGACATTCCAAAGGAGTAATGTTGACTTTCTAGAAACTCCAGAATTAATAACAACGATGATTGTCCCTGGTATGTATTTGTCGAATCTGTTTTACTCTTAAATGCTTCCAATTTTTTTTTGTTTTTATCTTGACAGCATTACTGATAATTAGAGATTCTGTACATGTTATTCTTAAATGTGCAAGTTACACTTTACAGCTAGTATAATGGCAAAGGATGGAGTGTTCACATTAATGTTAAACATGTAATTTCTCTGGCTAGTATTCTATGCGAGTGGTTTTGCTCACTGTGCCATCACAGACAGAGGCTAAACATGTTAAAATCAAAGGGACATTCCAGCCCAAAACGTCTAGGTCATGTCCACTTTAAATGAGAGCACAAGAAATTCTGGACATATTTGGGCTTTGTTGTCCTCATCAATGAGGGTCTTTTGTGTCAGCACTACCCAAAAATCTACTGAAGCCTACATCTGGCCATACCCATGATCACCAGTCAACTCCTGAAACTCTTTCAGAGATTTGTGAAAATAAACTTACTGTATGTTAAAGAACCCAATCTTTACCACTCATATTTTTCCAGTTTCTGACTCCTTTCAAAACTTACTTTCAGAGACGTAGACAAAGTTTCAGCCATGCAATTCCAGACCCACATCGAAATCCATTCTAACCTTGATTCTCTTTAGTTAGGCTTTCAATGTACGAGACACTAAATTGGTCCCGCTGTACCAAATAAATGACACGAAGACTTCAGTCAGCAGTGTCAATGCTCTCATTCAATTGATTCAACACTAGTGAACATCAAGACCACCCATGCGATGCCTATGGGCAAATGAATTACAGGCCTGAGGAAGCTCCTGACAAGATGGGCTATAAAGTGAACAAATTCTAACCCAGGACACCATTAATCTTGAAACCACAGAAAAGTCGCCATTAAGCACTCAAGGAAAAAGGAGTTGAAACCTTTAAAGCCCATCCTTCAAGAAATCCAAAAGTGTCACAAAAACGGACGGGAAGATAATACTTCTTACTCCTGGACTCAAAATTAGAGCAATATTTTTCATAACTGGTGATTGTGGAGGGAGGCCTGGAGTCCTGAATAGAAAGAGCTACTTGTGTACAGCGGCCAACTCTCTGTAACCCCACCATTTCAACCTCAAGGTGGTGAGGCGAAGACAGTTGAGGGTGTAAAGAAAAAGAACATGAGGCCTCAGAGTAATAAAGTAATATGAAAGTCGCCGGGGGGGGTCTACCGCTATTGACAATGTGGCCAAAATGGTGGAATCAAGGTCCATCTCACTGCATCCCTCTTTATCTTTTCTGGCACCCTTGAGAGAAGAGGTATGAGAGGGAAGGCATACAGAAGCCCCCGAGAACCTGGGAAGAACAGGGCAGCCTACACCGATGCCTGTGCACTTTCAATTCCCATGTAAAATATAGGAAGAAGGGCATTGTTGGGGATCAGAGAGGTCCAATCATGGAAGAGCCCACCTCTTTTATAGATAAAGCGAATGCTTCTTTGACACAATATAAGCTGTTGACAAAGAAAAATTAATGTTAAGCTGGGCATTCTCAATCAAATCAAACGTATAGTGCGCTGAGCCCCGATGCTAGAAACAAACTTGAGGCACAAATCAAGCAGAACCTTAGTCATTAAATAGTCTTAATTTGGGACCTGAACTGATTATCATTATCCCATCCTAGAAGGTAGGATGCTCTAAATGCTCTCTCAAAGGTTTAAATACACCTTTGCAACCTTTTTGCGGGTGTACAGAAGGCCCTGGAAGATGGATATCAGTTCCCTCCAGTTTGAGGAATGACAATATTTTGTGACTCGCCACAGACTCTGCAGTGGTAGACCCTACACTGTGGTTCCCCACCCACAGTGACTATTATCCATTGTGCGTGCCATTGGAACCAGAGGTACTAGAGGAACCTCCTTTTGAGGGTATGTGCTAATCAACCATCACTTTAGCTGTTATTACTTATTGAGACACCGTAATTAGTGCCTTGTAATAAACAGACTCTGAATTCTAATAAGATAGAAGATGGTGTAGCATCAAATGGCGGCGAGCCCAAGTATCCACCATAGCTATGACTGTCATGTATCCCTGGACTTTCAGCCCCTCTCAGACGGGAGCAGCTCCAGATAAGAGGACCTTTAGAATGTCTGGTGGTGCATCCCTCTTCCTTATGTTAAGAACAGAGTCTCCAAGTATGTTCTGAATATACTTCTTTTAAAATGTCTCTCCTGTTCTGGGAATAATCAAGATTTATCCACATTTAGTAGGAAATCTAGATCCTTCCTTTGACTACATACATCTTTGCCCCGCACCTTAGAAAAAAGGAGGAGAAATTATCCAATCATCTAAATACATAACGATTTTAATCCTTTTCAACTGGAGCAATGGCACAACAGGCACTAATACCTTTGTTAAGACCCTGGGAGCTGAAGATAAACTAAAAGGCAGTACTTGGAACTAGTGATGGTTGGATCCCACTGCAAATCATAGGAAGCATTGACTGCGATGTATGGACGTATGCATACAGAAGGTCCATTGTCACTAAGAAGGTCCCCATGGATAACAGAGGAATCACCACCTGAAGCACAATCATCCTGAATGTCTCATGTATGTTGAAATGATTTATTAAACTGAAGGTCCCCAGGGTGTGGATCAAGGAAACGTATGGAGTTTACTCATTGACCCCACTTATTCTAAATTATTGCAGTGATGGCCCCTTTTGTAAGGAGAAATGTAATTCCAGTCAAGAGAGCCTGCCTGTGTTCAGTCACCATGGGTAGAGGAGTTAGCAGTAACTAATATCGAAAATCCAACTATCTGGAACTAATGCCATTCAAGACTTGGAGAAGAGCAGAATAGGTCTGCCCAGTACATTTCTGCTCAGGGGGGGGTTGGTCATGCTTTAGGAAGTTGCTGGTGAGGCTAGAGAGATAAGCCTTTATCAGTAAGCGCAAACCTCCGGCTACGAAAGAAAATGTACAACTTCTTGTAAATCTTGCAGAGTGAACCTAGGCAAAGAAATTATCTTCAATGGACTAATACTATCCAAAATGGTTGTAGTAGATTTTCCTCTGCTGTCTTTTCAACTGGCTCATTTAGTTCAGAGCCAAAGAACTTGGGACCAAGAAATGGCAAATGCTTAATAACAGCAAGTTGACCTTCCTCTAATTTCCAAAGTTTCAGCCACAAGTGAAATCTAACAGCCAAAACAGCACCAGAGGCAGTGGAGGAGGCAAAAAGTAGATGGCATTTGGCTTCTGATATAAAACATTAGGAGCTCCAAGTAAAGCAGTAGGATCATCTCCTTTCTGGACACACTTGAAGAGAGACTGGAAAACTTTATTGGGCAGCCATGCAGCAGAAGCTACATAAGTACTAGCTTGGATTGCAAAGTTCAAGGTAGCAAAGCAACACTTTACACCTTCAACGTTCTTTATCCACTAGATTAGGTCATCATGCATATTCTGATGCAAGAAACAATATGAAAGCCATGCTAGGAGTTGTCTTTAGGTATTTGTGGAAACACATCCTGAAACCTTTAACTAGTATTGCCATGGTAAAAAAAACAAAAAAACAGGGAAACCCCTAATTGATTTTTTAATTTTATTTTCATAGCATTATATTCCAAATTAAACAATAGATGGGCAAATAATTTGACATACGACAGGTCCAAGCAGGCGATCCTTAATTGTCATTCCAAATCCCCTAGTGGCCCATGCTCTCCCTATGTGTTAGCTAGGCAGTTGGAGTAATCAGTCCTGTCTTTAACATGATTTTTAATCTATCCTTAGATTCTGCCATGGTGCCTCATTCCTGGAAACAGTATAAGGTGATCCCTCTCCTCAAAAACAATCTGCAGCCGACCCCACTTTTTCGGCTATCAGTAGGCCAATCCCTTCTGCCTACAGCGTCTAAAATGTTTATTTATTAATTCACATCTTTCTGACCATTTTGAAAAGGTTGGTCTTTTACATCCCAGCCAGTCTGGTTTTAGACCCAGACAAGGCACGGAGACTGTCCTTTTGGAAGTGTCGGAGTCGAACAAATGTGCTCTTGATCAAAGTAGGGATGCTGCCCTAATATTATTAGACCTTTCAGCGGCATTAGATATGCACTCCCAATCCATACTAGTGGAAATGCTGGCAGACACTGACAGAAGAGTGTTGTGCTGGATCAAATCTTTTATGGAGGATACAGAGCATACTGTATGGATCGCTCCCTTTTCCTTTGGAAGTAAGCCTTTAAATTATGAGGTATTGCAGGGCTCCTTGTTAAGCCCAACTTTATTTAACATCTATATGGCTCCTTTGGCACCCATTGTCGAGGCATTCAGCATTAAGGTCATCTCATATGTAGATGATTTGCAGCTGGACCTCGAAGTTGATAGAGAGAAGATGGCCTTTCGAGCCTGCATAAAAAAATATTAGAGTGGATAAGGGGAAGCAATATCAAATGCAACTCAGACAAGACTGAAATTCTACCCTTTGGTTCCACTCTAGAGATTTGGTTAGACAACTACTGGTCTAGTAGGATACCTCCTTCAGCATCACCAGCTACGGTTGCTAGGAATTTGGTCTCTTTCTGCCCCCAAATCATTGCAGTGGCCAACACTATCAGAGATGTGCAAAATAATGAAACGCGCTATGATCATCATATCTAAGCTGGATTGTGCAAATGCTCCTTACCAGAGTCTCTTGGCTTACAGAGATAAGTGTCTTCAAACAATTCAGAACACGGCAGCAATCTAATTCTAAAAATACCCCACTCAGCTCCTATCTCTGAGCATCTCAAATTGTTGCACTAGCTGCTTGTCCAGAAGAGGATCCCTACAAGGCATTTATATTAGTCCACAGACCATTACAACTAGAAGCCCCAAATATCTGTCCAATCGGGTGGCTCATTTTACACCTATTAGACTGCTGCGCTCCTCAAAAGATTTTCAGTCTTTTACGACCAGGTTTAAGCTTGCGAAGAGAGGCGGACATTCCTTTTCCGTGTGCCAACTCGGACCTGTAACAATCTCCCAGTATACCTGCATCCTAATAACAATGAGATGGAGTATTTACTTCCAGCTAACTCTTGTTGAGTTCCTGTCATTCCATGGTCTTTTTAGCGCTGAGTAGCTCGTCGGAGCAGCTGTACACGTTACAAATAACATCATTCATTCATAGGCGATACATTTTGCTTATAAAAGTCATCAACTACCTCCTCCGTAGGCATCTAGAAACCTAGCTATTCACGTGTGTGCAGGTACTTCAGACAGATGTGCCTCTTGTACATATTCACCTTTGGGCAGTAGGTCAAGCTCCTCATCTGGATCCTCCTCCATTCTAAGGCCTCAATTACGAGTCCTGAATTATTGGGGTGTTATGTATTGCACACCCGATAAATAATAGTAACCTGTGGATCTTTATTTATCAGATGCGATAAATAAAACCAGTGCTATTTCCCCTTGAAAATGATGTTTTACATGCAGAATTTGGTGCCTATTGCACCTTAATCTATGTATTAGTATTTACCAGGCCCTTTTAACCTGCACACACATTTTTGGCAGGTTTGACATGCTGAAATTTAACAGGGGAAGAATCTGACTATCTATAAAATCTGACAAACTCATAATTCTGACACCTGTGCAAACAATGGTTTGTATGAGTGTCGCAATTTTATGAGGCACTCATGACCAAAGCATAGTTGCTTTTGTGGTGGTTCAGGAGAATTCAGAGCCACTGTCACAGATGTATCAATGTCTTGCAACTCCAACCTTGATAGTGTGAGGTACTCCCTTTCTCAGAAATTAGGGGATTGGGTGCAACTTAGTGGCTCTTGAATGCACCCTTCTGCCCCTCCACTGTGCAACACAAGTCATGCTCAAGCAGGTTTTCTTTAACTATATCATTGCCTAGCGTCCGGACATGGTGCTCCTGCAAGACGCTGCTATTTCAGAACCGGCCACCGGGTGCAATACCTCTCAATAATGGGCAGTCAACTAGAGAGAGGGAGACAAGCTACAATGGAGACTTCCAACAGCCCACGGGCCCACAGTACCAGCCTGCCCATCTACATAAGCGGGACAAACCACAGAAAAGCGCCACATTCAAACCAACCTGCTCAGTACAGTCTGATAAGCTTCACATTTCAATAAACTAAAACAACCATTTACCGCCAGGGTCTAGAGGCAGGGATCTCTGTAGACAACAAGCACTGGCTCCAAGGAGAGACCGAAAAAACACAACATGTAGGGGGGGAGGATGATATGGGGACAAAGTGGGACTTAATGAAAAGGAAATAATTCCCAATCTCTTAATCAGATTAACTTTCTTCCTAATAGTATATAAGGTTTACTATCACGGAGGGGATGCTCACCTCATTTATGTACAGACTGGAATGAGTAAAACGGACGAAGGGAGTGATCCGAAAGATGTGCAATGTTCCTATGTGGGGATTTCGTATCCTTTCCAGAGTTAACTTTCAGACAGTAGTTCTGATGCAGGTATTGAAGTTTGCAGTTAGGATTTAGCACCCGGTAAAAGAGTCACTACTCGATAACGATGGCATCCGGGTGAAACTTTTGTCTTGACAGACAGCTAGATATTATGGTGTGAAGGTGGAAAGGACAGATGCAGGTAAATTGCATAATTATTAGAGGGTAGCGCGTCGCTTTTAGCAGAGAAACCGTATGAACATGGAATATTCTGAATGGATGAAACGCGATTAGTGGGACTAATAGATGTTTATATGAAAAGGGAACATAGCATTTGGAAATTCAACCCATGAACTTTGGTGCTAGTAGTAATAAGGAAATGCCTGATAATTCATCACCGTATTAGTTCGAGTTACTTATTATAAGCCCTGAAGAAGTACCTTATTTTGCCGCGAAACATGTGTTGGCTGAAGTTTGCTATGGTTGAAGCTATCTAGCGATGTAGTCCATGAAATAATTGTGTTTTAACGGATCATTGTGTTTTTAATGTGCCTTCATATGTTAATTGTATACGGCTACAAAAAGATTCTAATAAGATTAAGAATAAAAGGTAATTCAACTACATTAGTATTCTATTGAGTGTTTATGTTACTGAGCGTCCGTCAAACATTAATATCGATCTTGAATATATGGGCCCCATTGGGCAACTGGCCTTTGTATGTGGCAGCTTGCACATGGCCATCTCATCTTATTGCCTAAATATACTGATTTACATTATATATGTATGAGAAGTGTCCCATGAAATAAGTGTAATATTAACAGGGAAACCCTCACTACCCTATGTGTTAAAAAAATAATTAAACCAGATGCCTGGCTCTGGCTGAGTTTCAGGAAACTGTCCCTATGTTTCTTTAGGCCTTGACACCAGGGTGGTCAGAACACCATATCTCGTGCTTGGTCCCTACATGAGGGAGGGTGACCATCAATGTGACAGCGGCCTGATCTTTGGCTTTCTCATTACCATTGCACAGATAATAGCTCCCACTCTGCAGTTATGTGGAATATCCATGCATAACTGAGCAATGGGGTCGTGCACAATGCAGACAGAAAGTAATATGCGCTCAGTCCACCTTGTTGCCTAGAGCTATCATGGACATCAGAAAAACCTACAGTGTGAAGGGGCAGGGATGACTGAGTCCCTTGGATCTCTTAGCAGAGGGGAAGGGAGATATAGCCACCTTGTCATCAACATCCAGTCAGTCACTGGGCAGTGGGTCAAGTAGAAAAGTACAGATCTTACACGAGCAGGGCTCGGGATGAAACCACCGACCAGGGCATTGGATGCGTTAGTTAGAAATAAATACCACAACAAAGAGGGGCAGACGCAGGGGCGGCTCCTCCGGTATGGCGGTGTAGTGTCGCTCCCCCCTGCTGAAAGCCAGCAGAGGCAAACAACAAAAATAAAATCATAACAAAATAATGTTATTATCATTTTATTATTTGTCCTGCAGGCTGCGAGCCAAGGAGGGGAGGATGGGGCCATCCATACTGATGCTGCCGCTGCAGCACCAGGGAGGAGGTGGGAGTGGTGGGCAATGCTAAGTGCTCATGACGCTTTGGCCAGCTGTCTGGGGCAGGCCAAACTGTCATGCACGCTTAGCCTTTCTCCAACCCCAGCTGTGTTGCACAGCAGGGTTCAGAACCAACACAGGCTCCCAGTCCCTGTCTGAGAGCTGAACAGGTCTCCTAGGAATCATCTATGCCAGCAAACCAATGTCCAAAGTGGACTGGATCAGCAGAGCTTTCTTGGATATAGCTAACTGGGGGTGACTGCCCATGTACCTTGTGGTATTATCCAGGAGAAGGGAGTTTGCTCCTTCCACGTGCAAGTAGAGAAAAAGCAGGCAAAATAAGAAAAAAGTTACGAAACTCATACATTATCCTTATGTAGGCCTCCAAGTTTTGTGTTAATAGGAAATCTCTGCATGCAGAAGCGTGGCTTTCCAGATGTGGAGGTATGCCACGTTTAAGTAAATCTGTCACATTAGATGTTGATTCACAGGGCGTGTATACTCATAAATGTCTTTGTCATTTGCCCCCAAAACATCTATAATGGGAATATTTGGAGAATATTCATATACAATTAGTGAAAATAGAAAAGACTGCACCATCTTTGCACTTTTACTCTTTCTTTTTACCACTTGGGAAGTAAACATTTTATACCAATATTCAAAGGCATTTTGAGTAGGTGAAGTAGTACAACTACTAGTGCTTCTTCAATTAATCATAAATGCCTTTGTGAATTGGCACCCGAATGTGTATTTGTATTTGATCTGCACTTGTGCATCAGCAATTTGTAGGGAAATTTGTATAAAGCCAGTGGTTACTGTACGACTACATCTATAACGATTGACGGCTGATGAGTAAGATATTTTGCAGTAATGCAAAACGCCTTAAAAGGGCGTCTGTCACTATAAAGGACATTCTAGGTCTAAACTAAAAAAAAACTTACAATAAATGAAACAATGCTAACTAACAATCAGTCATACCATCGATGGACAATAGTGTGTCTTATTTTTGTGGGATGAGTTTAGATAGCCCAGTTGTATTTATATTTATTCTGAACGAATATTCTCAGTGAAAGTAATTGAAAAGATGTTTTTGAAAGTGAATAACCCAGTGATTAGTCTTATTCTATTTTTCAGCATCATGGTGGGTCTTGAACAATAACTAGATGAAGAACTTCTATTGGACTCTTTCATAGTGGAATACTGTACTTAACATATTTGTGTGGAAAAATATTTGTATAACTATTTGTTGGTGCCACTGTTAGTAACATAGAATGTATCTTGTTAGGTTCTGAATCTTTTTGTTGTGTCAATTTACTGTGTCTTATAAAGCTTCATACGACCTATTAAAAAGTTGTTCTTTGTTCAATAGCCTATATATTTCTTATGTATCCCAGAATACCTTGCACTACATATGTTTGCTGGACGATTTGTCAATAGCTGTATTTTTCAGTGTATGGTATTACGTATTACTACAATAAAGGTTTCCATTCATCTTTGTTGTGTTTTCCCCTTATTGCATGCAAGAATGTTTAGGATTTGTCTTGTCTGCATGGATTATGCTTTTGTTTTAAATTTCTGTTAAAAAGATGGTATTGAAGAGGGGAACTAGAAAGAGCAGTATCAGTTTACGACTCTTGCTGGTTCTTACGATGGAGCCATTGTGAAAGCCAACAAAATTTTAGTTATGGGGGCGATGTACATAAGTGCCATTCTATGCCAATTATGGCCTGTTGTAGTGAAAAGATTACTGTTAGCTTTCAGTACCTGATGTATCGGATTCTAAAGTTTAGCGCTGCATAAGGGCTCAGCGCCATCAAAGATAAGACACAAGTAAGAAAGTGGATTGTTAAAACTATGAGGCAGCCGCTTCCTCAAGGCTGTTAATAGAATATATGAAGAACATAAATCACTATCCAAGTAAAACAAACGGACATATGACACAAATATCCTACATACCAATTGTACCTCAAACATTAAACACATTTTAGACATAGTTAAAATGTAATCAATCGATATAACTCACTAGTACATATTATAGCAATATGAACAACTTGTTCAAAAAAACTACCTATCAGAATCAATTTGCACCTTCACATTCATCAACATCATCAATGTATACTGTGGTTCCATACAGAGTTATCCTCATAACATCAGTCTGTACAGATTCAATAAATATAGAGTAGAATAGCAGTCACTCTCCCACTGTATTTTCCTAGAAGTACACTCAATGTAAGTAGTTAATTATTGTTAATCAGGTAATCTCGAATTCAAAGGAAAATAAATTCTAGCAGTGGCTATTAACTAGAACTACAAGATGGTACTCATCTAGAAAGAGGTGTCAAGCTTAATTTGCTTTTTGAATTAATATCTGTTTAATGTTCGTATGGTGTTCCCATTTTTTCCTTATACTTTTCTAACTGTCTAGAGTTTAACAACAATAACCTTCTTAGTTTGGAATTTTTTATATATAGATATGGTGTCTGTAGATAGAAAATATATTTCAAGAGACATATCTCAAAAAAGAACATCCATTACTGACATTCCAATTACAATATACTGTATTTTGCATATTAAGATCATGCCGTCATTTATTAACCCTCCCACAGTTAACGATCTAATTTTGACTAGACAGAATATCATCTATATGTAAACTTAAGATGAATCTACAGACTAATCCATAAAAAAATTAAATATAGAACATCAACATATCTGCTATGCAGAGGCACTTGAAATCTCTAACTGTTGTATCAAATGCGTGACTGCCGAGTTAATTATTTTCAACTAATTCACCTGTAAGTATACTCTGACTCACTACTTAGAAACCAGTCGTCTCAAATGACATCATTGATGACATAATTCAAGCTTCTTTTGTAAACATATTATACTGTATAAACTAGTATGGCATTAGAGGCCTGAAAGTAAGTATAAAATAGCTCAGAACAATATGATGTATCATTAACACCATCACAGATACAACTCCCTTAGATGTAGCAAGTATGTGTTATGTGCAATATTGACCCTATACCAAACACTTTACGGGTGGCCTAGTTTATATTAACAATCAACCACAGATATATAGAAAACCCTCATTGCAAACGGTGTTCAATATAAATATAACAGTTCTGAGAAAGCAAAGTTCCTCAAGATACTCAACGTCTGTTAAAAAATTAATGCCCTACTAAGGACAGCTTTTATCTGTATCAAACCCCTCACAGTCACTGAAATGACATTGAGAAATCAATTTGATACGAGTAGAAAAATGGGTACTGTTAACAGTGTTTACTCTATGGAGAGAGTTTACTCTAGACTATACTTTTTGCAAACAGTGATCCTCTCATGAGAAATACCCCACAGAGTATCTACTAAGAACATTGTACACTCTATGCAACGCTTCTAAAAAAACAAACACAAAAACTATTTGCTTACAATAACCAAGGTCTGAAGGTGCTAAAGATCATATTACCTGCAGCCTTCATACTGTGGTGAAAACTTTATAGGTAGCCCATCTTCTGAAGCAGAAGACGCAAAATACATAGGTTAGTACTTGGGGCACATAGTCTTCTATGTTATGTGGAAATTGTCATGCTGAGGCGATTTGGAGTAATAACTCAAGGCTGCTTACAAAACTTAGGGGCATATTTACAAGCCTCTATCACCACAGGAATGTCACTTTTAACAACGTTCCTGTGGTGATAGAGGCTTCGCCTTATTTACAAGGTGTCATTATGCCACTTAATGTGGCTTAACGCCACCATGTAAATAAGCCACCCTTTCACGCTATACTAAGCATGAAAGGGGTGGGCAATGGGTGTTGCGGTGCGTGTTCTGCCGCAACACCCATTGTTTTTGATTGTTCCCCCTATTTACAAGGGTGGCGTAAGTAGGAGGCAGTGCCAAAATTAAGACCAGATAAAACCTTGTCTTAACATGGCAAACCGAGGAGAAATGCTTAATTTCTCCTTGTTTTTGCTGTTTCTGTGTGTGCTGCATTGTGCATGCAGCCCCCCCCACCCGAGCCTTTATAAGCCGCGGGACCCCATCCCCCGGGGCCAAATACAATAAAATAGGGGAGAGGCATGTGGCCTCACTCCCTAGCCTTATTAGGCCTCAGGGACCCCATTACCGGGGCAAAATATAATAGAAACAACTCCCTGAGCCTAATTATGCCCTGGGGACTCCATCCCCTTGGCCCAAATATAATAAAAAAGGGGAGGGGCCATGCATCCCCCTCTCAGAGCCTTCTCAGGCCCCAGGGACCCAATGCCCCCGGGCCAACCCAAATTGAAAAAAAAGAGGAGGGGAGCAATTGGCCCCCCTCCTGTGTTTTCTCAGGCCCCATGGACCAATGTACTTAGAAAGGGGAGGGGGCAGTGTGGATTCCCCTTCCTTGGCCTTCTCGGGCCCCAGGGACCCCATGCCCCTTGGCCAGATGTGGGTGCCCTGGTGCCGAACTGGGGCACCCACATACCATATGTTGGGGGCTATGGGGGGAGCCCATGGCCCCTGCGGACACAGCAGACTCCCCACATGGTGCAGGAGCTGGCATTACTCCCGCCCGGAGTGAGCAGCTACTTATGGGTATTGCTCCTCCCGGACAGGAGCAATGTGTGTTCGGTTTCCCTGCCCGAATCAGTGTGGGCAGGGGAACAGAACACAAGCCTGCTCCCAGCCAGTGGGAGCATTTTTAAAGCTCCTGCCAGCTGGCAGCAGAATTAGTGGTTGTTCCCGTTTGGCGGGAGCTTTGAAAATGCTCCCGCCAGACAGGAGGGAAAACATGTTTCCCTACACACAGTAGTGAGCGTAGGGAAACTACTGTGTCCAAGGGGTGGGCTCCCTGGGACAAAGTATGTGAGCCACCCCTGGGGGATGAGGCCTCCCTCCTTTTTGTTTAAAGAGACAGCTCTGGGGATGGGGTCCCTAGGACCTTTTTAAGGCTCAGGGAGGGAGGTCACGCAGTCCCCCTCCCCTTTATTTTTTAATACAGCCCCATGGGATGGGGTCCATGGGGCACCTTAGGCACAGGGAGGGGGGCCGTGTGCCCTCTCTCCTCAATTTATACATTGGGCCCCGGGGGAGGGTCCCTGGGACTGAGGATGGGAGGGGGGCCGCCTGCCCCCATCCCCTTAATTTTCACATTGGGTGGGCCCCGGGTATAGGTCCTAAGGGGGGAAAACAGCTGAAGGCAGGGGGCTGCATGCCCTTAATTTATACATTGGGCACTGGAGATGGCATCCGTGGGGCCGAAAACGGCTCTGGGAGGTGGGCTACACATCCCCTATCCTTAAATATTATACTAAAGCCAGGGGATGGAGTCCCCAAGGCCCAAAATGGGCGAGGGGAGGAGGGTCCTACTTACGTCCCCCTCTCCATATGCTTAAAATAAAATGGCGGCCGCCTTTTTGGCTATTCCTGAGATCCCACAGCAGTCCCACGGGATCGCAGCAAAAAAAAAAAACTAAAAAAAATTATTTTGGACTCGAGGGAGGGGGCCCTTCTGGGTCCCCCAACTCCGCCCCCTTATATTATTCTTTTTTTTTTTTCAGGACAGGAAACTAAGTCCCCGAGAACTGTAATGGCTGGCAGCAACATTTTTCTCATGTTGCTGGCAGCCAATCAGACCATTCACTCTGTCTGTCTCCCACGGAAGCAAAATGGCCAAGGGAGAAAAAATCTCCTGGGGCCAATCAGAATGCTCTATTTTTAAATTGGCGCTCCCGCAAGACTCTTGTGGGCCTCTCACAGACTGAACCGTCCAGATACACAAATATTTTTGTACCTTAATTTTTCAAAACCTACTGAACGGATTTACACCAAATCACATAAAGCACAATCTAAGCACAGAGATCTTGCTTCCTGCCAATTTTGGAGTAATTCTGTTCAGCAGTTTTTTGCGGTAGTGCTTCTTAAAGAAATCAATGCAAAATGCATTGTGGTTTCGTGTTTTGCAAACCCCCTTTTATCTCGGTCCCTACTTGACAGATCACTCTGAAACTTTCCATGCACAAAAAAAGCACTTTTTTGTAACGCTTTGTGGAGATTCATCAAACGGTGCCAGCGTTATTAGCAACACAAAAACGCATTTCCTATGGAAAAGCTGGCCTAACTATAACTACCCAGTGGTGACTGCCACTGGGTAATATATGGGATAGGTAGTACCCTTGCAGAAGCCCACCTACAATCTATCACCATGCCTTCTACTTGCTCCTAAATCACAACAACCTGGAGATATGGGCCCAGATTTAGTAACACTTTGGGCTACTGTAAAGTGATGCAAAGCAACACATTGGTACTTTCCAGCGCAATATGTATTTTGTGCAGGAAAGACTTTGATGTCTTGTGGATCAGAAACTGCCACAATATTGGGAGGTATTACCAGTTTAGAGGGCCTAGAGAGTGGAAAGCACAGAATTGGGAGGGAACTCATGGTGGTTTAAGTGTAGCTGTGAGGTTAGGTTGGTGGATTGTTGGTTCTGATTGGGTTATTGTAAGAAATAGGGTTATTGGTTGAGGGGGGAATCATACTTAGGCAACTACCACAAAAGTCACTAAATTAACCTGTGCTTAACCCTCTGATAGCTTGGGACAAAAAGCAGCCAGGTTTACCTTAGAGGAAATGTGTAAAGTACATTTGCAGCACACAAACAGTAATAAAGTGAAAACACAACACAAGAAAAATCCCAACCCAATTTAGAAACAGAGTATATTTTAATGAATAAAATGACATCAAACAAATTAAATCCAATCAGTAGAATGGGAGCTATGAATTTCTAAAGTCTTTACTGCAAAATAACAGCTAAAAGATTAAAGTGCCAGCCGTGGCTATCTGGTTGTGCGAGATCGGAGAAAAGTCAAAAGGTAAAGCCCACCTTGATGGAGTGTGGATTGGATACATGAGGTAGCTGATGAGGGCTCCACGAGGCCAGATACCTTTGACACCCAGTCCAGCTGAACAGGATTTGCTGCTGCAGAAAATAACACAGCCGGAGTACTGCAAAGTCAGGCCAGCGAGTGATGCACCTTGGGTGGATTGGATGACAAGTATGTCCAGGTCTTCTGTCAGTTCTCAGGCCAATTTTTGGTGAAAACTTTTCCAAGTCCAAGATTATAGGGTTCGGGAGTAGCAGCACCTCTAACACCACTTCCAGGGGTCCAGGACCCGGTGGGGGGGGGGGGGCACACATGGGGTTGAGGGGTTACGACTTACTCTAGCAGAAGTCAGGTGCAGGGTCCAAGGCTCTGGAGCTTGGTTTGTCCCTGTAGCTCACACAGGAGGCCAGCCAACTAGCCCTTGGATTCACTTCTGTTGGTCCTGTGTTCACGGAGATGGTCCTGTTCTCCTTCAAGTTGAAAGGCAGGTCATCAAGCAGTAGGGTAGTCCTCTGGTAGCAGCAGGGTAGTCCTCTGGGGGTCCAGGCAGTCCTTCTGAAGTCTTCCACAGGACCAGGAGTGTACTGAAGTGGTGTTCTGAGGGTCCAATATTTGTACCTGGTGCAAGCCTTTAAAGTAGGGGGACATACTGTGCTCCTCCCACGGATGTATGTCGAAATGTAGGAGATCACATTGCATGCCTTAACAATGCAGTCTTTACCACGACTTTACCATGCATGCCTTTACTACGCATGCCTTTACAATGAATTTCGTTCTAATGGCATGATTGATAAAGGCATATGCATGGTAAAGGTTACACCCAACACTCTGCCCTAAGCCCTAAAACCCATTTGCCTGCCCTGAAAATGACCCCAACCCCAGCCCTTAAAACACCCTAGTCCTTCGTCCTGAGCCCAAAAACTGGTCCCCAGCCCTAAAAACTACCCCAACCCTAAAAACAACCCAGCCCCCCACCCTGAGCCCTAAAACCAGCCCACAGCCCTGGAAACTACGCCGACCCCAGCCCTAAAAACAGAAAACTACTCACCAAGCCTCTTCCTGATCATTCCCATTCCTCCCAATCTCGTTCGGGCAGGAAGTCCCTGTCCAACACCTACCACCCCCCACCCATCATTCCTCTTTCGTCTAAAGTGCTGACTGCCTTTACCACGCATATGCCTTTATCGCCTTTACAACGTAAATCATTGTAAAGGCAAGCATGGTAAAGGAATATGTGTGGTAAAGGCATATGTGTGGTAACACTTGCGTTGTAATGGCATGTGTGGTTCCGACCGCATTGTTGATGCAGTTTCCATCCTCCCACATCTGGTTCTGGACAGTTCTTTTCCACTACCAAGACTCCAAGAAATCTGGAGTGACAAAAGGCAGGTGTCCAGTTCCTTTGTGTGTGCTGGAGACTAGCCGTTTGAAGTGTAAGTGGGGCAGCGAACAGCTCCAGCCCATTCTGCTTATACCCAGTCGCCTTTGTCTCACTGTTACCAGGAATACACAAACCACAACAACAGAGCCATTCACAGTCATGAGACCCAGGACTCTGGCAGCAGGCACCAAATGGTTAACACAAGAAAATGCCAACTTTTTAAAAGTGGATTTTTCAGACTTCTGACTCAAAATCCAGCTTTATCATTAAAGAGGATTCTAGATTACAATTAATTTGAGTCCAAAAATTAATGTTTCTACCTGCTCCCAGTCACAATTTAGCACTTCTTAAATGTAATAAGGCACAGCAATGCTATCCAATGGGAGAGATAGGCCATATAGTAGTGAAAAACAAATGAAGGCGTTTTTCACCACCAGGACATGTAAAAGGTAAACCCTCCTGCCCTACTTTTTAAATACAATAAATGCACCCTGCCCTATGGGCCTTTAGGGCCTAGTTTAGGGGTGACTTATATGACTTAAAAGTAAGGTTTAAGCCCGGCAAGAGGTATATTTTGCCAGGTCGAATTGGCAGTTTAAAACTGCACTACAGGCTGCAATGGCAGGCCAGAGACATGTTTCCAAGTGATGCTTTAGTGGGTGGCACAATGAGTGCTGCAGTCCCCCTAGTAGCATTTAATTTACAGGACCTGGGTACATGCAACACTATTTTACTAGGGGCTTACAATAAATTAAATGTGCCAATCAGGTGTAGGCCAATTTACCACGTTAAAGGGAGTGAGCGCAATCACTTAAGCAGTGGTAAAGTGCACAAATACTAACAAAGACAAATTCAGAAAAGGTTTGAGGGAAGACCACAACAAGGATGTCAGGTCTGACTGTTACGCTTTGGGATAGGATATTCGAGAGAAAGATTGGGGTCAGACTGTTTATAGTTTTGAAGACAAGTGTAAGGAGTTTGCATAGAGCCTGAATTTTGGCAGATTCCAGATTTATTCTGATGCTCAATATGATTAAATAATATTGAACGCTTTACTTTATTGTTGTGTAATTTGAACTAATGCCGGCTGGCATTTAATTACGTATTTTTTCGAACTGTTAGATTGGGACCACTCCCTTTTTGTACTGAATTTTGGCAGTGAGCAGGCTTGGTTGGTGGCTTAATGCAAAGGCCAGAGTATATCTGGGTAAATTTTACAGAGTGTTTTCAGCAATATTTATGACCTTGTCTAGAGGAGTAATGGGGTAGGCCAGCCACATGTTCCATTCTGCGGAACACTCATGAGTTATTAGGATGTGGTAACTGGTATGTCTAACTTTATCCTCTGTATTTAAGTAATTGGAGGTGTGCTCCAATAGCTGTGTTGTTAAGAGGCTTCCATTTCATGGATGGGCAAAAAGAACATCAAAGCCTCTGGCTAAGGGTGCTAATTTGAAAGAAAGTGTAAATGAACGGAGTGAGCACGCAAATAGGTGATGTTGAAGAGGAAAATATATGACCTAAATTTTGGAGAACAGCACGTCCAATGACTGACCTTATTGAGGACGTCCACAACGTGTGACTGAAAATCAAGCAGATGCTCATTCTTCCAGCAAGCAGCAGGCAGCCATTTTCAGTATCAATGAATTTTATTTATAAACTGTGGTTTACTAACGTTTTAAAAAGTGAACTCCCCTTTGACTGGCAACAAGCCAAAAGTGAAGGAAGCAAACATTCTTGCAGTAGCTTTCCTGTGCCCCTGTACCTGTCTCCGAGGAGTCAGTAAGTGTAACAGATGTCCCAAGGTGCTTTTGTGTTACAGCTCTTAGCCTTCCTCAAAGGTCTATACTGCTCTTCTCAAACTCTAGCCAAAAGAGACCTCTAGAGGATCAAAGAAATATCCTATCATTCCCTTTTTCTCAAAGGGAGCAAGTGACGTTGTTCCTGAGCATAGTGAAATGCTGACTGCTTAGGTAATATATCTTTTTTGTAGCATATGTGCTCCAAAGCCTTTAAACATGAGCACTTGGCCACAGTGCTTCACACACAAGAAGATATGACATATGCAATTATCTTTAAGCCACAAGGAGCGCTGTCAAGGAAAGGGGATTAGGACTTCTGTTCTTATGAGCTAACGTTTAGGAAGCAATATGCCAACCTGGAATACAGACAAAAAGAAGGTAGTTAATCAAAGCTCATGGTTTCACTCTTTGCCTCATGACTTCTAAATCTGTAACACTTCCCACCTTATATCAGCACCAAAACACACTACTCAAGTTCTGGCCACAAGCGAAGTACACTTAAGAGGGCTATCTCAAATATGATTTGTTTTATGTTGATGGTTGCTCTTTTTTAAAGGACCACAAAACTTGGGATCTTGCACCACACAGAGCATTTGTATCAGATTTACTATATAATGATTGATTGTCTTATCTCTACGTTGACTCTTTATGAAACTGGACATTCAGTTCAGTTGTTTTAAAATGTTTATTGGTATAGTAGCAGTTGCTTCCCCACTTTTAGTTATTGTTCAACTTGAACATTGTCTCTTGACCCCCCAGACCTTGAAGAAATACACACCAGTTGTGCAGAGTACAGAAAGCAAACTGGGGCCGTATTACAGAAGTGCCCCGGGAGAACAACAGGGGTTTGCACCCGCTTTGCATGCCCACGGAGAACTTTGGTATTACAGAAGCTGCCGCAGACACTTATGCGTCCCCTTCTGTAATACTGATGGCGCTGGCACATATAAAGCGCTAGCACATATAAAGCGCCAGTTCTATCATCAAAGGGCGTTCTCTCATTTGCATGAGGGCATGGCTCCATGCAAATGAGGGAATCCCTTTGTCTTTTCGCCCACGCCATATTACAGATGCGGGTGCAGAGGCAAAGAAACTGTCAGGAGACGCACTGACAGTGTGCCACGTAAAAGGTGGCGCACTGTTAGTGTGCCCCCTGATGGCAGCCCTCTGGAGGGGGGGAAGGGGCATCCCATGGACCCCCTAGACATCCCCTTGCAGGCTGGTGCAGTCACTCATTGCACCCGCCTGAAAGGGGATCTCTAATCCCCCTTAAAAGAGCAGGCGGGTTGCTACGTGCACTGTGAAGCACAGAGCGGCTTCAAAGCAGCTGCTCTGTTTTTCACATGAATGCACTGCCCTGGGGACAGCGTAAGTTCGCGACCTCCCTGGGGGCAGCGCATTCTTCTTAATACGACGCATTTTCCTTCTTTGTGCTGGGCGCACCTTTCAAAAGGTGCACCCAGCGCAAACAAGGAAAATGTGCCTTATGTATGATACAGCCCCAGGTGTGCTATCAACCCACCCCCTTACGTTGTAATGGAGGAAGAGTGAATTTTGGGATGGTCAATTAGTCATACCAGAGACACAATAAGTTAGTTCACAAATTCTCTAGACCCAGCCTTTTACTTGTCGATGACAGAAATGAGCCATGATTTGTATACTGTTAGTATTTATTATAGTCTAACCTACTAAACAAGAGATATATATATATATATATATATATATATATATATATATATATATATATAGATAGATATATATATCAAACCAACAGCCCAACTTCTCCAAAGAAAAAGGGAACATGCACACGAGGATCCAAATGGTGGCTGATTTAATGAAGTGTGGTCACTCCGGACCCGGCAGTAAAATCACTGAGACGCGTTTCGGCTGCGCACAGCCTTTCTCAATCAATGAATCACCATGTTTCAAACAGCTTTAAAAACCCCACAAGTCATGGAAATAGAAATGGTACTGTCCCTGATTGGCCAAACATTTACGAGCAGGAATAAATAAATAGACATACACATTTCAAACGTACGCGCACTACCTGTTGGAAACTGTCCAAACATTTATGCAACTCACAGGCCAAAATGGCCCTTAAGCATATTATGTGCACTGTTCGCGCTGCATGGAATTAAACATTCAAACCTGCACATATTCAAAATATATATATATATATATATATTCACTGAAAAAAACCATAGGTTTCAGACATGTTATAGTTAGGAATTAGCATTTAAAAAACCTTTGAAATTCACTGAAAAAACCATAGGTTTCAGGCACGTTATAGTTAGAAATTAGCATTTAAAAAACCTTACAAATTCACTGAAAAAACCATAGGTTTTAGGGACAGTTATAGGTAGTTGGACATTGCACTCGTACAAAACCCGTGAAATTCCCCCGTTATAGTTAGTTCAGCTAACTATAACTCGCGCCCCGCAATGCACTGCTGATGACGTCACATATTACATCACTCATGACATGGTCAGTGACATCACTGATGACATCTCAAATGACATCACTGATGACATCATCCAGTGACTGTGTTTCTGTAAAGTTTAAATATTTTTAATATATATAGGGAAAGGCGTATTGAAGAATGAGTGGGTGTATAAGTGTCTGTATGGATGATTTAGTAGGTGCGTGACTAACTCTATAAGTGAGTGATTAAACGTATCTTACTGAATGCATGGGTTAGTGACTAAACTGGGTGAATGTCTGTATCCATCTGTCTATTGCTGTGTAAGTGGCTGCATGGGTTTGTGAATAGCTACATGAGGGTCTATATGAGTTATTGATTGGTTGTCTGAGTATCTGTATGGGTGCCTGAGTGTTTGTGTGGGTGGGGTGTGTGCGACTCTGTGCATAGATGTGTGAGTGGGTGATTCACTGGGTGGATGGTTTCAAGAGTGCATCTGTGATAGACTGTATGGGTGGGTAAGTGTGTGTAAGAGTGTGTTAGTGAGTGAATGTATGTCCCAGTGGTACATGTGTGAGTAACTACATATGTGAAAGGCAGTATATATGTGTGTTGGAGTATATAAATAGCTATAAGCGAGAGTGTGTGATTGTGAGAGTGACTGTATGGATGAGTGTGTGCTTGTATCAGTGATTGTATAAGAGCGTAAGAATGTGCTAGTATTTGTATGAGTAAGTGAGCTGGTGTGTGTATAACTGTATAGGTGAGTAAATGGCAGTGTGTTTAATTATTTGCATGACTGACTAGGTGTGTGAGTACCTCTATGGATGAGTGGCGGTGTTTGAGTGTCTATATAGGAGTATGAGTGCATATGATAGTCCTGTACTGAGTGACCGTAAGTATGAGTGACTGTACGGGTGAGTGAGTGGATGTGTGTGTAGACCTAAGAATCAGTGAGTGGGTATGTAGTTATTGGTGTTGGAGTGTCTATGGTTTTGCAAATGGCAGTCTGTAATTTAGAGTGAGTGTATCAAAGGTTATATTAGGGTGTGAGGAGGTGCATCAGATTATCACGTGGATGATGTCATCAGTGATGTCATTTGAGATGTCATCAGTGATGTCACTGACCATGTCATGAGTGATGTAATATGTGACGTCATCAGCAGTGCATTGCGGGCGCGAGTTATAGTTAGCTGAACTAACTATAACGGGGGAATTTCACGGGTTTTGTACGAGTGCAATGTCCAACTACCTATAACTGTCCCTAAAACCTATGGTTTTTTCAGTGAATTTGTAAGGTTTTTTAAATGCTAATTTCTAACTATAACGTGCCTGAAACCTATGGTTTTTTCAGTGAATTTCAAAGGTTTTTTAAATGCTAATTCCTAACTATAACATGTCTGAAACCTATGGTTTTTTTCAGTGAATTTCAAAGGTTTTGTAAATGACAATTTTTAAATGTATTAATTGTTATATTTATTTTTTTGATACTGATTTACTACATTTTTTAAACTATTTATTTTTACATATTTTATTTTTTAAATTACATTGTAATTACATTATACATTACATTACAAAATATACTTTCTCAGAATGAATTACTTTAGTTTAAATACTTTGCAAATAGGCAATAGACTTAAGTACAGTAGTTACAGTTGTTGCAATGGGCAACACAATTTCAAACACAATGCAACATTGAGCTCAATGTGAATTTCTAGTTAAATGCAATTAGTTACTTTATGGATTACTTTTCTAACCACAGGACTGGATCCTAGATTCAGTCCTGGGACATCTCCTGTAAACAGTTGAGTAAAAGCGTTTTGGTTACAGTACTGATTTTTAAGGAATATTATTTATTTTAAAAGTTGACACTTAGAAACCTTTTCACATAGAATCACCAATGTTATCCTATGGGAGAAAATTCACTTAGCAGGTAAGTAGTGTTATCGTTACTTTTTCTTACTCAGTGGTGGATCCTGGATCCAGCACTGGTGCATCTCCTGTAAACAGTTGAAAGAATGCGTTTAAGTCATACAGGCGATTTTTAAGGAATGTTTGTAGTTTGTGAAAATCGACACTTTGAAACTTTTCTGCTGAAAACCAGACAATGGATTCCAATGGAAGGAAATACAAGTTACTGGTAAGTACGGTTAGAATTACTTTTCAGGGTCAGTGCTGGGCTAAAAGATGCAGCACTGGGTTCTCTCCTGATAACAGGTGAGTAAATCGGAATTCGTAGTTCGGCTGATTTTAGAGGAATATTATAAAGTTCCAAAACTCCACACTTCGAAGAATTTCCAAGTGAAACCAGTCAATGTTAGCCTATGGAAGGAAATTCAAGTTACTGGTAAGTACGGTTAAAATTACTTTTCAGGATCAGTACTGGGCTCAAAGATGCAGCACTGAGGTCTCTCCTGATAACCGGTGAGTAAATTGGAATTCGTAGTTCGGCTGATTTTAGAGGAATATTTGTATGTTTCAAAAATCGACACTTAGAAACTTTTTCAGCAAAAAGCAGGCAATGATATCCTATGGAAGGAAATTCAAGTTACTGGTAAGTACGGTTAAAATTACTTTTCAGGATCAGTACTGGGCTCAAAGATGCAGCATTGAGGTCTCTCCTGATAACAGGTGAGTAAATCGGAATTCGTAGTTCGGCTGATTTTAGAGGAATATTTGCACAATGGTGAAGGAAGGGGGTGGGGCCTGAAGTGACATGTCTGCAAACACGCCCTGTGGCGCGTTTTAAGTTGGAGAATTAATTCCTCCTCAATCCCGAGGGTCCCTAGGGGCCAACTGGCCCACCAGATACCTCCAGTATGCGCCAGAGAGCTGTGTTGCAGAGAGGTGTTCAGAGGCCACGCCCCTTTTTACAACACTCTGCAACGCAGCTCCGTGGCACTTACTGGAGGTACCTGGTGGGCTAGTTGGCCCCAAGGGACCCTCAGGATTGAAGAGGATTTAATTCCCCATCTTAAAACGCGCCACGGGGCCTGTTTGCACACATGTCACCTGAAGCCACGCCCCCTCCCTTCACCACTGTGCAAACGCGCCCCGTGGCGCGTTTTAAGTTGGGGGATTAAGTCCCCTTGAATACTGAGGGTCCCTGGAGTCCAACTAGCCCACCATGTACCTCCAAAAAGCGCCACAGAGCTGTGTTGCAGAGAGGTGTAAAAAGGGGCGTGGCCTCTGTACACCTCTCTGCAACGCAGCCCCCTGGCGCATACCGGAGGTTCCTGGTGGGCTAGTTGGCCCCCAGGGACCCCCAGTATTCAAGGGGAATTACTTCCCCTTCTTAAAACGCGCCAGGGGGCGCGTTTGCAGACTGCTGGAGGGAGGGGGCGGGGCCTCCGGCACGATGCCGGTCTTTTTTTTTTTTTTTTTGCTTTTTTCTGCCCAGGGGTCTTTGTGGGACCCCTGAGCAGACCTAGAGGTCAGGGTGTTTCTACCCTGCCCCCTTTTGCGTTTTGCGCACTTGTTTTACTGCTTTCTTGTTCCTCGGTTCTACCGAGGAACAAGATGGCTGCCAACACTTCCTGGTTTGGAGTGTTGACAGCCAATTAGCATGCAGCTCGTGGTCGGGAGGGTGCGCGGATCCACCGCGGCCATAGATATTGAAACTTTTATTTTGGATTTTCTCAGCAACTACTGAACGGATTTACACCATTTTTCAAAAGGGTGCTTTCTGAACCAAGCACTACCTTTTTGCCAAATTTGGTGTAATTCCGTTCAGCAGTTTTACTGTAGCCTTGCATAAAGTTTCCTATGGGAAATTGATTTTTTCACTCTTATTTTTTGAATTTCTCCGCAACTACTGAACGGATTTACACCATTTAAAAAAAAGGTCGCTTTCTGAACCAAGCGCTACCTTTTTTCCAAATTTGGTGTAATTCCGTTCAGCAGTTCGGGCTGTAGCCGTGGCTAAAATGTCCTATGGGAATTAACATGGAGAAAACACGTTTTGGGACCCCCCTTTTTTCTCGGCCCCCACTTGATGAATCACCCCGAAACTTTCAAGACAGGAGCGGACCGGAGCGCCCCACTAGTTTTGAAAATTTCGCGATGATTTGTCAAACGACGCCAAAGTTATTGGGAATAGAATGTTACGGATTTCCTATGGATAATAGGACCTAACTATAACTATCTACTGGCGACCGCCAGTAGATAATATATATATATATATATATATATATTCACTGAAAAAACCATAGGTTTCAGGGACGTTATAGTTACAAATTAGCATTTAAAAAACCTTTGAAATTCACTGAAAAAACCATAGGTTTTAGGGACAGTTATAGTTAGTTGGACATTGCACTCGTACAAAACCCGTGAAATTCCCCCGTTATAGTTAGTCCAGCTAACTATAACTCGCGCCCCGCAATGCACTGCTGATGACGTCACATATTACATCACTCATGACATGGTCAGTGACATCACTGATGACATCACTGATGACATCTCAAATGACATCACTGATGACATCACTGATGACATCATCCAGTGACTGTGTGTTTCTGTAAAGTTTAAATATTTTTAATATATATAGGAAAAGACGTATTGAAGAATGAGTGGGTGTGTAAGTGTCTGTATGGATGATTTAGTAGGTGCGTGACTGACTCTATAAGTGAGTGATTTAACGTATCTTACTGAATGCATGGGTTAGTGACTAAACTGGGTGAATGTCTGTATCCGTCTGTCTGTTGCTGTGTAAGTGGCTGCATGTGTTTGTGAATAGCTACATGAGTGTCTATATGAGTTATTGAATGCTTGTCTGAGTATCTGTATGGGTGCCTGTGTGTTTGTGTGGGAGGGGTGTGTGCAACTCTGTGCATAGATGTGTGAGTGGGTGATTCACTGGGTGGATGGTTTCAAGAGTGCAACTGTGATAGACTGTATGGGTGGGTAAGTGTGTGTAAGAGTGTGTTAGTGAGTGAATGTATGTCCCAGTGGTACATGTGTGAGTAACTACATATGTGAAAGGCAGTATATATGTGTGTTGGAGTATATAAATAGCTATAAGCGAGAGTGAGTGATTGTGATAGTGGCTGTATGGATGAGTGTGTGCTTGTATCAGTGATTGTATAAGAGCGTAAGATTGTGCTACTATTTGTATGAGTAAGTGAGCTGGTGTGTGTATAACTGTATAGGTGAGTAAATGGTAGTGTGTTTAATTATTTGCATGACTGACTAGGTGTGTGAGTACCTCTATGGATGAGTGGCGGTGTTTGAGTGTCTATATAGGAGTATGAGTGCATATGATAGTCCTGTACTGAGTGACCCGTAAGTATGAGTGACTGTACGGGTGAGTGAGTGGATGTGTGCGTAGACCTAAGAATCAGTGAGTGGGTATGTAGTTATTGGTGTTGGAGTGTCTATGGTTTTGCGAATGGCAGTCTGTAATTTAGATTGGGTGTATCAAAGGTTATATTAGGGTGTGAGGAGGTGCATCAGATTATCACGTGGATGATGTCATCAGTGATGTCATTTGAGATGTCATCAGTGATGTCACTGACCATGTCATGAGTGATGTAATATGTGACGTCATCAGCAGTGCATTGCGGGGCGCGAGTTATAGTTAGCTGGACTAACTATAACGGGGGAATTTCACGGGTTTTGTACGAGTGCAATGTCCAACTAACTATAACTGTCCCTAAAACCTATGGTATTTTCAGTGAATTTCAAAGGTTTTTTAAATGCTAATTTGTAACTATAACGTCCCTGAAACCTATGGTTTTTTCAGTGAATTTCAAAGGTTTTTTAAATGCTAATTTGTAACTATAACATGTCTGAAACCTACAGTTTTTTCAGTGAATTTCAAAGGTTTTGTAAATGACAATTTTTAAATGTATTAATTGTTATATAAAAAATTTTCATACTGATTTCCAAATTTTTTAGAAACAATTTTTTTTTACATATTTTATTTTTAAATTACATTGTAATTACATTATACATTACATTACAAAAAATACTTTCTCAGAATGAATTACTTTAGTTTAATTACTTTGCACATAGGCAATAGACTTTTAAGTACAGTAGTTACAGTTGTTGCAATGGGCAACACATTTTCAAACACAATGCAACATTCAGCTCAATGTGAATTTCTAGTTAAATGCAATTAGTTACTTTATGGATTACTTTTCTAACCACATTACTGGATCCTAGATTCAGTCCTGGGACATCTCCTGTAAACAGTTGAGTAAAAGCGTTTTGGTTACAGTCGTGATTTTTAAGGAATATTATTGTACTTTAAAAGTTCACACTTAGAAACTTTTTCTCATAGAATCACCAATGTTATCCTATGGAAGGAAATTCACTTAGAAGTTAAAAACTGTTATCGTTACTTTTTCTTACTCAGTGTTGGATCCTGGATCCAGCACTGGTGCATCTCCTGTAAACAGTTGAAAGAATGCGTTTAAGTCATACAGGCGATTATTTAGGAATATTTGTAGTTTGTGAAAATCAACACTTTGAAACTTTTCTGCTGAAAACCAGACAATGATATCCTATGGAAGGAAATTCAAGTTACTGGTAAGTACGGTTAAAATTACTTTTCAGGACCAGTACTGGGCTGAAAGATGCAGCACTGAGGTCTCTCCTGATAACAGGTGAGTAAATCGGAATTCGGATTTCGGCTGATTTTAGAGGAATATTTTAAAGTTCCAAAACTCCACACTTCGAAGAATTTCCAAGTGAAACCAGTCAATGTTAGCCTATGGAAGGAAATTCAAGTTACTGGTAAGTACGGTTAAAATTACTTTTCAGGACCAGTACTGGGCTGAAAGATGCATCACTGAGGTCTCTCCTGATAACAGGTGAGTAAATCAGAATTCGGATTTCGGCTGATTTTAGAGGAATATTTGTATGTTTCAAAAATCAACACTTAGAAACTTTTTCAGCAAAAAGCAGGCAATGATATCCTATGGAAGGAAATTCAAGTTACTGGTAAGTACGGTTAAAATTACTTTTGAGGATCAGTACTGGGCTGAAAGATGCAGCACTGAGGTCTCTCCTGATAACAGGTGAGTAAATCGGAATTCGTATTTCGGCTGATTTTAGAGGAATATTTTAAAGTTCCAAAACTCCACACTTAGAAGAATTTCCAAGTGAAACCAGTCAATGTTAGCCTATGAAGGAAAT
This sequence comes from Calotriton arnoldi, assembly GCA_963921515.1. NCBI lineage: Eukaryota > Metazoa > Chordata > Amphibia > Caudata > Salamandridae > Calotriton > Calotriton arnoldi. Next base: position 154,622 of record CAWUFW010000311.1, read on the forward strand.
TCAAGTTACTGGTAAGTACGGTTAAAATTACTTTTCAGGACCAGTACTGGGCTGAAAGATGCAGCACTGAGGTCTCTCCTGATAACAGGTGAGTAAATCAGAATTCGGATTTCGGCTGATTTTAGAGGAATATTTGTATGTTTCAAAAATCAACACTTAGAAACTTTTTCAGCAAAAAGCAGGCAATGATATCCTATGGAAGGAAATTCAAGTTACTGGTAAGTACGGTTAAAATTACTTTTGAGGATCAGTACTGGGCTGAAAGATGCAGCACTGAGGTCTCTCCTGATAACAGGTGAGTAAATCAGAATTCGGATTTTGGCTGATTTTAGAGGAATATTTGTATGTTTCAAAAATCAACACAGAAGAATTTCCAAGTGAAACCAGTCAATGTTAGCCTATGGAAGGAAATTCAAGTTACTGGTAAGTACGGTTAAAATTACTTTTCAGGATCAGTACTGGGCTCAAAGATGCAGCACTGAGGTCTCTCCTGATAACCGGTGAGTAAATTGGAATTCGTAGTTCGGCTGATTTTAGAGGAATATTTGTATGTTTCAAAAATCGACACTTAGAAACTTTTTCAGCAAGAAGCAGGCAATGATATCCTATGGAAGGAAATTCAAGTTACTGGTAAGTACGGTTAAAATTACTTTTCAGGATCAGTACTGGGCTCAAAGATGCAGCACTGAGGTCTCTCCTGATAACAGGTGAGTAAATCGAAATTCGTAGTTCGGTTGATTTTAGAGGAATATTATAAAGTTCCAAAACTCCACACTTAGAAGAATTTCCAAGTGAAACCAGTCAATGTTAGCCTATGGAAGGAAATTCAAGTTACTGGTAAGTACGGTTAAAATTACTTTTCAGGATCAGTACTGGGCTCAAAGATGCAGCACTGAGGTCTCTCCTGATAACCTGTGAGTAAATCGGAATTCGTAGTTCGGCTGATTTTAGAGGAATATTTGTATGTTTCAAAAATCGACAGAAACTTTTTCAGCAAAAAAGCAGGCAATGATATCCTATGGAAGGAAATTCAAGTTACTGGTAAGTACGGTTAAAATTACTTTTCAGCACTGTTTTGTTTTATTTGTTGTTTATGTGACAATAAAAAGTTTAAAAAAAAAAAATACTTTTCAGGATCAGTACTGGGCTCAAAGATGCAGCACTGAGGTCTCTCCTGATAACAGGTGAGTAAATCGGAATTCGTAGTTCGGCTGATTTTAGAGGAATATTATAAAGTTCCAAAACTCCACACTTCGAAGAATTTCCAAGTGAAACCAGTCAATGTTAGCCTATGGAAGGAAATTCAAGTTACTGGTAAGTACGGTTAAAATTACTTTTCAGGATCAGTACTGGGCTCAAAGATGCAGCATTGAGGTCTCTCCTGATAACAGGTGAGTAAATCGGAATTCGTAGTTCGGCTGATTTTAGAGGAATATTTGTACAATGGTGAAGGAAGGGGGTGGGGCCTGAAGTGACATGTCTGCAAACACGCCCTGTGGCGCGTTTTAAGTTGGAGAATTAATTCCTCCTCAATCCCGAGGGTCCCTAGGGGCCAACTGGCCCACCAGATACCTCCAGTATGCGCCAGAGAGCTGTGTTGCAGAGAGGTGTTCAGAGGCCACGCCCCTTTTTACAACACTCTGCAACGCAGCTCCGTGGCACTTACTGGAGGTACCTGGTGGGCTAGTTGGCCCCAAGGGACCCTCAGGATTGAAGAGGATTTAATTCCCCATCTTAAAACGCGCCACGGGGCCTGTTTGCACACATGTCACCTGAAGCCACGCCCTCCCTTCACCACTGTGCAAACGCGCCCCGTGGCGCGTTTTAAGTTGGGGGATTAAGTCCCCTTGAATACTGAGGGTCCCTGGAGTCCAACTAGCCCACCATGTACCTCCAAAAGCGCCACAGAGCTGTGTTGCAGAGAGGTGTAAAGGGGCGTGGCCTCTGTACACCTCTCTGCAACGCAGCCCCTGGCGCATACCGGAGGTTCCTGGTGGGCTAGTTGGCCTCAGGGACCCCCAGTATTCAAGGGGATTACTTCCCTTCTTAAAACGCGCCAGGGGCGCGTTTGCAGACTGCTGGAGGGAGGGCGGGGCCTCCGGCACGATGCCGGTCTTTTTTTTTTTTTTGTGCTTTTTTCTGCCCAGGGGGTCTTTGTGGGACCCCTGAGCAGACCTAGGGGGTCAGGGTGTTTCTACCCTGCCCCCTTTTGCGTTTTGCGCACTTGTTTTACTGCTTTCTTGTTCCTCGGTTCTACCGAGGAACAAGATGGCTGCCAACACTTCCTGGTTTGGAGTGTTGACAGCCAATTAGCATGCAGCTCGTGGTCGGGAGGGTGCGCGGATCCACCGCGGCCATAGATATTGAAACTTTTATTTTGGATTTTCTCAGCAACTACTGAACGGATTTACACCATTTTTAAAAAGGGTGCTTTCTGAACCAAGCACTACCTTTTTGCCAAATTTGGTGTAATTCCGTTCAGCAGTTCGGGCTGTAGCCGTGGCTAAAATTTCCTATGGGAATTAACATGGAGAAAACACGTTTTGGGACCCCCCTTTTTTCTCGGCCCCCACTTGATGAATCACCCCGAAACTTTCAAGACAGGAGCGGACCGGAGCGCCCCACTAGTTTTGAAAATTTCGCGATGATTCGTCAAACGACGCCAAAGTTATTGGGAATAGAATGTTACGGATGTCCTATGGATAATAGGACCTAACTATAACTATCTACTGGCGACTGCCAGTAGATAATATATATATATATATATATTCACTGAAAAAACCATAGGTTTCAGGGACGTTATAGTTACAAATTAGCATTTAAAAACCTTTGAAATTCACTGAAAAAACCATAGGTTTTAGGGACAGTTATAGTTAGTTGGACATTGCACTCGTACAAAACCCGTGAAATTCCCCCGTTATAGTTAGTCCAGCTAACTATAACTCGCGCCCCGCAATGCACTGCTGATGACGTCACATATTACATCACTCATGACATGGTCAGTGACATCACTGATGACATCACTGATGACATCTCAAATGACATCACTGATGACATCACTGATGACATCATCCAGTGACTGTGTGTTTCTGTAAAGTTTAAATATTTTTAATATATATAGGAAAAGACGTATTGAAGAATGAGTGGGTGTGTAAGTGTCTGTATGGATGATTTAGTAGGTGCGTGACTGACTCTATAAGTGAGTGATTTAACGTATCTTACTGAATGCATGGGTTAGTGACTAAACTGGGTGAATGTCTGTATCCGTCTGTCTGTTGCTGTGTAAGTGGCTGCATGTGTTTGTGAATAGCTACATGAGTGTCTATATGAGTTATTGAATGCTTGTCCGAGTATCTGTATGGGTGCCTGAGTGTTTGTGTGGGAGGGGTGTGTGCAACTCTGTGCATAGATGTGTGAGTGGGTGATTCACTGGGTGGATGGTTTCAAGAGTGCAACTGTGATAGACTGTATGGGTGGGTAAGTGTGTGTAAGAGTGTGTTAGTGAGTGAATGTATGTCCCAGTGGTACATGTGTGAGTAACTACATATGTAAAAGGCAGTATATATGTGTGTTGGAGTATATAAATAGCTATAAGCGAGAGTGAGTGATTGTGATAGTGGCTGTATGGATGAGTGTGTGCTTGTATCAGTGATTGTATAAGAGCGTAAGATTGTGCTACTATTTGTATGAGTAAGTGAGCTGGTGTGTGTATAACTGTATAGGTGAGTAAATGGTAGTGTGTTTAATTATTTGCATGACTGACTAGGTGTGTGAGTACCTCTATGGATGAGTGGCGGTGTTTGAGTGTCTATATAGGAGTATGAGTGCATATGATAGTCCTGTACTGAGTGACCCGTAAGTATGAGTGACTGTACGGGTGAGTGAGTGGATGTGTGCGTAGACCTAAGAATCAGTGAGTGGGTATGTAGTTATTGGTGTTGGAGTGTCTATGGTTTTGCGAATGGCAGTCTGTAATTTAGAGTGGGTGTATCAAAGGTTATATTAGGGTGTGAGGAGGTGCATCAGATTATCACGTGGATGATGTCATCAGTGATGTCATTTGAGATGTCATCAGTGATGTCACTGACCATGTCATGAGTGATGTAATATGTGACGTCATCAGCAGTGCATTGCGGGGGCGCGAGTTATATTTAGCTGGACTAACTATAACGGGGGAATTTCACGGGTTTTGTACGAGTGCAATGTCCAACTAACTATAACTGTCCCTAAAACCTATGGTATTTTCAGTGAATTTCAAAGGTTTTTTAAATGCTAATTTGTAACTATAACGTCCCTGAAACCTATGGTTTTTTCAGTGAATTTCAAAGGTTTTTTAAATGCTAATTTGTAACTATAACATGTTTGAAACCTACAGTTTTTTCAGTGAATTTCAAAGGTTTTGTAAATGACAATTTTTAAATGTATTAATTGTTATATAAAAAATTTTCATACTGATTTCCAAATTTTTTAGAAACAATTTTTTTTACATATTTTATTTTTTAAATTACATTGTAATTACATTATACATTACATTACAAAAAATACTTTCTCAGAATGAATTACTTTAGTTTAATTACTTTGCACATAGGCAATAGACTTTTAAGTACAGTAGTTACAGTTGTTGCAATGGGCAACACATTTTCAAACACAATGCAACATTCAGCTCAATGTGAATTTCTAGTTAAATGCAATTAGTTACTTTATGGATTACTTTTCTAACCACATTACTGGATCCTAGATTCAGTCCTGGGACATCTCCTGTAAACAGTTGAGTAAAAGCGTTTTGGTTACAGTCGTGATTTTTAAGGAATATTATTGTACTTTAAAAGTTCACACTTAGAAACTTTTTCTCATAGAATCACCAATGTTATCCTATGGAAGGAAATTCACTTAGAAGTTAAAAACTGTTATCGTTACTTTTTCTTACTCAGTGTTGGATCCTGGATCCAGCACTGGTGCATCTCCTGTAAACAGTTGAAAGAATGCGTTTAAGTCATACAGGCGATTATTTAGGAATATTTGTAGTTTGTGAAAATCAACACTTTGAAACTTTTCTGCTGAAAACCAGACAATGATATCCTATGGAAGGAAATTCAAGTTACTGGTAAGTACGGTTAAAATTACTTTTCAGGACCAGTACTGGGCTGAAAGATGCAGCACTGAGGTCTCTCCTGATAACAGGTGAGTAAATCGGAATTCGGATTTCGGCTGATTTTAGAGGAATATTTTAAAGTTCCAAAACTCCACACTTCGAAGAATTTCCAAGTGAAACCAGTCAATGTTAGCCTATGGAAGGAAATTCAAGTTACTGGTAAGTACGGTTAAAATTACTTTTCAGGACCAGTACTGGGCTGAAAGATGCATCACTGAGGTCTCTCCTGATAACAGGTGAGTAAATCAGAATTCGGATTTCGGCTGATTTTAGAGGAATATTTGTATGTTTCAAAAATCAACACTTAGAAACTTTTTCAGCAAAAAGCAGGCAATGATATCCTATGGAAGGAAATTCAAGTTACTGGTAAGTACGGTTAAAATTACTTTTGAGGATCAGTACTGGGCTGAAAGATGCAGCACTGAGGTCTCTCCTGATAACAGGTGAGTAAATCGGAATTCGTATTTCGGCTGATTTTAGAGGAATATTTTAAAGTTCCAAAACTCCACACTTAGAAGAATTTCCAAGTGAAACCAGTCAATGTTAGCCTATGAAGGAAATTCAAGTTACCGGTAAGTACGGTTAAAATTACTTTTCAGGACCAGTACTGGGCTGAAAGATGCAGCACTGAGGTCTCTCCTGATAACAGGTGAGTAAATCAGAATTCGTATTTCGGCTGATTTTAGAGGAATATTTGCACAATGGTGAAGGGAGGGGCGGGGCCTGAGGTGACATCTGTGCAAACGCGCCCCGTGGCGCGTTTTAAGTTGGGGGATTAAGTCCCCTTGAATCATGAGGGTCCCTACGGGCCAACTAGCCCACCAGGAACCTCCAGTATGCGCCAGGGGCTGCGTTGCAGAGACATGTACAGAGGCCACACCCCTTTTTACACCTCTCTGCAACGCAGCTCTGTGGCGCTTTCTGGACGTACCTGTTGGGCTAGTTGGCCCCAGGGACCCTCAGGATTGAAGAGGATTTAATTCCCCATCTTAAAACGCGCCACGGGGCCTGTTTGCACACATGTCACCTGAAGCCCCGCCCCCTCCCTTCACCACTGTGCAAACGCGCCCCGTGGCGCGTTTTAAGTCGGGGGATTAACTCCCCTTGAATCCTGAGGGTCCCTGGGGTGCATCTAGCCCACCATATACCTCCAAAAAGCGCCAAAGAGCTGTGTTGCAGAGAGGTGTAAAAGGGGCGTGGCCTCTGTACACCTCTCTGCAAGGCAGCCCCTGGCGCATACTGGAGGTTCCTGGTGGGCTAGTTGGCCCTCAGGGACCCCCAGTATTCAAGGGGAATCGTTCCCCCTCTGCAAATGCGCCAGGGGCGCGTTTGCAGAGTGGTGAAGGAAGGGGCGGGGCCTACGGGCCCGATCGTTTTTTTTTTCCCTGAAGGGGGGCTGTGTGGCCCCCTTCCTTTTCCTATTTTTAGGCCCTGGGGACCCCATCCCCCAGGGCCTTACCCCTTTTTAAAAATTAAAATAAAATAAAAACGGGAAGGGGGCCGCGTGGCCCCCTTCCCTGGGCCTGTATTGGCCCCGGGGACCCCATCCCCCGGGGCATGGCCTCTTTTTTTTATTTGGAGGGGGCTGCGTGGCCCCCTCCTCAGGCCATTTAAGGCCCCGGGGACCCCATCCCCGGGGCCAACCTTGCACTTTTTTTTTTTTTTTTAATTTTTGTTACTTTGGGGAGGGGGCTACGTGGCCCCCTCCGTGGCCTCTTATGGCCCCGGGGACCCCATCCCCCGGGGCCTGGCCTCTCGTTGGGGACTGTGGGGGTCCCCAATCCCCCACAGTCCCGCCGGCTCCCCGTGTCCTACGGGAGCCGGCATTGCTTTACACATGGGGAGCAGCTAACATGCTGCTCCCCATGTGGAAAAGCAATCGGCTTTGGATATTGGAAGAGAGAGCAGGTTTCCTGCTCTCTCTTCCAATATCCAAAGCAAGTTTGCAATGACAGGACGGGAGCCGCCGTAGGCACCCCGGGACACTGCAGGAGCCGGCCCTGGGGGGTGGCGGTCCCCAGGGCCACCACAGGCTCCAGGAGGGGGGCCGCGCGGCCCCCTCCCTACATTTTGAAAGCCCCGGGGAGGTGGTGGTCCCCGGGGCTTGGGGGTCCAAAACGGACCCCCATTTTAATTTTTCTTAGTGCCCCGGGGAGGTGGTGGTCCCCGGGCGTGTGGGGCTGGAGCCCCCCACACAGGTTTTTAATTGAAAAAAGAAGCCCCGGGAGGTGGTGGTCCCCGGGGCTGCGGGAGGGCTCAGAGCCCTCCCGCACCATTATACATAAGGCCCCGGGGGGTGGTGGTCCCCGGGGCTTGAGGGGCCCTTAGAGGCCCCCACACATAAAATTAACCCCCCAGCATGCCCCCGGGACTTGGCCCACCCGGGGCCAATTAACATCGAAGCGCGGGAGACCGCGCTTCGATTTTTTTTTCGGCAGGGTTCGCGCTCCCTGAGCGCATCCTGCCGGTTTTTTTTAAAAATTTTTTTATTTTTTTTTGCCCAGGGGGTCCTTGTGGGACCCCCTGAGCAGACCTAGGGGGTCAGGGTGTTTCTACCCTGCCCCTTTGTGCGCTTTGCGCACTTGTTTCTGTCCCTCGGTTCTACCGAGGGACAAAATGGCTGCCAACACTTCCTGGTTTGGAGTGTTGACAGCCAATTAACAAAGCTCGTGCTCGGGAGGATCCGCGGCCCTAGATATCACTATCTTTTTTACTTTTCATTTTCTCAGCAACTACTGAACGGATTTACACCATTTAACAAAAGGGTTCTTTCTGAACCAAGAACTACCTCTTTGCCAAATTTGGTGTAATTCCGTTCAGCAGTTCGGGCTGTAGCCGTGTCTAAAGTTTCCTATGGAAAATTGCATGGGGAAAACGCGTTTTGGGACCCCCCTTTTTCTCGGCCCCCGCTTGACGAATCCCCCCGAGACTTTCAGGGTAGGAGCGGACCGGAGCGGGCCACAAAGTTTGAAAATTTTGCGAAGATACGTCAACCGGCAAGAGAGTTATTTCAAATAGAATGTCGCGGATTTCCTATGGATAATAGGTTGTAACTATAACTATCTACTGGCGACCGCCAGTAGATAATATATATATATCAAAGATCACAACTATATATGAAAAACGTGTTCAGAAGGAAAACGACAAGCACAATATATTTCGAGATGTATTTCCCACATACCCTGGCCCTAATGCCTAATAACTAAGTTCTGGGTATGTGAGGTGTGTCTGTATGAGTGGGTGTATAAGTATGTGAGTAGCTGTGTGGGTGAGTGAGTGACTATTTTGCCCACTGAGTGGGTGTGTCAGTGGCTGTATGTGTGAGTGAGTGGTTGTGTGAGTGACTTAATGGGTGAGTGAGTGTCTAAATGACTGTATGAGTGACTGGCTGGGTGTGTAAATGGCTGTATGGGTGAGTGAGTGGCTATTTCAGCAAGTGTTTGGTTAAGTGTGTTGGTGTGTGAATAGTTGTATTGGAGAGTGAGTGTCTGTTTGAATGACCATATGGGTGAGTAAGCAGATATGAGAGTGCTTGTATTGATGCGTGAATGGGTATGTAAGTGGTTGTATGTGTGAGTGCTTGTATGGGTGAGCGAGTGGCTGTGTTGAGAGGCTGTATGGGTGAGTGAGTGGGTGTGCGAGTGACTGTAGGTAAAGAAGTGGGTGTGTGAGTAGCTGTATAGTAAGTGTGTGGCTATGTGATTGGCTGTATCGGTGAGTGACTGGATATATGAGTGGCTGTATGGGTGAGTTAATGGTTGTGAGAGTGGCTGTACAAGTGAGTCAGTGGGTGTGTGAGTGGTTCTATGGAGGAGTGAGTAGGTGTGAGAGTACTGGCTGTGCGTGAGTGGGTGTACAAGAGGTTGTATGGGATGTGAGTAGGTGTGTGAGTGGTTCTGTGGATGATGTAATCAGTGTTGTCATCAGTGATGTCACTGACCATGTCATGAGTGATGTAATATGTGAGGTTATAAGCAGTGCATTGCGGGCGTAAGCTATAGTTATAGCTCAGATAACTCGAACTGCTGAATTTCACTGGTTTTGTACGAGTGAAATCTGAGCCTAACTATAACGTCCCTGTAACCGTGGGTTTTTAAAATTTATTTCTAAGGTTTTTCAAATTCTATTTCCTAACTATAATGTCCCTGTAATCTTTTTTTTAAGTGAATTGCTATGCTTTTTGTAACTAGTAGTCGCATTTGCAGAGTGGTGGAGAAAAAGGGCGGGCCACCGACCAGCTCTCAGAAATCCTGCTGTGTGGGACTTACTGGAGGTAACAAGAGGGCTTCTTGGCCCCCATGGACCCTCAGCATCCAAGAGGACTTCATCCCTCAACCAGTAGTGCACCAGGAGGCGCATTTGCAGAGTGGTGGGGAAAGAGTGTGTGGCCTCTGTATGGCTGTGTGGGACTTACTGGAGGTAGCAGAAGGGGTTCTTGGCCCCCAAGGACCCTCAGCAGCCAAGGTGACCTCCCGAGCCGATTTCGGCTCAGAGGACCCCATCACCCAGTGCCCGGCCTTTTTATTTTTTAATAAATTAGGTGAGTGGGACCGCACAGCCCCCCTCATTGGCAGATTTTGGCCCAGCGCACCCCATCCACTTTTTGAGGGAAAATTTCGTGAAGATTCGTTAAACGGCGCCAAAGACATAGTCAAGTCAAAAAATGCTTTTCCTATGGAAACATGGTCCTAAATGTAACTACTGCTGAATGATTAAATTCAGCAGAAGGGCAGAATCTACATACCGATTTATCTAGAAGAGATTATACATTAAATGCTTACACTAATTTGATTTATGAGTACATTAATACAATGGAAGCAAGGGGCTGTTCTGTTTGTATGCAGTAACCTTGTTCAGTGGCTGAGGGCATTACATACAATCACATACCATTGACATATGGCATAAAATGTAGCTTACTATTGAGCATTTTCTATGGTCAAGATCCTATTCAGTATTACTACCCTAATTATGATTTGGTCTTTTCAAAAGTCCTGCTGTTCAAACATTCGAACCAACATTCGAACCAACATTCCATGGCTCAGTTTGCATAACCAGTTAGTAGATATTTTGCCCAGATTAAAACGTTAGACACTGCTTATGCACACAGATATTGTCATGTGGTTTGTGGCCTCATGGTCTGCATTGCTAAGTTAGCTTAGGCTTAGGCCTGGCTGCCATGATGCAGCTGCATTCAGTGTTATGTCTAAGTGCGAGGGGCTGACCAGATCAGCAAGAACAAGGGACATTGTTTTTCGACCTTGTACATATTGTGCAGACGAAACCCACAGGGAACAGGAGAAAAGGTGAAAGGCAGAAAGTCAGACAGTTCTAATATAGCCGGGCACAAGCAGAGGCTGGAAAAACAAAGTCACAAAGTAACGTGCGCAAAAAGGCATCATGGCAGCCAGGCCTAAGCTAAGTTAGCAATGCAGACCATGAGGCCACAAACCACATGACAATATAACTTGACCTGTGTCCTTACTGACATTGAAAAGAAATTCCTAGAGCAGGTAGACGATAGATATAGAGCAGTAAAGGCTAATGCAGCTAAAGGAGTTCACGTTACAAGTTGGTCACAGGAAGAAGTAGATCATCAAGCTGCAGGGAACACTGGAGGACTGACATTAGATTGGCAAAACCAGGGGAAATGGTGTATACACAATGATAGGAATGAATACAACACTATTCCTATAGGGGAAAGTGAGTGTGATCATACTTTTGATGTTCGAGGTACTTGGAAGTTGTTTCTAGATGGAACAGACCCTGTGATTCCTGGAGTCTATTTAATTTGGAGCAAGAACGCTTATTTTAAGTTGCAGAGCAAATGGTATGGAACCATTAAGCAGGATTAGTGCTTCCAAAGATCTATCATGTGGAGAATTATGATCATCCTGTTTGGGAGCAGATATTTTCCAAACGAGGAGCCACTGCTTTAGAGATCGTGGGAGATATCTTTGTCACAATAATCCCAAATGTAGGGGTGATACTGAATGACATTAAGTTGTCTACTAATACAACTGGAGCTTTGTTGCTTGTAAATACTGAGATGGTTGCTATTAGGGCTATGGTTTTGCAGAACCGTCTTGTATTAGACATTCTGCTTGTGAAAGAGGGAGGAGTCTGTCGGATGTTGAAAGTCCAACAGTATTGCACTTACATGCCAGACAAGAGTAAGGACCTACAGAAGTTCATAAAGAATACTACTAACTTACATAATAAAGTGAGAGGATTGGCAGCAGAAGGTGTTTGGAATTCAGTTGGACATATATTCAGTGCTGTAGGTAGATGGTTTGCAGATCTGGGAAGTGGTATAGTTGGTTCCATTTTGAGATCTTTGTTGATTATTGCTCTTTGTTCAATAATCTTTATTGTGGGTGTGAAGGTGTACAGGAGATGCAAGGCGAAGAAAGGAGTCCCTGGAAAAAGGGAAGACTTGAAGCTAGAAAAGAAACGGAATGAATATTACAATGAAATGTAGCGTTTGGAGGAGTTCAAGAGAATCGCAATTGCCACGACTTGGTTAATCTGATAAGATTAAGAGATTGTGTGATGGCCAGGTACGCCATCAGAGGGGGGAACTGGAGAAGTGTAATCTTGATCCCCTCTGAGATACATTAGGAGTGCATCATAATCATGAGTAGTCAGCATTCAAATGTATTCTGTGTGAATAATACTACTAAGGAGAGTGGAGCAATGCATATTTAAATTACTCCACCTGAAGAATTTGTGTACAGAACATGATTAATAAAGGGATATATAACATATATATATTAATGTGACAGGAGAAGTTAACAAAATGTGTCCCATTGTGAGGTTAATAAATTAGAATGTGTATGTGTAAACGAACGTTTAAAACCTTTCTATGTGTGGCAAGAATTATTTCCATGCAGGTGCATTTAGAATGACATCTTCGTATTTCTTTACAACTTATACGTGTCTTAAGTAGCTGTATTTATTGTGTGTATAGAAATGTACACATATTCTGTGACCCTGTGCACTATTAAAGTTGACTAGAGTGGGCCTTGAGAAACCAGTTCAGCTCATGTCAACGTTTAAAATATAGTAAAGTTACAGAAAGTATGCTGTTCCTAATTATGAGACAAGGGAAAACGGGGGGAACCGGTTTTGCGTGGTCATGAGAAGTAGGAGGATGGGGATTCCTCCTCTTGGAATTTGGGGCCCTCACACACCCGACTGGGGTGAGTTCATCATTTCTTTCTGCAACCATGGTGGTGTTCCACCATATGTGCCGGTGTTGTAATTTTCACGATAAAAGGTCTGTGAGAGTCACCCACACGGCACTCACGTTGTGTATGTTTTTAGCCATCACCACTGTGTGCTGTGAGCTTGTCACACAGGGAACACGAGAGTTTTGTTTATACTGAAGTCTCAGATCTTAATATTTGTTTTTATTCCTTCACCAGGTTGGTCATGTTCTATCAGGTAGTGTTAGGCTGGTTTAAAGAGGTAGAATACACCATATAACCACCCGTGTGTAGATAGATTTGATTTTAGAAGGTCCTGATGAATCGCCACCAGATTGATTGACTACCAGGCGAGAAACATGTTGACCACACAATAGAGCGCCCTACCTGAGACATAACCTCAGACATGCGCCTTTGTTTCTTTTAATCAGGTTGGGATACCTATTGCTTAAAATTGTTTTCGTTGGTACTTCCAAACCTGTTTTAAACTTCCTTCAGGTTACACACTTCCACTCACTCATCTACACTGGTTAAGCCCCTCACCCACACGGCACCAAACGGCAATTTGGAATAAAAGATCCCCGCCAAAGAGACCCTCACAGGGAGCCCGTCAGGTATTGCAGCGCCTACCTGACGAGGAGCAGCCCTATGATGAAGCATGACACCCAGCCGGGTGTGTGAGGGCCCCAAATTCCAAGAGGAGGAATCCCCGTCCTCCTACTTCTCATGACCACGCAAAACCGGTTCCCCTAGTTTTCCCTTGTCTCGTAATTAGGAACAGCATACTTTCTGTATCTTTACTAAGTTTGGGCACGTATGCTGGATCTGTCCAAAAAGCCCAGAGTCCCTCCTTTGTGATTGGTTATAAGCACAGGCAACCCCCGTGGGACTTTCCTCGTGTAATTGAGGGCAGGTACTTTCACCTTCCTCTTACACCTCATTTGGCAACCCGGCAATTGCCGGTCTTGCCTACCCTTACTACGACCGATATTCTCCTGATCCCGGGGTCCTTGAGCTTTATACCATGGAGGAGAACCAAGGTCTTAGCTTTGGGGATGAAATAGTTGCAGAAATTTTAAGAGCACCTTCACTTCTAGGAGCAGAAAGTGGTGCAGCGACAGGCAGTCAGTCGATAGACTGGCAATCCCTGACAGCCATGAAACGTGAATGGGTAAAAATCACACTACACGGCGCCTTGATGACAGAATATCTAAGGGCTAATATAGCCCCCAACGGCCTACTGGTAAAAAACTTCCCACGTCTATTCCTGGAGGATGACGTTTTCAAAAAAGAATGCTCCCTAGCGGCATGGAAATGCACTAGGGATTTGTTAATTCTTATAATTAACACAGCTAAAAGGATAGCCGATGTCCTGCTAATAAGGATCCAAATAGCGGAAGGCGCACTTAAGACCACGATTCAAATCACCGCTTTCAAATCAAAGTTGACCGAGATAAATAATGAGATTGCTGAGCACAAGGAGTACTTGATGAAGCAAAAAATTGCGAAATTACAGAAAGATATTCGCAAGTTTGACAAAGAAAAGGTGTACCCATACCTTAAAGCAGACTTTGTTCCCCCTGGAACAAACAACTCTTCCGATGAAGGCTCATACACCACAAGGAGGGGCTCATCCACCAACAGTGACTCAAGTTCTGAGAGCTGGGGCGGGAACAACCCAAGAAGGGGAGGTCGCCAGGGGTTCTCAGGGTTCCAGGTGCCACAGTACCAGGGACCGGCCATTTGGCAGTACCCAATGTTCCCCCAAGGCCCCCCCCCCAGTTCTACCCACCTGGCAATAGCCAACCTTTTTTAGACAGAGGTTGGGGCAGAGGGCGCAGGCGAAGAAGAGGCAACCAGCAACAAAAAAAGAGTACAATGGGAAGAACCACAACAGAATGTAGTGGAGACTCGGAGCCACACCAAGAGGAGAATTTGATAGTCAATCTTTCTCAAAGGGTTTTGACAGACATTGAAAAAAGAGTTCTACAGAAAGGCCTAGGCTATGTACCAACCCCCAGAATAGATAAATTTCGTGAGCAATGTGAAATTCAGAATTTGTTCCGCAAAGTACGCCTCAAGGCCTTCTTTCATGAGACACTAACGCCCGAGACAAGTGATTCAGGTTTACGCAACCCTTCGACTTTCACTCCCAACAGTGGCATGGTTCCTAATGAGGTGCTCACCTTTGAACAGGCTGTACTTAAGGACTTCGCAAAGAGTACCACCCCAAGACACTTTTGCAATATCTCTACAGCAGAATTGATGGCTGTCAGTTCCCTTGCTAATGACACGACCATCACTATTAAACAAGCTGACAAAGGCGGAGCAACCGTGATCATGTCTACCTTAGACTATGACACGGAATGCCAGAGGCAACTCAGTAACCGTCAATACTATACACCGATTGCCAGTAGCCCAATGACACGACTGACCAAGACCATTACAGCTATGGTCTTTACAGCAGAAAGCCAGGGCTGGTTGAGCAAAAAGGAGGCAGACTTCCATATTAAAAAACATCCTAAAGTGCCCTATTTTTACATCTTGCCGAAAATACACAAAGGCACCTCACCTGTCCCGGGCAGACCCATAGTCTCGGGAATTGACTCAATACTCGAACCATTGTCCAAATTTTGTGACCATTTTCTACAGCCACTAGTCAAACAAACCCCCTCCTTCTTGAAGGATACAGCTGACGTTTTACGTCTTAATACAAAGACTCAACACACTAATGACATCAACCTGTTAGTTACCCTTGATGTGGAGGCCCTCTATACCAACATCCCCCAGAGAGCCACCTTGGGTGTGATAGAGGAGGTCTTCAACAGAACCAACTGGAACTCTTCCACTCCAAGCAGTTTTGTCCTTGAATGTGCAACACTGGCGCTCACGGAAAACTTTTTTGAGTTCAAGGGCCAACTTTACCACCAAACCCAGGGTACTTCCATGGGTAGTACCTTTGCCCAGAGTGTAGCCTGTTTATACATGGCAGATTTTGAAGAGAGTTTGATCTTCAATGACTCGAACCCCTATCGCACTAATCTTCTCCTGTGGAAGAGGTTTATTGATGATATTGTCATTTTTTGGTCAGGTGACTTGAGGACCTGCGAAGAATTCTGCAACTGGGTTAATACCTTCAACCCCTACCTGAGGTTCACCAGTTCTATATCTCACTCTGAGATCCCTTTCCTTGACCTCACCATTAAACTCAAAGAAGGAAACCTAAGCACAACTATCTATAGAAAACCTACAGACCGCAAAAGCCTGTTGTTGTTTAGTAGCCATCATCCACGAGCATTAAAGAAGAACCTGCCTTTTGGTCAATTTTTGAGGCTGCGAAGAAATTGTAGCAGCTTAGAGGACTATAAAACTGAGGAAGATCTGCTGGATAACAATTTGAGCAGGCGTGAATACCCACAACGCAACATTGCACTCTCCAAAAAAAGAGCTAGGAATAATAACCGCAAGGCTCTACTCAAACCTGGAGACAAAGAAAAAACAGACACTCTCACATGTGTAACCACCTATACACCTGATTCCAAAAGAATCAGGAACGTGATCAAAAAACATTGGGGTATATTGAAAACAGGGTCCCTGGTGCTTGACATTCCCAGATTTTGCATTTAAGCGCACGAAAAATCTCAAAGATATGCTAATACATACAAGACCTAAGCCACAGAAAGTGACTTCACAACGGCAATTATGGGACTTGCCGCCAGTTCAGGGCCATTTCCCTTGCGTGACCTGCACAGTATGTGCATTTACGGAAGTGACTAAAACAATAACTTTCTCAGACTCCTTCAGATGGGAAGTACACGCTCACACGAACTGCAATACATCCAATTGTATCTATATGATTACCTGCCCATGTGACCTCAGGTATATAGGTATGACAACGAGACCTGTGAAAACGCGCATCACGGAACACTGCAGTAATTTCTGGTGTCATAAACTTAACACGAAAATGTGTACACATTTTAACCTACTGCAGCATTCACCTGATGCCCTACGATGGGTAATACTAGAGGCACATCCCAAGATTAGTAAAAGGGCCCTGTTTATGAAAGAACAGAGATGGGTTTACCGTCTGTCAACCAATACACAAGGGTTGAATGAGGAAATTCCTTGGAGTACACTTAATACTTGACACTCCCGTAGGCCAATAATGCAGAATCCCCATTCACTTTACAACATGCACATTAACATCTTAGCATGTATGAGCGAGGGTTAGATAACGCCTCAACCACGGAGATCACCATGACTCCATATGACATCTTGGAGGTTTATCACATACCGAGGGCACTCTGTTATCATCATACAGTAACCCACAGGAATCATCTTGGGGTACCGGTACATTTTACCTAACCTCACCAAGACTACCTATGACACCTTGGAGGTTAATCACATACCGAGGGCACTCTGTTATTATCATTTTACCTAACCTCTTTAAATATGGCTTGGTTAATGGATTGCAACTTCCTTTTAATTTAATATAGGGCAACATGCGAGTTATCACCACTAGACTTAGTTGGAGCATAATAGCAACTCCACACCACAGAGAAACCCACTCCAATATGGCGGTTCCCATGATCAGGATTTCACATCATCCAAGATGACCCCCACTGAAGACCGGTTCCCCTCCTATGACTTTATAAAATTATTATCATTTTACCTAATTTCTTTAAATATGGCTTGGCTAATGGATTGCAACTTCCTTTTAATTTAATATAGGGCAACACGTGAGTTATCGCCACTCGACTTAGTTGGAGCATAATAGCAACTCCACACCACGAGAGAAGCCCTAACCCACTCCAATATGGCAGCTCCCATGATCAGGACTCCACGTCATCCAAGATGGCCCCCACTGAATACCGGTTTCCCTCCTATGACTTTAGCGGTCTAGTGCGGACTGCGAGTCAACCGGGAGTTTCCCGCCAATTCAGGCTGAGTCACTTCCAGTATTTACACAGGTCCACAATCCTTCCCAGTATCTCCCGATCCCAGCAGAAGTGGGTAGGTCAGAGAGCCTGTTGCTGATTCAGCAAACGTGAGTACCTCGTGTCCGATACCGCTGTGCTTCTCGGGGTACACTTTGCCCAGAGCCTTCGTAATTCTCCTCAATGGTGGGGTTTTCTTAGTTACTCTGCGACATGCAAGCTCATCTAACGTTAGTTTGGTTTTCATTATGCACAGTTTACCGAAACAACGAGAGCTTTTGTACACCTAGCGGGGACCCATTATCTATGCAGTTGTTGTACCACACCAAAACAATCTTTGGTACCCCCGCCTCAGACCAAATGTTGCTAGACTATTGTAACTTGACATGTGGCATTTACACAAATATCTGTCCTGACAGGACACATGCAACTTTTAACAAACAAGTTTTACACCCAGCTCATGTCTATATGACCATCATATGATCTGGGCGAGTCCGTTTACATAACATATATTAACGGCTGCCTCTCGTTAACTGTTGATAGTTTTAACAACCCCCTCACTGCTCCATATACCTAATCACGTACCTACAACATCTTACGTGTTGTGCTCTGATCTCCTTTTCTTTTAACCTACAACCCACACAGTACATAGGGAAATTCCTTGTGTGATACCTGCCGGGTATTGATTAAGTAAAATGAGAAACCCGACTGGGGTGAGTTCATCATTTCTTTTTGCAACCATGGTGGTGTTCCACCATATGTGCCGGTGTTGTAATTTTCACGATAAAAGGTCTGTGAGAGTCACCCACACAGCACTCATGTTGTGTATGTTTTTAGCCATCACCACTGTGTGCTGTGAGCTTGTCACACAGGGAACACAAGAGTTTTATTTATACTGAAGCCTCAGATCTTAATATTTGTTTTTATTCCTTCACCAGGTTGGTCATGTTCTATCAGGTACTACACATAGTATGTGTTAGGCTGGTTTAAAGAGGTAGATTACACCATATAACCACCAGTGTGTAGATAGATTTGATTTTAGAAGGTCCTGACGAATCGCCACCAGATTGATTGACTACCAGGCGAGAAACATTTTGACCACACAATAGAGCGCCCTACCTGAGACATAACCTCAGACATGCGCCTTTGTTTCTTTTAATCAGGTTGGGAGACATATTGATGTTTTCGTTGTTACTTCCAAAGCTGTTTTAAACTTCCTTCAGGTTACACACCTCCACTCATTCATCTACACTGGTTAGGCACCTCACCCACACGGCACCAAACAGCAATTTGGAATAAAAGATCTCCGCCAAAGCCTCATAGGGAGCCCGTCCAGTATTGCAGCGCTGACCTGACGAGGAGCAGCCCTATGATGAAGCATGACACCCAGTCGGGTGTGTGAGGGCCCCAAATTCCAAGAGGAGGAATCCCCGTCCTCCTACTTCTCATGACCACGCAAAACCGGTTCCCCTAGTTTTCCTTTGTCTCGTAATTAGGAACAGCATACTTTCTGTATCTTTACTAAGTTTGGGCACGTATGCTGGACCTGTCCAAAAAGCCGAGAGTCCCTCCTTTGTGATTGGGAACGTTTAAAACAGAACATGTAATTTGTATTTAACTTTCAACGCAGAATGCATTTGCTTGTATTTTGTTTCCACTGCAGGTATGGACAAGGCCTGACTGGTTAGGATGGAAGGGTTTTGTTTTCAGTAGATAGCAAGGTATGAGAAGGTAAAGTTGGCAAGGAGAAGCACTGTAACAAGCAAGGAGGTGAGTTCTCAGGGAAGAGGAGAGGAATGACCTAGGATAAATGAAGTTGCAAGTTATCGATGTGGGAAAGGTGGTGCAAGCATCCAGCTGTGCCGGAGCCATGGAAATTCACTAGCAAGTTTCACATGGGATTATCTACCCTGAATGCAATTGATATTTTATGCTGAAACGTAGTGAGGGCCAGAGAGAGTCACCTTAGGATTTCACGGAGAGCAGATCTATGCTTCTGCTTGTGTGGCTTTATGCTTCCTGACCCATGGTTGGAAGGCCTTCTACTGAAGACTCTGACAGCTGACACCTTTCTGATTTCATCTTTACTAAATGCTTCTTAGTTTAGGGTTGCCCTTTTAAGGTAGTGTAGGGAGAGATAGCTTGCTCATGCTTACTTTGGAAAATCATCTGATGCAATTTAATACTCAATACTTTTTCCTGATCATCTGTATCGTCGTCATAGAGTTAGTCGTCTCCTTTGCATTATATAGGGTAAATCTCTTCAGGAGATTTGGTCTTATCTGGGTCTTTCTGTATTTCTATATGATCATGTTGAGATTAGTCTATATTGATTTGTTCCTAAATATATAACTAAACCCTACTAAACTCAGATTAAATTGTTGAGTGGGTTATTGTGCAACCACATTGGTTACACACGTAATGAGATGTTAACGAAGTGATAGCTTTCTCCCTTTACCTCTCATGCAGCTATAACTATCCTGGATCTGGAGATAAATGTTTGAGTGGGCCTGAGTTCCAGCATAACTCTCTGTATGCAGAAGTAGATGTCTGGAAAGAAAAAAGATCAATACATTTAACTTTTCATACTATACTATTATATTGCATATTTTAAGGATATAGACCTTTAAAAACAGTTTAGTAACGTTGTTATAGCCACTCTAAGTCTGTTACTTTTACATTTTAAATAAGTGTGTACCTGCCTATGTCAGCGTCTGCATCAATGTATGACTGGGTATATTACTGTATGGATCAGTGTGTGCCTGGGTCTCTCAGCATATCCGTCAGTGTATGCCTGGGTGTGATAGTGAATGTACACTTTTTTGTATGGGTGTGATAGTGTAAGAATGAGTGTATGCATGTTTGCTATTTTGTGTGTTAGTTGTTAGTGTATACATCAAAGCATCTCTGAATGTATCACTGTATACATCACTATATGCTCAGATATATATATCTATATATATCAATATATCAATCACTGTCTGCATGGGTATACAACTATATGCATCACAGTGTTTCTGGGTAAGTCAGCACCTCAATCACTGCCTACCTGGGTGTCCCAATATATGGAACAGTGTGTGTCTGAGTATGTTAATGTATGGGTCAGTGTGTGACTGTGTGTGTGTGTGAGTGTGTGCATCAGTGTGTGTCAGTCTATGCATTAGTGTATATGTGACTGTGTCACAATATGCATCAAAAGGACATACATCCCTCTCTTTGGGACCTCCTACAACCTACTTTAGGGTTGATATATGTAGTAGAAGAGGAATTTAAGGCTTACCAATGTGTTTAGAAAGTGAACTCAGCGAAGCAAGAAAACTATATATACATGGTGTACTGGAGCAGGCCCAAGACGTTTAAAGGGCTACTTGTCTGGATGAAATGAAATTTGTACTTGTAAAGCGCACCCATACCCCCAAAGGGGTGTCCAGGCGCTGTACGCATACCGCTGTGGAACCCTTCCTGGCTTTTCCCTGTGAAATGTCCACTCCTGGGCACCCCCAGGGTGAAGCCAGGCATCCCAGCGCTGTTGGGGCCGTTGTGGAGATTAAGCAAGCTATTGCCCAGAGTTGCAGAGTGGGACCCATGATTAGAATAGGCACCGAGGCGAGAATTATCAGGTCCGAGGAAATTGAGCCCAAGACCCGCCGAGGCGGGAATTGAACCCTGGTCCCGGGCCAGATCTCTGCATCAGGGTCTGCCGCTCTAACCATTGAGCCACACTTCTCCACTCTGCCGCTCTAACCATTGAGCCACACTTCTCCAGTTCTGGATGGGTAACTTGTTAGCGTCAGTTGTTCAGTACATATCTGAAAGAGTGTCTCAGTCCCTATGTGGGTGTGTCATTGGACATCCAAGTACGTATGCTGCTATACGTCTGGCTTTCTTAGTTACTCTACAGATATCTAAATAAATATAAAACTGTGATCCTGAGCACACGCTATTTTCTTTAACAAGTTACGGTGTTATTCTATCATTTTGATATCATATCATACATATAGATAAGACACAAATTCCTGTGATCAATAAACTTCGTAGAATATTCTTTCGTTCGGGTAGATTTCGTCTCCATGCGCGTCTCCGGTTCAGGGAGACACGCATGGAGACGAAATCAACCCGAAGCTCACTAGCTGCAAGATCACAAACCCCGAGACACTGAACTGGGGTACGTACTCACGAAGGATATCGCATTTAGAAATCAATGAGGACCAGATTGGATTGTTAGGCACACAGGAACCGACAATATTATTGGAATTTCGGAACCGGGAGGCACCCTAATTACAGCCGGGACGGAAGTAGAACCGGCGGGGAGAAGAGGATATATTCAATCCACCTGCTCTACAGCCCTGAGGAAGTCGTTTGGGAAATCACCCATGACGAAACACGTGTTGGCTGGGCAATCTAACAGAATAATAAAGAACGAAAGAATATTCTACGAAGTTTATTGATCACAGGAATTTGTGTCTTATCTATATGTATGATATGATATCAAAATGATAGAATAACACCATAACTTGTTAAAGAAAATAGCGTGTGCTCAGGATCACAGTTTTGTCTACAGTGGACCTCATCTAGGGTCCCCGATTGAGGGTTCAGGGTGTTAGTTTCCCTCACCTTTGCACCGCACAGATAGTTCATACGAGATTAGCGCACAATTGGGAGGCGCCGTTTCCACACTTAGAAAACACCCTGAGGGTCTGTTTATATCTAAATAGATATGTAAGGCACTGCATGGATTGCTTGCTGGCTGTGTTAGTGAGTATTGGGGTATTTAACTGTATGTGTAACTGCCTCAATTAGTGATGGATACATAAGAGCTGTGTGTGTGACAATGTTTTAGTGCCTCTGTCACTGTCTGACTGGCTATATTAGTGGCTGTATCCTTTTGTACATAGGTTTGTGAATTGCAGTGTGGGTAGGAGACTGGATGTATAACTAGACATATGGGTCTGGAAGTGTGCATGTAACTAAATCAGACTTGAAATAACATGTCTTATTTTTTAAGTTGATAGCTACCTGCCCTACGGCATACCTACGCCTATCTCAGGACTGACGTATATGTAGTAGAAGAGGAGTTTAAGGCTTACCAGCATGTTTTGAATGTTAATATGGCCTAGCAGCAAACTGCAAATACACTCTGTCCTGTAGCAGATGCACGACATGTTTAAAGGCCTACTTCTCTGGATGGATGACTTATTAGTGTCAGTTCTTCAGTACATACCTAAATGAGTGTCTCAGTGGCTATGTGTATATGTAATTAGATATGGAAGTAAGTATGCTGGTATATCTCTGGATCTCTTACGTAGTCCATGTTTCTCTAAATGTGTATGTAAGGGGTTGCATGGATTGTTTATTGGCTGTGTGAGTGTGTTTTAGGGTATTTAACTGTGTGTGCAACTGCCTCCATTACTATAGGATAAATATGAGCTGTATGTGTGTGTGAGTGAATGTGTAAGTACCTCTGTCACTGTCTGACTGTGTGTTTTAGTGGCTCTATCCGTCTACACATAGAAATGCGACTTCCAGTATGGGTAGCTCAAGTGCACATCTAACTCAATCAAACTTAAAGCAACATGTCTTATCTTTTAAGCTCCGAGCTCCCTGCTCGATGGGCTACCTACAGCCTATGTCAGGAGTGTCTTATATGTAGTAAAAGAGGTGTTTAAGGCTTAGCAACATGTTTTGAATGTTAACTTGGCTTAGCAGGGAAACCGAATATACATGCTCTACTGTAGCAGACCCGAGATATGTTTAAAGGGTTCCTTCTCTGGATGGATAATGTTAGTGTCAATTCTTCAGTACATACCTCAATGAGTGTCTCAGTGGCTATTTGTATGTGTCATTGGATTTGTAAGTAAGTATGTTGGTACATCTCTGAATCTCTTATTTACTCTATGGATTATTAAATGTTTTTGTAAGGGACTGCATGAATTGCTTTCTGACTGTGAGTGAGTTTTAGGGTATTTAACTGTGTGCGTAACTATCTGTATTACTGCTGAATGTATAAGAGCTCTATGTGTGTGTGTGAGTGAATGTTTTAATGCCTCTGTCACTGACTGGGTGTATTACTAGCTCTATCCTTTTACATATACATTTGTGAGTTCCAATATGGGTAGGAGACTGGAGCTATAACTGGACATATAGCACTTCAAAAGCATAATGCTCCAGAGAACGCGCAAACGCTACAGGACACTGTGGCGACTCTCCAAGCTAAGAAACCCGAATGGAAGAACGAATGGAAGATGCCAAAGGGTAAACGCAAAAGGACAATCTGCGATTTCTTGGATTTCCAGAGAAAGCTGAAGGACCATCAGCTGAATTATTCCTAGAAGATTGGATTGTTACTGCACTTAGCCCTTTCCGCCTTAAATTCTTCACTATTGAAAGCGCTCATCGTGCGCTGGGCCCCGCCCCATGCCCGGGAGCGCCCGCTAGGGCACTCATAGAACGAATGTTTAACTACAGAGACAGGGATGCAATCCTACAATATGCCCAAGCTCATGGCCTGCCTCACTATGAGGATAAACTGATTCAAATTTACCCTGACAACACCAGAAAAGTTCAGAACTTTGTACCAGCTTCATGGTAGTCAAGCGTAGGCTACATGAGCAAAACATTATATATAGTATGGTGTTCCTGGCTCAGGGTACCACATGATGGTAAAGTAGATTTCTACGAGAATCCACGGGAAGCAATGGATTGGATGGATGCCTTGAGAGACTGGATCAACACCAGGAATGGAGTGAACAACAGAGGAGGGGTAGACAGCGGTTGACCCACAACAGAGAGTCTCCAGCAAGGATGTAGCACACCCCGGAGAGACAAACCACTGGGCACATATTGGTTCGTGATGACGGTACTTTAAGACCAGAGGGGGACCCCGTGCTGACAGAAAACCCATTTTTACCACCATGTTTGGTACAGGAAACTCAGACAGATGGAACGCCAGCGGACTGAGAACCTACATGACTGGGAGGTATTGTCTGGGTCCACCTTGTATCAAATATGTTAAGATGGCGAGGACAAATGTACACTACTTCCTAATCTGGTTATGCAAAAGGTCCATTAATATGGGTGACTCCTGGAGTCCTTTTTAAGCCTACAAAGACATGTTTAGATACTGAGGGCCGATATGTGATGGTGGAGGGTATGCTTGACGCACACAGTTTATGTTTATTGAATGTATATGCCCCAAACGCTGATGATGGAGATTTCTTGGGTGCAATGTTGGGGAAAGGGCAACTTGCTCCTGAGGTGGAGATTGTAATGGTAGGTGACTTCAATTGCGTTTTAAATGGCAAAATAGATACCCATCCCGAATGGACACTAAACCTAAGGCGGTGGCTGCATTGCAACAGGCGCAGAGTAGCCTCTGATTGACCGATATTTGGAGGCAGCGAAATCCGATAGCACGTACATATTCATGCCATACTCCGGAGGGGGAGAGATACAGCTGTCTGGATTACCTTTTTTTTTATACACGTGACAGCCACCCATAGAGTCACAGACGCCCAATACCTGGCCCATTTATCAGATCACTCTCCAATATTAGTTACTAATACACTACATAGACCAATACCCAGAATACCACTTTGGAGGCTTAATACCCGATATTCTGAGAAACAGTATACCAGGAGCTGACAATACTTTGAGACTAATTCTGAGTCCACAGATAGTGGAGCAGTGGAATGGGATGCCATGAAGGTGGTCCTTAGAGGAGTATGCATCTCCACTGCGGTTGGGATACGACGTACACTGGAGGTAGAATTGTATAGGCAGGAGCACAAAGTACTGACATTGGAAAAGGCAATCCCCATGGATCAGACCGATATAAAGAACTGGAATACGAAGCCCCAAAGGGTTGGTAAGTTATGGGATAGACTAGACAAATATGTTAGGAGTACTGGCCAGAAGCGTTGGTATTTGGAGAGAGATACATCGGGGTACCTACTAGCATGCCTAATTAGATCGGAGAACCAAATTTAGCCTGTCCTGGTGATGCATGATAGAGGAGGCAATCTGGTGTATAAACAGCAAGCGATTAACGCCGTATTCGCAGATTATTTTGGAGTGGGTTATACTGAACCACAGAGTGCTGTGAATGACCAAGTGATTTCAACCTATCTGGAAGGTGTTTCACTCCCATGTCTTACCTCGGAGGACTGTTAATGCCCCGATGAGTAAGCCAGATTTGCTAGGTGCGAAGAAGGCCTTGAAGCCTGCTAATCACCAGGAGCTGATGTCTTTCCAGTTGAATTTTATCGCTATTTATAGACATCTTTGCTGATAGGCTATTAGAGCTTCTTGCGGAGGCCAGGGATACACAGGAATTACCACAGTTTATGAGGGAGGCTCTAATAGTTGTGGTGCCTAAGCCAGGTAAGGACCCCACCGAGACGGGCTCATATAGACCCCTTGCTATGTTGAATGTGGACTTCAAGCTCCTTAGCCGTGTACTGGCGCCTAGACTTCTCCCCTTTCTTCTATAATTAATACACGAAGATCAGTCGGGTTTTATACCATGTAGAAACACCCTCCGTAATATCCATCAACCGGCCCACGTCATGCGGTCTTCGGAGTTGACAGAAGATGAATACTCCTTGGGCTTTCTCGATGTAGAGCAGGCCTTACATTCTGTAAAATGGGAATACATATGGCAAGTGCTTCATAGAATTGGTCTGGGCTCACACTTTATTAACTAGGTTAAATTTTTATATACGAATCCACAAGCCACACACCAGCTAGGGGCACTCTTGATGTGGGTTAGAAAACTTCCACATTAATTTCATCATCTTATCTGACTAATGGCCAGATTTCTGGGAAAGGGTGGTACAGACTGTAATAAAAAGGGCACCATATTGTGCAGTTTATGTACGTGGAGCAATGGTGGGAGGGTGGCTGTCTGATCTTTACCTGGGGGTTGGGGGGGGGGTAGATTTAGAACACTACAGAATGCAATGGAGAATTTTGCTCTGGGTTCTGGATAATTCCTTCAGTATGCAAAGACTGCAAGCACGGCACGACAACTGTGGCCTACATTTCCAGAGGCCCCCCGACGCTACTCAGTATATCTGTCAGGCGGCTGAAAATTTGTAACTCATCTGTACCGATCGCTATGTGCAGACAGACAGGTCAAACCACTGAGAGTGGAGGGGAGATGGCAAACCTTATGTGGTAAGCCCTTGTCCCCTAGACATTGGTCCCATATTCATGCAGAAGTCCATAGGGTGTCGGTCTGTGCAAGGTTTAAACAGATCCAATATAACATCATACACATGATTTATCTGTCTCCCAGATAACTGCACACAATTTATTCAACATGTGACTCTCGGTGTCCCAAATGTGCGACCCAGAGGCGGACTTCCTACTTATGGTCTGGCACTATTGGGGAAAGGTTGTAGAGCAGCTTAAACGTGCTACTGGCTGGGACATTACATTGACGATTAGGGGATGTCTGTTGGGCGTACTACCCAGGGATCTGAAATAAAAGCTTAGCGTGTTGGGACTAACGGTTGCATAAAGATGCATAGCGATTCATTGGATGAGTAATAAAGCTCCAACCAGAGAGAAAATGGAAGGGGACTTGAGGGAGTGGGCAACTACAGAGGAGGAACATATGAGAAAAACTAGAAAAGATGATAAATTACCAGATGTGCTGCTTGCCTGGGGGGTAATGTTGCAGGATCTATTCAGTACATGGAAGGTGTTTGGGGCGGGTGGGAGGGGATTTTGTTTGTTATTCCTTATTAATGCGATTGTCATTATTGTGCCCCTAATGGTAGCTTTAAACCCGTCCCAAAGTGTAGGCAGGGAGATCTCAGGTAGCGCATTAAGGTGAAAATAGTCAGTGATTCCCTTGCATATCTCTTCTAAGTCCACTGGATCGCACAGAAGATGTGGGGTAAGCGCCAGCGTGGGGTGTGTTCGGAGCGGGATGCACCAGTATCCCAGGTGAGTTCTAGGTGGGCGCAGTCAGAGATAGAGATGTCTGAGAGTTCCGCCATGTGAAGGCGGCTTAGGATGAAAGGAGTGAGTCCCTCACACCAGGGTGCCTGGGTGCCTCTAACACCATGCATCGATCAGCCCGCAGTCCTCAATGGTCCTCTTAAAGTTTGCAGACATAGCCCCCGTATTCTGGAATGCCACCTTATTTCTATTTAGGGTGGGGCCCAGACCAAGTTAAAGTCCCCGTAGACAATAATGTCTTCCTCCACTCCATCTAGTTGTTCCTGTAAGATGCATCTAACATACGTGTCTTGAGAAGTGTTCGGGGCGTATAGGTTGAGCAGTGTTAGTTTTCGTTGCCCCCTGGAGTAGCTGAAGGGACAAGTAACGACCCTCCCTATCCCGGGACTCTTTGACTAGAGGTATAAAAGCTAGTTTTACGGAGGATACCCACTCCCAATATTTTAGAAGTTGTGTATGCCCAGTGCCGCTTAGGATATTTCGGGTGTGTCATGTGATGTAGGTCGGCCTTTACCAGATGGGTCTCTTGAAGCATTAGGACATCTGGATCATGTTGCAACACATAATGCCAAATTTGTTTTCGCTTGTTCGGGGAGTTTAGGCCCGCACGTTTAGAGAGAGCAGCTTGAGATCACCCATGGTGAGTGGGTGGTCAGAAAGTGCACTGCGGGGGTTGTTTGGATGGGATGGCAACGGAGGTACACATGCGGACCAGGGTGGGAAATGCTATCCCAGCTTCCTACGCCCCCTGACTTTGCTGTGGTTAATCCTTGTACATTTGCAAAGCTTGATTGCCGCCCTGTGTTAGGCCCATCTCAGGACTGTGCATTATCCGTCATATCCAGCTCCATCCCTCTCCCAACCGCTTATAGCAATTGGTATCCCCTCAGCTAGCCTTACGTTACTTAGTGTGCAGCCTGCAAGAAAAAGCATAATACAACGAATAACAGCAGGGGACCAACAGGGTCCAACTAGGACTTCTTCTGTATGTGGCGATTGGCACCAGAGCGCTCAAATCCTGCTGGAAGAGTCACCTTCTAGAAGAGAAAGTCTGTGGGGGCTGGCCATCACCAACGCAGGAGGGACAACGGAACCCGATCACCAAGGTCCCCCCCTCCCGAGGCCCATCCTCCTCAGTGATAGTTCAAGAAGAGGGGCACGTGGTAGTAAGTTCTGTGCATTGTACTCATGTCTACCTTTGGGTTGCCGCACGGTCAGACAGTGCCAGCAGTCGAGTGATTGGGGGAGGCTCCCCTGCTGAGGGTGCATAGATGGTTAATGATATCTGTCTTTGCGTCTTGGGATGATAGTTCTGCGTGTTGTCTGTATGGTCGACGCTGGGGGACCGTAGCCCATTTAGGTTTAAGATCACATCCTGAGGAGCCCAGGTGGGGTGGTTCATCCCTTGTCGGAGGATCGCCCGGTAACCCCAGTAGTGCTTTGGCTTCTGCCAGCGAGTGTAATGAGCAGCGCCTGCCCTCCCATTGGAACAGAAGTGCAAAAGGGTGGCCCCACTGATAGCGTATACCTTGGGCACACAGCTTGTCAGTGATAGGTATGAAGTTGCTGCATTTTCGGATGGTGACAGGGGAAAGATCCTGGTGAAGCTGGATCGTGTGGCCTTGAAATTTAAGCTCTGTCTTGCCCCTAGTTGCTTGCATGATCGCTTACTTTTCCAAGAAAAAGTACACTCTGGTTAAAATGTCTTGTCCGCTGTCTGTTCGTCCTGCTTTCGCGGCAACTCGGTGACCCCGATCAGGGGCAGGTGGGGATGCGCCCTCGTCGCCTTGGACCGCCTGTAGGAGCTCAGTAGTAAAGGTCATAATATCTGTGCCTTCCGCGCCCGGTGGCACACCTCGTATACAGATGTTGTTGCGGCGTCTCCTATTTTCTAGGTCCGCCTGCTTGGTTTGCAGCTCGATATGTTGATCCTCCAGTGTGTTTATGCGTCTCCACAGCATCTCCTGATCTGGCATCGACCGTCCGCTCTAGATCATCCACTCTATCTCTGATTTCAGATACCTCTTTCCAGATGTCGCGAAGGCCCGATTTAAACTCTTCTTTAAGTGAGGAGATGTCAGTTTGTATCTCTTGTAAAAAGCGGTCCATATACCCTTGGGTGATCGGTGCCGAGGCCTCACCCCCCGCCGCTGCGGGTGATTGAGTTGGAGGGTGAGTCACCACTTCAGGCTGGGGCGTCTTGCTCCAGAGGGACATCACCGAATTGTCTTTGGCTGCTTTAGAGCATGGCATAGCAAGGGGAAAGCCACCAGAGCTGCCGAGGAGTGCGATCTCCCAGTGAAGCTCTTGATTGAACAGGCCCACGCCAATGGGTGACAGCCACACAGGACACCTCTCTAACAAACCCCCACCACTGGCTCTGCCGCACGTTGTCTCCGTCTACACAGGGTGTTTGGGGCCTCCTTCAGGAAACCAGTCAGTGAGAGTACCCCCGTCTCTGGCGCTCTGCCCAAGGGTTCAAGTGCGTGTGGGTGGGGCGTTCCCTTGAATGCTGCCACTAGTTACCACCAGGTTCCGCTAGTTCTGAGGGAACGGTAGGGGTGGCGTGATTGCTCCAGGTGGGGGCCACAGGTCTGGTGCACATAGCTTGCAAGGGGGCAAGAGGCTGCCAGTGAAGGGGCCCCACCAACAATTGGGGTTTGCCTCTAAAGTTCTCTTCTGGCAGAAATCTTGTCTGCTTGCTCTCCCCAAGCGGCACACCTGTTGGGGAGCGCCTACCTGTCTCTGTGCTCCAGCTCTAGATTTGCTGGCCTGGCTCCTGGTTCTGCGGGCACCCTGGACCGAGTCAGCGACTGCAGTTGTGCCCACTGCTCTCGGGGTGTCGCAACACTCCACTTCGCAGGCCCCAATAAGCCGCCTCTGGGTCTCACCACCAGGAGCCCTCCACTACAGCTACCGGGCTCCTGCTTCGCTCTACACGCGTTCGTACTCCCTGTGCCATAGCGTATTGGAGCTAGGTATCGGGGTGCCCTCAGTCAGTGCCACCGGCTTCTTTCGGGGTTAAGCAGGAATGCCCCTGGTCTCAGCTGGCCTGCGCTGGCTCCTGGTCTAAGACCTATGACTGCCCCAAGCTTACCGGCTATACAGTTGTGTGACTCCGCTCCAGAGGGTGGCAAGATGAGCTCCGCTCTTGAGACCCCGGTGCTGATGCCCCCCAGCCGGGCCTCCACGTCAGCGCAGGCTTGGGCTGTCTCCCACAGTACATTTTAGATTTATAACTCAGTTTGAGTCTATGAGGGTGACAATGGCTCTGTGAGTACTTTTAAAAGTATGTGTGTGTGTGTGTGTGTTAGTGAGTACAAAAGTCTCTCAGTGACTCTGTGACTACATACATCACTTTCTGAGTGGAAGTGTGAGTAGGTGCATGAGTGTCTGAGTGAGTCTGTGAGTGGGTGCATCAGTGTCTGAGTGGGTCTGAGTTGATGCATGAGTATCTGAGTAGGTCTGTAAGTGGGTGAAGGAGTGTGAGTGGGTCTGTAAGTGGGTGAATGAGTCTCTGAGTGGGACTGTGAGTGGGTGCATTAGTGTCTGAGTGGGTCTCTGAGTGAGTGCATGAATCTCTGACTGGGTCTGAATGGATGCATGAGTGTCTCAGTGGCACTGACTGGGTGCATGAGTCTGAGTGGGTATGTGAGTGGATGAATCTGTGTCTCAGTGGGCCTGTGAGTGAAAGTGGGAGGCTCTGTGAGTGGGTGTGTGAGTCTCTCAGTGGGTCTATGAGTGGATGCATGAGTCTCTCAGTGGGTCTGTGAGTGGATGCATGAGTATCTGAGTGTATCAGTGAGTGGATGCATGAGTGGGTCTGTGAATGGGTGCGTGCATCTCTCAGTGGATCTGTGAATGCGTGTAAGAGTGTCTGAGTGGGTGCATGAGTGTATGAATGGGTCTATGAGTGAGTGCATGAGTGAGTGCATGAGTGTCTGAGAGAGTCTGTGAGTGGCTACATGAGAGTCTGTGAGTAGGTCCATGAAGGAGTGCATAACCTTCTGAGTGGGTGAGTGAGTGGATCTGTGAGTGTCTGAGTGGGTGCGTGAGTATCTGAGTGGGCCTGTGAGTGGGTGCATCAGTCCCTGAGTGGGTCTGTGACTGAGTTTGACTCTGTGGGTCTGTGAGTGCATGCATTAGTGTCCGAGTAAATGTATATATTTTTTTTAATTTCGGAAAGGTTCGATACTCCGCCATGATGCTACACGAGGGGCCATGCTAAGCATTGCAACTCCAACCACGTGGAAAAAAACCTGTTTGCTGCATTCTGGAAAGGGATCTCTCAGACACCCCTACAATGTACCCATGGGGTCAGAGTACCTCTACCCTAACCCCTTCCTTACTATTTTGCCTCAAATTTCATCCTCAGGACACGGTCCCGGTTTAGAAAATGGCAGTCACAACTTTCTTTACAGGTTGCGGCCAGGTAATCACAGCACTTCTCCTGGTGCAAGGGTTCGCGAAGCTACGTGTAGACGTTGTGAAGGATCTGCGTCCCTAGATATACACATTTGGATTTCCTTTAATACCTCAAAAACTGCTGAACAGATTTACACCAAACAACAAAAGGGCGCTTTCTGTACCAGCCTTTCTGACTTTCTAGTTATGTCTAAAATCTTCATGGGATTTAACATGGGAAACACTTTTTTTCACCACCCCCCTTTTCTCGGTCCCCACTTAACGGATCGCCCCAAATTTTGGAAGATTTCATGAAGATTTGTTAAACGGTGATATAGGCAAGTCAAAAAACGCTTCTCCAATGGAAACATGGTCCTAACTATAACTACCTACTTGCGACCGCCAGTAGGTAATATATTATAGCCTTATAGCCCGCTGCCGAGGGCTATACCAGCTGTTAAAGGCCCTGATCCCGAGTTATAGGCCCGAGCCGCAGGCGAGGGCCTATGCGAGGAGATGGCCTTTAACAACTGGTATAGCCTGAGGCAGAAGAGCTATAAGGCTATTAGAACATTCCACCCACTAAGGGTAGAATGTTCTAAATTAAAAATGGAGAAACAAAAAGACAAACATTGGAATGTTGGAGTGCTGGGCTTATACCAGCCATTATAAGCCCAGAGCTACTCCATTGTCTTCAATGGAGCTCCCAACATTCCAATGTTCTAAATATCTATATGTATGAGATCTTCACCAAACACCTTTATCTATTGGCTTGAATTTTGCTTCTCCATACCACAGCCCATAGAGTAAAGCAGTGGCCATTTTACTGGGACATAAATATAGTGGCACTCAAAAAAGGTTTCCCAACTGTTAGACCTGGCATCTTTTTGGTGTAATCTCCGCTGTCTTTTTGATTCAGACCTCCTGTTTTTGACTGTGCGCTACATTTCATTTTTGCTGGTTTTAGGACTCTGGGCACTTAACACTGCTGACCAGTGCTAAAGTGCAATTGTTGCCTGTACAAAATATATTGGTTATTGGTTTATGCATGTTTGGGATATTTGATTTACTAGTAAGTCCCTAGTAGCGTACACCAGGTGTGCCCAAGGCCTGTAAATCAAATGCTACTATTGGGCCTGCAGCACTGATTGTACCACCCACATGGGTAGCCCTGCAAACATGTCTCAGACCTGCCACTGCAGTGTCTGTGTGTGTAGTTTTAAACTGCCATTTCGACCTGGCAAGTGCACCCACTTGCCAGGCCCAAACCTTCCCTTTTACTACATGTAAGTCACCCCTAAGGTAGGCCCAAGGAAGCCCCATGGGCAGGGTACAGTTTATTTAAAAAGGCAGGACATGTACTGGTGTATTTTACATGTCCTAATAGTGAAAAACTACTAATTACGTTTTTCACTATTGCAAGGACCATCTCTCCCTTAGGGTAACATGGAGATTGCCTTGAAATATCTATGAAGTGTCATTTTCCCATTGGGAGCAGATAGAGATTTGGAGTTTAGGGTCTCTGAACTCACAATTTAAAAATACATCTTTCGATGAAGTTGGTTTTTAAATTGCGTATTTGAAAATGCCACTTTTAGAAAGTGGGCATTTTCTTGCTTAACCATTCTGTGCTTCTGCCTGTCTGTAGAATACACATCAGGGTTGGCTGACAGCTGGGCTCTTGTGCATTCACTCTAGACAGTCACAGAAAGGGAGCTGAGGTGTGTCTTGTATATCCCGATGAACCATCACCAGGCTGATGAGCCTTCCTGAGCTAGAGTGGATGGAGGAGTTGTCACGGACACCTGAATAGGGCTGTGCCTATCCTCCCACATAGCTGTCTCCACCCCTCTGTAGTGTGTCTGGAGCAAGTTCAGGGAAAGGCAGGGTCGTGTGCACTACAAAGACTTTCCTTTGGGCAGAAAGGGGTATAAGTATTGGACCTCTGACACCTCAAAATCAGAACACTTCTGGACTGATGACATGATACCAGGAAGAAGAGCTGATGGGCCATCACCAGGCTGATAGGACTTCCTGAGCTAGAGTGATGGGAGGAGGTGTCACTGACACCTGAATAGGGCTGTGCCTGCCATCCCACAAAGCTGTCTTCACCCCTCTGTAGTGTGCCTGGTGCCAGTTCAGGGGAAGGCAGAGTCTTGTGCACTATAAAGACTTTCCTTTGGGCAGAAAGGGGTATAAGTATTGGACCTCTGACACCTCAAAATCAGAACACTTCTGGACTGATGACATGATACCAGGAAGAAGAGCTGATGGGCCATCACCAGGCTGATAGGACTTCCTGAGCTAGAGTGATGGGAGGAGGTGTCACTGACACCTGAATAGGGCTGTGCCTGCCATCCCACAAAGCTGTCTTCACCCCTCTGTAGTGTGCCTGGTGCCAGTTCAGGGGAAGGCAGAGTCTTGTGCACTATAAAGACTTTCCTTTGGGCAGAAAGGGGTATAAGTATTGGACCTCTGACACCCCAAAATCAGAATACTTCTGGACTGAGGACATTCTGCCAGGAAGAAAAGCTGGATGCTGTAGGAAGGACTGCCACTCTGCCTGTTGCTTTGTTGTGCTGGCTGTTAGAAATGGGATCTCTGGTTGGCTAAGGCTTACGCCAAAGCCAGGCAGAGACCACCACTCTAGTCAGGGCAAGGGAGTTACACGCCGAAGATAACCCCTGCTCACCCCCTTGGTAGCTTGGCACGAGCAGTCAGGCCTATCCCGGAGTCAATGTGTAAAGCGTTTGCGCAACACACACACCGCAACAACATACCAGGCACACCACAAAAGGAACTCCACACAAGGTTATATATAAAATAGCCTTTGTATTATCATAAACACATTAGAATAGTAATCACACAATATACACTGTGCCAACTGGTACTAGGCAATATTTATAGGGGATTATGTACACGTGACAGGGCCAATTGGGCCACTGTCACAACCATCACAAAAGTGAAAATAGCAAATGTAGAACCAATAATAACTGTAGAACCAATAATAAATGTAGAACACAACCAGTAATTACTGGCAAACACTGTACTCAGCATCATATCCTGCAACATAAACCACATTATGCACAGTATCACATCAGGCGCAAAATACATTATACGCCAACCTCATAAGCCTAAACATATTAGACCATAACCTCCTAATCATAACTCACATTAGGCATAAATCGCCGTGGAGAATAACCTCCCAAGCATAAACCACAGTATGCAAAACCTCATAACATAAACCACAATAGAGGCATAAATCAGGTGCATGAATAACAGTACATGAATCACATTTCCTGCGCACCACATAAATCACATTAGGGCCCGGCGCCCTATTAACCTAACAGTCCCCCTAGCCAACTGGCCTTCTCAGAGGGCTCAAATGCCCTATGTCCAAAATGTCAGGGCGGCTGCCAATGCAGCAGGATCCATTAGTGCGCAATTGCGCTGGGGCAAAGGAGTGCATCTCACTCCTATCTCAGTCAAAAATGCCCCCAAAGAAATGTGAGCCTAAACGTTGCAGCTGCTGCTAATTGCCGTGCAGCTGTGATGAGGAAAATTAGGCACTGGCACGGACTGTGCCCTGAGAGCCCGACCGGGACTCTATAGAACAAATGTGCGCCAAACGTTGCAGTTGCCCGCTACGGCGGCGCAACTGGGAAATAACCAGAGAGGCCCTGCTCTGGGGCTCTCTAAACAACAATGCGCCAAACGTTGCAGCTGCAATGTCAGGCGGGGCAGCTGTGGACAAAGTAAATGGGCCCTGGCAAGACTCTGCCCTCGGGCCGCACTGGGGCTCTCTAACTAAAATTGGCCCCATCGTTGCAGCGGTCCGCCACGGCGGTACCGCTGTGAATACTCAGAGGCTCTGGCACCTCTGTGCCTCGGGGGAGCAACTGCGGGGGCAGGCACCGATAGCGTGCCTCGACACACACCCCCTCCCCACCAGCCCCACTCACCGGACTCTCTGCTCCGGACTCCTCTCTTCGCCCGGTCCCCCTTCTGGGACCGGGACTTCACGGCGAAGCGGGGCTCCCACAGCTCACGGGGCCCCGCTCAGGAAATCACCGACCTTCGGACTTCCTCTGGTCTAGGAGCAGGCACCGGGGATCCTGCAACACGGAGCGGGATCTCCGTCGAGCCGTGCCTCGCGTCACGCTTCTTCCGGCCGGCACTTCCCGTTACTGGCCCCGCCCACAACCAGGCAGACGCGCCTGGTTTCCGGTCGGCCGCGTCGTCCTCTCTCCAGGCCGCGGCGGTGACTCAGATCTTGGCGGCAATTGCGGGGTGGGCACCTGCTCACCATTAAATAAACAATGCGGGGTGGGCACCCGCAAAAGGCACCATCATGCGGGGTGGGCACCCGCCATTGTAAATATCCATAAAGCGGGGTAGGCTCCCGCTAAGCGCCACAATGCGGGTGGGCTCCCGCCGCAAAGGCACCAAATGCGGGGGAATCCCCACGTCGGGATTCCCTCTGCCAGGGCTGCAGCTCCGTGCTGCGAAGCCCACGCGCTCCTCTTTTGGGGGAAGAATGAAAATGGAGCGCTCATGAGGCGCTGGAAGCAAAAATAAAGTCCTTGGGTCCATGGGGCATAGCTGGGCCCAGGGAGGCCAGCACACAGGGCCCTCCAGCAGGGAGGCAAGCCCTCGTGGCAGTTCCTCCTGGGCCCCAGCAACAGCACGCCCCAGCAAGTCAAGAACAGCACCAGCACAGAACCAACATCATGGGGTCACAGCCCCTATATTTATACTAAGCATTCCTTTGTCTGCAGTGCAGGGCATGGGAGAACCAGATGCAACTGGTTCAGGGGGGATTTGGAGCACTTTGTTTTCCAAGCTCCTCTTCCCCTTTGTCAGGTGGGGGCTAGGTGATCAGACACACCACAGGGGGCGGAGCCAGCATTGTACAGGCTCGGCACAGTCCTATTCAGGGTCAGGGGATTACACCTCCCACTACTCCCAAGGCAGATGTCCCATTCAGCCTAGCGCTGACTCACCCTGCCCCTCCTGGAGCCACACACACCTCCCAGCCCCTGTCACTCACAAGCCAGACATGCAATTCACATCAGGCAGGCAGACACATAGCACACAGAAATGCCAACTTCTAAAAGTGGCATTTCTCAACCAGTCATCATAAATCTGCGCACACCATTGCGCAGCATTTATTCTTACAATTTCATACATACTAAACTCGACCACGCTGCTCCTCCCATCCCAGGAATTATCACTGACATACTTTATCAGGGAATCCCCAATGCATTCCTATGGGAGGGCAGGCCAATCTTACCAAATGTACACAGAGAGCGCATGCACTTTACACTGGACCACAGTCTTCCCTGGACCGGAAACAAGCATCCTAGGACCGGTTTCTGGCATTTCAGCCGTCATCAGCCAGGCGGCGGGTATGCCCAGACGTGGCTGAAATGCCAGAAACCGGTCCTAGGATGCTTGTTTCCGGTCCAGGGAAGACATGGCTTGGCAGTTCGGGCTGGACTGTTCCCATGAGGCACAGGGTCAGACTGATTTGCATATGGCCATGTCTGAACTGGGGTGGTGGAGTGAGCTAAAGAATGATGATGGATTAAACCCAGATCAGTTGACTGGGGGTGAGTGTTTGATTGGCTCAAACGTTCCGTCCATCATCCCCTTTTGTATCGCTTTGGTCGCCCTAAGTTGGCGGGGGTATGCCCAGACGTGGGTCCCTTGCTCACTTTGCCACTGGATTCAAGCAAGCCTGGCTGATGACGGCTGAAATGCCAGAAACCGATCCTAGGATGCTTGTTTCCGGTCCAGGAAGACATGGCTTGGCAGTTCGGGCTGGACTGTTCCCATGAGGCACAGGGTCAGACTGATTTGCATATGGCCATGTCTGAACTGGGGTGGTGGAGTGAGCTAAAGAATGATGATGGATTAAACCCAGATCAGTTGACTGGGGGTGAGTGTTTGATTGGCTCAAGCGTTCCGTCCATCATCCCCTTTTGTATCGCTTTGGTCGCCCTAAGTTGGCGGGGGTATGCCCAGACGTGGGTCCCTTGCTCACTTTGCCACTGGATTCAAGCAAGCCTGGCTGATGACGGCTGAAATGCCAGAAACCGGTCCTAGGATGCTTGTTTCCGGTCCAGGGAAGACATGGCTTGGCAGTTCGGGCTGGACTGTTCCCATGAGGCACAGGGTCAGACTGATTTGCATATGGCCATGTCTGAACTGGGGTGGTGGAGTGAGCTAAAGAATGATGATGGATTAAACCCAGATCAGTTGACTGGGGGTGAGTGTTTGATTGGCTCAAGCGTTCCGTCCATCATCCCCTTTTGTATCGCTTTGGTCGCCCTAAGTTGGCGGGGGTATGCCCAGACGTGGGTCCCTTGCTCACTTTGCCACTGGATTCAAGCAAGCCTGGCTGATGACGGCTGAAATGCCAGAAACCGGTCCTAGGATGCTTGTTTCCGGTCCAGGGAAGACGTGGCTTGGCAGTTCGGGCTGGACTGTTCCCATGAGGCACAGGGTCAGACTGATTTGCATATGGCCATGTCTGAACTGGGGTGGTGGAGTGAGCTAAAGAATGATGATGGATTAAACCCAGATCAGTTGACTGGGGGTGAGTGTTTGATTGGCTCAAACGTTCTGTCCATCATCCCTTTTGTATCGCTTTGGTCGCCCTAAGTTGGCGGGGGTATGCCCAGACGTGGGTCCCTTGCTCACTTTGCCACTGGATTCAAGCAAGCCTGGCTGATGACGGCTGAAATGCCAGAAACCGGTCCTAGGATGCTTGTTTCCGGTCCAGGGAAGACATGGCTTGGCAGTTCGGGCTGGACTGTTCCCATGAGGCACAGGGTCAGACTGATTTGCATATGGCCATGTCTGAACTGGGGTGGTGGAGTGAGCTAAAGAATGATGATGGATTAAACCCAGATCAGTTGACTGGGGGTGAGTGTTTGATTGGCTCAAACGTTCCGTCCATCATCCCCTTTTGTATCAAAACGGATTGAACAGCCCTTAAACACCATTTACCGTGCTAACCAATCACCCAAACGTCCAGTGCACCACAACATTCATCCACACTCCCCCCAAGACTGGTGAGACAGTATCTTACTGCCCCTGAATCTCAACCTGTACCCCTCTTAACTGGGAACCAGGTACCATACTCTGGGAACTGGGAATGGGACTTCCTGCACTGGACTTCATATTGCTGCCACCACTGGATCCCACCCTTACTGGGGATTCCAGAAAACTAAAACTGCACTTAGGGGATAATCTACCCTCCCGAGCTAGTTACTCCATGCCAATTAAGTCACCACTGTAGGCCAACCCTAGAAATAGCAGACAGCACAGGGGCAATACAAAACTCCTTTAGCTTGCGCTGCAGGCCAACCCCCGAAATAGCAGTCTGCACAAGGGCAGTACAAAACTCCTCCAGATTCTCTGGTTTCTGTCCTTGGCAGGACCCCCAACTCATAGTGCAACAAGAAAACACATTTCAAAAGAAAAGATACTTAAAACAAACTCAGAAACACTAATCCCCAAACATGTGACTATCTAAAATGCAGAGCTTGTAGTGCAACCAGTTGTTGCTGTGTGTGGTTGCGCAAACGCTTTACACATTGCCTCTGGGATAAGCCTGACTGCTCGTGCCAAGCTACTAAGGGGGTGAGCAGGGGTTATCTTCAGCGTGTAACTCCCTTGCCCTGACTGGAGTGTGGTCTCTGCCTGGCTTTGGCGCAAGCCTTAGCCAACCAGAGATCCCATTTCTAACACTGGCCTGCTGCTTGTTGCTTCTGTCCTGGGAGTGAAAGGACTGGACTTTGCTCTCTACATCCAGCTTCCAAGGTTGTGTGTGTGCGTGCCTCCTGTTAAGAAGTCTCAGGGCCATCAAAGACTTCACCTGCCAGTGCCTGGGCTCTTCTGCGGAGAGTCCTGACTAGCCAAGTGGTACCAAATCCAGTTCCTGGGCCCTTGGAAGAATAACCTGGTGATCTTAAGGAGAAAATCCATGCGTCGACTCCCAATGCCCATTTTCTGGACGCATCGCTGCAAGAGATTGACGCATCGCCACTGCCTGCCCCGAAGTGTCATTCCCGCTTGAAGCATCGACCACGGCTTTCACCGCCGTCCCCAGCTCGCTGTCACATGTCAGAAGAATCACAGCAGCGTGAGTCTCAAGCCCCATGTCACCAACATCCGTGACACCCGCTCATACGCAGCACCTGCTTCGTGGCTGTGAAATCGACACTGCGTCTGCTTTGCCGCCATCAGTCAATGCAGCGAATCTGGATTTTTGACGCATTGTTCCTCAACGCCGACTCTTTATCGACATCGTGCCATAACTACCCAAGGCCAGGTGTCCAGAAACCCACGCATCAACTCCCCTGCCAGTAAGAAACGGACGCACACCTCCCCTGCCTAGCAGTAAGGAACCGACGCATCACCCCCGTGTAGTAAGGAGCCAATGCATCGCTTTGCTTTTCAAATGCCTCACCTCCCTTGAACCTTGTACC
The DNA here is from genome assembly GCA_963921515.1 of Calotriton arnoldi. Taxonomy (NCBI): domain Eukaryota; kingdom Metazoa; phylum Chordata; class Amphibia; order Caudata; family Salamandridae; genus Calotriton; species Calotriton arnoldi. Next base: position 194,784 of record CAWUFW010000311.1, read on the forward strand.
ATCTTTGACTTTTGACACTTCTAAGAGTACTAAAAAGTACTAAAACGAACGCACCCATTGATTTCTATGGACTAAACTTGCTTAACCTTTTAAAAATGATATTTTGACTTGTGTATGTTTCGTTTTTGTCGTTTTGGTCTTGTTTCATTGAGGTAAATATTGGCTATTTTTCTAAACTGGTGTGAACTCCTTTTGTAGTTTTTTCACTGTGCCACTTTGTGTGTGTGTGTGTGTGTACAAATGCTTCAGACATTGCGTCTGAGATAAGCCTGACTGCTCATGCCAAGCTACCAAGGGTGTGAGCAGGGGTTCTCTCAGCTGTGTGAGTCCCTTACCCTGACTAAAGTGAGGGTCCCTAGTTGGACAGGGTGCAAACCACTGCCAACTAGAGACCCCATTTCTAACACTGGTGTTCAGCGGTGAGCATAGGACTTGTGTTAGTACTTTGTATACAGTGATTGGTCATACTACTTCCATATCACAGACCATTACGTAACCACATACTGTTTTGTTTTTTGCAACTCTTAAGTTTGATCCACAATCATGTCTTTGGCTGGTGAGTCATCAGTGGGAGCTGCGGATTTGGTGTTTGAGGAGGAGAAGCTGGAAACCTACAGAGTGCTTCAACTCAAAAGTTTGAGGGAGTTCAAGTGTTCTTGTAAAGGCCTCACTAAAAAGGAGGAGCTGCAAAAGGCGTGGAGGGCCTGGCTGGAAGTTGGGCAGCTGTTGAGCACAAAGAGGAGGATATGGTGGAGGTGGAGGAACAGAGCCTGCATGGGGATTTTGTAGTACAACAGGATATGCTTGGGAGAAGGCACCCTCATGGGTAAGTTGCAGTGTTTTATCTAAGGGTCTGTCCCTGGAGAAGCTGGAGGATGAGTGGTAAAAAAGGAAGTTCAAGTTGGAATTGCCAGACTCAATTAAGAAGCAGAAAATGATAAACTGTCAAAGGAGGTGGAGAAAGATAAACTAGTCAGAGGAGAGAAAGATGATTTTAGCTCAAGAGCTGAGCTTGTAGAACCTGGATTTGAAGGCCACGTCCAGCACATATGTTGGCAGCATTTCTTCAGTGCAGTCTGAGATAAAGGTGCACATTCCTAAGAATCTAGAGAAACAGTATACAAAGGAGGATGATATCCAGAAGTGGATCCAGGGCTATGAGACAGCTCTTCACATAAATATGGTCCCGGAGAGAGATTGGGGGCAGGATTGTGGAACTCCTTCACAGTGGAGGGGAGGGACACATTGCTAGTCTTAGGGAAGGTGCATGAACTCACCTACATTGCCATGAAGGATGCCCTTATCACCAAGTATAGTCTTAGGCAGACCAAGAAACAGGATTCCCAGACATGACTTGAATGTGTAGATTCTTTTGCAGATCACTGAATGGTTGGGTGAAGGGCAGATTACCACGGACTGTACAATTGTATTGTGTGGGAGCACTCATCTGGTCTGTGTTTAACAGAGCTGGCCAGCACTTGGACAGTAGGCTTACTGACCTCAGGAAGCTTGCTCAGGAGGCAGACTGCTTGAGTACCAGGGTCCACAAGAAGTTGTATGGGGGCGACTCAGCCAAAGATGGGCAGGGTCCCCAGCAGAAGGAGGGGGTGGAGATAAAAGCAGGAAGCTCTCTAAAAAGTGCCTCCAAATAGTTCCCAGGGTAAGGATTGCCAGCCCCCTGTTGAGAAAAAGAAGAGTTGGGTCCCGATAGAAAAGCCTGGAGGGAATGGCCCCCTAAAGTGCTTTGACTGAAGCCAGCAAGGGCACTTTAGAGGGAGCCGCAAGTGTCCCAAGCAAGTACAGGCCCCCACTAGTGGCCAGTCACCGGGGATGGTCAGTGTAGTGCTTGGGGAGGAATTGGTCCCAGGTGGGTGTGGGGGAACCAGCTGAGATGACCCTCGTCTCACTAGGGGACAGTGAGATGGTCCAGAGAAACCTCAAGCCTGATAACACTAAGAAATACAGACAGTGGGTGACCATTAATTGACAGAGGGTAGAGGCTCAGAGAGACACAGGAGCCAGTGTGACTACTGTCAGGTGTCACCTTGTGTCTGAAGACCAAGTGGTGCCTGGAGTGCTTCACCAAGTAGTTGCAGTAGACTATAATGAGCACCACTGTAAGGTAGGCAGGTTCCCCTTGAGTGAGTGTGTGGGGGGGGGGCTCAGGTTCCTTGAGAGTAGCTGTGAGCCCATCCATGCCTGTGAATTGTCTGCTGGATAACAACCTGGAACCTGGAGGTAGGAGGAATACAGGTCACACTTGGAGATGTTGAGCCTGCCTGAATGGGTGTGCCTGGCGGTCCATGGCAGCCCAGGATCATCAGAAGGACCTGGAGCCTGAAAGAGTTGCCCAGGTGTCTGTCAAGAAGAGGAGGGGCAAGGGGTGGAGGAAACCCGCTCAAGAAATTCCCATGGTCTGGGATGAGACAGAATCTGAGGGGGACGCCCCGGAACCTATATAGCCAGCCTAAGGTTGCTAAGCCTGGGGCTGCCCGTGTGCTGGTGGTACCCCATTGCTTCAGAGCCTTCCAACTGAGTTTGGGCCAGGGCAAGATCTTTGACAGGCATGTCACCCACTTTACTGGCCCCAAATGAGAAAAACCTCAGATGCGTTCTGTGGGTCCTGCCAGACATGCCAAGCGAGTCGCAAGAGTGGGGGCAGATGTAAGGCTCCCATGCAACCATTCCCCGCCATGAGCACCCCTTTCGAGTGGGTGGGCACTGACATGGTGGGGGTCCCTGGATCCCAAGACAGCCATTGGCAACAGGTTCATCCTGGTCTTGGTGGATCATGCCACCTGGTACTCGGAAGCTATCCTTCTGAGGACAGTGATGGCACCTGTCGTGGCCTGGACACTGATGGGGATCTTTACCCGCATGGGTTTCCCCAAGAAGATGGTATCTGACCGGGGTACCAACTTCATGTCGATGTACATGAAGTCCATGTGGAAGGAGTGTGGAGTGAACTACAAATTCACCACCCCTACCATCCTAGAGCAATAGGTTGGCTGAAAGGCTCAACCGCACCCGGAAAGGAATGATTGGGGGCGGAACCCATTGGGCGTAAGTTGGATGTAATCTTACCATGCCTTCTATAGGTAGGAACCACAGAAGGGAATTGGCTTCAGCCCTTTTGAGCTTCTGTATGGGCACCCTGTGAGAGTCTGATAAAGGAGGGCTGAGAGCAAGCTTCTAGGAAGCCACCCTAGGATGTATTCAGTTACATGCTGGCCTTCCGGAACCAGACAGCACGCTTCAGGAAACTCACACAAGCGAACCAAGAAGCTAGCCAGGAGGAAATGAAACATTAGTATGACCAGAATACCACTCTGGTTGAGTTTTAGCCTGGTGAAAAGGTGCGAGTGTAGGAGCCAGTGGAGCCCCGTGCTCTACAAGACAAGTGGTCTGGCCCATTTGAGGTGAAGGAGCGCAAGAGTGACGTTACCTACCTGGTTGACTTGCAGACTCCTAGAAACCCCTTGAGGGTCCTGCACATGAACCGCCTCAAATCCCACTTTGGGAGGTCTGAGTTGACCATGCTCTTGGCCACCGATGATGGGGTGGAAGAGGAGAGTGAACCTCTCCCTGGCCTCCTGTCTGCCCAGGAGCAGGATGGGCCAGTGGATGGTGTGATCCTCTCCCCTACACAGACCCTAGAGCAACAGAGTGACTGTCATCAGTTACTGGGATAGTTTGCAACTCTGTTTTTACTCACCCTTGGAGTCACCCATTGGTGCACTCATGACATTGATACTGGGGATAGACCACCTGAAAAGCACAAGATTTACAGGCTTACTGACAGAGTGAAGGCTAGCATTACGGAAGAGGCTTCCAAGATGCTAACCTTAGAGGTGATTGAGCCTTCCAGCAGTCCTTGGTCCAGCCCAGTGATCTTGGTTCCAAAGGCTACCCTACCCAGTGTCACTCCTGAACTGGGGCTCTGTATGTACAACTGTGGGCTCACTGCCATCACCAAGACTGACGCGCAACCCATCCCCTGTGCTGATGAGCTCATTGATCGTCTGGGAGCTCCTCAATGCATCTGATTTAACGTCTGGGTACTGGCAGATTGCCTTGACCGAGGGGCACAAGGAAGGTCAGCATTCTCAACACCAGAAAGCCAGTTCCGGGTTATGCCTTTTGGGCTGTAGAATGCCCCTTCTACATTCAAGAGGTTGGTCACTCAGGACCTGGCTGGGTTGAAGAACTTCGGTGTCACCTATCTTGACAACATGGCAGTTTTAGCTTCAGTTGGAAGGATCATTTGTACCATCTCCAGGAGGTGTTGAAGGCCCTGCAGAGCACAGGGCTCACTATCAAGGCTAGTAAGTGCCATAGGGCAGGGATCTGTGGTGTACTAGGGACACCAGGTAGGAAGCGGCCAGGTGGCGCCCTACAACCCAAGATTGACACCATTCTGGCTTAAGCACCCCCAAGACCCAGACAGAGGTGACAGCCTTCTTAGGCCTCACCGGGCACTACTGCAGATTCGTAAAGAGGTATGGAATCATTGTTGCCCCCTTGACAGACCGGACTGCAAGGAAGCAGCCATGTAAGGTGATCTGGACTGAGGCATGCCAGACCGCTTTTGACACTCTGAAGGAGGCCCTGTCCATGGCACCCATCCTCAAGGCTCCTGACTTCTCCAAGGAGTTTGTGGTGCAGACTGATGCCTCAGGGCATGGAGTGGGAGCCGTGCTTTCACAGCTGAATGAAGAGGGCCTAGATCAACCCGTAGCCTTCATTAGTAGGAGGGTACTTCCCCGGGAACAGAGGTGGAGCGCAATTGAAAGGGAAGCTTTTGCTGTGGTCTGGATACTGAAGAAGCTAAGACCCTACATGAATGGGACTCACTTCTGGGTTCCGACAGACCACAGGCCCCTCAGATGGTTAATGCAGATGAGGGGTGAGAACCCAAAACTTTTGGTCTCCTACAGGGTATGGACTTTATGCTGGAACACCACCCTGGAACAGAACACGCCAACACTGATGGTCTGTCCAGGTTCTTCCTCCTTAGTGAAGAGAACTCCCATGAGGTTGGGTAGTTCTCCCCACTTTCAGCGGGGAGGGGGGGGGAGTGGAGGACACACGTGTTAGACCTGGCAACTTTTGGCTTGATTTCCCCTGTCTTTTTGCTTCTGACCTCATGTTTTAGACTGTGTGCTGCATTTAGTTTTTGCTGCTTTTTGGACTCTGGGAACTTTACCACTGCTGACCAGTGCTGAAGTCCAAGCGCTCCCTGTGTAAAAAATGTATTGGTGATTAGTTTATCCATGATTGGCATATTTGATTTACTAGTAAATCCCTAGTAACGTGCACCAGGTGTGCCCAGGGCCTGTCAATCAAATGCTACTAGTGGGCATGCAGCACTGATTGTGCCACCCACCTGAGTAGCCCTCCAAACATGTCTCAGACCTGCCACTGCAGTGCCTGTGTGTGCAGTTTTAAAATGTCATTTCGACCTGGAAAGTGCACCCACTTGCCAGGCACAAACCTTCCCTTTTACTACATGTAAGTCACCCCTAAGGAAGGCCCAAGGCAGCCCCAAGGGTAGGGTGCAGTGTATTTAAAAGGTAGGACATGTACTTGTTTGTTTGAACGCGCTGCTCTCTTGGCTGGTGCTGGACTGTCCTGCATGTCTCGGTGTCCTCTCCCTCTGCCTTTTTTGTGGGTAGCATGCACGCGGGGCGGTTCACCTTGGAGGATGTACTGTCGAGTGTGGCGGATTGTAAGTTGGCAACATGGAATGGGGCAGTCTTCGTTTGTTGCTCACAATTCACTTTGACGAGTGCAGTCGGCTTCACTTTCTCATGGCTCAGCGTGCCGTCATGTCGGGGGTCCGTGGGTGGGGGAGCAGTGGTGTAGCTAGGCCTTTTGCCGCCTGTAGCGGTCCCAGCCTTCGCCACCCCGTGGCTGCCATAAGAGCAGATGGGGGGTGCTGGCGATCGATTCCTGCGTTTGCCGCCCCGCTCGCCCGCAGGTACGGGGGTAGGCCGATGCACCCCAAAACTCGTGCCACCCGGGGCGGACTGCCCCGCCCGCATGTAAGGTGGGTTGGCCGACACCCCCAAAACTCATGCCACCCAGGGCAGACCGCCCCGCCCGCCCCCCTTGCTACACCCCTGGGGGCGGGATGCAGAGTTGACGGGTTCTCTGCATGCATTATTAGAAGAGGCATGGGACGTTTTGTGTGCCAGAGGCCTGAAATACTGTATTGGTGTGTTGCCCATGCAAGTTTTTCACAAATGGCTGTGCTGGCATTGCTACATTTTGGTCGGGACTAGGGGCTTCATCTTTGTTGCTTGCATGTGTCTGAGACCAGGACAATTAAGTTTGCCCCGTGAGGGAGCTGTGGTGGCGGTCGGCTATGCAGGACAAATCTATTTTTTTTGTGCTGAAGGGGCAAAAGCATTGTGTTGCTTCGGAGTCTGTGTGTGGGACTCTAGACAGGCAGTTCTGCATTCTGTGTCGTAGCCACTTTTTTGATGGAGCTGGGAAGACCATGTCTTGAATGTGGAGGTGCAGGGCTGGGTGTTCACTGCGGTGTTACAAAGGGGTCTATTGCTTATGTTTGTCTCATTGCATTGACATCGCTGCTTTCGTCTGCTCACGTTGGTGTGTCTCTCAGGAAGTTTCATGCGTTGTTGGAGTGTCACATGTGCACACTGTGGGCATGGAGATGTCACACATGGTGGAACTGAGAACTTGGCAGCTGTGGGACCGTTGTGGAGCTCTGCACTGTGAACACTGGAGGCGGTGGATGACCCTTGGGGTTTCCACGGGTTGTGGATCCATTTCAATGGCTTTCGCGTTGCGAGGTGTTAACCAGCTCGCAGGAGTGAGGACGAGCTCCAGGCTGTCTTCTCCGTGGATGTCTCGGCTCCATCCTTGGCGGTGGGTGCCCCTTCTTGTGTCTTGCACTTTTACATTTGCAATGCTTTGATTTGTGGGGGTCAACTGGGGCCTGGGCAGTGTATTTTTGGTTTTGCACCCGAGGTGTCCACATGTGTCGAGATATGCGTTCATGTTTATTTTAGGCACCCCGTCCCTGTTGTCTTCCATCGTTCCATCTGTTTGCTTCCTCGCCTCGTCACGCACTGGCTCCACTTCTGCTTGCCCCCCCCCCACTTGCTTCCGTCTCTGTGGTCTCTTTCTTTTTGCACGCGGTTCCTGCATCTCTTCATGTTTTCTGCCTCAGTTCCATTCCATCCCTGTGTCCCGTTCTACCCCTCAAATCAGTGGTCTGACTTTCCTTTCATTCCCATTTGGCAAGGATTAAAGATCCCCATGACTCCAGAGGCTATAATATGCTTTATTCACGGGGGTGTCGCCCACTCTTCCTATCCCCACTTAGCTCTGTGTTTCTTTGCATTGGGCTTCCTTCACAGACACCTGGGAAGTGGGGTTGAATCAGGATTGAACCAGAGGGCGGAAGGGGCTAATCAACTCAGGAGCCATCTCACCCTTTCACTCACCCTTCAGGACCATCCCTGCTCCCCAGCAGCCGCCAACAAATGGTCTCCCTTTCGGCCTCTTAATCAGCAACTCTACGGCCCCACATCTGCATAGCAATGGGCTCAGCCTCCCTTTCTCTTTCATATCATATGGCGCGAGCTTGACCCGAAGGTCTTGTAGCGCTTTGCATGGGCCGGTTGCATACACCGTAGGACTCTAAAGTACGCTTTTTGTTGTCAACTTAAATAATATTTCACATTTGAGAATAATTGATCAAAAACGTTTTGGTGAGTGAATTGTAAGTCTAGTCGACAGTGGTTTGTTTTTGGGCATTAGCACCATTGAAAGATGGCTGTCCTGTGTAAGGTAGGTCCTCTTTTTCCTTGGTCTAAATGAGCTTTACTGTGTCTCAAAGTTCTGCTCTAGTGAGTGCAAACGTGTGTGGGAGTACAGCAGCAGCTTGGAGTTTGAGGATCTAGGCATCAAGGAGGAATGTGGAGTGTTCGGATGCATCGCCGACAGAGAGTGCCCAACACAGCTAGATGTGCCCCATGTCATCACTTTGGGGTTGGTGGGACTGCAGCACAGGTAAAGAGGTATTGCGAGCACGCTGCAGGGGTCAGTGCCTTTTTGGAAGAAACATGAGGGCGCTTTGTCCATTCTGCGTGGAACCAAAGCTTGACATGCAACTGGGTGCAGTTTGGAGAGAGGTTTAATAGCAGAAAGAGAAATCTTTTTATTTTCATGTTGACTTATATTAAAATGATAGTTTTTTTTTTTGCAATTTAAAATGCAACTTGAGAAATATAATAAGTGTTGCTACAAATCTCCCTCCAAACTTTTGGGAGGGGTTCATGTCATTTTGTATTTTGAAAATGGTTGCAAGGTCTTAAGTAGAAGTAATGATGCTTACGACCCCCATCACCTAATGTAGTAGCTTCTGTGTGTGCGGTTTAGCACCTGGTTGTGTTTGCACTTTTAGGGTTATTTGAGGTTGTGAAACTCCCTTCTCGCTACTACATAGAGGGTTGATTTTGCACGTATTGCGTTATTTGGTTTTGGGAAACTTCCTTCTCGCTCCTACATAGCTTTTGATAATGCAGGTGTCTCAAAAAGCTTTGTGCAAACCAAGAAAGACACCTTCTGCTGTTTGAAAAAGGCTGCTTTTATGAAGTAGGTGTCTATCACATTGTATACAACATTGGCACACACCTTAGAGGCTATTTTGGCCTTGCTAAACATTAGTGAAAACCTGTCCACATAAATGCACACCGTAAAATTCCACTACACAACACATTTCACCATCTAATAATTCCACACCACACAAATCAACTCCACATTATTCCACTACATACCACATAATGCCGAACCATCAAATTCAACTCCATAAATTGCCACATATCTCCATTACACTCCACGCAACACAATTCAACTACAAAAAATTCCACTACATATAATTACACTCTAACCTACATAATTACTCATCACACCGTATATTCACACTCTACATATATCCACTCAGCTCCAAAACACATAATTACACTTAACAAAATTCAACTCAACAACATGCTCCATATTTGCATTCCACATAATTTCCACACCATGCTAAACAATTCCACACCACACAATTCCATACCACACAGTATATTTACACTCCACACCACATAATTACACTCCACATAAACCTACTCCAAGCCACATACCAACACTCGCCCTTATCTATTCACCATTCGGCATAATTCAAAAATACACAATTCCACCCCGCATAATTCCGCAACTAACAAATCCAAATCAAACATCCACTTCACTACAAACAATAAACATAAGTAAAAATACAATAACTAACAACGCCAAGAGCTCTAACTTTCACAAATGCGAGACCGATTGCATTGCAAATGCTTGCTTACTATTGCAAGAACTATCTCTCCCATAGGGTAACATGGGGATTGTCTTGAAATATCTTTTAAGTGTAATTTCCCATTGAGAGCAGATATAGATTTGAAGTTTAGGGTCTCGGGCCTCACAATTTAAAAATTCATCTTTTGGTGAAGTTGGCTTTTAAATTGTGTGTTTGAAAATGCCACTTTTAGAAAGTGGGCATTTTCTTGCTTAACCATTCTGTGCCTCTGCCTGTCTGTAGAATACACGCCTGGGTTGGCTGACAGTTGGTCTCTTGTGCTTTCACTCTAGACAGTCACACAAAGGGAGCTGAGGAGTGCCTTGTATATCCTGATGAGCCATCACCAGGCTGATGAGCCTTCCTGAGCTAGAGTGGATGGAGGAGTTGTCACGGACACCTGAATAGGGCTGTGCCTATCCTCCCACATAGCTGTCTCCACCCCTCTGTAGTGTGTCTGGAGCCAGTTCAGGGAAAGACAGTTGTGTGCACTACAAAGACTTTCCTTTGGGCGGAAAGGGGTATAAGTATTGGACCTCTGACACCTCAAAATCAGAACACTTCTGGACTGAGGACATGATACCAGGAAGAAGAGCTGGATGCTGTAGGAGGGACTGCCATTCTGCCTGTTGCTCTGTTGTGCTGGCCTGCTGCTTGCTGTTTCTGTCCTAGGAGACAAAGGACTGGACTTTGCTTTCTACATCCTGTTTCCAAGGTTCTCCAAAGGCTTGTGTGTGCTTGCCTCCTGTTAAGAAGTCTCAGCGCCATCAAATACTTCACCTGCAAGTGCGTGGGCTCTTCTGCTGAGAATTCTGACTTGCCAAGTGGTGCCAAATACAGTTTCTGGGCCCTTGGAAGTGTAACCTGGTAATCTTAAAGACAAAATCCATGCATCGACTCCCAGCGCCCGTTTTCTCAACGCATCGCTGCAAAAGATTGCCACATCGCCACTGCCTGCCCTGAGGCACAGTTTCTGCTTGAAACAGCGACCATGGCTTTCACCGAAAACCCCATTGCGTGCGTTAGAAAAATGGCCTCAGCACAAGTCTTGAGCCCTGTGTCAACGACGTCTGTTCACACCCTAATTCGACTCAGCACCCGTTTCGCGGCTGAGGAATCAACACATCCCCTGCTTGACAGCTGCAAAATCGACGCAGCACCTGCTTTGCCGCTGTTAAATTGACGCAGCACGTCTGGATTTTTGACTCATTGTCCCTTGACGCCGACTCTTCTACACCGTGCCACAGTAAGGAACTGAGGCTGCATGTCGGGAAACCAACCCATCTCCTCCCCTGCCAGCAAGGAACGGACGCATCACCTCCCCTGCCTAGCAGTAAGGAACGGACATATCACCTCCCCTGTCAGTAAGGATCCAACGCCTCACTTCCCCTGTGTAGTAAGGAACAGACTCATCCTTTGCTTTTTCAATCATCTCACCTCCTCTGCGCCTAGCACTGTCTTTGACTTTTGACGCATCTAAGGTACTTTGTGCTAAAACGAATGCATACATTGATTTCTATGGACTAAACTTGCTTAACCTTTTAAAAGTGATAATTTGACTTGTGTATGTTGGATTTTTGTCATTTTGGTCTTGTTTTATTCTGATAAGTATTAGCTATTTTTCTAAACTGGTATGGACTCCTTTTGTAGTGTTTTCAATGTGTTAATGTGTGAATGTACAAATACTTTACACATTGCCACCGAGATAAGCCTGACTGCTTGTGCCGAGCTACAAAGGGGGTCAGCAGGGGTTATCTTAGCTGTGTGACTCCTTTACCCTGACTAGAGTGAGGGTCCCTCCTTGGACAGGGTGCAAACCACTGCCAACTAGAGATCCCATTTCTAACACCAACAATACGGTAGAAGGCTCTTGACTTAACCAGTGATTACTAGGTTGTCTTTACAAATATTCCATAGTAATCAATACATGTATTGAAAGTTGAACTATTCATTCATCAGCATTCCAGCATTGGCAGATTCACTTATCCTATTGAGATCAAGCACGATTTATTAGAGTAGCAAAAGTGGATATGTACAATTTTAAGTTGATGCCACCCCCTCAACTTTCCGAAGGACATTTGAAGCACTAGCAAAATCTTAAGAGTGACATTTAGTAACAACATGAGCTATTGAAGCTTTATGACAGATGTTAAGCAGCTGCTTCTGATTTGAGAGGGACCTCTAGTAAAGTTCTAAACGTCTACAGTCTTGTTAAAGACTTCAAACTGTTTCTTTTGACTCGAAAAGGACATCTGGCAGTTACTTGAGTTACTGTAGCAATGTGAAAGGCCAGACCGATTAGCTTTGCCAATGTTTATTGAATTTAGTAACTTCGGGGGTCCGCATAGGCTGATCAATAAACCAGTTAACAATTAAGAGTGACCTGAGGTTAGTAATAAACCTGTCATGGTCTTGGATACAAATATAAAAACAAAAGTCCAGTTTCCATTAGTTTCAAAAGGTAATACTGTTGGATTTTGCAACAGCAGAAAGCATTATCTCCACCATAGGGAAGAGAGAAATGTATATGACCAAAAAAGTGCCCAGTCTTACAATGGCAAATATCAATCATTTCACTTGATTATTTGCTTTTTGGACACTTATTTTAGCTTCCAACAACCTATTTAACAGAATTTCCATACTTGATTTCCTCCTATCGGATGACAAAGTAACATAACAGACCTAAAACAATCACACCACCCCAGAAAACTCTCCAAGCAATAATCACCTCATTTGATAAAGCTCCCTTTAATCCACAAGACCGTCACAAACAAGAAAAATACGTGTATGGCTACATATATCTCACACTAAAATAAATATTTCCATCACATTTTATTAACTGGTACTATTAACTAATGACAAATGACACAATCGGGTTACTTTTGATGCTTTTATTTTTTTATGTGCCTCTTTGTAGTGCTTGGAGTGGTCTTTTAGATATTGTATACAATACTGACAAACATATGTTTTGTATAAAAGAGACATACTAAATAGGGTACTGTATGTTGCTTCCTCTGTATAAAGCTCTGTAGATAATAAAGCTGAGATGAACTGGTTCCAGTTCTCTTCTGACCTGAAAGCAAAATATGTATGCGTCAGCAACAATGTTTTCATATGCTATAACATCTTAATGATAAGTGGCATGTCAGGAGTGTACTCTAAAATTGATAAACAATGTAATTACTGTTTCATTAAAATTAACATTACGCTAATTATTTCTGTCAATGTGAAAACACGTCGAACAAGTGGCTCTCCTAGTACATTTTTGAAGGCACATTAAACATCAATGTCATTTGGCGACAGAAGCCCTGCACTAACATCATGTTTAAGAAAATTCTCAGACCTCTGCAAGCCATGAGTCTATTGCTTTTGAGAAAACACAAAGAGGTTCTACTGAATGAATCTAAAAAAGGAATGACTGGAGAGTTGCATAGGAATCTTATCATGAAGTAACTAAAAAACAACACTCAGTCTTTATAAGGTACATGCATAAAGAATTTTATAAGACAAAGAAAGGCAGTAGGGCACTAGTATTTATCCGTTTTAGTTCATTAGTTAGACCCAGACAATCAACTGTTTGTGATTCTACCGCCAATGCATCACTACACAAAACTATTTAGCACATACTAGACAGGAGTGTCTATTATCTACACATGTGTTATCATGGATAAGATCATGAATCTTTTTTTAGAAACTTCACATTTCCATCATTGATGATGCCCAGACATCATAATTAATATAGACCAAATATATAAATTATCCAACCCGTAATGACGGGAGTGTACATTAGTAAAACACAGTAGTCACTGAATCTTGCTGAAAATCTTGATTTATTTCGATTCTTTTTGTAGAGGTTACACTCTGAACCCGGTAGATGGTAGCTGTTGCTTTGGATCCATGGAAGAGCAATATAATCGATCATAATGAATTCACTTCTGATGAAAAAGATGGAGGGTTGGAATAAATAAATTGGAGTTGAACATAGAATATTTGATGACTCATCTTTGATACTATCGTCTGGGATCCACTCAATTACAACGCAAAGCCTAACTAGAGATGATATTATCAATGATAACACATGTGTAGATAATAGACACTCCTGTCCTGTATGTGCTACATGCATAAAGAACTTGTATACTTTAAGTAGGAAACCAGATTGTTGAGCAATGGGGAAGAGAGGCTGCTTTCTTGATGTGAGCTGCGGCAGAGAGCGCAAAACATTGCGATTCTTTTTACTGAAACTGGGGTTTGTGCGGCATACCAAAACATACTTAATAGCACAGCAAAGACAACCAAGTTCTTCCTCAGAGACAAATATAGGCGAAACAAAAAATCAAGCAGCGACTGTTCAATATGGGCTAATAAGCAGGGGCGGCTCCTCTGCTATGGCGGAGGAGCGTCGCCCCACTGCTTTCTCGCAGTGCGAGAAGCAGAAACATAAAATGGTAATAACTTTGTTATTACCATTTTATGTTTGCGTTGCGGGTGGGCGGGGCTGCTCTGCTCTCAGAGTGCACAAAGACTGTTCAATTGGCCCTCTTGGGCCACCCAAACCAGTCATGCACACTTTTCCCTTCTCCGTGCAGGCTGCAGTGCAGCCCACATGGAGAACATGCCCACCCCATAAGCCCCTGGCTGGGCGCCGTCCCGACCTATCACAATGCTTCTTGCAGCACTGTGATTGGCTTAGGGGATGGAGCCTGGCTGCCTGCTTCCTGTTCCTGTCGGAGGCAGGAGAGCAGGAGCCGAGAAGACGCAGGACCCGGCCTCAAGGTAAGTTTAAATGATTATTATTTTTTAATTAACCCCCGCGTGTTCTCCCCGCAGCCCCCCTACCCGCGAGCCATGCCAGCCGCGACTGCTAATAAACGTCACCCTGCCCCTGCTGAAGGTGCAGATAAAGTGAAAAATAAAAAGGTAATAAGCTGTGTTTATTACCATTTTATTTTTTCTTCTGTCAGCCCGAGCTGCGAGGGTAGGGCGGGGCTATTGCTGGCGATTGGCAGCAGAGACTGAAAGGAGTGGAGACAACAGTTTAAAGTGTGCATGTCACTTTGGCTGGCTCTCTTGCGGCGGCCAGCCTGACATGCGCACTTTAAACCTCTCCAACCCAAGCTGTCTAAGACAGCTGGGAGGTGAGAAGGCACACGTCCCAAGTGCTTGAAGTGGCGTAAAGCCCGCCCGCTCCAACCAATCCTGGTGCTTTTCTCATGCTGCTAACATTATCAGCAACACGAGAAAATCATCTGGAGTGGTACAGGGGAGTTGGCTGAGGCTCAGACTCCCACTGGAACTGCAGAAGAACACGGAGGACGCGGTATGGGTAAGAACATTATTTCATTATGCTATACTTTTTTGACCCACTGACAGGCACTGTGAGAAACTCGCACTGCCTTCAGCCTCAAGTCCGGAGATCTCGGTCGTGGCTCGTAATAAGCACTGTTTATAAGAAGCCATGATTGAGAGCTTTGGCACGGAGTCTAAAGGCAGTGCTGGTATCTCTCAGTGAGTGTTTGCTCGCCCCACCACTTAAAATTGTCGCCAGCCACTACTGAAAAAAGCAACACTAGGTGAGAGATAAATAATTTAAAAATGTCAGCCAATTTTCTTAAAAGGAAGAATATTTATTGACTAGAAACACCAAAATGAAGAAAACTGAGCGAAAGCATCAGGAATAAGCCAAGAACGCTTCCATAGGAAACAATGGGAACTAAAAAAATCAGTGTAAGCCCTTAGAGTCGAGTAGACAGGAACCCCGGTACAATCCACAAACAGCAATGGTGCACGGCTAAATTGTTGGCTGACCCTAGTAATAGTTATGGAGGACTAGAATCAAGGTGCCCTACAATTCATCCCAGTTATAAGGTTTCCCTTCACTCTGAAGGATGCACATTTTCAGCTGGGTGGTCATGCAACATGCATGAAGTTTGTGTTCAAAAACACAAAATGCTAAAATACACTTGTCATGTATTATATTTTCCAGAGAGGTTAGGCACCATGTCCCAACTTTTATGGTTCCAGACTTTTTATTTAAGTTTTATGGCATACATATACCTCACCTACATCCAATAGGCTGGTGAAGGGGAGACTTGTGGGGGAGCGTCAACTCAGGAAAGAACCAGTGGGATAGGAAGAGGAAAGAAGTGGAGCAGGGAAGGGTCAGGGAGGGGAAGGGGAGAATAGGAGATAAGGGGGGTGAGGACAACGTGCATTTAACTCTGATGTGGACAAGATCGTGATATGACTACTATGGAGTCAGACGCAGGGTGGAAAGAGTTCCCTTGCAGTCACGTAGCGGGGTGGAACTCAAATTTTGTAAGTTGAAGGACCCGCAGGTAGAGGGGGCAGGTATGTTTTCTGAAGTCCTGTGCTAGGAAGCTCACATAAGGTGGCCATGATTTGTCAAACTGCAGTAGACTGGACTCTAAGGCAGCGGTGGCCTTTTCCAGTCCTAGTAGTTCCCACGGTTTGTGTAGCCAGTCTGCTTGGGTGGATGTGTTATCTGTACCCAGTGAGTCAGCATCGCTTGTTTCGCTGCAGAGAGGAAGAGTGTGATGGCCTTCCCAATAGTTGTGTAGCTTGGGACAGTGCCATAGAAGATGGGTGAGCGTGCTAAACTCACCGCAAGATCACCAGCATGTGTCCGTTGCACCCTGTTGCCAATCTAGCCAGGGTGTAGTACCAGTAATGGGTGGTTTTCAGCATAGTTTTCTGTGACGCGGAGGAGTGAGCAGAGGAGCAGGTTCAGTGAAGGATGTCAGCCCATTCTTTAGAAGTGAAAGTGCCCACCTGGTCTGAGCTGGGGATTTGGACGGCTTGAGTGGTTTCGTCAAAAAGCCATAGGTGTCCGAGAGTAGTCGTTTGTCGCTATCTCCGGTGATCATCCATTTTTCAAATAGTGTCAGTTTACGACTAGCATGACGGTGGACCTGGGGTCTGGTAACTCAATGTTGGACTGCTATGTACCGCCATTCTTCCTGAGCCTGAAGACCATAGGAATCTTGTAGTTGGGCATAGGTCTGGAAATCAGGGTGGTCAAACAAATCACCCAGTTTCTTGCAGCCTGCCTCCTACCAAGCATGATAGCCTTTTGCGGCGTGAGCCGGTGGGAAGTCAGGTTTGCCAATAAGTGGTGTGAGTGGCCGACACAGGTGAGGGGAGCTCCCTCTTGATGAACACTGTATCCCAGGCTGCCATGGTGTCTTGGACTACTGGGGAGATGTAAACCCCAGGCAGTATGACTCCTAGGGAGCAGGGTTTTTTTCCAGATGTAGATACCAGCCACAGCTTGGTCCAGAAAGCACCAATGCTTCCCTTTAAGGCATCTGGCCCATTCAACCTTGTAGCGAAGTTGGACAGCGAGGTAGTAATTGGGTATGTTCAGGTTCCCGAGACCACCACGTACAACTCTCGCATATGCTTTTTTTCCTTGACAACCACGACTGTTTACCTTCCCATATGAAGCTCTCGAAAAGTTGCTGAAGTCTGTGCAGAGTGCGGGAAATTGGTTGGGAAGGAAAGGTCTGCATGATCTAGAGGATTTTGGGTAACAATGTCATTTTTACTGCTGCTATCATCCCCAACCAGGAAAGGCATCCAGATCTCTAGGCCTGCAACTTCTGAGCTTGCGGTGTTCAGCAAGTCTACATAATTTTGTTCCACCGTCTTGCTTAGGGAGGTACAGATTTTAAATCCAAGGTATAGCACCCAGTGCATAGACCAGGGGAGTGGGTGGGAGAGTAACAGTTGTGCCCTGTCCCGAGCCGAGACTGTGAGGTTTAAAGTGTGGGATTTTTGCAGATTTACTTTGAAACTGGAGACTCGTGTAAAGGCAGTCAGTTCTTGAAGGAGCGCTGGAATTGAAGTATGGGGATCTATGAGAGTCGCCATAAGGTCATCTGCATATAAAGCCAGTTTCTGAGGCTGGCCCCCCATAGAAATGCCCAGAATTTACCAGCTCACTCTGATGCGTTCTGCCAGCAGTTCCATATATATGGCAAAAAGGAGCCTTGGACAGGAGGAACCCTGCCACGTTCCTCTGTGGATGGTAAAAGGCCGATAGAGAATGCCGTTGACCCCGACTCAGGAGGTGGGCTGCCGGTAGCTGCTCCTTATCCGTGTCTGGAACCACGGACCTATGCCCATCTTGGATAGTATGCTATATAGGAACACAGTTTACCCGGTCAAATGCCTTCTCGACGTCGATGGAGACCAACAGCGCTGGGATGTAGGCTCTTGAGGCTTTATCTATCAGGTGTAGTAGACACTTGGTATTGTTGCTGCAAATTCGCTCGGGAATAAACCCAGTTTGATCCAGCTCAATAAGGCCCTGCATATACGATTTAAGTCTGGCTGCTAGGATGCTGATGAAGATTTTGACATAGACATTAAGGAGCGAGATGGGCTGGTATGCTGAGCATTGAGTCAGGTCCTTCCCGGGTTTGGGAATTACTGTGAGCACTGCCTCGCTCATGGTGGGTGTAAGTGTGCCAGAATTGCCAACTGAATTGTTCAGCCTTGCAGGAATCGGAGTCAGGTGGGGCCTTAAGGACGTATTAAAGGAGGGAGAGAAGCCGTTGGCCCACTGGGCTTTACCTAGCTGTGGTTTGGCTATTGCTGTAAGGACTTATTGGGCCTGCATGTCTGAGTCGTTAGGACAGCATCTCGGGCTGGTATGGCAGCGGTGTTGGCGGCAGCAACGTAATACCTGAGAGTTGCATAAAATTGTGAAAAAGCCTGAGCAATCCTATTATCAGATGTTACGGCTGGATCCCCTTCCTCCCGAATCTCTGAGATTCGAGCTTTTTGGGCTCGCAGTTTGCATGCCAGGAGTCGCCATGATTTGCAGCCCCCAGTGTAGTATTTTTGTTAGGTTTGTAGCAGAGCATATTCTGCCTTGTCAATATCCTGAGCTATGAGTTGTTTCCGAAGCCAGGTGAGCTCTCGCCTGAGCTTAAGTGCCTGTGCGCTGATGTTGCACTTCCAAGGCACGCACTTTCTTTTCAAGGTCTGCTTTCTTTTCTCTTCTAGCCTTATTGAGGTGAGCAGAGATGGGCTGGAAATGGCCTGGAAGTATGGTTTTCAGAGTCTCCCACAGGAGAGGGACTGGACTCGTCGGTGTGTTGTTGAGTGTGAGATAGTGCTGGATTGCTTTCGTTATATCTTTGTGGGTGAGTAGCTTGTCATTCAGGCACCACAGTAGACGAGATGCTAGAGATAAGGGAACATTAAAGGTGAGCCAGATAGGTGTGTGGTCAGAGAGCACGGCCAAGCCCACGTCAACGTAAGTAGTCGCTGTGCACATGCAGGCGGAAGCTAGAAAGTAGTCCAATCTGGAAGACGTCTTGTGAGCGGCAGAGAAGAAGGTGTGAGCTTTCGTCATCAGGCAGAGTGCACGCCATACATTTGTAAGACCCATCTCTCATATCCAGTCTACCCCCTTGGTAAAAAGTGCTCCAGTCTGTCCTGCTCTTTGGGCCGAGCAGTCTAGTTGGGAATGCAGGACGAGGTTGGAGTCCAGCCCACCAGGAGATCTTTATCTGGAGAGAAGAGAACCTGGTAAAGTGCCATAGTGATGAATTGCTCCTGATGGTCGTTGGGACGTATAAGGAGGTCAGTGTAAAAGAGTATTGATCATATGCAATGCAGAGGGACAGTAAGCGCCTTGGGATTTCAGCCTGGGCACCCCAAATGCGGACCTTGAATTTGTTGAAGAAGAGGATGGCCACTCCAGCCTGCTTAGTAGGGCCTGAGGAGAAACGCTGTGTTAAGAACCATTTGGATAGCAGCCTTTTCCAGTCGCTCTTGGAGAGGTGGGTTTCTTGCAAAAGACAGATGTCACAGTCTGAGTCTGGGAGGAAGGACAGTGTTGTTAGGTGCTTCAGTGGGGCATTAAGACCTCGAACATTGAGGCTAAGTACCGTCACCATACGGTTGAGACGCAGCTGTTTTATAGGGCTGGGATCTACGTTGTGGGGCATCAGAACTCATCAGGCGTACAGGGTAGATGCACGTTGTGAGTGGGCCGATACCTGGAGGGTTGAACCGGCAATAGGAAAGTCTCAAACTGAGAAGGAGGGAAACAGAATTGCCACAGCAGAACTGGAGGGGGGTGATGTCACCGACTAACATGACTGGGTGGGTTCAGAGAGGGCTGACCGCGCTCCACAGGCGTCCACACGATGCCACAGCTGAAGCAGTTGAGCATGTACTGTGCCATCCAATGTCCCGGGGTAGTTCCAGTATAACTGTTGAAGGCAATGCGGGGCCTACGTCGAGGGGCTCTAAGACCCCGGCGGGCTTCTCTCTCGCAGCTGGTGGAGAAGCTCAGAGCATTCCCTACGTAAATAAGCATCAATTGGACCTCAGGCTTTCTGTCGAAGGGACCGCTGCTGTCAGGTCCCATGCCCTCTGCGGGGTTGAAGCTTGTTCATCTCTTCTTTAGAATCAGAGTCCTGGTCAGGTGAGTCTAACCCCAGAATCTTCTGGGCTTCTTCGATGGTGCCGACAGCTCTGGTCTCTTTGTCCCAGACGAAGAGCAGCTTGAAGAGATGGCCCCATTATCAGGTCTGGCTTCCAGTACTTCCATAGGTACCTGATTTTTCGGTACTTGCACAGAAAGCAGATTACAATCTGTAGATGAATGAATGAGGTATAACACACAACAGTACAATTTCTTTTCCGGACATTAATTTGCTCGGTCTCGACATCTGTCAATTTGGCATCTACAGTGGCTGTAGCCTGCTAAGAAGGACCCAGATACATGTGTGATTTTCTTATTTTAATTTTCAAATCTCTCATAGAGCGTCAATAAGCAGGCAAACATTACCTACCCACATTATAGAATGCATGTTTTCTGCAACCGGGGCTCATAAGAAATATCCCTAGTGTGCAAAAGTCAGTTAAACATTAAATATGTAACTTTTGATAGGAAAGCAGTATCAACACCAAAGTTACATGGTACAATGTAAGCTGAAAAGGCCATTACTGGAGCATGTCTTACTACCTAAAGCCCTTGTACTATTTTGTAAATATGAAATATAGTCTGCCTGAAAGCAGCTCAAAGTCCTTTTCTGTTTGGATCTAACAATGCTTGCGATTTGGCTACTTCAGGGATCTTGTCACATGACAGCAAGGAAAGGACAGAACAACTCGTAGTTGGTTTCCTCAGCGGGCATGTGCTTTTTCAATAGAGCTCTTTGGCACATTTTTCACTCTTAACAAGGACACTTCACAGTTGCCGGGCCCTACAGGACCCCAAGGCCAAGTATACCACAAACCTCAAAAGACTCCAACAAGGAGCCTGAAAAAGGAGGAAAAAAGTTACCCAACTTCAGCAATGAAGGGATACAGCTAATCAGTCCATCTAAGTATGGAGAGATGGAAATGATCTTATGTGCAGGATAAAGATAAGAATACAGAGGCGGGTCATCAGATGGCGAACAGGGAACTGATGTAGACTAAAGAACATAAAGAACAAGTTACTTACCTTCGGTAAGGATATATCTGTAAGAGACATATATTAGTTATGGATTCCTTACCTTAGAATTACCCCCAGGCGTCAGACTGGATCCAGAGAATTTTCTTCAGCATTACCCCTGCGCGTCGGTAGGTGGCGTTGGTCGACTCCGCGTTAGTCATTGGCGTCGTGGTATCTACTTAGACGCCATCCCTGCACGCTGACATCAGTTCTTTACATGACATTCCACGCCAGAAGCGCAGAGCCATGCAAAAAAATGATCACTGGTGCACAAAACTAGGGCCCTGAAAGGGAGTCCCTTACTCTAGAGGTCAGTTCATAGAGCGGGGAGGATGGGTGGGGCGGTAAGGAATCCTTAACTAATATATGTCTCTTATGGATATATCGTTACCGAAGGTAAGTAACTTGTTCATCTGAAAGAGTCTATTAGTTATGGATTCCTTACCTTAGAATAGATACCCCAGCAATACCAACCCTGGAGGTGGGTCTGCGAACCAAGTCCTGAAAAACAGAGCGGCCAAAGAAGCCGTCTCTACGGACTTGGCTGTCCAGGCAGTAATGTTTAGTGAACGTGTGCAATGAAGCCTACGTGGCTGCCTGGCAGATGTCATGAAGGGGGACTCCATGTCCCAAAGCAGTAGTGGCTGCCGTCGCCCTGGTGGAATGGGCGCGCAACCCTACTGGAGGTTCCTTTTTCACCAAGGAATAACAAATTTTATTGCAAAGAACGACCCATCGAGAGATAGTTCGTTTTTGCACGGCCCAACCTTTCTTGGCGCCCACATAGCCAACGAAGAGCTGATCATCCACACGGAATTGTTTCGTGCGATCCAGATAAAATGAAAGCGCGCGTTTTGGATCCAGACGGTGGAGCCTCTCCTCCTCTTTAAAAGGATGCAGGGGCGGGAAGAAGGTGGGCAAAGTGATGGTCTGTCTTATGTGGAAAGAGGTA
This sequence comes from Calotriton arnoldi, assembly GCA_963921515.1. Classification (NCBI taxonomy): domain Eukaryota; kingdom Metazoa; phylum Chordata; class Amphibia; order Caudata; family Salamandridae; genus Calotriton; species Calotriton arnoldi. The sequence goes on from CAWUFW010000311.1 coordinate 216,567, forward strand.
ACCACTTTGGGAAGAAAAGAAGGTCTAGTGCGAAGGACAACCTTGTCCGGATGAACAGCCAGGAAAGGAGGTCTGAGAGGACAATTATGTAGCGGCTCGAAAGGAGCGCACATAAGGTAAGTCAGAACAAGGTTTAAGTCCCACTGGGGCATTATGAAAGGAATAGGAGGAAACAGGTGAGTAATGCCCTTAAGGAAACGATTTGCAATAGGGGACTTGAAAAGAGAAGGCTGATCAGGAAGGCGAAGAAAGGCCGAAAGATAGCTTTTAAGAGTGCCCAGAGCAGAGCCCTGTCGGGCCAAGGAAAGAATGAAGGGAACCTCAGAAAGAGGGGCAGAAAGGGGATCCACAGTCTTTGCTGTGCACCGTACCACAAATTTGTTCCATCTACAGGCGTATACCGTTTTGGTGGAGGTACGCCTGGCTGCCAAGATAACGTTACAGACTTCGGGAGGAAGGTCAAAAGCTGTCAACTGTCGCCGCTCAATCTCCAGGCAAGGAGGTGGAGGCTGGACAGGTTCGGGTGAAGGACTGTCCCCTGCTGCGGCGACAGAAGATCCTCCCGAAGAGGCAGTCTGATCGGAGGATCGATGGCCATGTTCAAGAGCTCGGGATACCAGACTCTTCGTGCCCAGTCCAGAGCCACAAGAATTACTTGGGCCCGGTTGCGCTTGATCTTCTTCAGTACATTGGGCAGAAGTGGTATAGGCGGAAAGGCGCATAGAAGACCACAACTCCACTCGAGACAAAAAGCGTCGCCTAGCGAGTGCCGCCTTGGAAATTCCAACGCAAAGAACTGCTGACAGTGCGCGTTCTCTTCGGTGGCGAATAGATCTAACCAAGGCTCTCCCCACTGCTGAAAGAGACCTTGCACCACCTCCGAGTGAAGACGTCATTCGTGAACCATCAAGCACCGGCGGCTGAGTTCGTCTGCCCTGGCGTTCAGGGAACCCGCCAGGTGTTGAACCACCAGGGATATGCCCTGATGTTCCAGCCACTGCCAGAGACGTAGGGCCTTCTGACAGCTTGTTGCAATACCACATGGCGGTGGTGTTGTCGGTGAACACCTGCATTACTCTTCCTTTGACAGAAGGAAGGAATGCCATCAGTGCAAGACGAATCGCCCGGAGCTCTAGAAGGTTGATGTGGAGCCCGGACTCAGCCGGAGACCAGAGGCCTCTGATCTCCGCCTCCCCCATGTGGCCGCCCCACCCCAGAAGCGATGCATCTGTCACCACTGTGAACTCTGGGTGGTGAAGGGAGAGGGATCTGCCGTTGACCCAATCCTGGTTTGTTAGCCACCACTGCAATTGGTGTGCAGTGCCCTCCGAGACCTGGACGCAATCGGAAAGATTCCCCTGATGCTGTGCCCACTGGAGCTTCAGGTCCCACTGCAGAGCCCGCATATGCCACCTGGCATGGTCCACCAGCAGGATGCAGGAGGCCATGAGACCCAGCAGCCTCAGGGTCATTCGGACCGAAACCCGGGATAGAGGCTGAAAGATCAGAATCATAGCCCGAATATCCCTGACTCGCTGTTTGGGAGGATAAGCCCGAAACTGCGCTATGTCCAGAACCGCCCCGATGAAAAGGAGCTTCTGAGAGGAAATCAGGTGTGACTTCGGCATGTTGATAGTGAACCCCAGCGAATGCAGGAGGTCCGCCGTAGTCTGGAAGTGGGAGACGACAGTCTGGGGCGAGCTCGCCTTCAACAGCCAGTCGTCGAGATAGGGGAAGACTGGAACCCCTGATCTGCGCAGATGAGCCGCGACCACCGCCATCACTTTCGTGAACACCCGAGGGGCGCTGGTAAGGCCAAAGGGGAGACTGGTAAACTGAAAATGTTCGCGGACTACCGCGAACTGTAGGTAACGCCTGTGGGCCGGCAGGACGGGGATGTGGAAATAGGCGTCCTGCAAGTCCAACGCTACCATCCAGTCTCCAGGGTCGAGGGCAGACAGGACCTGAGCCAATGTCAACATTTTGAACTTCTCCTTCCGGAGGAAGCGGTTGACGTCCCTGAGATCCAAGATAGGACGCAGGCCTTTGTCCTTCTTGGGCACCAGAAAGTAGTGGGAGTAGCAGCCACGACCTACTTCTGGCACAGGGACTCGCTCAATGGCTCCCTTGGCCAAGAGAGCCGCAACTTCCTGACGGAGAAGGGCAGGTGATCCTCCGACATGCGATGGAAAGCAGGTGGCATGGAAGGAAGGGTAGTCTCGAAGGGGAGGACTGGCCCGCCCGCTGGCCTCCAGACCCACGACGCTGGGTCGCCCGGCCGCGCAGAGGCTGGGTAGCTTGTGCAGGCCTGTGGTTCTGGGTGGAACGTGGTGGGGCACCCCTTCCGTAGCCACAAAAGGGGCAAAAAGCAGACTATGCGGTGCGAGAGGTGGTAGCGAGGCCAAAGGATTTGGCCGTAGCCCTGGAATCCTTAAAGCGCTCGAGCGCGATGTCCGCTTTGCCGCCAAACAAGCGACGGCCATCAAAGGGCATGTCCAAAAGCGTCGATTGGACATCACCTGAGAAGCCAGTGGACCTCAGCCAGGTGTAGCGTCTCAGGGCTACCAACGTTGAAATCGTCCTGCCTAGCGAGTCGGCAGTGTCCAGCCCACATCGTATGGCGAACTTCACTACATCTCTACCCTCAGCCACTGCACGGGAGAGAACGGCCTGGGCCTCCTCCGGGCACTGTGGCAGCACCTGCGCGACTGTATCCCACACAGAATGGGTGTAACGGCCCAAGAGACATGTGGTGTTCACCGACAGTCTTAAGCTGGCGGAAGAAAACATCTTCTTCCCAAGGTGATCCAGCTTCCTGGATTCCCTATCAGGTGAAGCAGTAGGGAACGCGCCCTTGGAAGTTGAAGCTTGGACCACCAAGCTCTCGGGGGTAGAGTGTTGGGAGAGGAAAATGAGGTCGCCCGGGGCTGGGCGGGGGCTTTGGGCAATCATCCTATCCACAGGGGCCCCTGTGCTGGGCTTGGACCAAGTGCTCAGAAGGATGTCCGTGAGGGCCTCATTGAACGGCAGCAGGGGCTCCGAAGAGGCCGCTGCTGGTTGAAGTACCTCGGTCAGGAGGTTAGTCCTGACTGCCACCGTAGGAAGCTCAAGATTCAAAGCCTCAGCCGCCCTACGCAACAACACAGTGTAAGAGGCTCCCTCCTCCGTAGCCACGGTAGGGGGAGAAAGCATGCCAAGGTCTGGAGAGGTGTCCAGACCACTGGCCTCACCCAACTCATCACTCCAGTCCGGTTCGTCCAACTGGTCTGCCAAAGGGTCAACAGACCCCTCCCAGTCCTCCTCACCCTCCTCTGGTTGCCACTCAGGGCGAGAGGGAACACCAGCGTAGAACACTAGTACAAAAGTACCGGTCGGCGCCTGTACCGGCGTCGGTCGGCGCCGGTCCGGCTCCGTGTCCAAGTCGAGGAGGAGGCCAGGATCGGCGCCGGTTGGGGACACAACCGACGTTGGAGGGGGCGGAGGTGTCGCCAATGGATTCGGCGGCAGAGGTGTCGTAAGGTCGACCAGCGCCGATCCGGATCTAGGCCTGGATCCCTGGGGGTCCTGCTGCGCCGAAGCCGCCGGCATCGAAGGCCTAGAACCCCCAGCCGAGTCAGTGGGGCTCAAAGGCGCGCCAGCGGAGTCGGTCTGCCCAAAGATGGAGTGGAGGGCTTCGTAAAACTACGAAGTTGGGCAGGGGTCGCTCCGGCTCCCGGGAAGGGAGGGAAGCTTGGAGCCGACCCAGTAGGCTCCGCAGGCGGAGCTTAAGGACGACGACATTCCGCATCCCACGTCTGCCGACGGACGGGGAGAACGCGACGAGCGAAGGTGCTTCTTCGCCTTTTGTGATTCGACTTACCCAAAGACGAAGACTTTGAAGAGGAGTGCTGGTGGTGACTCCGCGACCGGTCCCGCAACCTCCCTCTCGACCGGGACCTCGAGCGGCGCGGAGCTGACTGCCGGGCCTCCAGAAGCTTTCGGGACCGCTCCTGCAAAGACTTCGGATTCATGGCCCGACAGTCAGAGCACGACTTCGGGTCGTGGTCGCGCTCCAAGCACCACAGGCACACAAGGTGTGGATCCGTAACCGACATCAATTTGTGACAGGAGTCACAAGGTTTGAAGCTGGTCCGCCGATGTGACATCCCTGTGCAGCAGGAGTCAAACGACTCGAAAAAGATGTCGACAAAAGTCGAAAAATGACTAGAGGTACCGCTCTCTCCGGATCTGCGCTGGCTGGCGCGGAAAAAGAAAGAACTGACGTCAGCGCACAGGGGCGGCGTCTAAGTAGATACCGCGACGTCATTCCGGCGATCACGACGCCAACAATGAACGCGGAGTCGACAGACGTCACCTACCGACACGCAGGGGTACTGCTTAAGAAAAATTCTCCGGATCCAGTCTGATGCCTGGGAGTAATTCTAAAGGAATCCATAACTAATAGTCTCTTTCAGATAAGCCTACCAACAATGTGTAAGTAGCAAACTCAAAGCATACTTTAAGTGTATGTTAAATTGTTGGTTACAATCCTGTCAGTGAAACAGCTGAATCTGTTTGTAGGAGACTGCAGAAAGGACCAGTGCCCTAAATGAAGGTTTATGCAGCAGCAGACATACATAAGAAATGTTTGGAGACGTTTCCTGCTGAAAGGCCTCAATGGAATAGATGAGAGCCCTTTTGAAAAGTCCGATTTTTGCTGGCGGTATGTTTCTTACAACACAAGCACAAAATGCACAGCACAGAAATGTGAACATATAGTTCAGTGCTCTCTAACTCTCCTTGTAATTCCGACACCTAGAATTATATAAAAAATATCTATGTCAGTCAAAACCAATGTTTTACATGCTCAGGTAGATAAACCAGTGTGAAGCCTAATGCAGAGCATTGCCATGGGTAATTAATTACTAGTTTGTCAGTTTGCAAGACTGATTGGGTCTTTCCAATCAGTTATAATTAATAAGTTATTAATAGAAATAATACTTTCAATAGGGCTTCCAAAACACCTTCCTGAAGAGTTATTATAAGACTTGCAAATTCTGGAACAGTCAGGAAATTATTAGAGAGGCCCTCACTATTGTATCCTATTACTATTTCATCCTGGCAATATCTTGCTCCAGACATTTTGTACTCATGCTACAGAGTTGGGTAGGGACTAAAGAATGCTTCATGAAGCTAATAAAACAAAAAGCAGTGAGCAAATCAAAACCACATATGTGTACCGCAAACAGAAGAGTTTTAAGAGTTCTGTTCCATTCACAGTCTCATCAGCTCCTGTCTTCCACCGGAGGGATGGGTGAACTTGAACTTACATTGTACTCCTGTTTTATATAAATTTTTATCCAGCACATGCTCTTGGTGGCACCAATTTTCTTGCAGGCCTACGGATCCGTCCTCATTTCCTTATGTATTTTCCTACTCTCTTGCTGGAGTTGGGTAGCTTATGGCCACCATAAATGTGTTTATATACTTGCTAGGAGTTTGAAGCAGGTGGTCCAATAAGGCAGTTAGCTAACTAAAAAATGTGTTGTATGGTCTGTACTTCAAATAAGTGCAAGGTCAACTATTTGATCTTTCTAAATTCAAATACTGTAGAGGAACAATCAGTCCCAAAGGAGGTGATAGACTGTTTTGCTTAGGAAGCTATGACTATGCAATTGGGAATAGTAGTGAGTGTGCCGACAGTTCACAACAGAAGGTTGCACATCTGGTTCAAAGGTCCACTGTTTCCCAGGGTTCATTATGTCCCATGCAAGTGCGTGTGACTTCTGTAGTGCAAAATTACCTCTGTAATTGGATGAATTGATTCACCTGATACAGTCTCGTTCAGGCTTTGCTTAAGCAACTACCAAATCCACCAAAAGTGTTCGTATCTCTCCTAAGGTCATATCTCTCAACAAGGTCACTGAAACTACTTAACTCCAGAGAATATACTAGTCAAGCCCATCCATATATTGTATCCATGGACCTTAGGATCGACCATAGTCTCTTAAGAAGCTAAGCTTAGGACTGGAAGATACAGCAGTCAAGTCTTGCCCGTTTATTAAACTAAGCAAAAGTTAAAATACGGATTAAAGATATTGGCTCTGGACTGACAGCTGTGCCTGAATAGGATGCAAAGAGCTGAAATGAGCTATATTGGACCTCAGGCTGAACTAGGCTTGGCTTCAGGTTGGAATGAGACGGTGTAAGACCCTGTTCCGTGGTGTTACGGAGAAGAAAGGGCTACTGGCTCCTCCAAGTGTGGTAGGTGAGTTTGCTTGCCACAAGTGTTCTGGAGCCTGTCATACTACGGCTTTGCCAACTGGGCAAAGAACAACCCTTTCCAACCCTGACTCTCAGGGTAGTGGGGTGAGCAGTCTCACACTTCTCAGTGAGGTAGTGTGAGGTGCTAGAGTTCAGGACACAATTGAGCAACAGACATAATAATATAAATATCCACCCCAGTGACTATCTTTATTTTATTTTTGTAAGTACTTTTAATCACAAAGTAAAACTAAATGCTACATACCCCACATTGTTCTCAAGGTAGTGTGCCTCGGAGCAACACCCCTACTTCCCTTTACTAATCCCTCCAAGGTGGCCCCTAACTAGTTGATCTCCAGTAATCTGGGATTCAGGTAAAGCGCGCATTAGGTGCAGTCTGTCCAATCTCACACAATGAAATGTGCACTCATTCTATATTTGATCATGGAGTCTTACCCCTTGCAGTAAACTGCGCAGGGAAAGGTCTATGCAATTGACCACAAATGGAGAAAACGTGTTAATTGCTGGGGTAACTAGTAATCAAACAAGCTCCAGTGTTCTGGACCAACTAAAGTGAATTTCTAGGTATAGCCAGATAACACGAATGAGGTGACTCAATTAAAGCTGCCAATACCCGCTTCTGGTAATCTGATTGTGCAAAATGAAGATCATTTTCAAAAGTTTAGGTTGCCAGAAACAAGTTCTAGCAACTCCTGAAATCGAGGTTTAAGTGAAGGTTTGGATTTATTAAGACATTTTTTCCTGTCTTTACTGGAAAAGGATAACCGCCCATAACTATGGGCCAGTTGTCAGGATTCTGTCGGTTTATCATGCACTTAGCTGCAAGCAGCTCTGGTTTGTCAGGCTTTAGAAATAATTTGCATGCACAGAAGAACAAAGCTCACAACTTTATTCATAACACTTGAATTTGAAGCTTTACTTGATGAGAAAGTTAATTGTAATAATATCTGGTAATAATCGGCATACATGTAGAACTGGGCACCCATATTTTGCACGGCACGCACCAAAAGTGACCTGTGGATTTTAAAAAGCAAGGGCGAAAAAAGGAGCCTTGAAGATCACCAGACTTTACTAATGTACCTTGTGATCTGAATGGATACAGAAGAATAGTATGATAGTAGTTGGTAAAAAAATAATTCAACCAATTATTTGCATGGTCCTTCAAGTCTAATACTTTAGCTCTGAGTAACAGGAGGGAGTTATTTATGCAGGTGACGGGTCCAAAAGGATCAAAACTCCAACCTCTCCTCCATCAGATAATCCAGGACCGAGGTCACCACAAGCAGCGGTGTGGCCTGGCTAAAACCAGAAAAGAATAAAGTTCAATACTGAAATCAATGCAAGGCAATAACTGATTAAAAGCTAACTTTTCTAACACAAAAAGTCCAACTAAATTGGGAAGTATCGAAAACGGTGAATATTTACTGGGTTCGTTTTGAGATGGAGTAGGTTTCCCCAGCAAGGTTCTTACTGGTCTTACCATAACTCATTTCCTTAAATCGAGTTATTTTCCCCTTATAAAGGATTGATTCAAAAGAAAGACAAGGTCTGTAATCATTAAGAAAGCCACTTGTTTCATCAACTTGCTTAATTGAGATGTGGATTGAACAGGAGATAAGAATTTGAGCAGGCCGACTATGGTCGTGGAAGGTTATGGGAACGTTGGTTCTTACTACTCAAGACCTCCAAATTCTGTAAACATTCTTTCCTTACTGTGAAGCAAGCTCCTGGACCACTGACACCCAAGTAGATCAAAATATCAGCGGCATAGCTATGTAAGGTGTAATCTTATCACAGAGAGAACATGTAACAGAAATATACTCCATATTGCACATCTACAAGGTCCAATTTAGTTTCATCACAGGGAAGTCCCGAACAGGAAAACGAGTGGGGGTTGAGGGAATTCAAGAACCTTGAAATATGTGTATTCCACGAAATAGGACTGTGGGTGTTGTCAATGTGTCAAAATTGCGGGATTTCTAGCCTGAGTGCATATTTATCAAATCAGTGTTGTAATTGCAGCCTGGAATCGGTTTCATGGACAGAGAAGTATAATTAAGATATGAAAAGAATTATGGTATTACAATGCACATTTGAGTTTGAATAATTTTATCTCATTTATTGAAACACGTTTTAAGCCCATCCTAGACTGCGAGCTATGGGGTGCTGAATAAAAACAAAGTAAACAGTACAACTAGATCAATACGAAAATGAGTGATAAAAAAATGGAAAATACAATCGAAAATAAAGTAAAAAATTAAAAACAGGAAAAATGTCAACCAGAGAAAGGTCAGAAGGATTCAGAAGGTGATTTCCCAAAGTAGACGAATGTAAAATGAGGAACAGCTGCGGAGAAAGTTTTCACTTCAAACGGTGAACAGCATCCGCCCCGAGGATCTTTCACTTGCGATGAAAAAACAAACCGGCTGACCAACGGTGGAGGGTTGGGGGGGCAGGGGGGGCGGGACAGAAGGCTCTTCAGATAAGACCTATCCTAAAGTGCAAATGGAAAATAACACAAATTATACAAGCATTTGCAATGCAATAGGTCACGCGAGTTTGAGTTATTGCCATTGTAAATAACAATGCCTTTTATTTATCTTTTGGGTTTTAAAACATAAATAAAAGGCATTGTCATTTGCAATACTAATAGCTTAAACTCTCGCAATTGCGAGACCTATTGCACTGCAATAAAGGGCCTTCTCGACCGCTTGTTAGATTGTGAATATCAGAGGAAAAGACCGGCCTGCAAAATCGATAAATAGTGCAGTGAAGAAGATGTGCAAGTGTTGTAAATTACACAGACACAAAGTGTGAAGTGAGAGTTACATATGATCCGAGCTATAAACACTAACAAAGCGCTCCAACACCTTTCGCTCTGTGATTACACTGTCGCGGCTCAGGAGGAAGAGCGGGGGGGGGGGGGGGGAGTAGTTCCTGCCCTCTCCGTGATTTGAGTGTGCAGTGTGGCATTGCGTAAAGTCATTGCTATCTTTGGCCTAATAAAAAACACTCCAGCTGTAGTAGGGCCCTGGCTTCACCTCTAGTTCCGCCAGTTCCTGCCCTCTCCGTGATTTCAGTGTGCAGTGTGGCATTGCGTAATGTCCTTGCTATCTTTGGCCTAATAAAGAACACTCCAGCTGTAGTAGGGCCCTAGCTTCACCTCCTGGTGCAGGGCGGGCCTGTGCTTTATGGCAGGCATGGAGGGAAGGAGGGAGGGATGGTCGCGGCTGCAGCTCCGGCCTCGTACAGTGCCCCTGGTATTACTAGAGAGCGAGAGGCGCTGAGGTGGTGGCATTGGTGGTGGTGGTGCTGGTATTGGTGGTGGTACTGGTATTGGTGGTGGTGTGGTATTGGTGGTGATATTGGTGGTGGTGGTGATATTGGTGGTGGTATTACTGGTGGTGGTATTAGTGGTGGTGGTGGTATTGATGGTATTGGTGGTGGTATTGGTGGTTGTGATATTGGTGGTTGTGATATTGGTGGCGGTGGTATTAGTGGTGGTGGTATTGTTGGTGATATCGGTGGTATTGGGGGTGGAGGTATTTGTGATGGTGGTGTTATTGGTACTGGTGGTATTGGATTGGTGTTGGTGGTATTGGTGGTGGTGTTGGTGGTATTGGTGGAGGTGGTGGTATTGATGGTGGTGGTGGTATTGGTGGTGGTAGTATTGGTGGTGGTGGTATTGGTGGTGGTGGTATTGGTGGTGGTGGTATTGGTGGTGGTGGCATTGGTATTGGTGATGGCGGTATTGGTGGTAGTATCGGTGGTGGTATTGGTGGTAGTATTGGTGGTGGTATTGGTGGTGGTATTGGTGGTGGTATTGGTGGTGGTGATATTGGTGGTGGCATTGGTGGTGGTCGTGTTAGTGGTATTGGTGGTGTTGATGGTGGTGGTATTGGCGGTGTTAGTATTGGTGGTGGTATTGGTAGTAGTATTGGTATTGGTGGTGGTGGTATTGCTGGTGATATTGGCGGTGGTGGTGAAATTGGTGGTGGTATTGGCAGTGGGAGTGGTATTGGTGAAGGTGTTGGTATTGTTAATAAAACAGGCTTTTGAAAACAACCGTCAGGTGGCTTTAGTACAGATGACTTGTAACACAGATATGCTGTTGGCAGCTTCAGCCCATTAGCGCAGGATTATGTGCTGCCTGGAATTCACATGACTTTTGCTAATCATTTCTAAATCCATTTTACTTGGGGTGGTGGGGTGGGGGGGGGTGTGAAACAGACACGAGATAATGCCGGGTTAAAGTGATTGAAAGCAGGTGCACGTGTTACGGGGGCGGCCGTGCTGCTTAAAAAAACACAAGCGGTTTCAGCTGAAGCAGCGCATGTCCGGCCTGCAGTAAGACAAACGCAATAAAGTAAATAGTGCTTACAGACTAAATAACAGGTCCCGCGTAGCAACCGAAGTAAAAGGGCCAGTCGCCATGGGAGGTTACAAATGAAGACAAGGCAGTACTAAGGCGGGACTAACAAGCCTATTAATGAATCCAAAGGCAGCATTTACCAAAGACAATAACACAAGCCAATGAAAAATATGGGAGGAGAGTGGGCGCGGCTTCTCTCCCATACTCTACTACAGCAGTCTCGCAGAGCGAGCAGCGCATGCGCGATACCGCTAGTCTCGACCGAAAAACTTTCTTGGCGTCAAATAAGCAGTAGTGCACAAAGTAACTTTCAAGGAAGAAAGTGCAAAAACAGATAAACAGAAAACCCTGGCAAACAAATAGGTCTGCCTTGTTAAGGCTGAAATTATTGCAAGCATAGGTAATAGTCAGGGCTTTAAGTGGGCCTGGTCTCACCAGGGCTGAGCACAGGCAGTTTTTTAAAAGGGGCCTCGAAACGGGTCTCTATAGCGCTCGGTTTTGGGCCCTGGCACAGGAGGTACGTTTTTTCCAGACTGCAGTGACAGCAGGCACATCGATGTGCTTGTGCTCACACTGCTCACTTCTCACTAGTGGAGAAGTTACGGCATGACGTCATGCCAGGTGAACGTTGTAAGGGAAGGGAAATCCTTTAAAGAGAGTCATTTTCTCTCTGGGTTTCCCTTCTCTTTTGAAACGCAGGAGAAGCAACATCATCGTGGTGTCACTAGGGCTTATTCAATATTATATACAACAAGCCGTAGTTGCTGCTTATTTATCTTATGCAACTAACAACCATTGACAAAGCCAAGTCCTGACTTGTTGTAGGTATGATGTTACTTGTTGTATCATATATCTGGATGCAATGACAGAAACAGCAATATACAAGTCGGACAGCACACTATGCTTAGCACACATTTTTACCCTATGTGTTTTTAAGCCACGCCCTTAATTACATAGGCAACACCCCTTTGAGAGACCCCCGGTTTTTCATTCCACGTAAAGCCTTGGTAATAGTCATTAAGATTTTAAAAGTAAAAATCCCGCCATCTAAAGATGATGGGTAAAGTTTTGAACAAAAATGACCCATCAGGATTAAAAAACATAAAATTAAAAAAAAAAAAATCACACGAAAGTAGAGATTGGCACACTAGCACTGCCACGAAAGTGGCCTCATTTCTAAACTGATCTTCTCATTTGCACTCCCAGTCAAGAAAGCTAATGGATGAGGTGGGTTAAACCACTGACCCATGTGGTTATGGGTTCAAAATGTGTATAACAAGAATATACCTATGGGCGAAAAAAGCTGGCTGAAACATATGTTAGTAAAATCAAAAGATCTTGACTAGCGCCAAACCAAGATGATGCTACTCCATGTGTGATGTAGCAAGCAACCATCTGATAAGGAGTTAATTACTACCACAATCAACAAGAGGTCACGTTTCTACATCCTTAGTGGAACAACACTTGTGAAGCTTGTCAGAAAGAGAATCGGGTTTTTTTTTTCCAAATACCCGTTTATAAAAACGCGTTTGCTGTTTTGTAAAACAATTGATTGCAATTGATATCCGAATTTGTAGAGCTTTCTGCTCCTCCTGCTAAAGCAACAATAATTGGGAGCGTAAAGCAGCAAAAGTAAGTAACTGGGTCAGAGATGTTGGTGCGCTGGATTTATCTGCCTGTGGTCTCTTTTGTTGCTTGTCAATAGAGTCCCTTCTGAATGATGATAGCATTTGGGCAAAACAACATCTTTCAAATCCCTGATCCCCCAGGCACCTAATGGCTGGAGAGGGCTGACCCCTGGCACCATGCTGAATGCTGTAGTGAGCAGAGGAAAAATATGATAGAGAAAAGAGAAATGGACGAAGAGTACTGGCTGAAATAATTTCAGTAAAATCAAAAGGTATTGGCTACCAAAAATTCTAAAAAGTAAATGTACCTAATCTAGGCGTGAAATAAGATCTAAGAATGTTAGACTGAACTCTGAGGGGGCTAAAGAGGGTTTGATTTTGCTCAGCCAGCAAAACTGGTAAACACATGATTTTGAGATCTTATCAATGTGTGGCATAAAACACCTGTCTGAATCAAAAGTAAAACCCAGAAACCTCTCTTTAGAAACAAGACGTATACTAATATTATAGTGAGAGATGGGCATTAAGCCCCATTTGAACACAGCGATGTGTGCCAGCAGTTATGAAGAAAATAAGCTCAATTTTTGAGAGACTGAGTAGAGACATCAAGTACTTGATTGTACCAAAACAGTCCAGCAGATGAACACCCTTCACAGAAGACCACTTAAGATACAGATAGGTGCCACTGGTATGAATGTATGCATGGATAAAGATGCCAGTGTCAGCCGCCACCTTTCCAAAGAGATATGCTGCACATCCATGCAGGATGAAATAAAGGAAGGAACTAGTGCTTAATTTGTAAAATATGAAGTCCAGGTGCTCAAATGTTTGTTGGAGGCCACACCCACTTGACCCCCGGCTCCACCCACTTCCTCCACTAGCTCCACCCACTTTCTCTATTGGCTCCACCCACATCCTCAACTGGCCCTGCTGAAAGTCAGATGTAATACACCGAGGGTCCAGGTGATCAAGCTCACTTTGTCAAAGCGGAACTGTTTAACAGTGCAGGTGCATCGGTGTGGGGACGAGGTCAGTTTACACCAATCATCAAATGCAGAAGGGGGGTCAGATGAAACTGGGGGCTCAAGCTCAATTTATAGTCAATGTAAATCTGTGGAGAGGGTGCAACAGTCTGAGCATTTGATTATCACTGCCTCCCCCTATTTTTCCATTGCATCTGCTGTTGGGGGTTGGGTGGGTGTTTAATCCTGCGTGCGCCTCATCCCCGTTTTCGAGATGTTTGTTGCAGGACAGGTCCACTGACTAACCCCAACAGGAAAGAAGACCAGCCCATGTGCGCGTTGGCCTATATAGAACATCTACTCAAGCGAGTTAAGCACGATGGATAAGTTACTTACCTGTAACCCTAGTTCTCTTCCAGGGGTATACTCATCAAAGTCATAAGCATTGAATTATCTCCGCCCACGTGCGGGAACCCGGAGCATATACAAAAATACATATATATGTGTATGTAGTAGAAAAAGAGTACATAGTACGAAATAAACACACACATATACATGTATAACATAAAAAATATGCAGCCCCAAACATATCCAATAGGCTAAGAAGCCAGAATTACATGTATTTCTCTAGTATGAAAATAACATATAAACATATAATGTAAGAGAAGGACATGTACAGTAAGAGCATTCCGCAAAAAACCTTTTATTTTCATCAAAGAAAACAGTTAATGCCAGGCAATTAGCCTAAGGAAGGCTGCATAAATAAATAACATCCCTGTACAGAAAAGGAAACTGGCACCTCGCCCTTAAGGCCTCAGAGACCCTGAGCACTTTGCCTTTAAGGCCTCCAGGAGACCCCTGCTCCCATCATGCACCACAGGTGACAGTTAGGTCAGTTCTTTTGTACGGTATAAGAAACCTGTAGGAACCTGCATCAAAGATGCAAGAATACCGAGTAAACTGTTAATGCTCGTCCGGGGAGTCGGGAGGGTTGCTTATGACTTTGATGAGTATACCCCTGGAAGAGAACTAGGGTTACAGGTAAGTAACTTATCCTTCTCTTCCAGGGGATACTCCTCAATAGTCATAAGCATTGAATAGAGTAGCAAGCCCATACCCACTTCCGTGCGGATGAGCAAAAAACAGCGAACTAAATTGACGTACACATATTAAACAGTATTAGCAAACAAGTTTCTCAGCGAGGCTTGCCCAACCTGGGCATCTGCCTGCGTGTCAGCATCTAAACAGTAGTGGCGAGAAAAGGTATGAACTGATCGCCATGTAGCTGCTTTACAAATCTCTGCCATGGGGACATTCCTCAGGAGAGCCGTGGTAGAAGCTTTCCCCTAGTGGAATGGGCCTTAGGCTTCCCGGAAGGGATTTGTTGGCCAATTGGTATGACAGTAGAATACAAGAAACTATCCATCTAGAAATGGATCTCTTGGAAGCTGCAGAACCTGTGTTAACAGGACCATAGTTAATAAACAAACGTTCTGAGTTCCTCAGTGTCTTTGTTCTGTCCAAATAAAACTTCAGAACCCTCTTGAGATCTAGGGAGTGAAGAGATCTTTCCGGAGGATTCGAAGGATTCGGAAAAAGGTAGGTAAAGTGATAGTCTGGTTAATATGGAAGTCCGAGACTACTTTAGGCAAAAAGCTAGGATGTGTTCTGAGAACTACTCTGTTAGCGTGAAACACAGTATAAGATTCCTTACAGCAAAGAGCCTGGATCTCACTGACCCTGCGAGCAGATGTAATGGCCACCAGGAACGCGGCTTTCCATGTTAAATGCTGTAAGGATGCTTTATGAATAGGCTCGAAAGGAGACCCCATCAACTTTGTTAACACAATGTTAAGCTCCCATGGAGGAGAGGGAGACCTGACTGGTGGGTAAACCTTTTACAAGCCCTCAAGAAAGTCCTTTACCACCGGAATTCTAAACAAAGAAGTCTGGTTGGGGGACTTCCTATAGGCTGTGATTGCTGCAAGGTGGACTTTGATAGAAGAGAACTGAAGACCAGATCTAGCCAAATGCAGCACTTCAATCAATCAATCAATCACAAGATTTGTAAAGCGCACTACTTACCCGCGAGGGTCTCAAGGCGCTGAGGGAGAGGAGGGGGGGTGTTGCCGCTACTGGTCGAATAGCCAGGTCTTGAGTCATCTCCTGAAGGTCAGCAGGTCTTGGGTCTGTCGTAGGTTGAGGGGAAGGGTGTTCCAGATCTTGGCAGCGCGGTGAGAGAAGGATCTGCCTCCGGTGGTGGTTCTCCGGATGCGCGGGACGGTGGCCAGGGAGAGGTCGGCGGAGCGGAGCTGACAGTTGGGAACGTAGAAGGAGAGTCGACTGTTGAGGTAGGCTGGGCCGGTTTTGTGGAGTGCCTTGTGTGCGTGGATCAGGAGTTTGAAGGAGATTCTCTTGTCGACGGGGAGCCAGAGCAAATAGGGTAAAATCACCTGTTCCTGACCCCGGATGGGATCATGTCCATTGTCCACACACCATAGGAAGAACCGCTTCCACTTGAAGGCATATGATTTCCTCGTGGAAGGTCTTTTCGCTTCTTTGAGAATAGCCATACAGTCTGGATTCAATTGTAGGTGTCCATATTGTATAACTTCAGGAGCCATGCTGTCAACCGGAAGGGAGGACAGATTGGGGTGGAATACTCTCCCTGCCTGTTTGGATAGGAGATCCGGGCGGCATGGCAACCTCTTGTGTGGCACTTCCGATAGTTGAAGGAGGTCCGGAAACCACCACTGGCGAGGCCACTCTGGGGCTATTAGGATCATCCTGGAGTTGGTCCTGTACAGCTTGTGATTACAACTGGTATCAACGGAATCGGTGGAAAAGCGTACAGTAAGCTCGGAGACCATTCGATCAAAAGGGCATTCCCTTGAGATCCTGGTTGGGGAAACCTGGATGCGAAGACGGGGCATTTTGCGTTTACCGCGTCTGCAAACAGGTCGATGTCTGGCGTTCCCCCTTCTCGAAAGATGCTGTGAGCGACTTCGTTGTTGAGAACCCAATCGTGGGCTTCGACGAAGTCTCTGCTGAGGAAGTCCGCCTGGGAGTTGAGAGAGCCCGGTAGATGAATGGCTATTATTAACAGGTCTCTCACTAGAAGCCAGTTCCATATGGTTTGAGACTCTATGGAGAGTGTTCTTGATCGGGAACCTCCCTGTTTGTTAAAATAATACATCGTCGTTGTATCGTCCGTTTGGATTAGAATGGAGCGAGACTTGAACGACGGAAACAGGGACTTGAGAGCTAGATGTACGGCTCTCAGCTCTAGCAGGTTGATGTGGTAGCTCTTTTCGGAGTCGGACCATAGACCTTGTACTTGCAGAGGGCCCATATGAGCACCCCAACCCTGGAGAGAAGCGTCCGTGACTAAAGTCTGGGTTGGAGGGTCCTGGTGGAAAGGGACTCCCTTCATCAGGTGCGATCGCTTCATCCACCACCGGATGGAGTCTTTGGCTGATTGATGGAGAATTACATGATCCTCCCAGCGCCCTGATACTTGCATCCACTGGTCCTCCAAACATTGTTGTAGTGGACGCATGTGTAATCGTGCGTTTGGTACTATAAAGATGCACGACGCCATCGATCCCAGTAGTGATGACACCTGTCGAACTGTTGGGAGATGCGTGTGAAGAAGGGTCAGGCATTTTCCTTGGATTGATGACAACCTCTCCTCCGAAGGACACATGCTTGCTTTTTCGGTGTCCAGGAAGGAGCCTAGGTAATGGATCTTTTGCGTTGGATTTAGTATGGATTGCTTGAAATTGACGTGAAGGCCCAAGTTGTGGAGAAGCTGAAGGCAGCACGAGAGATGATCCTGCAGCAGAGTTGGAGATGAGCTCTTCAGGAGCCAGTCGTCCAGGTAAGGATATATGAATATTTTCTGCTTGCGGAGAAAAGCGGCCACCACAGCCATACATTTGGAGAATGTTCGGGGAGCTGATTTGAGCCCGAACGGGAGAACTGAGTACTGATAATGTTGAAAAGACACTCAAAAGCGTAGAAATTTGCGATGTTTCTTTGAGATTGGGTCTGTATTCTGTGGTGGTGCCTCTTTTTTTTTCACAAGGAAATAACGAGAGTAGACTCCTTGATTTCTTTGAGGAGCGGGGACTTTTTCTATAGCTCCTTTCTTCAATAAGGTGTTTACCTCCCTTTGCAACAATCGTTGGTCGCGGTGAGAAATACCTCTCGGAGGTATAGATGGAGGAGGAGTTTTGAACTTGAGAAGATAGCCATTTTGAACTATGTTGATGACCCATTTGTCTTTTGTTATACGTTTCCACTCCTCCAGATGTAATGAAACACTTCCTCCCACCGGAGTGGACAACAGCTTTGGAGGAAGACACACCTCATTATTTTTGTGGCTGCTTTGGTGCTGTTGACTGCTGTTTGTTTCCACCTCTGCCACGTCCCGGTCTAAGTTGTTGGAACTGGGACCTTTGTTGCGTCTGACCTTGGTTCTGCGATGACCAGTTAGATGATTGACCTCGCTGTTGAAAAAAGCTTTGTCATAGGGACGAAAGCGACGACGAAATTCCTTCTTCTTTTCAAGGCCTACAGCCTTGAGAGTATCCAACTCAGTTTTCATTTTTGCCATTTCGTCGTCCGCATGTGAACCAAACAACGATGATCCATTAAAGGGCAGATTAACTATCTTTCTTTGAGCATCGGGCTTGAGACCCGTGAGTCGAAGCCACGCTGATCTTCGTGAACAAATGCCATGTGCGTATCCATGAGCTGCCAAATCTGCAGAATCGGCCGCTGTACTAATGATCTGGTTAGCTACCAGGCCACCTTCCTGCACAATCTCTAGAAAATCCTTTTGATCTTCTTTGGGCAATTTCTCTGTGAATCTTGTTAGAGAGTCCCATAAAGACCGGTCATATCGTCCCAGTAGAGCGGCTGCACTAGCTACTCTCATAACAGATCCTGACGTATTGCACATTCTCCGTCCCAAAGAATCCATGTTTTTGCTGTCCTTCTCTGGAGGAGCAGATGACATAGAGGTATTGGAATGTGCTTTCCTGGCAGCGGCGACTATAAGGGAATCCGGTGGCGGATCAGACCGCCAAAACAAAGGATTTTGGTCTGGGGCCTTATACTTTTTTGAAATTCTTGCGGGACCCGAGCCCACTGTGGTAGGTGTCAAAAAAGTCTTCATCGCAGGCTCTAACAATCCTGGCACCAAAGGTAGAAGGGGCTTTGCCGAAGCTCGATGGTGCAAAGTTTCAAATATGATGGATGTAGACACCTGAGGCACAGTCATGGTTATGTTCAACTTGCTGGCACCTCTACAGAGCACCTCGTTGAATGTCCCAATATCATCAACAGGGGAAACCCTGGATGGTGGAGTTGAAGAGATCGTAGGGGAATAGTCTCTATACGATGACCTTGTTGATGAGGTCGTTGTAGGAGACCTCTGTCTTCTCCTTGGCGTATGTGATCGACGGGACCTTGAGCGCTCTTTGAGCGTGAGCGCCGTCTTAATGGAGATCTGGAACGCCTCTGGGACCTACCAGCGGAAGGTCTTGCGGATTCCGTGGGAGGAGGTCTCTCAGTAGGTCTGGGTTGGATCTTCCAGTGCCTAATGTCCTCCAACCATCTGGGCGACATGTTGGTGGGGGGAGATTTGTTCCCACTCGCCGGAGAGCCCTCCGGTGTAACTTGTATGATAGTTATACCAGGTGAGGAAGAAGAGTCCCTCGACGTCGAGCGCCGTGATCTCGACGTCGGTCTTTCTACGCCTTCAGCAGGAATAACTTGCCTGTCCCTCGACGTCGAACGCCTCGACGTCGAACCAGAATGAGCCACCATCGACGACGACCGTGGAGGTGACACTCTTGACGGTGGAGATCTATGGGACAAAGCCCTCGACGTCGGTCTCTTCGACGTCGACCACTGGTGTTCATGCGGTATCTTCGACGTCGACCCTGCCCTCGACGTAGACCGCTGACTGGTCCGAGAGGGTGATCTGGAATGTCTCGACGCCGACCTTCGAGAAGGGGGCGGAGATCTCGACGTCGACCTCTGTATTGATGTCGACGGGCGTTTCGACGCCGACTGAGGTCTATCATGCTTTGAGCCCGAAGCATGTCTCGACGTCGACTTACTTCTCGACGGCGATCTTGTCCTCGACGTCGATCTCACTTGCTTTGTAGGTCTCGACGTCGACTTACTCCTCGACGGCGATCTGGTCACCGACGTCGACCTCAGTTGCGTTGACCTCGCTTGCGTTGTAGGTCTCGACGTCTACTTACTTCTCGACGGCGATCTTGTCTTCGACGTCGACCTTACTTGTTTAGTTGGTCTCGACGTCGACGACATGCTGTGATGTTTTTTCTTACTTCTAGCATCTGGTGATGTAGATCTTCGCCGTTTTCTCGGAGAGGAGGGCCCTCCAGATGAATGAGGACTCTCTGGGCCACTTTTCTGATGTTTTCCTCTCACCATCAAGCCTAGAAGTCTGATCTTCTCTCTGTCTTTCAATGTTCTTCTTGAAAATTGACGACAGTGATAGCATGTCTCTGTGTCGTGAGAAGAAGGTAGACACACGACGCAGACCGAATGAGGATCGGATTTGGCCATCTTCTTCCCACAGGAAGGACATTTATAAAATAAAGGTGGCATATCTGACTAAAAAGAGTGCCCAATTAGTCAGAAAAATACTGGTAAATACAACCAGTAACAAGAAATATCGAAAAAAGTAGTTAGAATATAAATCTTTTTTTTTTTTTAGTTCAAGTCATTTTTATTAATTTTTAAATGAATAACAGAATACAAAACAGATGGAGCGATCACATGGTGGGTGCCGATAATCGTACACGATGGTAACAATGGTTAAAATGATGGCAACCGAGGTGAGATGTTTCAGGTAGTACAAAATAAAATAATAATAATAATAACAACAATAATAATAAGTAAGTAAACAAGCAGATGAAATAATGAGGAAGCGTAAGAAAATGTAAAGCATAAGAAAATGTAAATTGTTCAGGTACCTAGTTATGCGGCATTGAGATCATTGCAGCCTGTGGGCGGATATGTATGTACAGGGTGCTAAAGAGAGGTCAACCTTGCCCATTACAATATAAGGTACTAAGTACAAATGCAGTAGATGAATACATTTAACCGACGTAGGGACATTGATCGATACAACACAGTGTAGTATAAGATTACCTTCGACGGTGTCATTTACATCACTCACTTACAGCTGTCAGCAGATTCATGTCAGGTTCATGGAGGATCATATGAGAAGGATGAAGCGTCAAGGGACTTCCACAGTTTTCTGTGTGAGTTCCTCCAGGGAGAAGACTGAAGTGCAACATTATCCGCTCCTCTGAGGAAAGATAACCATTCCTGCCAAATTTTAAATGAGACCTCCTTGGAGTTTTTCCATTTACAAAGTATGACTTTACAGGCTAAAGTGAGCATGAGGTCAAGTAAAAATCGGTCATTCAGATCTTCAATCTTGGGGTCTAGGGGCCCAAGTATAACATATGAGAATTCCCTTGGGGGGTTACATTGAAAGTTTGACTTATGCATTCATAACTCCTATCCCAGTATCTTCCTAATGTTGGGCAATAGAAGAGCATGTGTGCGAGGTTGCCAGTGTGAGAGTTGCAGTTCCAACAATTCGGGTTTTCGTTAAGTTTGAGTTTGTATAGTTTTTCAGGTGTCCAGTATGTTCTGTTTATTAGCATGAGCTTAGTTTGCGATAGTATTGGCGATATCTTGTTAGTAAATGGGGAGGTATGTATTTTCCCCAGTCGAATGGGATATTACAAGAATTGAGTTCCGACTCCCATTTCTGTTCGCATTTCAGGTGAGACCTGTGTGGTTTAGTGGAAAGGAGCTTATAGATTTTAGATACCGTGTGACCTGACTTCAATAACTGTGTTAATCTTGCGACTAATGAAGGTTCAGAAGGCTTGATGGAGCGAGCCGAGAGGAGAGATTTTAGTTTTAGGAAGTTGTAAAAGTCTATTGGTTCTAATCCGTAGTGGGCCTGGAGGGCAGAAAAAGGTAGTGGTTCTTTCTCTGTAAAGAGGTTTTTGACTAGATTTATGCCTTTCTCTGACCACCGTTCCCAGTATAGTAGCTCATTGTTAATCCTCAAGCTAGGATTGAACCATAGGGAGGACAGGTTGGATTTATTAATTTTTGTTGTGGAGAGGTGTTCCAGGCGTAATAAAGCTCTCCTAGTGTTGAGCAAGATGTATTTTGAGTGGGGAAGGTGGGATATGTCCATGGTGAGGAGAGCAGGCAAAGGCATTCCTTTGATGATCGATCGCTCTATGTCTATCCATACTGGAGAGTAGCCACCTTGGGGGACTAGCCAGTTGGAGCCTTGCTTGCAAATATATGCCGTTTGATAGTTCCTAAAGTTCGGAAGGCCCAGACCACCTTTCTCTTTTGGTAGTTGGAGTTTTTTCCATGATATTCTGGGCTTCTTACCTTGCCAGAGGAACGTATTAAAAAGTTGATAAATTCTACTCAGAAAGCCATTGGAGAAGGTCATTGGTAGCATACTAGCTAGGTAGTTGACAAGAGGAGCAATCATCATTTTCAATGTTTCCGCTCTTCCCCACCAGGACAGAAATTTTGGCGACCAACCATCTAACAGTGTGGAATTTTTTTTATAAAGCGCGTGTTCATTAACATGAAGGGTGGTGATCAAGTCTCCAGTGAAGTCTAGGCCTAGGTATTTAAAGCATTTAGGTTGCCATAGGAGGCCAGAATCACCGAGAATCTCCTTCTCGCCAAGGTTGTTTAAGAGTTTTACCTCAGTTTTATCTTTGTTTAGTTTATATCCAGATATTGCAGAGAATTCCTCTATTGAGGACATAAGACCAGGAATGGCAGTTTCCGCATTTTCAGAGACAACTAGTACGTCGTCAGCGTAGGCGGCTATTTTAACCGTGCAGTCACCAAAGTTTACACCTGAAATCTGGCTGTTATTTCTGAGGTGACATAGGAAGGGTTCGATTGCAAGAAGGAATAG
This sequence comes from Calotriton arnoldi, assembly GCA_963921515.1. Classification (NCBI taxonomy): domain Eukaryota; kingdom Metazoa; phylum Chordata; class Amphibia; order Caudata; family Salamandridae; genus Calotriton; species Calotriton arnoldi. The sequence goes on from CAWUFW010000311.1 coordinate 238,812, forward strand.
GGAAGGAGAAAGAGGGCATCCCTGTCTTGTTCCCTGCTCTAGTTTAAAAGAAGATGAGAGGCATCCTCCCGCTCTGACTGGCTGTGGGGTTAAAATATAGTGCCATTACCATATGTATAAAATTATCACCCAAGTTGAACTTAGCAAATGTCGTTTCCAGATAGTTCCAGTCCACTTTATCAAAAGCCTTCTCGGCGTCTAATCTAATAGCTACGGTTGGCGTGTCAGTGAGCTTAGCTTTTTCTAAAACATGGGCCAATATACGGGTATTATCACTAGATAGTCTGGATTTTAAAAAGCCGACCTGGGAGGGATGGATGAGTTGAGGAAGAAATTTTTGGATGCGTTTGGCAAGAATAGTTGCGTAGATTTTGCAGTCTAGGTTGATCAGGGATATCGGTCTGTAACTTTTGGGGAGTGTTGGGTCCTTCCCTTCCTTGGGGATTACAGCTATAATGGCCTCTGCTGGGGTGCCGGAAATTTGACCTGAGGTACTAAACACATGGAACAGTTTTAAAAGTGGGGGGATTAGCGTCAAAGAGAAACTTTTATAGAATTGAGCATTAAACCCATCAGGCCCTGGGGCCTTTCCAGATTTAAGAGATTTAATAGAGGTTTCAATTTCTGGGGCAGTGATCGGTCTATTAATTTCTATTTTATCTTGTTCAGAGATTGATGGGAGTGAGCAACCATTTAGGTAATCTCGTGTTTTGGCGGTGTCCAAACCCTGGTTCTTACTATATAGAGTACTGTAGAACTCTTTGAATACCTCCGCAATTTTGTCTGGATCAGAGTGAGCTAAACCTTTCTGGTCGGTTATATTATTGATCGTGTTCTTCTGGATTTTAAACTTTAAGTACGAAGCTAGACTCTTCCCTGCCTTATTTGACTCACATAGTTTGAGGCTTTTTGTTTATTTATCCAGATACCTGCTCTATCACTGAGTATTTTGTTGTATTCGTATTTCTTTTTAATGATTTCATTCAGAACTGAGGGCTCTCTGGACGATATGTGTTTCTGCTCTAGCTGGGCAATTTCCTTTTCAAGTTTCTCAAGGGTGCTATTGGAATTCCTATTCATAGTGGCTCTTATTTTAATAATCTCACCTCTAATTGTGCTTTTCAGGGCCTCCCACAGTATGAGATCAGGCGTATCGCCTTCTTTATTCAGTCTAAGGTAGTCTTGTAATGCTTTTTCAATGATTTGTCTGTGGGTCTCTTTTTCTAAAATCTCGTTATTAAACCTCCAAAGTGACTGCTTTCTGAACGGTTTCGTGTCAGAGATAGAAAGACTTATACATGAGTGATCTGAGATTACTCTTGGCTCAATTGAAGTATCCATAATTCTAGCTGCCGCATTACCAGAGATCAAAAGATAGTCGATGCGTGAATATGAGTTATGTGGGGACGAAAAGAATGTATAATCTCTTCCTGTAGGGTTTTGTAGCCTCCAAGTGTCCAGCAGGTTGAAGCGGGTGCTAAGGTTGATAAGGGCCTTGTGGGAGTTGTTTGTGCGAAAAGGGCACCGTGAGTCTCTGTCAAGTGCCGGGTCTATGGTTAAGTTGAAGTCGCCCGCTAGAATGTGCAGAGCAGTATCTGGTATTGTGTCAATTTGATTGCTTAAGTCATCCCAAAATTCTAGTTCGTCCTTGTTGGGTGCGTAAATATTAGTAACATAAAATTCCGTTTTATCTTTCAGTAGTTTGGTGGTAACCCACCTCCCTTTAGAGTCAGATGTGCTTGTTATTAAGTCGATGTTTGATTTCTTAGCTAACAAAGTCAGGACACCATTCTTTTTCCCTATTGCCTCCGAACCAGCAACGTCACTAAAGGATCTATTTCTAAGTGAGTTAAATTGCTTTGAGTCAATTTTCGTCTCCTGGAGGAGGAATATGTCTCCCTTTTGCTTGTACAGGTAGTCAAGTATCTTTTTTCGTTTGACTGGATGGTTTAATCCCTTAACGTTCAATGAGACTATCTTGATATTATGTGTTATTGTGTTTGAGGTAGTCAATGGCATCATGAGTCTATTATCAATATTATGTGTTGGTCTTTATCACTATTGCGCTTTTTGTATAGCGCACATAGTATATCAAGAGCGGTTATATATCTATCCGTTGCGTGTGTTGAAGTCGGTGGGCGGAGCAGCTCAAGATTGGCCAGCCAGGAGTGTATATAACGTGTGCAAGGTAGAAATCTCACGAACAGGTGTCCTGTGCCTGTGGAGAATTCACAATGGGATAGTCGATGTAAGGTATGAGATAGTAGAAACAAAATACCCTTCATGACGTTTGAGTGAGGAAGCCTTTTGGGTACAAACGGTGTGCATGGCATAATAGTTACACCTTTGTGGAATAAGATATCATAATAGTATTTTGGATCAAGTAGTAGTAGCATGGTGTGTAAGTATAAGCGCATGGTTTGTAAGTGTAAGAACATGGTGTGTAAGTATAGGAACAGGACACAAATGCGGTGTGCATCAGGCAACGAGCAATATCGACTGCACGTAAAATCATCACATTAAGACATTGCTAAAAAATAACAGTATAAGGCATCATGAAAACCCATGCATGGATATACATTACATCTGCAATTTGGTTCCAAGACTTGCAAATACATCTGAGAGTATACACATTCCTTCACTGAAATCACTGCGAAGATTAGCATCTGCGAAGCTAAGCAAGGTACCTGAGCAAATAAAATAGATATAGCAGTACATGAATATAAATCTTGACTGGAAAAAGTCAAAATCAGTTAAGCTCAAGCTCCAGGTTCCTCACAGAAGGAGCCGGAAAAAAGAACTGACCTAACTGTCACCTGTGGTGCATGATGGGAGCAGGGGTCTCCTGGAGGCCTTAAAGGCAAAGTGCTCAGGGTCTCTGAGGCCTTAAAGGCGAGGTGCCAGTTTCCTTTTCTGTACAGGGATGTTATTTATTTATGCAGCCTTCCTTAGTCTAATTGCCTAGCATTAACTGTTTTCTTTGATGAAAATAAAAGGTTTTTTGCGGAATGCTCTTACTGTACATGTCCTTCTCTTACATTATATGTTTATATGTTATTTTCATACTAGAGAAATACATGTAATTCTGGCTTCTTAGCCTATTGGATATGTTTGGGGCTGCATATTCTTTATGTTATACATGTATATGTGTGTGTTTATTTCGTACTGTGTACTCTTTTTCTACTACATACACATATATATGTATTTTGTATATGCTCCGGGTTCCCGCACGTGGGCGGAGATAATTCAATGCTTATGACTATTGATGAGCATCCCCTGGAAGAGAAATAGGTACACCTTTCTCAGACCTCATCACCGACTTATTTTGCTTATGTTTAATGGTACTAGTCCATAAAACCTCTTCATAAGAGCACCAGCTGAGCTGGTCCGGCCCAGCCCTGGGTAAACCCCACAATCAAATCTCAGGGGCAGAAAGACTGTTTGCCCCATTCTGGGGTGGAGGCTCAGCCCAATGCCTGGGCGGGACACCCCAAACCCTTCTCTTTTTTATTATTTGGTGTCTGGCGGGGTTTCTTACCCTCCGTCCCCCAGACTGGGTGTCTGTCCTATCTTTTTATGTGTAGAGTTCTCCGTCCCAACTGTGGATTCTCCTCAGTCGTAAGCATAGTATTAGCTCCTAGTTTGTGAATGCCAAAAAAAAGTTAACTTACACAGAAGTGTAAGTTTACCTCTCTGAATCAGGCCTCCTGTGCCTAATCTCTATCCCACCCCCATCAATCATACGATGTGTTGGTTAAATATTCAGCAAGGCATTTCGTAGATAAAAGACTGAACAATTGGTATCTTCCAATTCTATAGCTACCGTGAGGTGCCTTCTCCATACAGCTTCTACATGTCTCTTTCCCGATTCACCCTTCTACAGGTCAGAAAATCCAACAGGTAGCGGTGAAAGTGTGCTGCATGCTAATGACTTAAAAACTACGATTTTGCATTTCTACAGGTATTTACCTTAAACAGGAGGTAATCAACTGCTAACATCTCAGCCCACACACTAACGCTGTAGTAGCTAGGTCACAGACGTACACAGATGTACATCAGGCAGTCGATCAAGAAATAAACAAAAAGACTGACAAATAGATCGAGATATAAAGACGGAAATAAAATAGATTAACAGATAGACAAATATATAAGAGAATATTTATGTGCCATGTTTTAAACTAGCACTCTATTTTGCATTCTTTGACAGTTAGTCGTCATTAGAATTCACTGACGTTTTGTACTTAGACTAGATTGTTTCAGGGATAAATAACCCTTTTAAGAGCAGTGAAACCTATTTACCCACTGCGTTTCAGAGAGCATAAAAACTGGCAATCGGAGTCACCTTTTCAGTTGAGTGCACACATTTTAAATACATCACTAGGTAATCATCCTGAAACAAGTTATTAGAAGAAGCCTGTGAACTTTCCATGAAGGCTGAGTTATTGGTATGTTGCCAAAGTTTCTGATTGAAGTGTTTTAGTACATTCCAGATTTTCAGTCTGTTTTAAAGGGGTATTTCAATTAATATTTGCCCCCATCTCTTTATGACACCTTACCCTGATCCTTATCACATTGCTTTCCTTTCCAGCCTTCACTCCTTTCCCTATCGCCCTCCCTCCCCTCCCACTTACTAATCACATCTGTGTATGTTATTCTCTTCTCTCCTTTCTAATCTCTATCTACTTCCCTCTCACACATTCCCTCCTGCCTTCACTATCACTGCCTTCCATGTCAACAAAAGATACCCTGTCCTTACCTTGACCTTGCCTTTGTCCCTGGTAAACTCGACTCCAATCTCTTCCTACTATTACCATTAGATCTATCTTTCTCCCTTGCATGTGTTTCTTTCCTATGACTATCAATCATTACCCCCTCGCACACTACTTTATGATTGGGATGAGGAAAGCCGTATGAGGGTGTAATGCTACATGGTGGCATGTTATCAAGCGGCAAAATGATAGGGCAGTTATACATTTCTGTCAAGCATACATTACATTTTAAAGTACTAAAAATTAAACAATCAACAATAAAATGAAAGAAAATTAATAACTCATAAATAAATAAACATGACCTGAAAATTGCAGGCTGAAAATTTTGCACCTGCTAATCACCACTAGCCCGTAGTTATTTAGCAAATGTGTAAATTGCATCCAATTTCGAGTTGCACCTCCCTGAAATTATAATTATGTGCAATTTACACATGGGATGCACAAACCTCACTTTACACCTGTGATTTGTGGCACGTTTATCATTCACAAACTGCGGAGCTAACCTATTGCATTCGGCTCAAGTTGTACTTTGTTTTTAATCCTGTTTTAGGCATGATTACCTCCCAACTGTCACCAATGCAGGGTGTATTTGAGCACGAAAACTGTGATTTGCAATGCGTGGGAGAAACTTTTCTTTTTAAAATGACATAGTACAGAGTGGTGTTTAACAAATACCGTCAGAAGGAGTCCACAAGTGAAATGCTCTCTGCTGACATCTGAGAATGTTCAGCTCATGAGTTTGGATTTTGCAAGTACTTCTAGGTAGATAATTTGGGTGATGGAAGAACACCTTCTTGAGAGTACACATCCTGCGCAACGGAGTGCTGCCCTATATTAAGCTTATTTTCAAAGAACGAGAGCTACGGAAACCCGGACATTTCAAATGTTAGTAGCATCCTTGATTTTAAACTGCACCAACAAGAAAAATGAAAGAGTTATGGCACATTAGAGAGGAACACCTACTTCTAAGTAAATCGAGCTGTGTCATTTACCGATTGCCAGCCTTCCCCAACTCTCACTTGGGGTAAGATTCCCACACGGGAAGATCATTCTGCATGTTACCTTCAACGGTGTTACTTAGGTGTTCCTCTCTAATGTGTCATAACTCTTTCATTTTCTTTTCACATATCAGCACCCGGCTGGGTCCCATGTGAGTATTCTTTTTCCTCTTCGCTTCACCACTCACCTGTGGCACTCACTTCTCCCGCGGCTGCGTAATCATCCATTCAGGTACCCTTAGACCAGTTCCTTTGCTCTTCAATTCAAGCAATACTGTCATCTTAATGGCCACACACTTACATTATCCTTCTCTTTGTAGATGTCCCTACATCCATAGGTCCTGAAGAGACCCTACATCACACACAGGGTCGAAACGTCGTCGACAAAGAACTAAAGCGAACCATTTTTAACCGCGCGTATCATTGTATATAGTCGTGGTCCACTCTTTGTACATTTTAGAATGGTCAACTTTTGAATATTTTGGAAACCGAATACCACGGTCACGAATTTGTCACTAATGTCTTAGGTTCCAGTTTTCACTGGGGACACTACGCACAATTGTTGTTATTTCTTCTGTATATATTGTTTATAAATATATAAACACAAACTGTGATAAAGTGTAACATAAGTGTATTTGGTCTTTTTCTCCTTGTGACATCATTTTAACCCTCTCTATTGCGATTGCGCATTTACGTACCAGTATAGACTCCTTGGCTATTCCACAGGAACCACTGTTTCTGATAATAATAGTACAATTAGAGGCATTATCTCAATGCAAATGATTGCAGTTAGATATTCACAACACAGTGACCAAAGTCAGTGGTTATCAGACCACCTCTCGAGAAGTGGAGAGAGACTTTTTTTGGATAGGTTATTACTCTCCCAAAACAATACCTTAACATATTAGGCAATCCCATGCCCAGGAGTATACTCAAAAATTAGATACACAAGTACACCCTGCTTCAGACAACCAAAAGGTTTTCTTTGTTAGGCCCTCACCCACTCTATTAGTCACCTACTCAATCATCGGGTCTCATCATCGTCCCTAACACCCAGGATGTTCTCAACCATATTCCAGAAAGCATTTTGGATATTACCGCAGGGATGGTCTTGGGAAGAAGCTAAAAATACCCTGACCACCTAGGTATCCCTTTAATATTGGTTGTTCAGATATATCTAAAAACCAACGTGGGAGGAGGGAAGGGATGTAAATTAGGGATACAATGGCCCTCTACGCTGTTGAATTAGGTATTCACCTCATGAGAGGTAGAGCAAATAGTTAAAATATCTAAAAGTTGATTCAACATTATAGATTCTACAGGCAATACATTGTGTTTCGGTATGTTGGGAAGGCTCCAGATGGCAAATGTTATTTTGCCTGGAGCAATAAAAATCCTTGTACATTTCTAAAGGCCACCCAGATGACTGACTTGCACAGAGCCAGGCTGCACAGCATCATTCATGTGGTTAGTAGAAAAACAACTTGTTGCTTACTCACAGAAATATGAACTGTGGGATTTTACTATTCCATCCGAGTAAAAATACTATTGGGTGTGGGTTTGCAGGCATTCCTTGATAGGTCCAGCTGTACACCAATTTGCAAGTCGTTTACCACTCTAAAAACTCTAGTTAACTTACTCAAATCATGGGCAGGAATAAACGTGTGTTCAAGGTGTAAATACAAGTTATGGTGTTGTAGAAAGAAGAATTTCTCCTTCTGGAACTACATTTTGCTAACTGACAAAAACCTTTAAAAAAATGTTTAGGATCAAATGCACTCTTGGATCACATTTCAGCATTCCCTTGAGTACCTAAGGGATTCTATTTGAATGTCTAAAAAAGTTAACAATCCACTCCAATCTAAGAAGCAAATTTCAGGCTAAAAAGAAAATTAGATAAATAACTTTTTAAAAATTAGTCCTATAATGCATACTGGGTAGTACAGAGGAAAACTTTGATCTCCTCATCTATGGTCTACACTGATCAATTAGTACTGGTAAGTGTCTTCGCTCGGCACCAAGGATGTTCAAGCGAGTATATACCCTGCTGTGTAAGGGGATGCCCCATTGCAATGGCGTATGGCTGGTCAACGTCCACGGTCACAGAAATGGCAGGTGCACAGTATTGCAGAAGATGATCTGAGATCCCTCTTTAGGTCTTGGCTACAAACCTGCTTTAACTGTCTGTAGGCAGATCTATTGTTTCCCATACAGGTACTTAGAGTGGGCATTGAGTTAGTTCATAGTGGATGGGTTTGTTGTTTCCCTCAGTTTGTCTGATCCCAATTCAATTTTCTCAGCACCCCCCCGCCCCCCGCATCCTGATGCTGCTCTCCTCCTTTACATCCTCTTCACGTTTTTTGGTAAATAGATTTAAGGGGCGGGCAGCCAGGTGCGTAGTGCTGCCAGACAGCTCACTTCCTTTTTCGCAATCCATGTTATTTTGCCTTTACTTTTTCCATTTTAAAGTTACAATTTACCCAACATGCACATGTGCCATGGTAGGTCAATATATTAAAAATGGACGCCTGCATCACGATATGAATGAATTGTGATGCAGGTGGTCATTTTAATGAGCCACATTTTCATAATTGTCATGAAGACTTTATTTTTTTTTTAGCTTAAATTGTTTGCTTTCTAAATGCTGCCATCCTGGAAACACAAAACTGCACTTACAAACAAAAAACAGATACCAGAGAAGTAAGAAGCAGTCATTTCACAGAACATTATACCTGCAGTATTGTCGTCACATTGTTGACAGTGCTCTGTGCTCGTGATAGTTAGGTGACAGCCAAACGCCAGTCTGCTATAATCAAAACAGCATTTAATATCATCAGAATTCAGTAGGGCATTATACGTAAAGGTTATCACTTTAATTCAGTAAAAGCATCATTATTCAAAAAGTGCTCTACACAAAGGCAACTCGCCTATCAGCTCCATTATTGATCATTCTATGTATCCACATTCTTATTATCCTTCAAATTCGATATGGAAAGCTCTCTGAACACGTTCCATCTATTCAAAGCCTTGCTATGCTAAAATAAAAAGCCCATTTAGAGGACGGTGATAACCGGATACCTGTCAATTAGTGCCAGATATTTACTCTGCCTTCCTCTATGCTGCACCACTCGATTTACAAAGTGGCTGTAAGCAGTGACCCCGGTGCCAGAGTAGCCGCCGGATATGGAAAAACATCACCCTTTCTGTGGCTGTCAAGCCGAAGGAAGGGCGTCTGATAGCAATCGACAGTGTCCGTCAGGTGCCATTTGAGCAGGTGTCCCTTTTATTTGTAGCACCACTGAAACCATTGTGGTTCAGCCAATAAATCTTTCAAATAGTGCCCAAGTCATCAGTGGAAGCTTATAGCTTGGAACTGCCCCACAATGTAGATTCATTTCCAGGGCTTACATAAGGGGCAACAGTGGTGCCCTGCTACCACGGTAAGGCAAACTTGCTGCCATGGTCTTTTGTTCAGGAAAAGAGGCTCCCACCATATGTGGGGAAGCTACTTCATAGGGAAAATGGGCGCCAAACTGAAATGAGGATGCAAGACTTCATATATACTGCTTTTTGGGATCAGAGCTCTATAAAGAGAACCTTTAAATCGCCACATTTTGCATACCGTGGACATGAAGTCCGACATATTAGCTTTGCAATTTTTTTTGTAAGAATTATATTTTCCTAAAAGCAGTTTTTTTCCCACAGTATCTTCAGCCATCTGTGCATTTATCGAATAAAGCATGGACGGAATTTAGGTTAGAGAAAATATGCATCTCCAAATATATATCCAGATGAACAAGCTACTTACCTTTGGAAATGCTCTTTCTGGTGGTCTCTATATCTAACCGCAGATTATTCACCTTATAAATATTCAGCAGGCAACTGACTGGATCCAGAAAAACTCTAAAGCAGTGCTTCTGTGTGCTGTGCGGCTCCACAGTGACTTCATTCAGCTCAAGAAATGAGGAACGGAGCCGCATATAAGTGACACCCATGCTCCCTGAAGTTGTTTTTTTCCACAGGCTAGTCCGCACCCTCAGACGTAGAACCAATCAGAAAATTGGCATGATTAATGTGCAAATTTCTAGAATGGGACCTTTTTTAGTTGGAGTCCATTCCACAGAACGAGAAGGTGAGGAATCAGGGTTTACATATGGTATCCTTCAGAAACAGCATTACCAAAGGTAAGTAACTTGCTCTTCTGATGGATACTCAAATGCAGATTCTTCGCCTTGTGAATAGGTATTTGAGCACTACCTCACAAGGTTCTGGGTCTGTGGAATGACTCAGATTAAAACGTCCTGCAGAAACAAATGTAAAAAAAAACACATTTATACAGACCTGACTGTCAAGACTGTAGTGCTTTGTAAATGTGTGCTGATGCCCTTGCACCAAATATTCAAGACAGGCTCACTGTGTGCAAACGCAGTAGTGGCAGCCTTGACTCGAGCGGAATGCGCTTGTAACCTTTCGTGGTGCAGCTTCTTAGCTACTGAGTAGCAGATTTCAATGCAGAGTACAATCCACCTACAGATGGTTCTCTTCTGTATCTCTTTGCCTTCCTTTGCTCCGGAGAAGCTCACAAAAACCAGATTGTCCACCCGGTGGTCCCTGGCACAATGTAAAAACAGAGGTCTCTTGTGAGATACAGTCGATGCAGTTTCTCTTTCTCTTTCAAGGGATGAGGCAGGGAAAAGAATGCTGGAAGGGTGATAGCCTGCCCGACATAGAAAGGTGTTATTATTTTCGTCAGAAATGCAGCTCGAGTTTTCAACACCAGTTTGCTGGAAATATTTTTTGTGTAAGGTGGCTGGACCGAGAGTGCCTGCAGGTCGCTCATGCTACATTATTGTGCTATTAAAGATGATTTTCATGGTCAAGAGGTGTAGTGGGGCGACTGTGCACTAGTTCAGAAGGCAAGCACACTAGAAAAGTGAGTACCAAATATAAGTCCTTTGGCATCACAAAGGGCTTCAGCAGAAACGTGTGTTGTAAACCTTTAACAAATCTGATCACAACAGGTGATTTGAACTAAGAAGGTTGATCTGGCAATCGTAAAAAACAGAAAGAGCTGACAAGTAGCCTATAACGGTGCCCAATGCTAGTTCTGGTTGGGCGAAAGATAAAACAAATAACAAAACATTCAACAGTTTTGGCCTGTACGGGGTTTATCTGGTAGTTTGTTGTACACACTCAGGCAAGAAATGATTACACACACCCAAAGACTGAATCCAAGACCAATTGTTTTGTATAAAAAGTTATTACTTTGTTATTTTATTTTAGAACCAATAGGAACTCAGTTGCAGGTAAGTAACAGTTTTAAGAATAGCAATACTTTTCAAATACAGTAGGCATTGTGCTGTAAAGGCATAGAAGTACCTTACAGGAGTATTAAAAATACTTTGATAATGTCAATCAAACAGTAGCAACTTAGCAAATGTAAGAGATAGACATTCAGTGCAATATGCAGAAATGCAATGCAATCCTAAGGAAGGAAGCACTTATGTACATTTGCCATTAAGTACACGACTTACACATCCAGTCTTCGGGGGTTTAGACCAACACTGGGCAAGGGTCAGATCAAGGTAGGTACTGCACCACCAGCTGCACTGGGGCGGCCGGATACAGAGGTCACTGGGCCCAATGTTAGTCAATGGACACTGGGGGCACCCACAAGAGGTGCTGGTTGTAGGTAAGTACCCGTGGTTTCAGGACACAGGCCCCAGGGGTTAAAGCAACCACAGAGGGGGGCCAGAAGGCAGCACCAACCAAACACCACCAGCAGCACAGGTGCGGCCGGGTTCAGGGGGCAAATCAGCATCAGGAACCCAATGCAAGTAAAAGGGGAAATTCTGTCGCACAAAGAGGCTGCAGGTTTGGACCAGAAGGCTGGACGAAGGTGACCAAGAGCTGGGCAGGTAAGTTGAGGTGTCGATGGATGCCTAGGCACCGCCGACTGGGCTCCCCAATATCAGGGGGGGGGGGGACTGAGGATTCAGGGGTGCCTTTTGGTGTCCGATTTTCTTTGACGGAGCCAGTCGCGGTCAGGAGGACCCTTCGTGAAGAGGCTTCAGGCATCTTTCGGAGTCCAGGTGAGGTCAGCCACCGATGGAGTTGAGGTCAGCCACTGATGGAGTCGAGGTCAAGATCACAATGGACACTACACTAGGCAGGTGAGCCACTCTGAATTGGGCCGTGGGCGTCGGGTGCAGAGTGGGCAGGAGTCGCGGTTCCAGCTGGATCCCGAGTCTTTGTAGTTGGATTCTTCTGGACAGGGCTCCTGTCCTCGGGAGATCTGGTCTTTGTTGAAGAGTGGGCAGTCTTCCTCAGGCTTCTGGCAGTCGCTGGCCACAGGACAGGCGTTGTATTCTTCATAGAGTATTTAGCTGAAGACAGGCTGGTTGGGCTGGGGCCAAGTCAGTAGTCGTCTTTAGGCTTTGCTGCATGACGTCTTCTTCGTCCTTCGTAGGTTGCAAGAATCTGAGAATCAAGGTTCAGGGGTGCCCCTAAATACTGAATTTAGAGGCATCACAGGTACTGGCAGATGGTAGCCAATTGGCTACTTGCCTTTAGGGTGACTACACCTTTCGTATGTCCACTCTCTTTGGGGAGGGGGCTTCCCCTAACATAACTGGCTAAAATCCTCACAGTCAAGATGGAGGATTTTCTAAGGAGGGGCTCACCTCTGTCTAGGGCACCTTAGGGGTGGTCCTGGCAGAGAGGGGGACACACCTCTCCTGTTTACTAATTTTCCCGCCGGCCTAGCCGTCAAAAATGTGGACATCTCCACTAGCTGGAGAGGCCGTGTTCAGCATAACAAAGGGCAGAAAGCCTTGGAGGCTCACCACCCTGAATGCTGTTCCTGTTTGGGGGTAGGTGAGAAGCACCTGCATCCCAAGCAGGCTTTGTTCCTGACCCACGAGAGCACAAGGACTCCCACCTCAGGGGGTCAGAAACATGTCTATGTGAGGCAGGCTGGTGCAGACCAGTCAGCTATACGCTAGGGAGTTGGTCGCTTTTCAAGAGGCATCTCTAAGATGCCCTCTACGTGTATTTTGTAATACAACCAACACTGGCATCAGTGTGGGTTTATTGTGCTGAGAAGTTTGATACCAAACTTCTTAGCATTCAGTAAAGCCATCATTGAGCTGTGGAGTTCGTAATGACAAACTCCCAGCCCATGTATTCAATATGGCTTCACTGCACTTACAATGTCTATGAATGGACTTAGACACTGTAGGGGCATATTGCTAATGCAGCTATGCCCTCACCTGTGGTATAGTGCACCCTGCCGTAGGGCAGCGAGGTCTGCTAGAGGGGTGACTTACCAATGCCATAAGAAGTGTTTTGTGGGCATGGCACACAGGGATGTGTGCCATGTTGACTTTTAGGTTTTGTGTGCACCAAAACACACAGTCTGCAATGGCAGGGTATATGTATGTGATAAGTGAGGGGTCTCGGAGGGTGGCACAATACATGCTGCAGACCTTAGAGACCCTCTTTGGTCACAAGGCCCTTGGAACCACTGGTACCTTTTACAGGGGACTTATATGTGGGCCAGAGGTGTGCCAATTGTGGAAACAAAGGTACAGTTTTGGGAAAGAACACAGGCGCTGGGAACCTGATTAGCAGGGACCCAGTGCACATTCAAAGTGCATCAGATATCAGGCAAAAAGTGGGGGGCAATCATGCAAAAAGGGCCACTTTCCTAAAGGGACCACTCTAACATACATGTTTTGGTATCTGCCAAGGGGAGAGTGAGACAGTTATTAAGGTGATGATTAAAATGGGTTTATGTATGAACAAAAAAACATGCTATTAGAGTAAGTTTGTTTTCTGCTGAGTGCAACTGAAAATAAGCTTACAGCAGCACACCTCTTCAGTAAAAAGATGAGCCTTTTGTATTACTGAAATAGTCCAGTTATGGTCTTCCGTTTTGGGTTCAATCTGTGCTCCCATCTAAGGCCCTTAGAAACACCTCTTTTCAATACTGAAAACCCCAGCAAAACAGTATTGCCCATAACATATGTATAACACTAGTACCTCACTAGGAGGTACTGCAAGATTAAAGACATCATACCGTAAAAAGAGAAATAACATGTTTGGGCTTTTTCTTTACTTTGAGTACCCTCCCAAAATACCTGCTCTCTGAGAACAATAGCTCTCTTGTAAGACAAATTTTCAGAAATAATCATATATTTTCACGACAAATAAAGAGTAGTTCCACTCTGCAGACAAAGGCCTTTGCATTCCATGTGCTAGGGATAGCAGTACTATCTGTGCAATCATTTACAACTTATTAGTGCTGCCACTCTTGTGGAACACTTGATAACATTTTATCTTTATGCTTTTCTTTACATATTATCAGGCCACTTTATATGGTGTTTGACCTGGGCAATTTCCCCCATACCTTTAGGAGCCATCCAAAGTCTTTACACAAGCACCTGGGTATGTATAAAGTTGGGAGAAGAAATTATTTACTTATCTGTAACTCCAGTTCTCCAACATTGCTATCTTCTTTATATTCACATGCTTGAATTATTCCCAGTCTTCAGGCTGGGAATTCCCGGTACATTAAAATAGCAGCATGCAGTGTAATTTTTTTTAGCATATAGTATATAATGGAAAAAGGCCATAGGCCTGAAACAACAGCATATGTTAGTGACACATCCACCTCATTATTAAGAACGCAAACTTCAGTCAAGTGGAAGCTTAAGCACCCCTACTCCCTCTAGAGGCCACCATAGCTCAGATTTCAAAGCAAAAGTGTGAGAATAAAATACAATGAACCTCTGACCAGGGAGGCGGGAGAGTCGCATGTGAATATATAAAAGATAATGCTGGAGAAATGGAGCTACAGTTAAGTAACTAACTTCTTGTCCAACATTGGATTTTATATTTTGACATGCTTGAATAATAATAATAATCAGAATACATTATGAAATACAACAAAGCGGGAAGCAGGCTCACCTTCAGTGAAACAGGTGCCTCAGGACTGCCTGTCCCACTGCTGCATCAGCCTCTGTGTCCACGTCTAGGCAGTAGTACTTTGTGAACGTATGCCTGCACAGCAGATGTCCTTCAAGGGCACTCGAGCATAAAGTGCTGCGTTCGAAAGAATGCCATTGGTGGAGTGCGCTCTCGCTTCTCCATGGAGAGGACCGTTAGCCTTGGCACGACAGAAAGTGATGCAGGTTGAGAGCCAGCGGGCTATACACTGTCTGGACAGGGCGTGGCCTTTTTTTGGTTGATTAAACGACAAACAGCAGGTCTGAAGTGCGTATGCCCTTTGCCTTGTCTAGAAAAACTCTGAGATATCCCTGTAAGTCCGAAGAATGTAACAATCTTTCTGAAGTTGTAGATGGGTTTGGAAAAAAGAAGCAAGAATGACAGGCTCATTCACATAAAAATCAGTTGGAACCTTTGGAATAAATTTAGGGCTGGTTCTCAGAATCACCCTGTCCTTAATGAACCGAAGTAGAGGCTCACTGATGGTGAACGCTTGAATCTCTCCTACTCTCCAGGCAGATGTTCGAGCTAGGAGAAGAGTCTTCTTTATGTATAGGTTCAAAAGGAGGTAACATCAATTGACTGAGGCCTATATTAAGTTTCCATGGAACTGGAGGATGTCGAAGAGGTGGAAAAGCTCTGAAGAGACATCTCAAATTGTTTATTGATCCTTTGGGAAAAAACAGTAGATTTCGAACTGTCAGTCCTTCTAAATCTGGAGATAGCAGTCAGATGGACCATGACTGAAGAATATTTGAGACCACTTTTAGCCAAGCTTATCAAATATGGCATGATCTGAGAAGGCTTTATTTGAAGTGGATGATGACCATTATTCCTGCACCAGAAACGCTTCTGCTTAGCGTTGTAAGTCTTACTGGAAGCTGGAGCACGAGCCTGCGCCAGAATCTGCAAACACTCTTGTGGAAGATCCAAATGGCCAAAAAGAAATAAGTTACTTACCTGTAACTGTAGTTCTCCAGTATTGGAAGCTTTCATAGATTCACATGCTTGAATCATTCCCCGTCGTCATGATGGGAGTCCCCGGTACTTAAAATAGTAGTAGTAGACTTAAATAGTCATAATACACTAATAGGTATGTATAGACCAAAGAAGGCCTAGGCCTCTTAGTTTAATAACCTATCCTAGTCCTTATAAAGAAAAGGACCACATTTTTGCCTCAACCAATCAGCACTAATCACCCTCTAGAACACTCCTGAAGGGAACTCAGAACCTCAGATTTTTTAGCACAAGTGCTATATACAACCTGTTGAGACATCTAAGGTGAGCTTCCCCCTGGGGAGGAGGGTGGGTCGCATGTGAATCTATGAAAGCTTCCAATACTGGAGAACTACAGTTACAGGTATGTAACTTATTTCTTACTCCAGTATTGGAACTTTCATAGATTCACATGCTTGAATCAGAGTAGCAAGCAGTTTGGTAGCACATTTACCATAGTTTTGACGCTTAACAGGAATCTAAACAGTGTAACCTGCAAGCAATCACCAAACGGTATAAAAGATATAACCATAATGTTAACAGTCAAGGAAAAAAGTTCCTTAAGCCTTCAAGACAATAAACCAAACTACCATATGGAAATGTGATACAGTTGAAACTAGCTAGGAGGGTAGACAGGGGTGGCTCACCTTAATGGAACAGATGCCGAAGTACTGCCTGACCCACTGCTGTATCATTGAGAACTGCTGAGTCCAAACAGTAGTGTTGGGCAAAAACGTGTCTATTCTTCCATGTTGTTGCCCGGCAAATTTCCGGAAGTGATACTCCCACAAATAAAGCTGTAGATGTTGCCACTGACCTCGTAGAATGTGCTCTGACTCTAGCGGACAGAGGTCTGCAAGCCTTTTGATGACAGAATTGTATTGCACTTACAATCCACCTGGAAATACTCTGTTTGGAGAGTGGGAAACCTTTCCTTGGTGCACTGTATACCACAAATAGTTGAGAGGTCTTACGGAAAGATTTTGTTCTCTCTAAATAAAACTTCAGGCAACGTCTGACGTCCAATGAATGCAAAGCTCTCTCAGCCGATGTCGTAGGGTTCGGGAAGAATGTCTTAAGAACTACTGGTTCGTTAAGGTGGAAATCAGATGGCACCTTTGGAATGAACTTTGGATTTGTTCAGAGCAGAACTCCATCTGATCTGAATTGCAAGAAAGGTTCCTTTATTACAAAAGCTTGTATTTCACTGACCCTTCTGGCTGAGGTCAAAGCAAGAAACAAAGCCAACTTCCAAGATAGGAATTTGATTTCTGCAGTGTGAATTGGTTCAGAGGGGCTTTTCATTAACTGTGAAAGAACCGTGTTCAGTTGCCAGGCCGGTGCTGGCGGTCTGACTGGTGGAAACACTCGAAAGAGCCCTTTGAGAAACTCTTTAATTATTCTAGAAGACCATAAGGGAGAAGAAGACGATGAGCTTCTGTACCGTGAAATGGCCGCTAAGTGAACCTTAATAGAACTATGCGCCAAACCTGATTTTGCATGAAGCAGAAGGCAAGGTAGGATCTGTTCTGGAGAGGAAGACAGTGGATGTAAACTCTCCCGATGACACCGGATGCAGAAACGCTTCCACTTGAGGGGGTACGTCTTGTTGATACTGTCAGCCCTTGCTTTGACTAGGATATTGCGGCATTCACTAGAAATGTTCAAATGTCCGAATTCATTGTATTCAGGAGCCAAGCTGACAAATGCAGGCTCTTGAGGTCCGGATGTCGCATCTGTTCCTGGTTCATAGTCAGGAGATCTGGAATCACTGGAAGTTTGAAGTGTGGGACTTGCGATAGGAGAAGCATTTCCGTGTACCAGTGTTGACGAGGCCATGCCGGAGCGATGAGGATCAGTTTGCATAGCTCGACTTTCATCTTTCTCAGGACTATTGGAAGAAGAGGAATGGGAGGAAAAGCGTAAGCAAAGATGCCGGACCATGCAATTGAAAAGGCTTCCCCCATGACCCCTGTTGGGGATGCCAACTTGCATAGTACCGGCATTTGCTGTTCTGGGGAGTTGCAAATAGGTCCAAGTTCGGTGTGCCAAGGCGCAGGAATACGCTCTTCAGGGTCTGGTGGTGCAGCTCCCATTCGTGACACAATGATGTCAGTCTGCTTAACGTGTCCGCAATCGTGTTCTGAAGCCCTGAAACATGTTCTGCTCGAAGGCAGATCCCGTGGTCTATGGCCCATTCCCACAACTTGTAGGCTTCCTTGGAGAGAAGGCGAGATTTAGTGCCCCCTTGCTTGTTTACGTAGTGCATCGTTGTGGTATTGCCCGTTCGGACTAGCACTGATGAATTCTGTATCCTGGGCAGAAACGCCTGGAGGGCCAGATACACAGCTTTGAACTCTAACAAATTTATGTGGGATTGAGTTTGAGCTTGATGCCATTTTCCGCTTACTTGGAGTTCTTGTAGGTAAGCTCCCCATCCCTCTAAGGACGCATCTGTTGTGATCACTAGTCGTGCGGCCTCCTGATGCAAGGACATCCCTGCTGACAGATGGTCTGTGTCTAACCACCACTCTAGGGCCTTCACCATACGAGGAGTTACTCTGACCATGTCGTTGAATGAGCCTACCGACTGTACCCACTGTCTGTCCAGCTCTTCCTGGAATGGGCGCATCCTGAGACGACAAAACGGAATCAGTGGTATGCACAACGACATCATCCCTAAAAGTGATTTGAAAAGTCGGACCGAAAGTGACTTTCTTTTGATGGAATTTGCCAGAACAAGGAATCGCTGCTGACGTTCCTCTGCTGTGTATGCTTTTAAACAGACCGTGTCCAGTACCGCTCCTAAGAAGACAATCTTTTGTGACGGATTCTGATTGGATTTTTGCTGATTTATAGTCAGACCCAAGCTTCTGAAAAGATCTGTGCAGGCCTCAGTGGACATTCTCGCTTCTCGCTCGGACGGGGCTTTCATAAGCCAGTCGTCCAGATACAGGAAGACTTGATGTTTCCGTTGTCTGAGAAATGCTGCAATAGGAGCGAGACACTTTGTAAAAATCCTGGGCGCCGATTTGAGACCAAACGGGAGCATTCTGAACTGGTAGTGGCATCCGGCTACCACAAATCTTAGGTATTATCTGTGTTTTGGGTGAATAGGCACATGGAAATAGGCGTCTTGGAGGTCTAATGTTTTCATGAAATTGTGCTGGTTCAGGAGCTTTAGTACCTCTTGTAATGTTATCATTCTGAAAGATTGTTTTTACAGATATAGATTGAGATTTCAAAGGTCCATAATTGGTCTCCACTGCCTTAACTTCTTTTTGATTAAGAAGAAACAGGAGTAGAAACCCGTGCCCCTGCTTGAGAATGGAACTTTCTCTATCGCCCCTTTGTACAGCATGATCTTTACCTCCTGTTGAAGAGCCTTGAGATGTTTGATGTAGGAGGCTTGTGGGGGAGTTGTAGTTGGTGTTTGAGTAAATTCGAGAGTGTGTCCAAATTGAACTAGGCGCAGAACCCATTGGGCCGTAGTAATAGCTTGCCACTGGTGAAGGAAGTGTGAAATGTTGCCTCCCAGACGGGTAGGACGAGATTGAAACGATTGGCTTGGTGACCTGAGATTTGGAGCCGGAGATGCATCATTGGCGGTGGCTAGTATCCTTACCAGCCCTTGACATCTTTCCTCTATTTGCTCTGACATAGGATGTCTGAGGTGGTTGTCTTTGTTGGAACTGAGGTCTGTATCATCATCATCAATAAATCTTTATTCGGCTTAAGCAGCCATAAAAGAATACAAATAAGGAAAACATTCAGCACATTAAAAACATCACATAAGGGATCCATAAACCTTGTCAATACATAGAATAAAGTGCATTTCTAATGGGCTTTACAGCAGCTAAGTAGACCTCCAACATTTCCGGATTAATTAAAAACCATAGCCTTCAAATGAACATACTTCCAAAAATTCAGCATCTGGCGGCAATTCATAACATCTATTTATATTTGCAAAGACATTATCACAGTATATAATAGCCAACTAGACGATATTCTAAAAACAGATCCTAAAAAGACCAGGTTCATACGACTCTTTAGATAAAACGGTTTCACTGGGACAACTCAATGTGTTCTAATTCATATCTTTTCCTAATGGCCAGAGATACTTTTATGTAACTGGCTATTGCACTACAAATGTCGGGGGTGGCCAATGATTGCAAATATTTAAAACCATCAACATATGTATACGGTCTGTATGACTGTGACGTGGAAGAATACGCCGGGTAACGATATTGCTGGTAACCCCCTCTATAGGAAGGTTGACCTCTACCCTTTGATCCCCGAAAGGGCGTTTTACGAAACTGCATCATCCCCGAGGACTTGGCAGTGTCCGTGTCTGCCTTGATGGTTTTAAGGGCTTCTTCTACATGGCTGCCAAAAAGAGCCTCTCCATCGTATGGAAGGTCCAATATCTTGTTCTGGACTTCAGGGCGAAAGGAGGTGGCCTTAAGTCAGCCCTGTCTCCTTAGGACTGCTGAACCAGCTAATTGTCTGAATCCTGTTACAGCAACATCCATCGTGGAGTCTATAATCTCGTTAGATGTTCTTTTCCCTTCATGCAATATCTTTTTTGCCTCCTCGTTAACATCTTCCGGCAATTGATCAATATAGGAAGCAATGTCCCACCACATTTGGCGATCATAGCGCCCTAAAATCACCAAGGAATTTTTTGCCTTTACTGTGAGAGCTGACATTGATGAGAATCTTTTCCCAATAGAATCTAAACGTCTGCACTCTTTGTCCGGAGGCGCAGAAAGGGGTACTGTAGGATTCTTCGAGCGGCGTTGAGAGGCCTGCATTACTACTGAGTCCGGTTTTGGGTGTCCTGAGAGGCACGCTGGGGCGTCCTCAGTTGTTTTGTACTTTTTATCTAGACGTGGGAGCACCGCTGGCACAGATGCTGGGTTCTTCATAATTCTAACCCCTTCCTCCCAAATATATTCACTTATGGGAATAAACCTCACTGACTTACGAAAAGGTTCCTTAAAGTCATATAGAAAGCAGTTTGCCTGTTTAGAAGGCATTGGAATGGCAAACCTTTTCGCAGCACGCTCCAACAGATTGTGAAATCCCCCAATATCCTCAGGTGGGGAATCTACCGGAAGAGGAACAGGTGAGGCTGGTGAAGACATCCTGTAGTCATCCCATTCAGAAACTGTATCATAAAGCTCCCCTTCCTCGTCAGAAGAAACTGGTTCCTGGAGAGGAACAGATTGAGGAGTATTCAGCACTGAAAGGATAGTAGGATCTCTAACTCTCACTGGCGATGTCACCTGAGGAGGAGGAAGCATAATAGACGGGTCCAAAGGCGGGAGTCTTGCAGCATAAACTGTAAATCATTCAATAATGCAGACGGCATTGTGACCATTTCCTCATGGTACTGATGAGGTTGTTCAGGCTGGGTAAAATAGGTTTGACCATAGTAATGTTGTTCTTCCTCATCCTCATGTGGTTGACACGCGACGTGTAATTCTGAAGGACTATATGCAACCCCAAAGGGACCTTCATCGTCATCCCCTTTCTCAGAATCTCCCTCCTCCAAAAGGTTTGGGTAAGAGAGGAGTAATTTTGCTGGGTGAGGTGTGTTCAGGCATGATTTCTGATGCCAGAATCTTTTTTGGTGTAGTCAGTTTCAAAGATGCAATCTTCGTCGACGAATGCGTCGACGATTGTGTCGACGACGGCGTCTTCACTTCTACAGCTTTTACTGTACTTGCCGCAGGCGATGTCGTTGACGACGATGACTTCATCGGCGCCTGAAGGTTCGTCGACGGTAGAGACTTAGTCGACACCGGTGACTTCAATCTCGTCGATGGCAATGTGTCCGACGACGGTGGAACACTCGTAGATGGTGATGACCTCGCCGACCCTTTTTGCGCCGTCGACTTTTCCGTCGACGGTGGCGACGCCGACGATGATCCCGTCGACAGTATTTTCTTCGACGATGTAGTCAGTTTCGACGACGAGAGCTTCGTTGACGGTGTGTCAGCCTCCTTGTGAGATATCAAGGAGATGGTTGATGAAACTGGACCTCGCGTCGACAATGTAAGGGTCGTCGTCGACGCTGAAATAGCCATAGAACATGTAGTCGACGTGCCAGAAAAGCATCCTTTTGTCGTCGACGGCGCTGAAGTACTTTTCTTTACTGACTGAAAACTTCCTGACAGGATTTCAGAAATAGGTGTTTTGAAAGTCAGTTTAAATTCTGTAGGAGGTGTTTTTGGTTCAGTCACAGTCCTTGGCTGTTCTTTTTTATGAGATCCTTTGCGCTCAGAGGAAGACTCATGAGAAGACTTCTTGACACACTTTTTAGCAGGTTCCTTATCAGACTGCGATGACTCTCTTGCCCTTTTTGAAGAGGCTTTTGTAGATGTAGACTGGTCACTCTCGGAGTTTGACACAGGGTCTGATCTAGTTTTTAATTTTTGAAGCCAGATGAGAAGACGTCCTTCTCTGTCACTAAGGGTTTTATTAGAAAAAGTACGGCAAAACTTTCATTCAGATGCCTTATGAGATGGATATAGGCAGTAAATGCAATTCATGTGGTGATCATCCACATAAAGTCTTTTCTTCAGGCAAGTGGCACATTCTCTGAAGAGAGCCTTCTTAGCCTTTTCATACATAGTCCAAATATACTGGGACCCAATAAAAGTAGGAAGATGATATTAAGAAATATATATAAATTGCACTTTCCTGTTAAAGAAGTCTAAAATTCACTTTCTTGATGAGAAAAAACTGAGCAGAGCTCAGAGGAGACTCCCTAGCACAACGTGCAGTAGAAAATCTGAGGTTCTGAGCTCCCTTCAGGAGTGTTCTAGAGGGTGATTAGTACTGATTGGTTGAGGCAAAAATGTGGTCCTTTTCTTTATAAGGACTAGGATAGGTTATTAAACTAAGAGGCCTAGGCCTTCTTTGGTCTATACCTATTAGTGTATTATGACTATTTAAGTCTACTACTACTATTTTAAGTACCGGGGACTCCCATCATGACGACGGGGAATGATTCAAGCATGTGAATCTATGAAAGTTCCAATACTGGAGTAACAAGGTGGTAAGGTACCATGCTGTCAGGGTCAGAGACAGGACTGTGGTGAAGAATCTCTTCTTCTTGATGCCTGGACAATATCCTGGGATGCACCTTCGAGGGAACGGCTGGACGTGCTGCCAACTACTGCCAACTCGTGACCCAGTACTGGCAAGGCCACGCCGGAGCATGAGGATCAGAATGCAGTGGTCTACCTTTGCTTTCTTCAACACCCTAGGGATCAGGGGAAAAGGAGGAAAGGTGTAGGCAAATATCTTGGACCGACTGATAGAAAGAGCATTGACCATTGTCCCTGTATTCCAGAACCTGCTTGCAAAGCGCAGGCATTTTTTGTTGATCAGAGTGGCAAACTGATCAATTGTGGGGTAACCCCACTGATTGGAAGTGCAATCCACCTGTTTCTCTTCTAGTTCCCACTCGTGACAATACGTAATTTGCCAGCTGAGCGCATCTGCCTGATTGTTCTGGCAGCCTGGCAGATGTGACAAAGGACTGTCTATCCTGTGAGAAATGGCCCAATTCCACAGCAGTTGAGCTTCTTTTGAAAGGATCCTGGACTGTGTTTCTCCTTGCTTGACTATGTAGAACATGGGTGTGGTGTTGTCTGTTCTGACTAGGACTGGCTGACTTGCCAATCTGGGAAGAAAACCTTGTAAACCCAATCTTATGGCACAGAGTTCCAACACATTTATGTGGCGCTTTTTCTCTGCTTGTGACCAAAGGCCTCTTGTTGAAAGCTCTTGCAGGTGGGCTCAACATCCGGCCATGGACGCATACGTGGTGAATAACATCCTTTCTGGTATTGGTAGGAAAGAGAGACCTACAGTTAGATTTTATGGAATTCTCCACTAGATCAGAGCTTGTTTCAAGTGCTTTATGGCGCAGACCATTGATTTCCAAGAGCCTTCCACTTGCCTCCTTTGCGAATCCAGATCTTGCTGAACAGGTCTCATGCAAAGCCTGCAAAACGGAATGAGACCTATACATGATCCCATCATACCTATTAGGACTTGTATTACCTCACTTTGAATGCTTTCCAGCAATAGTCTTCCACAGTGTCTGTAACTTTCTTATCCTTTCTGACGATGGAAAGGCTTTCCTGTTGAGTGTAGCACCCAGAAATTGGATTATTGATTGGGGCACCAATGAAGATTTCTCCCTGTTCAAAGTGAGGCCTAATATCCGGAAGAGGTTGATGAGAGCATTCATGGATGCTTTTGCTTGGTCACTGGATGGCTCTTTGACTAACCAGTCATCCAGGTATGGAACACCTGGTGACCTTCTCTCCTGAGAAAAGCGGCAACTGGAGCAAGACATTTGTTGAGTATTTGCGGCGCTAATTTGTGGCCAAAAGGGAGCGCCTTGAAGTAGTATGGCTGACCCACTACTGAGAATCAAAGAGGGGTCAGGGGGGGAGCTGGCTGTCAGGATCTTTTCTGATTATCATTGGTTCAAACTTGTGAGGAACCTTTTTTCCTTCCTACAGACCTCCCATAAGCTCGCCATTGGTTTCAATTAAAGGAGTATCCTTGATCATATCAAGACTGTCTTTGAGGTAATAACAGCATCCTTGAGCTCTATACTAGTTGAATCCTGCTCTGAAATTTTGTGATCTCCGTGAGCCACAAAAAGTAGATGTCCCAATCCTGCAATACTTAAGACCTTTCAGAGCTTCATCAACATGTTTACCAAACAGAGTGAGCCCATTAAAAGGCATGTCTAGGATTTTAGATTGGACATCAGTACGGGAAGCTGTGGAATTTAACCAGCCTTGCCTCCTTAGTACAGTCCCTCCTGCCAACTGACGAAAACCTGTATTTAAAGCATCCATCGTCACGTCAATAATGAAAGAAGAGGTTAGTTCGCCTTCCTTTAGGATAGCTCTTGCCGTTTCACACTTATCCTCAGGGATAAGATCGAGAAATGGAATTATGTTACATCTAGCAATTGTAACAACCTAGAATTGCCAGTGCATTGGCTGTCTTAATAGAGGTTGCTGCCATAGAAGAAATTCTTAGCCCCAGATTGTCAATATGTTAGTTGTCCTTGTCTGGCGGACTAGACGATGGTATTATTGGGGTGTTGGTCCTTCTCTGAGATGCTGAAGCAATTACAGAATCTGGCCTAGTATGACCAATGAGGCAAGCCAGAGCTGTATCTGGGGCTCTGTATTTCTTTTACAGACTAGGTATCACTGCTGGAACGGTAACAGGTGTCTTCATTAATTTCGGACCTTCTGACCAGATATAACCAAGAATAGGTATGGATTTAACATATTTCCAAGGTTGCACTTTAAAATCACATAGAAAACATGGGTGATCTACAGAGGTCGTTGGCAGGTTGAATTTCTTGGCAGCTCTTTCAATCAAAGAATGAAATTTAGAAATATCAACTTAGCATTTTGTTTTCCAGAATAGGTAGAACCATATGAATAAACATTATCCATGTCATCTACATGGACCGATCCCCTTGGCGTCGGAGGAGGAGGTAGCAGTGATGGCTGCCTATCAGGTGAAACTGGTAAAGGTGCAGGTTGAGGAGGTGGGAGGAAGGGAGCAGCAGGTAACCCCATGCTAGGGTTAGAAGATGGGTGCTGCGGCAACGATTTAGTAAAAGTATCCATTTGTTGCAACATTGATAAGAACGCCATTGGCTCTTGGACCACATCTGGTTCTCTGTAATACCAGGGTGGTTTCTGCCTTAAAACCAATCGAGTACTCCTGCTGACACACATTCACTGTAGGGCTCCTCATCATCCATTATGTACTCTTCAAAATCTGGGAACTATCTCATATCCAATTACGTTGGATTGTAAGCTGTCAGTAGGGCATAATGACTAGCCTCTTCATCTTGATCTGACTGCAATAATTGCACTAGGGGCACATCCATCACCTATAGAGGTGAAATAATTCTCCTCCCATGTTTTTTTAATGACTACGCTGATCCCAACGGTGTTGCTGTCGACGGTATGGTCTTCGAAGCCGACAGTATGGCTATCTTAGATGACAGTATGGCCATCGTCGACAACAAAATAGCCATCGTTGTTGAAAGGTATCGTTGTCACCGGTAAGGTCGTCGTCGACGAAAAGGTCATCGTCGTCAACGGATAGGTCATCGTCGTCAACGGATAGGTCATAGTCGTCGACTGTAAGGTCATTGTCATCAACAGTGCCTTCATCGACAGAATGCTTGAATTCGACAGTGTTGTGATTGTCATCTACTACGTCTGAGATAAAGCAGAAGACTTCACTGTCGACGGTCTCAACAGCTACGAGATTTCTTGTGACGCCTTCTTCTTCTTTGACACAGGTGAGTCTCTGTAGTGCTTAGACTCTGGTTTGTCAGCAGAGGAGAAGGCTGCAAGAGCTACATCAAATAAATTACGCTCAGGAAACTGAGTCTCCTCTTGTGCGCTGTCTATATTGAAGTGCTTAGTGGGGCACTTCTCAAAGAATCCTCCTCTGCTGACTTATATTTAGGATAAACTGACATATTTAGGATAAAGGCAATAAATTCACTGAGAGTGTGGGTCACCGGTGTAAATCTTCTTGCTGCCACAAGATAAACAGGTTTTAAAAATAGATCTTTTCTCTTTGTCAGCCATCGTGACAGCTGGTGACAGTTGCTTGTCAGGGCAATGATCTCCCTGGGCCAGTAATTGAAAAAATCTTTCCCTAAAAATAACTCCTAATACAGTATGGCTGAAGAACGGACTGGTTCAAATCCAGGGCAGACCAAAATGGAAACAATTTCAGGTTCACTGAAAGGTTAGAGCAGAGCTCTAACAGGGGACTCTCTCACATACGACGTGCGGTAGAAAGCTGAGCTATGGTGGCCTCCAGGGGGAGTAGGAGTGCTTAAGTTTCCACCTCATTGGCTGAAGTTTGGGTTCTTTCAATATTCATACTGTGTTGTTTGAGGCCTATGGCCTTTTTGCAAATATACTATATATGTTGTATATTTTTACACTGTATACTATATTTTAATGTATTGGGGATTCCCAGCCAGATGACGATTCAAGCATGTGAATATATAAAAGATCAAATGTTGGAGAAATTAGCATTTTTGGGGGGCGTGGTCGGCAAGATGGCAGATTAGACGTATTTTTGGACACCTCTGCATGGCCCACCTAATAATCCTACATAATCTGGTGCAGAGATTGCCTTTCATGCAGAAAGAGTGTGCTTGCAGGTCTCTGTGGGACTCCAAGGGTCCCAGGCACAGAGCTGGAGGCTGCTGTTGCGTGGTGGCAAGGACAGAAGGGAACAGTGTGTACAGGCACCCTAAGATGGCGGCATGCTGCTGATAAAGCGAGAGCCGGATTGAAGTCCCTACATGGCGGGGGAATTCTCAGTGAGAGGCGGCGGTCCGGCAGCGAGTGCTGTGTGAACCGGCGGGGTGGATCAGCACGGACGCCTGGAGTGTTGGAGGGGCCCCCACCCACGGCAGCCTGACAGGAGCAAGCCGGCTGAGGGAACAGACTGGAGCTGGCTGGGTGCGCCAAGGTGTGGCGCCAGAGAGAGGCCCCTGTCTCCCGGATCTACCAGGGAGAACAGACACTGCTTGGGGCAGCCCCGCATGAGGAAGGGGTGAGGAGATGGAAAGACAGACATGTTGGCTGAGGCCATTGGGAGACGCTCACCAGGCCCCGGTGGAGTTAATAACGAGGCAGCAGTGCCCGAGGCACACTGGGAAGAGCTGCACTGTGTCAGCCTGCATTGTGGATCTTCCTGGGGCCCCCTGGCCGGGTGAAGGTGGGGTGCCAATCATGAATGTGGACTGAGACTCATTGAGAAGACCGACTTGCTGGGGTGAAGCCTGGAAGGACCATGGTGGGGCTACCTGGCGCGAAGGGGTGTCGCTGCAGATATCTGGACTAGTGGGGAGTGACCCCCTTTTAAAAAACCCTGGCAGACGATAGTGTGGATGTGGCTTCCCCTAGCGGATGAGAACACTACATTATCAATAAACTTGCCAAGTGGGCAGGCTGCATACATTAGAATAGCGGGGGGCTGGCACTGAAGCCCCTTACTCGCAGTAGTGGTACTCATAATATGGTGTGAGATAAACAGGGCAAGCAGACCCAGACAACACTGTAGAACAATATACTGTTGCGGCACTGGACAAGACTGAGACACATGCTGGCATGGCACAGGGAGTGGGAGCACAGCAGATCCTACAACCTCAGACCTGACGAAAACCATTATTGACACAAAAGCCCTTTTTATTTGGTTCCTACAAATATAGCAGGACTGTGTATTAGACCAACCTAAACTTCACAGTATAGAGACTCAGGCCACATATACCATCACTGTGAATAGGTGGGTTTCCAACTATCTCACAGTACCACATCTAACCCCTAAACCAATTAGGGTAACAGATGTTGCTGGCAACCTCGAACATGACACTCTGATTCTCAAGGAATCTGAGGAAACAGATCTAACCTTCTCATTTGGTCACACTTACATGCCCAAGGTAAACACAAGGAAGATACGGCAATGCATTTTCAAACATTTATTGAAATGATTGCATTTTTGCATAAAAAGCATGAGCTACGTTTATAAGAAAGATGAGATATTCTAATGCAATCAGTATTATTAGCATGGTAAACAAAATGAACAATTCAACTATGTTAAATGTTGCTAATCTTTGCTCACTCTTATCTGTATCGAATACTATACTAAAGAGAGCTTAACAGGAGTACCCTCTGCCAGATCAGTTGGGCTAGCCTAACCCCCATACCTTGGTCTTAGATGTCAAGAAGCACTGCACAGGATATCTTTTTTAGCAGGATGGAGGTCGGAGTCAGCAGGGCTGTATCTCAGTCACAGATCGCAGCGGTTCCGTGATAATCCTAGCATGGAAATGCTCCTCTAAAACAGCCTTAGCACAGAAACTGTTTATACAATAAAGTACTGCTCTTATCAACTGTGTCCGAGGCGCAGAGAAGCTTGTTTGGTTTCGTCTAGCTAAAATGAAGTGTCTCCTAACGAGCACAGAAAGAAAGGAAACAATGGCATCGTGCTCTACATGTACGACCCTGGAATTAACTGTACAGACTACAGGGTGTCAGTGCCTATCAGAGAACAGAAAGTGTGGCAAAGGGCACCACGACAAATATGTCAACCTAAGGAGTTGAATCTAAAATGGAGAATACATGTGCACGACACTACACCCTGGAACTCAAAGTAGATACGAAATGGCCCTCCTGCAAACAGATTTGCAAAAAGTAGTGGATAGACAACAGCCTTGTCTGAACTCCGAACAACAGTGTTTAAGATACAAGAAACAACAAGAATCCTTCATGAGAGGGTAAAAGATGAGGAAGAAGATCAGGCAAGAATAACCTTTGCTTTTTAGGCTTCCTGGAAAGAGCGCAGGGCCTGGCGCCGTACCTCTTCTTGGAGGACTGGATCTTTAACGTGCTGAAACCAAAGGGTCTCTCTAAATACTTTTCAGTGGAAAGAGCGCACAGGGCACTGGGGCCCCTTCCCAGATATTGCAGTGGGCCCGATGGCGCGATACAGAGTAATACGATGGGACCAAAATACAGATCTATCCGGACTATACACGGCAGGTGCCACAGGACAGGAAGTCATTTGAAGCCGTGAAGAGAAGATTACGAAGAGAAGGCCTGAAATATATGTTCCTCTACACAGCCAGGCTCAACATGCTCCAGGATAATAGCACTCGTTTTTTTTTTTGCTACACCGGAGCTTGCATGGGACTAGCTGGACACTCTGGGTGCTCATGAATCTGGGAGATATCCAGGATCCCGGCGATTGACCCTGGGTGCCACGGGACCTCTAGGCCCCCGAGCCTCGCAGATGCCCGAGTCTTAGCCTCGAAGTTTTGAAGTGGCGAAGAAAAATACGCTTGTCCCTGCGGGCTGAGGCCGAGGCCCGAGAGGCTGGAAGAAGGTAGCCTGTAGGGAGACTCTGGGCGACCAGTGAAGCAATTTTTCAAGAATTGGTCTGAACAGCTCCGGTCAATAGGCAGGAGGCAGCAGAAGAGCACCCGGGCAGTGCATTCTTTGGCATCTCCCCCACATTTTTCATTTCTTTGTCCATTATGTTTTCCTTATTTTTGTTTACTCGTTTTCAGAGTTTCAGTTGGTCTGCTGGACACCACACTGCCCACTGGACCTTGGACTTCGTGTCTGACACTTCAATATGTGGATTGTGGGAGTGTCGAGCAAAGCAGGGAACATGTTTGATTGGGTATGGAGGGAGCGGTGAGCAGGGAAGGAAGGGACGATACACTGGCTAAGATTCTGTGGAATCCTTTGAACGAATGTTTGCATTAAGCGTTGTGGAACTGCTGATCATATTAAGGTCCGAGGATAAATGATGGTTAGAAGAATGTTCTAGCTCTTTGGTTGTATTTTTCAGTGCAGTGTGGACATCGGTCTCCAGGACACACACTCCTCTTCAGGGGTGATATATTGGCTTTCTGTTGCATTGCTATCTACAGAGGGACGGGGGGACTTGGACCATACCAGAGTGAGTTAAAAAGATGACTGAGGAGATGGTGTTCTTTACCTGGGATAATGCGGGAATTAAACAATTTTACAAAGCGACACAGAATTTTCTCTGCTCTATGAAGGCAGTGGGTGGGGGTAGCCTTTCTTCAGGAGACACATTTAACACATCAAGAACATACTAAACTGGCCGCGATGTGGAGGGAAAATATTTCTCTGCGGTTCATTCCTCCTATACTGGGGAAGTGTCCATTTCGGTGGATAGGAGGGTACCCCATGTGGCTGGGGAGGTAATAAAAGGCACAGAAGGTTGGTATCTCCTGGTGACAGGGGGCGCTGGATGGGACACATGAATGCTTCCTCAGTGTCTACAGACCTAATATTGACTATCCCACTTTTGTTCCTAAACTGCAGGAGGTAGCTCTGCCATACCCAGGTACCCATATGATATGGGTGGGGGTTTCAATTATGTGACATCCCCACAGTTGGACAGACACCCTGCAAGAGATAACCCCCTAAATAAAATGACAGTGAATTTGACCAAGGCCACAACACATATGCGCCTAGTGAACCTGTTGCGTCTTCAGAATCCACAGACCAAGAAGTACTCCTATTATTCACCCCCTCATGGCTCATACAGTCGACTAGATTTTTTCATTAGCCAGGAATTCTGGACATCTTGTGGGGATGTGACCTATTTGGGTAGACTTCTTTCAGATCATTCCCCCGTGGTCCTCACACAAACATGGAAGACCTCCGACGCGAATACCCACATAGAGATTAAGGGCGCAGACCCTTTCAGACGCAGTGTTTGCTGGATATATCCATCATACTCTCCCCGCTTACTTTGAGGACAACTGGGGGACGACGGCTAATCGAGCCACGGAGTGGGAAGCTATGAATGTAGTGATATGGGGGCTGCCATTGGTCGCACCGTAGGAGTGGTGGGACAGCTGGATAAAGAGATCCAGGAGGGGGAGCAATGACTGGGAGAACTACAGGCCCGACAACCTCAGGGGGACTTGAAAACTTTATCAGATACTAAATGAGACATACGTCAGGCTCGATAAATACTCCCATAAACAGTTCAGCCAGCACCTGCATAGGGAAGGAGATAAGAGCAGAGCAATGCTGGCCTGGCTACTAAACAAAGAATTACATAGTCCCTGTATTGTCATAGTGACTGATGCCACAGGACTGGTACACAACACACAGGTTGCTATAAATGAGGCCTTTAGCGTACACTTGCAACAAGTGTATGCGCAGCAAACAATCCCTGACAGACATCAGATTAATGGGTATTTACGATCGGCAAGAGTGTTCTGTTTGACAAATGATAAGGAGGGAAGAATTGGACCACCCTATCACTAGTGAGGAACTTTGTGATGGCCTAGTTGATATGCAAAATGGGAAGACACCAGGGACAGATGTACTGACCCGAGTTTTAATTATATGGCACCGGGACTGTTGATGGATAAGCTACATTTTTTTTAAACACAAACTTTATTGCATTTCTTTATCATGACAAGCATGAGCCATTACAGGAGAATGGTTTTCATCTAGTGACTGTACATAACAAGGTGCAGTCAATAATACATATAAACACAGTGTGTATTGGCCTCGGATTTCATTCACAACAGAGCAGATACAATAAAGAAAAAAAAGACATCAGAAATCAATTAATGTAAACAGCCCCCCACCCGGATCCCAAACTAACCTAACACCCTCTATGTGCTCCAAAACAGAAGGGGAAAGTGTCCATTCAAGTGCAATGCAGTACTGTTACGGGCCTAGTAAGATAAATGGAGCCCTCACCTACCTAGGACCCCAGAGGCATAATCAATGCTGGACTAATGTGTACCATCTCATTGAGAGACATTGACCCCTCTGGGCTCAGGAACGTGTATCTTAAAGCTTTCTAGCAACATATCCCATTCCATAGAGATTGGTGATTTACGAAGCCCCCTATATTCCGCTCGTCTGAGAGCTAAACTTTCGGCAAGGCCCCACCAGTGAACCTCCTCCTGCCAATCTGCTAATTTAGGGGCCAGTGGGGACTTCCAACTTCTAGTGAGAAGGCGTTACCTCAGCAGTAATGCCAATTTTGTGAATCGCGCAATTATTTTGGAACCTCTAGGTCTCATTGGCACTCCCAATATACAGTGTCTCATATAATTCAGCGGGCCTAGCCCGTGACCTCTCCCAGCACTCCCGCCACCCATGCCCAGTAGTTCGAGAGCTGTAGGCAGACAAGACAGCATGTGCAGCAAATCCATGCACTTTACCCCAAAACGGGGACATGTTGAGGAGGCAGAGGGGTATATCCAATTAATTTTACGAGGTGTTAAGAATGCCCTATGGAGAATTGCAGGGGGGGGTTGACTTATCTAGTACTGCATTGAAGTCTTCCGAGGGTAAGGCACCCCAGTCAGCAAGGACGGTCAACAGGTGTGTGTAAAAGGCGTCTTGGTCTGTATTACGTGCATATATACACCTCAACACAATCACTTCTCCATTCAGGTTACCCCGCACCAACACATATTGGCCCTGTGTGTCCACCCTCGAGTTCTGGACCTCAAACGAGACTCTGGCCTGGAGCCAGATCACCGCCCTATTCCAAATAGAAAGTATATAATAATTGACCCCTCCAATGGTTGCGCAATTTGGTAGCCTCTGAGGCCACCAGGTGGGTTTCTTGAAAAACGGTAATGTTGGCCTGGTGTCTATGCAGCTTGGATAATATTCGGTGTCTTTTTTGTTCGGATCCCATAGCCCACACATTCCAGGCTACCAGGTTATACTGGTTACTCACAGATGCCCTTTGTGTATCTGTGGCACTGCATACTCTACGGGGCGCTGCACGCCTAAGAACATCTCCCCCCTCCCATTAATACTGGCAACAAAATCAAACATATTAAACCAATTTCCCAATACTTGGTCCATCGATTTCCAGTCGTTTGACCAAACCTGAAAAAAAGATGTTAACAATGTAAACCTCATAAACCAGGTGCACCTGCTATAGGGGTGCATACAGCCAAACCAGCAACAAGTATCATAAAAGCTCAGCATGGATGAAAGAGCGATCAAATTCTATAAGATCCCCGAACCTGCACCAGGTGAGGGTATGTGCTATTTCAGTGCCAGTTCATATTGCTCCCTTCAGCCCATCATAGGAGCCAAGTGGTTTGTCAAGTAGACAGGAGCCAGTAGCGCACAACCCCTTATGAGGACTTCTGTACATCTGAGAAGCAAGGAGCCAGGCATAATGGTGTAGTGCATAGTGGCTATACTTAGTCTTTCAGGTGTGCTCAGCTCCAGGTACGAAGTGTTGCTATGACTTCCCTTATAAGTCGTTTGCACTTTGTGGAGTAACTGTTGGAAACAGTGCTATACTACTAGCTGAATCCGAGTCCAAGGCACTGTTGTAGGATGAACTGGAGCTGATGGGCAGACGTGTGGTCCGCAAAGTAATCGCCGATCTGATCGCTGCCAACTGGCCTTCCAGCACTTGCCGTGGGAAAGGAGCCCCTGCCTCATCTTAGTCTTACGCTTCACCTGAGGGGATGCTATGCTTGTCTTTTCCGGTCTCTGAGAATCAGGAAAGTGCTGGTCCAACCAATCCAGGACCTGCTCCGGGGCGTTGAAGAAGTGAGCCTTTTGGTCATGCAGTACTTTGAGTTAGGCAGAGAAGAGGAGGGCATATGTGAGGCCCTTGGCTCGGAGTCGCCTCTTAACTTCCTGAAAGGATGCTCTCCTCCACTGCACCGCAATGGTATTATCAGGGAAGAGGTAGACCCTTTTGTATATATTGTCTATAAGGATAGGTGCACAGTCCCTGACTGCTTGTAACAGCACATGCCTATCTCTAAAATTAAGGATCCTGGCCACAATGTGTCTCGAGGGAGCACTGGGAATAGATGGGAATAGATTTCCTGGTAGGGACCCTATGGGCCCTCTCCTCCACAAGCATGTCAGAGAAACCAGTGGGGGCCACCGCCGTTCGGAGCTATTCTTCCATAAACTGGGTGGCGAGTGCTCCCTTCGCACCCTCCGGGAATCTGATAATATGAAAATTGTTGAGGAGGGCTCTTCCCTCCGCATCCTTTGCCTGGTCCTGTAGAATATCAACTCGTTGCTACAGCTGGACCACTTGTGCAGTAAGTTGCCGGTGACCCGGGGATAATGTCGAGAGCATTTGTTTTGACCCTATCGGACGACTTGCGATGGTCGTCTTTCAACAGGCCTATGGCGCTGTCAGGGTGAGTTTGAGGCCAGATTTCAGGGCCTGGGCACGAGAGCTCACAAGCTACGCTTCTGCCATGTTCGGGTGTTGGCCACACCCCCCTTGATGGACAAGCTACATGAGGTTGCGTCGCAAGTCGGACTCCTTCCAGAGACAATGAGAGAGGCTATAGTTGTGGTGGTCCCGAAGCCAGGTAAAGACCCCGCCTTATTGGGATCATACCGCCTGCTGTCCATGAATAACATGGACACTAAGATACTCAGTAAACTTATAGCCCGCCTAGTGGCTGAGATTATGCGATGGTGTTGGTCAATGAGGACCAAAAAGGACTCATACCACGACGCAGCACAAATTTAATCTCCGACGACTGGCGCATGTGGAGCGTACTCAGCACACTGAGGGGGATCACTATGTGGTGGCCTTATTGGATATCAACAAAGCCGTTGATACTGTGGGACGTGAATACATTTTTGAGGAATTAAGAGAGATTAATTTTGTCCCTGAAATTATCATATGGATCAAACTGCTGTACACCCAACCGGAGGCCAGAGTGCGCAAGGGAGGAATGGTGTTCCTCAAGTGGGAGCTGCTGTGGGGCACGCAGCAGGGGTGCCCAGTGTCACCTCTGTTGTTTGCCCTAGCTACTGAACCTTAGCAAATGCATTGGGCAGGGAGATGAGGGACTGGGGATCAAAGATCGGCTCGGTGACGCAAGTGCTGTCCATGGTCGCTGAAGACATCCTGGTACACCTGTGGAATCTGGGTGACCAGGTCAGCAGCTGCTGCACCACCTGGAGACATTTTGACTGGATTGGGCTTGACTGCCAACTGGGCAAAATCCAGACTATTCCCAATGGGAGCCCTAGTGGGCACAAGCGAGGAGGATCACCCAACCTAGGGTTGCAGTGGAAGAATAAATCACTAAAATATCTGGGGATATATGTGATGCACACCCCAGTGGACAACGTAGCACAAATGTTGAGTGTCTACTGCAGAGTCTTGAGAAATCTATTCCATTTTGGAGAAAGCTCCGCTGTTTCTTGTGGGCAGGGTGGCAGCTTGTAAAATAATACCTGGGTGCCTATGTACATTGCAGGAGACTATGAGTCTGCTCCCATGATCAGTATTCTGGCATTTAAATAAGCGGATTACTGCGTTTCTATGGGATGGAGTCCATCCTAGGATAAAATTAGACACACTGAAATTAACATACAGAAAGGGTGGGATGGCCCTTCCTGATCTTGGAGTACCGGCCCCACCACGAGAGGATACTGCTAGAGGGAAGTTACCAGGAAGGGGAGTTGAAGACCGCACACCTAGAAAGACACAGAGAAGGGCAGGGGACACCGCACTTGATATTAATGTTGCAGATCTGGGACCATTACAGTAAATATGTGGGGCGGGAGATGCCCTTTAGCTCGGACATGGACATGTGGACCCATCCTATATTTCGAGATGTAAGGCCGCTAGCCCAGGGGGCGGGATAGACTGACAGAGGCTGCAGGTAACTAGGCGATCCCTACGAAGGGGAAGAACAATAGTTACTTACCTGTAATCTGTGGTTCTCCAGTATTAGTATCTTTCATAGATTCACATGCCTGAATCATTCCCCGTCGTCGGAGTCCCACGGTACATAAAAAAGCAATAATTATGCACATAATAACCATAATGTATATATATATATATATATATATATATATAAATATATAGTACCTAGAACCAGGAAGTGAAGTAGATAAAACTACAGGGAAAAAAACTTCCACATTTATGACTTATCCAGGTCATTATAAATGGTCCAAACTGCAGCCAATCAGGCGACAGCACCCTCTAGAATGCTCTCCTCAGAGGCTGAGGCTCTCAGATTTTCTCGCACAAGAGTGTACCAAGTGACAAGAAAGTAGAACGAGCCTCTGAGGGGAGGTGGGTGGGTTGCATGTGAATCTATGA
This sequence comes from Calotriton arnoldi, assembly GCA_963921515.1. Lineage (NCBI taxonomy): Eukaryota > Metazoa > Chordata > Amphibia > Caudata > Salamandridae > Calotriton > Calotriton arnoldi. Next base: position 275,314 of record CAWUFW010000311.1, read on the forward strand.
AAGATACTAATACTGGAGAACCACAGATTACAGGTAAGTAACTATTGTTCTTCTCCAGTATTGGGGTATCTTCCATAGATTCACATGCCTGAATCAGAGTACAAAGCAGTACATCCATAAAATGCCTGTTAAATTGCACTTGTAACATTGTTCTATGTACAAGAAACCTCATGCAATGGCATACCTATAAGTTCCAACGTATGCAAATATGAACATATATAATTGTGAATAAATAAATATATATATATAGCCAACTATATATACCTATATGTCTAGCAATGTTAAACATAGGTAACATCAGTCTAAGAAAGCAGTAAAAGAAAAAAGGAGGAGGGTAGAACAGAGGCTCACCTTATCTAAAAAGATTACGGAGAACCGCTTGTCCCACCGATGTGTCTGCATTACTGGCAGCTTCCAAACAGTAGTGCTTGGTAAAGGTGTGCGTGCTGGACCATGTTGCAGCTCTGCAGATTTGATGGAGAGGCACACCAGCAAACAAGGCCGTAGACGAAGACATTGCTCTAGTAGAGTGTGCTCTTGGCCTTGCTTGTAATGATCTTCCTGCTTGTTGATGGCAGAGACAGATTGCAGCAGAAATCCAACAAGCTATGGTCTGTTTGGATATTGGTTGACCCTGGCGTATTTTCCCATAGGCCACAAATAACTGGTCAGATTTACGGATGGAAGAAGTCCTTTGTAAATAGAATTTGAGACATCTTCTGATGTCAAGCGTATGCAAAGTTCTTTCTGCAGTTGATTGAGGTTTAGGGAAGAAAGTCTTTAAAATTATTGGTTCGTTGAGATGGAAGTCTGAAGGTACTTTAGGCATAAAACTGGGATTAGTACGTAGCACTACCGAGTTTGAAGTGAATTGAAGAAAAGGCGGATTAATAGTGAAGGCTTGAATGTCACTGACTCTCCTAGCCGATGTTAATGCTAACAGCAGAGACACCTTCCAGGAAAGAAACTTTAAATCCACCCTATGAATAGGTTCAAAGGGGTGTCGCATAAGTTGTGCAAGCACCACGTTCAGATGCCAGGATGGAGATGGGCGGCGGATAGGAGGAAACATCCTAAACAATCCTTTGAAGAATTGCTGAATGATCCTAGCTGAATAAAGAGAGTTGGAACCATCTTGCCGATATCTTGAAATAGCCGCTAGAAATACCTTCAGAGTCGAATGGGACAGGCCTGATCTTGCCAAGGGTAAAAAGAATGGTAGGATCTGCTCCGGTTTTGCATGGATCGGATGAATGGCGGCAGTTTGACACCACAAGCAAAACCTCCTCCATTTAAGCCTGTACGTCTTAATAGTGGAAGGTGCTCGAGCATTGGTTAAGACTTCTTTGCATTCCGCAGGAATATCTAAATGAGCGAATTCAAAGTGCTCAGGCGCCAGGCCGCTAATCTCAAAGATGGAGGGTCCGGATGACAGATCTGTCCGTTCTGGGTGGACAGAAGGTTCGGTATTGGTTGAAACTGAATGGGATCGCATTCCGACAGAAGGAGGAGTTCGGTAAACCAGAACTGGCGAGGCCACCTGGGAGCAATGAGGATTAGGCGACAGGGTTCCCTCTTCATCTTCCGGAGCACCCTGGGAACCAACGGTATCGGAGGAAAAGCGTAGGCAAAGATCTGTGACCAGTTCATCGAAAAGGCATTCCCGCGTGACCCTTTGTGGGGAAGCCAACTTGCAAAGAATGGGCATTTGCGGTTCTGACTGGTCGCAAACAGGTCTAGATTGGGACGACCCCACAACTGAAATACTCGATCCAACGTTGGTTGATGTAACTCCCACTCGTGATTGGATACTGTTGATCTGCTGAGGGAATCTGCCAAGACATTGGAAACTCCGGGAACATGTATTGCTGACAAGCTGATCCTGTGTCGTATCGCCCAGTCCCAAATTTGTTGGGCTTGTTGTGAGAGTCGGGCAGACCTTGTTCCCCCTTGTTTGTTCAAGTAGTGCATACTTGTTGTGTTGTCTGTCCGAATTAATACTGATGCCCCCAGAATGATGGTGCGAAAGGATTTTAGGGCTAGGACGATGGCCAGCAATTCTAGAAGGTTGATATGCCACATTCGTTGCTGGATGTTCCACTTGCCGCTGACCGTGAGCCCTTGAAGATGCGCTCCCCACCCTTCGAGAGATGCATCCGTAGTGATGGTGAAGCTTGGAGCTTCTACTAGGAATGCGCACCCTTTCTTTACATTCTTTCTGTGAGTCCACCAAAGTAAGGCTTCTCTCATCCGGGAGGTGATGCGAATGAGGTCGTTGAAGGAACCTGAGACCTGCAACCATTGATGGCTGAGCTCCTCTTGTAGTGGTCTCATCTTGAGACGACAGTTGGGAAGTAGAGGAATGCATGAAGAAATCATCCCCAGAAATGATTTTAACTGTCGGACTGAAGCGTACTTTTTTGAGCACAATAGGTGTGCAAGGCTGCAAATCTTTTGTTGCCTTTCTTTTGAGATGAATGCTTGTGTCATTTGAGTGTCTAACGTGGCTCCCAAAAACGTTTGCCTTTGCGATGGAACGAGATGAGACTTGTCGAGATTGATGGAAAGTCCCAGAGATTGGAAGAGGGACAAACATCTGCGAATGTGGGCGTCTGCGACCATAAAAGAACTCGCCTTGATAAGGCAGTTGACTAAATACGGAAAGATTTGAATCCCTTCCAGACGTAGGTGTGCGCTCACCGGTGCTAGAACCTTGGTAAATACACGGGGTGCGGAGCGTAGTCCGAAAGGAAGGACCTTGAACTGGAAGTCCCTGCCAGCCACTCTGAACCGCAAATATTTCCTGTGTCTGGGAAGAATCGGTACATGGAAATATGCGTCCTGGAGGTCGAGAGTAGCCACGTGATCCCCCGCAGAAAGGAGATGAAGTATTTCTTGAAGCGTTAACATCCGGAAGGACAACTTTTTTAAATATTTGTTGAGGGAACGGAGATCCAGAATGGGGCGCCATTCTCCCGATTTTTCTTGATCAGGAAGAACCTTGAATAAAACCCGGTTCCTCTTTGCAATTGAGGAACTCTCTCGATCGCTCCCTTTTTTAGCATCAAATTTATTTGGGAAAAAAGCTCTTTGAGATGAGCTGGCGGTGGGCCTTTTGGAGGAGAGCTTGGAGGGATCTTTATGAACTCTAGAACATGGCCTCTGGCCACAATGTCCAGGACCCACTTGTCTGATGTTATATCGGACCAGTTCGAGTAGTACTGGGAGATTCTCCCTCCAACTTTTAAAGGGGTAGGCGGTAGAATAGGTGGCGGTTGTCATTGTTTCTTAAAAGTGTCGCGTCCGCGATAGGAAGGCCTTCTCTTATTCTGTGAATAGGAGGTATTTCTTTGTCCATAAGATTGTTGACGTTGAGGTTGGTAACGTTGATTGTTTTGGAAGGACTGATATGACCTTTGTTGGTTATATCCTCCTCGACTAGAAAAGGAGCCACGGCCCCTAGCTCCACGAAAGGGCGGCTTCCGAAATTGGAGGGTACCCAGAGATCTTGCAGTTTCGGTATCCTTTTTGATGGCTTGAAGGGCCTCGTCCACATGCTGGCCAAAGAGAGACTCACCATCAAACGGCATGTCAATTATCTTTGCCTGAACCTCCTGGCGGAAAGATGTTGATTTGAGCCAGCCTTGTCGTCGTAGTACTGCGGCCCCTGCTAATTGTCTAAAACCTGTGGATGCGACATCCACGGCCGAATCTATGATCTCTGCAGAGATACGTTCTCATTCTTGCAGTATCTTTAAAGCTTCCGATTTGGATGGTTCTGGCAACATGTCGATGTAAGGAGAGATTTCCGACCACATCTGTCTGTCGTATCGGCCTAGAATGGCCAGTGAATTAGCAGCACGGACTGTTGTTGCTGCCATGGTGGACACCTTTTTTCCAATGGTGTCTAACCGTCTGCCATCCCTATCTGGAGGAGCTGTGATCGGAGAAGATGGGTTCCTAGCTCGCCGTTGTGCCGCCTGGGCAATAACAGAATCGGCTTTCGGTTGCCCTATGAGGCATGCCGGGGTGTTATCTGGCGCCTTGTATTTTTTGTCGAGGCGAGGTAGGACCGCAGGAATAGAGGCAGGAGCCTTCATGACCTTCAATCCCTCTTGCCAGATGAAGTCAATTATTGGGATGGTCCGTACCTGTCTCCTCGTCTGATCTTTAAAATCGTATAAGAAGCACTCATCCTTTTTGGTTTCCATAGGTAGGAGAAACCTTTGAGTTGCCCTTTCCATCAGAAGATGAAATCCTCCGATGTCAACAGGAGGAGAATCGATGGGAGCTGGAGTTGAAGGAGATGGAGTTTGTAACTGGTAATCATCCCACTCCGTAAGAAGCGATCTGTCGTCCAACTCTCCTTCCTCCCTATCGTTGTCAGAGATGTGATCATCATCGGAATGATGAGAAGGTACCGGAGACGGTGGTCTGGGTGACCTCAATGCAGAAACAGAAGTTTGAGGTACAGGTGTTGGTGGAATAGATGAAGCCGATTCAGATGGAGGAAAACGGCGATAATAATCATCCAACATGAATTGAAGATTATTCAATAGAGCCAAAGGCATTTGTGCCGATGGAATCGCCTCTTGAGCTGGAGCCACAGTCTCTGGGGAAGGTTCATCATCATCTTCTTGATATTTGATGAACAATTCTGATGGGCTCCTGGCAGTGCGAAATCTGTCATCGTCCTCAGATTTGTCCTCGTCCTCCCCATAATCTAGTAATTGTTGAGGTAATTCTAGAGGTACTTTAGTAGGGGAAATATGTAGTGGAGAAAGGATCTCCAACGAAGAACCCCGTCTATGCAACAAAGAAGATGCTGACGTTAGTGGTGGTAATTGCACCTGTGTCGTAGACGGTGTAGATGGCGCCGTTGTCGCGGCAGCTGACCAGACCTGTAATTCTGTACAAGAAGATAATTGTAGCGTCGACGAGGGAGCCGTCGACGGAGTCGTCGTTGACGGAGTCGGTGTGGATGAAACCACCGACAATGAAGCAGTTGTCGACGTCGAGGCAGTCGCCGACGACGAGGCAATTTTCGACGACGAGGCAGTCCTCGACGACGAGGCAGTCTTCGACGACGAGGCAGTCTTCGACGACGAGGCAGTCTTCGTCGACGAGGCAGTCTTCGTCGACGAGGCAGTCTTCGTCGACGAGGCAGTCTTCGTCGACGAGGTGGTCGTCGACGGGAGTTTTCTAATCTTCGTCGTCGTCGACGGGGCGTCGACGATAGATCTAATTTCCGTCGTCGACGAAATTGGCTTCACTGAGACAGAGACCAGCGTCGACGGTGATGACGCCGACGACATGATCATCTGAGGTCTCGGCGACGAGAAGGTGGAAGTTGTCGTCGTTGTAGCGCCGACGGTAAATATCGTCGACGGAGTCGTCGTCGATGCCGTCGACGACGGTGCCTTATTCTGAGGTAAACTCTTCTCAGAAATTCTTTTTGAAGCCAGAGACTTCGGAGTTTGTCTCGGGGGGGTAGTATGAAGAGGCTTATTCTTCGAAGGTGGAGGAGCCTTTTTTGAGGAGGAAGGCACTTCAGCACCCTTAGAGGACTGCTGTTTTCTCGACACCTTAGCCCCAGAAGAAGATAAAAGTTCCTCAGCAACCCTCTTCCTAGAGGACACTGTAGAGCCTGAGGCAATACTCCCCACATCAGATAAAGGGTTATCTTGATCCTTAATCTTCTGTAGCCACAGAAGTAGACGTCCCTCTCTGTCTCTGAGAGTCTTTTGAGGGAAGGTCCTGCAGATCTTACAGTCTCTCACCTGGTGATCAGGATACAGGCAATAAATGCATTTCTTGTGGGGATCTTCCGAGAACAGTCGTAGCTTCCCACAAGATTCACAAGGTCGAAAGAGAGATCTTTTAGAAGACATTCTGAAAGAAGTAAATTGTGAAGAATAGGAAAAATACTGAGCAGAGCTCAGGAGACTCCCTTCACACGACGTGCGGTAGAAAATCTGAGAGCCTCAGCCTCTGAGGAGAGCATTCTAGAGGGTGCTGTCGCCTGATTGGCTGCAGTTTGGACCATTTATAATGACCTGGATAAGTCATAAATGTGGAAGTTTTTTTCCCTGTAGTTTTATCTACTTCACTTCCTGGTTCTAGGTACTATATATATATATATATACATTATGGTTATTATGTGCATAATTATTGCTTTTTTATGTACCGTGGGACTCCCACTCCGACGACGGGGAATGATTCAGGCATGTGAATCTATGGAAGATACCCCAATACTGGAGAAACCTACCTTATATTTGAAGAGGTGCAACAAAAATTTGCTGTGGATCCGGGACAGTTTCTGATGTACGCCAGGAAAAATTGCAGTGATGCACAAACACTGGTCTGGTTTTCCAAGGCACCCACAGTCCATGCTATGATGGACCTACAGATGGGAGGTAGATATGTTTGCCAAATATATTGCATCTTGATCCAGGACAAGGTGCACTGCCCCTTGGTGGTGAGGACTAAATGGGAGCGAGATATGGTAGCCCCTTCACTGATTCGGAATGGCAAAGAGTACTGGGATAGGATTATATTGTAAATAGTAATGCCCTGTTTCAACGGATACAAATCAAGATATGGAATAGAGCTAATTTTACCCCTCTAGCTCTCAGTAAAATCTACCCGGCACATACTGAGGAATGCCTGAGATGTAAGGCAGCCAGCAGTGGAACTTTTAACACATATTATGGTCCTGTCCAGTAATCACACAATATTGGACCAAGACCAGAATCTTTAGCTACGATCCCAGGGTTGAGAGTTGAGTGCTCCATGAAGCTCTGTGTGCTGGAGTTACATCCTGCATATAAAAAAGGGAAAATAGGAAATAGATTTGTGTCACTAGTATTACTGTTAGCAAAGCGCAGAATCATACCTTGGTTGCACCCAGGAGTCTCCCCCCTTTAGCTCGGTGGTTTGGTGATGTCTGGGAATGGATGGTGGGCAATGAGCTCCACCCTGAATTTGTCGTAATGGATGACTGGGATCAGGAGGATATCTGAATCAGGCAGATGATGATCAACATGCTCCTAGACTAGGAGTCTTAACTAGAGACACGACCCCACAAAGCCGTAAGACAACCTGAGATGGTGGTACTGATTGGTAAAGCTGGACTTGAAAGATGCTTATTTCACTGTGCTTATAGCAGAAGAATCCAGTATATCTGTAATTCAGATGGTGCAAGCAATGTTCATATTTGTGTGCATACTTTTCAGTCTTTAGTCAGAAGCACGGTGCTTCACAAAGATCTTGAATCCAGTAGTAGCAGATTTCAGGGAAAGAGGAATCAGATTGCTAACTTATTTAGACTGCATACTGAAAATATCCAAGGTGTCCAGAGAGCTGAAACAGCAGCTGTTTCTAGTTCAGATCTAAAGCCAAACGATAGGGCCCCCAATCCTCAGGTCTACACTCACTGCACCTTTCCAGTGTATAAAGGTACTAGTTTGTTGGTACCATTAGCATTTTTCTAAACAGGTAAAGCACTCAATTGCAAACAAATTAGAAGTACTAAGAAAATGTAGGGATAATGTGGCATGTTAGAGAAATAATAAGCGTTTCCGTATTTGGTATCGCAATAGATTGTAATATCATAAATAATATGCACCTCAGATTACAAAACAAATTGACTTGATTTCTTAAGGCTGAAAAAGTGATTGTAACACAATTTAGAACATTGCTCCATTGAAGACAATGGAGTGCTCTGGGCTTCTGATGGCTGGTAGAAGCCCGGAGCATCAACATTCCAATGTTTGTTCAAGCAACAGCTGTGAACAAAAGCCTCATGGAGCCCGAGCGGATTTCAACCCCCTCGGGGTCCATGAGGCCTTTGTTTTACAAATTACAACATTCTGCCGTCTAGGGGATAGAAATTTAACCTGGAGCGGGCCTTTAAAAGCCAGTAGAGCCCACTACGGCGGGCTCTAAGGCTATATTAGAACACTGGAATGTTGAGAGCGCCACTGAAGACAATGGAGCAGCAGTGGCCTATATGAACTGGTATGAACACGCAATTCTCAACATTTCCTGCCTCTTGAAAATATATTAGTAAGGCAGAGGAAAGCGAAAGGCAGAGGCTGTGCAGGAGAACACAAGCAGCCTTCACCCTGTTAATATTGATAAAATCGATGCCCATGTTTATAAGGATACATTCGGACATAAGAACAAAATCGCATCACTGTTATCACCCCGACTAAGAAACAGGTGGTCAGGCAGGCTATGCGACCTAGGCCTGAGGTTCTTACTGATGGACAGGTCACAGGTGGGGTGTCACGTAGCCGGCAGACGAACGAGCGAACAGGAAACTCAAGTACATCCCCCAGATAAGCGCAGCGATACAATGGTCCAGGGAAATTGGCTCCAATAAAGCACACATGGACAGAGTGGTGCGCACATTCCCAAAACACCATACAGTTAGATGCACATGAAGTTAGGAACACACTGCAGGACACAGTACAAGCAGTGATCACACGCGTCTCATGCCAGACATCTGGACACGTTGTCCTTCGGCTCCGGCCTTTAAATTTGGAGCAGGCCTTTCATGGCCATATAGCCCGCTATAAGGGGCTATAAAGCTATATGAGAATATATTTCCACTGTATAGGAGCGAGTTAGTCATTGTAATAAAACCTACACAGGGATATGCACTCGAGGAGCACAGCAAATGTAAAACACAGAAAAATACACGACAAAATGAAAAACAGTGGAAAGTGCTGCTAATGATCTCGTATAAAAAATAGCTCAGAATACCCATGTCAAAAGTATTAAAGGCAAACACGCAAAAATGCTCCAAGTTCACGATCAGAAATATATGTGTTTCCTGCCAGAAATTGAGTTATTTTGGGACGGGCACCCCCATCAACTCTGGTTAAGTGAAAACATAGTTCTGTTAGAATCTCTGCTCAGCCACTGGTACCTATGACACGACACAAGCAGCAGGCAATCGTCAGAAAAGTGCATGCTGAGTTCAAGCAATACCAACAATTTTAAAGTAAAGAACTAATAATAAATTTCCATTCCAATTTAGAAAAAAATAGTACAATTTAATGAGCTAAAAGACATCAAGATCATCAAAATAGGTTTAGGGCAAAAAAGGACCTAGAAAAAGTCAAGCACTATAGAAAAATAAAAAGTGTGTGAAGCCCTTATGTGAGACCTCTTCTTCCACCAGGAGTCAGAAGTCAGAATTCTTCTTCCAGTAGGACCACTTTCTTCAAATGGAGTCTTCCCAGGTTCAGGAATGTTCTGAGGAGGCAGTGGCTGAGGTGTCGTATTTATCCTGTGCACTTGCCAGTAATTGGAGAAAGTTTTCCACCCGATCCTAACTATTTTCTAGCAGTTCCCCCTCCCATCTCGTTTTGCAGCGCTACCCCCTTTGAGTTACTAGAAAATTAGAGAGGATTCCCTGTTTCAACATGGCAGCCAGACAGGCCGGTGTTCGGCTTCTTGTCCACTCCCCAATCTGTCAGGGTCAAAACTAGTTTGCCCTTCTACTACTGTTGGATCCAGACTGTCTTGGGGATGAACTGGGGAATCCGGCCCTGGCATTTTCAAGTCAAAAGAAGTTGTGATAAAGAAGCCTTTTGTCCTCTCAACTGTTCCTATCCACCACCAGATAGCTAATACCTACTAAGAGGTCAGCAGTTACAACAGACCGGGCATTCTTGGGCAAGCCACTGTCCTCTGACCCAGAGACGTTAACTCCTAGCCAAGGATATGTCTTTCAGCTCTGGAGGTGTGATGTGTGGCAGGATTGGTTTAAATCTAGTCCTGGCGCAGGCAGCCTAAAGTACATGTCACAAAGTTACTTTTCTGCTTAAACTATAAAAAATATAATTTCACCATTAAGTCAGATGTTTTAAATTCTGCATTTATTTAGCTCTTTTTAAAGCAGAGTTGGAAAATAAATATTTTAATCCCACCTAGGCCTGCTGGAGAAAAGTCTAGCCAGGTCGATACAATGAAATAGCTTTTGAATTTCACTGTTAGGGCACACTTATCGCAATATAAAGTGTGCCCTATTTTTACATGTTAGCGCCCTACCATGGGGGGTTACAAGGCATACGTCTGGGGTGATTTACAAATATATAAAAATAGTCTTTTATTTCACTTTCATTTTCTATATTGATTTGTATTATAATTTGCTGTCTGTTTGTAAATGTTCTTCTAATTTTAAGTGCTAGCATTGGATCATATCCCTGGACTCTGTTATTGATGTGCAACGTCACCAATTTACAAACATTCATGTATTATACCCAGTTTTATTTCTAAAAATGCTAAATAAAAATCATTTGAAATAGAAGAAAAAAAAAATAATCTTTTCCTACATGTCAAAAGCATCTTTTCTTGGCAGTGTAACACTTCAGTGCATTTAAACTGCACTTTGACAAAGCACAGTGGTGCTCCTGACAGAAATATATTACTGTCACATATGTGGATGGTGTAAGTATACACTTAAGCCCATGTGACACTGAACATTCCAGCCCATAGGCACACTGCAGGTACCATTTACAATGTATATATAAGTAATTAGATCAAGTAGCGAATTCCAATGTACAACACGTTTTAAAGGGGAAGCACAGCTACATTACTACCTTTTAGCAGTGGTAAAGTGCACAGAATCCCAAAGCCAACAAAAATACAATCCAGAAAAATGCAAAATATAAGGAGTGACCATGCAGAAAAGGCAGATTTTCTCCAAAACCCAAAAGTTTTATTTTTTTTAAAACTAGTGTTCAATCATAATGAGGCAAAAAGCAAAGATTAACCACATATTGAAATATTACATAAGCAAAACTCATAGGCTGAAGAGAACACACACACACAAATATATATATATATTAGACAACAGTCAACAACCTAGAGACATCTTCAGTGATCAAGGAACCCATTAAGCCTGCACTAGGCGCTTAGCATTTCACAATGCATTAATGTCTGAGGGCCTGATTTAGAGTATGACGGTGAGGGTACTCAGTCGCAAAGGGAACTGAGGACCCTCTTTGCCAAACTGTAGTTTCACCCACCTCATTTAAAGTTGGGCGGAACTGAAATGTGTCAGTGTTAGAAGGTGGTTCTGACACTATGGGCCGCCCGGATTTTTCGCTTTTTGAGCACCTGTGTGTTGAGCTTTTACTGTGGGAGAGTCTCATAAATTGGGACTCATCCACAGTGAACTCAAGATGAAAGAGACTGCATGTGGATTTTACTGGTGTCCCCCTGGCTTGACTAGGCCGCTGCGCAGCACCTGGAGTAAGGGGCACCGGGCTGGTTACATGCAGACACCTGTGTACATGCGTGTGCACACGTGTAGGGGCTGCGCAGGGGAGATTCCTGGCGTGCGCAGTCCAGGAGCAGCTACAAAGTGAATGGTGTGGCAGGACTTATGCAGAATTGGGTGGTGACATGGAATAGGCTTTATACACTGGGAAGAAACATGCCAGGGAAAGTCAGTGTGCTTTACTGTGTTTTTCACTTCATTATTCCCCTATGGGGAAGTGGAGCCCATGGGCTAGTGTCACTTTCCTAAAGCCTACAGATTCCAGACACGCACTAAAGTCCACTGTAACGGGTGTGAGAAGAAGTATTCTGCAGAGTCCAAAGTCATATTTGTACTGCTTTTGGGTCATCCAGAAATGTCACATTTCTCTGAGTCAGTCATAACCAGGGCCAGGCTGAGGGCTGACCTCAGCTGGATGGATTGATAACCTTTTTTTCCACAAGCTAAGGCCTCCTCTCCACGAAGAAGATGGGTGGGGCTACAGGCTCATCCATCAGCAGCTATCACTGGTGCCAGGCACCAGGCTGCACCAAGGAGGGAAGGGCTCGTGTTTCAGAGACCATGTGGCCAGAGACCCTGGACGCCGCCATTTTGAACCAGCCCAGAGGCTGGACAAGAAGGAGGGAGCAGGGGCAGGGAAGTGATGTGTCGCTGTTTGATAGGACCAACCGAGACTTCCTGCCAGCCCCCTACTCAACTTTTAAAAAGTGCTTGCACAGGAAGAGAAGCTCTCTCTGGGGTGTGGTCTGCTGAGGCGGAAGGTGCTGGAGCCTGGCAATGGGCAGTTGGAAGGAGGAACTGCCCCCCCAGGTCCCTAACAGCGCCAGAAGAAGAGCCCAGGACCGGTGCGCAGAAGCAGGGGCCTCTGCGCAGGGAGAAGAGAGGCCCAGGAGGAGAGCCAGGCGAAAGTCTGGCGCAGGGAGCCAGTGAAGACCGCTTCCTGCAGAATGCACCCTCTTGGAGACACGGAGGGCGAAGGAGAGTGCTCCCAGTGGCTGGGGGCCGCCGCCAGGAGCAAGAAGACACGAAAATGGGGCAGATCGGACCCCCAGGGGCTGAGATATGGCCCCCGGAAGGTGAGCGACCTTTGACCCCTAAGAAGAAGGAAGGAAGGAAGCACCGTCGCGCTCCCCGCGAAAGTGCCCTGCCAGGGGGCCAGGAGCCCACCCTGGCCCCCACCGAGGATGGAGGCGGGGGAGCGCCGTCGCGCCCCCCGCGAAGAGGTCCCCAGGGGGCCCGGGACCCCATCCCCCGAAGTAAAGCCGGGGGACGCCGTCGCGCCCCCGTGAAGTGGAGGAAGGCGGGAAGTCAGGAGCCCACCCTGGCACTTGCGAGCAAATCCCGACGGGGAGCGCGCGCTCCCCGGGAAGAGTCGGAGGAGGAGGGGCCCGGGACCCCATCCCCGGGCCCCGACGCGAAGACGGGGGGCGCCGTCGCGTCCCCATGAAGGAGAAGGGCCCGGGACCCCAACCCCAGGCCCCGAAGACTGGGCGGAGGCCGGAGGAGTGCCGCCGCACTCCCCCCGGATTGGAGCAGGACGACGCGTCTGCCCTGGAGCGGGCAGACCAGAACTGATCGGCCGGCTCCCGCGGCAGCACACGAGGGTGCTGGCCACGCGGGGAGCCGGCGGGGGCAGCCGGGGGTGGGCTCCCCAGGCTGCCCTCCGACCCGTCAGGCCGTCTCGGGTCCCGGGTGGGACCGGGGCCCGCAGAAGGAGGAGCCAGGCATCGCGGGGCCCGGGTGGGACCGGGCCCCCAACACGTGGCAGGAGCGGCCGGGGGTGGGCTCCCCGAGCCGTCTCCCTTACCTGGGGGACCGGGCCCCCCCACCAAGCGAGGAAGGCGGCGCGAAGCGCCAGCTGGATCGCAGCTCTCCCCGGCGCAGCCGCTCATGAAATATTCATAAAAGCGGAGCTGAAGCGCCCCATAATGCCTTGCCAGGCATTTGGAAATTTGTCGTTTTGGTGCTTGTGGTGGCCCCAGGAGAACGGGGTCACCACCAACTTGGTGCAAAGGTGCTGGGGGAGCTGCTGGAGAAGCGCAGTCTCCCCCTGCACGAAGTTAAGTCCCACTCTAAGTCTCCTAGGGATTTTAAAAGGATAACCCCTCAAGGGCTCAGCGTGCATTCAACACCTTCTAGGCTGGAACTTTTGTTCTACAGCTGAGGGTGTCGTGAGAAGTGCTTCATGAAGTGAAGGGCTGAGTTGGGGATGTCTGGAGAAGGGCATCTCCTGGAGGTGAAGAGGTGTAATTGCACCAGAAGGATAGGTTACTTACCTGTAATCCTAGTTCTCTTCCAGGGGTATCCTCATCAAAGTCATAAGCACATGAATATTCCCGCCCATGCGCGGGACCCTGGAAACACATTACATATATGTGAAAACCATATATGTAGCTCTATATATATATATCCATATATATATAAAAAACACACAATGTAGCCCCCCATAAACGTGCTGAGCAATGTTGCAAGGAATTCTCTTGCACATAAACATATTCCAATAAAGCAGGGAGAAAGAAACTTTTGAAAACTGCTTTAATACATAGCAGACAACACAATCCTGCAAGGAATAATGAAGAAAACATTGCCAGCACATAGGCTGCATTGTGGAAACATTAGTGTAGAAAGCTGAAAAGCTAACCCACATAAACACTCAGATAAACTGGCACCGTGCCTTTAAGGCAGCCATGACCCCTAGCTTCCCATCATGCTACAGGGGTGACAGTTAGGTCAGTTGTTCTTTGCGGATATCCGCAGACCTTTTTACAAAGAGATGTATGAATCATGTTCACTTGCCCGGGGAGGCGGGTGGGTTGCTTATGACTTTGATGAGGATACCCCTGGAAGAGAACTAGGATTACAGGTAAGTAACCTATCCTTCTCTTCCAGGGGATCCTCATCAATAGTCATAAGCACATGAATAGAATAGCAAGCCCATCCCCTCATCCTGCGGGCAAGTAAACAGAGTACCATCAAGATACATAAATGCCATAAGGCCTATACAGACTCCAATAGGTTAGCATTGGAACAGATTCCTCAAGGAGGCCTGGCCCACTTGTGTATCTGCTCTGGAGTCAGAATCCAGACAGAAATGTCTGGTAAACGTATGGACCGATTTCCAAGTTGCCGCCTTGCAAATCTCGGCCATCGGTACATTATGTAAGAATGCAATCGTAGCAGCCTTACCCCTAGTAGAATGAGCTTTAGGGGAGGCAAACAGAGGCTTATTTGCAATCTGGTATGCCAACTTTATACAAGATACTATCCATCTTGAAATGGATCTTTTAGAAGTTGAGAAGCCTTTTCTAACAGAACCATAGTTTATAAACAATTGATCTGCTTTTCTAATGGATTTCGTTGCATCCAAATAGAATTTGAGAACCCTCTTGAGGTCTAGCGAATGAAGAGACCTTTCCGCTGGTGTGGATGGATTGGGAAAGAAAGAGGGTAGAGAAATTGTCTGATTAACATGGAACTCTGACACAACCTTAGGTAGGAAGGAAGGGTGAGTTCGCATGACCACCCTATTATGGTGGAAGACCGTATAGGGTTCTTTAGAACAGAGTGCTTGTATCTCACTCACTCTGCGTGCTGATGTAATTGCTACTAGAAAAGCTACTTTCCAAGAAAGGTGTTGCAATGTAGACTTATGAATGGGTTCAAATGGAGGTCCCATCAATTTAGACAGCACCAAATTCAACTCCCAAGGAGGAGGAGGTCGTCGAACAGGGGGGGTAAACCTTTTTCAACCCCTGCAGGAAGTCCTTAACCACCTGAAGCTGAAAGAAAGAAGGCTGGTTAGGTGATTTACGATATGCTGTGATAGCCGCCAAATGCACTTTAATGGAAGAATATTTCAAACCAGATTTGGCCAAATGGAGTAAATACGGCAAGATTACCTCCTCTTGCCCGTTAATTGGACTCCAATCATTACGGATACACCACAAGTAAAATCTTTTCCACTTTAGAGAGTATGATGATCTTGTGGAAGGCTTCCTTGACTCCCTTAAAATATCCATGCAGTCCTGAGGGAGGTTCAAATGTCCGTACTGCAGGACTTCAGGAGCCATGCTGTCAAGCTGAGCGAGGGAAGGCTGGGGTGCAGAATTTTCCCTCCCATCTTGGTGAGAAGGTCCGGCCTGCACGAAAGTCTCCGATGAGGGCGAACCGAGAGTTGCAAAAGGTCCGGATACCACCATTGGCGAGGCCAGTCCGGTGCTATGAGTATCATCCTCATTCTGGATCGCAGAAGTTTGGCCACCACCTTCGGAATTAGAGGGAGGGGTGGAAAGGCGTATGCAAACGTCCCTGACCACTCTATCAAAGGAGCATTCCCTCTCGTTCCTGGTCGGTAAAACCTGGATGCGAAGGCGTGGCATTTTCTGTTTTGATCGTCTGCAAAAAGGTCGATGGAAGGATGACCCCATTGATGAAAGATTTCTGCCACCACTTCGTCGTTGAGCACCCAGTCTTCTTGCTCTTGGAAGTGACGACTGAGGGCGTCTGCTCGCACGTTCTGCTCTCCCGGCAGATGGATTGCCGTGATCGATAGGTTCCTGGCTAGCAGCCAGTGCCAGATTGCCTGGGATTCGAGAGACAGAGGGCGAGAGCGAGTTCCACCTTGTTTGTTCAAGTAATACATGGTGGTTGTATTGTCCGTTTGCACTAGGATCGATCCGATCTGAATTGACGGTTGAAAAGCTTTGAGGGCTAAATGAACCGCCTGCAGTTCCAGCATATTGATGTGATATGTCTGTTCTCTGCTGGTCCATCTGCCCTGAGTTTGCAGATGACCCAGATGCGCTCCCCAGCCCTGAAGTGAAGCATCCGTGATCAGAGATTGTTCTGGTAGAGGTTGATGAAAAGGGACTCCCACCAGTAGGTTCTGTGGTTGCAGCCACCAGAGAATGGACTTCTTTGCTGCAGGAGAGAGGACAATCCGGTCGTTCCACTGACCCGAGGATTGATTCCATTTGTCCTCGAGATCTTGCTGTAACGGTCTCATCCTCAATCTGGCATTGGGTATGAGAAAAATGCACGAGGCCATCGAACCCAGTAGAGAAGCCACCTGTCTTACTGATGGCTGATAAGCCTGAATGATGATGTTGCCCTTGTCTTTCATTGATGACAATCTCTCCTCCGAAGGAAACACTTTTCCGAGGTCGGAGTTGAGGTTTGCGCCCAGATAGTGGAGTGATTGAGTTGGGTGAAGGATCGACTTGTCCAGGTTGACATGCAGGCCTAAGCGCTGAAGTAGATCTAGGCAGGTGCGAAGGTGTTCCTGCACCATTTGAGGAGAGGATCCCTTCAGCAGCCAGTCGTCCAGGTATGGATATACGAACAGGCCTTGGCGATGTAATGCTGCCGCTACCACTGCCATGCATTTGGTGAATACCCTCGGAGCTGATTTTAGGCCGAAGGGTAAGACTTTGAACTGGTAATGTCTTGTTCCCACCGTGAATGGCAAGAACTTGCGATGTCGTGCTGTGATTGGGATGTGAAAATACGCATCTTGTAGATCCACCGAACACATCCAATCGCCTTTCCTTAGATGTGGAAATATTTGGTGGAGCGCCAACATCCGAAACATTTCCTTTTTGATGGACTTGTTCAGAGAACGTAGATCCAGAATTGGTCTGAACTTGTTCGGTTGATCTTTTTCTGAACAAGGAAGTATCGTGAGTACACTACCTTTCCTCTCTGCGCTTGAGGGACCTCTTCTATTTCTTGTTTTTGAGAAGGGTCAACACTTCCTGACGCAGGAGGTCTATATGTAGATGACGAGATTTCACAGGAGGAATGTCTCTTGGGGACGTCCAAAAACGTAGTGTGTACCCATTTTTTAGTATATTTAGCACCCACTGATCTTTGGTTATGTTGCGCCACTCTTGAATGTAACTTGAGATACTTCCTCCCACTGGAGTGTGCAACGGTGCTAGAGGAAGCAGAAACTCATTGCTTCCCTGGAGTTTTTGATGCAGAGGAGGACTGCTGTTGATGTCCTCCTCTTCCTCTCGAGGAACGGCGGCCTTGATACTGGCATTTGCCCTGTTTGTTTTGTGACCATTGAGGGGTTTGAACCCTCTGCTGGTAACTTTTCCGATTGTAGGGCCGGTACCTCTTCCTAAACTCCTTTTTCTTTTCTAGGCCCACCGCCTTTAAGGTGTCCAACTCGGCCTTCATCCTCGCCATTTCTTCGTCTTTGTGAGCACCAAACAGTGAAGTGCCAGAAAAAGGGAGATTCAGGATGCGTTGTTGTGCTTCTGGTTTTAACGCAGTGAGGCGCTGCCAGGAAGATCGTCGTGCACAGATGCCATGTGCATACGAGTGAGCCGCCAGGGACGCACCATCTGCTGCAGTGCTGATTACCTGATTAGCAACCAGAGCACCTTCGTGAAGGATTTCAGAAAAGTCCTGCTGATCCTCCTTTGGGAGCCTGTCCTTGAAGCGCTGCAGTGAGTCCCATAATGATCTGTCATAACGACCCAGCAGAGCCGCAGCGTTGGACACTTGCAGAGAAGACGCTGCAGAACCACAAGCCTTCCGTCCCCAAGAGTCTTGTGCTCTACTCTCTTTATCCGGAGGAGCGGAGGAGGAAGATGCAACCGCATGCGTCTTTTTCGCTGCTGCAATTATAACAGAGTCCGGAGGTGGATCTGATCTAAGGAAAAGAGGATCCGATGCAGCTGGCTTGTATTTTTTAAGAATGCGAGCTGGAGCTGCTTTAGTCGATGCTGGTGTAAGGAAGAGATCCATTACCGGCTCGATGATGCCTGGGACCAAAGGAAGCAATGGTCTAGTCGCAGACCTTTGGTGGAGAGTCTCAAAAATGATAGACTTGGTTGTCTGAGGAGCTGACATGGTGATGCCCAGCTTCTGAGCCCCTCTGTTGAGTACATCATGGAAAGTGTTCACATCATCAATAGGCGACACTCTGGAGGGAGGACTATCCGTCAGGGTAGGTGAGTAATCCCTTTTGGATGAATGTGTCGAAGAGGAAGACCAAGATGGTGTACGCCACCTCTTGCGATGTCCCTGAGACGACCTGCGTTCAGGGGATCTGCCTCGGTGTTCCCTGGCCCGAGTGGTGGGTGATTTGTCCACTTCCTGCACAAGAAGCTGTAATGGTGATCTGTGCTGCGGACTGGAGTAGGTCGTAGGGCGTGACCTGTGGACCCCGTCTGCCAATGATGAAGTGGTTGAAGCCATCTGGGAGAGAGATGGATGGAAGGAGATCGCTGTCTCCTTGGAGAACCTCCTGGCGGTGCTTTTGTAGGCTCCTGTGAGTGAACAGAAGCACTGCGTGATGACGCAACCGTCTGGGGTGAGCTCCGGATGGAGTGAGAGGACTCTCTGCAGCTTCTGGAGCATGATCGGCGTCTGGATGAGCGATGTGACGTCGATGGGGTGTGTCTCGACGTCGACCTGCTCTGTGTCACCATCACTGGTGAATTTCTCTTCGACGTCGACCTCTCAGTGTGCCTGGAGCCCATAGACCTCGCCTTCGACGTTGAGCGTGGAGACCTCAACGATGAACGGGTAGACGGAGAAAACCTTATCGACGTCGATCTTTCTCTCGACGCCGATCTTCTCGCCGCCGACGGAGACCGCCGTCTCAACGTCGATCTTTCTCTCGACGCTGACCTTCTCGCCGTCGACGGAGACCGCCGTCTCGACGTCTGGTATATTTTACCCTTGGTCTTGACGTCGAATACCTCACCGTCGGAGAGGATCTTGCCTTCGACGTCGAACGCCGCCTGGGCGACGGCGATGAGTGTCTATCCTCAGGTGACGAGGTGTGTCTCGACGTCGACTGTCGTCTGGGTGACGTCGACTGAGATGCCTGCTTCGACGCCGAACGCTGGAGACCCTGCGACGGCGGAGCCTGTCTCAACGTCGAACGCCGCATCAACGGCGACGACGATCTGTCTCTCGACGCTGGGCGAGCCCGCACCAACGGAGAGCGACTCCTCGACGCCGATCGTCGCCCGGTTGACGACGGCGGAGGATTCGATGTACCTTTCTTCGACGACGGCCGGTGTTCTCTCGACGGCGAGCCCGCCGTCGATGGTCTTCTCGTCGACGTTTTTGCTGCCAATGAAGGGAATTGAGGCGCCGAGCCCGACGCCGATGGAGAGCATACTGGAATCTTACTTGTAGATAAGCTCTCTTTCCTCTTCTTCATCGGAGGCTTGTCTTTAGAAGGTGATTTTCTCTTCTCAGCTAATCCATGGAGACGAATCCTTTCTCTGTCCTTTAAAGTTCTGTTGGACAGCAGCTTGCAATGCTGGCAGGATTTAGGATTATGCTCAGAAGGAAGGCATAGAATACAGACAGGGTGGAAGTCTGATTTGGCCTTCTTCTTGCCACAGGAAGGACAAGAGTCAAAAAAAGAGGGCATTCTGTTGTAAAACAATGCTCAACTCTCTAAAAAAAAAACAGTAGAGAAATACTTTAACACTAAAAAGATGTTTTATCAAAAATTGAAGAATTTTCTGACAGAAAATCAGAAAAAAGAGGTAGAGCTGAAGTAACCAGGGTCCTGACAGAAGGAGCCGGAAAGAACAACTGACCTAACTGTCACCCCTGAGGCATGATGGGAAGCTAGGGGTCATGGCTGCCTTAAAGGCACGGTGCCAGTTTATCTGAGTGTTTATGTGGGTTAGCTTTTCAGCTTTCTACACTAATGTTTCCACAATGCAGCCTATGTGCTGGCAATGTTTTCTTCATTATTCCTTGCAGGATTGTGTTGTCTGCTATGTATTAAAGCAGTTTTCAAAAGTTTCTTTCTCCCTGCTTTATTGGAATATGTTTATGTGCAAGAGAATTCCTTGCAACATTGCTCAGCACGTTTATGGGAGGCTACATTGTGTGTTTTTTATATATATATGGATATATATATAGAGAGCTACATATATGGTTTTCACATATATGTAATGTGTTTCCGGGGTCCCGCGCATGGGCGGGAATATTCATGTGCTTATGACTATTGATGAGGATCCCCTGGAAGAGAACTGCATTTACTAACGGTTATTCCTTTTTAGAGGGACTGAAGGTCACATATGTAATGTGAAGTACCTGTGTAAGGTGATGTCATAAGCAAAGTGGGTTATGTTGCCAGTCATTCCTGCTAGGGTGTCTGGCTGTATATGTAATCCTGTGATTTCATCTGTGATGCCTTTAGGGGCTGTAATTGCTATGCATTCTAATGATCCACAAACGTGCTGAGTACTGTCATTCTAAAGTGTGCGTAACCATGTATTCTTGCTGCTGCGCTTAAGTGAGGAACAACCCAGACTGTTAGCCCTGAATATGTAGGGGTGCATACTGTATGGTCAATATAAGATGCTCAGTCAGGATTATGTGTCATAAGGGCAGGTGAACCTATTTTTAATGCGTGTTGAGGTAATGGGGTGGGTCGCCACTGGGATGGTGCCAGTGCGCAGGGCCCTCGCTCCAGGTTATGCTCAACACACTGCATTAGGGGGCAAGATGATGTGCATACATGGGAGTGGTGGTACTAGACCCCCCCCCCCCCCTGCGGGAGGGGTGGAGATGTTATGCAATGTCACAAAGTAATTCCAACAGCTTATGTATATTTGTAAATTGGTGCATAGTATTGAGTAGTGTGTGTGTTTAATAAATGTACTCTTACTTTTATAAAGCAAAGTACAGACTGGACAATCAATTTATTGAGTGTTATTTCTGCGCACCTGCAAATGGCGATTACTAGCCCACACCACCTCCCTTGAGTAAGCCTCAGACTGCTCTGCAACGCTACCCTCTGAGAGTCAGGCGCTACAATTGGGTGTTTGGTTCCCAGTGAAGGACAAATGTAGTCATGTTATTTGTGCAGGCCTCACAGATGCTGCCTCGTTTTCCAACAGTCAGTGGCTGAGACTAATCCATCTCTGCTGCTGACGTACATCTCCGATGGGGTAAGGGCCATCAGATGTTTGGCCACTTGACCGCCTGCCCGGTTTAGAGTGGGACCAGTTTTCACTATTAGTCACCGCAAGGTAAAACTTAGCGGTAAGGGGCATTGAAAACTTGTAAATGATACCCACGGCAGGAAGCAATCTCCCATGGCGAGAGGGTTATTTTGTAATCTTCAAAAGCTAAATTCTGCTTTGGAATTTTGTTTTTGGAAGAAAAAAATATATATGATTGCAGGTTTGCCATACAGTTCCGGTTCACAAAGCTGTCCGTGAAACTTTTAATACATTGATAGGATCCGTCATGACGGCATTTCCTGCCAGTGCAAGAGATGTCCGCTTGTCTGGCTCCCATCTCTAAATTCGGCAGGCAGAGTACCTTCGGCATGGCAGTAGTCAAGTACTCAGCCCTGCAGATGGTACATACTCCATCTGCCGAAATCTAAATGAGGGTGTGAAAGTTATATTGGGATATTATTCACATTGATTACAAAGTCACAGGCATAGCTTTCGCCACTTGCTTCAAAATTATTAATCAGTGGTTTTCAGTATGTCCTACTAGCCTCCCTTCATGAAGGGTTTGCCTCCTACCTACCAGTTATCAATTACACAGTGTGTGTAGAGGAAGGGATACTGTAAATCCGATGGCATTGACAACTTCTTCTCACCAGCAGACTAAAAAAAAAACACCATGTAAAATTTGGGTTCCACCAGGAGTCAGAATAGCTAGGCTGTGCAGGTAAGTCCCACCAGCTCTGAGCTAGTGGCAGCTCAACTTATCCACAGGGATAAGAAGACGGATAGCATCGCACCCACACACAAGGGCACCATGGCAATTATTTTGAACACCTACTCTGTGATGAGAAAGCACCCCACGAATAAAAGATAACAAGCATGTATGCAGTACTGGTGAAGAAACACCCTTTTGAACAATTAACTTAATCCAGATTTAAAAAATGATATCAATGTAACTGTGCATACACTAAGTCAACATTACAATGAATTAAACAGAAAATGTGGTGATTTTCTGAGACAAAGAATTATTCCATATTATCAATGAAACCAAGTTCAAAGAGTTTCACCTAAGGAGATGAGTAATGTTTCTAGGAAGAAAAATGAACTGAGAGTTGAAACTACTACCAGCAATGTGAAAGGGGCATCATGAAGGGGTAAAATAAGCTGTTTAAGGAACACACCTTGTATAAATGTTTGTCCTCTTCCTCCTCTTGCTCCTCCGGTTCCACTATTTCCATGGCTTTGATCTAGAATGGAGAAGCTAGCAGTAAATATCTTTCTAGTATCATCCTAAATCAGACATACACAAAACTACAATCCTTCAAATTCACGTTTATCAATCACTGCTCGTCAATGGGGCAACTAGCAGCCTTCATGTTACACGCATTGTAAACCAGGAGTTCAAATATCAAGGAAGTGCACCACTGACAGACGAAATTCAAAAAAAGTTGGAAACTCTTTGGAAGATGGGTCCGTTACTAAATTGCTGGTGGCAAAAACATGCCTTCTCCTGTTGCAGTTATTCCTCTGGAGCTCCTTAAGGAATTAGTTACTTTCCTGTAACTCCAGTATTCCAATATTGGTATATTTTCACATCCTTGAATCACTCCCCATCCTCAACCTGGAATAGCAGTATACAGTTTAAAGTATACAGGATACAGTATACAATGTAAAATGGCCATAGGCTTGAAACAACATGGTATGTTTAGGAGCACATCCACCTCATTTGAAAGAACCCAAACTTCAGCCAATGAGTCGGAAGCTTAAGCTGTCCTACTCCCTCCCCACCATAGCTCAGATTTCAAAGCAGAAGTGTGAGAACAAATATCATGAGCCTCTGATCGGGGAGGAGGGAGAGTTGCATGTGAATACATAAAAGATACCAAAGTTGGAGAACTGGAATCACAGTTAAGTACTAATTTCTTCTCCAACATTGGATCTTTTATATATTCACATGCTTGAATCGGAATAGAAAGCAGTATACGTTACAAAATACAACAAAGAAGGAAGCAGGCTCAACTTTAATGTAACCGGTTTCTCAGGACTGCCTGTTCCACTGCTGCATCAGCTTCTGCATCCATGTCTAGGCAGTAATGCTTCATGTACATATGCCTGCTCCTCCAGGTGGTTGCACGGCAGATGTCTTTCAACGGTTGAAGCCGTGCCCATATTGGAAAGTGCCCTCACTCTTCCCTGAAGAGGATACTTGGCTTTGGCATGATAGAAAGCAATACAGGCTCAGAGCTAGCGAACTATCGACTGTTTGGATAGGGCTTGTCCTTTTCGTGGTTGACCAAATGATACAAATAGCTGGTGGTTGTTCTTTGTTTTGTCTAACAGAATTTGAGATATCTAGTCAAGTCTAGGGAATGTAATGATCTTTCTGCTGTTGAGGATTGGAAACAAAGGATCTAAGAATGACAGGCTCACTTAGATGGAAGTTAGTAGGTACTTTAGGAATGAATTTAGGATTGATTCTGAGTTTCACTTTGTCCTTCGTGAGCTGGAGAAAAGACTCTTTGATGGGGAATGCCTGAATCTCTCCCACTCTCCTAGTGGATGCCAGAGACAAGAGTAGTGCTGTTTTCTTCGAGAAAAATGTAAAGTCTGCATTTATAGGGTCAAGAGGAGGTAAGATCAGCTGGCCAAGGACTATATTAAGCTCCCATGGAACCGGAGGCCGTCAAAGAGGTGGAAATGTCCTTTCATAAACTGTTTAATGATCCTTTGGGAAAACAGAGTAGAAATAAATGTGTCAGTCCTTCTGATTGCAGCAGATGGACCCCAACTGAAGAATATTTGAGACCACTCTTGGCCAAACTTAACAAATATGGAAGGATCAGAGAAATTGTTTTTTGAAGAGGATGATGACCATCATTCCTGCACCAGTCACCAAAACGCTTCCCTTTAGCGCTGTACATCTTGTTAGGCACTGGAGCTCGAGCCTGCACTAGAGTCTGTTTATACTGCTGTGATAGATCCCAATGCCCAAATCCTAGGTCAGGTACCATGCTGTCAAGTCCAGAGACTTGGGATCGTGGTGGAGAATCTCTCCATGACGTCTGGACAATATCCTGGAATGCATCTTCCTAACAATGACTGGACATGCTGCCAACTGCAGCAGTTCGCTGTACCAGTAGTGGCAAGGCAATGCCGGATCAGAATGCAATGGTCTATCTTCGCCTTCTTCAACACCTTGGGAATCAGGGGAAAAGGAGGAAAGGCGTAGGCAAATATTTTGGACCAACTGATCAAAAGAGCATTGCCCATCGTCCCTGGATGCCAAAACCTGCTTGCGAAGCACAGGCATTTCCTATTGTTGGAAATAGCAAACAGATCAATTGTGGGAGTGACCCTACTGATTGAAAATGTAATCCACATGTTTCTGTTCCAGTTCCCACAAGTGGCAATCCTAAAATTGCCGTGGGTGCATCCACCTGAACATTCTGTCTGCCTAGCAGATGTTCCACTGCAATGTGTATCCTGTGAGAAATGGCTCAGTTCCGCAGAAGCTGAGCTTCTTCTGAAAGGATCTTGGACTGCGTTCCTCCTTGTTTGGCTATGTAGAACATGGATATTGTGTTGTTGATTCTGACTAGGACTGGTTGACCTGCCAATATGTGGGGTGGAGGGGGACCACTTGTACACCTAGCTTTTGGCACAGAGTTCTAACACATTGATGTGGAGCCTCTTATCTGTGTCTGACCAGAGGCCTCTGGTTGAAAGCTCTTGCGGCTGAGCTTCCCATCCGCCCATGGACGCATCAACGGTGAATAAAAACCTCTCTGTTATTGGCAGGAAAGAAAGACCTGCACTTAGGTTTGCTGGATTCACCACATGAGAGCTTGTTTCAAGTGCCTTGTGACACGGATCATATCTTCCCATGATCCTTCTATCTGCTTCCATTGCAAATCCAGCTCTTGCTGAATAGGTCTCATACAAATCCTGCAAAATGGAATGAGCCCAATACATGAGGTCATCAGGCCTATCAGGGACTTGTATTGCCTCATTGTAATTGATAATTTTCCTGCATAGCCTTTGGCATTGTATGTATCCTTCTCATTCTTTCTGCCGATGGAAAGGCTTTTCCCAACTGAGTGTCGAGTATTGCTCCCAGAATTTGGATCTTTGTTTGGTGTTTCAACGATGACTTCTCCCTGCTCAAAATCTGGAAGAGACTGATGCAAGCATTTGTGGAAGCTTTTGCTCTTTCCCTGGATGGCGCTTTGACTAAGCAGTCATCCAGGTATGGAACACCTGGTGACCACCTCTCCTGAGATAAATGGCAACTGGAGCGAGACATTTGGTGAATATTCTCGGCACTGATTTGAGTCCAAAAGGGAGTGCCTTGAATTGGTAGTGCTGACCCTCTACTGAGAATCAAAGGCACTTTCTGTGTTTTCGATGAATGGGTATGTGGAAGTATGCATCACGAGAGGTAAAAAAAAAAATCCCCTTCCTGCATCATCAGGAGGAATTCTTGCAAACGTGTTCGGCTCTCTCAGATCCAGTATTGGTCTCCATTGACCGGTCTTCTTTTGATTAGGAAGAATCTGAATTAAAAACCTTGATTTCTTGACGATTTGGGGAAAATCTCTATGGCTGCTTTGAAGAGAAGCATGAGAATTTCCATTTGCAGCTCCTTCAGATGAAGATGATGTTCCTTTCCTGGTGGTATGAACTCCAACGTATGGCCTGATTGGACAATTTGTATACCCATTTGTATGAAGTTATGTTCTTCCATGCAGGAGTAAAAAGGCAAATTCTCCCCTCCAGCTTCTGAGTACCAGATGGAAAAGGGGGTACGTGCTTGGAGTCAAGCTCTTTACTGATTAATTTGCGCTGGAGAGGAACCTCTCTTCCTTCCTGAAGACCTCCCGTAAGTCTGCCTTTGGTTTTGATAGGAGTATCCTTGAGCATAACCAAAATGTCTTTGAGGATAATAAGGTTGTCCCTGACACCATATCGGTTGAATCCTGCTCTCAAATTTTGTTATCTTCAAGATTCACGAAACGTAGACGTCCCAAATCTATGATACTTCAACAGTCCTAACGCCTTTCATGTGTCAGTGTTAGTTTAAAGGTCTTGCAAAGCTTCATCAACATGTTTTCCAAAAAGAGTTAGCCCATCAAAAGGCATGTCTTATCTTTTAGATTGGATATCAGTACGGAAGGATATGAATTTTAACCAGCCTTGTTTCCTTAGTACAGTACCTCCTGCCAACTGGCAAAAACCTTTATTTGAAGCATCCATAGCTCCATCAATAATGAAAGAAGTTAGTTCTCCTTCCTTTAGGATAGCTCTCGACATTCCCCTCTTATCCTCAGGAATAAATTCCAGTAATACAGTAACGTCATGCGAAATCATGCGATCATAACGACCTAGAATCACCATGGCATTGGCTGTTTTAATCGAGGTTGGTACCATAGAGGAAATTCTCTGGCCCAGATTGTCAGTACGTTTGCTATCCTTGTCTGGCAGACTAGTTAGTAGGGTTTTGGTTCTTCTCTGAGCTGCTGAAGCA
Source organism: Calotriton arnoldi (assembly GCA_963921515.1). Classification (NCBI taxonomy): domain Eukaryota; kingdom Metazoa; phylum Chordata; class Amphibia; order Caudata; family Salamandridae; genus Calotriton; species Calotriton arnoldi. Next base: position 302,084 of record CAWUFW010000311.1, read on the forward strand.
ATTGCTGAATGCACTCAAGTATGACCAGTCAGTCAAGCTGGAGCTGAATCCGGGCCCTTGAATTTCTTCTCCAGACAAAGTATCACAGCTGGAACAGTAGCATGTGTCTTCATTAATTTTAGACCTTCTGGCCAGACATAATCAAGAATGGGTATGGACTTAAGATTTTTCGGAGGTTGCTGTTTAAAGTTATAAAGAAAGCATGGTTGATCTACAGATGTCATTGGTAGGTTGAATTTTTTGGCCACTCTTCCAATCAATTAATGAAATTTAGAGAGATCATCTGTAGCATCCTTTGGAATTGGGCCATTATCTCCACTTGGGACAATGAATACTCGCCCATTATCATCTCTTCCATCGACGGCTGGTGGTAGCTCTTCTTCAATATCAGAATATGCAGAACTATTAGCATAAACAATATCCATATTTTCTCCATGGACTGATCCCCTTGGCATTGAAGGAGGTGGTAGCGGTGATGGCTACCTAAGATGTGAAACAGGTAAAGGAGCAGGTTGAGGAGGTGGAAGGATGAGTGTAGCAGGTAACCCCATGTTAGGATTATTGGTTGGTTGCTGCAGTAATAACTTACTAAAAGTATCCATCATCTGTTGCAACGATTATAAAAAGGCCATTGCCACTTAGACCACATCTGGTTCTCTATAACATTTTGGTGGTTTCTACCTTAAATTAATTCGAACACTTCCAGACTTGTACTCCTGTTGATACACATTTTCACTGTAGGACGCCTCATCGTCCATTGCATCCTCTCCAAAATCTGGGACATGTCTCTCATCCAATTGTGTTACGTCTTAAGCTATCAGCGAGGCATATTCGCTAGTCTCTTCTTCTTGATCTGACTGCAATAATTGCACTGAAGGTAAATCCTTCACCCTAAAATGTGAAAAAACATATCCTCCTATGTCTTTTACTGGCTGATTGGCTCTCAATGGTGATGCTGTTGACGGTGAATCTATCGTCAACGCAATGGCGATCGTCATAGACAGTATGGTGATCGTCACGGACGGTATGCTCAACGTCTATGGAATGCCAGTTGTCGACAATGGAGTTCAAGTAGTTGACAGTCTCGTAGTTGAAGAGGCTTCCTTTGAAGATATCTTCTTTTTTTATTACAGGTGAATCTTTGTAGCTCTTAGACTCTGGTTTGTCTGTAGAGGAGATGGCTGCAAGCGCTGTACCAAATAAGTCATGCTCACAAAACTGTAGAAGTCTCCTGTTGTGCGCTGCCTTCATGGAAGTAAGTGGAGGGGCACTTCTCAAGGAATCTTCCCCTGAAGAGAGGGCATCTCCTTTAGAAGCAGGAACTCTTCACTCAAAAGAAATAATGCCAGCCTCCTTTCTCTGTCCTTAGGAGTCTTAGCTGAGAAAGACTTACAAAATGTACATTCTGTTTAGGATAAAGACAATAAATACACTGAGAATGCGGGTCAATGTACATTGTCTTGCTGCCACAAGATAAACCGGTATTAAAAAGAGATCTCTTTGTCAGCCATGGTGACAGTTAATTTTTAGACCAAATGATCTCCCTGGTCCAGAAATTGTAAGTCTTCCCTAAAAACAACTCATAGTACAGTAGTGCTGAAGATAGGGCTGGTTCAATTACAGGGAAGACCCAAATGGAAACAATTTAAGGTTCAATGAAAGGTTACAGCAGAGCTCTGACAGGGGACTCCCTCACAAAAGACATGCGGTAGAAATCGGAGCTATGGTGGCATCTATGGGGAGTAGGGGTGTTTAAGCTTCCACCTCTTTGGCTGAATTTTGTATTCTTTAAAATGCGATGGATATGCTACTAAACATACTATACTGTTTCAGGCCTGTGTCCCTTTTACATAATATACTGTATATTTTACACTGTATTCTGCTTTTTTAATGTACCGGAGACTGCCAGTCTGACAAAGGGGAATGATTCAAGCATGTGAATATAAAAAAAAATCCAATGTTGGAGAAATAATTATTTTCAAGGCTGAAGTGCTTAATGCTTCAATAATGAGGAGTCGTTATATCTAATTCACCAGGGCAGTGATCTTGTAAAGGCCGGCAGATTGACATCGACTGATATAGAGGTGGTATGTAGGGGGTTGCGGAAACAGAATTAATGAAAATTACAAGTGAATACAATAACTTCAGAGGCTGACGATTCCCCATTCATGAGCTGCCGAAATGAATTAGTGTTCAACCTACATGTATTTAACCATATAGGCAAAGGGTCTTCCCGCAGGCATAGGTGCTCTACAATATTAAAACTATGACCAGTTTCCAGTTCTTGTTGTGCCTCCTAGTTATCCTGTTGGGGCCTCCATATCAGACGATCCTTTGGTCTTTCTTCATCTGCTTACTCACTGATATCTCAGATGCTCATACTAGCTCACACACCTAAAACTCTGGTGGTTGATGCGTGGTACAATATGATTTTACACTTGAGAGCAATGGAGAATATCTCTTAAAGTGGGATATCTCTGTTAGATTCACCTAAGTTTTGGGCACTTTCTTATAGCCGTAGTTTGTTGACCCACAAAATACTGGTAGATAAGCTTACACCTATGGATTTTTCTCCACTAACTGACTTATTTTCTGAACTTGGAATTTACTGTTCCCTTAGCTATGCTTGAATCACCTTTTAGTTACCATGCTCTATCAAACCATTAATAAAGTATTTACTGAACATTCTATTTCTGCTTATTGCATTACAGATCTGGTATGGTTCTGCAGCACCAGTTGTTTGGGGTGACTGATTTGCTAAGTATTAAGTCTCTTGATTGACCCTCAGCAATTATACTACACGATTAATCTGACTTGGTGTCCAATTATCAAGTTATTTAATATTTTACTGGGCATTATTTCAATGTGTGCTTCAATAAAGAAATGTTTAAAAATGAGCTTCCTCTAGCTTTCGCCTGTCCTGTCCCCAATCCTTTATACCAAACTGGTGTGAGGGTGCATACGCACCCACAACTATTTTCGTTCAGTTTCTGGTTATACCCTCCGCGCAGAGACACCTTCTCTACTAGCAACTCTATTCCCCTACCAGGATTTAACCCTGAACACTGTCAGCCTACTTTACTAACCACTCAAGGTCATCCGCCACCCTTACCTCCATCACTATACCATATTCCTCTGAGTTTATACTGCCTTCGTGATTACTCTAGGCTTCCCTGCCATGAACCATTCAGTCTCCTGTTATTTTACTAATTTCTCTAATCATTTTTACTCTTACCAACATGACTTGGCTTCTATACATTATTCCCAAGTTACTATAATCCAAGCAGGTAATGCCCTGAACCAACAATCTGCATCCCAGAATCTCTCGTTATGCCTATGGAATACAAAGACTGTGCATGAAAAACACTTTCAAGATGGAGTAATTTAGTTCCCAGTCTACTAATGCCAGTGCTCCTCTTTAGACTGCAAATCTTTTCTTCTTTCTGATTATACCGCTCTATAGTTTGAGAATATAACTGCCTACCTTCAATTGTCCAGCATGGTATATGCTGCACTCCTCTACCCTTGGCCTGGCCCTGATGATGTGTTCTCCAATAAACTCCACTCACTCTCTGACATTCTCTCCACCACACTGCCCCATCTTATTTGGGAACCTCAAGCTGGACACACAACCACAGGAAAGTTCTAGATAAGGTACCCAAGATGTCCATCCATGTACTCCCACTATTAACTGCCCACTTAATCCCATGAAAGCCCAGCAGACCTACTCTATTTTTTAACGCTCTAATATTCACCACGCCACTGATCAACACCTGCCTTTTCAACCAATCCTCATCGGCGTCATAATATGCCCAAGCAACCATACCCGCCACTCTCATTTCTTCACGGAAATTCTTATCCTGATCCACCTCATAACACCTAGATTACATTCATCCATCACTCGCTTCCCTCTAAACCAACTCTGGTCGACCCCCCCTCAAGAACTCCACTAACTTGCTTAATAGTCTAATAAAAGCAGTTTATGAAGCATTCCAGCCTCTGATTAGCTTTACTCCTCCTTATCCTCACCCATAACTTTAATCATTCCACACATTTGAGAAATGATGACCTGCACCTACTGATGACCACAAATGTTTACGGCACGCTGTCCTAAGTGACCCAGTGCCGACAAACATAGCTTACTTCTTACTGCACACGCACACTTCCCACTTGAAATAGAGGATGCTGTATTCTCTTCTCTCTCTGCTCTGTATATGCTGCTCCTTGGCATTCTATGTGCACGCTTAGCAAATGGGCAGCCCTGATCGGGGTTGGAGATAAACAACTTCAAGGCCTGGGTTGTTGAAAATTAACTCCGAAATTTGTGGATAACTAGTTGACAAGTCAGCAAAAAGAATTATGCTGTCAGGCGGTGACTGATGAAAAGTCAACGCAAAATCTTTCTGGAGTTTCAGTCAGTGTGTTCCTGAGGATCATCAACTGGGACTGGTTTATCCCACTCTTTATCTCACACACTGTACTGAAAAGTGTCCACATCATAAGCAACCTCCCCTTTTTCATGTAAATACATATAGTAAATGAATCTAACTTCTCCAAGGGCAGGATGCATTTTTTAAAGATCTTTGTTTGTAGCAAATTGCTGCTGAAAAAAGTGACTGAACCAGTCTAAATACATCTTGCATAGACCGCTGAACTCTCAGACCGCTGAGAGCGTACCTCATAATAGCAAATGCTAAAGACACGTGGACGTAAAGACAACTTCATGAGGAAAATCTGTGCCAACATCTGGCACCAGTCTCTGAATGTCTGGACTATGCAGAGAGGTTGGGCCTAGATCTTGAATGTGACCCGGAAAAAAAGAACTGTTGGTGCTGTTGTTGGTTGAATTGTATCTTTGCACTCTAACAGACAAACTGTGTCTGTTAGACCTGGCATCCTTGGCATGGTTTTCCCCAGTATTTTTGCCTCTGCCTCCTGTATTTGTGCATTGTGCTGGTCTTCGTTTTTGCTGGTCTAGATGATTTGAGCACTTTGTCACTGCTGATCAGTGGCAAAGTGAAAGTGCTCACTCTGTAAATTGTGAATATGGATTGGTGTTTCCATGATTGGCTTGTTTGACTTACTACTAAGTCCCTAGTACAGTGCACGGTACATGCCCAGGGCCTGTAAGTCAAATGTTGCTAGTGGGCCTGCAGCACTGATTGTGCCATCCACACAAGCAGCCTTGCAAAAGAATCTCAGACCTGCCATTGCAGTGTCTGTGAGCAGTTTGGCACTGCCATGTCGACCTGGCAAGTGCACCCACTTGCCAGGCCCTAACCTTCCCTTTTCTTACATGTGAGTCACCCCAAAAGGTAGGCCCAACGTACCCCTGTGAGCAGGGTGCAGTGTATATGAAAGGTAGGACATGTCCTGATGTGTGCAACTACAGTGAATTTCGATTTTCACTACTGAAAGGCTATCTGTCCCATTGGATAGAATGAGAGTTTGTTTATAACATCTTATAAATATAACTTCCCATTGGGACAAGATAGGAAGGTAAAGTTTAGTATGCTTGAACTCAGAACATAAAGATCAATTTTTTGGTAAAGATGATTTTTACATTCTGTGTTTGAAAATACCACTTTTAGAAAGTGGGTATTTTCTTGCTTAGCGGCCATCCTGTGTGCTTCTGCTGGGTTGTGTATTGACTGTCTGGCTTTAGAGTGACAGTGGCTGGGGAAGTGGATTCACTGTAGACAGTCACTTGGGTTGGGGGGGGGGGGAGTTGAGGTGTGTCCTGCCTTTCCTGGATGAGTCGGGGCTGGGCTGAATAGACCTGGGCTGCATTTAGAGTAGGGGGAGCTGGACCAGAGAGGACAGAACTGGTTTTTATTGAGCACAGAGCCTCTCTGCGACAAGAGAACACAGAGAAATGCTGTATAAATATTGGGGCCCAGACCCCAGAACTTTAGAATACTTCTGGACTCAAGAGGAACCTCAGCCAAGGAGAAGAGTAGGGAAAACTGAAGGAGAAGTACTGCCCCTTTGCTATGTGCTGTTTGGGGTTGGCCTGCAGTGGCTGTTTCTGCCATGGAGAGGATAAAGACTTTGCTGTGTGCTGTCTCTCCTGCTTGAAGAAGATTTCAAAGGGCTTGAAGTAGAGCTTGCCTCCTGTTCTGAAGTCTCAGGGACACAAAGACTTCACCACCAGCTCCCCATAAATTCCTTGCTGGGAGTTCTGACCTGCCAAGAGGTGCCTGTTGCTGAGTTGGACCTCTGGAGGTTGTTCCTGCTGTTGGGAGCTGGAAAAGAGACGCAACTACAAGAAGCACGACAAATCCACACCCGTTTCAAAGGCATCGCAGCCATGCCGCCAAAGAAACTGATGCAGCGCATCGCCGCACGCCGAATCCCATGCACCGATCTCGGAAGTCCGAGATCCCCGCACCGATTCTGACGCAGGCCCTGCTGTGTGGCTGCAAGAACCAACGCATTGTGGGACCAACGTAGCCCCGTTGCTGCGGCATCGAGAACCGATGCATCCCCGATCCCCACGCATCGCACCGGCGCGCCAAATCTACAAGGACACCGGGGCCGCAGTAAGAAACCAACGCATCACCTCCCCTGGATTAAGGAACTGATGCATCACGTTCCCTGCGCGTAAGGATCTGACGAATCACCTTTACTGCGGATATTTTTGTTTATGATTGTGACGCATCCAAGGTACTTTGAGTTGAAAGTGTTGCATCTGTAGTTTGCTATGGACAGAACTGTTTTTACCTTCTAAGAAGTACATTTTGATTACTGTATTGTGGATTTTTGTCATTTTGGTCTTGTTTGGTTTAGATAAAGATTACGTATTTTTCTAAACTGGTATGGTGTCCATTTGTAGTGTTTTCACTGTATTACTGTATGTGTGCACAAATGCTTTACACACTGCCTCTGAGATAAGCCTGTCTGCTCGTGCCAATCTACCAAGGGGGTGCGCAGTTATTTTAGAAGTGTATCGACCGTACCCTGACTAGGAAGAAGGGTCCCTACTAAGACAAAGGTGCAAACCATTGCCAACTAGAGACCGCCATTTCTAACAGTGTCTCATAGTAGGGGGAAGAAAAGAAAAGAAACAAAAAAAATCGAACAATCACAAAAAAGGGGTAGTACCGTTCCCTAAAAGGGAAAAAAACGCACATCAAAATAAACAAATATTATACAAACTACCAGTCAATGGCGTGAATAATGAATCAGTTGCTGTACGTACAGCGGGGTGCTTAGCTAGCTTGAGGCACCCACCACCCAAGGGTGCTGTCAGCACGTCTAGAACAACATGCAACTTCACAACCAAAGAATAAGCTAATACAGCACACCCATCCTAAGTTAGAGTTGGTCCTAAAAAAGAAACAACTTTATGGACATATGTTGATCCAATTTCGGTAAGTCAATCCATGCAATCTTGAGATTCTGAAAGGAAATCCAATAATGAACAGGACATAACGGGTAGTCAACGAAAAGTCTGTAGAAAATGTTCCCTTATATACCTTGCCTAAAATTCATAAAAATCTTGCAGCGCCGCCAGGCAGACCAATCATTTCAGGGATAGGGGGACTGACTGAGCGCATATCTGAATACATTGATATTTTTTTACAACCTGTTGTGCGTAGATTACCAGCATTTATTGAGGATACTAGAGATCTACTCAAATTAGAATACTTTGTCTGGACTGATGACCTCACTTTTGTCACCCTGGATGTGAATGCATTATACACTAGCATTCCATTGGACAAGGGCATGGAAGCTCCCACATACTTTTTATCTAAACGGGATGCAACATTGTATGACCATACTAGGATGGTGATTGAGCTCACTAAGTTAACCTTGGACAACAATTTCTTCAAATACAATGATATTTGGTACAGACAACACTCGGGAGTAGCTATGGGGGCGAAATTTTCTCCCTCGTTTGCTAACATCTATATGGGGTTTCTATGAAGAACAACACATCTGGAGAGCTTGTCCACCCAATTTGACTAATCATATAGTCTATTGGGGGCGTTTTATAGATGATATCCTGATGATCTGGGGAGGTGATGTTAAGACATTAGATGACTTCAACACATATTTAAGTAACAATGATTATAATCTCACGTTTACACACAACATCAACAAAGAACATATTGACTTCTTGGATGTCACACTCTTTGTGGATAATGGGGTGTTGGAGTCTAAACTGTTTCGTAAAAGCACCGCATGTAACTCTGTATTACATGCAACCAGTGCACACCCTGCCTCTCAGATTCGAGCAATTCCCTTCGGTGAGATGACTCGCTTGAGGAGGAACTGTAGTACTGAGCACGATTTCAAGCATGAAATGAGGTCTCAAAGAACGTTTTTCTACTAGAGGATATGATTGTGATACACTTGATAAAGCACATACTAGAATCAACCGAACAAAACGTACTGAGCTTCTCAAATCTAATGTTAATAAAAACAAAAAACTAGATAGGAAGCAAGTGGCTATTATCACACAGTTTCATTCACATAGCAATGAGATTTATAGAACTTTTCACAAACATTGGCACTTATTGAAGTTGGACCATGATTTGGATCCATATCTAAAGAACAAACCTCAAATTACATATGTGAGGGGTAGGACTCTAGGTAACAATTTGAGTTCTTCTCATATTGGTCACAATAGGAAGGAACCATCACGCACTTGGTTACCTGCTAAGCCAAAAGGTTTTTTCAAATGTTCAATGTGCAGTGTGTGCCAATTTGCGCATAATAAGATCACAAGTTTCAGTTACAATACTGGTCAGACACACAATATCATGCATTTTATGAACTGCAATACAAAATACGTGGTTTATTGTATTGTCTGTCAGTGTAACCTAATTTACGTGGGTAGCACTATAAGACCACTGAAAGATCGGATTCAAGAACATATTAGATCAATTCGCAACAACAATGTGAATTATCCATTAGCGGTGCACTACAACACTGAACACAAATCCTCTGAAGTTTTACGTCTCAAATTTCATGGTATAGCCACTGTCGAGGATGACCCCCGTGGGGGAGACAGAACCTTGGCACTGAGAAAATTGGAAACTAAGTGGCTTATTAAATTGAGATCAGTTGACCAGGGGCTGAATACCGATAGGGAAATGCATGTATTTCTACGGGACTGAATGTATTAGAACACATTCTAGCTTAAAACAATGTTCCTCTATGCAATGTTATTGATAGATATTATGTTTCTGCTTTGCATTCTATCAATTATGTTTCCTTCTCATTAGTTCTGGAGTGTTTTTTCATAGTATTAATTTGTTCTGTTTTAATTATCGTGCATTGTGTCTGCACTACATCTGTGTAAATGTTTACACAGCAACTGTTGAATTTTGACTCCATTTAAACACGCTACAGCTTCTGTTTACTATTACTGTGGGAATTTGATTATATTTAAATACTCTGTATGTTCTTTTTTCCTTATTATTATATCTATACGCGAAGTGTCCTTTTCAGCACTTGTGGGTATTTGATGACAATTACTATCTTGCATGACTCTTTTGATGTCGCTGTTACTATTTCTTCAGCAGATGTACTTTAAATTCATTATCTTTGTGATGTATTGGTTTCCTTCTATCTCTTTACTCTGAGGCCTTAGTGTATACATTCATCTATACGCTTTCGTGCTATTTGGATTTATTCTACGACTCACACTGACGTAACACGTCATGTTTTAGCTCCTTCGTATTACTAATATTATGTTGGTTATGTTTTTTTTTGTGTTTTTTTGTTTTTTGGCTAATCGTTGCGGGCATTATTAATGGTTAAATTTACCTTTATTCAGGGCAGTAGTACGTTTTTCGCAATACTTCCAACTTTCATGATGGCGGCCCTTTTTTTTACCCATTCGACATTACTTGTGGGAGGGATCTCAATAGTCATGTGCTCTTTTTGATCACATGACTTTTGAGCACCGGCTTTTATTTCAAGATGGCCGAGGGAACTTCATTTGTGTCGATTCACAAGCGGTATCACGCGCAGCGGGGTCGGCGGTGACTTGTTAAGAGGCGAGGTGAGTCTTTTTTTAACAATTTTTTGATAATGCAGCTATGAATAATATTTAGTGGTCCAGCATGGATACTTATCTAGTTCGTGTTTATTACAGGTCTTGACGTATCATGGTCGGGCCATCTATTTATATTTCCAATTTACAAATATAAGGATTTGCACTACTTCAATTGGGCTTCGTTTGGTTTTTGCTCGTGGTTGGTTCACCGCACTCGATGTGCAGCCTAGGGGAACCGCATTATCTTATTAGGTGACTTGGGTTGGTGTCGGTGACAGTTATTGTTTACTTTTGGACATTATTTATCAAGGACTGTCTTGTTCAAACAGGTTATTTACACGCTACAGCCTCGATACCTCTATGGCTTTGTATTTCTAGTAACGCGGTATGGCTTAACTACGCCACTCGTTTAGCGACATTCAGTGTTCTTTGCCTCATCTTATCTTCTGATTATTAGAAACTCCATTGTATGGTGAGTTTGTGTCCACTTTCGATCTTTTCCTCTGGAGAAGGCCGCTGTACTCGCCTGTGTTTTGCTTATTATTTTTTCTTCTTTCAGGAATCATATTTAATTAGTCACCACTTTTGACTTTTCCTCAAGCCACATTTCAAGGATACCACAATATTCGACTTTTTGTGGTGAGTGTCTAGCATAGATTATATCTATTCATTGTGCTGCCTGTATATAGATGTGGGTTTGTGGGGCTTATCCGTTAGTGACACACGAATTGATGCACATTGCGAACTATCTGGCAAGTGCATCTCTTACCAAATCAGTTCTACATTAGGGCTCAATATGTTTGCTCCTCATATGCATAGCAGATCCTTAGATAAAAACGGCCCTATATACAGTTTTTATATTAGGTATCTGTAACAGACATATCATTCTTTTTAAGAATATCTAGTAATCTATTTTTTATATTTTTCATTAGACGACTATTAAGTCGCATGACTACGTGTGGATCCTCAACCAACTTTGGTCTAATGACAAATGCATTAATTATCATTCTTTAGGTGGGTTTTGTTCGTATCTACCTTGACAAATATTGGGTTTTATTATCGCTTTTATTCATCTCTTCTTTTCTTTGCTTTTTTTAGATTCTTTAGCTTAATACGGCTTATTGGCACCAGTCAGGCTTCTTTTCACACTTGTGGTTAGGGTTCTATTGGGCTTTTTTTCTCTTTTTGCTCTTTTTTATTTTTCATTCACGTTCTGGTATAATCAGGGTATGGGACTTTAATCACCATATATCGCCGTTTTTCCGGTTCAGTTATTATTCTTTTCTATTCTCTGTTTGTTTATATCCTTGGTCAATACTTGATTGGGCTGTATCACTTTTTTTGTAGTGATCAATTTTAGCTGTGAGATCTCTGGTTTTGTTTATTAGTACAATGTTTTTATGTATTATTATTCAAGAGATACACATGGATTTTATTGACTGTATACACGCTTGTTTTTCCAGCCTTGAGAAAGTCTGAATACTGACTAGTACAGACGAAACACGTGTTGGCTGTTGTATACGCTGGGAATTATTCTGAAAATCAATAAAGGGAACATTTTCTACAGACTTTTCGTTGACTACCCATTATGTCCTGTTCATTATTGGATTTCCTTTCAGAATCTCAAGATTGCATGGATTGACTTACCGAAATTGGATCAACATATGTCCATAAAGTTGTTTCTTTTTTAGGACCAACTCTAACTTAGGATGGGTGTGCTGTATTAGCTTATTCTTTGGCTAAAAAAATCGAACAGACTGGGATGTTGCAGTGTGCCCCCCCCCCCCTCCAAAAAAAACAATTTGTTTTTTTTTGCGGTTTCCACCAATGTCCTGAGATTTTTTCTGAAAAAGTAGTAGTTTACTCTTATTTATTAATGTTATCACTTGAACTTGAAACAATAGAAAAGAGGAAGAGAACAGCTGCCCTAACCACACATCGATAAATGGACCATTTTTCATACACTGTTGAGGCATCCTAGATCTGAGCAACTGGGTTGTGCAAATATTATCAGAATTATTCACCTTATTCAAAGGAGTAATTGAGGAATTACTCCTTTGAACGCATGAATGGTATTAGAGGACAATTGCTTGTTTCAGCTAGTGGCAGAAAGTTACAGGTTGCCGAAGGTCCCTAAAAAGGATAACACTTATAAGCATTCCGTGGTGCCTGGAACTGTGATGCCTTAAATGGGAGCAAGGCCATTTTAACAAATGCCCTATAATTTGGGAGTAGTGAATTAGCAATGTTTCATGTAATCTACTGCAGGATTCTGAGGGTGAAGCAGCTATTCATATACTGAAGTACCAAGCAAAATAGAAAGGAGGCACTTATAGGGTACATAACACACCATATGTATTTTGCTGAGGAGTGAAAAATAGGTGGGCACAGGTCCTGAAGAAGGTGGTCTATATCAATATATTCCACCAAAACATATGTTGGCCGTTACCTGGGACACATCGAAGGAAGACTATAAAATATGGTCTCAATGCTGTGTTGCCAAGAAAAGTACTGTGGGGAGAGTAATAGACCTACTATTGAGGTTGCAGGTATCTGACTTCGGATGTGTGGTGTGAATGTGAGAAAGGAGTGGAGTTTGTGATGATGAAGAATTATGTTTTTATTAAATTGATGAAATTGAGAGCTGAACTGTGCAAATTATATTGTTATAAATGTTATTGTAAAATTGATAAAGAATATAAAAGGTAGCAATGATCTATATTTTTAAGGAAATAAAAAAATGTTTTTGCAAAACATGACTGGGTCCGTGCCTATTCAGTATTAATTCCATGTCAGAATGATAGAGGCTAAGCTGGAATTTTCATGAGTATTTTGTATGCTATGTTCCCCTTTCCCGAGTCTTAAATTATTATTATGGTGGTACCCTTCATTTGAGTGGGTAGTTGGGGGAGCATTCAACTTCCACAGGCATTACAAGTGAATGAGAACCAGAGTTATTTTCTTCCCATTAAAATGGGGTTGCAACCGTTAGAAGGTATTTACTACTCAGTACCGTTTGCACCAGAAATTGTTAGCTTTGGCTCAGACATCTGGAAACGTTCATGTGGGGGTTTTTATATGTGGTGCATGGGGTTCTGTAGGTACGTCCTGATTTTAAAGTAGACTTATTAAGGGAGGAAAAACAGAGATGACATGATCACATTTTCTGGATTTTGAGCAGCTGAATGAAGGGTAGCTTTTAGATGTGCTGGGGAGTACAATAAGCAGTACATTTCCGGATTCAATTTTAGAGAGTTATCACTTGCACAGTCAGTTTTAGGCAAGACTAAGGAAGGACGTGTCTCTTGGTTCCTAGCATTCTAGTTAGTGGCGGGAACGGTTAGCCATGGCTTTGACACGCAAGTCAAGGTGCAGTATGGAATTTGAAGTGAAACAGAGGTATTTCACTGTACTGAGAATCTTAGGGTGACATTCTAGGTAATTTAGTTTATTGACCCATCAGTGGGTATCTTAACCTCTTTGATTAGGGACGAGCAGGAGAAATTCAGCCTTTAAATAAGCTTTAGATTCATCTGCGACATTCATGTATGCATGCTATAATATCAGGTGGTTAGCGTGAGAAGATTCTAGTTGGAAGCCTGTCTTAAAATAATGATGAGTTTTACCAGCATATTGACGCAAGGAGATTACCACTTTCATCAGTATTTCTACAATATAATCAACAGAGAAGTTAAAACGCATCAGTGAGAAGGTAGAGCACTGGGGAACTCCAAAGGGAGCTGGTGAGGGTTCACAGGGAGAGTTTCCAAATGTTACTGGCTGGAATCTGTTTGCCAAGTATGACCTAAACCAGCACATGACTGGGTTTCCAATGCCCATTCTTTTGCCTGGGATACTTAAATGGCTGTCATTATCAAATGAAGTCACTAGGTCGAGTGGAACTAGCAGGCAGGAATAACTTTTGTAAAATATAACTTTTGTAAAATAATTGCATGGTGTCCTCAACAATCCCCTAGAGAATGGTTTCAATGCTGTGGCCATAACAGAGTCCCATTTGAAAGTCACCCATAGGATGGAATTTCATTCGGCGATCAAATAGTTGGGTGGCACCACATCTCTCAAGAATCTGGTCCAAGTGACGGAGTGCAGCAAAACATCGAAAGCACCAAGTCAGTTTTTTTAAAACATGCCTACCATGACCAATTTTCTGGGTATATCTAAATTCAAGGCAGGCATTAATAATACAGAGCAAGCGTAATAAGGGACAAGGTCCATCTTTTTTCGTTTACGAGGGAGGGTGAAATTGGTTCAGAAGAGTAATGGAAAGGTTTGGGGTCATCAATTATTTCACTAATGGTGTTAAGGTGTAATGAGAGTAAATCTGTTCCAGGACACAATTCGAAAGGTATCTTATATTTATGCACTAAGGAGGAGGGTATTCACTTCTTTCCTGATTTTGACCCTGGGAGTATGTTTTGGTGTAGGGCTAGAAGATTGTTCCTCAGAAAATGTTAACACCACCTTGGGACACTTTCTTGAACTCTAGTTTCGACTTGTGGTAGGAAGAATTGGTTTTAAGGAATGTTTTTGTGTAGTTTTCTAACTGAATGTAAGTTGAGAAGATGTTTGTGAGGGGGGATTTCAGCCATCAACGCTCATTGGCTTGGAAGGCTTTCCTTTTGACATTAAAATTAATATTAGGAGAGTGGGCATTCCTTTCCAGTTTTTTAGTTTGAGAAAAGAAGGTGCCAATGTGTTGCAGAAGAGTTCTTCACTGCGGTGTGTGAATAGAATAGTCGAGTCAGAGTTAATTTCAGTGGTAATGTTAGCATAACAGTATTGAAACTATGACACATTATCAAGGTGTTTGATGTTCATGGTTATCATGACCTTTCATCTGGTTGAGTTGAAGGAATCCGATATGTCTTGCAGCTAGAAAGAATAAGCTTAGGAACAGTCTAGTCTACTATTACAGATTTACATTTCAGAAAGCATGTGTATCAGGGGGCTATTAGCTGCACACTAGAGGCTTTACTGTGTAGGTGCCGTGCAGTGTTGAAAGAGATTATTCCCTTTCCCGATCTCCTTCATCCTGGCTCCTCAGGCCTCTATGTCTCTCTACTTTCTGACAGGTGTATCCCTTTTTTAATTAATAACTTTTGTTTATTTTAATTGCTTTATTTCATTCCGTATGTTTTTATATTCGTTCACCTATTGTGTGCATGTTTGCTATACTTAATTGCATACACTAATGTAGAATTGCCATACTTAATTATATTTACGTTGCTTACAATGGTTCTTATTTAGCTCTAAAATGTATCTATCTCCGCTACTCTAGACTAACTTATTGGCACTATTTCCAAGTTTTGAGAAATGAATGAAGCCAGACCGGAGGTTAATTAACGTAGGATAAAGATCATTTTAGTAAATTACAGGTTGAGCAAAAAAGACCCAAGTGTAAAAAGCAGCACTACTGGAAACCAAAATACAGTTGTATAGTGTACCTGTCAGCATAAAGCAAGAGAGCTAAATGTGAACAGTATTAAAGGCACTCTTCCATTACTTTGACTGCCAATACTTTAACGGACCACTGGCGAAAATAGCCATTGCGTTGACCACATACCCTGCAGTCAAACTATTAGGACTGGGGTTTAAATGGGTAATATGCACAGGGCTGTAAAACAAGTCGACGTAATCACCACAGCCTCCATAATTGCCATGGTCACAGTAATGCTCACAGCCAATGTGATGACATTTGTGCACATTATGATGAATTGGAACAGGAAAAGGAATTTTGGGGGTGTTTTGGAAGTAAAAGCCCGAGTCTATTTTGAACTAGGAGTGCTGCGGTAATTCAACAATGCAAGACTGGATGGACCAATCAAGAATAAAGGACCCCCTGCATAAATAGGGTACTGGGGCAGGGAAAAAGCAACATATTAAAGAAAACACCCTCCAGCTTCTCATGATAAATGAATCAAGTCACCATTTTTTTTTAAAGCTCAGAAAGACTATTTTTATACATACATTTTATTGCATCTTTTTTCCAATTTCATTCTGTATATGAAGATTTCTCTACAATTAGCACTGAGTCAATTACACATCATGACACAATACTGCACATTATATTTCAAAACCTATGACAATCTATCATAAGCAACCATCTACAACTCACATACCAACACAAATATCTCTCTAAAATAACAACAACACACACATCATCATTCAATCACCACACCCAACGTGGCTACAAATATAATTCTACGTGTTTCAGCAAAAATGCCTCCATCAGGGCAGGCACTGGACGGTATGCAGCAAATGGTCTCCAACAGACCTCTTCTAAAGCGAGCATGTTTAAGAGGTATGCCACATACACCCACAAACTCCTTCTGTAGGGATGTGGCACCACTCTATCTCATCTGTCTCTGTAGCTCAATTTTACCAATTGCTCATACCTCCATAAGGTGGTCTGATAATCAGACCAGGCAAACACAATCTTCCTTTGTGTTCTTGTTTACCAATGGGATATCAGTCTCTTATATATTTCAATACCTTTGTGAGTACGCCACTTCTTCTGCTCTCGTTGCCCAACACCGACGCTGCTCTATGTCAACGATTTAAAAAAATCTTTTTTTTTTTTTTTTTTTTAAATCTATGACGTAGAGCAGGTCTTTTGGAGACTGGTTGCGGCATAACGTCAAGTGGCTGTCCTGATGAAGGCGTTTTTCGCCGAAACATGCGTAGAATTATATTTGCTGCCACTCAATGAATTGACATGGTCCACACCTAATGAGGGATATATGAAAATAAATGTGTAGTCATTGAAGGACTGTATATGACCTATACATACCCATTGAAGTATTGAGAAAAATATAATTGCTCATTTAATATTATCCTGACAACATTATTTTTGCATCACAAGAGAATTATGTTGTATAGAAGTTATATATGTTTTTATCGGAATGGAATTGACGGGGTGTGGTGATTGAAATATGATGAGTGTGTTATAGTCATTTTAGAGAGATATTTGTGTTGGTATGCGAGTTGCAGATGGTTGCTTATGATAGATTGTCATAGGTTTGAAATATACTGTGCAATATTGTGTCATGATGTGAAATTGACTCAATGCTAATTGTAGAGATATCTTCATATACAGAATGAAATTGGAAAAAAGAAGACTGCTGGACGAGGCAGTTATCTGCTATTCATGTCCTTGTTTTTATATGGACGAGTGCGTTTTTCAAAACCAATGATAAACCACCGAGGGGAAATAATCAAAAAGTTAGAAATGATTGTACCTATCCATAACTGAGACAGTGCTGTGCCCTGATAAAAATGGAATAATCTCTATTTATCCAACTTGATTAATCCCATGAGTAACAACAGCTCATTCGATCTCATATAAAACATAGGGCATGATCTAGAGTTTGTCGGATGGGGTTACTCCATCCAAAACATGATGGATATCCCGTCTTCTGTATTACAATTCCATTATATCCTATGGAACTTGTAATACAGCGGACGGGATAGCCGCCATAGTTGTGACGGAGTGACCCAGCCGCTAAACTCTAAATCAGCCCCACAGTGTTCTATTTGAAAGGTTACATGTGTTTATATAGAGCTCAAAAATAACATTAAGATTAATCATATGCTGTTAATCACCTAGTGATTTATACTCGAGCTTATTTATTATATTATTTGCTTGTATGCTGCAGCATTTATTTTGGGTATTTAGATCTTATTAGCAGACATTCTATTTTCCTGGAGATGGTAAAATTTAAACAATATATATTTTTTATTTCATTTAATTCATTTCCAGGGCATACCACCAACCCATTTATCTTTTCTTTTATCCCATATTTTTTCTTTTTTTTTCTTAAATCTCAACAGCTTTTCTGTCATTTATATGGAAAGGTTATATATCTTAATTAACTAACAGATTCTGCGGTTCTTCTCTTTATTATACTAGTCACTGATTTTATTTTGTACTTTCACTTTTCTGCAATCCTAACTCGTTATTCTCTGGGTTTTTTGCATTGTGTCTAGCTTTCATCACCTCACGATTTTTTATCTATCCAGAAGAAATTAACTGTCGTTTTCATTTGAGGAAAGGGAAGTCCGTTTAGCTTTGTTTGTCTATAACAACATTTTTAATATGAAATGATAAACATGATACAAAATACTTGCAGGGTCCTGAAGCACAATAGGATGATCAGGCAAGAAGTCCGGTTTCTTCCTTGATATTGACAGGCTTGAAAGCTTCATCAGGAAATCTCTGCTGTATGTAATCCTTTCTGTAAAAATGTGTACCAAATAGACAAACTTAAAGAAATTAACAAAGACCACAAATTCGAAAGCTACTCACTTCTAATAATCGTTTGGGTATAGGGTGGTTAGGGAGTTTTCAGAATTAACTTTTCTCTAAACTCTTTAGGGCTTTGTGTTTATGTCTTACCTTATTTCTTTCCAGATCCAAAAGCGAAACATAAAAGGTGGTAAAGGGAGAATTGCCACATAAACCCCTCCTAATCACTTATCCAGTGCTTAATTTGCGAAAGAAGGAGTGCCGATGCCCAAAGCTCTGCTCTGAAGCCAGCAGCCGGTGCAATTAAATGTCAGCGTGCCGAACACCAAGGCTGGTAGTCTTTAATCCAGTACCAGACACTCTATGCCACGTTGTCTCACTCTGGCAGATTCCTGCTGTCTCCGTTTGTGACAGATTTGGTGCTTTCTCTTTCTCCGCGTTTCTGATTTGTGTGATTTCCCTCTCTTGCACTTGGTAAATATCTGGTGTGGGAAAATAAGTGCTGGTCCCCAAAAATAAGTGCCTGTGGTCAACACTGGCTCAAATTAAGCACTGCTTATGACACCCCCTTAAGGCTTCACTGTGTCTCCAATTCTTTTGAACATTTAGGATGGGCCTGTGGTTCTCCACATCCGCTCTGATGCTTCAATTTGTATTGTTATGCTGATGACACAGAGATCTTTTTACACCTGAATGAGGACACAGGTCTATTTCAGCAACTGTTTATCACATCACTACTAGATGCAGGCCAATTTCCTCAACCTCAGTGAAGACAACATGGAGATTTTTCTGGTGGTACACGAGGGGAGAACCTGGTTCCCTCCACCTCGTCAATAGATCCTGCCCACTGCCATTGTCCAGTAGAGGGTGAAAAGAACCTTGTAGTCAATTTTGACTAACTTCACTTTTTCAAGTTAACTCCATGTTTCGAAGTTTTTTTCTTTCTGCTTCTTCTGAAAAAGATCTATCCTTTCATTTGGTTTCCACCACAAGACACTAGCAATCACATTTATACCATAAAGAATTGACTTCATTAAAACCATGTACCGGGGTCCCCCTGCACCATGACTTACACGTTTCAGAGAATTCAACACAACAAAAGTGGCTTACCTAATATAAAAATATTTCTGTTGGGTTCTATATCTTCGATTACTCCCTTTATGAATATCACCAAGGTGCCAGAGTGGATCTGGAAAACGTTTTGCTCAGCAATAGCTCTCCAGAGCCCATGGGTGCCACCGGTGAACTCTATTCGTGACTTTGTCTGTCTAGGATGCAACAACATTGGCCTATGTATGCCACTGCCTGCACCCTGGTGTCAGTTCCTTACATTATTCTGAGCACAGTCAAAGTGTGTGGAGAGGAACCGAATAGAGTTGACAGACAACAGATAATGAAATAGCTGAACAACAGTAAAATAACTTGAAATCATATTATGGCCACACTACCGCAAAAAGGGAAGAGTTATTGCAGGAAGCTAAAGTATCAGCCAAAAATGTTATTACTGAAGGTAACTAACTTTTTCTTCAGATGGATACTTCTTCATGCAGATAGCTCACCTTTATGAATGAATCCCATAACAGGAACCACCAGGAGGCACGTTTCAATAGTGCCTTCTAAGGAAGGAAAACTTGAAGGTATGCAAAGAAGAACAAGTGCCTGCCAGGCAAATGTTTGCCACCAGGGCGCCCCTGGTGAGAACAGTGGAAGCAGCCAAGATGCTCATGGAGTGACAATATCAGTTGAAGGTTTTTTTTTAGAAAAGGTTTGCAGATATTAATGCAAAGGCTGACCCAACATGAGATAGCAGGTTTGGTTACTAGTCTGCCTATCTTAGCCTATCTGAAAACTATGAAGAGCTGGTCATCCACTCGCTCTCATCTTGTACGATCTGGAGACAGCACACCAAGGGTACAGCACTCCTCTTTTTTGGAAGGGTAAGAAAGGTGAAAAAAGAAGGAGGGGGCCATGAGGAAGACCGACATAACTTACAGTAGAAAAGAAGGGAAAGGGTGCAGCATCAGCTTGTCTAGGTTGAAGACATTAAACAGTGGCCAGACTGACAGGCGTGCAGCTCATAGGCACTACCTGCAAAATAAATCACCACCAGGAAAGCAGTCTTGAGTATCAGAAGACAAACAGAACAATTGTTCATTGGTACGAACGATAATGTTATAATGGTATAAAACTCCAAGTTCAAGAACCACTACCAAACAGTAAAGAGCATGAGCACAAAAATACATCAAGAGCTTTTATGAACCGCACTGCGAAAGGCAATCTGAATAAGGAATGATGGTTAGGAAGATATAAAATGTAAACAGAGTAGTCAATTGTCGTTCCACAGTGTCGCTTGGTCAGGATAGGCCCGGTTAGAAACGCTGCCATTTTACATGCTCACGTTTAAGTTGGTTTCTCTTTTACACACAGAGACATTTGACATACATTTTTAATGCGTGACCATGCAGGATAACATTCACTGAATCTACATTGCTTACATTTTCACTTCGTTTGCAAACTGTCACAAAACCTTTGACTGTTCAGTACAAGGGATAAAGTTCACTATGCAAATATTATTTTTGTTATTGTCCGAAAGGCGACAAAGCTATCCAACTAGAATAAACAATTACGGCCTGACGAGTTGCAACATGGCCACAAGGGTTGTACTGGCATAAATACGCAACCACTTCCTTGTTTAGCCAGAGGAGCACTCAGCTGACACTGCGGGGTTACCATATGGTGGGATTCCAGCTCAGCTGATTCCTGTGTACCAACGCAAGTGATGTACAGCTCCACACCAAGACGGGCAGCCTGAGGACACCTACCCACAGGTAACGGGGAGTTAGTCCACCTGGCAGGGATTTGTCAGATCATTTGTCCTAGGCAAAAATAGGTTAGGTAGGAGTACAAATATACACAGTACATATATGTCTGCATATATTCATTGTCTTAGCACAATGGTGGAAATGTTCATCCTTTTCACTGTTCTTGTGATGCTAATTACGCTAATCTGTTTCATTCTACTAATTATCGCAGCACACGTATTTAATGCAAGAATCACAATGCTTCAATAACAATTGAAAAGCCTTGCTGAGTATTTCTGGTGTACTTCTTTGTATATTTATGACTGTCCAAATGAAAAGGTTCTAGATCGGTTACCGTAATTTCCTTGGGGGATCAGGGTTGTCATGTTCTAAGGTTGCACACACATTTGTTGCCCTGTATGTTTAGGGGTACAGATGATGCACAGTGGCTAGCAGGGACATAGGCCAACATATCCTGAGGGTGTGCACGAAATCAGTCTGGCACAATCCCGACGTTTATGTTGTCCAACAAACGCACAGTTTTACCGAGGGAGGTACAAGCCATACGTCATGGAGCTGCCAACGTTATAGTTTGAGCTCTTATTTAATGGATCACCTGAGTAGTTTTCTTTTGTGTACCTAAAGACCCCTACTGCATCTACTAACAGGAGACGTCCTTGGTGTTAGGGAAAAATCCTCAGCTGAGTAGATTAAACTCTGTGTATTGGCTGTAGGTTGTTCAAGCTTGAACCTTTCAAAGGATCTCCCAATAGGGGTACCCTCTCTGATTCTACATATACAAAATGTTTGAAACTGGCAACATCGTTATTAACATACCATGTATCTGCAGAAATGCGGTTATATAAATGTTGCAACGTGGTCTGCCCCAGACGGGTGGAGACATTACCTTTGTGGTGGAGGCTCACAAAGCATTCAGGACAGAGGTATTCTATTCATGGGTTACATTCCCAGCAGTCGATGCAGCTACAAGACTGTATCACATATACACTGAAGATACAGTACCTAACAACTACACAGCTTATGAAGCTCTAGAAGTACCATTAACTTACCGAGAACATCAAAATTGGTTTGAAGGAGCCCTACCACATACACATACCAATGTTAGACTAGGTCCCCTTAGCAATGATGGAGCAACATGGGCAGCCGTAGCCGGTTACACACCATATCCAGATTTAGATAATCTGGGAGCGACCGGAACTGCGTACGTTGTACACAGATCTGATCAAAACATATAGATGTTTAACACAGTTTGTCATGCGATCAATGACAAATTCTGAGAGGGCTGCTTAAGTTGTACAACCACAATTGGCTACACCAGGCATTAGTCCACAGACTATCACTGCTGTTATGGGTAAGATTACCACCAGAAGGGAGGAAATTTCATACTGGATTGCACAAAAAATAAGCCTGCTTGAAGCAGTGTTCCCCCATATGGGACCACAGGAAAAACACAGAATTTTTACAATATGCCTGCCAATGGAAATGGCTCCCCCTGTGGAGGGCTGCACCACATGAGGTACAGTCTTTGCTGCAGTATATATCAGAACTCATGGTACACCCTCATTAGCTGTTTTGACAGATGTGCTTAAACAGATCTAAAATAAGTATGTTCCCTGGTTTGGGGGATGAAACTGATGGGCAATTTTGCCGCAGTGTCCACCATTATGTTAAGTAACATTAAAGGGGAAGCAGCAGTGTTGGCTATATGCCAATGACTCACTAATTTGGCTCTGGGATAGCAGGAGTGCATATTACTAGAAAGTATTGAAGAAACCTATACAACAGTGGGTAGAGATAATTTGGGAGCCAGACCTAGTAAACCTCAAATTAAGAGTAATTCTGAAAAGGATAACTCTAGGCAAGCACTCGACTCTTCTAGTAAGAAGTGGGACTAAGTCAGAGGGTGGATCTCCTCAACAGGAGGCCACTGAAAAACACTGTAATCTGACTAACTATAATAGCAAAGCGCCTGACAGGTATCGGGATACTGATACACGTTCATCTCGGTCCTTTCAGGAGACATCTGAAAAACAATGAGAGAGAGGTGGACGGTCAGGGTGCAGATCAGAGGAGTAAGTGAAACAGAAGAAAGACTCACAACGCTCGTCTGACTACATAATAAAAAAGGAAGGCAAACCTAAACAGTCAAAACCTCAATTTAAAAAGAAGATAGCAGGACTTAAGGTCAAGCATGCCACAGTTGCTAAGGACACTGCTTCGGAGTGTGGAGTGTGCTCTGACCATGCTGGACAGCGCGGCAGAAGTCACAATAGTTTGCCAGAAGTGGATGTATTGTCTGGTGGCAGTAGCGTTAAGTGGCTAGTACCAGGTGGAAACACTGGATACTAGGGTGAGCGTCCCACATCGTTAATACGAGATGCAACTCCAATTGGAGGGAGATGTACCAAGATACATTAATGTTCTCTTTTGGGAGAACCGGTCATTCAGCTAAGACATCCTCTTGGCCGAAAAGGATTGGCCACCTGAATTTGTGATGGATTTCCTAAACGGGGAAACAGAAACTTTACCCGACTCCGTTCCAGAATCAGTTAAACATCCATACGCCAAGGAGTGGGCGTTAGCACTAGCTCCTCCGTTATACCGCAATAATGTGGGGAAAGATGACGGTTTCCATTATGAAATACCATTGAGGTTGACCCCACAACCTCAAAGACAATACCCCATTAAAACCGAGGCTAAAAAACAAGTTAGAGAGATTTTCACACAACTTGAATGCCAAGGTGTAAGAGAAAGCTGTACCTCTGCTATGAATAATACCTTGTTTCCAGTTATGAAACCGGGCCATTCATAACGTCTAGTATTAGATTAAAGACATCTAAACACAGCTACACGTACATTTGCAGTACAAAATACACACAGTGCAGCACTAATGAACAATATGGAGCATAAGGAATACAAAAAAACACTAGATATCTCGAATGGATTTTTCTGCCAAAATATAGTGCCTGGAAGCAGGTATTTGACTGCATTTTTCGTGCTGGGTTCTCAGAGACAGTCCTGTCGCTTCCCCCAGGGATATAAGAACAGCCCTACTGTGTTTCCAGCTCAGCTTACAGAACTTCTACAAGAATTTGACGATCAGGCATTGTCCTATATCGATGACATTTATTTGACGGATGATGGCCTAACGACTCACTTAAAAAGAGTAGATTGCATAGTCCTGAAATTTGCTCACATGGGCTATAAATTTAAATTTTAAGAAATCAAAAATTGCCCACCTCAATGTCCTGTTTCTAGGATACAAGTTGTCAAGTGAAGACAAAAGCCTTGTGACGCACTTCTTAAAGAAGTGTGAGCTTTTGAAACCACCAAACACATTGAAGAAACTTCAATCCATTCTGGGATCCCTACATTTTGGCAGAACATACATTCTAGATTACACAGAACGGGTTAAACCATTCTACGACTTAATTTGTCCAGACTTTTCAAGCACACATTGGACACCTGAACACACACAGATTTTACGTTCAGTACAAGAGGACATGCTAGCTTCAAAACACTTACACACACACGTGTAACCACCACAAACCTGGTGATCCGGATCATTGTGGGGTCCTCAGGGTATACCTATGTTACATTCAATGAAGGTGACACTGTATGACTTGCATATAAGTTGCATTTACACACCAATGCCGAGATGCATTTTACACTGACCAAAAAGATTCTGACAATGGCACAGGCTGCTGTGGCGAGAGAAAGAGAGCACTGGCTCAGGGGAAACTAATAATTGTCATGACTCCAGTGCCGGCCTCAGAGGCTGTCACAAAAGCTAGCATTCCCAAAACGAAAGCATTACATCTAAGATGGATACAGTCGGCCAACTCTCTCTTTGCAACAGATGTAGACTACAGATTTGATTCTACATTACAAACACAGGCATTTCTGCAATACGAACACAAATATCCGCTGTGTAATGAAGTCATGCCTCTTGATCAGCAAGATTACATCATCTATACTGATGGTTCTGCGCAGCCTGCGGCAGGGACAAAGCACCAATACTCAGCAGCACGCGCCGCGGGAAGGGCCGCATGCAGGATGGAGAATTCCACCCTGAGAAAATGTACACAAGGTCACTCGGTAACTGCACAGCACAGCTGGCGGAACTCAGGGCTCTAATTCGGACACTGGAGAAAACGAATCCCGAATTCCCCACACCGATTGTATGCAATTCACATTATTATGTCCAGTTTTACAACAAGTATCTATACTATTGGAGCCAGAATGGATTCAGAGATTCTAAAGGGTACACGATTAAACATAAAAAGCTTTGGGGGCAAGTGGCTAAGCTAAATGAATGCTTGCCACGGACTCGTTTAATTCACACCTTGAGCCATCAGCGTGTAGGGATACACTTAGAGAATTCCATGGCTGATGAAGCTGCAAAAGCAACACTGCAAACTGCTACTGCTGCTGCGATTACTTGTTCCAGTAGGAGAGTAGATAGAGCCATCATGATGGCTGTCAAAACTGCACATGAAGACACCCATTTGCCTAAAGAATTTCCAACGAAGTACTCCTACCAGTGAAGTGTACAAAACATATCATTTGCTTGCATTTTAAGAGTGGGGGATAGAGTAATACCAAACTCAGATTGCTGGTTAGGTTTGCACATGAGGGCTCAGCATCTGCACGCGCAGGAATAGCGGCTACAATTTCACTGTTGCAGCAACGCGAATGGTGGCCAGGTCTTTACAAACAGACTCAGGACTTTGTCCTTAAATGCGACATCTGCCAGCAGATGAAGGGTTCCACCGTAGCGCAGCCACCACAGACACTCCTTTTGATCTCAGACAAGACTCTCACTTATATTTATCTGGACCACTGTGGCCCCATACAATCAGATGGGGCTTACAAATACATCTTATTTGCAGTGATTCCTTATCTATGGGTTTGGCCACATCGATCAGCTGAAGCCCGAACTGTTATCAAAGACCTGCAAGTCTTCATCGGGACATATGCAGTAGGCACATTCCTTTTGGACCAGGGGGCAGCGTTCGCCTCTAAGGCTTACAAAGACACCATGAGAAAATTGGGTGTTACCGTGTGGTACTCCTCCCCTATCATCCTGAGGAAAATTCAGGTGTATAGATGAAAAACAGAGACTTTTTTTTTTTTATTTTTTTTTTAGAGATTTTATATAGCGCAAACTTGACCTGGTATCGGGTATCAGAGCGCTTTACATAGCACCAGTTGCGTTACATGAGGCCACATTCATCATTTTTGTTAGGCACAGGGAGATTAAGTGATTTGCTCAGAATCACAGGATGTTCAGCGTCATTGCCGAGACTCGAACCCGTTTCCCCAGATTCAAGGTCGACCGCCCTAGCCGTTAGGCCAACTCCTCTCCCCTAACTTAAAGCAGCCTTTAACAGCGAGGGTATTAGGCTTAGGCTGCAGTTTGGTCCATCACTTATATAGGGTCCAAAGAGAAAGAGCACTAAACAATCTGCCTAGAAAATCCATGGGTGGACGGACTACCTATAAGGTCCTGTTTGGGGTTAAGATATGGTTACCTGACCTCCACAGTCCCAGCACTGTGGCGGCAGAAACACCATTTGATATCAATGAACGTTTAACTGTTTCACAGGAACTGAACAGTTTCTGGGATGCACAGAACAATGTCCAAGTAAAATGCACCACCAATGGAGAAGTGAAGGAAGCATCATCCGCCTCCAGCTGGATCCCTAAGATAGGTGAACTGGTCATGGAGAATATTGTGGACAAGAAAGAATTTGGGCCATCTTACAGAGCGCCTGTACCTGTCCTGACTGTTGAAGGTACCAGAACAGTACTACTACCGCCCCTTGATGGTTGCAAAAAAAAGGCATTTGTGTCAATAGATCTCATAAAACCGCATCATGTGGCCGGTTCTACACAGCAGGCCATGTGGGATCCTCAGTAGTTACCCGTCTCCTCTCTCTACTATCCAGGAAGTCCCACTGGAAGTTTTAATCAGCAATAAAGCTTCTACTCCCCATCTATGACAACTGTATACACAACTTGAAAAGAAACACAGATTTCTATTTGGAAACCTGAAACAGATGGTGTCTACATCAATGTACCACAATTCGAGTCAACTGCAAGTTCCACACAACGCACAGAAATGCCAAAGCTAGATAGAACAGCCTACGGCTACTTTGCCGACTTCTCTTCCAATTCATCTGAGCCACCACTTCCACTAGGTAGATTGTGTGTTTTCTATTCTTGAAGACGACGTACTTATTATTATTAGGAAGTTTGTAAAGCGCAATGGTTACTCCCAACGGAGTGTCCCCGCGCTAGGACAACTGAGAGCCCCGTAACCCCTGCCACACTAATCAACTACCTACAAATACCTCTCAGCAAGGAAGGCAGCAGAGTTACTGAAGACCGCCCCCCGAATCACGGAAGAGCCAGGGTTTTCAGTTTCTTACGGAACAAAGGTTCTGACTCAGATATCCTCAAATCCAAAGGGAGCTTATTCCAGGCCTTAGCTGCCAGGAAACCAAAGGATCTTCCGCCAGCCCTGGCCCTCAGCACCTTGGGCACAGTCATTCTCACACTGCCAAGAGATCTCAAATTCCGGGAGGGTTGGTAAACCGACAGAAGGGGGGTCAGGAAGCGCGGCCCCCTTTTCCTGAGGATCCTATGGCTGATGCAGAGAGCCTTAAATGTAACTCTAGCCTGGATTGGGAGCCAATGTAGTTTTTTTAGAGCTTCTCCTACCGGGGCCCTCCTGGGAATATTCAGGATAAGCCTGGCTGCGGCATTTTGGACCTTCTGCAAGATGTTCAAATTTTTTGCAGTCACCCCAAGATACAGAACATTGCAATAGTCAAGGCGAGACGTGACCAAAGCCTGTACAATAGTTCTTTTAGCATCCAGGGGGAGAAGGTCCAGAATCTTCCGCAGCATTTTCAGAATGCCAAAGCAGGTTCCTGCCACAGCAGAGATTTGCTGAGAAAAGGAGAGTGCTTCGTCGAACCACACCCCTACATTTTTCACCTTGGCTTTCGGCACCGGGCTAGGTCCCAGTTCCCCAGGCCACCAGTGCTGTGACCAGAGAGAGGGCTGTTTTCCCACGACCAACACCTCTGTCTTCCCTGCATTCAACTGGAGGCAACTCAGTCTCATCCAGTCCATAAGCTCCCTCAGACATATTTTAAAGTCACCAGCCCTTCCTGATTCTTGTTGTTCTAGGGTCACAACTAGCTGAGTGTCGTCAGCGTAAGACACCAGCTTAATTCCATGTCTCATCACAATACTTTGTTCCTCAATGGCTGTACCTGTGGATTACAATTTCATTACTTTTCCCCGCCCTGTGGATTGGTTTTGTGACAGTGTTTTTCTTGCTTCTAATTGGTCACTATCACCTATAACGCTCTGCTGTACAATTGGTGAACTTGGTTTTAACAGCCCATTCTTCATCACACAAAGTGTGAAGAGACCTTTCCCTAGTTAACATTTCTGCTGTTTCAGTTCCTGATGGAATTGTTTGGGATAGGGTATTGTATGATATATTCAGCCCTACTGAACTTTTGCAAATTCCAAATGTGCTTTGCATTTCTTTAAATGATTTTATCACCCCTTGTACTGTCTCCGATGATTGGAACATTCATACAGTGCATGAAATGCTGAACAATCTTGAGTATTCCACTGTTTTTAATTCAGAGGAAATGTACGAATGCACTTCTAACTATGATGAAATGTTCTGTTTTCAGCATTATGGTCACTTCTTACATAAAGCACGCACTCCACATTCAATATTTAATTACATGCAATGGAAACACTGACCTACACCACCACGGGGTAGCTCACAAACATTTGCATATTTCTCTGATCACGACACAACTGACCCAGTGTCTTATTATAGGCATACATCATCACCAGCAAAGAAAAAAAAAAGAATATGCTCACTAATTCAAATCTGATATTTTCTTAATCTTTTCTTCTCCAATTGTCCACACATGGTTATATCTTTTGGAGGGAAACAGTTGAGTTGAAATCAATTTGGGCAACTAAAGATTGGCAGGTTAAGGGGAATGAGGCACTATTGAGAGCATGCCAGATACCACATCAAATGATTTTCCTGAACAAAACTGTGCAACAGACATGTCTTGGCTTGTCTAAGATAAAAGATTTGAATACACCCAACATTCCAGCATTTGCACGTTTTTTGTGAACTTGCAACGGTTCACAAACTACACAGTGGAAGCAGACACCATGCTCCGCAAAGTTTCATATAATTCTTCAGGGACCAATCAGAGGGGATGGTTAGTGTGGCAGTTAAATACTAAGATGTCATGCACATTTCCTGGGTGACGCTGAAGGGTTTATGATCAGCAGGCCCGAAACAACAGTCGAGGGCGGTAACAACTTACTGTGTTGGGAAGTTGTGCCTTGATTAACTAAAAACCTCAACATTGTCTCAGGTAAAACAACACTTGTCCATTCTTTCTGATGACATGGGATTACAGGAATGTGTACTAGGTCCTCAAAAACCATGTCAAAAGCGCTTCTTGTATGCAATATACAACGAAGTGTTGAAAGTTTCCCAGCAGTAGGCTGCTGAGGGACTACGTGAGATTAACAGAACAAATTTAGAAAGAGCTCTTGGTGTAGTAGATAATGGTATGACTATATTGTCCACTAGGATATACTCTCTGGGTTACATTGTGTTATCTGCGATAAATATCCTACAGAATGACATGTCCTCTTTACAACATGGGCAGTCACAGCTTAGAATCTGCAGACACTCCATTTCGGTCGCGTACCATGGCGAGACCTTAAAGCCACAAGCTTGTTTTTACTTTACAATCTCACAAAACAGCAGACAATCATGGCAAAAGAAGGAAGCAACTTCACTGTGTTAAACATAGAGGAGCTCGAGAAATTACCATTTACTGTTGCAGAAATACCTCCCGTGGATTGGATAATCCACTGGTTTATTTCTCTGCCAGCATCGACATTCCACTTTCAATACTGTTTATAATAAAATCAAGCAGGCAGATATGAAGTGCTAGGAGAAGGATATGTGCAAGAGTCATTGAATTTACATTTCGATATCGCTGTAGGAATGGCGAAACTAAGGTTTGTCTATGTGGGTCAGACTGCGAGAATACTTAAGGACATTCCTTGGTGTGTAGGGAGGTTTCGCTTAATGGTGCATGTAATGCATCAATGACAAATGTTTCCTATCTGAAGTGTTCCCCAGCTGCTGTGATACGCCCAGCTTTCAGATTGCTCTCAAATGGGAGTTATATGAAGTTGAACGATGAAGGCTGCTGCAGAATACAACCGGGAATCGCCTATCTGGTGACTGTTTCTGCAGTTGTGACTTGTTGCACACAAGTACTGCTTCCACCTGCCCGCACAGTTAGGGAGGTGACGCTTTGGCCTTTGATAAACCTTTCAAACGTGCACTTTAATGCTTTGAGCAGACTGAAAGCCTTATTGTTCCAGAAGGATGTGGCCTTAACATCTGCAAAGGAGACGTTTGATCTTCAAGTTGCAAGGTTTTGGAGGTCTTCCGCTGGTCCTGTTCCTGATTGTCAGGACTGTGCTTTCACTTTTTCTGCTCCGTAATGGATGTCCCATTAAAAGGCCAAATAGAACTAGCACATCCGCATGTGCTCCTGTGTCGTGAACACGATACAGTGTTTAGGCTAGGAGTCTCCAACCAGTAGCTCATGAGCTACTGTAGCTCTCCAGCACGTTAGGCGCACCCTTGCTTCAGGAACCAAACAAACACTGGCTCGAGTCCTTTCAGCCTGTAAGCCTACACTGTGTGCAGCCCGCATTTTGCTGACTTCTGTACTCTTTTAAGTGTGCACTAGATAGATTTCTACGAATGCAACTGGTTCTGTCTTTGGACATTGACCTACTGGTGAGCCTGTTAACAGCTCACTTGTACTGTAGTCCTGTGACGCTTCTGCTCCTAGTGATCTTGATCTTAGCTCAGCTTCCGTGGATCTCGCACTGGCTACTCCGCCTTTGGCGGCGGCTGAAGTGGATGGAAAGGAACATGTTTGCTGAGTGGACCTGATTCAATGGGCACCTCTGGGAACATAGTCTGCGGTGGCTGGGAAGAGAAATGTTTCATCTACCTCTCGGGAACACAGACGATATGGCAGTTTCGAGCTGTGCAACACTTTTTAATTTGGCTTTATTTTTTACGCTAAATTGCTTTTAAAATCTATTTTAATAGTTTTTAATTCCTTTTAATGATTTTAAGTAAAGACTTTCACTATGCTCTTTGTTATTAAAGAAGTGTGATGCTTTTTAGATTTGAGTAGGGTTCCTTTTATACTGATTTGATTCTTATATTTTAGCATTTGTCTAGGGTTAGCTTTCACCGACTTAAAGTCCAAGGAGTGGATGTCACGTGGTCAGGATAGACCCGGTTAGGAACTCTCATTTCTTAAGTTGCCTTCTATTTTACACACATGGACTTTTTACATACATTTGCGTGCGTGACCATGCAGGATAACATTATCTGAATCTGCGTTGCTTACATTTTCACTTCATAGGCACACAATCAAGATACCTTGAACATTCAGCACAAGGGATACAGTTAACTGCGCAAACATTATTTATGTTATCGTCCAAAAGGCGACAACGCTATCTAACTAGAATAAACAATTACATCCCGACGTTGCGACATGGACACATCGGTTCTATTATTATAAATACACAACCACTTCCTTGTTTAGCCAGAGAAGCACTCAGCTGGCACTGCAGGGTTAACTTGTGTCGGAAATCCAGCTCTGCTGATTCCTGTGTAACAACACGAGGGATGTCCAGCTCTACACCAAGACTGACAGCCTGACGACACTTACCCACAGGTAAAGGGGAGTTAGTTCACCTGGCAGGTTTGGCAGATCACCCGCCCTAGGCAAAAAGTAAGTTAGGGAGGCTAGGTAGGAGTACAACTATACACAGTACTTATATGCTTGCATATATTCAATCAATCAGGGGTTTGTAAAGCGCAATCCTCACCCATGATGGTCTCAAGGCCCTGGGGGGGACGGGATGCGGGCAGCTCCGTGGTCATCCGAAGAGCCAGGTCTTGAGGTCCTTTCTGAATAGGTGCAGCATCTGGCTTCGTCTGATGCTGAGGGGGAGTTCGTTCCAGGTCTTGGCCCCGATGTAGGAGAAGGATCTGCCACCTGTTCTGGCCCTGTGGATGCGGGGAACCGTGGCTAGGGCTAGGTCGGCTGAGCAAAGGTTTCTCTTGGGGGCGTGGAAGGAGATTCTTTCGTTGAGGTATTGGGGTCTGGTGTTATGGAGTGCTTTGTAGGCGTGTGTGAGCAGCTTGAATGTTATTCTTTTTTCGACGGGGAGCCAGTGGAGGTCCAGGAGGTGCTGGGTGATGTGGTCCTGTCATGGGATGTAGAGGACGAGTCTGGCTGCGGCGCTCTGGACGGTCTGGAGTTTGTGAAGGAGTGTTTTGTCGATTCCGGCATAGAGTGCGTTTCCATAGTCCAGTCTGCTGGTGATGAGTGAGTGGGTGACGGTCTTCCTGGAGTAGGGGGGGGGGGAGGTCCATTTGAAGGTCTTGCGGAGTATACTGAGGGTGTTGAAGCATGTGGAGGACATGGCGTTGATCTGGCGGTTCATGGTGATTGAGGAGTCGAGTATGATGCCGAGGTTGCAGGCGTGGTCTGGTGAGGTGGGTGTGTTTCCGAGGGCGGGGGGCCACCAGGTGTTGTCCATGCGGAGGGAGTGAACCCGAGGATGAGGACTTCTGTTTTCTCTGAGTTGAGCTTCAGGCAGCTGCTGCTCATCCAGGATGCGACATCCTTCATTCCTTCTTGGAAACTGTGCCTGGTGATGTCAGGTTCCTTGGTGAGGGAGAGGATGAGCTGGGTGTCATTGGCGTAAGATACTATGCTGTCTTAGCACAATGGTAGAAATGTTCATCCTTTTTACTGTTCTTGTGATGCTAATCTGCTTCATTCTACTAATTATCGCAGCGCACATATTTTATGCAAGAATCACAACGCTTCAATAAATATTGCAAAACGTGAAAAGCCTTGTTGATTATTTCTTGTGCACTGTAGTGTAGTTCCTAGGAATCCCCCAAGACCTGCGCGTTTTGGATGACCTAAACTGAGGGCTTAGTGTCCAACCGACTCTGGACACCCCCACAGGATATGTCAGTCGTTTGACTAGCTAGCTCTACAGTGCCACTACCACCCCCCTGTACTCTACAGTAGTGTAGGTAGTTTCTGGCAACCACTGAACATGACAACCCTGATTCCTCAGGGATCGTGGAAAACAGTACAGTACTTTTTACTCAGTCACTCGTGCTCTCTTATTCTCAGAAAATACACAGGATGGCGGTAAGGACGTTTCAATAAGTATTTATTGCTCAAGCGCCAGTCTTGTGTAAAACAAATGTGCTGCGACAATCAGGAGACAGAAGCATACAAAAGATATGGCAAGTACCAATATAGTAAATAGTAGATACATTTCTGCCATAGTGCTAGTAAAATGAACAGAAGCAGTTCAGATAAAAACAGGAACACTTGCATATTCCTAAAATGCGCGACCTAAAATAATTTATCTAAATGTAACGATCCTAGACCTGTGCGTGTATATGCGTATGTGTAGGTCTCTGTAGCCAAGAAATCCCTAGGGATGAACCAGCCCCCTCCCCTGATGGTTGAGAACGAAGGACCCCGTATCTGTCTCAAGGATGACACCCCACAAGGGATGTCAGACCGCTGCATGTCAAAAATCCAGCATGCAGGACCCCCGTCTCAGCTTGGAAGGAATTCTCCTCTCATTTGTAGGGGGGGGGGGTTAGGGTCTTTTATACTAAAGTGGTCACTCCAGGGATTTTTCTAGCATCAATATGTTTTGAAAACAATCAAATATTTTGAAAACAATCACCAATGCTTTTCTAAACAAATGCGATCATGCACAGCTGGCTGTTGGCCAAGGATGGAAAAAAAATAGTGACCCTTATACAGAATAAGAGACAGGAGCAAGCTACTAGGTAAAATGTCACCTGTTTGGAATCGTTACTGTCGTGTGGATAGGACAATGCATGTAAAAAAGGGGTATACATGACAGGACTAGCCTATAGGACATGACAGCACTTCTTTGGGTATGCATGAAAAGTCCAATCTAGATCTGTTACGATTTCTTTGGGGGGGGGGGGGGAGAATCAGGGTCATCATGTTCTAAGGTTGCACAAATATTTGTTGCCCTATATGGTTAGGGGTTCAGATGGTGCAGAGTGGCTAGCAGGGACATAGGCCCACATATCCTGAGGGTGTGCACGGAATCCGTCGGACAGAATCCAGACAATTATGTTGTCCAACAAACACACAGTTTTACCAAGGGAGGTAGAAGAAGTATGACAACATTAGAGACCTTCAAGTCTTGCTGAGCAAGGGAAAGACTAAAAAGCAGAAGGTCAGAAAGGTGAGCCTATATAAGAGGTTCAATCCAGCCTACCTAAATTAAAAAAGAAAACATGACCCAGTCCCACTTAGACCCCACTTGACAGCATGCTTCTAAGCAGCTAAGCTCATATCCACTACTTCTAGTGGTAGATAATTATGTTGTATAGCAGGTATATATGTTTTTATCGGAATGGAAGGTTGCAGTGAATGAGAGTGATTGGGGGTGTGGTGACTGAATGATGATGAGTGTGTAATCCTTTTAGAGAGATATTTGTGTTGGTATGCAAGTTGTGGTAGGTAGGAGGACTCTAATTGGCATACCTCAATCACAAATGCAGACAGTGACTGAGGATTAGGGTGAAGGCCTTGACCATCCTGCTGTAACTGCAAAATCTTCAAGAATCTAAGAACTCTGTTTACTGCACCGGAAATCAAAACTCTGTAATTAATCTCTACAGTTGAGGAATCAATGGCTTGATTGGATTTAGAAAATATGGATGTTTGCTTTAGCAAAAAGGCCCACATAAAGGAGTTCTATACAACGTTTGTGTCTCCTGTGTCTAAAACATCAATACCCTAAGGTCTGAAATATATACACATCGATATTACAGAACAGTTATATGTCAATTTATCTTAAACAGAACCTTGAGCTAATGAAAGGTAATGTTTTACACAAACTGGATTATTGTACTTGACCATATCTGAGAAGGAAAATGCTACTTACCAGTATGCATCTGTTCTTGGCATATAGAGCTGTAGATTTGTATACTTGTGCATAGATCGCCATCTGGTGTTGGGCTCGGATGTTTGCACTTTGTTTTTGTCTTCGAAGAAGTCTTTGTAGTCACGAGATAGGTGACTCCTCCTTACGGTGATAGTGCGCATGGGCATCGACTCCATCTCCAGATTGTTTTCGCCATAAAGGTTGATGATGGAGTTAGTAAGAAATAGAAAGAGATGTCCATGTGTAATGTATCTAAGTAAGATAGTACTGGAACAGATAGAGGTATCCGGGGAGGCGGGTGGGCGTATATGAATCTACAGCTCTACATGCCAAGAACAGATGCATACTGGTAAGTAGCATTTTCCGTTCGAGGCATATGAGCTGTAGATCGTATACTTGTGCATAGACTATACAGCAGTTACCTCTTTAGCGGTGGCTACCTGTATCTGTTGCAGTGGTTTGAAAAAGTGTTCTTAATACAGCCTGGCCCACATTAGCTTGTTGTTTTGCTTGCACATCTACACAATAGTGCTTTGTGAAAGTGTGTGGTGTAGACCAAGTTGCTGCTTTGGAGATGTCATCTAGGGGAATGTTCCCTAAGAATGCCATAGAAGCCCCTAGTTTGCGTAAGGAATGGGCTCTAGGGGGAATGCTTAATGTGCGTTTGGCTTTAAGATAGCATATTTGGATGCATTTAACAATCCACCTTGCAATCCCTGCTTTTGCAATGGGATTGCCCTTATGAGGTGGGGAAAAAGCCACAAAGAGTGGTTTAGTTTTCCTAAAGGATTTTGTCCTTTCAATGTAGTAAAGTATTGCTCTTTTAACGTGTAGCGTGTGAAGAGCCCGTTCTGCCACTGAGTCTGGTTGAGGGAAAAAAACTGGGAGTTCAACAGACTGGTTAAGATGGAAGGCAGAAACGACTTTAGGTAAAAATGTTGGGTTAGGCCTAAGAACCACTTTGTTATGATGGATTTGCAAAAATGGTTCTTGTATGGTTAATGCCTGGTGTTCACCAACTCTTCTAAGAGATGTGATAGCGACTAGGAAGGCTACTTTCCAAGTGAGGAACTGTAGTTCGCATTTGTGCAGAGGTTCATATGGGGGACCCATGAGTCTGGTAAGAACAATATTTAAATTCCATACTGGAGAGGGCGGAGCTCTGGGTGGAATTATTCTTTTAAGTCCTTCCATAAATGCTTTGATAGCGGGTACTCTAAACAAAGACAAGTGTTGTCTGTTTTGGAGATAAGCTGCTATTGCAGCGAGATGTAGTCTTATGGATGTATATGCTAGGTTACACTGTTGTAGGTGTAAGAGATAGCATATAATGTTTTGAATAGAAGCATCTAGTGGATTGAGTTTGTTATTTGTACAGTAAATTACAAATAGTTTCCACTTTGCGGCATAACATGCTCTGGTGGTAGGACGTCTAGCCTCTTTAATGATGTTCATGCAGTCTGGCGGGAGATCGAGGTAGCCAAACTCTAAGACTTCAGGTGCCAGATCGCAAGGTTGAGTTGATTGGGATCTGGATGTCTTATCTCGCCATGGTTCTGAGTGAGAAGCTTGGGTGAGAGGCGTAGCTTTTGATGAGGAACTACTGATAGTTCCAAGAGGGTTGTGAACCATGGTTGTCTGGCCCATGTTGGAGCAACCAGGATCATTGTGAGGGAATGCTGTTTGAGCTTCCGAACCACTAACGGAATTAGTGGGAGAGGCGGAAAAGCGTAAGCAAATTTGCCTGACCAGTTCATCCATAGAGCATTGCCTTTGGACAATAGGTGTGGATACCTGGACGCGAAGCTTGGGCATTTTGCGTTTTGATGTGTGGCGAACAGATCTATTTTTGGGTGGCCCCAGATGTGAAAGAATGGAAGAACTTGAGGATGAAGTTCACATTCGTGGATCTGCTGTGTTTGACGACTGAGCAGATCTGCAATCTGATTGTGTACCCCTGGGAGGTGTTCTGCAAGGAGATATATGTTTTGCGGAATGGCCCATCTCCATATGCTTTGAGCTAGGTGTGAAAGCTGTAGAGAGTGTGTCCCTCCCTGTTTTTGTATGTAGTACATTGCTGTGATGTTGTCTGTACAGACCAGGACAGCCTTGCCTACTAGATGTAGTTAAAAGGATTTTAGCGCCAGAAAAATTGCCAGTAATTCCAGGTAATTTATGTGGTGTTGTTTTTGCCGAGGGGTCCATATGCCCTGAATGGTATGGTTTTGAAGATGAGCTCCCCAGCCATCATCTGTGGAACGGGGTCGAGGAACGGCCGCCCTTTGGAAAGGTTTTGTGTGTTCCACCACTGCAGAGAGCGATGTGTGCGGCTGTCCACCAACACCAGATCTGTTAGCTGACCTTGAGCCTGGTTCCACTGATGTGCCAAACACTCCTGTAAGGGACGCATTTGGAGTCTTGCATAAGGGACGATGAGAATGCAAGATACCATCATCCCGATCAACTGCATGAACACTCGAACTGGTAATGAGTGTTGAGGCTGAAATATGGATATTAGAGCTTGCATAGTGCATAGCACAAAATGAACCTCTAGGTGAAGGTAATTGCAAGGCCCCCATGGACTTGGCAGTGTCCGTATCCTTTTTCATCTTCTCTAAAGATGTATCTCCTGTGGGCCCAAAAAGATGCTCTTGGTCAAAAGGCTGATTAAGAATAGCAGACTGCACTTCCTGCTTGAATCCGGAGATTCGGAGCCAAGCGTGCCTGCGTAGCAAAACGCTGGTATTAATAGCACAAGATGCCGTATCAGCCGCATCAAGCGCACATTTAATAGATGTATTTGTTATTAATTTTCCCTCCTGTATAAGGTCATTGGCTTTGTCTTTATATTGGTCAGGAAGATGTTGCATAAGCTTTTCAAGCTCATCATAGTGAGCTCTGTCATATCTAGCCAACAAAGCTTGGGCATTGGCAATCCGCCAATGATTTGCCGCCTGTGGCGCGATACGTTTTCCAGATGCGTCTATCAGTTTGGATTCCTTATCAGGAGGAGGGGTGTCGCCTGTGCCTTGTGAATTTGCCCTCTTTCGTGCATTAGACACCACAAGAGAATCTAAAGGGACCTGACCTTTAATGTACACTGGGTCACTGGGAGCTGCCTTATATTTTTTGTCTACCCTGGTGTTAAGAATCCTGGCTCTGACGGGGTCCTTAAAAACTTCTGGTGCATGTTTTAGCATGCCTTTTAACATTGGCAGGGTGTGCGTGGACTTTTGTGTGGGTGCAAATGTTTCCAACAAAAAGTCTTCCTCTAAAGGGTCAGAGTGTAATTGTACCCCGTGGTATTGAGCAGCTCTATTAATTAGTGGCGCAAACCCAATATTGTCATCTGGTGGCGAAGGCCTAGAGGGATAGAGGTCCGGGTCATTGTGTGGGTCTGGATCTGTGTTGTAATCATCCCAAGGATCTGTATTGTGTGGAATGGTAAGTGCGTCATCATCCTTATCTGGATCTCCATCCCCACCCTCATCAGTATAATCATCTTCATCATCCTGTGGTTGAGGTGAAAATGTATGTTGTGGGGAGTGTGCTGGAGAAATTAGCAGATTTGGATCAGCTGGAGAAGGAGAAAGAGGTGGAGAAGTATTAGTACCTATCTCCTTCCGCTTCATGGGTATTTGAGGGTCTTCTTAAGTGTCCAATTTTCTCTTTTTAGGAGGCTTGGCGATAAGTTTGCCAGTTTCCGGGTGAATGTACAGAGTTTTTTGTTTGGGATCCGAAAAATCTGGTAGAGGCTGTGGGTACAATGTCCTTTTTCGGTGCCGAAGACTTAGGGTCAGAATGTTGTTTAGACTATGTCTCTGAAGCTTTTTGTGGGGTCTTAGACTCCTTAGCTTTTGGTATAGGAGTTTGTGGCTCCAAGACTTTTTTCGGCTCCGAAGGTTTGTTCAGCTCCGAAGATTTTTTTGGCTCCGAATGCTTGTCCTTTGTTTGTTTAGACGCAGAGGGTTTCGGCGTCGAGGCTGTTTTCGGTGCCGAGGAAGAAGGGCGTGGCACCTCTTTTGTTTTGGACTTCGGTGCCGAAGGTGATTTTTCTGCACCGGAATGGGGTTGGCTCGATCCTGAGCCGGAAGGCTTTTCTTTTGGTTTCATAGCCGGGCCCGAGGGCAGGGTGTCTGAAATGTGTTGCCGGTGTCGACCTGAGCCCGAGGGCGAAGGTGTTACCGGAGCCTTAGGTTTGGTTTTGGTTGGGAGAGGGGTTTCGGTACTTACGGACCGCTGAGCTGGGGTGACTGTCTCGTCTTCGACGTCGGCTTCGGAGAAGTCTCCATCATCTTGTTGCCCCGGCTGGAGATTGGGATCTACTCCAAAGATGTCCGGATTCGAGCTGCTTCCGCGAGACATTTCGTGACGTCGAGCCCGACGGTCACGGATGGTTTTCTTCGACCTGAAAGATGCACAGGCCCGCAGTTCTTGTCTTCGTGCTCCGGGGAGAGGCAGAGGTTACAAACCTGGTGTAAGTCCGTGTGTGGGAACTTAGCACCACACCCGGGGCATTTTTTGAAAGGAGTCCTTTCCATTGACTGCTGGTGTGGTCGGCGCGGATAGGCCCAACGGCCCGCGTCGAAGATTGAGGATTATATACTTCCCGAAGATACGCGTCAAAAAGGAAACACGATCGAGACAATACCGTCGAGTGGTGAGGGATTGCGCGTCGAAGGGGATTCGAGAACGACACCGAACCGGAGCGCAACAAATCACATCCGAACCCGATGGCGGAAAAAAACAATGTGGAGATGGAGTCGATGCCCATGCGCACTATCACCGTAAGGAGGAGTCACCTATCCCGTGACTACAAAGACTTCTTCGAAGACAAAAACAAAGTGCAAACATCCGAGCCCAACACCAGATGGCGATCTATGCACAAGTATACGATCTACAGCTCATATGCCTCGAACATAAAATTATTGTGAAAATAGGATGCTCTGCACATTTCAACCTTCACCTGGAGAGCAAGCACACTTTTGCTGCAGAGGGCCTGTAAGGTTGTGTTTAAGTTGTTAACTACCAGCTGCGGCCTGTCCGTACAGGCATAGGGGCCATGCCCTACCCACCTTCCCCCCCACCCCAAGAGTGTCTGTCAGACTGAGTAAAGGTCAGCCTGACACACTCTTCTTGTTCAGGTCAGGCAGCCAAGAGTGGTACAAGTGCTAAATGCGGAAGGCACCTGACTGCCTGAGCTGAACTTGGCCAGGATAAGGATTTCACTGCTCTGCGGGCATGACCACCTCAGCCTGGCAAAAGTGCCTGAAGAGCCCAGGGCCAAGTGTCAATCAGTGACACCTCGTGGGGTGGGGTCAGCAGTCTCTGTGACGAATGAGGGACTGCTGCCTATTCTCATTTGCTGACCTATGGTCAGCCTTTAAGAGGAGGCAGTATTTCAAAACGTCCTTTGGCCTCTGAGGCTCCCCCACCCCAAGCCGCAACACAAGTAAGTTTGGTCTTATGTGTGTGAATGCATGGGTGTGAGTGAGCGAGTGTGTGGCCCGCCCCCTCCCTGCTAAAATTAACACCTGCCACTGTCGCTGTGGCATCATGCATGACACACAGACAGGGCGGTGCGACCGGTGCCTTTGCACCGGGTGCGGACTTTGCCTGGGGGCGCCTGTTTGCTAGTTTATATTGTGCTTAAAAGCACTTGCTGCCGCGTTCCTGGCCTCCAGCAATTTTCAGACAACAATTAATATGTCAAGAAAACTCCAGTGATTAATGTTCTTCCAGGCAAGATCAGAGTTTTGTCTAGTAGAAGTTTTGTCTCGTGGAAGTTTTGATTAATGGTAAGGTAGTGCGGAGGGTTAATATGCCTGCTGCAAAGAACATGTACCATGAAGATCACAAAGTGAATGTAATGTAAACAGGTCAGTGGGTTACTGCTTTTGTCAGAGACTTCCTTTTGTTAGTTGGTTTATAGTGAGCTATTAATTGTGAAAGAACTGCGTGCAGACTTCAAGGTATAGATTAGAGCATCTGGATTTTTTCCCCAGACCTTCATTATTCTAATGTTGCAAAAAGGGTTCATTTGGGTACAAATCAGTTCTTGTTATTAAAGAGCCCCAATCCATTGTGATACATTTTAAATTCAGAGTTTGTGCTTCTCCAGAACAAGTACTCTTCAACTATACTGCCTATCTGTATGGATAATATGGGAATCCACCCCTTGTTGTCCTCTGTCTTATGTAACATTTCCTATACACTGATTTACACACCTATGATTGATAGTCTCGGTGTAATGTGTGTGTTATGTAAAGTGCTCTGACACCCTTCACTTTTATGAGTGACGCTATAAAATTAATTAAATGCATCTGAGAGAGAGTGCTTATGGAGACTGTTAAAGGGTGGTGGGGAGGGAATCCATGGTGGAGGTGGTCATTGGGGGGCGCCAAAAAACATTGTCGCACTGGGCGCCACCAGTGCTAAAGCCGGCCCTGCACGCAGATCATATGGAGTTAAAACAGCAGCATAATAAATATTTGACTCACAATTTATCCTTAAAACTACTACTAGTATTACACACTATTTATAAGAAAGCCATAGTGCAAAGGAGTGATGCAAGAAAGACATGACGATAACAAGGTAAATCTTGTATTTTAATTTTTTGCTGTATATGACGTTTACTGCATGGA
The DNA here is from genome assembly GCA_963921515.1 of Calotriton arnoldi. NCBI lineage: Eukaryota > Metazoa > Chordata > Amphibia > Caudata > Salamandridae > Calotriton > Calotriton arnoldi. Next base: position 343,964 of record CAWUFW010000311.1, read on the forward strand.
CTAGGTTAAAGTATTCAGTAAAAAACAATAGCAATAAATGCAGAGTATGCTACTTTTTGAACAATTTAATAGCCCTAGACAGTCGACATAGACACAGACATTGTCTAGTTACCTTTAAATGGAAGGTAGGAAATATTTACTTCTTTCATTTTTCAAATAATTAAGTACTTCTCTGCTCTTGACAAATAAGGAATTAATCAGTACACATCTGCTGCATTACACATTCATTTTGAAATCCAATATTGTTTAGGCAGTCTAAATGATTTTACGTACATCAAAGCCTTTAAAAAACATATGGCCAATCTGAAGATGGCATGATTTTTAACCCACCCATCGTTTAGAGCTAAATACCACCAAGAGGATAAAAGCTTGAACTTGCGACTGCTTCAAGGTATGAGGGTGACAATGGACTTTGGAGTGATGGTAGGGTTCAGAATCCGGTGGATCCAACAACATGAACTAACGCCAAATTTAGGGCCAGATGTACGACCCAACAAATTTGCGAGTCGCAAATTGCTTCGCAATTGCCGACTCGCAATTGCCGACTCGCAAATTGGGATGAACAAAAGTGTCTGAGACACTGTTTGCGATTCCCAAAGGGGTCGCAAATTGCATGCCTCATGCATATTAATGATGCTGTCGTAATTTGCGACCCCATTGGGAATGGCTGGCACTCCCAGGGATGGTGGCCTGCTGGTGTCAGCAGACCACCATGTCTGGGACTACTTTTAAATAAAGCAGTTTTTTTTTTTTTAAATGCAGCCCATTTTCTTTAGTGGGACCACTGCCTGCCCTTAAAAAATAACTTTAGGGCCACTCACAAAGGAGAAGGGGTCCCCTGGGGACCCATTCCCGTTTGCTAGTGGTTTACCACCCTTCTGTGAAGGGTGGTAAACTGCAACTGTTTTGCAACCGCAATTGCGGTCGCAAAACAGTCATACATAGCTTCAGGAGTCGCTATTAGGAAGGGACGGCCTTGGAACGCCCCTTCCTAATAGCGAGTTGCTAATCCTATTTTGCGAGTCGCAAATTGATTTGCGACTCGCAAAATAGGATTAGTACATGGGCCACACGTTTTTTGCAGTCGCAAACGGGTCTAAAACCCATTTGCCCCCGCAAAAAACGTTAGTACAACTTGCCCTTAGACTCCATCAACTACCTTGTATGGACAATTTCCTAGCAACGGATGTAGGAAATTGGTAATGAAGAAACATCAAAAAGCAGTATGGGTTGTGAGCTATAATGACCTGCATGAAAATTGTAGGCCCTATTCCCAAAACAATCCACACTAGTAAAATCATTTACACTTGCCAGAAATACATTTGTGAATTCCTGGAAGGTGTTAACAAATAAAAAGGGTAAATTCTGTTGTATACTTGTTTACTACCAAATTTACCATTGTAAATTGACTTCAAGATGTCCAAACTTATTTCACTCATGGAATGACTGTAGGACTAGAAGGTAGCGAGATCTTCCTCTGGCATAAAAAAGAGCTGATATTTTTTTATGAAAATTAACTAGTGTGCTATACGTTAGTTTCGACTTTTTATTTCCCCAGGAAGGCACATGTCAAGTAGCATATCGTGAACTTCTGGTAAAAAAACTAAACTGAAGACCCTCAACTAAGTGCATGCAGAAGGACAACTCCAGATCACAACGTTAGTTGCATCTGAAGAGTCTAGTTATTAGCGGGGGAAGAGTGAGGAGGATCTTGCTACAAACCCAAATATCCAAGTGAAACTCACTAACATGATCACTTAAGTATGTATTCCCTCTGCTAGCAACTAGATCATATTTGTTAAGCATGAAGAGGGAGTCATATAAATTTAAGTCAGCCTTTCCAAGTTTTCATATGAGGAAGAAATAAAAACATTTTTGTCTGAGAATATTTCTTAAAACTTGAACATTTCCTCCCCGCCACTGTGAACTTATGAGAAACAGGAAGAAAACCATTCTCTCTCACAGCCCTTACCGGTATGTCATCCAGCACATTGGGGCCGATTCACAGAACTAATCTGAGATAAAATCCTAAACTTACTACTTTTGGTATTCACAGAAGGCATTTAGTAGTAGTAAAGTTAGGACTCCTAAATGCCTTTTGTGAATACCGAAAGTCGTAAAGTTAGGATTTTGTCTCAGTTTAGTAGTAGTAAAGTTAGGAGTCCTAACTTTACTACTACTAAATGCCTTCTGTGAATACCAAAAGTAGTACATTTAGGATTTTATCTCAGATTAGTTCTGTGAATCGTCCCCATAGTCTTTATGAGAAATTGTCAACCATGGACTAGGACCCATCGGGCATTAAAAGAAACAAAAGTAGAAATTATCAACGTAGACATTCAATACAGAGTCCATGTAGAGTCCATAGTAATGCGTTCATGCAGGAACTTTAGGAGGTGTATTGCTGAAGATATGAACAATATTTAACAGCAAGCCCATTTAACTTGAGATTAGTCAAGGCTTTACTGCTGTACTTCTCCTTGGGGAGTTGGAGCGTTACCTGCCTGAATAACCCATATACAACTCAAATTAAAATTACCATCACAAAGTATTGTAAATTAGAATAATAAGCAGTGATAAAAAAACAATTTAATCTGCTCTGTTTGTTCTCTCTAATGAGCAGCAAAACTGATCCGCATTACTGCTTGTTGATGAATCCCCAGGCTGATCTTATTTTTCTGCTCGTTCATCATGAACTACACATTAAAGAGACCTAACCCTTCCGAGTCCTAACCCGTCGCTCATACCGAATACAGGCCTTCGCTCATTCAAAATGATCTACCCACCAGACATATCCAAAAATGCCGTCAACATTTCAAACAGAGAAATACAAGAAATCCAGGAAACACTCATCTCAGACCAATACTGGTGCTTCCATAGAGGTTGGTAAAGGACTGACCCTATGTCTGCTCCTAAAATACTTTGCGCTAGCATGAACTCTTTAGAATGTTCTATCAAAAATATCCTATGGTCGGAAGCGAATTGTTGTCTGCTGCTCCTGTTTTCAAGCTTAAATCTCCACATTTATTCTTATTAATAGCCTCTCTTAACTAGCACCCCAAATCTGTAGCCTTGCTCTTCCTGTCCCATTTAACAGCATATTGCTCCCTAACCTGCATACATTCGATACATATAATAATGCTATAGATGCACAGGGTGAAAGATACGCATAAAGTAATTTAGTGACAGGAAAAGAAGCTGGGTTGCGTAAAGTTATTGCATTGTGATGCAGTGTTCTTTAAGAGGTAGTTTTAAGCTCTTTCCTAAATTGGAGCAGCGTTGGTGGGCTTGTGATGGATACTGGGGTGTTGTTCTGGATCCCGAGTACCTAGATGGAAAAGGCTTGCTGCCTTGACGTTTTCATTTTTACACTTCATAGTCTGCAGTCTGATGGTGTCCTGGCAGCAAGTGTGCCAAGAACCACCAGAGATGGTAAACTTGGCTGCAACATAAACAGGGTGTGCATGATGGCTTTGTCAATTATGCAGCTGGTGTGATCATATTTCTTCAGGACCTGGAGAGATGTGTACAGGGCCGGCGCTAGGCATGGGCAGCTGCCCAGGGCCTCGCGCTCAGCCAAAACACAGGGGGCCCCGCGTCACTGTGAAAGGTCACACTTTCACAGTTAGCCCACTACAGGGCCCCCTGCCCCACCCGATCACATTACGCCTTGACCTTCCTGGTCAGGGCGTGGTGGCATTCCTGGGGGTGTAGGGGTGGGGGGGGGGGGAGGTGCAAAAGAGAATGGGGGACGGCACAGCAGCTGGGCCAGCAATTATGTTGGCTCAGAGTGTCAGGGGCAGGGCAGCGCCTCTGTTAAGTACCGGCCATTCTCAGCGCTGTATGTGCATTTTGTATCCAGGCAACAGAAGGCCCCTTTGTTTCCAGGACCGGCCGGACACAGGTAAGAGGAGGTGGGTGAGGGGAGGAGGGAGCAGCCAGATCAACTGGCTTTTGTTAACCTTCAAATCCTATGTAGAACTGCTTTGGTAGGGCAGTGTCTTGGGAAGTGCCTCGTTACTGTTACAAGGCCCAGGGGAGGGGGCCCCCCTCCCTGGGCCTCGAAGCACTGGATCAAGCTGCAAGGTCCAGGTGTGGGGGCCCCCTTCCCTGGGCCTTGTAGCCATTATGTAGTGCCAGGGTCGGTTTGGGAAGGGAGGTATTCAGCTGGTGCCCGAGGCCCAGTCCCTGAGGCTTCATGTGGGCCCTTTTTTTTCTCCTTTAAGTTCAGGCTTGCTCTGCTGCTGTGAACTCGAGAGGCCTCAAGTTCCTTCCACTGCCCATGTCATATAAAGAATGCTTTTTCGATTTTCGTTAAACAAAAGAACTGAATGGATTTCATTTTTAATGTTGAATTTTGGTGCTCCATGTAAAACAAGCATTTGCAGTACAATAGGTCTCGCATTTGCGAGAGTTTAAGCTATTCGTATTGTAAATGACAATGCTTTTTATTTATGATTTGCTTTTTAAAAACATAATTAAATGGCATTGTCCTTTACAATACGAATAGCTTAAACTCTCGTAAATGCGAGACCTATTGCACTGCAAATGCTTGTTTTTAATGCCCTTTGACCTCTGATTGGTTACTGTGGCAGGTCTGAATGCAGTAACAGAAAACCCACAGACACCCAAATGCTGACTGGGGGCGTGCTGTGAGAAGCTATGTTTTCCTATTTTGTAAAGGCAAAAGTTTCAGTGTGCTCTCTTGTCCATCCAAGTTGTGAATGCGGAAGCAATTGCTTTTATGATTAGTAACAAAAATTGTGACTTTAATGGGTGCTATATGATATTTGTGGGTCCACCAAAGTGTAAGAGAAAGTCACATGCACCATGGAGTTAGGTACCTTCTGTTGTTTTAAAAATTTTCTGATACAGATTAGTACGTCCAATTAGTTAGCAATTAGCTGAGCAAGGCAATTATTATATTTTATAATAATCAAGGTTCACATGTAACAAGAAAGTGTGGGAACTAAGCTGCAGCGCAAAGTTGTTCAATAATCAGCAACACTGAATTGCCATAGTTGCAGTGTGAGGCAGGAATCACGGCGGTCATTTATGTTACAGGAATTAGAATGAGGACAGGGAATTGTGTATGTAGAAATTTAGAGCACCAAGTTGTGATTTTGTAAGTGGTGCAATTGCACTCCCAGCAGGAGATGGGCAAAGAACGAGAAGAAAATTCTATTTACATCTCTAGTAGAAGCAAAACCATTTGCATTACAACAAAGACTTCAAGGTTCACTGAAGCTGCGGTTTTTATGCTTGCAAGGAAGATACAGCATACATGGCCAAAGGTATACTCACATAGATTAATGTATTTATTGCACAGCAGGATAACACAAAGTTCAAAGGTTTTAATCTTGGGCAGGACCCAGTCTGTCTCTCATCCTACCAAAGAGGGTAACAAGAATACCAATTATTCATACACACGGTCAATAATAGCATATCATTATTTGATGGCTGTTTAACTGGCAAGAATAAAGCGCGCCTTGCTGAGTTATGATAAGCACTCGGCCACTGAAAGACAAACTATTCAGGTCTGGGAAAGTATGTCGAAAAGGACCAATCTCACCTATCTCACACCTGAGCCCTTTTATGACTTTAAAGAAGCAAGTCACTGGGAAGCCAAAGTGGGGAGCACAAGGTTGCAAAATAAGAATTGAGGGCCCACTAAAATATCAAACAGAAAGGTTGCATCACACTTCCAATTAGTTTCAAAGTGATTATAAGATTTGTCATAAGCTGAGGTTCACTCCAAAATTCTCGTTTTATTTTTTTTCAAAGGTGGGCACAGCTGTTAAAGACGAACAGGTGGTTACATACATCAATCAGGGCAGTCCCTATATGTATGTAAAGCCCACGTTCAAACCACAGGGGATCCTAGTGCCAATTACTTACTTTAGCGCGAGGTTGAGTGGACCTGCTGGGATTCGAACCTGTGACTAAGAGCTCATTTCAAACCGTTACAAGGGCTGCATTGGTCTAATGAGCCACCAGACGAGATAGCTAACTGACCTGCTTTTAATCTACAAAAGTGTCCGAAGAGGACGGGAACCAACGTTTCCAGACCCTTCGCTATAGAGCTAGAGTGATAGGAACTGTGCCAGACAATAGTGTTTAGAATACTACCTATGGGGTTGTCTAGAATGATGGTGCATTCTTGCAGTAAATATTTACATTGGTTTCTTTCTTTTGCTGTAGAACTCACCTTATATATAGGTCAAACTCTACCTGCTGAGAAGGAGCAATCTCTCTAACATTGGATCCGGTTACTTGCAGATTACGCTTATATCACTGATATTGAAGTAAGTGCCTGCAGATCGGCCATTCTGCCTCTACCACTTCCTACAGTTTTAACACCAAATTAAAAACGGTGATTTGAAAATCCCTTGAATCTGAAGCATACCTTCACTTTAAACACACCCAGATACTTGGCCTTCCCTAAATGAATCAATACCAGGGAGCCACAACGAGAATAATCTAGAACGTTGGAGTTACTCTATTTATGTTTCACTGGAATTGTATTTTTATGTGTTCATTCTCTCCTCATTGTTTGATTGCAATATTTCCTTTTATCTGCTTTTTATAATAAATGGATATTTGCGCACCTGTTTTCCATCCCCTTATCTTTTTGTCCAAGTTACTGATATCCACATTAGTTTGCTTCAGTGATGCCAAATAAGATTAATAGTCCTGCGATGTCACTTCCTGTGAAGTCACTTCTTGTGACGCAATATGCAATTAGAGGGGCCTCACATCTTCCCTTTCGCCCGGGGCCTCAGAAGTCCTAGGACCGGCCCTGGATGTGTAAGATGCGATTAAGGGATGCCACGGTGGAGGGGGCCCGATCATAAATATCCTGTGCCCCGGCACGTTCTCCCATAAAACGAGTGTAATAGAGCGTCGGAAACTCTGCTGGATATGCTGGCCCCCGATAGAGCAGAAATTACAGAGCCAAACGAAGGACGAACGCAGGAATTGGCCTGCCAGATCGGAGCTCACGCTGGATATCCGCGAAGAATATAGGTGAGAGGCCTATACGGCTACACAGAAGGAACCTGCCTCCGGAAATCCTGATGTCTATGCGGGCGCCCTAACTGAACCGACAATTGCAGAGCCCCACCCACCGGAGGTAGGCGACAGATGTATTCAGGACCTGACGTGATTGATCGGAGAACGCTCTCGGCCCCTGCGAAGAGCATAACCGGGAGGCCTACACAGCTATGCAGACAGAGTCTGCCGCTGATCGCTCCATGGAGGCAGGAGGTAAGAGGTGAAGGCTGACACCACGGGCGCAGCTGGCCGGAAAGCTTGATACGGCTGGCGGCGCCTCCCCGGGAGACAGGGGAACACCGAGTAGTTGCAGCAGAAAGCAGATGTGCGCCGTGGAGAACCACGGTACTGCCACCCCTGGCACCTAAACAACGCTGGCTAGAACTAGGATCCAACAGGCTGGGGGACCAGACTCTCTACTGCACCCACGGAGAAGACCTGCAAGGACCACATAGTAAGAAGTCACTGCGTCACCTAGGTCATGAATTTCAAAGCGGGGTGAAAGCGGACAAATGACCACTGTATAGTACGCAGTAACCCAGAAGGCGCACCTTGGGAGATGCGATGGAGTGTGGGCACCCAAACTAATGGGCACACACCCCCGGACACAGTGCACGCTATACTCCTGGCACAGTACATTCTCTAAAGCCGCAACACCTCCGTGACTGAGAGAACCCAGGCCCAGAAGACACAATCACACATCGGTTTAACGCCTGAATAGCGCCTGGTAGCGACAAGGCGGAAAGGGAGACATTGGATTATTCAGGACCTATCAAAATCTAAGCTCACATGAGACTCCTATAGACAGGAGGTCTGAACCACAGAGCGGACACGAGTGGCTTGGCATTTCTATAACCGGCGCAGAACGCAGAGAAAAGTGCGCCACTGACAGCCCGACGAGTGTAGTGTGAGGGATGGTGGAGACACGCCACGCCTTAACCGCCTCGGAAACAAATGCCTGCTACAGGACTTTCCCTGCTGGTGATTAGATTACACCGATCTCAAAGACTTTAATTGTAGTGGCGTGTGACCGAATCGCCCATGATAAGGGGCAGCCATTAAGAACTACTACTACGTGAAGACCGCAGGACATTTGAGCAGCACTGCAATGGGGAAACCCAGAACCAAACCTGGGGTGGGGTCCCCACCTGGCTCAGGACCTGGCCCAGGACATGCACGCCGACTCGGAACCGACTACCCCCCCCCCCCATAGACCCTATACAGCTTCAGCTAGATAAGATATTGGAGGCCATAACTGACACCAAGACCGCCCTACAGCAAGACACATGTGCTGTGTCTGTGGGACTGAGCTTGCCTGAGGCAGAACACCACAAACTGGCAGATCGAATAAAAGGAGTAGAAAATACGGTTACCGAACTACAACCGGAATGCAAGACACTCTCCAAACAAATGTCTGACCGGAGAGACAGAGTCCAACTGCTAGAAAAGCATGCCAAAGATGCCAAAGGGCGCAACAGACGCAAAAACATTAGGATGGTAGGTCTTCCAGAAGGTATTGAAAAAGGGAATATGGTGGAATTCCTGGAGAACTGGATACGGACAGAAGTGGCTCTGGAGTCTCTGACCCTCTTCTTCGCTCTGGAGAGAGCTCACCGAGTCCCATCGAGACCGCTGGCCCCGGGCAGACCAGCTGGACCGGTAGTGGCCAGATTGCTGCATTATAGGGACCGGGACATTATACTGCAGAAAGCCCGTACGGAGGGTCCCTTCACTGTGGCTAACCGAAAGGTATCCATATACCCTGACTACATGGCGATAGTGCAAGCCAAGAGAGCTTCTTAGCTAGAGGTCAACAGAGCACTCTGGGAACATGGACTACAATACTCCTTAATGTTCCCCTCTCGACTCAGAATAGTTGTGGATGGCTCTGCGCACTTTTGTGAGACCCCGGATGCGGCTTGGACATGGCTGGAAGATTACAGAGCCGGGGTGACCCTGCGGACAACACACTCAGGAGCGCTACCCCAAAGGAGAGGGAAGCGAAGACGCCTTCGTAGAAAAGCACAAAACTGATCTAGGAGTGGGCCGTCACCATCTCAGATGAAACTGGAAAGAGCGGCAGCGCTGCAGGCAGTACCGGAGATAGGGTCGACCCAGCAGAAAATGAAAGAGGGATTCTTCGTCACAGTAGTCGATTGGGGGGGGGGGGGGGGGTAAAATGACCTTCCGGTGGTGACGCCCCCGACAGCAGATGGCATGATCTGATATCCTTTATAATGCCTATTACTTGAAGCTCAGGAACTGGGGAGAGTCTAAGGAGGAAGAAACTGAGGGGGGCCTGAATTTCTTGGAACTATTTAAGATAAAAGGGGTATCGGCTAAAAGGAGCTGGAGTTTGCACACTACTGTGCGTGGAGCTACCAGCTAGTCGGAACCGTTGTAAATTATGAACTAAAAGCTGGGCTGGTGCGGAGAGTCGGATTTGTTAATGCTCCCCTCTTGTCACACCCCTTCTGCTTAAGCCCTTGTAGGCTGGCCAGAGGAGATATTCCCTAATTGTATGGTTGTATTACACAGTTTGGACGGTAGGCCGTTGTTGTACTGCCCTTGGGTTCGGAGATTGTTGTTGGGGTTTGTTTACCTTCTGTGTTTTCTTTTCTTTCTTTCGCATCTTAGTCCATGGGGGGAGAGCAAGCTTGATCCTGAGATTGGGGGTGCCGGGGGGAGAGATGGAATGTGAGAATGGCAAGAATGACCAGTCTGACACTAATCGGTGATGTTCATGTCCTGGAATACCAAAGGGATGGGAACCCCTTCTAAGAGACACAATATCCATAGATATCTCAGGGACAGGGGGGTCCCAATAGCCATGATCCAGGAAACACATTTGGCTGGGACTGAGATAGACAGTCTGAGGGTGGAGTTGGCGGGGCCAACTCTACGCCACATCCTATTCGGCGTACACCAGGGGTAACGCACTCCCTCATAGACACGGAAGGCAGATATGTTTTAATACAGGGCAGATTATACGGTAAAGAGATTACTTTAGGGAGTATTTATGCCCCTAATCAAGACCAGATAACCTTCTTCCATTCACTCTCTGCACGTATGGCGAACACATCTCCTTGACGCGGTCTTGCTGGGAGGCAACTTCAATTGTGTATTAGACATACACTTGGACCGATCATTTCCTCCCCTGAAAGGGACCGTAGCGAGGAAACAGGCTGCAAGACTAGGTTGGACACTGGGGATTCACAGATGTCTGGCAAACTCAACACAGTGCTGACTGCACTTTTTCGTATTTCTCCCATGTGCATAACTTGTATACTAGAGTAGACCACTTTGTGTGTTCCCATAGCTAGCTCAATGCATAATACACTCTGAGTATTTAGGGAGAACCATATCAGACCACAGCCCTGTATTATTGCGATTTACCCCATAGGGAAGCGACCACCTGCCCCCGTGTGGCGGCTTAACCCGCCTTCACTGGAAGCATGTTACCGTAATTCAATAGCAGAGGCGATCTTAACTACTTTAATAACAACCAGGGATCGGCGTCTACGAGATTATTAGAGTGGGAAGCCTTTAAAGTAGTAATAAGAGGGCAATGTATTGGCCTGACAGTAGGAATTCAAGCAGAGCTACACAAAGGGCTAAGGGCTTTGGAGAAGAAAATATGCGTTTTAGATAACACCCCTGGTATTCAACACGAATCCCTAGACGAATTACGCGACGCGAGAAAACAGTATAATAACATGTTGTAGAAGCTACGGTCACATGATTACAAACAATACATAACAAGAGCGCATGAAGAGGAGGGGAAAACAGGACAACTTTTAGCGTGGCTCATTAATCCAGAGTCTCGAGGTACTCCCATTACTCGGATACAGACACACGACGGTCAACCCTTAGACTCCCCCCACATTGATTAACCAGGAGTTTTGCAGCTACAAAAACTTGTACACAGCGCCCTCTCTCCTCTCGGAGGAAAAATTAGACACGTATTTGATACGAATCCCCATGAGGCAATTGGTTGGAGAGCACTGTAAGGCATTGGGAGCTACTGTTACTACCCAAGAAATCCATAGAGCTGTTAAGGAAATGGCGACAGGTAAAACGCCGGGCCCCGAGGGCCTCCCAGCGGAATTCTATGTGGCATATATCGGGACCCTGGCCCCACTTCTGGAAAAACTATATGCAGAATTCTGGCGACTAGGTGCCCTCTCAGAATCTACTAGAGATGCAATAGTCATACCTCTGTCTAAAAGTAAAAGGCAGGGAGCTAAAGTCACAGAGTTTCGTCCCCTCTCTATGCTCAATTTAGACTTCAAAATCATCAGCAAAGTATTAGCCCTCCAACTTCTTCCACATACGAGGGAACTGGTGCACACAGATCAAAATGAATTTATCCCTACACGCAACACCTCCCACAACATTAGACAGCTTTACTATGTAATGCACCACCCTATAACACAAATGAATCCAAAAGCCATGCTGATGTCTGTGGATCTTGAAAAAGCTTTTGACACAGTACGCTTGGATTTCCTGTTTGCAGTGATGAAGCACATGGGCTTGGGGGATGACTGGATTAAATGGGTCAAGTTATTATACACAGCCCCGTCAGCCAGTCAGAACAGGCACCATGCTTTCTTTGCAATATCAGGTTTACAGGGGTACAAAGCAGAGATGCCCACTCTCCCCGCTTTTGTTCGCCTTAGCAATTGAACCTCTTGCAGAACTCTTCAGACAAGTGGGACGAGGCTGGGGACTAGGGGTCGAGGGGAGAGAACATATCTCACTGTATGCTGATGATATACTCCTTTATTTCAGAGATGGGACCTTGGGCATCCCCAAGGCCTTGGAACAGTTGCGAGACTTTGAAGTGGTTTCGGGTCTCCGGGTTAATAAAACCAAAACGCATATCTTCCTCCTCTCCCGGGGATTGGAGAAATCTAAGGAACTACCACTAGATTTGACGTGGTCCCCCATTTCTTTTAAGTATCTGGGGATACAGATATTCCACACGATAGAAGATCTACGGGACAGCAACTTGGGGGGAGCCTTGCATTCTCTGAAGTCTTGTGTACCTTTTTGGTGATCGTTGGAACTACCCATCATGGCCCGAATAGCGATCTCCAAGATGATAATGTTACCAAGACTTTTATATTTTTTCACTAATTTACCAGTATTTGTACCTGCCTCCTGGTTTAGACAACTAGATACCCTGCTTCGGGAATTGATTTGGGATGGGAACCACCACAGGGTGTCATTGTAAACGCTCCGACGCCCTACCGAGGAAGGGGGACTTTGAACTCTATTTCCTAGCGGCACAGCTTCAGTGGGTTACGCTATGGTTAGACTGGGTGAATCAGGAAGAGATAGGATAGTTGGGACCGGTGCCACAAATAGAACTTTTGACGGCTAAATTACTTAATCCATCAATTGCGATTCCTAATCCTGGGATATTGTTGTCGACGGCACTGAAGTGCTGGTGCAGATGTGTACTGAAAACGACAGGGACAACTTTATATGCACCAGCACTGCCTTTAGCAGGGCTCCCGCATGACGACCCCCCTCACTTATTTTACCCAGAAACACTTATCTGCCTGGGCGGGGGCCGGATTGATTACTGTTGGAGACTGTTACCAACAGGGAGCACTGCTCCCGATGGGGACATTAATCGATTGCAATAAGTTACCCCCTGGCCAGTTCCTTATGTATGAAGCAATATCCCAAGCATTTCAGGGTTTATGGTAAGGGGAGGGGAAAGAACACACGACAGATGACGTTCTACAGTTGGTGGTACCCATGGCAGCAACCTCGCACCTAGTGACTTGGTTTTATAGGTCCCTTGCAGGCATGATAAGAGGTCCACTGACCATGTTACGGAACAGATGAGAGCGAATTCTAAGGCGAGAATTGTCAGACCCAGAATGGCAAAAAATACTAGCCTCTCCCCAAAAAATCTCTAGAAACACCCGGCTGAAATATATCCAATTTAATTACATACACATGACCTACATAAGATACAGGTAATACATGAAAGTGAACCCCGCCCTTGCCCTAGGTGTGGACAACTGGATGCCGATTTTGCTCACATGGTGTGGGAATGCCCACGAGTACAGCCATATTGGGAAGAGATACTGTCCACCCTGGGTCTTACGCTTGGGAGATCCCCCCGGTTCTCTGGAGGCATGTATCCCGGGACTATACCCGAGGCCGGCCTCCAGGAAAGTAGGCACTAGGGTTCTTGACCTGACGCTGGGATTAGCCAAGCGGCGAATAGCAATAGACTGGAAAACAGTGGAGGGTCCTAGAGTTAGAATTTGGAAGGCAGACGTGACACAATGGGCGAGAGCCAAGGAAAGGGCACTGATTAGAAAGTAAGCTAGATGAGTACGAATTTGTCCGATAGCAGATCTGTAGAAAGAAGTGTTGACAGCGTGGGAACACCCAGAGCAGGACACCAGAGCTGAATCAGATAGAAGTACAGAGGCATCTCATGAGGAGGAACCCGGGTTGTTGCCAGAACAAACAGGTGGCCCACAAAATGGCTGAAGGGAGTAAAGGCCAAATATAGATGAGACCACCAGGAACACAAAAGGGGAGAGTTCCTCCCTTATCCGCTTGCCCCCTCCTCCCCCCTGCATTGCCCTAAACTGAAATATGTCCTACACTACATGATTATCTCGCTGTATTGACCGGTGCCCATGCCATCCCTTGTACATTCTCTTTTGTTTCACTCCATTTACTACCCCCCCTTTCTTTTTCTCCTTTCTGTTTCTAATGTTTCGAGGTGTGCGTTAATTGGTAAAGTATATGTATAAGGCAAAACATTCTAACAATGTATGTCACAAACACCAAATGTACCCCTAGCTCCCCTGAAGCATGTCACACTGTACTTCAATAAGCCATGGAGATGTATCTACTGGTTACAATGGCTTTACTATATACGATGGGGAACGCCCTAGAGAACAGCTAACAGTTGGAATTACAGAGAGCAGCAATCATAAGGGGACAGATAATGTCAAGCATATTATATAATGTTAAGATACAGGATATACTGAATGTAAGATGTTCTGTGTGATACTACTGCCTATGAATAACACTTAAAAGCCAATAAAAAAGTTTTTTTTTTAAAAAGGGATGCCGCGGTGGAGAATTGGAGGCCATGGAGCAGGGTATTGCCATCATCAAGATGCAAGAGAACGAGGGCTTGAACAGCAGTTCTGAAGTAAATTTCTGGAAGAAATCATTTCACTTTCTTTGGAAGAGAGCTGGTACCGCCAGCCTTTGTTTTTTGGGCAATGTGTTCCTTGGGGTTGAGGCTTGTGTCCAGGATGAATCCAAGAAATTTGGTATTCAGCAAGAGTTGGGGTTCGAAAAAGTAAAGGTTTATGTTATTGAGCCAGGTTTGCACTTGTTTCTTGTTTGATGTTTTTGGCAAATATCAGGAATTCTGTCTTGGATGAGTTAAGCTTCAGGTAGGGCCATCACATCCAGGTCTGGATGATGTACAGGCAGTGTTAGAGTTGCTGAATATATGAAGCAGAGGAGACTTTCAAGACAGCTGTGTATTATAAGCATATTGGTGAACTGTGATGTTATATGTGAGTAGAGAACCAAGCGGCTAATAAAGGTTGAAAACGACAGGACACAGTATGGAACCCTGGGTAGCTCCGCAGGTGAGTGGAATCTCTTAGTGACCTGGAGGTGGCCATGTGACCAAACTGGTGTCTGTTTGAAAGGCAGGTGAACCAGCGAAGGACATTGCTGGTGAATCCCATTCAAACTCCAAGGTATGAGGGTGGGATAGTCGACTGTGTTGAAGGCAGCTGAGATCCAGCAGTTTCAGGAGGCATTTGGTCATCGTCATCTGAGGTCAAGAGGGAACTGTTAACGAAGTGCAAGGTAGCAGTCTCTGTGCAACAAGGTGATCACAAACCTAGGCATAGTTGTGCAAAAGATTGTTAGCACTGAAGTGATCATTGAACATGAACTGCTTTTTCATTGATTTTGCTGATGCATGGTAGGTGAGAGATTGGCCTGGAGTTGTAGAGGTCATCAGTGCCTAGTGTAGGTTTCTTTAGTAGTGGGAGGATCTTCCCTGTCTTGAGAGCTTCTGGAGGAGGACTTGAGTAAGCGAGGCATTGACAATAGTAGGTAAGGGAAAGAAGGCGTCCCAACACCACCTACTCCAAAACTGACATGCTCCTTGTTGAAGTAAGAGTCCTTGCGATAAATCCCCAAATCCTTGCAGTAAGTCTAAGCCATGCAACAATGAATAATATTGCTTAAAGATAACTTCTCTTCCTCTGTCAAAAAAGACATTTTACTATAAAATTATGACTTGGAAAAAATCAACCAGGTGACTGTAGGGTACCCCAACCTACCAATTATTGAGAGCACGATGAAAACAGTTATGAATGAACATGGTGAATGTGTACACTTTTGCAGCCTAATAGAAACTAAGACATTACCAACCACCATCCACCCACAAATGCCTTCAAATACAGATTCTGAAGATTGAGGACTTCATAACTTCGAAAAAACTAACTACTATTCTCGGCTTAAACAAAATTATATGAATCCGCTCAACAAGTGATGGAACGTCTTGTTTTAACAAAAACTTCTTGATTGGACTAGAAAACGTGCTGGCAGGGTATGAGCTGCACATGGAGAATCTAGAAGATGAGAAAGTAGAAAACTGACCACTGAAAAATGACCCATCCTCCAATTTTCAATGTCTCTTGGTGGACATTAAAATTGGAGAGCCAAACCTCTGCAAATTTCACATCATTTAGCACCCACCAAGGGACAACATAACCTTCATAAAACAACTTACTGACCTCATCAGGAGATGTCAATATCTTTATTCAACAATATATTCCTTGGTGACGTCAATCTACTCGAAAGAGTATGTTATTTCTCAACTATCTGATTCCTTATTTTTTGATCACCTTGCACAACTACCCATGCATGACAGAGGCTTCATTCTGAATCTCAATATTATACCTAAATGGACAGTAAAAATGGAGATGCCAATCTAGTGGACTGATAAGATCACTTCCTGAGCCTCTTCTCATTTTCATCCTATAAAGTTGAAATACGAGGCCAACCTAGAAGACCCAAGCAACAGGTCAAATACTTCAAAAACATCAATATATCAGTCCCATCACTCTTTCTTCAAAAGTGACCTACCTTACAAACAATGGCAACTAATCAAGAGGTCAATGAGCTCCCAACCTAGTACTCAAAGACAATTATAGGGATCTCTTGTTGGCCTTAGCTGCATAAAAAGTAAGGCAGCAAAAAAGTAAAACAGCACAATCAATGGCGAAAGATAAGAACTCTGAACTACAGGGCAACACAAAAATGGCTAACTTTCTCTTCGATCCCTACAGGTAATCTGTACGTGGAACCTTTTTTTTCCCCCTTCTCAAACACACCAACATTTCTTATCATATTTACACGGACAATATCACCCGCAGAAGAAACTGAATTCATGGCCCAGGTTCCTGGTGATATTCAGTCTTGGATGGCACACCACAACCTGAAATTGAATTGAGTGTTGTAAACTCCTAAAGCCAAACTCCATTTTGAAAGCGTTAAGTTAGCCTGTCTGCCTTTGGTCCACAATCACGGATGTCATTATCTTTCACAGAACGTGTGAAAGTGTCAATTCATCTAAACAATGACTTTGATAATACATAAGGTGACAAGTCTGCTACATGATATCTACATTTCAAGGTTCAACTGTGGACTTGTAAAATAAATATAATGTCTGAGTTGACGTATTTTCCTCATGCTAGTTCATACTGGTTAATGTAACATTCCCCAATGTAAAGAAAAAGTCAGTGGTTAACCCCTTCGCTGCTAGGCCTTTCCCCCCCCTGTGCTAAGCCTTTTTTTGGCTATTTGGGGTAGTGCGCGCTTAGGCCCCTGTAACTTTTTGACCACATAAGGTATCCACGCCAAATTTGCGTCCTTTTTTTCTAACATCATGGGGATTGTAAAGGTACCCAGGGTTTGTGGATTCCCCTGGAGGGGACCCAGAAATTAGCCAAAATAAAGCAATATTTTGTTTTTTGGGGGAAAAATGCGAAAAAAGGGCTACAGATGAAAGCGTCTTGTTTTTTCCCTGCAAATGGCATAAAAAAGGGGTTGTGGTGCTGAAATCACCATCTTCCCAGCTTTCAGGGACAAGCAGACTTTTGTCAGAAAACCAACTTTTTTTACACAGTTTTGTCATTTTTCTGGGACATAGCCTATTTTTGCTATTTTTGTGCTTTCAACCTCCTTCCAGTTAATGGTAGAAATGGGTATGAAACCAATAATGGATCCTGAAAAGCCATACATTTCTGAAAAGTAGACAAAATTCTGAATTCAGCAAGGGGTCATTTGTGTAGATCCTTAAAGTTTTCCTTATAGAAACTAACAGTTAAATAAAGGAAAAATTGAAAATTAGTTGAAAAAAACAGCCATTTGTGTCAACGTTTTACCTGTAACTTCTTCTAATTATGACAGCTATTTGAAAGCAATATACCGTTATATCCGCTGGACCTTTCTGGTTGTGGGGATATATAGGACTTGTAGGTTCACCAAGAACCCGACGAACCCAGAGCCAATAACTGAGCAGCATCTTGCAATGGTTTTTTATTATGTACCGGGTATATAGCAATTATTTTGAGAAAATGTATACATGGAAAAATTGTTATGAAAGACACCTATGTATTTATGAAATGGGAACAAAATGTAGATTTTAGAAACAGTAGATATTTGCACATTTCCGAAATTGGGAGTACCCATACTAGCATGAGAATTATAGGTCATTTTCAAAATGACTTATTTTTTACATTGTCTTTCATTTGGAAGGCAGAAATGCATCGAAAGTCAATAGGTAATAACAGTTGCTCTACAATTCTGTGTTACCCTAAGTCTCCCGATAAAAATGGTACCTCACTTGTGTGGGTAGGCCTTGTGCCCACAACAGAAAATGGCTCAAAATGCAACGTGGACGTACCACATTTTCACAATGAAAAATTACCCTTTTTTTGCAAAGTGCCTAGCTGTAGTTTTTGAACCATAGCTCTGCGGGCACTTAGGGAAACCTAGCAAACCTATACATTTTTGAAAACTAGACACCCAGGGAATTCAGGATGGGGTGACTTGACTGGCTCTCACCAGGTTCTGTTACCCAGAATCCCTTGCAAACCTAAAGAATTGGCAAAAAAAACATTTTCCTCACTTTTCTGTGGTGGAAAGTTCTGGAATCGGCGTGGATCCACAAAATTCCACCCACCCCGCGTTCCCCAAGGTCTTCCGAAAGAAATGGTACCTCACTTGTGTGGGTAGGCCTAGTGCTCGCGACAGGAAGCAGCGCAAAACGCAACGTGGACGCACCACATTTTCACAGTGAAAAATGACCCTTTTTTTGCAAAGTGCCTAGCTGTAGTTTTTGAACCCTAGCTCTGCCGGCACTTAGGGAAACCTAGCAAACCTATACATTTTTGAAAAGTAGACACCCAGGGGAATCCAGGATGGGGTGACTTGACTGGCTCTCACCAGGTTCTGTTACCCAGAATCCCTTGCAAACCTAAAAAATTGGCACAAAAAAACACATTTTCCTCACTTTTCTGTGGTGGAAAGTTCTGGAATCTGTGTGGATCCACAAAATTCCACCCACCCCGCGTTCCCCAAGGTCTTCCGAAAAAAATGGTACCTCACTTGTATGGGTAGGCCTAGTGCCCGCGACAGGAAGCAGCGCAAAACGCAACGTGGACGCACCACATTTTCACAGTGAAAAATGACCCTTTTTTTGCAAAGTGCCTAGCTGTAGTTTTTGAACCCTAGCTCTGCCGGCACTTAGGGAAACCTAGCAAACCTATACAATTTTGAAAAGTAGACACCCAGGGGAATCCAGGATGGGGTGACTTGACTGGCTCTCACCAGGTTCTGTTACCCAGAATCCCTTGCAAACCTAAAAAATTGGCCAAAAAAACCCACATTTTCCTCACTTTTCTGTGGTGGAAAGTTCTGGAATCTGCGTGGATCAACAAAATTCCACCCACCCCGCGTTCCCCAAGGTCTTCCGAAAAAAATGGTGCCTTACTCGGGTGGGAGGCCCAAGTACCCGCGACAGGCAAGGGCCCACAACGTATTGAGGCGACCTCAAAATGGCCTATCACAAATCGACCTGGTTTTGCAAGGGGGTCCCATGACGTTTTGGCCCGGGGCTCGGCGGCCACCTAGGAAACCTACCAAACCCACACATTTCTGAAAAGTAGACACACGGGGGATTCCAGGGAGGTATGGCTTGCATGGATCCCTCAACATTTTCTTACCCAGAATCCCCTGCAAACCTGACATTTTGCTGAAAAAAATCCCTTTTTTCACACATTTTTGTGAGGTAAAGTTGTGGCATCACGGGGCTGACACAAATTTCCTACCACCCAGCGTTCCCCCAGGTCTCCCGATAAAAATGGTGCCTCACTCGGGTGGGAGGCCCAAGTACCCGCGACAGGCAAGGGCCCAAAACATTTTGTGATAGGCAATTTTGATGTCGCCTCAATACGTTGTACGCTGGGTGGTAGGAAATTTGTGTCAGCCCCGTGATGCCACAACTTTACCACACAAAAATGTGTGAAAAAAGTGATTTTTTCAGCCAAATTTCAGGTTTGCAGGGGGTTCTGGGTAAGAAAACGTTGGGAGATCCACGCAAGCCATACCTCCCTGGAATCCCCGAGTGTCTACTTTTCAGAAATGTGTGGGTTTGTGGGTTTCCCTAGGTGGCCGCCGAGCCCCGGCTAAACGTCATGGGACCTCTCTGCAAAACCAGGTCGATTTGTGATGGGCCATTTTGAGGTCGCCTAATACGTTGTGGGCCCTTGCCTGTCGCGAGCACTAGGCCTCCCACCGAGTGAGGCACCATTTTTACTCGGGAGACCTGAGGGAACGCTGGGTGGTAGGAAATTTGTGTCAGCCCCGTGATGCCACAACCCTACCACACAAAAATGTGTGAAAAAGTGATTTTTTCAGCCAAATTTCAGGTTTGCAGGGGATTCTGGGTAAGAAACGTTGGGGGATCCACGCAAGCCATACCTCCCTGGAATCCCCGGGTGTCTACTTTTCAGAAATGTGTGGGTTTGGTAGGTTTCCCTAGGTGACCGCCGGGCCCGGGCTAAAACGTCATGGGACCCCTTGCAAAACCAGGTCGTTTTGTGATAGGCCATTTTGAGGTTGCCTCAATACGTTGTGGGCCCCTGCCTGTCGCGGGTACTTGGGCCTCCCACCCGAGTGAGGCACCATTTTTATCGGGAGACCTGGGGGAACGCTGGGTGGTAGGAAATTTGTGTCAGCCCCGTTACCTATCACAAAACAAAATGGTTTTGCAAGAGGGGTCACCTGGGTTTTTGTCCCCGGGCTCGGCGGCCATCTTGGGAAACTACCAAACCCAAACATTTCTGAAAGCTAGCCACCCGGGGGAGTCCAGCGAGGTATGGCTTGCGTGGGTCCCACAACGTTTTCCTACCCAGAATCCCCTGCAAACCTCAAATTTAGCTGGGGTGGGGGCATTGGCATGCCCATACTGGGCAGCCCCTACCCCAAATTATAATAATAAAAAAAATCCCTGGTATCTAGTGGGCTTTCTGCCCCCCCGGGGGGGCAGATTGGGGGCTACTGCCCCCATCTGCCCCCCAGGAGGGGCAGAAAGACTGTACCTTTGCGGCGGGGGGGGCATTGGCATGCCCATATTGGGCAGCCCCCACCCCTAACTATAATTTTTTTTTAAATCCCTGGTATCTAGTGGGGGGCAGAAAGACTAATTTTGTGGCCGGGGGGTGGGGGCATCGGCATGCCCGTTTTGGGCAGCCCCCACCCCTAATAAATATCACATAAAAAAATCCCTGGTGTCTAGTGGGCTTTCTACCCCCCCGGGGGGGCAGAAAGACTAATCATGCCAATTTTTATGGGGGGAGCAAAGGCCCTTGCCCAAGGGGCCGCTCCCCCCTCCCTGGTGCCTAGTGGGTGGATCCCTGCTTGGGGATCGCCCTCCTGGGGCGATCCCCAAGCAGGGATCCACTAGGGAGGGGTACCATTGGAAAGGGGAGATTCTCCCCTTTCCAACGATACCTCTCCTGAGTTTCTACGTGCTCAGGGGGCTGAGATAGCCCCCTGAGCACGTAGAAACTGAAACTGAAATGAGCCTCTTGGCTTATTTCAGTTTCAGTTTCACTGAAATGACATCAGCGCGCCGTGCGCGCCGATCGTCATTTCAGGGAAACCAGGGGGGTGGGGGGGGGCCTCAGGAGCTGGGGAATTTCTTCCCCAGCTCCCGAGGCTTTAGAGAAGAAAAGGGAATCCCTCTGGTGCCCGCACCAGAGGGATTTCCTGTGCAGGGAGTCATGACGAGCTGGACTCGTCATGAGCACACGACCACTGTGTGCCATGACGAGTCCAGCTCGTCATGAGCATGGAAGGGGTTAATCCTATATTAACCACACAAACTGGCCACTGAATTTGAGATGTCTTCGTCTCACGTTATCACAAGAGGTCCTGCCAGAGTGCCACATCATCCACTCCTACGCTGCAGTCGAGACAGAGAGGAGCTGAGCTAAGCTGATGGTTTTTTTCCTTCAGAGAAAACTCTCTCTCGTGGCTGAAGTCAGATAAAAACAGCTGATGCGCTGTCAGAAGGTATACAGCGTGCTGAGCCCAAAATACTCTAGAGGCAAGTTAGCTACTCCATGATCTCCTAGTGTAGAGTACAGAAGTAGTCTTTAGGGTGTTAGGCTGCTAGAAACATTCTTATGTTAAAATTATTCATTTTATTCTCATTGCTAGCAACATGCAGATGTGTTGTTTTAATTACCGTGTGTGTGGTTATTACTCAGATACTAAGCAACAGGATGAGCGTTGAAAAAAAACACTTTCAAACCTATAGTATACTTTCTTTATGCAGTGCTTGAGTGTTGTATTCTAAGGAATGAAATTGGGTTTGAATTACCACTTTATCCAGGATCCCTTTACGGGGCTGTTAAAAACCAAGAAAGCCAAACCAGCAGGTATTGTCAGTGAGTGGATACAATACCATGGACTTCCCCTCTTGAGCGATGGTGCACTGAACTTAGTCAAGGCACCCATGGATGGGAAAACAAAACCTTTGAGATGTAGGTCAGAGTCCTAGGCTACTCAACATGGTGCCCACTATGGGAATTCAGATTTTTTTGACCTTTCAGTAGTCTTTGAATATGCACACTCATAAGAACCATCATTCCAAGTACACAGAGATTTCTCTAGTAATCAAGGATACCTCCTACAGAAAATAAGAATGTACCTATTTATCATAGGTTAGACAATTTGACTCTAAAAAAGTTATTCCCCATCTGTGGATTTCAAGGTTTTTGAATCATGTTTTATTGAATCTGGTCAATTAAAATGGTGACTCATTTATAGTTACACTTGTAATAGTTGCATATGCAGCATAGGCCTTTGAAACATTTTACTCATGGGTAGAGTTTGAGGTTATAGATGCTGCCTCAGGGCAGTTTCATGCTTATAAATCAGCAGCTCTACATGCACATTATAGGCCATAACAGTATCTGGAAAACCTTTTAACTTACAAAGAATACCAGAATTGGTTTGCTGGTGAGTAACCATAAAAAAACAAATAAAACAAACAAAAAAAACACAAACACACACACGGTTGGGTCCTCTAAGTAACAAAGGGGCTACATAGCCAATACTACCTGGCTATACACCATTTCCTGAGAACATACCAATCGCTCAAGTTGCAGGAATCATAAGTTATACAGGAAACTCAAAGAATATGTGCTATAAACCATGAACACTGGACGAGTTCTAGCAAGACCACTAGTGCAATTTTTTAGTGTAACTAAAACATCATGTGGTAGCGCATAGTCCTTCACAGTGTGGCTGGAATGCGAATTTACCTTTAAAAAAAAAAAAAAAGACAAGTGACGTTTAGCAAAACGGGAACAGCTGGTTTAATTAAACGTTGCGGCCGGAAAACAGTCACAGAAATGGGTCTGAGGACTATCTCAACATACATTCGTTCTGAGTGCCATTATACACAGTCTTTGGAGCACCATAAAACAATTTTAGAAAAAGGAATGTGGCCCTAGTCATGGAGCTGTAAATCAGGTGACCTGATAGCGAATGCAGGTGGGTCTCGACCTTTCGTGGACACAATGAGGGCCAGTGGGTGATGTGTCCAGATGCCCGGCATAAGGAGCACATGATCACAGCATGTACTGTGTGTGCTGTGTTGTGATTGGTTGAGTGTTCCTAACTTCATGCAGCATTTAACTTTATGGTGTTTTGGGAGCGCACGCACCCCTCCAGCCATATGTTCTTTATTGGGGCCAATCTCCTGGCACCATTGTGGTGTTGCTGCTTATCTGTGGGACTAATCTGTGTTTTCCTGCTCGCACGTTTGTCCAGCTGGTTACATGCCAACCCACCTGTGGTCTATCTATCAGTAGCCTCTGGCCTAGGTCGCAGGGCCTGCCTCACCACGTATTTCTTACTCAGGCTTGATGGAGAGGTCGTCTCGGGAGATTTGGACAACAGTGATTTGAGCTCGTTTTTTAACATACACGTATCGTTGCGTAAATCAACATCAATATTAACATTCCCCTGCCCCCCCTCCCCCAAGTTGAATTTTCAACTACATCATTTACCTCCACACTACATGACAGTCACATTGATAGGGCTTGTCGCGTTTAGGGCTTGTCGGGTTTCATTTTTAACTATTACTACTTCTCTAGTTATTTGCATTCTACCTAATTTGAGGACTGTGTTTTTACAACAGGAAACCCCAAATTGTAGGAAACCACACAAAAACAGTTCAAGAATGAGAACCAGCAGCAATGAAGTACACAGTCGCACAAACCACCGGGGAAGCCAGGCAAAGCAGCCTTCATACCATTCCTACTTCAGGGCACCCCCCTCCTCACGCATGTCCAGTTGTAATCGATGCAGTGTTTGGATGGCTAGAGTGAGCGTCCCGTTATCCATGTTGTTGCCTGGGATGAACGTGCAACAGAACACACCACTCTTGGCACACATCCCTCCCTCCACTGTGGTGACCATGTCCAATACATATCGATGTAGCATCACCATGAGGTGGATGGCTCTTAGTTCTTCCTTGATCGCATTAAGACCAAGCTCAGTATTGTTCATAATTTTCTGCAGCTCCCATTTGGTGATTTGTAACCAGCGGGCGTTTGCTTTCGTCTGCACAGTGAAAAAGCGTACAGACCCGCCAGCATTTACTCATGTGCCAGTAAACAGTCTGAATTCTTCTGGAATGTCCTTGTACTGAGCCCAACCAAAATAATCTGCAGTTCTTTTTTCTCGAGCCTGATGCAAGAGAGTTGCTATCTTCTGTAGCGGATGTTGGTACAACTCGGACAGATCTTCTCCAGGGATGACCAGGGTTGGGGTGTGATGGTGATGAGGGAGCAAAGGCCACGCCATCCGGGGACAAGCTGAGCATATACAAATTTCCCACAATGCCAGTACCGATCCATCAGCATGGAGGTGCCCCATTGCATGTCCAGTATGTGCAGCATTTCTCCACAGTTCTCATTCGTGCTGAGTGGAATTGTTCCTTTACCTCTGAAACACAAGGAATACAGTGTAAGTTTCCGTATAAATAGGGCTAGCCCCTTCCCCTTTAACCACGTGTACCTATCTATCCAAGTGTCCCATATTTCCTGACAGGGGTTATCCCTGCTGGTATTTAACCCTCCTATACGCAACACATTTCCCTTTGTATCATCAAGGTGGATGGGCTTACACTGGAACTTCCTGTTGGACGTCCATTTGTTATTGAAGTAGACTGCACCAGACGCACTAAGGGCCATCCTGGGACCACAGACAGAAGCGGGCGCAGACGTATTTGTGCACTGGTGCGGTAGCTTTGCTATCTCAAAGAATCTCTTTTCTGCAAAGTCTTGGGCCAAACAGTATCCATCCATATGGTGCCCTGCCTGCGTGTTCTATCTAGCTCCGTCTGAATCTCGCTAGTCTAGGTAATCTTTAATAATCCACTGTGGTGTTGTCATCTTCCTCTTGATCCAACAAGGGTATCACACTCTTCGCCAACATAGAGTACACTTATCCAGTTGAACAAAAGTGATGAGAAACCCTAGCGTACTATCTAGGACACAAGTGGCTTTCTAAACTAAGTGAGAGCTAGCTCTTGTCCTTTTGCAAAGTGGATGCTGTAGAAATGAGACCCGTCTTTTGATTTATGAACTGCACAAAAAAAATTCCTTTTGGAACTATTATCTGGGGCAGCCTCCAGCGGCTTTCATGGATGTGGAAACGCTCCTGCAACTACTGCAGTGACACCAGAAACAACATCGAGCGATGCACCTGCCATGCTGCGAAATGCCTGCCATGATGGACCGACTTCACCCTCTGAAAATCTTCCTGAGGATGGGCTCCAACTGCCAATGCCACTTGAGCCAATGATCAAGGCACTCTCACCATCTTCGAGTGCTCTGGCACCACGACATCTGCTCCAGTGTTCTCATTCATCCATCTCAGAAGCAGCCGGCTCCTTGCCTACAGTGCCAATTAATCTGATCAATCATTCTGCTGCCTGTAATCTTGCTGTTACGGAAACATCCCCCATTGTCAATTAAAACTATTTGTGCCACGATTCAATTGAAAAAATGGACAAGAATCTAGTATCAGGAGTAAAAGACTGTCATGAATCTCCGTGGGTAGAAGAGCTACCATCGGACTATTGCTTCTTTTTTTCATTTCTATTTTTGAACCAAGTCGGATCATTTTTCATTTCGGCACATCTCAATATTATGCCTGGTCTACTTAATTATCAAAATGCATTTCTTCCTAACTGATGTACCAATATGATGTCTTAATATGATGCCATGTTTTTATATTACTGCTTGAAACATGGAAGGCTTAAAAGATCACTTTATGCTGTTTTACATATATATATTTATGCTGGTTTTATTGATTGTATTCTTTTAGATGTTCAGTTTTATATTTTCATTATAAAAGCATGGATTTTACTTAGTTCTCATTAGTTTTATTTAGGTTATTCATACCAAACAGGATCCCTAAAAAAATGTAGTTCATATGTATTCAATTATGTCATACTCAGATGTATAAGGGAGATGACAAACTCTCAAAGCAACACTCCATTTTAAATGAATTAATTTAGCCTGTCTGCCTTTGGTCCGCATTCAGCACATCATTATCTTTCACAGAATGTGTGAAAGGGTCAATTCAGCTAAACATTATCTTTGCTAACACATTAGAAACTAAACAACACCTACATTTCAAGGTTTGACAGTGGACCTGTACAATGAACATGCAGTTCAAGTTGACATATTTTCATCATGGTGGTTCATACCAGTTATGTACCGGGTAATGGAAAGTCCCCCAATGTAGGATAAAAGCCAGTGGTCAACCCTATATAAACCGCATGAATTGACACCTGAATTAGAGATGTCTTTACTCTGCATTATCAAAAGATGTCCTGCCAGACTGCCACATCACCACTCTTACATTGAGAGGTGATACAAAGAGGAGAGGAGCTGAGCACAGCTGATGTTTGCTTTCTTTCCAAACGATCACTTATTCCTGGTTGAAGTCTGATAACCACAGCTGATCTGCTGTGAAAAAGTATACAGAGCGCTGAACCCCAAGAAACACTACAGGCAAATTAGCTACTCTATGGTCTCCTAGTTTTAGCATACAAGTAGTCTTCAGGGCACTAGGCTGCTAGAAACATTATAATTATGTCAGAATTATTCAGTTAATTCTCGCTATTAGCAACATGCAAAACTTGTTTTAATTACATTCTGGGGGCGTGGCCGGGAGCGTCAAGATGGCGGTCGCACTTTAGAAGTGCTCTGGACCCCTCAGTCATCCGCTCCTGCATCCGCCGTCATTGGAGATTGAGCGACCTGTAGTCCTGCTGCCTGAGTGGTGGTGATTCAGGACCGGCGCCGGGGTGCAGATTCCAGCCTCATTGGAGCCCCGAACCTCGCCAACCGAGATCCTCAGGGCTGACCAGGGCCCAAGATAGCGGCCCCAGCTAGAGATCGCATCAGGCTCCACTCGGCAGGGCTGTGATCCCCTTGCTGCCCGCCGGCCGCGAGACCACGATTGCCCGGCGGAGCGCCCCAGGGTGCCGGAGACCCGGACTGGAGGCTGCGACATACCCGTCCCTTCCATAGACACGCAGGTGAGAGGCGCTGGGGGTGCCCGTGCAGGGCCCGGCGGCTGTGATCGGCTCCGAGCGGTGCGGGCGTGTGGGCTGAGGGAGTCCGGCCATCTTCTCGGGCGGCAGGGAGACTGGGTTCCCCTCCCTCCCCCCCCCCCCTGCGATCGGGGCCTTGGCGCCGCCTGAAGAAGCTGCGGCCTTCGTCTGGGAGAGCATCGGGATTCACTCCTGGGAGTGACCGGGACCCACGCCGAGCCCCATCCTGTCCCCTCCGGACCTGGTGGATGTCCTGTGACGCGGCGCCAGGAGGCCTTGCTGTCCGCGCGGGCAGACGGGGGCTCTTACACTGTGTTCTGCTCCCCTCGCCCCCTCCCTCATTGGAGTCAGGGGACCCGGACCTTCGCCCTTGGAGCTGACTGGGGGGTGGCCCCCACACCCTGGGCCCTCGCCCTACCTGTAGACTGGCTTGTCCTGCAACGCGTGGCCTCGGCCTGACTGGCGCTGTGAGTGGAGGCACTGGAGGGGGTTCGGCTGACACTCCGGTCAGCAAGGGCCTGTGGCACCGCTCTCTTTCTCCCACCCCCTCCCCCCAGTCTTCCATACTACTGGAACGCGGGGACTCTCCTAGGGCCCGGGAGCCTCCCCTTCCTTCCCGGCCTTCGGTTGGATGGACGCCCGCTTTGCCTGCAGCCCGGCAGAGGTGGTGGAGAGGTGAGGGGGCTGGCGGCCGCTTTGGTTGGTGGAGAGGCGCCGCGCCTGGGCCGGTGCCCCTCTCCCAGCTGTTCTGCACGACACCCTGGGAGCCGACCTGCACTCACACATTGGGGCTGCTCACAACCTCGCTTAGTCTGCCTAGCGGGCCTCACGCTGCCACGAGGAGCACAACCCCGCAGCGCTGCGGTGACGTGTCTGCTCAGGTGAGGCCCGGCCGCGTCGGAGAGGATCGGCTGTCGTTCGGGCAGTAGGGGGTCCTCGTGTCGGGGGCCCCCCCTCTGTCCGCTGGGGCTGAGGGCCTGCCGGGCGAAGCACTCCTGCCGGACCTCCCGGCCTACATGCGTTGGCCTGCTGTTGTCCGCTTGGGCTGGCGACGGCCACTCCGAAAGACCACCAGTCCTTTTGGTTGATGGCAGCCCGTCCCTCCACCCGTTTCTGAGGACAGACGCCTGCGGAGCGCATTCGGCTGCTGATCTGCATCGGACGCATCCCTGATCCTTGGTCCCCCTCTGGCTTGGAGGTGGTGAGTCACGGTGAGACTTGGATGTTGGCTGACTGGCCCCCCTCCCGGCTCATATCCTCTAGACGGGGCCCGCCGCGGCCGCCTGGGAGATCGACCGCGGAATCGCGCGGTGGCCTTGCCCGACGGGGTCTGTTGGAGCAGCCCTGGGCTGCGGACCGGAGCCCCGGCCTGCTGCTTGTGAGCCCCCCCCCATCACCTGGCACTGCAAGAGAGAATTCCGGACTGTTGATCGGATTGCTCCCTGTTCCCCCTTGCCTGAGCTGGAGGGGCTGGTAGCCCCAGCTCCACCTGCTGAGCGGAAACATGGGGAGAGACCGGGGACCGAAGCCCCCAGCCACACAGACCAAGATGGATCAATACACCACCACAGAGTCCGGGGCGACGGGAGGGCCCACCGAAAAGGATGTCCCCACCGCTACAGACCTTACCACCATTCTTTAAGCCATAAGCACCTCCCAGTCCTCAGTGGAGGGCAAGATCGAAGAGGTCCGGGTCGACATGCCCCTTATCCGTCAAGACCTTCGCATCGCCACGGCCCGGATCAAAGAAACGAAGTCCCGCATCTCCACGGTGGAGGATGATGTCCGCCAGCTTAGCGGCCAGGTCGCCCGCCTTCAGTCTCAAACTCAAGAGCTCCACAGGCGGGCTGAGGACGCCGAGAACAGGTCGAGACACAACAACCTTCGCCTGGTGGGGTTTCCGGAAGGCTCAGAGCAAGGCCGAACATCTGAATTTATTGAACATTGGTTGCGCTCGTGGATGCCCGAGGGCTCCTTCTCTCCGTGGTTTGCAATTGAGCGAGCTCACCGATCTCTTGCCCCCAAGCCACCATCGGGCGTGCCTCCCCGGCCAATAATAGTAAGGATCCTTAATTTTAGAGACCGAGACTCCATCCTGGCGGAAGCCCGCAAGCAGCAACGTCTCACACATCATGGCCAGGCAATCATGATTTTCCCCGACTATACCCGAGAGGTCCAGACGCTCCTTCGGAGAAGTCAAGCAGAAACTCCGTGTCTTGAACATCCAGTACAGGCTCCTCTTTCCGTCCCGCCTCCGAGTGGTGTTCCAGAATAAAACCCTCTTCTTCGAATCCCCGGAGGAAGCCTGGAAGTGGCTAACGGAGGAGAGCCCTTTGAGGCTCAGCGCCCACGCCCGGGAGCCCCACCGAGGGTGTCCCAGAAGCTCTGCCTATTCTACGGCCTAAACGCACGCGCAGGCGGCGGGGCCCGCGGCGCGCCAGGTCAGAATCACCGCTGGGTCCCTGTCGGCGTCCGGCGGCCGAGGCGCTCCCAAGTGACCTCCTAACCCTACGTCGCACTGGCTCCTCGAACCACCCGGACCCGGGAGGAACTCCTCCCCGTCCGTCCCTACTTGATCTAACGGAGTCTGATCTTTCCCGGAGCCCAGCCCTCCTCAAAGTTCTACCCTGAGTTCGCAAAGGACTGCTGCCACACTCAGCTCTGCGGCCCACGGCATTCTAGTCAAGCTTGCCGCTGCTCATCTCTCTTAATGGACGCAGACACAGAACATCCTGCAATAAGGAGGGGTCCTCCACGAATCCCCATTCCCAAGCGTTTTAGTTTGGTTCTCTTCTAGTTTTTCTCTGTTACGGTCGACAGATGCTTCTGTTCCTGAAGTGTGGGGAGGGGGTAGGGGGTAGGGTAGCGGTAGGGGACCGTTGTCCCAGGTTTTTGTTGGCACATCCTGTTCATTGCGCCACCATCCCTGACCAGCAGCACACCGTATGCGCACACACCTCGCGTTGCAGAGATGCACCCACTTATCCACCCAGGTGGAGTATGCCACCCACTTCTAGCATCGGTTCCTCGAGCCCCATTGCACACTTCTATCCCCCATGACTGACAATCATAGTGAGAGGGGCACCCTTCACATTATGTCCTGGAATGTCAATGGGTTGCTAGATAGAGTCAAGCGCACAGCGGTCCTGCGATATGCACAGCGCCATGCGGTTGACATCCTGCTGCTCCAAGAAACCCACCTTATGGGCAACAATTGCCCCTTCCTGGCGAGGTACGGATATGGCGGGGTCTGGCACTCTGGCTTCAATCGAGGCTCAAGAGGCGTTGCTATTCTGGTGCGTCGCGCCCTCCCATTCGTGCTGCATAAGGTCACCACCGACCCGTTGGGTAGCTTTGTGGCCTTGGAGGGGTCCATAGGGGACCGGGTCCTGAATCTGTTGTCCGTATACTCCCCGCCATCGTTGATGGCCCCCACCCTTAAGCGAATTACTGACCTGGTGGTCACCCTGCCCCTAGGAATGACCATCATTGGGGGGGGTTTCAACGCAGTTATGAACCCTGACCTTGACACTGCCGGACTCCCTTCGACTACTAGAATCACCCACGCTAACCTTTTGACGAATTGGGCAGCCGCCCTAGGGGTATGCGACACATGGCGACTTTGGCATCCACAGACCCGACAGTACACGCACACCTCGGCATCCCACCATGCACACGCACGAATTGATTACATTTTCATGCCAGCCACGGAGTGTCGAGTGCTTCAAGACATTACCATCCTCCCTAGAGGTATATCCTATCATTCACCATTAGCGATGAGGATAGGTGACCTCCCGGAGTCTTTACGCCCGATTTGGAGAATGAATGCCTGGTTTCTCCAGGATAAGGACTTCAGGGAATCGGTGGGCAACGAGCTCCGGCACTACTTCAATGCCAATCGGGGTTCTGTCTCCTCCCCTGGTACCCTGTGGGAAGCCGGTAAGGCCACCATTCGTGGCTTTGCAAAGGGCCAGCTCAAATCAAACAGACTGCGCAGGATTCCCGGCTCACTCTACTGGAGGCCCAAGCCACCCTCATTGAGGGCCAGTCGCCGGAGGAGAGATCCGAGGCCCAAGTTAGAAGATTGGCATTTCTGAGAGATGAAATTAAACAGGTTTCCTTGGAGGCAGCCAAACTGCTGTGGAGGTCCTCTGTAGCAAGAGTCTATGGCTGAGGGGATAAAAATGGGAAGCTCCTTCACTGGCTGGCCATGTACCCCCTGACCAACCGCATAATTCCGGAAGTGTTAGCTCCGGATGGCGCGCTCCAACGTTCCCCAGAGGTGGTGGCTCAATGTTTCGCCGCATACTATGCTGCCCTCTCGTCCGCTCAGCCTCCCACTCTTTCACTTCCGGAGCTGCTTCAACGGGAGCGGATCTCTCTTCCGCAGCTCAGCGAGTCTGAGGCAGAGGCGCTGGACCTCCCGATCACTCTGGAGGAGGTTAACAATGCCATATCTCGCATGGCCTCCGGTAAGACTCCGGGGCCGGATGGACTCCCGCAGGAGTTTTATGCGACCTACCGAGACATGCTTGTACCTCACCTTCTGGAGATGTACGCTGAGGCGGCTGACAAAGGCTCGTTCCACACAAAAACAGATACTGCCACTATAGTGGTGATCCCAAAGTCCCAGCCTCCCTCGAAGCACTGCTCCGACTACCGGCCCATCTCTCTCATTAACTCGGAGCTCAAAGTGTTTGCCTCCGTCTTAGCCAACCGAATCCGATCGTACCTACCTAAACTGGTCCATCCCGACCAGTGCGGCTTCATGCCCTTACGGGAAACCCGGCACTGTGTCCGACGCCTCCACCTCGCCCTAGCGAATAGCCAGCAGTTGACCCCATTTTTATCACTCCTTCTCGTGGACTTCGAGAAGGCATTCAATTCCGTGGACTGGCGATACCTTGAAGAGGTGTTGGCGGAGATGGGCTTTGGGGAAAACTTCCGTAATTTGATGAAGACTCTCTTCAGTGGGCCGCGGGCCCGTGTACTGGTCAATGGAGCATTGTCGCCGCCCTTTTCCATCAGGAGCGCCCCTCCTCTTTGCCTTGGCGATGGAGCCCTTCGCCTGCCTCATACGGTCGGACGCGCTAATTATGGGGTGGAAATGGCCCGGTTTGGAGGAGGACAAAATCGCTCTTTACGCAGACGACGTTCTGCTCTTTCTGGCCGATCCAGCACAATCAGGACCCCAGTGTCTTCGAGCGCTGAGTCTCTTCGAGCAGGCCTCAGGCCTTTGACTGAACTCCACAAAGTCTGTCCTGGTCCCCCTTCATCTCTCGAGAGAATGCTTCGACTGGCAGACCTCGATACCTCTCCGGAGACAGTCCTTCAAGTACCTTGGGATCTGGGTGGCTCTCCTCCCAGACCTTGCCTGGTCGCTCAATGTAACCCCACTAATAAAGAAGGCCCGAACTGACCTCCTCCGGTGGCAAGCGCTGCCGCTGAACCCTATGGGCAGGATAGCCTTATTTAAAATGATGATCTTACCCAGGTTCCTATACGTACTCCAGAATGTACCCCTACTCTTCTCGCGGGTGTGGTTTAGGGAGATAGATAGTCTGGCCACCAAGTTCCTTTGGGGGGGGGTCGGAGGCCCTGTCTGGCTCTCACCCAATGCCAGATCCCGCCCTTCGATGGCAGGTTGGGGATGACTAACTTGTACCTCTACTACTTAGCAACCCGACTTCTCACCATCCATGATTGCTTTAATGGCGGCTGGGCCGACCCAGCATACAGGCTGGAACTGCACGCCCTGGGCTTGTCCCGCATCCAGGGGATGCTATACGGAAACACCATTCCCAGAACCACGCCAGAGGTCACACGAGGGGTGCTTCTGGCCTGGAGAGCCTCTCTACGCCACACCCACTGGCTGGGCAAACTGACACAACATACCCCGCTTTGGCAGGGCACCTGGCTCCAGGAGGTCGTTAACCTATCAGGCTTTAGAGCGTGGGATCTTATCGGGATCTCGCAGTTGGGGGACGAACTGTATACGTACCTTTCAGGTCCTACAAACCCGGTATTCCCTGCACCCATCACAGTTCTACCGT
Organism: Calotriton arnoldi; assembly: GCA_963921515.1. Taxonomy (NCBI): domain Eukaryota; kingdom Metazoa; phylum Chordata; class Amphibia; order Caudata; family Salamandridae; genus Calotriton; species Calotriton arnoldi. The sequence continues at coordinate 377,297 of CAWUFW010000311.1, forward strand.
TACCTGCAGCTACGCCACGCCCTCCACTCCCACATCTCGGACGGCACCTCCATACCTGAATATAGCCCACCCGAAGCCCAAATCATGACCGGCAACCTGGGGAGAGGGGGAATCTCTCGCATCTATCGCTCCCTCACGAACAACACTCCCAACGCCCTAACCCGACTCAAAGACCGGTGGGAGGGATGGCTCGGGACCCTGGAGGACGACGATTGGAGAGAGGCACTAATGGCACCCAAAACAATCACAGCCTCGGCAAGGCTCCGTTTAATTCAAACATACTACCTCCACGCCGCCTACCTTACACCACTGCGCCTCCATCACGCAGGGCTCAGACCCGACATGTCATGCCCCCGATGCCCCCAACCACAAGCTGATTTCTACCACATGGTGTGGCTTTGCTCTGCTGTTACACACTTTTGGAAACTGGTGGTGGGGGAGCTCACGGAGGTCCTGGGCTGGGAGGTCCCTCTTGACCCACTACATGTTCTCCTAGGAGTCACGGAAGGACTGGATGGCTCCAGAGCGGACACATTTTTTCTAAACACAGCCCTGATGGTGGGCAAGAGGGACATTGCGGCGAACTGGCTGCAACCGACCGCGCCCACCATATCACGATGGCGCAGGGGGGTGGATTGGTGCGCGGCACAGGAAAAACCCTTGTATGAGGCCAGAGGATGCCCAAAGAAATACTGCAAAATATGGGGCAAGTGGGTTGGGGCGCTAGAGGACTGACGCTCCCCAGGAGCAGTTGGGGGCCTGTTGCGGGTGTTACTCTGTTCTGGATGATCTATGGTCCAGGCGTGCTCTCTGCCATGGCAACGTTATGCTACTGTGGTGCACTGATGTCTCTACTTGCTGCTGGTCTTCCGTTTTTTCTGTATGTATGCTCGTCAATAAAATCAATAAAATTAGTTATCAAAAAAAAATTACATTCTGTGTGGTTATTACTCGTGTACTAAACAACAGGATAAGACTGTTAAAATAAATATATTCGAATATATACAGCGTCTTTTCTTAGTGCAGTGCTTGAGTGTGTCATTCTAAAGAAAGAAATAGTGTGCGACTTACCGTTGCATCCCTGACCCCTGTAGGGGACTTTTAGTAAAGCAGAAAGCACAGAGCCCAGACCAGCAAGTATGCTCAGTTGGGTTGTGTGGGGCTACAATAACCTGGACTTCAAGCTCAAGCGATGAACTCAGTCTAGGCACCGGTGGGGGGGAGGGGAGAAGGGGGCATCCAAACCTTGTAGACCTAGGTCAGAGCCCTAGGATACGCAACAACAGTTCTGTCTGAGTTCCACACCAAACTGCTCTACTCCTGTGGAAATATGGCATAACATACTGGTTGTAATGGACTGCAGCCCTTCCCCTGCTGAATGCTATACACATTAGGATTCATCCTGAATAAAAGCTGAACCTGTAACCATAAATCATCTCCCTAGACAGCGGGGAATGGTACAAACTCTGAATGCTGTGAGGATTTAAATGTCCAATCCTTTGAGCAGAATAAAGAGATCAAGAATCAACCCTCTTTAATGGATGGGCAATTGTGCAGGGTGATCAATAGTTAAGAAAGAAAAAGCAGAATCTTTCAGGTAGATTCCCACATTTCAATAGTCCCTCATCAAAGCAAGAAGTGTTTTCAACCTATTCTCACAACTTATAAAATTACTCAACACCTTCAGAGGTCAGACACACTAATTGTAGGAAGAATAAAATCTCTAAAAGAATTATTCTTAGGCACTGCCATTTAGGGGTGGAACTTTGTGTTACCAATTTGCAGGACAGTCCTAATCTAGGAAAACCTCAAATATTCGCTGAAAGGTGTGTTGCTCCAACATCACTTCCACATGTGATAATGTTTTGTTTCTGTTTGGAATTATCTTGTGCAGCAACTCTGCACTAAATATTCAATGCCTGTACGCATTCTTGAACGAACTGTGTTCATATCTTTCTTGTCTGTACCCCAAAATGTTTACAATTGTTGTTAAAGTCATCTATACTATTAAACCACCTGACGTATGATGAGGTTACCAATATCATAGTACAAGTAATTGATTGTCACCCACTGTGCCACGTCTGCTCTAAATGAATTGGAAGAGTAATAAAAAAAGCAAGCAGAATCGAAGGGGTGGAATGTAATTGGCAGCAAAGGGAGTAAGTGAGCATGGAATAAAATAAAGTCAAAAGTACACAGAAGAGGAGCCTGGACATGAAAGTTTATGTACTGCAGGATTCCTGATGCCACAGCATTAGGTAGGGATGAATGTTAGTGGCTAGGAATGCTACATATGTGGTGTCTGAATATGAGATGCCAGGTTAAGATAAAATCCGAAAAATGGGGATAGACAGGGTAATTATTTAAGCTGCATAAGAGGATTCAGAATGTTAGTGGGGGAATATTCTATGGTCAGTCTTCAAGTACTTCTCTAGTAGTTTTTATTTGCGAATTCTTGGGCCGATCAGGAAATGGAGGATGGAAGGGGGAAAAATCAGAGTTCTTTAGGCAGTTTGTTTCTAATTCTAGGCCCATCACCAGAGAAGGATTATTTAAGACCAGGGACGCATCGCTCACTGGGCTAAATGTTCCTTAGCACCCCAACCCCTTTGCCTTTTGTTTTATCCCAGGGGCCTGTGAGTTCTGCTTGAGGGCATGAATTTGACATCGGCTCTAAACACTGCATTGCAAAAGGCTTTGGAAGGTGGGGGGCTCATAACAGCAGTGGGATCATGGGATGCCAGGGTAGGAGATTCTGTGAAGCTGTGGCAACATACCAGCATGGTGGCGATGATTATACACTAGATGATGGATTGCATGTCACGTGCTGCAAATGATTAATTATGTGAAAAAAGCAGTAGCATCGCAAAATTCCAGTTGCCCTGATCTATGGCACCATTTTATATGATGAGCTCCACCAGCAAAATTTCTCTTCCTTTGGGAAAGGATGGTGAAGGAGCAGAGGAGCCTTTTCCAATTACTAGCAAGTACATACCACAACATGTCTGTACTGCACCAGGGTTTTTGAGTTGATCGGAGAGGCTGGAAGCACTGCAATCTACAGGAAGAAGCCTAAGTCTGAAGAAAAAAAAAACAGTATCTAGAGGGTGACAAGAGCCTCAGAGATGGTTTTCCATGCTAGTTTAAACCTTCAACCTAATTCTACATTACAAAGAAGTGAGAAAGGGGATTTGTAGGGTTGGGGAATGGGGGGAAGGGGAGTATTGTTCTCTGTTCCCCCACACACCTTCTCAGTCACAGCAGAGGTCACAGGGCAGCTTCTTCTGCTGCCAGTGAGCCAAGTGATTTCTAGAGGAGGTGTGTGAATTAGCAACCTTGTGCAATTAAGAAGCTTATTTAATAAAAATGTGGCTCTTTCTTTTTGGATGACCAGGGGTCCTATATTTGGTGAGAAGTTCCTGTGAGGCCACCTGCATTGAATATGCAAACTATGCAGGGGGCATGTGCTGGGAATATGCCTTTGATGTTTATTTCTTCCAGTAAGCCTCCTTCAAGGTGCGCATATTCTCAGATCAGGGAAGAGAGGGAGAGTATCATTTGCCAAATCTCTAACAGTTTAGTAAAGCTAGAGACCTGAGATTGTTATGTAGTACTGCTTGTTCCAAACGCTATTCATTTGTACTGTATTACATTTTGGTGAATAGACCATGGGAAAAGGCACTGGCTGCCACACTTGCCAGAGTAATCTTCAGTCCATTGTTCTTTAACTAGTAACTAACAGATTTTAAATTCTTTAAAAATTATTGGTGAAGGGGAGGGAACAGGTTCAAAAGGTGATTACCCAAGAATACACAATTTGGCCAAATGGGGAGGCCAGGATTAAAAAACAAATGTTCCTAATTCCACAGTTCCCAAACAGCCCACTAGACCAATACCATATCAGCAGTATCCTGCAATGCACTAGTCCCTTTAAGTTTAATTGTTATCTCAAAACACTCGAGGGCAAATGTGGCAAGGATATCTAATTTCTACAAAATAGTTTTACAGTTTGCATTCTGGTACTTGTTGTTTTGTTTTCACCTAAAGTAAACCAGGAAAATATTTCACAATGCATGACATAGCACAACTTCAGATCTGCCATCTCTTACTTTAGCTCAGCAACTCGACTGAATTCAACTAAGTACACCTCCTCTCAAACTCTGGGCTTTGTTGTGTTGCTGATGTCTAGTCTGTCTTAGAGGAGGCATGGGATTTTCACTGAGGCTGCCAGCTTGAAGTTCTTTGTATTTGACCTGCCCCAGTTTTAGGATTTCAAAATCTAGAACCCCATTGCTGCAAACACCTAACAAGTGGCACCACAAGTACAATACATATATCATCGCTTCAGTCGAGGTGATGATTCTGCAGTTGTTCATGTCGGTAAAGGGAAGATTTCTTCTGTGAAATTAATGGTGGTGGACAAATGAATCTGAGACAGTATCCATGAGCTACAATATTCAGAACCCATTTGTCGGTGGCAGGGCTCGAAAAATCCCCAAAATTGTACTAGTCCTGCAGGTCTAGTACCTTGAAAAATCTCCTCGACCTAACTGCAACCTACTTGACCTCCGTCTCTGAAAGCGGAGCAAATGTGACAATATAACAAGATTTAAAGGCATCTTTATTGCTCATTAACTTTGTGAGCAATAAAAATGCCTTTAAATCTTATCTTGTCACATTTGCTCCGTTTTCAGAGACAGAGGACAAAAGTTAGTTTGTCTTCCTACTCGCCAGAAAGGGCGAGTAGGACCTACAAACAGCTCGCCCTAGTTAAATTTAGCTCGCATATGCGAGCGGTCGAGTGGATTTTTCGAGCTCTGGGTGGTTCTCCTTTGCCTCTCTTGCAGGAGAGATGTTATGCTTCCCCCTTCCAGAGTGGATAACGGAAGAGAGGTAAGATATGACTTATTGTTTTCCAGCGGTGGTTGGTTTGCTAATTTGGGCAGATGTTTGCTGACCTCCTCTGCCTCTCGACTGACGTCTGTGTTGTTGGGGTCTGTGCGGTTGCTGATGGTGCTGTTGCCTCTGAAACCAATAATGGGTTTGAACCTTCTCATGGTAGTACCGGATGGTCATAAGGTCTATTGGATCTTCTATAATCCTTTCCTTTCTCCAGCCCAACAGCCTTAAGGGTGTCCAGTTCCGTCTTCATGCAAAACATATCATCCGCAGGTGATCCAAATAAAGTATTCCCTGAAAAAGGAAGATTTAGGATACTTTAATCCTGTAAGTCGATGCCACGATGAGTGATAGAAAGCTAGGCCATGAAAATATCCATGCGCTGCGAGAGTAGAAGTATCAGCTGCAGCAATGCTGATTTGATTAGAAACCATCATGCCTTCGTTGATAATTTGTTGAAAATCTTGACGCCAGTATCTTTGAAGATCCTCTATGAATTGTTGGACAGAATCCCAAAGAGATCTGTCTTAACGTCCCAGAACTGCGGATGTGCTCGCCACTTTCATTGTGACAGCGGAAGTTCCACATACCTTTCTTCCCACAGAGTTCAACTTTTTACTCTCCATGTCAATAGGAACAGTGGATGAAGGCGCTGTAGCATACAGTTTAGGGGCCGCAGAGACAATAACGACATTTTGAACAGGGCCCGCACATAGGAAAGAATTAGACTGATTAGGAGGCTTGTATTTCTTCTAAAGGTGGGACAGGGGAGCCTTTACAGAAGCTACTGTCAGAAACAGTTCCATAGCCGGTTCCAACAAACTGGGTAACAGTGGAAGTAGAGGTCTAGAGGCGGACCTTTGGTGGAGCGTCTCAAAGATTACCAATGTGGAAGTGGTTGTTGCTGGCAAATAAATATTTAGTTTATTTACTCCTTTGATAAGAACCTCAGGAAAGTATTAATGTCTTTTATAGGAGATATTCTTGGAGGCAGAGAATCTGTCAGAGTAGAATACAGACCAGAAGACACAGTTGTATGATGGGACCGTGTAGATCTCGATCTGGAGGAAGAAAATCTTCTTCATTGTAAGTGTGATAATCTGGAGTGGCGAAGTCAGAGGGGACATCTAGATCTTGAGCGTGACCTTGACCTATAGGTTCGAGGTCTAGTGTAAAGTGAGCGCGATCGAGAGTGCCTCAGAGAAGGTATAGTGGAAGCTGAGACAGAGTCATGGGCTGTGGCAGAGGTATTGCTGGCAGGGCTGGGTGTGGAGGAGGAATCGGAGGTAGAGGAGCTGATCCTGCTGGAGGCTGAGGAGGTGTTGGCGAATCTGGACTGGAGATGTTGGTCTTGATGGTAAATATGCTCTTGAATATTCAGAATCAGATTCTGATGGAAGCCTGTGAGCTGTCCTGCGTGCAAGCCATTCCGCCGTCCTATTTAAGGAAGATGAATGATGTCTCAACGTCGAAGTCCTCAACACTGTATGGTGTCTTAATGTCAAACTTCCTCCCAAACCTCATATGTGTTCGACATCGACCCAGCCCTTGAAGGCGAGCAAGTAGGTGCAGTACATTTCTCAACATCAATGTACTAGACGGCGAGAAGGAGTGATGTCTTCCTCCAGAAGTTCTCTTTTTGGATCTCCCTCTGCAGGAGTCCTCAGAGCATGACTTAGGGGCACTGGAAGAGGGAACAGTTTCTCCTCGCTCTTCAAAAGTTTCACCAGTCAGGGAATGTTTCAGTCTGCAATGGCCACTTAGTCATGGAAGCACATTTTTTCTCTTTCCCGCAAAGTGCGTATAGAGAGGGTCCTGTAGTGGGCACATGTCCTGGGGTCATGAGAGTCTGGCAAACATAAAATACAGATCCTGTGCAGGTCTGTTTTTGCGATTTTCCTGCCACACTCAGGGCAGTTCTCAAAAAAAGCAGAGTTTTTCTGTCGGACAATTACCTAAAGGACGTTGAGTGAACTAGCTTTAAAATAGCTTTAGATGAAAATTGTGAGGGAAAAAAACTTTAAAAAAGCAGAACTCTGCTCCAGGATCCTGTCAGCAGGAGCCCGATAAAAGAACTACGTAAACTGCTATCTACAGAGCATGATGGGACACTGGAGGTCAGAAGGACCTTAAAGGCGCAGTGTTTTATTTACACTGTTTCAATGCTGCAGCCTATACAGGCTACAATTACTCCTGATCTTATATTTAAAGAAAGTAAAAAATGTTTGTGACTGATGTTTTTTTTTGTCAAAACTGTTTTTATTGTTTTCCAAGTTTGCATTTCTTCCATAGGCGTCAATGAAGCAGCCTCTCAGCAATGTACAGAGCTAATAAGGAACACAGTTTATATAACATATGGGCTGTGCTTTGCATTGACATTCGTGTTGCATATCATTTATTCAAACCATTCCAAATTACCCTCCTTCCCATCCCCTCCCCTAAACAACACCCAAACAAACAAGGGAAACAAAAACCCCAAATCATAATCTGGTACATTGTTACCATCTAAGACAAATATTAAAGTGCTGGCTGTGCTTTCTCCTTTCTCTGTTTAGGAGTGGGTGAGGTGTTGGGCCAGAGTGTTGTCCCAGCCTCAGTGACTATTAAAGGTATGACCTCCATTTAAATTAAAAAAAGGTGCAAAGCTCTTGTACGGGTGGGGCAAGCACATAGGGGCAGACCCTGTGAAAGTTATCTTACCAATGAAACCCACGTATATTCGAAATTCTTGTAGGTGTCTGTGGCGATATCGGCCATACATTCCATCGTGACTGCCCGCCACGATCTGCGTGCCATTGTGTCAGTGAAGGTGCCACCTTGCTCATCCAGGCAGTCGCTACTGCCATTTTCGCTGCCCCCAGGCATAGCCACATCACTGATTTATATCCAGTCGTTTGATACTTTAGCGTTTCGTGTTGCAACCCTAATAACACAAAACCCGGTTCTTCCGGAATCGGGTATCCCAGTATAGTATTAATTTGAGCAAGGATCTCTGCTGAGAAGGGGCGGCTGGTCGGGCAGTCCCACCAAATGTGTTTAAAGTCACCCAACATTCCGCAACCCCTCCAGCACAACTCGGAGCGGTTAGGAAAGATTCTCTTTAGTTTGGCAGGGTATAAGTACCAGTGGTACAAAAGTTTGTAATGTGCTTCCCTCAATGTCATGGAGTGGTTGCATTGTGTAATATCTCGCCACAGTCTAGACGAGGCAGAGGCCAAGATTGGTTCTTCTAAGGTCTGTTCCCAGTGTTTTATATGTTGTGGTCTAGGTGTATGCAGTGAGTTCAATAGGTGGGCGTAGAGAAATGAGATATGGCCCCTTGCCCCCTCTCCTTTTGCGAATTGTTCCTGTGGGTTCAGTGCTCTTGTGGCTGCCTCCCTCATTGTCGACTGGAGTACCCAGTGTTTAAGTTGTGTGTAGCGGGAGAGCTCCACCTCGGAGTGATCAAAGGTTTTAATGTCGGGGGCGTGGCTGGCTGTGCCGCGAAATGGCCGCTTACTAAGCGTGCTCCGCCGGCCGGAGCTAAAATCCTACAATTATCGTCGCAAACGAAGTGCAGCACAATAAAAAACTTAAACGCTGGGAAGCGCAAACTGCCAGGAGGCCAGCGATACCCTGCAGGCCCACGCCGGAGCCTGAGGAGAGGCTCGGTGGGCTCCGTAGTGCGGCTGCGAGAGCGGCCTGGAAAGCGGTGGAGGCGGGCGGCGGCCTGACTCCAAAATCGAGACCGCGGCTCCCGCGGTAGTGAAGGCCGCAGCGGAGGCAGTGGAGTAACTGGGGAGCTGCCCGAGCTCCAGAGGCGAAGGCTGGGAATCGGAGGCTGCCGGACTGAAGTACCCCTGGGTGCTGAAGCTTCACGGAAGTGCCCCGCTCGTGTCCTGGGGGGGAGAAGGATATCCTCGGTGGGTGCGGGGCCTAGAAGGGCCAAACACCACAATACAGAGCCTGTGGTGTGCTGGTGGTGATACGCACATACAGAGGCCGCCTGGTGCTGACTGGAGGGAGGCGTGACATTGCTGGCGGCGCCTGTGAGGGGGCGATCTATCTTTCAAGAGGCCGGTGATATGCAATGCCCGGCGGAGCTCCCTAAGAACCCACTGGCCTGGATGTGAGACTTCTTCTGGTGCCCTGTCTGAAGAAGCCCGTGTTGGAAACTAGGCCCATCAGTTGTACCCCCGTTGGCAGGCAACAGCAGCGGGGCTCCAGGTGAGGCGAAGATCCAAAGAACCTTTATCCCTTGAGAGAGCCGGCCGTCGCCTGATACACCTGACAGGCGGCCATAAGCAACTGTCTTTCCTGGCGGCAGGGGTTATATTATCAGGCTCGCGCCTTGTGGCTCAGGACTATCGCACTGTGCTGTGTACCGTGGAGGGGTAGCTGGAGGCGTCGTCGGACTTTGAAGAGCCAGCAAATCATAGCCTTGGAGCACAGTTGAAAGCGGGTCGGCTCTGCACATTCACGTGGCGGCTGCCCTGGTCCGATAAGTGCTTGGCCACCTCATTTCCACACAGTCCCACAATGGGCAAACAGGACGCGAAGCAGCCAAAGCTAAACTTCGAACAGCGTCGAACCACGCGGAATACGGAGCAAGATACAGAGATGGGCGCGGAACGACAACAGGAGCTTGCGGCAGAAGACCAGGGGGAAGACCTACGCACACTCATGCTAGAGATGAGGTCTAGCCTTTGCACTATAGACACTAAACTGGACACGATGTCCTCCCAGCTAAATGCGGTGAAGTTAAAGGTGGAGGCGCACGATACTAGACTCGATGTACTGGAAAACCGGGCCTCGGAGTTTCACGAATTTCAGGTGGAGACGAAGGAGCAACTCTTGCATATGGACAAACTCCTTGGCGTCATCAGGGCTAAGAACGAAAATTTGGTGGCCCGGTCCCGGCGAAATAACGTTCGAATAACAGGGGTTCCGGAGACGACAGCTATCGAGAAAATGGAAAGGTACATGGCTGAGATGCTTCACGAACTCTTTGATCCCCATTTGTCCACGGTATTCGCGGTGGAGAGGGCGCACCGTGCATTGGGCCCTAGGCCCCCGGTGGGTGGCACCCCCCGCCCGATACTGGCCAAAATCCTGAACTACCAGGACAGAGACACAGTGTTACGCTTGGCCCGTGGCAAAGGCACTATGATGTATGGGGGAAACACCATCTCCTTCTACCCCGACTTCACCCCGGCAGTGCAGAATGCGCGGAGGGAATTTGTGCCGGCAAAGAAACTGCTCCTCCAAGCGCAGATACCTTATGCGCTCCTGTACCCAGCAAAGCTAAAGATCAGCTATGAGGGGACCACGCACTTTTTCACAGACGCGAAGTCAGCGCTAAAGTTTGCCAAGCACGTTGGTGGGAAGAAGGCCAGACAAAACCCAACAGAAACGACTGCCGGATCACGCAAGTTTGAGTGAAAATGACTGATTGCCCGTTGGGCTACTTCATTATGCATTGTTTATTACACTCGTTATTGTTCTAATGCTTGCTAACTTAGAGAATAGGCTGGTATTGAGTATATATAGATTTGCATGTACCTAGCTGAAGTATTGGGCGATGTTGCCAGTGGCACAGGAATTAGTGTGAGTGGGCGAGGGAGATTGACACGGGGAAAGTCTGCTATCCCATTGTCTTCCTGAATGCGACACTAGGTAGAGAAATGTCACCGGCGGGTGAGGTTTCGAGCGTTGGGATGCCCACGTCACAACACAAAGTTTGCAGAATATAGCACAATGTTCATATTTGTCTTCGGCCACCCTGAGAATTCAGGGGAGAGCGCCGGCGCTACTGCACCCCCAGGGGAGAGCTCCCTTGCGTTCTTGGAACTGTTTCCGTAGTGGGGATGGGTTTTCTTCAACCTGAGTGGGGGGTTGGAGTGGGCGGGGGGAGGAGAATTGGGGATGTTTTTCTGTTTGCTGATTTCATATTTTCTTTTGTACAAACGCTTGGGTGCCTATGCTGTTCTCCATCTGAGATGTACAGTTATAATGTACTCTATTACCAATGACCAATCTGAATTTCCTTACCTGGAATATCCGAGGGATTAATGACGGTAGAAAAGCTCGACTGATTCACCCTTACCTGACGAGACATAACGTTGATGTGTGTCTATTGCAGGAGACACATTTACGCGATAACCCCTCCCCGCGATTGAAACATGGCCGGTGGGGGCATACATACTCCTCAGTATACTCAAACTACGCTAGGGGGGTGGTAGTGTTGATTCGCAGGGGACTCGACTGGAGGGAGAGACAGGCACAGTTGGACCCCGAGGGACGATACGTTATAATACAGGGCACTCTTCAAGGCCATGAGGTGGTATTGGTGGCGGTTTATGGCCCAAACACCGATGCCCCTGAATTTTTCCAAAATGTGTGGGCTAAGGTAAAAGCCACTGACTGTGATACAATAGTGTGGGGGGGAGACTTTAATGCGGTCCTGGACGATACGTTGGATAGGAAGGGGGTCGCTCGGGCACTGCACCCATTGGCTACCGGGGCATTGCGGGCTATATTGGAAGATGGGAATTTGGTGGATGTATGGAGATATCTGCATCCGGGAGTCAAGGAAGGCACTTGCATTACAGATCACCATAGGGCATGGTCCCGACTTGATTACTGGATTGTGTCCAGGGATGCAGTTACTTGGGTGAGGGAGGCTTCACATTTTCCTAGGTCTCTGTCTGATCATGCACCTTGCCTTTTGCGCCTGACAATGCCCAATCAAGTACAGCGGGTATATACATGGCGTTTGCCGCCAAATGCCCTACTCGACGAAGCATTTAAAGAAGAGATTAGGAAAGATGTCGTTGACTACTTTGAACTAAACACTGGGTCAGTGACTTCAATGGCTACTCTCTGGGAAGCTTTTAAAACGGTGGTGAGGGGGAATTGCATTGCCAGACGGGCGGGGGTGTTGAAATCAATTAGAGGTTCCTTGGAAAGGATAGAACGACGGATGGGGGAGTTGGAGACGCAGTTCTTCTCAACTGGTGATCCTATGGCGTTGGCTTCATTAAAGGTGGCTCTACTCGAGTTCGAAGAAGAGGCAGATAGGGAAGTAAAGTTCCTAGGAAAACATGCTCAAGCGCGGCGATATGGGGAAGGGGACCGCCCCGGGAGGACTCTGGCCGCTATGCTACGCCCGCCTCGAAGTGCCACATTTGTCACTACGATCACCAAGGAGGATGGGCCACAAGTAAGGGGACAGAAAGACATATTGGAGGCATTCTCCGGCTTTTACCAGGGGTTATATACTACCACTCAACGATCAATCCTGGAGGGACTGATACCCTTCCTCGACTCCCTGCAGTTGCTGTGGCTGAGCAAGGGGCATCGGGATTATCTGGACTCCCCTTTCAAGGTAGAGGATATAGTTAGGGTCATAAAAAGTCTCCCACTCAATAAGGCCCCGGGGTCCGATGGCCTGACCACTGCATTCTACAAAACCTATGTCGAGGAGTTAGCCCCCAAACTGCATGAACTCTATGTGGAAGCATTGGAAGCGGGCGAACTGCCGTTGTTGCTGCGTGAGGCGATCATAGTCACTCTGGTAAAGACGGGTAAACCGGAGGATGAGCTGGACTCTTACAGACCGCTCTCCTTGATCAATGTAGATGTAAAGATTTTTGCGAAATTGATCGCTAATAGGCTGCAGCCTTTGCTCCCATTAGTTGCCCGCCCCGACCAGTCGGGATTTATACCGGGCCGGTCAACGGCCCACAACCTCAGAACCCTCTTTTCAGTATTGCATTATCTGCATCCGGACGTACAAGCAGCGGCAGTGTTCTTGGATGCCACAAAAGTATTTGACACCTTGGAGTGGCATTATCTATTCGCCATACTAGAGCGCATGGGGTTCAGTCCATTGTTCCTGGACCTGATTAAACTCCTATATACAAAGCCAGTGGCTCGTGTGAGGGTGAATGGCCTTCTCTCTGACCCATTTCCTAACTCTCGCGGAACGAGACAGGGGTGCCCGCTCTCCCTATTACTCTTTGCCATTGCGATGGAGCCACTTGCGGCTCGTGTCCGACAGCACCACACCGCGAAAGGAATCGGCTTTAGTGCAAGGAGTTTACTGATATCCATGTACGCTGATGATGTCACGTTGTACATACTAAATCCGGCGCATAACCTCGATTCAATCCTGAGAGAATTTATCAGGTTTGGTGGCCTTTCCGGTTTGGCTATCAACTGGTCGAAGTCGGTCGTTTTCCCACTGACTGATAATACAGCACAAGTGACGTCGGAGTTTCCGCTGCAATGGGCAACATCTAGGTGTTTGGATTAGCAGGGATATGCAGGAGCTGTGGAGGATGAATCATGGTCGTGCTATATCCTGGCTGGAGGGGAAGGTTACAGCCTGGGCGAGATTGCCGCTCTCATTGGCCGGAAGGATAGCGCTGGCAAAGATGGTGGTATTGCCAAAGTTTCTATACCTATTTGTCAATGTTTTTCTCGTGCTCACAAAGGCTTTTTTCACTTCTCTACGATCATTGCTGATCTCCTTAACCTGGGCAGGCGGACAGGCCCAGATATCCTGGGAATTGCTCACGCTGCCTCTGCGACAGGGGGGTTTGGGAGCACCTGACATGCAATTATATGCCTGGAGTGCACAAGCTCAATTTTTACACTTTTGGGTGCACCCCACCCCATTTCAGCCACATGTGGCTGTAGAGGAAAGTATGACTCGCCCTTTGCCATTGGAAGTCGCACTATTCGGGACGTACAAACGCCCACGCGAGGGAATAGACACGGTCGAGACGCTGCGCTGGGCCTGGCATAGCTTGCGGGAGAGAACAGGAGCACCAACCCTTTATGCGCCATCCATCCCCCTGGCTAAAAATCCGATGCTTTTCCCCTCCGATGCTGGGCTAGGAGGAAAATTGGCGAGCACGATGGGTCTGACCACCTTTGAAGATCTTTACCCGGGCGGGCAGTTCAGACCACCCCCGGAAGCTGGGGAAGATGGCTTAGTGCCATTTGCTGAACTTTTCGCATACCATAAACTCAAAACGGCATGCCGGTCATTGCATGACACATTCCCGAACGCTCCACCCACAATAGTGGCTTTAGAAAATGTATATGCACAGGCATCCTCACGGAGACTAATTACTAGAATTTACAATCACACACATCAGCTCCCGTTACGCAACCGCATGCATGGGCAGCTTGGAACGCTGAACTCACGGCCCCGTTGTCGGAGGAGCAGTGGCTTTATTGCTGTGGCCAGCTAAAGGCGCTGTCCCCGAACTATAGACTTCGTCTTATACATTTTAAATATTTACACAGGATTTATAGAACACCAATAAGCCTACACAGGATGGGACTAAAAAACGAGGATAGTTGCTGGCGTTGCGGTATTGCACCGGCTGGGTTCCTTCATGTAGCATGGGACTGTCCAAGACTGGGGGCGTACTGGGTCAACGTAGGTGAAATCATACAGCAGATAATAGGCGTAGCTGACACTCTCACTCCCTTGCAGGGGCTGCTAGGATACGTCAAGGATACACCTGTAGAATATAGGAAGCTACACGCTATGCTTTTATTATTTGCGAAACGCCGCGTGGCCCTACACTGGGGCAGCCGGAGGCTCCCATCTAAGGAAGATTGGCTTTGGGATGTGGTGTTTGGTCAAACCCAGCTATCCACATACTGGGAATTGATGCCAACTGCCTCGAGACCGAAAGATATCTGGTCGCCATTTATAGAGTGGATACGCGAGCATAGTACTCCAGCAGCTGCCCCGACATGAGATGAGGTCAGAGGACCCTAAAATTGGAGTTATATCGAGTTGACCCTAGCAGTAGAATATGTAAAGGTGCGGGTTGGTGAGTGACCTAGGTAGGCTAGATAACCTTGAGTTGGAGCTGCATTGACGGGACTATCCTGTTATATCCATTATCACTGAGCTGACGCCGAGCTAATTGCCGTAAATGAAGGGAAGTGTATTATGAAGGGGGAACACTTGGGTACCTACTGTCTTTGGTCCGATTTTTAACTCTTTTATCCTTTCTTCCTGTTTTATTTTAATGATGCAGTACATTCGATTATATTGTACTGTCATGTAAATCTGCACTACAAATGCACTGTTGGAGCATGAACGAAGCAATGTTGTTGTTGTATTATGTTCCTGAAATGCCAATAAACAAATCTTTAAAAAAAAAAGGTTTTAATGTCTCCATTGCGAAAGAGGTCCGCCACCGTCAAGCAGTCTCCCAACTGCCATGCCTCGAATGGTCCCATTCGAAGTGCTGGGGGGAATGCCGAGTTGAAGTGTATGGGAGTAAACAGGGAGGGGAAAGTCATCCGCCCCTGCTGTCTATTTACGTCATCCCATACCCTCAATGTGATCCGTGTCGGGGTGCTCAAATAAACATTCTCTGGGTGATCTCTATTTGGTTTCCAGATCAGGTCACAAATGTATTTCCGGGTCACCTCCCTGTCCATGTGTAGCCAGTGTTTATCTGATTCCCTTGCGGACCATTCCGGGATTACCCGCCATTGAGCGGCCTTATAGTATAGATTAAAGTCCAGTAGCGCAAGGCCACCAGCTGATTAGGCTGGACGCAATACTTTAAACGGTAAGCGCGCTTTCCGGCCCTGCCATATGAAATGGATGACCAGAGAGTGCAGAGTTGAGAAGAAACCGTTTTCCAGTTCAATGGGAAGGCCTTGGAATAGATATAACAACTTGGGTAACACCATCATCTTGACTACCTGGATACGTCCAATCCGGGACAAATATAGTGGGGCCCACCGTTTGAATTCTGATTTCAGTTGGCGTATTAGTTGGGAGTAGTTGGCCCGGTATATTCCAGCCAGATGCGGAGTGATCTTTATTCCCAGGTAAGTTATATCCTATTCGGCCCATTGAAAGGGGGTAATCCTCTCTAAGGTAACCCTTTCTACAGGAGGCAGGGTCAGGTTGAGCACAAATGATTTTGTCGCATTCAAATCTAAGCAATTCCCCCAACAGGGCTACTAGTGAGGTCAAGGACATCAAGATGTCCTCTGCAAATAAGGAGATCTTATGTTCGGTGGTGCCAAAGTGAACCCCCTTTATCTCTGCCGCGGAGCATATTTTAGCCGCCAGCGGTTCAAAGCTCAGCGCAAACAGAAGGGGCGACAGGGGGCATCCTTGTCTGGTCCCCTGCCCCAACTTAAAGACACTCAAGCTCACCACATTGATTAGCACTCTGGCTCGTGGAGCTGCATAGTTAGCCTTGATCATTGTAATGAATTGTTCACAAAAGTCAAATTGCCTTAAGGTGTGAAATAAAAATGCCCACTCGGTCAAAGGCTTTTCCGGCGTTGAGTAGTACCAGGATCGCCGGGACCGATTTCTTAGTTGTTTTCTCTACTAGATGGATGACTCGTCGTATGTTGTCGTGTGTTTGGCGCCTTCTGATAAACCCAGATTGGATGGATCAAGTTTGGGAGCAAATCATTCAGCCTAGTAGCCAAAATTTTGGAGTATAATTTCGCATCGAGATTCAAGAGGGCTATCGGTCTATACGAATCACAGGCTTCGGGGTCTTTGCCTTGTTTCAGCATTACGGAGATGATTGCTTCACTCATAGTCATGGTAATTTCCCCTGTACTTGCCATGTGGTTAAAGAGAGTGACTAAATAAGGGTTGAGCTCAGAGCTGAATGTTTTATAGAATTGGGCTGTCAGCCCGTCTGGTCCGGGGGCCTTATGATGTTTCAGTGTTCTGACCGCTGCTCGAACTTCCTCCTCCGTGATCGGGCAACCTAGCCAATCATTCTGTGCTTTGGTTACCTGGGGGAGAGTAACCTCCTCTAAGTAGTCTATTTGGGTCTGCTCTCTCTCCTCCTCTGCCTTGTATAAGGTTTCATAGAAGCATCCAAATATGTGCACCTTTTCGGCATCAGCTTTGGAGCTCTCTCCCTTTTCGTTTCTAATTTCTCCAGTATATTCCTTCTCCCTCTTAAACCTAAATTGCCTCGCCAAATGGGGGCCTACTTTATTACCCTGGTCGTATCCCGTTCGCTGTAAATCTAACAGAGTAAGTTCCGCCTGATTAGTATAAATAGCGTTTAGCTTCCCCCTTAGTGCCATTACTTTCCGTTGTTGTGCTAGGGTTTGATTTCCTTTGTGGGCTGCTTCTGCCATTTTAGCTCCGTCTCTAGTACTTGCCTTTCTGCGGTCCTCTGTTTATTCAAGGCTGAGTTCAGGGCTAGACATTGTCCTCTCAGCACTGCCTTAAAGTGTTCGCAGGGGAAGTGTCATCTAGTTTATTGAGCTGAAGGTATTGCCTAATTGTCTTTCGCAAGTCATTGCGCATCAGGCGGTCTCTTATTAGTGATCCAGGGACAAACCAACGACGATATCTGGACAGGGGGCGGGGGGAGGCTTCCCAATATATGATTGTTTCCAAGGGGGCATGATCGGACAATGTGATGGGGTATATGGTTGTGGCTCAAAGCGCCTGGACTAGGGTGTTGCTCAAAGATGTAGTCTATGCATGAGTAGCTGCGGTGCGAATGGGAGAACAAAGTGTAATCCCTACCATTTGGGTGTGGGGATCGCCAGCTGTCTACTAAGACCATTGCCTCAAATTTCCTCTGAAGTGCTTTAGAGAAACTGCCCATATTCTGTCGGGTTGGAAACGTGCGGTCTACAGCAGGGTCCCACGTTAAATTAAAGTCTCCCAGCACCACGTCGACCTCTGCGAATCCCCTAAACATATCTATGAATATCTGCAAAAAGGAAGCTTGGTTAGTGTTATGAGTGTAAAGCGTGGCAAAGGTGCATAAGCGACCCCTAAGGTGGCCCTTCACCATAAGTATCCTGTCCTCTTTGTCCTTTTTACAGCCCAGGGGTTGAAAGTTCAGCGACGTGTGGAAAAACAGCGCCACCCCATTGTGTTTCGAATCTGTGGATGAAGTGTACCTCAGGGGATAAGCTCTATGTCGCAATCTATGATCTTCTGACCGCTTCAGGCGAGTTTCCTGGAGGGCAACTACATCATGTCTCCTATCTGTTATATGCTTCCATAGGCTATGGCGCTTCGCTGGGGAGTTCAGGCCCTTCACGTTCCATGTTAGTGTGGTGATCACCATCTTTCAGCCCTGTATTGCCTTTGCCCATTGGGCCACAGGTCTCCTGTAGCCCTCCCCGGCTCCCCCATCTTCCATTCAATGTGAACAGCCATCTCTTGTTTTCCACTCTTGTCCCTCACTACCAGCCTCATTGATGAAGTGCCATTTACCAGTAAAAAAACTCAATCAAAACCCTTTATAAAAATGAATAACATAGCATATTTATGCAAAATAAGCATCCTCTATTCTGGTGTAACTGCTATTCGGGTTCTCGTGGTCAAAAACCGCTAAGGCATAGTAACAGTAGCTTATGAGTCGTGGGAATACTATTTGATGGAGGTATAGATCTGAGACTTTGTCCACGTTTAGAGCGTATCTGTCCGCAGGTGGACCCCAGGTCTTTGAGTTTATTATTATTACAGTTCCGCCTGCTCACCTCGTCTTGGTGAAAGAATCACGAATCCCCCCCCCCATGTACCCAGAGGCGTCTCCAGACCCTTGTAGAGCTAAAATTGGCTAACGCTTCTGCAGACCTCCGTGTTTCCTCTGTGGTTTCGGACGTGTCTGGGTTTGCCATTTCTGTTGGTCTTTCACCGGTTTCGGGGAGCCTGAAGGTTCCCCAATGCCATCCTCGGCCTCTGTCTCTAGGTTAGTGGACAGTCCCAGTATTTTCGCTGTGTTGTGTACCTCCATGACGTGATGCGATCTGTTGTTGAGCTCGAATGCTAGGCCAAACGGGTAGGTCCAGCGGTACCGAATCTGGTCGTGACGCAGCTGGTCTGTGACTGGCCGGAATTGTAGGCGCCGTGGCAGCGTGGCCGGTGCGATGCCCTGGAATAGCGTGCACTTTGCCCCCTGGAAGGAAGCCTCCCCTGTTTTGCGTGCCGCCAGGAGAATTGCTTCCTTTACTTTGAATGAGTGGAGTTTAACCAGTACATCCCTAGGGCGCCTCTGTGCACCTTCCTGTGGGGATCCGACCATATGCACTCGTTCAATCTTCAACTTGTGGTTTGAAGTAGTGAGCAGCACTGAGAATAAGCCTTCTACAAAAGCCTCCAGGTTTAGGCCCTCCATCAGGTTGCGTATTCGGATGTTATCTCTTCGGGACCTGTTTTCCGGGTCTTTGCATTTCAATATTGTAGCAGGAAGCTGCTTTTCCAAGAGTTGCACCGTGTCCTCCATCTTTCTCGCCTGCTGCTCCAGCTCTTACACTTTGGTCTCCAAATCTAGTGTCCTCATGCCGACTGAATCTACGTCTCTCTGGATTGTCACCAGACACAAGTTGATTTCAGTTTCAAGTGATTCCAGGGATCCAGCCAGGTCCGCCTTCAGTTTTTCCCGCAATTCTTTCTTAAAGTCCTATAGAGATGCCAAAAAGCTGCTTCGTGCTTCTGCTGGGGTGAAGTAACTGGATACCTTGTACTGGGGTTTTTTTTTTCTGTGGCATAGGGGCGTCTGCTCTTAGGCTATATACTGTTGCTTGAGTCTCAGAGCCTACAGAGGGATGTGTGTGTTGCGTTCCGTAGAATATACTTGACTTTGTGTTTCTTGTTGGGGAGGCATTACGGTGCTCGTTGAGCGGGTACACTGCAGGTCTCTAGACTCTCTGTGGAGGAGGCCCGGGGGCACTAATGCCGGATATCTTCCGCCCTTCTCTAAATCCCCCGCTACCAGCCCGAATCGCCTCTGGCTGACAATTCCCGTGTGCGTATTGAGAGAAGAGGCCTAGTTCCTTATTCCCCTAAGGGATTTGTCTCGGGAGCTGTGACTGGCTGCAGACCTTGCCTGTGTCTACTGCTAACTGCCTTCATAAAACAGTGTTGCTGTGCCTGGCCTGGTTCTCTGACATCTTAAGGTCTGGCATATGCTGTCGTACTTTGAAGTCTCTAACCGGCTGTTAGCATGCCCTGGCCCTGCTCTAGCCTTTGTTTCTGGCAGTCTCCCCTCTTGCCCCCGTTGTCCGCAGCCACTTTGCCCAAAAATTCCCCGCTCTCTCTGGTCTTCAACGTCTGCTCATACTGGGTAAATCAGGGGCCGGCCCACTTCTCCCTCCGTTATGTCGCGGGGTACAGCCCAGTCCGCACCTAGCTCGGAGCTTCGTGTAGTCGGCAGAGGCAGCATTGATGGGACGAGTGTTCCCGTTGAGTGAGGATGAAATTTAACTGCTCGCGGCTCGTCTCGCCGCCATCATATAGTCAAGCAGTTGTTCCACTATCACAGTCCTCTGCCTGGATGTTCCGCAGCTCGGTGCTCCACCGGCCGGTCCCGCGCTCAATAGGCTCTACAGTTGGTGCTCTCCCCCTCCGTCCGGTCCAGGCGGCGCCTCCTTTCTTCACGCCTGATCCACCATCACAGTGGCCCGCCCCGGCTACTCCCTGGTAAGTTCTGTTTTGTCGCCGAGTTTTGCTGCTTGCTTACCGGGGGTCTCACCAGGCGGTCAACGTTCACCTCTACTCGATCCTTGTGGCTTCTCCGGTCTACCCAGCTGT
This sequence comes from Calotriton arnoldi, assembly GCA_963921515.1. Taxonomy (NCBI): domain Eukaryota; kingdom Metazoa; phylum Chordata; class Amphibia; order Caudata; family Salamandridae; genus Calotriton; species Calotriton arnoldi. Next base: position 397,758 of record CAWUFW010000311.1, read on the forward strand.
GCTTCTCCTTTCGCTCCAGCGGGATCGAGGTGGCTGAGGCCTTCTCTCCGATCCAGCCATGCCACCCGCTGCTTAGCCGTTATCAGGATCCAACGCGTTTCGGTGCCAGATCAACACTGCTTTGGGGGGGGGTCCACTGCACTGATGTTACCAATTGTGTCTCCTCCATGTCGTCGAGATGCTATATTTCCCCGTACTTTAATTGCCTGTATTGCGGAGCCCTCGTGGATCACGCCCACTTGACCATCTTGGTTGGTTACGCCCCGTGACTGATGTTTTTAAAAGATCACTTTTCATTTTGCTTAAGTCTTTTTTAAGGGTAGGACCCTTTTTACTTCTAAATTTTAAAATAATTCAATAAAGATTGGCTATATAGCCTATTTTTAAGGCTGAGAAAATGTTACATATTTGTCATATATGTGGCCTTTCCAAAGTAAGGCGAAGTAGTTGTGACTTTGAAAGAACTGCTCTGGGATCCCCGCACGTGGGCGGCACTATTCAGTGCTTATGATTATCAATGGAGATCCAATGAGAGAGAATTGTTGCAGTTATAGAAGGAGAATCATTTCATTTAGAAAGGGGGCTATGTGTTAGGAGGCTCGTCCATTCAACATTCAGCACTAATAATAATTCAAAGATGAATCACACAGGTCTTTTTGTCTATTAATATTGCATTTAATTTACAAAAAGGGAGAGCCCAGCACCAGGAATTAAACCTCATTATTAGAGCCCTCACAAGCAGATTAAACCGTGAATGGGTTAGTGCCTGTGGTGGCTATTGGAGAGGGGCGGCAAGTGCACCATCAGAATGTGCAAATTCAGGCGGTATTTACTTTAGTGTACAGCTAAGGCTCACACTAATTGTGGGGTGCTAGGCATCCACACATACCATATATGTACAAGCCTGTAATTGCTTTATAAAATCTTGTCTCTAATTTCCTTATTACAAGCAACTTGAGACGTCCCTAGTTTACTCTAATTAAGAAATTACGTAGATGCTCAAAGGTAACAAGTTATCACAGTTGAGTTCTGATATCACAATGCCAGCTGCCAGAGTCGGCAGCCAGAGTAATAGGCAGGTCACTAGGCACAATTACAGCTGCAGTTTACGTAAGGAAAACGGGAACTGCATGTTTTTCCTTCTGATTTCTTTTTCCAAAAAGAAAAATGTGATCAGCAGAAATTAAATGTTTATTGCAACATGTTATTTCTTCTACCTTCTAGGTCACTGCAGGAAAGATCGAATCTCTCCATGTTTCTACACAATAGCAGCACCTGCATTCTTTAACCTATATTATATTAAAGTGATTCGAATATCTTTTCTGCAAAAATTACTAACTGCTTTTTGGTGTGTTTAATTTGACAGTACAGATTCTACTTCTATTCTCCTTATCTGCAATGATCATAAAACAAACAGCAGGACACCAAGGATTTAAGCGGCTTGTGGGAAGAGTGACAGTATGTCAATGTATTATAAGAATAAAGTATCCTCTGCCATATATTGTAGGATTATTACAAGTCATTTCGGAGTGCCATGATCTTTTAAAACGCTGCCTTTGGTTTCATTCCTGTACACTGTTATGGAACTCCTCAGTGACTTGCAAGATCCCTATAATGTATGGCAGGTGATACTATATCCAATATATATCACTGACACAATGACGATAATCTTTTTTTATGTACCACTTCATACTGATGTTTAAAACAATGTAAATAATGTTACTGTTAGACCTGGCATCCTTGGCGTGGGTCTCCCTTCCATTTTTTCGTAATGCCTCCACTGTTGCCGATATGTTTTTGCTGGACTAGATGCTCATGGGCACTTTGCCGCTGCTAATCAGTGCCAAAGTGCAAGTGCTCCCTATCGTTAATTGATATATGTATTAGTGACTCCATGATTGGATGATTGGTTTACTTGTCAGTCCCTAGTACAGTGCACTCAGTGTGCCCAGGGCTTGTAAATCCAATGCCGCTGGTGGGCTTGCAGCACTGGTTGTGCCACCCACAGAAGCGGCTTGTAAAATGTGTCTCAGGCCTGCCATCGCAGAGCCTGTGTGCAGCCTCGGGCTGCCATGTCGACTTGGTGAGTACACCCACTTACCAGTCCCTAAACCTTCCCTGTACTGCATGTTGGTCACCCCTAAAGTAGGCCCTAGGGCAGGGTGCATTGTAAGTATAAGGTAGGACATGCCCTGGTGTGTGTGGCATGTCCTAATAGTGAATTACAGCCATTTTCGTTCTTCACTATTGCAAGGCTACCTGCTCCCCATAGGCCAGAATGGGCAGACTGACTATTACACCTTATAATCAGAACTGACCCAGGGAACATGGTAGAAAAACGAATTTAGTATGCCTGAACTCAGGATGATAAAATACATCTTTTAGTGAAGTTGGTTTTAACATTCTGTGTTCGAAAATACCACTTTTAGAAAGTGGGTATTTTCTTGCCTAACTATCCAAGCCTGCCTCTGCTAGGGTTGTGTATTCCTTGTCTGGAGATTGAGTGACAGGGGCTGGGGGTGGCTACCGGAGACAGGGTGAGTCAGCGCAGGGCTGAATAGAAAGATTTGCATCCAGAGTGGAGGGAGGAGTTGCACCTGGGTCTGAATAGGGCTGTGCCTGCCTTCCACAATGCTGGCTCCACCTCCTGCCGGGCGGCTGAGCACTCTGCCCCACATTCTGAAAGGAAAGAAGGAGTCAGAAAAACAAAGTGCTCCAGAACTGACCAGAACTGGTTTTGGACTAGGCAGAGGCCTCTCTGCCTCCAGAGAACAAAGAGAATCAGGGTATAAGAGGGGCACCCAGACCCCAGGAAGATTAGATCACTTTTGGGAACAAGAAGAAACCTTTACTGAGGAGCGGAACCAAGAAGAAACTGAGGAGAAACTATCCCTAAGCCTGAAGTGCTGCTTGGGGATTGGCCTGCAGTGGTTTGCCTGACTGCCAAAGAGAGGAGAAAGGAACTTTTGCTTTGCTGTGACTTTCATCAACTTGTGAAGGATCTCCAAGGGCTTGGAAGAGAGCTTGCCCCCTGACCGAAGTCCCAGGACCATTGGACTTCACCCCTTTGTGAATTGCTGCTGGAAACTCTGTTTCAGTGGCTACAGAGGTAGGGAGCTGTGACCGACTCTCACGACCGACTCGGTGTCCTGCAAGCACCGCATCGAAGCACCGTCTCGCCCTGCAACGCACGGCCCTGGTCTCACCGACTCCGTCAACGAGCCGCTGCCTGCACCGCATCGAGGGACAACGCGTCCTGCAACGCTTCGCTACGCCGAATCGAACTGGTCCGACCGACACGGTCACTGCTGCTGAGTTCGAGTCCTGTGACCGCACCGGAGTTGGGCACCGCTCGCACGCTTTGCGACGCACCGCCCGACTCGCACCGCTGTCCGGACTGATCGACGCCAGCTCCTGAATCCGGCTCCGCCGCCGCACCGCAACCTGCCAGCACCGCATCGAAGCACCGTCTCGCCCTGCAACGCACGGCCCTGGTCTCACCGACTCCGTCTCGACGACGTCAACGAGCCGCTGCCTGCACCGCATCGAGGGACAACGCGTCCTGCAACGCTTCCATTTTTGCATCACGACCGCGACGAACAGCCATCCGGCTCGCACGCCCGTGCCTGCCGCTTCAAGTAAAAGGTACTGTGACCGAGTCTGTCTACGCTGTGTTGGCCCGTCTCGACGCGGTCAGCTGGATTTGTTAGACTCTGTTTGTTCTCGACATCGCCGTAGCCGGAGGAGGCTACCGACTCGCACAGAACCTTGAATTAAGCCTTTTTGATCAGAACTAAGTATTCTTAACAGTATTGTGGATTATTTTTGTCGTTTATGGTCTTGTGATAAATCTATATAAAGTATACCTATTTTTATAAATATATAACCGGTGTGGTGTCCATTTGTAGTGTTGTCACTTGATTACTGTATGCGTTCACAAATGCTTTACACACTGCCTCTGAACTAAGCCTGTCTGCTCGTGCCAAGCTACCAAGAGGGTGAGCAGGGGTTATTTCGGGAGTGTACCTACTTTCCCTGACTAGACTCAAGGGTCCCTATTTGGACAAAGGTACATACCTCTGCCAACTAGAGACCCCCAAATCTAACATTGGTGGTCAGCGGTGAGGATTCTGGACTTGCATTTGTGACTCATGTACAGTGATTGGTGAACACTACTTAGTGAGTGCAGACCAAAACGCAACCACATACTTTTATAGCATTTTTTCTGGGATTTCCTATTTTTGCAAATGCCAAGTTCAGTCACTATGGAGAAACCAGCATCAGTAGCCTCTGTTGAGTGTGATTGGGAAGAAGAGAGGCTAGAATGCTACACCCTTAAGCAGCTCAGGCAATTCTGCAAAAAGTTTAAAGTGTCCATGACCGGGATCTCCAGGAAGGAGGACCTCCAAAAGGCGCTGAGGGCCTGGGTCGAATCAAGGAGTGCCCCTGTGGAGGGGGCTGAGAATGCAGAAGGGCAGCTGGAGGGGCTATTGGGTCTAGGGGCTAGAAGACCACCTTCCCCAGTAGGTAGCAGTGTTTCTGCCAGAGGACTGTCTCCAGAGGAGTTGGAGGACAGGAAAGAGAGTAGGGTGCACGAAATGGAGCTGACCAAACTCAAGCTGAATAAGCAGTTAGAATTCGAAATGCAAACAAGGAAATTAGCCCTAGAGGAAAAGAAAATGCAGTTTGAACATGAGAAAGTTTTGAGGGAGTTGGAATTGAAGGCCAAGAGCTTAGAGATTACTCCCTCTGGTGGCAGTGTACCGCCTGTGCCTGTTGAAGCTAGGGTGTATATTCCCAAAGATGTGGTGAAGGAGTTTTTTAAAAATGACGACATAGGGCAGTGGTTCAAAGCCTATGAGGTAGCCATGTCTTCCCACCGGGTCCCTGAGAAGGATTGGGGAGCGGGGTTGTGGGGACGGTTCCTCAGTGAAGGGCGGGATACCTTGTTGGATTTGCCCTCTGAAGTCTATAATTCGTACAGCCACATGAAGGATGCCTTAATGACTAGATATGGTTTGACCCCTGAGCTTTATAGGCAAAGGTTCAGGAACTGTAGTAAGATTGAAAGCAGTACCTGGGTTGAATATGTGACCTTCTTTTGCAGAGCCTTGGATGGTTGGGTAAAGGGTAGCAAAGCGACTGATTTTCAGGCGCTCTTTGATTTGATTGCCTGGGAGCACTTGTCCGGTAATTGTTTTCCTGAGCTACGCCAGCACCTGATTGATAGTAAGCTGACTAACCCTAGGCAGCTTGCTGAGGAGGCGGACCGCTGGGTGAGTACCCGGGTCCACAAGGGTCACGTGGGAGACTCCGCCAAGGGTGGGCAGGGTCCCCAGCAGAAGAGTGGGGGGACAAGGGTAAACAGAAGGAGTTCCATAAAGGGCCCCAAAGTAGACCCCAAGGGAACCAAGGGAAAGGTTCCCAGCCTCCCCTGAGAAGAAGCCAGTGGCCCTGACAGGCCCCCTGTTCACCAGGGACCACTGGTATGTTACAAGTGTGGCGCCCTGGCCACAAGGCAAACGATCCTCGTTGCCCTTTGCATGGAAAACCAGCACCCACCAGTGCAGTCCCCCGGCAGTTGGCTAGTGTAGCCCTGGGGGAGGAGTTGGGTGCCCAAGGTGGGGGGATCCCACAGTGTTTTCCCTTGTCTCATTAGGAGACTCTGAGATGGTCCCTAGGACCCCGCTGCCTGAGAACACTAAGAAATACAGGCAGTGGGTGACCATCAATGGCCATAGGGTGGAGGCTCTGAGAGACACAGGAGCCAGTGTGACAGCTGTCAAGTGTCACCTGGTGTCTAAAGAGCAGGTTATCCCTGATGCATTCTATCCGGTTGTTGCCGCTGACAACACAGAGAGTCACTGCAAGGTGGCTCAGGTTCCCTTTGAGTGGGGGGTCTCGGGTACTCTTCAAGTAGCTGTGAGGCCAGCCATGCCTGTTGACTGTTTGTTAGGGAACGATTTGGAGAGCTCACCTTGGGCTAAGGTGGAGCGGAGTGCGCATTTAGAAATGTTGGGCTTGCCTGATTGGGCATGTGTGACCACCCGGTCAATGGCAGCTAAAAGTGTTCAAGAGGACCTGGAGCCTGAGAGGGAGGCCCAGGTGCCTGCCGGAGAGAGAGGAGGCAGGAGGCGCGGGAAACCGGCCCCCGAAGTTCCCACGGTCCAGGAGGAGGCAGACCCTGAGGGGGATGCCCTGGAGCCTACAGGGGAACAGGTAGCTGAACTGGGGGACCTACCTGAGCTGACCCATTGGCAGCAAGAAGGAGGACCCTCCAGAGAAGAGTTCTGCGAGGAGCAGAACGCATGCCCCTCTCTCGTGGGTCTGAGGCAACAGGCCACAGACCAGGCAGCAGGTGATCAGTCTGGATCACATTGGGTTTACTGGGAGAATGGTCTCCTGTATTCAGAGCCTAAGGTTGCTGAGCCTGGGTCAGCCCGTGTGCTGGTGGTACCCCAGCGCTTCAGAGCCTTCCTACTGGGGTTGGCTCATGATGTACCATTAGCGGGACATCTGGGGCAGGACAAGACCTTTGACAGGCTTGTTACCCATTTCTATTGGCCCCAGATGCGCAGGAGTGCCGCCACTCACTGCAGGACATGCCAGACTTGCCAGGCAAGTGGAAAAAGTGGGAGGAAGCACAAGGCTCCTCTCCAGCCATTCCCTGTGGTCAGCACCCCTTTGAACGGGTGGGTATTGACATTGTGGGGCCACTGGACCCCAAGACAGCCATGGGCAACAGGTTTATCCTGGTCTTGGTGGACCATGCCACCCGGTACCCTGAAGCCATCCCTCTGAGGACAGTGACGGCCCCGTGGTGGGACGGGCACTGATGGGAATTCTCTCACGTGTGGGATTCCCTCAAGAGGTGGTGTCTGACAGAGGTACCAACTTCGTGTCCAAGTACATGAAGTCCCTGTGGCAGGAGTGCGGTGTAACTTACAAGTTCACCACTCCTTACCACCCTCAAGGAAATGGTCTGGTTGAGAGATTCAACCGGACCCTCAAGGGCATGATTATGGGTCTGGAAGAACCCATGAGGCGTAAATGGGACGTCCTCTTACCATGCCTGTTGTTTGCATACCGGGAGGTGCCACAGAAATCTCTAGGGTTCAGTCCCTTTGAGCTCCTCTATGGACACCCGGTGCGAGGACCTCTGAGTTTGGTCAAGGAAGGCTGGGAGCAATCTCCCAGGAAACCTCCCCAGGATGTATACAGTTACATGCTGGCCTTCAGGAACCAGACTAGGCGTTTCAGAGAGCTTGCTGAGGCAAATCTGGAAGCCAGCCAGGAGGAGATGAAGCGGTGGTACGACCAGAATGCCACTCTGGTAGAGCTTCAGCCTGGTCAGAAAGTGTGGGTCATGGCCCCTGTGGAGCCCTGTGCGCTCCAGGACAGGTGGACCGGCCCTTTTACGGTGGTGGAGCGCAAGAGTCCAGTTACCTATTTGGTGGACTTGCAGTCTCCCAGGAACCCCTTGCGGGTCCTGCATGTGAACCGCCTGAAGCCCCACTTGGAGAGGTCCCAAGTGGGCATGCTCTTAGCGACAGATGATGGAATGGAGGAGGAGACCGAGCCTCTTCCTGACCTCCTGTCAGCCCGAGAGCAAGATGGATCAGTGGAGGGAGTAAACCTCTCTACCTCCCTGACACCTGAACAGCAGGGTGACTGTCGCCACTTGTTGGGACAGTTCCCTGACCTGTTCTCCCTGGTTCCCAGTGTCACTCATTGGTGCGTCCATGATGTGGACACTGGGGACAGTCTTCCTGTGAAGCACAAGGCTTACAGGGTGACTGACAGGGTCAGAGCCTGCATCAAGGAGGAGGTCTCCAAGATGTTTGCGCTAGGGGTGATTGAGTCCTCTAACAGCCCTTGGGCCAGCCCCGTGGTCTTGGTTCCAAAAGCTGCCGCGCCTGGTGCCACACCAGAACTCCGGTTCTGTGTGGACTACAGGGGACTCAATTCCGTCACCAGGACTGACGCCCACCCCATCCCCAGAGCTGATGAGCTCATAGATCGGTTAGGGGCTGCGCGGTACCTCAGCACGTTTGACTTAACGTCTGGATACTGGCAGATCGCCTTGACTGATGGGGCAAAGAGAGGTCAGCATTCTCCACACCAGATGGGCACTACCAGTTCCGGGTGATGCCCTTTGGGATGAAGAATGCCCCTGCCACCTTTCAGAGGTTGGTCAACCAGGTGTTGGTTGGACTGGAGGATTTCAGTGCCGCCTACCTGGATGACATCGCAGTGTTCAGTGCCCGTTGGGAAGAGCATCTGCGCCACCTCTGGGAAGTGTTGATGGCGCTGCGGAGGGCAGGCCTCACAATCAAGGCAAGTAAGTGCCAGATTGGGCAGGGTTCTGTGGTGTACTTGGGACACCAGGTTGGGAGCGGCCAGGTGGCGCCCTCCAACCGAAAATTGATACCATTCTGGCTTGGGAGCCCCCAAGACCCAGACAGAGGTGAGAGCCTTCCTAGGACTCACCGGGTATTACCGGAGATTCGTCAAGGGGTATGGCAGCATTGTTGCCCCCTTGACCGAGCTGACTTCCAAGAAGCAGCCCAGGAAAGTGATTTGGACTGACGCCTGTCAAAAAGCTTTTGACACCTTGAAGACTGCCATGTGCACGGCGCCTGTGCTCCAGGCACCCAACTTCTCCAATGAGTTCATTGTTCAAACCGACGCTTCAGAGCATGGTGTAGGGGCTGTTCTATCACAGATCAATGAGGAGGGCCTAGACCAACCTGTAGCCTTCATCAGTAGGAGGTTACTTCCCGGGAACAGAGATGGAGTGCTATTGAGCGTGAGGCATTTGCTGTGGTCTGGGCACTGAAGAAGCTGAGACCATACCTGTTTGGGACTCACTTCCGGGTTCAGACAGACCACAGGCCCCTCAGATGGTTGATGCAGATGAGGGGTGAGAATCCAAAGCTGTTGAGGTGGTCCATTTCCCTACAGGGGATGGACTTTACGGTGGAACACCGCCCTGGTACAGAACACGCCAATGCTGATGGACTGTCCAGATTTTTCCGCCTTAGCGATGAGAACTCCCTAGGGGTAGGATAGTTCTCCCCACATTTCAGCTGGAGGGGACACGTGTTAGACCTGGCATCCTTGGCGTGGGTCTCCCTTCCATTTTTTCGTAATGCCTCCACTGTTGCCGATATGTTTTTGCTGGACTAGATGCTCATGGGCACTTTGCCGCTGCTAATCAGTGCCAAAGTGCAAGTGCTCCCTATCGTTAATTGATATATGTATTAGTGACTCCATGATTGGATGATTGGTTTACTTGTCAGTCCCTAGTACAGTGCACTCAGTGTGCCCAGGGCTTGTAAATCCAATGCCGCTGGTGGGCTTGCAGCACTGGTTGTGCCACCCACAGAAGCGGCTTGTAAAATGTGTCTCAGGCCTGCCATCGCAGAGCCTGTGTGCAGCCTCGGGCTGCCATGTCGACTTGGTGAGTACACCCACTTACCAGTCCCTAAACCTTCCCTGTACTGCATGTTGGTCACCCCTAAAGTAGGCCCTAGGGCAGGGTGCATTGTAAGTATAAGGTAGGACATGCCCTGGTGTGTGTGGCATGTCCTAATAGTGAATTACAGCCATTTTCGTTCTTCACTATTGCAAGGCTACCTGCTCCCCATAGGCCAGAATGGGCAGACTGACTATTACACCTTATAATCAGAACTGACCCAGGGAACATGGTAGAAAAACGAATTTAGTATGCCTGAACTCAGGATGATAAAATACATCTTTTAGTGAAGTTGGTTTTAACATTCTGTGTTCGAAAATACCACTTTTAGAAAGTGGGTATTTTCTTGCCTAACTATCCAAGCCTGCCTCTGCTAGGTTGTGTATTCCTTGTCTGGAGATTGAGTGACAGGGGCTGGGGGTGGCTACCGGAGACAGGGTGAGTCAGCGCAGGGCTGAATAGAAAGATTTGCATCCAGAGTGGAGGGAGGAGTTGCACCTGGGTCTGAATAGGGCTGTGCCTGCCTTCCACAATGCTGGCTCCACCTCCTGCCGGGCGGCTGAGCACTCTGCCCCACATTCTGAAAGGAAAGAAGGAGTCAGAAAAACAAAGTGCTCCAGAACTGACCAGAACTGGTTTTGGACTAGGCAGAGGCCTCTCTGCCTCCAGAGAACAAAGAGAATCAGGGTATAAGAGGGGCACCCAGACCCCAGGAAGATTAGATCACTTTTGGGAACAAGAAGAAACCTTTACTGAGGAGCGGAACCAAGAAGAAACTGAGGAGAAACTATCCCTAAGCCTGAAGTGCTGCTTGGGGGATTGGCCTGCAGTGGTTTGCCTGACTGCCAAAGAGAGGAGAAAGGAACTTTTGCTTTGCTGTGACTTTCATCAACTTGTGAAGGATCTCCAAGGGCTTGGAAGAGAGCTTGCCCCCTGACCGAAGTCCCAGGACCATTGGACTTCACCCCCTTTGTGAATTGCTGCTGGAAACTCTGTTTCAGTGGCTACAGAGGTAGGGAGCTGTGACCGACTCTCACGACCGACTCGGTGTCCTGCAAGCACCGCATCGAAGCACCGTCTCGCCCTGCAACGCACGGCCCTGGTCTCACCGACTCCGTCAACGAGCCGCTGCCTGCACCGCATCGAGGGACAACGCGTCCTGCAACGCTTCGCTACGCCGAATCGAACTGGTCCGACCGACACGGTCACTGCTGCTGAGTTCGAGTCCTGTGACCGCACCGGAGTTGGGCACCGCTCGCACGCTTTGCGACGCACCGCCCGACTCGCACCGCTGTCCGGACTGATCGACGCCAGCTCCTGAATCCGGCTCCGCCGCCGCACCGCAACCTGCCAGCACCGCATCGAAGCACCGTCTCGCCCTGCAACGCACGGCCCTGGTCTCACCGACTCCGTCTCGACGACGTCAACGAGCCGCTGCCTGCACCGCATCGAGGGACAACGCGTCCTGCAACGCTTCCATTTTTGCATCACGACCGCGACGAACAGCCATCCGGCTCGCACGCCCGTGCCTGCCGCTTCAAGTAAAGGTACTGTGACCGAGTCTGTCTACGCTGTGTTGGCCCGTCTCGACGCGGTCAGCTGGATTTGTTAGACTCTGTTTGTTCTCGACATCGCCGTAGCCGGAGGAGGCTACCGACTCGCACAGAACCTTGAATTAAGCCTTTTTGATCAGAACTAAGTATTCTTAACAGTATTGTGGATTATTTTTGTCGTTTATGGTCTTGTGATAAATCTATATAAAGTATACCTATTTTTATAAATATATAACCGGTGTGGTGTCCATTTGTAGTGTTGTCACTTGATTACTGTATGCGTTCACAAATGCTTTACACACTGCCTCTGAACTAAGCCTGTCTGCTCGTGCCAAGCTACCAAGAGGGTGAGCAGGGGTTATTTCGGGAGTGTACCTACTTTCCCTGACTAGACTCAAGGGTCCCTATTTGGACAAAGGTACATACCTCTGCCAACTAGAGACCCCCAAATCTAACAGTTACTATGACCAATTTTTCATTAATGCAAAATTATTTTGTGCATGTGCACTGGAAAACTAGCACAGAATCAATCTGAAGTCACAGCCGCACCAACCCCCAGTTTAGAACGGCTCTTGATTTAATGAATTGGTTTTTTGTTTTATGAAACCCAGTTCTGAACTTTACTCTGACTACCTAGTTAAAAATATGTAAATAGCTATATACCAGGAAAGGTGGGGGCTATTTTTGAAAAAGAGGAGCTGTTCACCGGTCTTCTTCGTGGTGTCCCTGTAATTTTTAGATACTTTTGTTGACTGGACCTGTGGGAGTCGGCTGAGTACAATTAGTGGCTTAATTGTTCCACTCACTCACTCCAGTCTCCTAGTTGTAAGTGAAGTGTTTTGTTTGCAGGTTGGCTCTGAATTGGGTGGTTTTGTTTGTGGTGTTTGGCCGTAGCTCGCTAGCCAGCCAAGTTTGTAGCTTCGCTACCACTCATACACATCTCATGCCTCCCCTGATTGCATTTGTGGTTTGGTTTTATTTGACTTTCCAATGTATGCACCTGACCTGCTTCTAATGCGAGTCTCATGCCGTCAAGGACGCAAGTGTGTGTTCTTGGGTGCCGATTATGGTCTCATGTGGATCTGGTAGTGACTGCAGACCGATTTAGGGGGCAGGAGGGTGGCTGTTATTTGGTGATGAGCCTATGTAGGGACTGATGGAGGAGGTGAAAGTCCTATAAGGAAACAAAAGAGATGCTGAAGAGCCGAAGAGGAAGGAAGAGTTTAAATTAAAGGGGGAGTATGGATGCAGTGCTTGTGCACACTGGTGGGATAGTTGAGATCTAGATTAGGAGATGATACAAGATAATGTACATCAAGTCGGGTTTCCTTCCTTGAAGTACACAATGTACATTACATTTTGCCACATGCATTTCAAATATTTACATTTTAGTTGTAGGCAGTGATTTGCCCAGATTCACATAGATTTCCTTTAAGTGAAGAAGGTGTCATTTGAATCAAGGCCAGGGTTCCAAAGTTGACAGCTCAGCCAATAGGCCACAACTCCTTCCATAAGGTAATTCGTCTGTGTGTGCATAACTGAAGGAGCTCTGTGAAGAGGGACTGAAGATGAAGCAGATAGTAAGAGCTAAAAGACAAGCCTCGGAAGCGAGGGAGGTACTAAAGATGGAGGTGGGAAAGGCTCCTGTGCTTGACCACAGAAGGAAATTACGGGGCGTGGAGGGGAGTTGGGGATTGAAATGTGAGCCCAAGATGCCAGAGACTGCCTTCATTTGCACATTACCTCAGGATTGTTACATAAGCTAATGGAAAAATATGTAAATCATAGCACATCACTAAGAAGGCAAGAAGGTTCTTTTTATCTGAACATGAAGTGTTCTCAGTGAAGGCACGGAATTTGGCATTTTTCTTGTCTTGAGTTTTTACTTTATTACTGTTGGAGTGCTGCATAAATACTTTACACATTGCCTCACAGATAAGCCAGACTGCTTTTGAGCTAAGCCACCAGAGTGTTAAGCACAGTTTTATCTAGTGACCTTTGTGGTTCACCCTGGCAAGGGCTGTTGTTGTTACTTGAGTGTGAATCTCACCCCTCTCCACTAATAACCCAGCTTCTTACAAGTATGAACATCTATCATTCGTGGGTGAAGTACCCTGCTCTCACTCGAAAGGTCAGGGTCCCCCATCTCAAGAAGATCAGTCTCTGGAATATATACAGAGGGCCTCAAGGCAGCACACAGTGCAGTCCAGTATCTAAAAGTAGCAAGTAGACAAGAGAGAGTGCCCACAAATTAATTTGAAGTCATGTTTGCAAATGCTTCTAATGACGCACAGAGCAGCGTTTTGGAAAATCTGAATGCAAGATAGAAGAGAGGTGGGCACCCTCTTAGTAAATAAATCATGTTTTTTAAAAAGTTCCCTGGGTCAACTTTGGATTCAAATAGGCGGTCAGTGCCATACCGTAACTGGAGTAGGTCAGGCCACAAACAATCTTGCATAACTGCTCATACAGAAGAAGCAACCTCTAAGTTGACTGAACCTTACAACTAACCCTCAAAAGAGACTGGTTACCACAGATGCTCATAACCTCAATAGTGTTTGAGTCAATTGGGGCCTGTTGAACTTGGCCATTTTTGAAAGGTCATCCCCAAATTTTTGTCCTTCACCCTCCTGTTTTCTGAACTGGTTTTTGTTGGCTTTTAGGACTCTGTGTACCTTCCCACTGCGAGCTAAAGTGATTGTGCTCTCTCCTTTAAACGTGGTAGAATTGGCTTACACCCAATTCATTTATTTAATTTACGTGTAAGTCCCTAGTAAAGTGGTACTACATATACCCAGGGCCTGTAAATTAAATGTTAATAGTGGGCCTGCAGAACTGATTGTGCCATGCACTTAAGTATCCCTTTAAACAAGCCTCAGCCCTGGGACTGCAGACGGTGTGGGCAGTATTAAACTGCCATTTCCACCTAGCAAGATCATTCTTTTGCCAGGCCCAAACCTACCTTTATAATACATATAATTCACCCCATGGGTAGGCCCTGGACAGCACAGAGGGCAGGGTGCTGTGTATTTAAAAAGTTGAATATGTACTTTTAAGTTTTACATGTCCTAAAAGTAAAAAAACTCCTAAATCTGTTTTTCACTACTGCAAGGCCTACCTCTCCCATAGGATAACACTGGTGTTACCTTTTTACATTTAATAAGCTGTAACTTCCAATTGGAGGCAGGTCGACAGACCGAGTTTGGTGTCTAAAGATTTATAATTAAAAGCCTTTTTTATTGGCAAAATAAGATTTTTTATCACAATTCTGAAAATGCCACTTTTAGAAACATTTTTTTGTCCTAACCATTTGGTGCCTGCAGCTTGATGCTGGGTCGCATGACTAGGAGTAGCTGGTAGTTGGTTTTTGTCTCACTGTCTAGGAGCAATGCAGAAAGGTAAGCTAGGTGTTGGCAGGATGGGCTACTCTGAGTTGAGGAGGAGCTGTCACCTAACATACTTGCACATCACAAAGGCCCTGCATGAGCACTCTCACAAAGGGTTTGTCGCTGGTTGTTTGCGACGCCAGACAAGCTGCGGCCAGGGCATCGAGGAAGGGGATGCCCAACACCTCAGGGAAGTGGAAACCTCTAGAAGCTTCCTCTACTTTAAAGTGGGCACCAAGTATAAATATTCGACCCTTAGACCAAACTCTTCAGTACACTACTGAATCTGTAGGCTCTTCCAGAAAGAACTGCTGTGCTGCCGAAAGGACTGCCACTCTGCTGGACTGCTGCCCGGAAGAACTGCTGCCCCACTGTGCTGACCTGCTGCCTTCTTGCATGGGTGAGAAGGACTGTACCTGCATATCTAGTCCCAGGACCCCAGAGTGACTCCAAGGGCTAGTTGGCTGTCCTGATCAGAAGTCTCGGGTACAGAGCAGGCTCCCAACAACCTTGCCATCTAGACTCTTGCCATCTGTGAGTCCTGCCCGGCCAAGTGGTGCCACCCCAGTCCTGGACCATTGGAAGTGGGCCTGAAGGTGCTCAGCCAGCCCAACTGTGGACCCAACAGAACCTACACACCTCCTCTGCGGCTCATCACCTTTGCTGCTCAATGCCTCACCCTCAGAACCAACATACTCTGCGCGAACTTCTCTGATGCAAGAACATCGCCTCGGCCAACACATCTCGGTTACGCGAAGAATCTCCACGCAAGGACATTGCCTTGCCCAACTCAGCCCATTGGAACTACCGCTGGCCGATGCATCTCCATGCAAGGACATCGCCTCGCCCAAATGCAGCCTATTGGAACAGCCACATCTCGGTGCAACTCATCTCCACGCAAGGACCCTGCATCACCTCTGCTGCGCGACGCATCCTTGATGCGTAACTCCGCATCTTAAATAAGGTAATGTGTTCAGCGCGCCTAAGTGGGTCCCTGTTCCCGGCCTGTGCTCCATCGCGATCAGCCTGAACTTGTGTCTTTGTCCCAGTCCGGTGTGACTAGATGACCACAGTTGGCGCTTTGTGTTTTCTGGCGCTATTTTCACTGAAATCTTTAAACTTGCATATCTACGATTTGACTGATTGGATGTTTGTTGTTTTGGTCTTGATTTATTAATATTTACTCCATTTTTATAAATTGGGGTGGGATTTTTCTTGTGTTGTGTTTTCACATTATTAGTGTTTGAAGTGCTGCATAAACACTATACACATTGCCTCCAAGTTAAGCCTGACTGCTCTGTGCTAAGCTAACAGAGGGTTGAGCACAGGTTAATATGGGATTTGCTTGTGACTTCAACCTGACAAGGATGTGGTTTCTGCTTCAGTAGTGGTTCACCACCCTCAACCAGTACCCCAATTTCTTACAGAGCTCATGCACTGTCAGATGTCTAACATACAAGCCTTAAAATTGGCCATTGCTCCACTAATTTCTCCATCAAAAAGGAAGAGTATGATAGCTTAGCCAAACTCACACTGAGTTGGTATGACGGGGGAATTAGTCTACCTGATATCAAAAAATACTATTGGGCAGCTCACCTTGCGGCTATTAACCACGGCACTTATGGCCACCCGGACGACCCGGGATATGCCATGGATAAGTGGCTCCTACCGGGAGGGAACTACAATAGGGCGCTCTACTCGAAGCCCAAACGTGACTCCCTCACCGGGCCGACCAAACACTCGGTCCAAGTGTGGCATGCTGCAAATAAATCGTTGGGGTGGGACCAAACACTCACGCTGGCGACCCCTCTATGGAACTCGGAGAAGTTGGGCAACTTGGGGGGGACAAAAGGGTTCGATAAATGGGACCTCATTGGGATTTCACAGATCAAAGACATCTGGGTGAAAGGCGAGGTGATAACGTTTGCCTCCTTGCAACAGCAACATGACCTAGCAGACTCGGAATACTTTAGATACGCGCAGATTCGCCACTTCCTACGTTCACATATCCCGACAGGCTCCTCCCCCCCAGAATCCTCTCCACTTGAGGATCGACTACTAGACGGCCACCTGCCCGAAAAAGCTATATCTTTAATTTACAAGAAACTAATCAATAATATGACTGACCGTCTTCGGCCGCTCCGAGAAAAATGGGTGAGAGACGGCATTGAGCTGGATGATGAGGAGTGGCAAGAGGCAGTGTCCTCCCTGAGGGTGGTGGCGATCTCGGCTAGACTCCGCTTAGTACAACTCAAAATCCTCCACAGAGTGTATATCACGGGACCCGGTTTGGTGCGCATGGGAAGAGCTGAGAGAGGAGACTGCAAACGGCAATGCGGTCAAGTGGGCACATTTATGCACATCATATGGGAATGCGGCCACATACAAGCATATTGGCGTAAAATACACAATATTCTCAATGAGGTACTCACGTCTGACCTCCGTCCGGAGGCACGGAGATGCCTTCTTAACGTGTGGGAACCTACAGACCTCAACAACTACGCAAAACAATGGGTCACACTGGGACTAATGCTAGCAAAAAGGAATATTGCGCAATTGTGGGGTGCCCCACATCCACCTAGAGTAGAGGCATGGGAAGCAGACCTAGATTGGTGTATGTATAGAGAAAAGACAGTATATGTGGCGCGAGGCTGCCCCAGAAAGTGGTCACGGGTATGGAGCCCCTGGAATGTTTACAGAGGGAATATCTGCAACCCACCGCGTAGTATTGATCTGGACGAGCCCCCTACCCCATAGAATGTCTTCTCAATGTACTATTGTGCAATGTTATTTGATGATGTTTTTGCTACCCAAAAGGTGTACTTTGTTTCCTCTTTACTGTATACTTTATGCTGATGAATGTTTAATTAATAAAAAGAAATATAAAAAAAAAAGGAAGAGTATGCAAGTGTTTCACATAGAAATTAAGGCATGAGATAGGAGATTATCAGAGATGATAAATAGACTAGGGGCACAGAATCCTATAGGATTTCACAAGTCAGCTGCCAGGGGATGTCGCGTAGTGTGTGATAGAAAACTATTTGGATACAAACAGCATGAAATCACCTGAAATATTTCAGCCCTCCTCACCACAAACAATATTGTGCAATAATCTGTAAAACATGGCGTGGTCTCCAATGTTAAATACAACTAATTCGTCAATCAAACAAGGAAAGGTGCCCCTAGGGGGAATGAGTAAAATGACTACAATTCCATGACCTTGCATGCATAACTGGTTAAGGTCATAAAAAGGTCTTCACCCAAGGAATTTAATTGCATTCTTCATCATTAGACCATTCACCCTAGAATGACTGGGCATCGGGTGGACTCAAACAGAAATCTGGGATCTCTTTGATATTGTAGGGACGGACCAAACTAAGATTTTCCTGGGTGTAACCATATAAACACTATTTAATAAAGCAGACCTACATTTAGCAGCATGCTTAACAGGGCTCGCACTCACCAATAATCTTCAACTGTGGGTTTCAAGTGAAACACGACTTAGTAGCCCTACAGTGCATTCTGGTCAATGTGGTCCATCTCTTGCAAAGTTGCCTTCATTGAGTGAAGCATAGCTTGATCATTGTTTCTTCTACTATTTTAATTTTTTAGCTTGATAACCATTTATTTCTTCGAATCTTCGAGTCTTTGGTGGAGCACAGCAGGTACTGAGTGCCAAACTTGTCTGCAGCATAACATTTAAAGATCAGTGCCTTCTCAATTGTTCATCAAACAGTATGTTACTGCAAGTGCTATATTCCTCTGGAGCACAGCCATTGGCCCCGGAACCATTTTATGCAAAAAAAACTGAAACCTTCATTTAGTCTTCAGCTATGACTGCCGCCCCTCCAGACGCAGAGCCCCAAAAGTAAATTCAATCAATCAATCAATTAATTAATTAATCAAGGGTTTTTAATGTGCAACTACTCACCCGTGAGGGCCTCAAGGCGCTAGGGACGGCTCCGTAGGCTGCTGGGGTCATCTGAAGAGCCAGGTCTTGAGGTCCTTCCTGAACTGGGGCAGTGTAGGGCTTTGCCGGAGGTGGAGGGAGAGGTCTTTCCAGGTCTTGGCTGCGAGGCAGGAGAAGGACTTTCCACCAGTTCTGGTCTTGTAGATGAGTGAGATGGTGGCCAGAGAGAAGTCGGCTGATCAGAGGTTTCTCTTGGGTGCGTGGAAGGAGAGGCGGTTGTTTAGGTATGCTGGTCCGATGTTGTGGAGGGCCTTGTATGCGTGCATGAGGAGCTTGAAGGTTATTCTTCTTTCGATGGGGAGCCAGTGGAGATCGCGGAGGTGTTGGGCGATGTGGTTGTGACAGGGGATGTCTAGGATCAGTCTGGCTGCGGCGTTCTGAACGTTCTGGAGCTTGCGAAGAAGTTTTTTGTTGATTCCGGCGTAGAGGGCATTGCTGTAATCCAGTCTGCTGGTGATGAGGGCTGCGTGACCATTTTTCTGGATTTGGAGGGGATCCATCTGAACGTTTTTCGGAGTATGCGGAGGGTGTTGAAGCAGGTCGAGGACATGGCGTTGATCTGGTGGTTCATAGTTGAGTGATGAGTCCAGTATGATGCCTAGGTTTCGTGCATGGTCTGTCGGGTGGGGGGGTTTCCGAGGGTGGGGGCGGCCACCAAGTGTCATCCCATGGTGAGGGGGTCGAGCCCAGGATGAGGACTTGTTTTCTCGGAGTTGAGTTTCAGGCAGCTCTTCTTCATCCAGGTGGCAGCGGCTTTCATCCCTTCTTGGAAGTTGTGCCTGGTGAAGTTGGGTTCCTTGGTGAGGGAGAGGATGAGCTGGGTGTCTGCGGCGTGGGAGACAATGTTGAGCCTGTGGTTTCTGACAATGGTTGCGAGGGGGGCCATGTAGATGTTGAGGAGGGTGGGGCTGAGGGAGGATTCCCGGGGTACTCTACATCAGGTCTCTGTCGGTTCTGAGAGGTACTGCAGGAGTCTAACTCGCTGAGTTCTGCCTGTGAGAAATGAGCGTGTCCAGTCGAGGGCCTTTCCTCGGATGCCGGCGTCGTGGAGTCTGGTGGCTAGTGTGCAGTGGGAGATGGTGTCGAAGGCAGCTGCGAGGTCTTAGAGGATGAGGGCTGCCGGTTGGCCCTGGTCGAGGAGGGTGCAGATGTTGTCAGTGGCGGCGAGTAGGGGGGTCTTGGTGCTATGGTTGCTGCGGAATCCGGATTGGGAGATGTCCAGGATGTTGTTGGCTTCGATGAAGTATGCTAGCTGGGTTTGGCGGCCTTTTCGAAGACATTGGCTGCGAAAAGAAGCAATGAGATGGGCCTGAAGTTCCTGAGGTCCGTCGGGTCTGCGGAGGGCTTCTTCAGGAGAGGATTGACTTTGGCATGTTTCCAGTGATCGGGGAATGTGGTGGTCTTAAGGGAGCAGTTGATCGTCCGGCGTAGTTTGTGTGCAATGGCCGTGGAGGCTCTATGGAAGATGTGTGGGGGACAGGGGTCTGAGGGTGCTCCGGAGTGGATGCTCTTCATGGTTTTTAAGGGGTCTTCTGTCGTGAGTGGGGGCCAAGTGAGTAGGGTCTGTTGGGTGGTGTTAGTGGGGGTGGGGGCTGAAGCGGTGCAGAGGTCTTGGTTGGCAAAGTTGTCGTAGAGCGTCTTGATCTTGTGGTGAAAAAAGGTGCCACTTCTGTTGTAGAGGACTTGGGAGGGTGGGACGTCTGTTTTGCTGCCAGGTTTGGAAAATTCCTGGATGAGTGAGAAGGGTTATTTAGAGTTGAGGGCGTTGGTGAGGATTCTGTCTTGGAGGAAGTTCTCCTTTGTGTATCTGATGAGATGGTGGTGTGCTGTGGTGGCTGTTCTGTAGGCGGTGCGTGCTTCTGGGGTTTTGCTGTTCCTCCATGTCTTTTCGAGTCGTCGGCAGGAGCGCTTGGATTCTTGGAGTGTAGGGGTGAACCCGCTTGCTTTCTAATTGTGT
Source organism: Calotriton arnoldi (assembly GCA_963921515.1). NCBI lineage: Eukaryota > Metazoa > Chordata > Amphibia > Caudata > Salamandridae > Calotriton > Calotriton arnoldi. The sequence continues at coordinate 418,102 of CAWUFW010000311.1, forward strand.
CGTCCTGTAGCTTTCTTGAGGGGGGCGAGTGTGTCGGTGCAGTTAGTGATCCAGCGGTAGAGGTTGCTTGCCGCGGTGTTGGTGTCTGGCATCATTGGAGGTGGAGTGCTGGTGAGGGCGGAGGTGACCTGTTCTTCGGTAACTTTGTTCCAGCTTCTGTAAAGGGGGGAGGCAGAGCGCGTGCTTGTGTATGGTGTGTTTTCAGAAGGAGAAATGGATGCAGTGGTGGTCCATCCAGAGAAGTTCCATGGTGTGGCTGTAGGAAACGCTGTTTCCTCCTGCGAAGACTGGGTCGAGTGTGTATCCCGCTGTGTGCGTGGGGGCGGTGATGAGTTGCTTCAGTCCTATGTTGGCGAGGTTCCATGGTGCAGGTTGCTTCATAAATCGACTTGTCCTGTAACAAAATCTACTTGCCCCTTTGGTGCCATGTAGTGCAGCGACAAATTATGGCAGCAATCTCATTATATAGGAGCTCTGATATAGCCTCTATGATTATGCCAGGGCTCATACCATAGTAGTGTTTGAATACTTGCAATCCCCTTATGTTGCCACGTTTCTGCAGATCTACATACTGGGACTGAAAGTAGTGGTAAGCAATAGTTCCAGGGTTAGAATGTCTCTTTGAGTCTGTGCAAACCTACTAACTTGTATGTTTTAAAGGTTTTGAACAACTCTTCTCTAATCTTTTCCCATACTGAGAAATGTTGGAAATTTACTCCTGACAATGGCAGACATAAACCTTCTTCCAGAGTTGGGAAAAAAGTGGTTGGAGGGAAAGTGAACTAAAAAACACTCAGATTTTTGAATGAGCAAATCTACTCAAGCACATTTGCTCATGCTAAAATGCAGTTCACAAATATTTTCTAGGAGTACTATTTCTTGTCCTACTTCTGTAAATTCTTGGGAATTCACGAAAGCCGTATAGGTGCACTTAATGTAAGGACATATACCATGGGTGCACTTTTGAGACTTTCTTTAATAATTGGGCCCCTTATTTGGTCTGGCGTTGACCGTGACCTTTTTTGTTTATTAAATTCTGTCTCTCTCTGTATCGGCTAACTTCACTGTGAGTGACAGCATTCTGCTCTTTCACAAGGAGCATATCGGCACACAAAGTAGTTTTGTTCAGTGCCATGAACTACTGTGGCAGTGTGTGCTTTTTGAGACCAAAAAACTATTTGTGCTTTTGCAAATGTTTGTTATAATGGTGAGCGCACGTCAGATCCCACACCAATAAGGGTTTACAAAAATCATGCCAATACAAGTCACACATTGACAAAACTAAAAAGCTGACAACCAATTTCAGACCTACTGGCTTTGCCAATGCTGGTTTATTTTTGTTTCCCATAATCTTATTGAAACTGGATACACTGATTTTCCATTATGAATATTTTTGGGAAATACTAGAATGCATTAACAAATGTTACTAAATAATGCTGCAAAGAAATGGTACCTGAAATTTTACAGTAGTTTAGCTAGAAAAACCTTTTCCTGCTTTCATTTTTTTATGAACATTTTATTTTAAAAGCAAAGAATCATCAATCTTGCTTCCAAGCGTCTGCAAATATTTGCATCAAATCAGAGAGCATTCTGGCAGCATTATACAAAGCCTCATATTGCTAAACTTTGAAAACGTGTGTACACATTTTTATACTGGAACCGCTGTCAGTAGTGCAGTCAGAGCCTACAATATTTACTTAGAGCGCTCACCCTAATAATAAAGGCTTTCAATTAATGAACCATAAATAGAAGTTTGAACAGCATTAACATATGGACCAAAATATTACCTTAACTGCAGACAGTGCCCTTCCATGATCCATAATGTGGTCCTGCAAACTGGCAGCCAAAGGGTTTGTGCTGCAGGGGGTTGGGCCTACTTGTCGCAAGGACAGAATACACATGAAAACTTGTGGCCCTGGACCCCAAACAATATGTCCTGGGCGTTGGGCTATAGGAATTCCACATACCTGAGGAGGGCGGTGGTATTGGGGTCGTCGTTGTCCAGGTGGAAATTTAGGTCTCCAAATAGTATGTAGTCTGTGGAGGCGAGGGCGTGGGGTGCGATGAGGTCAGCGATGGTGTCAGTGAAAGGAGCGGAGGGGCCAGGCAGTCTGTAGATGAGGGTTCTGCGGAGAGTCGTTTTGGGATTTGTCTGGATCTGGAAGTGGAGATGTTCCATGGGGGTCGTGGCGTAGTCCGGGTTAGTGGTTGTCGTGCGGAGGAAGTTTTTGTAGACAATGGTGATGCCTCCTCCTGGGCGGGTGGGGCGGTCTTTTCTCAGGATCTTGTACCAGGGATGGTGGTTGCGATGTCGGGCGCGGAGTTGGCGTTGGTCCAGGTTTCTGTGAGGAAGGCGACATTGGGGGTGAGGGTGTTGAGGAGGTGCCAAATTTCTATGGCGTGCTTGTGTAGGGAGCGCCCGCTGAGAAGGATACAGTTCAGTAGTTTGTGTGCAATGCCATCCGGTAGGCTGGGGGCTGCTACTGGGGTCCGGAGGTGGGTGAAGGTGCAGCGGCAGTGTTGGCAGGAGATGGAGCCTTGGGTGTTGTTCGACGTCGAAAGCTGGCAGTTGTTGCTGCGTCAGGGGGTTGAGAGCATAGAGAGTGCTGGCGTCGTAGCGGAAGCGGGGGGGGGACCAGGGTCTCTGGCGCTGGTTGCGGAGCAGACGGGCTTGCCTTTGGCGCGCCTTCAATGCCCCAGCGACTGCCATTAAGTAGGGGGAGGGGGGAGGACGGTCAGCTGGGAGGCGGGAGCAGGAAGGACACTCTGGAGGGACAGCGGGAGCAGCAGCGGCGGGAGCGTGGGTAAAAGGGAGCAAAAAATAGAAACAAGCATTTGCAATGCAATAGGTCTTGCATTTGTGAGAGTTTAAGCTATTGGCATTGTAAATGCAAATGCCTTTTATTTATCTGTTTTCATAATTAACACATAAATAAAAGGCATTGTCATTTACAATGCCAATAGCTCAAACTCTTGTAAATGCGAGACCTATTGCATTTCAAAGAAGCGGCTGCCATTGTCCCAGGCTGCTTGGAAAGTGAAAGCGCCCATGGCGTGCTGAATGTTGCAGGAAAGCATGTCATGCCTGTAGTAGGAGAAACTTATTAAAGAAAATTGTGCTTACAGACTAAATAAGACCTACCGCGTAACAGAAGTAAAAGGGCCAGTCCTCATGGGAGGTTACAAATGAAGACAAGGTGGTACGAAGGAGTGACTAACAAGCCTATTAAAGAATCAGAAGCCAGCATTTATGAAGGACAATGACACAAGCCAATGACAAATATGGGCAGAGAGTGGGCGGGGCTTCAATTCCATACTTGAATACAGCATGCCTCGCAGAGCAGCGCATGCGCTGTCCAGGCTCTACCTAAAAACAAAGTAATACTATAAAGTAAATATGCAGCATTGCGCCTCATTATTTGTCTTTTTGTTGCTGAACAATTTGGTCCTCCCTTGCCGCATAATTTGATCCTCCCCTTTTGCATAAATCCAGTGGCTGTGATTATAGGTAAGTATAATAGGTGAATATAATAGGTATTAGGGTCAGGTGGACAATGTAAAGGTAAAAATAATTATATACAACATAGAGCCAGAGGTTGTGCTGAATGCACTATAATTGTAGGTTGATATAGACGTCAAAACATGATCATAGTCCTGTTTAAATACATTATTTAAGAAGATCAGAGGGTGGGAAAACTGGCCATGTGCTTGGGCAGAGAGCGGTAGGAAGAGGCTGTCATGTTTAGCAAACACAGTCCCCACATCCTGGCCTAATTCCACTGGCACCAAGGCTCTCCACTTTCCACGAACCACAGGAATATAAGTGTTTTGATACCTAGAGGATGAAGGGCCAGAGACGAAGCCTTAAATTGACAGTGATCCTGCCCTGGCACCTACCATCACCCATTGCTGCATCAAGCTCGATGGTCCACGCCCCTGAGCTGACAGTAGGCCTGGGCATCAAACACTCATTTCCGATATCTGCTATCTACAGGTCACAGGTTTCAATCCTGGGAAGGAAAACCTAGACTTTCATCATTTTAAGGTCGGTAGCTTGATGCTAAGAAAATGAGAAATAGTTACAAATGCTATTTGAGGTAAGAAATGCTATATAAGAACAAATTCCCCGTCCCCCTCACCACCCCCCTTCTCTTTATTCCACCCCTCATCGGTCTTTGAGGAAGCCTTATACGAGGACGTGTACCCTCTGTGAATGGCTTTCCCAAGCCCGGCATGTTCCCTTTTTATTATTACAAGTTTGTGTTTTTTTGCGTGTTAAAAGGATCAAAGCTTCATAAGAACACCGCCCGCATCGCCCACATACTGATGCAATTCCAGGGATCTCTTAAAGCGGTTTTGTGAAAAAGCCCATCAGGAATGGGACCCCTACAGCACTGCGCCCAAAACAGACAGCAGAAACATGCGACCGGTTGCCTTGAGGGCAAATGCCTGTTTCTGATTATCTAGACGGGCTCACGCGATCCTAAATAAATAATTGACACGGAGTCCCGGAGCAGTGCCTTTTGGTTGCCCCTGAACTGCACAATGCAGTCCGACGGTTACAGGGGCATACTACACGAGATGCAGACCCATCCCCCACCAGGGGTCCCAGTCCGGGTGAAAGGTGATGGCATTCCATCTAGAAAATGTCTATCTGAAGTCTGATTAAGAATACACAAGGTTCAGAAACATTCAACGCTGTAAAATACCCAGGGACACCTAGTAACATCCTCTGGTACTGCGCCCTTTCCCTCGTGGAAGGAATTTCTTTGCTTATTATGCTACTGCTGGCATAGTTTGAAACGAAAAAAAGCATTAGCATCTGCAACGCCAATAGCTCACATTTTAACTAATGCGAGACCTATTGCATTGCAAATGCTTCTTTTCTGAGCAGCCTCCTGTGTGGCTTCAGCTGTGAATAGGTCATTGAGGCAGGAAGCAAAGAACAAACCTTCAATTTGCAGAATCTAAGTTAAAAGGTAAGACAAAGTAAAAGAAAACAAGCAGCGACGAATCCATAAAAAAGAAAGTTCTCCAAACAGGAGATAAAGAAGGCATGCGTATGCACACCATACTTTACCAGTGCTCCTCAGCTGAAAGGAAGGCTGAAAGGAAGTGAGGTATTGGCTGCCAGAACGAAGCAGGAGGCTGCAAAGAAGAATGATGCTGGAATGAGCCAAAGGTAAGCAGTAGTTTTATTGATGACAGCAGGTCTTGCAGACAGCGCATGCGCGCTGCTTGTCCTAAAAAGGAGTAAAAGAGAAAGAGAGGCCAAAAGAGAAAAGGGAGGGCAAAAAGAGAAAATAGGGAGCAAAGATGAGAAAAGAGGGCACAGAAAAAAGCGGAAGAGCAGAGTGCACTCCCACTGGACCACCAGAGATGAGACACAGACAGGAGCCTGCGGGTGGAGGAGGGCCTCGAACACTCAGCAAGACGGAGAGCTCATGGGTTCCGAGGGCAGCACTTACTGGTGGAGCTGCGCGGGGGAGAGCAGTCCCACTGACCAGGTCAGTAGACTAGCTCTTCTTGCCGCACAGCGGCCGCCATTAAGTAGGCGTCGGGGGGAGGGTGGTTAGCTTGGATGCGGGAGCTCGAAGGACACTCTGGAGGGGGAGGGGCCGCGGGGGCAGCAGCGGTGGAGAGAGCGGGAAAAAGAGCAAGAAATAGAAAAACGAAGCAAAAGAGAAAGTGGGCAAAAGGGAAAAAGGAGAGCAAAAAGAGAAAAGAGGGAGAAAAAAGGGAGCAAAGATGAGAAAAGAGGGGATTGAGAAAAGAGGGGACAGAAAAAAGTAGAACAGCAGAAGAGCAGAGTGCTCTCCCACTGGACTACCAGGGATGAGGTGCAGGCAGGAGTCTAGGGGTGGAGGAGGTCCTCGAACACTCAGCAAGACGGAGAGCTCAGGTGCTCCGAGGGCAGCACTTACTGGTGGAGCAGCGCGGGGGAGAGCAGTTACACTGACTAGGTCAGAGGACTAGCTCTTGCTGTGACCGGTGCGCAGATTCCTAGATTTGGGATCTTATTAATGGATAGAGCCCAATCACAGAACAAGGAGGTTCAGTAAGGAATCTGGGGATAGATACGAGTTTCTACCAGAAAGATTGCTACCGAAGGAAAGTAATTTGTTCTTCTGATAGAGACTTCTAGCTGCAGATTCTTCACCTTTTGAATAGATACCAAAGCAAAACCTGTGAATGCGCACCAGTCTGTCCAGACAGTAGTGCTTCGTGAACAGATGGAGGGATGGTCACATAGCTGCCTGGCATATGTCTAGAAAAGGGACACAGCGTGCTAACGCAGTGGTAGCAGGTTTGGCCCTGGTAGAATGAGCGTGCAATTATTGTGGGGGCTTCTTTTTAGCCAATGCATAGCACATCTTGATGTAGAGCACAATCCAATGGGAGATGTTTCTCTTCTGCTTAGCTTTGCCTTTTTTCACTGCAGGGAACCTTACAAAGAGCTGATCGTCCATCCGGTGTTCTTTGTAACGATCTCTGTAGAAGCTCAGTGCTCTCCGGGAGTCTAAGCGATGGAGTCTTTCCTCCTCCTTAGAGGGGTGAGGAGGAGCAGAGAATGCCAGTAAGGTGATGGTCTTACCACCGCACAATGGAATCACAACTTTTGGCAGAAAGAATGCTCTAGTATGCAGAACCAGTTTGTCTGGAGAGATGGCGGTCTTAGCTGGATTAACACAAGAGCCTGAAGCTCACTGGCAAGCAGTGCCGATGTGATGGCAATGAGGAACACAGTCTTGAAAGTAAGAAGCTGTAAGGGGCAGTAGTGAAGCAGCTCAAATGGAGTGCACATCAAGTAAGTAAGGACCAGATTAAGGTCCCATTTGGACGAGACGTGTTGAAGTCCTTTAAAAAAAATCGCATCACATTTGGTCGACAAAGAGGGCTGATTTGGCAAGCCTAAGAAGGCCGAAAGATAACCTTTAACTGCACCCACAGCAAAGCCTTGCAGGCAAAAGACAACACAAATAACAAAATGTCAGATATCTTAGCTTGAAGGGGGCCAAGCTGGCATGTGCTGCATCAAACAACAAATTTGTTTCAACGACAGACATGTACAGTTTTCATCCAAGTACGACTGGCTACTAAGAGAACATCAACGACCTCTGGAGGAAGTTTAAAGGCGTTCAGCTGTCGCTGCTCAAACTCCAGTAATGAAGGTGGAGATTACGAAAACTTGGGTGCAGAACCCTGTATTTTTGCTGCAAAAGTAAGTCCTCCTAGAGGGCCAGCCTGATCGGAGTACATACAAGCAAAAGCCCAGGAGTTCTGGATACCACACTCTCTGTGCTCAAGCCGGGCCTCTAAAATTATTTAGGCCCAGTCGGTCTAGATCTTCTTGAGAACTCAGGGCAGGGGTGGTACTGGCGGAGGTGGAAAGTGTCTCCAGTGAGAGAGACAGTGGAAACTTAAACATGCAGAACTGCTCACACTGTACGTTCGACAGTGGCGAAAGATCGAGCAAAGGTTTTCCCCATTCGCAGAAGTGACCTTGCGCCACCTCTGGGTACAATTGCCATTCGCAATCTGCTATGCGCCAATGGCTGAGCTTCTCCCCCGTGCGTTCAATGAGCCTGCCAGTTAGTTCACCACAAGGAAAGTTCCTTGGGGATCCAGGAATTTCGAGAGGTGCAAGGCTTCCTGCCACAGGGTCTTTGACCCCATCCTGACTTGTTTGTAGCAGTACCACATGGTGGTGGTGTGGTTTGTGAGCACCTGTTCCAGCCTCCCTTTGATGAATGGCAGGAAGACTCTCAATGCCAAGTGGATGGCTCTCAGCCCTAGAAGGTTGATGTGGAACCTGGACTCTGCTAGAGACCACCCTGGATCTGCACTTTTCCCAAGTGGCAACCCAAACCCAGAAGCAATGCATTGGATACTACTGTCAGCTCTGGGTGGGGAAGGAAGAGGGGTTTGCGACTGACCCAATTGCAGTCCAGTAACCACCACTGCAAATCTTTTGCAGTCTCCTCCAATATCTGAAGGTGGTCGGAAAGGTCCACCAGATGTTGGGTCCACTTAGACTTCAGATCCCACTTCAGAGCCAACATATGCCACTTGGCATGCTCGCCCAACAGGATGCAGGTGGACATCAGTCCAGCAGCCTCAGTCGACCTTACTGAAATCCAGGATGGAGGCTGAAAGATCAAGATCATAGCCGGAATGTCCAGGACTCTTTCCCGGGGGAAAGGCCAGAAACCGAACCATGTCCAGAATGACTCAGCTGAAATGGAGCGTCTGTGAAGGAATCCGATGTGACTTTGGCACATTGATAGTGAACCCCAGAGGTGACAGGAGATTTACCGTAGTCTGGAGGTTGCCGACTACTGGCTGGGGCGAGCCTGCCTTCAACAGTCAGTCATAGAGGTAGGGGGGAACACTGGCACACCTGATATCCGAAGGTGAATGTGAGTGTTGCAAAGGGCAGAATCCTGCTTCGATTTCTTGTGTTTATTACGCTTACCTGAAGACTTAAAGCGCAACAAAGACCGGCCTCTGGAGCTACTCTGTCAACTCCAGGAACAGGACACAGATTGAACCTTGGACGCAGAGTGTAATTTGGAACAGCTCCAGAAAAGTCTTCTTATGCTTGGTGACTTAAAAGTTTTGCCTCGTGTTCTCTAATGTCCTTCGGGTTCATCAACGCAAAGTGGCCACAGGCCTGGGAGTCATCCATTGACCACAGGCACCACAGAAACACCAGATGGGAATCCATCACAGACATTTGTTGTGGCAGTCCCAACAGGGCTTAAAACCTGTCATCTGTGGGGGTGATATTCCTTGCACACTGAAGACATTTTTGGAGGTATCGTCTCAGAGACATTAAAAGAGCTCCGCAGCCGCATCCGAGGTCAGCTTGAGAAAGTGGTGTCAATACAGGCCCCGCTCATCATTTCCGGAATGGCGTCAGAATGGAGCTGCATGGCGCCATCTTCCGGTGCACAGAGGTACTGCTGGAAAGTTTCCGGATGCAGTCAAATTTCTGGAGAATATTCTAAAGGTGAGAAATCTGCGGCTAGAAAGCTCTATCAGAATATTGTAACACTAGCACATTTTGAAATGGGACTAGGATACACAAGTCATTATTGAAAATTATCCAACGCTCTCTAAAAGAAAGCCTATATGCAAGTAAATTCATATGCTACATGCATCAGTAAACTTATGAACAATGAGAAACATCACACTTGGATCAAAAAAGCCTCCATGGAAACATTGCAGTGCATGTAAATATTGGTTGCATTAAGAGAGGCTCTAGACAAATCCCAGGTAGAGAGAACTTTGTGTGATGTGATTTATATCATGAGCTAGGAAGTTAAAGAGTCTTTTCCCTTACCATTCGAGTTTTCTGAATGAGTGTTCTCGCCAGACCATATATTGGCAGTAACCAGGGTATTGGTTTGTGATGCTGCAACTGTTAAATCTGTAAATTTAGAAAAAGCATTCTACAGTTAAACACGAAAACTGAAAAAGCATGAAGCAGTAAAAGCAGGAAAGATGAGCAACACTTTAAAAAGATTGTAATCGGCACAGCACTTTAGCAACTTAAATTACGAAATAAATAATAAAAAAGTATGATGCATAAAGTGTGTAGTTTCAATTCTGTGCCTTCCCGTTCAACTACTACCAGCCTAGGTAAATACTATAATTGGTTGTTCCTAGAATTTCCAACTGCAAGTCCATCACTTTGCAATAACCAAATATTTGGCATGGCTCACTGTTAAAGTGCTTTTACAAGCAATCAGTCTGTGAATGGATTGACAAATACAGTTATTATTCCTCTACCAATGCCATGAATTAGCATAAGTTACAGGGAACTAAATTCAGACACGAGCTAAGTAATTTGCAGTGGTAAATATGGTCACTGGCACTTACATTTAAAGGATTTCTGTGCGCTTTAAAGATGGGAATATAGTGTTATGTACCTTGTTGGAGAATTGTGCATATTTTGTCTCCTTGCTGCAATCGAGACCAGGGCAGAAACTGCACTGCACCGACTATTTGTACGCTAATTTTAGTATTTCTATAGGTCTCAACTTCTTATTTGGGCATCATTTTTTATTGCAATAAAGTAGTTGGACTAGATGCATTTGTTGCTTCTGTGTTTTGAGACTTTATTCTTTTCAGTTTTTCTTTATTTTACAGTAGGATGAAGCCCATCAAAATGAGCAGGATTGAGTGAAGCCTAGAGATAGCAATTGAAACGCATGAAGAAACTTTCCTGACTCTAACAGTATGTACGTTCGAACCAAAATCTGGCACCCATATGGTTATATTCTGTAAAGTAGGGAGTTGGTAAAAAAATGCCCCTGTAAATTGGCATACCTGCAAATAAGGCTATATTAATCAAAACTACTTGGAAGCTAGCAATCATCGCTGAAGGTAGAGTACATCCTCTCCCACTAGAGGCATGTGCTTGCCTTTGTTACAAGTACTGACTGTTCTTCATTTCAAGTAACTCAATCTGTAGGGCACTAAAAAGAGAAAAGCCAGTGAAGGCAAGTTTACAACGTTTTTCTGGCAAGCTGGTGTCAGTCTGATAAAATAGAACCAGTAGTAAAGACCGATGTAAATGATGGGGTACTATCTCCCAGGGCTAAGGTCCACTGCATCAATAGCCGTCATAATAATATTGTGCGGAACAAACAAACTTTCTTTTAGGACTGCCTTAAAATCTTCCTCCTCTCTGGTTAAAAAAAAAACATGCTCACGGGAAATCTAGAAAAAAGTGTAACACAAGGATAAGAAAGGCGCGGAAGCAACACAATCTTTCCTGCGAACCAAATCCATTGGTATGCTTTCCTTATGTTGTCAAGCAGAAAGGGAGGATGTATAATTCTTCAGTTTTCCCGCACAAACACAATCTCGAGGCAGGATGGTTTTAAGATAAAGAAATAATCAAATTATTCTTTTTTTGCCTCGGTTTGTAAGGTTTCACTGGGGCTGGCCAAAGGAACCTCATTATGGTTTCAAAAGAAACCTCACTAATCACTTTATATTGCTTGCCACATCACTAGAGGTTGAAATATCGTATACTGTCAAAATAACCGAGCCTGGAGAATGTGCGTCTCAATCTGATATTTGCCAGATACTGGTAGGCATTCCTCTACAATCTGACACATTTGCCTGGATATCTGGAATTGTAGGGAGAGTCCTCTCTTGCAGAAGAGAAATGTCCCCAATGAGTGTGGAAAGTCACGTCTGGAATGTACTGGTTCAGAAATGTTTCAGGGTTTTCCTACTCTACAGGTACTGATTCGTAATCAAGGAGGATCATAAAACCAGACCAGAACGTGCAGTGTCCTTCCCAGATACCAGATAAGTTAAAGGTTGTAATTCCTTTACCTTTAGAGAATTGAAAGAGCTTTTGTCTTCGAACATGGTCTAACGAGGTAGCACTTCAGGTTAACATGATACTTCGGATAAAACCTTGATGACCAAGGAGGCCTTTATATTGAGCAGGTGGACGATGAGAGTCAATGTTCTGACTCTTGATTCCTATCTTCTTAAAGTCATACAGGAGAAGTGCTGGCATGAAGGCGCCTTAACTCCAAGGAACCTTTCGGAAATGAGAGGCCAAAGTGGGTAAGAAAAAAACTTTCCTGAGATGGACATTTATTTAAAATATTCTCTTTTAAAGAGTCTTTTCTCTTTGAAAAACATTTATAGGAAACTCATAAATAGGCAGAAATCCAATGATGAAGAACACTGTTTTTCAACAAGTTTTTTTTGGACGGTTATCAGTATATCCAGAAAGTTATGAAAAACTGAGGAAGTAAAACTCTTAGGGCCTTATTATAAGATTGGCAGTGCAGGAGTGGGACCGCCCTGCTCCTGCACCGCCAGACCCATGTTTGAACTGTCTGGCGGGCGGTTCTTTGGTGTTCCCACGGCAGTGCCTATGAAATAGGCACCGCAATGGGAATGTCAAAATCAGTACCTGCACGTGCAGGTACTGGGGTGCATGCACACAGGGAGTCACAACATGTGCTCCCTTGCATGCACCCCATGGCGCAGAGGCAGTGTTTAATTTGAGCCGGAGGTTTCCGGTGCTTGGCACCAGCACTTAATTGTCAGCACCGGCACTTGTGGCAGCTTGCCACAAAGTGGCGCTGTCTGGCTAATTTAGAGACCACCACAAAAACAGCTAATTATTAATGCAATATGCTTTAAAAATGACTATTACTTGCTGCTCAAGCCATTATTATAGCTTTACGTGCCTGAAATAGTCCGAATTGTTACACTTGTAGGAGTGTGATGGTTCGTAGTTGTGTTGTTACTATCACTGCAGCATGGCAGAGGCAATGTGTGGTGCAAGCTGCAGTGCCCTCCTGATGAGAGCCCTGGCATTTTTTTTTTTTTACAAATAAAGCACTGCGCAGAGGAACAAGGGGGCCCTGTAGGGCCCCCTTTGTTTCCTCACCACCACACTTTTTATGGGGGTCACACCGCCATGAAAAGTGTGGCGGTGAGGCAACTCGTAATATGCTTGGCGGGGCCACAGTGGCCCCCCACCAGCATTTTGTGGCCTCAAGACCGCCGTGCCACCACCAGGAATCTCTGACCTCTGGTGGTTGCTGTGGTCCCAGGGCGGCCCGACCACCTTGGTCATAATAGGGCTGGCGGAAGACCGCCCCGCGAGTCTGGTGGTCAGTGGACAGCCTAACTCATAATAAGTCCCTTATACTTTAAGGAAGTCATGCTAATAGGCTTTGGTTCCTCCACAGGCTCCCTTGGGCCAACGGTTTGTCAAGGGACTGATACATTCAAGGTATCCCATGAAAGTCTCAATGTTGGAATTCCTCATGAATGATATACACATTGAGCTAAAGCCATACCAATGTGTTTTATACTGCAGTTCACCATCTTGATCCCATGGCCATGAGTGGATTCTGCTTGGATCTAAAGGTTCTGTACACCAGGGGGAGCCCGTAGGTCTGGAAGACAATAGTAGATCTCTTGTGCACAGTTTTCATCAACTGACAGAATCCTAGACGTGCAAAGATCGGAGTACGACTAGGAGAAGGGTAGGAAGGACAATTGAATATCAGGGTGTGTAGACATGTCTGATAAAGATTTAGGATACAGTATATATATATATATATATATATATATATATATATATATATATATATATATACATACATACATACATACATATACATACATACATACATACACATATACACACACACACTAGGGCAGGAGAAAGAAAGTGAAAGTAAAGAAAATGTCTAGGTTTAGTGTTCGTGTTAGAAAAAAATATAAGGGACAGTTTAGGGTTGTGGTAAGTAGGCATACTTGTAAAATAAAGGTTTAGTATTAGAGTAAGAATTAGGGCTAAAAGTTAGTTGAAGGGGACAAGGGAAAAGTTTGAATTAAGTGATAGTGATAAGGATAATTGTAAAATACATATTAGATCTAGGCAGGCAAGGGTAGTTCGATATGGTAAAAGACGGAGAGGTAGTCTCTGGGAAGGTAGCGACATATTAAATACCTAAATTGACCAGTGGTTCAACATACGGATAGGCCAAACCACAAAGAAACTGGTTTATTTTTTTACTCAATATCAGTAACACATACACCATACATTCTTTACTGGAGTACAAAGGATTGTGCTGTGGTCAGTTGAAGCAGGTGCCTATTATCAATGAATGAAGATAGAGAGGCCAATTTGGTCTTTGGCCTGACTCAGAAAACAACTCAAGAGACCTAAAGTCAAAAAGTTTCTCCTATCCAGCTTCAAGAAGTCTGAATACTAAAAACAGTTGTGCTACCTGCAAGCCACAAGAAACTGCAGCTTCTCGCCAGCGTATGGATGATAGTGAAGAAGACAGATCTTCCCACATGAGTAATAATGCATTTCCCAGGGAGCAGGTATCTACCATATCTTAAACTGAAAGTAATGGTACTTTTATTTGGAAGCAAATAGATCTACCATGTGATGACTTCACGACTGACAGAACAGAAACACTACCTTGTCTTAAATTATCATACAAGCATGTATCAGCCAATTGAGCACATGCATTTGCATGTTCTGGTCATTTGGTCTCCTTGCAGGTTGGTATCTGAATGCCACTATAAGTACCTCTTGACACACTAGTAGGAAAAAGCAAGGATTGAGAGTCACTTCCTTTTAACAAAACTGCAGTAGCTACATAAATTACCTTTTTTTCTTTCTGTCAATAGTTTCTATTGGATACAAAATGCTAGGGGGAGTTTTCAGTCACTATAAACTTAAGAGCTGTAATAAATGTGTACATCGCTGTGCACTGTAAAAAAAATCTAAGACCATTTGAGTGTGATCAAGACTTTCAAACCACATGCACCAAATGTTATTTTTTATGTAGGTTAGAAGCAAACCATTTCATGTACAAATAAGACTTCACAATTTCAAGCACTTTAATTTCCAGACACTATAAATATGTATTTTTTTCTGATAGCTTTTACCTTTAAATACAAACATTTCACACATTTATCTTTCAGAAATGCCCTTCAGCATATTGTTTGAAGCAGTCCAAACCCTTTTGGAGGCCCCTGGAGTAAGATCTAATATTATGTCATCTGCATAGAATAAACTTGACAATTTTCGTTCTTCGACACTTGGGGCTTCTCCATCTGACCTTGAGAAAATCATAAGTAAATCATAAATATAAAGTGAAATCCATTAAGCCATTGTTAGTACAAATTTTAGATGAAGGACATTGGTTTCCTCCCAGTAAAACATGACACCATGTAGAAGTATGAAGTGCAACAATAAATCTCAATAAATTAGGAGGAACTCATAGGCTTTGCTACTTCTACCAAAGTATTAGTCTATCCACTAGATCAATGGCAGAGGTAAAATCTATAAATTCCGCAAACAGAAAGTGGCTTTTAGTAAGCACATTCCTTTCATTAATCAGTTGAAAGGCAATATTATCTAGTGTAGAATTATTTGCTCTAAATTCTGCTTTTTTAATGGAATTATTTCATTATCAATCACCCACCCTTGCAGATGTTCTAATATACTTTTACTATTCACAATTTGGGTTTCATCTTTAACAGTACTGAAACCACACTGCTGGGGGTTACTGAACACCTTGGGCAGGAGCTGGACTCAGGAGGTACTGCGGACCTTATCCTTCTGGATATACGTGCCGCTTTTGACACTGCATCCGATCAAGTATTTCTCAAGAGACTAGCGGGTGTGGGTATCAAAGGAATTGCTCTTCCATGGTTCCAAACTTTCCTGGAATATCACTTCTTTGAGGTGACTGCTAAACCTTATAAATCTTTGGTTTTCCAGATTGCCTCATGGAGTTCCTCAAGGCTTATCAGAGAGCCTGACTTTTTTTCATGTCTATGTCCGTCCGTTAGTAAACACAGTGTAAAATTATGGTCTGTCTCTTTACTCTTATGCAAACGACACTCAAATTACTATATCACTTTCCACTACAGATCACAGCACTTACTCGAGTCTGGTCTGCCGTCTTAAGGAAGGAGCAAATTGGATGTACCATAACTATCTTAAGTTAAATGGCAGTAAGAGATTGAAGCCTTACTTTTAGGCAATCAGCCCCAACTTTGAGGTCCTCATTGTTAGCCAGATGAGCTTGGAACTTGCCAGAATCCTAGGCAGGTGATTAAGGACTTTATTTCTGGCTGGATGACAAACTGACAATGGAGAAGCAAATTATCAAGGTAGATTCTTGCAGCTTTAATTTGCTCAGAAGCCTAAGAAAAATCCTCTGGCTCTTGCCTCAAGAGCCCATAAAACCAGTTGTTCATGATCTTAATACTTGACTATGGCAATGTTCTATATTTAGGCGCCACTGATTCAAGAATACAACGATTGGAAATTTTGCAAAATGCAGCTGCCTGCTTACTTTGCCATATCTTGCACAGCGTTTCTGTTTCTCAATATCATTGTGCACTACATTGGCTCCCCACAGCTAAAGACATAGGTTATAAAGCGTTATGCTATGCGTTTAAAGCATCAGACTGGTTCTGCTTGCTTTCGTTCTTTGACTGACACCTACATCCTTAAGCATGAACTTGGTTTCAGTGTTGCCAAGTTAGCGACTTTCCTTAGAGGAAGACTAGCAAGAAAAAGTGGACAGTCCTTTTCATTTTCAGGACGTAAACTCTGGAATTTCCTGCCTCCTATCCTTCGCCTCTGTAACTTCTATGAGCTCCTAAGGAAGCTGCTTAAGACCTGGCTCTTTTAGTAGAGATCTTCTCTTCTTTTGCTTTGATCCATCGGAGCTTGGAAACCCCAGTGGCGCAGCCATGTGTTATTCCAATTGTTTCACTTGACTGCTAAAGATTTTCCCCTCTGAATCTAGTAATGCTATTTGTTGATAACTATTAGGACGATTGCAGGACCTCTTTTTATATAATGGAATCACAGCACTCCCAGTCCAAGATCTTGGAATTAGTTCATGTTGGTAGCAGTATTTAACAAGCATTTGCAATGCAATAGGTCTCGCCTTTGGGACCTTATAAGTTTCAGCTATGCAGCACATTATCTAGGGTGCTACAACATCTAGTGTTCTTTAATGTGGAAGGTTTTTTTTGTTGAAGTTTTATGTAGCGCAAACTAGACTTGAAGGTTTTGGAGCGCTTAACACGAGCCCCAATTACATTACACAAGGACACATAGGCATATTGTCGAACTGCATTGAGAAGTACTTATCTAAAGTGTTATTTTTGTATAATTGATC
Source organism: Calotriton arnoldi (assembly GCA_963921515.1). Classification (NCBI taxonomy): domain Eukaryota; kingdom Metazoa; phylum Chordata; class Amphibia; order Caudata; family Salamandridae; genus Calotriton; species Calotriton arnoldi. The sequence goes on from CAWUFW010000311.1 coordinate 434,817, forward strand.
CGAGGGTGGGCTGCGAGGAAATAGCACTTCCTTTTAGAAAAATATAAATCCAAACACTGAAAGAAAAAAAGGGAAAAACTCCTCAAACTTGTTTCTATTTTACTTGTATCCTTCTCCTAAAGCGGATTACAAACTTTCAAAATCAGTGCAGGTCTTAAAATCAGACGAGAGCTGGCTCCGAATACAACAAAGGGCCATTACCAGGTTGCGGAAAGTAACTGGATATGTTTTTTGGGGAAAAAGCTGACCATATCACACTGTTTCTTAAAATGAACAGCAGTTCAGAGCAGCATATAAAGTGCCAGCTCCCTGGGGGTCAAAGTAAAGTTGCAGCACATCTGAACAGCCTAAAATAGAAGCACCCCCAGTTGTAGCACTCTGGTAACTGTGTGAGGGACCATTACCCAGGGACAGGGAAGATATGCAGCAACTTTAGATTAAAGTCCAGTGGCAGCGCCACAGGGGCAGCATAAAGCAGGCGAAGAGCTATGGAACTAAAATAACGCAGCAGCACCTTGGGATAGTGAAAGCTAGCCATCCCCATGGCATTGCATGAAGTTGCATATCTCTGAAGGCAGCCTAACTTAGCAGCATCCTGGAAGTAGCGTAAACTAACAACAATCTGGTAGCAGCAAAGAGCTGCACTAATGTTGGAGAAGTGTAAAGTAGAGGCAGTCGAGGTGTAGTGAAAAGAAGCAGCAACTTGGGAGACTTAATCCCGGTTCCCCAGCTCCAAAGTTGGCAGCTCAGGCCGTATGCCACACCGTCTCCCTAATGAAACACAATTATTAAAATAAAGGAGAATAAAGAAAACCGTATGAAGCATATGGTCAAGTTACATATGAGCAGGTTTCTGCGGCTGCATAGTAAATTAAGCTTTTTATGCACGCATTTTTGGTTGTGAGGTACAAGATCCTTTGTCAGTCGGCCGCAGTGAGTTGGCAGGAGTAGACTGAGATGAGACGGCAGACTTCCATGGCGATGGACAAGCTCACGGCTTGGTGGCACAACCATAGCTGTCAAGGGACACCCTCAGCCAGTCCTTGCTCTTTTTTACCCAAGAGCACAGTGATATCCGAGGTATGCTGTTTTGTTTTTAGTGGTGCGTGCATGGGTTTGAAAAATCCCAGCATGCAGATACTTGTGTGCAGATTGAGGGCTGGCTGAAGTTGTCACGTGTGACACAAGGCACTTTGGCAGCTGTGCACTCTTGTGCCAGACTTTACATCATCCGCGTCCACCCGGCGTTGGGTAATGCTGCTCTTTCTGAGGTCCAATCTCATGAACAGGGGAGCCTTTGTCTTGCCAAATTCTCTGCTCTTGGACGTGTGAGGGATGGGAGGCTGAACGACAGTAATGTGCCCCTGTCTTTTATATAGCTGTTTGAGAAGCCCTGCAGATTTGTAAAACAGCTGTCTCAGTGGATCTCGTTTTTTAGGTCGAGCCTAGAGCCAGCGCGCATGCGCTGCTCTGCGAGACTTGTTGTAGTGGAGTAGGGAATAGAAGCCCCGCCTACTCTCCGCCCATATTTGCCATTGGCTTGTGTCATTGTCCGTCCTAAATGCTGACTTCCGATTCGTAAATCGGCTTGTTAGTCCCTCCTTAGTACCGCCTCCTCTTCATTTGTCACCTCCCATGGCGACTGGCCCTTTTACTTCGGTTGTTATATGGTACCTGTTATTTAGTCTTTAAGCACTATTTTCTCTATCCAGTTTCTCTTACTGCAGGCACGACGTGCTTTGGTGCCTTCTTTACAACCCCTCCCTCCCTCCCATTGTCCGTGCCTTCTTTAGCTCCCCCCCACCCCCCCGGTTGTCCATGCCTTCTTTACCCCCCCCACCCTCCCTTCCATTGTCGTGCCTTCTTTAACACCCCCCGCCCTCCCTCCTGTTGTCCATGCCTTCTTCACCCCGATTGGTATATCTGTATAAACATGTGCAGTTTTGTCCACAGTCTTAAACTTCCATGGCGAAATCTCTCAATGCCAAAATGGCCGGTGCATTCGCGTGGTGAACCTTGCTGTGCCTGGTCTGCTTGAGGGAAGCAGGCCTCAAGGTGGGACCTGAATCCCTATTTGGGACCCGATAAGTTCACCCCAGAAAATCTCGATTGTCCTTTTATGTCCCTAGACCACCTGTGAGGGCTTTGAATTTTTGTGTTATTAGTACAACAGCATTGTGACACACGAGTGGCAGGAAAAAGGCATCCACGGTTACCAAACAGTTTGTATGGAATGTGACATACAAACTGAACCAGGCTAGTGCAATCGATGTCCGAGTGGCAGATGGTCCGCTTCTTCAATGCTGCCTGCTTGCCTTCCAGTCACGCTATCCTCTGTGCGTAGCTGCCAGGCACCCCCCGCCTGCCTCGTGCCCCATGGACAGAGGCCGCAGACCATGACCGACTACCGGGAGGCACAGCGCAACGAGCTGGAAGCACTGGCGTCCATCTATCCGGACTCCTTTACAGGTAGTTGGAGAGCCATATTGCCACAGCTGTGCCGCGCAAAGATAGCGCAAGTTTGCTTGATGAACTCCATGGAGCATGACTGGCACTCGGTCAATGGTTTATGTATTCCTGCATTCATAATAAGTTAGACTTTTTATGGGGGAAGTCTGAAGTCGCCCGCACATTGCATACTTCAACTAGCAGATCTGGACTGCATGAGAGCGCTCCGCAAATTGTTAATGGATACTCAACTCATTGTAGCTCTGCTGCTGGGGGGACCTCCCCAAAAGACAGTGACACGCATGCTAACTTGGTGCATGAAGCGAGGGCCAGTTCTACATGATGTTGCTGTCCGTCAGAGATCATTATAGCGATCCATGAGTCCAAATATTGACAGGTATGCTTGGCAAATTTGTGTATGAAATGAGCTGCACATATCGGGCCAGACATTTATGACTGTCCAAAACGAGTGTGTGTGTTTTTTTTGTGGGGGGGCAACGGAATATAAAGAATAATATGTGACAAGCCCCGCCCATATTTGCCATTGGCTTGTGTCATTGTCCGTCTTAAATGTTGGCTTCTGATTCGTAAATAGGCTTGTTAGTCCCTCCTTAGTACCGCCATCTCTTCATTTGTCACCTCCCATGGTGACTGGCCCTTTTACTTCGGTTGTAACACGGTACCTGTTATTTAGTCTTTAAGCACTATTTTCTTTATCCAGTTTCTCTTACTGCAGGCACGAAGTGCTTTTGTGCCTTCTTTACAATTGTCCGTGCCTTCTTTACCCCCCGTTGCCCATTCAATCTTTACCCCCCCAACCTCCCTCCCGTTGACGTGCCTTCTTCAACACCCCCGCCCTCCCTCCCGTTGTCCATGCCTTCTTTACCCTAAGTTGTCCGTGCCTTCTCCCCTCCGCCCTCCCTCCCGTTGTCCGTGCCTTCTCACCGCCCGCCCGCCCGCCCTCCCTCCCGTTGTCCGTGATGTCTACCATTTGCAATGCAATAGGTCTCGCAATTACGCGAGTTTAAGCTATTGGCATTGTAAATGACAATGCCTTTTATTGGTCAGCTATGATAAGATGCAGCCCTACTGTCAGTTGTTTCCCTTTTCAACGGGGAAGAAAGAGCAGCTGAAGTGACCCACAGAGGGGGCAGGGGTGCAGGCAGTGCACAAGATCACAGCGCTCTCCTTAGAAGCGAACGCTCCCTCTGCCCATCTCACATCTACAGAACAGCATCAGAGGCTCCCGGGGGTGATCGTGAAATGTGTAGCCTCTCCAGCAGTGTCGGGCGGGAGGTGATGCTGTGTGTGTGCGCAGGGAGGAAGGTAAGGAAGGGTTGAAGCAACACGAGGGCGGGGAGAGAAACATGGACGAAACAGAGGAATAGGGAAATTAGAGGGGTTAGAGCGGGCAGAGAACCATAGGCGCGAGAGAGGGCAGTACGGATGTGGGTTTCGCTGAAACCCACAGCCTTATGGAGCACGAGGGTTAACATTAAAAAAACAAGCATTTGCAATGCAACAGGTCTCGCATTTGTGAGAGTTAGAGCCATTGGCATTGTAAATGAAATAGTCTTTAAACCATGTGTCTTGGTTTGGAGTGGATGTATGTGGTGCGGAGTAGAATTGTGTGTGTTGTATGGGAATTGTTAGTTTTGGAATTGTGTGGTGTGGTTTGGGTTTGTGTAATGGAATTATGTGGCATGATGCACAGTGGAATTATGTGGATAGTAATTATGTGGTAGAGAGTGTACTGGAATTATGTGGAGTGTGATTGTGTGTGATGGAGTGTAATCATGTGGGTTGGTATTTTGTGTTGGGCAGTGGTATGAACTGGATTTTAATTATGTGGTGTGCTGTTGAATTTAGGGGCATGATGTGGAAATCTGTGGTGAGGATTGGATGTATGTAGTGTGTTGTGTAATTGTGTTATTGTGTTGAATTATGTGGTTTGTTGTTGAATTATGTGGTGTGGAATGGAAACGTGTAGAGTTGAGGTGCAGCACTGCCTAGAGTACTTATAATGAGGAATTACCACTTGGACCAGAAAAGCAGCTGTAGAACTGCCTAGAGGACTTAGAATGAGGAATTACTTACGGGACCAGAAAAGCAGCTGCAGCACTGTTTAGATGACTTATAATAAGGAATTACCAATGGAACCACAGAAGCAGCTAGCATCACTCTCTAGAGGCTTTAGAATGAGGAATTACCACTAGGACCAGAGACGCACCTGCAGCACTGTCTAGAGGACTTAGAATGAGGAATTACTAACAGGATCAAAGAAGCAGCAGCATTGGCTAGAGGAATTAAAAAGTGGGAGTTACCGACGGGACCAGAGAATCAGCTGCAGCACTGTGTAAAGGACTTAAAATGAGGAATTACCGATTGACTCAATTTAAATGCCTGCACTCTGTCTGTTTTACATAGAATAGATATGAAAGATGGACTTGAGTACGTGCTTGAGGAGAGAGACTAATTCGGAGCTGTACAACCCTATGCTTTCATTGGATACCAAGGAGAAGCAGGAGGGCTGAGAAAGGCGGTCGAGAGGGACGCAGGAAGTGGGAAGCAGGTGCTGCGAAGCGCCTAGTTCTTTAAGCAGCTGGTAAGCCACAAAAAAAGAAATAGTCCTCTTGCCGCTATTCTGGACCAGGGGAACTGGGTTAAAGTTTCAAAGTGCTCCCCCTGTGGCAACCCCCGAAACCCAAAAAAGTCCAGACACATGCCGATATCTAAAATGAAACTACCGTACGGTTTGCACAGCACAGGTAGGTGCAATAGGTCTTGCATTTGTGAGAGTTAAAGCTTGTTGCATTGTAAATGTGAATGTTTTTTACCTTTTTTTTGTTTTGGTGTTGAGTGGATGTATGTGGAGTGGAAATTTACAGCTTGCATTGGAATTGTTAGTTGTGGAAGTGTGTGGTAGAACTGTGAGGTGTGCAGTAGATTTGAGTAGTGGAATACTGGTGCATGGTGGATAGATAGGGGTGAGAGCTGCTCAGAATAAATATCCCATATTAGGATTTGTAGACACCAATTTATAGTGATGGTAAGATATGCTGACGTGAAGATACCCTAACATTAAGGAAGGTATGCCAATATCAAGATGAGTCAAAATGTGCCGATGTCAACATATGCCGTCATTAAGACATGTTGATTTTAATATACAGCAACATTACAATATGCTGTTGTTAAAGCTTGAAAATGTTGTAGTGCTGGCTCACGAATACACTACACACAACTAGATGCCTGTTTGTGTGTGTTTGCTTGGGTGTGAGTGTGTTTAGTTACACTGTTGATTTGTTATTTAGATGTATATTATCTTGCAAATATAGTGTATGCATGTTACCTTTTTTAATACTTATTAGGTACGTATCTATATTTGCATATTATACATGACGGACGGATGTAGATGGTTGTTGGAAGGATAGTGCGTGGGTGGCCCAATGCAGGGTGTTGGATGTTTGGAGGACAGTGGGAGGTGGATGGACAGAGGTGTTTGTTGGAAGGTTAATGAGTGGGTGGACGGATGGGCAGAGGTGTGTTCTGAAAGGATTGAGGGTAGGTGGATGGATGGATGGATGAGTGGGTGATTGGTTGGATAACAAAGACTGCAAATTACAACATAAAGCGGGTGTGTGTGTCTCAATATATACATCATTGGCAAAGTGAGATCCATTTTGACAATGTTTTGTTGCTAGCTCCGACACCTCCCTGAAAGCTTACGTTTGTCCCAAACACCATAAGTGAATGTATTGATTTGACAATTTATTTACTGCATCTTTGAGCAGGCGATGCCGGCCTTGTGCTTTTCCCACATGTTTTGCTGCCTACCATCTATTTTCTTTCTTAGTTCAAATACTACTGGTGCATTTACACACAAGTTGCTAGTCAGTGTTTTTTTTAATGGCAAGAATCTATCTGGGCTTTGAAGCTATGGAAAGTGGTTATTGTTGGCAGCAGACACTGGACTTAAATGCACTTTTTTTGATGGCTGGGAGAATAAGGGGTTTGTGATATGGGGGGCGATTACTGGACATAGGTGGTGGGGTTACACACTTCCAAAGGACAGAACAGTAGTCACAGCACCAGAGAGATTTCTTGAGAGCCTAATATATCACAGCCCGGCAGGGCTGGGGAAAGCAGTTGCTTTTGTGTGTTTGCTATGGTGCATAAGATAAATCCATAAAAATAAAAGTTACATACAAAGCTAATCCCATAAAACTGCAAATATAAATATGAGTGGATGGAATTGAGCAGAGGTTTGGTGTGGGCAGAAAAGAATCAGCAGCAGGGGCCAGTGGAGACGCTTAGAATGAAGGCAGCAAGAGGCCGGGGAAAGGAAGCAGCACAGGGGAGAGTAAAAAAAAAAAGAAAAGGCACCTGGGATATTGGTGGAATGTGTTTTAATGAAAAAAGACATTTCATATTATTACCAGAACTGCTGACTTTGGAACTGGGGAACTAGGCAAAAGTTTTGGCGCCGGTTCAACATCCTGTGATTCTTGGAAAATTACAATCTCTCCGTGCCTAAAAAAAAAAAAAAAAGAATGTGCCCCTGCGTAATGTAGCTGGTTGGTGCTCGTGTAAAGCGCTCCAATACCTTTAGGATGAGTTGGTCCTCTGAGTCACGGGAGCTCCCGTCATGCTCCGTGATTGAGGTGGGCGTGGCCGATCGCTGGCGGGCTTGCTCGACTGCGGGAAGGAGAAGGAGATGGTAGTGGCGGCGGTCCCTGCTTTGCGAGGCTATACGATCTTTTTCCAGGTTTCCTGATTAGCCTGGAATGGCCTAGATGTGCCGAGAGCGCATTTTCGATTCTTTAACTGCTGCTTCTGTTCTTCGGCTTGGACGCACAAGTTACTACTTGTGTAACGATATATCTGTAAGAGACATTAGTTAGTGATAGATTCCTTACCTTAGAATATCCCCAGGCGTCAGACTGGATCCGGAAAGTTTTTCGTTAGCAGTACCCCTGCGCGTCAGTAGGTGGCGTCGTGCGGCTCCGCGTCCGTCGCTGGCGTCGTAAGCGCCGAGATGACATCACGGATACTACTTAGGCGCCACCCATGCGCGCTGACGTCAGTTATGTACACGACTTTCCGCGCCAGAAACGCAGAGCCATGCAAGAAACTGACCATTGGTGCCATGAAACTAGGGCCCTGAAAGGAATGACCTTAACCCTAGAAATCAGTTCGCAGAACGGGGAGGATGGGTGGGGCGGTAAGGAATCTATCACTAACTAATGTCTCTTACAGATATATCGTTACACAAGTAGTAACTTGTGCATCTGAAAGAGACACGTTAGTGATAGATTCCTTACCTTACAATAGATACCCCAGCAATACCACCCCGGTGGTGGGTCTGCGAATAGATTACACCAGAAAGTCACGGAGAACAGAACGGCCAAAGAAGCCGTCTCTCCGGACTTGACTGTCAAGGCAGTAATGCTTGGTAAATGTGTGCAGCGAGGCCCACGTGGCTGCCTGACAAATATCCTGCAAGGGAACGCCGCGTCCCAAGGCAGTAGTGGCTGCTGTTGCCCTGGTAGAATGGGCACGCAGCCCCACAGGAGGCTCCTTCTTAGCCAACGAGTAACATGCTTTGATGCACAAAACGACCCACCGAGAGATGGTGCGTTTGTGCACGGCCCGACCTTTTTTGGCGCCCACGTAGCCAACAAAGAGCTGGTCATCCACCCGGAACTGTTGTGTGCGCTTTAGATAGAACGAGAGCGCACGTTTTGGGTCCAGACGATGGAGCCTCTCTTCCTCTTTTGAAGGATGCGGAGGCGGAAAGAAAGTGGGCAAAGTGATGGTCTGCCCGATGTGGAAGGGCGTGACAACCTTTGGCAAGAAAGAAGGACGGGTCCTTAAAACCACCTTGTCCGGATGAACAGAAAGGAAAGGAGGTTTAGAAGAAAGAGCCTGGAGCTCACTCACTCTTCTGGCAGAGGTGATAGCTACCAGGAAAGCCGTCTTGAGAGTAAGAAGACGTAAAGGACAGTTATGAAGGGGCTCAAAAGGAGCGCACATCAGATAGGTCAAGACAAGATTTAAGTCCCATTGAGGCATTATGAAAGGCACGGGAGGAAACGTGTGTGTAATGCCTTTGAGGAAACGGTTAACAACCGGGGACTTAAAGAGAGAAGGCTGATCTGGAAGCCTGAGAAAGGCGGAGATGGCCGAAAGATAACCTTTGACAGTGCCCAAAGCAGAGCCCTATTGGGCCAAGGAGAGTAGGAACAGAAGGACCTCAGAAAGAGGGGCAGAAAGGGGGATCCACTGACTTAGCTGTGCACCATGCCACAAATCTGTTCCACCTGCAGGCGTATACCGATTTAGTGGAGGGACGCCTGGCTGCCAGAATGACATCACAGACTTCAGGAGGCAAGTCAAATGGAATCAGCTGTCGTCGCTCAATCTCCACGCATGGAGGTGGAGGCTGGACAGGTTCGGGTGGAGGACCGTCCCCTGCTGCTGCGACAGAAGATCCTCCCGAAGAGGCAGGCGGATCGGGGGATCGATCGCCATGTTGAGTAGCTCGGGATACCAGTATCTTCGTGCCCAATCCGGAGCCACAAGGATGACTTGGGCTCGGTCGCGCCGAATCTTCTTCAGCACTCTGGGCAGAAGTGGTATAGGCGGAAAAGCATACAACAGACCGCAGCTCCACTCGCGACGAAAAGCGTCGCCGAGCGAGTGCCGCCTTGGAAATTCCAACGCGCAGAACTGATGACACTGCGCGTTCTCTTCGGTGGCGAATAGATCTAACCAAGGCTCTCCCCACTGCAGAAAGAGACCTTGCGCCACGTCCGAGTTCAGACGCCATTCGTGATCCATCAAGCACCGGCGGCTGAGTTCGTCCGCCCTGGCATTCAGAGAACCTGCCAGGTGTTGAACCACCAAGGTAATGCCTTGATGTTCCAGCCATGTCCAGAGGCGCAGAGCCTCCTGACATAGGGTCCACGACCCCACCCCGCCCTGTTTGTTGCAATACCACATGGCGGTGGTGTTGTCCATGAACACCTGCACCACACTTCCCCGGACAGAGGGAAGGAATGCCTTCAGTGCAAGCCGGATCGCCAGAAGCTCCAAAAGATTGATATGGAGCCGGGACTCCGCCGGAGACCAGAGGCCTCTGATCTCCGCCTCTCCCAAGTGGCCACCCCATCCCAGGAGGGACGCATCCGTCACCACAGTGTGCTCCGGTTGGGGAAGGGAGAGGGATCTGCCATTGACCCAATCACGATTCGTGAGCCACCACTGCAAATGTCGTGCAGTGCCCTTCGAGATCTGGACATGATCGGACAGGTTGCCCTGATGCTTCGCCCACTGGAACTTCAGGTCCCACTGCAGAGCCCGCATATGCCATCTGGCATGTTGCACCAGCAGGATGCAGGGTGCAGGAGGCCATCAGGCCCAGGAGCTGGAGTGTCATCCTGACTGACACCCAGGATAGAGGCTGAAAGATCGGAATCATAGCCTGAATATCCCGGACCAGCTGCTCGGGAGGATAAACCCGAAACAGCGTCGAATCCAGAACCGCTCCGATGAAGGGGAGCTTCTGAGAGGGACTCAGGTGCGACTTCGGCACATTGATGGAGAACCCCAGCAAATGCAGGAGGTCGGCCGTAGTCTGAAGGTGGGTGACAACTGCCTGGGGCGAGCCCGCCTTCAACAACCAGTCGTCGAGGTAGGGGAAGACTGACACCCCTGACCTGCGCAGATGAGCTGCGACCACCGTCATCACCTTCGTGAACACCAGAGGGGCGCTGGTGAGGCCGAAGGGGAGCAAGGCAAACTGAAAATGCTCCTGGCCTACCGTGAACCGCAGGTAACGCCGGTGGGCCGGCAGGACGGGGATGTGAAAATAGGCGTCCTGCAAATCCAACGCTACCATCCAGTCTCGAGGGCAGCCAAGACCTGAGCCAGAGTCAACATCTTGAACTTCTCCTTCCGGAGGAAGCGATTGACGTTCCTGAGGTCCAAGATGGGGCGCAAGCCCCCCTTGTCCTTCTTGGGGACCAGAAAGTAGTGGGAATAACAACCACTCCCTAATTCTGGCCCAGGAACACACTCGACGGCCCCCTTGGCCAAGAGGGCTGTGACTTCCTGCAGGAGAAGTGCCAAGTGGTCCCCCGACATGCGGTGGAACTGAGGTGGCATGGCTGGAGGGGTGGACTGAAAGGGAAGGGCGTAACCCTTGCAGATGATCTGCAACACCCACTTGTCCGATGTGATAGCATGCCAGTGGGGGAGATGATGGCGGACCCTGCCACCCACTGGCGTGGGGTGCCCCACAAAGCTTGTATTAGGAAGGTTTGGAGGTAGAAGCAGCGGGGGCGGACTGACTCCCACGCTGATTCCCAGACCCGCCCCTGCGGAAACCGCGTCCGTGGCCCCGCTGAGGCTGGTTCTGTACAGGCTTGCTGAAGGAACGTGCCTGGGCGCCCCTTCCGTGGCCACGAAAGGAACGAAAACCAGGAGTGGCTGGACTTCTCGTGGAAAGACCCAAGGACTTGGCCGTGGCCCGCAAGTCCTTAAAACGCTCCAGCGCACTGTCGGCTTTATCGCCAAACAGGCGAGTGCCATCAAAGGGCATGTCCATGAGTGAGCTTTGGACATCTGGCGAGAACCCAGTAGATCTCAACCAGGCGTGGCGACGAAGCGCCACAGTCGTGGAAATTGCTCTACCTAGTGAGTCCGCGGTGTCCAAACCACACCGAATGGCGAACTTAGCCGCATCTTTACCCTCGGCAACAGCTTGGGACAGCACAGCTTGGGTCTCCTCAGGACACTGATGCAACACCTGTGCAACTGTATCCCACACCGCGTGGGAATAGCGGCCCAATAGGCATGCGGTGTTCACCGACCGCAGCCACAAGCTGGCCGAAGAGAACAACCGCTTGTCGAACTGCTCCAGCTTCTTAGAGTCCTTATCCGGCGGAGCCGTGGGAAAGGCACTCTGGGACGTCGAAGCTTGGATGACCAGGCTCTCGGGCGTAGGATGAGTGGTCAGAAAGGTAGGGTCACCGGGCGCCGGGCGATGACGCCTGGCGACATTCTTATCCACAGGGGCCCCTGTGGCGGGCCGCGACCAAGTGCCCAGGAAGACGTCAGTGAGGGCGTCATTAAATGGCAAGGGCTCCGACGAAGTGGACGCCGTCTGGAGCACCTCAGTGAGGAGGTTAGTTTTGAGGGCCACCGTAGGGAGATCAAGGTTGAGAACCTCAGCTGCCCGACGGAGCACCATCGTGTAGGAGGTGCCCTCCTCCATGGTAGGCGGGGGAGAGGCAAACCCCGGGTCAGAGGAGACGTCGAGGTCGCCGGCATCCCCCAAATCGTCCGCCTAGTTCTGCTCAGAGTCACACTGACGAGCAAGAGGGTCCTCGGACCCCTCCCAGTCGTCCTCCACCTCCATCGCATGTGGCACAGATCGTGGCGGCAGGGAAGGAGAAGGGACAAACGGCGTCGGGAACGGCGCCGTGTCCCAATGCGGATCCCAGGTAGGAGCAAAATGGTCCTGGAACCTGGGCAAGGGCGGGACAAATGGCACCCATTGCGGCGCCGGAAGCGATGGACCATGTGGCGCCGGGGCCGGAGCCGACGGCGCAGGATCCTGTGGCGCCGAAGCTGGATCCGCCGGTGGCGCTGATGGCCCAACAGGATCCTGACACGGGGCCCGGGGGCGCACAGGCGGGAGCCCGAGGCCTAAAAAGGCAGTCCATGGTAGCAAGAAACTCTTGCACCTGTGCGGGAGTCGCCGACGGACCCGGGTAAGGTGGGTAGGCCGCTGGACTCTCGAGCTCCAAAGGAGCCGCAGGGGCAAAGCCCCTGTCCCCCTCGTCCGCATCCGGGGACCGATGGGGGGACGTCGGAGAGCGAACACGCTTCTTCGACTTCTTTTTGTGTCGTCTCTTACCTGAATCCGAGGGTGAAGACTTGGAGCCCGAGGAGCGAGGACTGTGGCCCTGCGAGCGTTCCCTGGAACGGCCCCTGGACCGGGAACGGCGCTTGGACGAGTGCCGGACCTCAAGCAGCTTCCGGTGCCGCTCCCTCAAGGACAGGACCGGGAGTCGTGGTCGGTCTCCAGGCAGTAGAGGCAGACATCGTGGGGGTCCGCCACCGACCTATTGCGACGGCAGGCCCCACAAGACTTAAATCCAGGCATCCCTACGTGCACCAAGGAAACCAAAGCTGACAGGAGACAGTCTCAAAAAAGGGTAGTCAAAAAGTGACTAAGGTACGTGCTCTAACCGGATCTGCGCTTACTGGCGCGGAAAAAGAAAGAACTGACGTCAGCGCGCATGGGTTGCGCCTAAGTAGTCTCCGTGACGTCATCTCGGCGCTTACGCCAGCGATGGACGCGGACCCGCACGACGCCACCTACTGACGCGCAGGGGTACTGCTAACGAAAAACTTTCCGGATCCAGTCTGACGCCTGGGGATATTCTAAGGTAAGGAATCTATCACTAACGTGTCTCTTTCAGATAGAATCTTTTCCGTTTACATGCTGGCAGGAAACGCTGCTTTCCCCGAGAGTCTGAGGAGGAGGAGGCGATAGGTTGGGAAGCCCGGAGTGATCTCTGCTAGCAGCGCTGCGGACATTTCTCACCTGAAAGGTTTAAAAAAGAGGAACATACAAGGCAGAAGATGTCAGATGCTGCGCTTGGGCTCTTAGAGGTTTGATGTTGCAGCCCTCTCTGTCTTCATTATTTCAGGTGAGATCAGGATCAGCGCGTCGAGAAGCTGCTTGCTACTTGTTACATTCTCAGTTTGGATACTTTTGTTGCAGATAATCATGTGATTTATGGGACATTACAACGGGAGTGCGCCTGCTCCTTCTGGCTTTTTCTAACTATGGCTTTGATATTTTACCTGGCATAAAGATTTTTGAGACTTTCAAGGCTAGTTTCACAGGGGCTGAGGCACGGAAGCGGCTCGGTTGGGCTTGTCTGGGCTGGGTGCGGCTTGTGTCTCCCTCATAAATATTTGTATATCTCTTGTATAAGGAGCAGCATCAAGCCTGAAAGGCTAATTAATATGAAAAGAATCTCCCGGGATACTACGGTAAAACCTCGCTTGATGGCAAACTCCGCAAGGGGGACGAGAACACGCCACAAGAGCAAGAGCCCATCCCTCAAGGAAGTCGAGCCTGGCCTGTTCAGTGGAACTGGCGGCCAGCGCAAAAATCAATCTAAGAAGTCGGCAGGCTTGTTTGGTTTTGGAGGTGCAGGACATCAAAAAAATCTTGAGAATCTGCAAGTTATGAATGCCCTTCAGGGCAGCGCAGGCCCTCAAATAACAATGCCCAATTCAACTTCTTTGGGAGATACGAGCCTCAGCGATAATCCTTCCCTCAGATCAGTTAATCAAGCCTCTCCACAATCCAATGATAATGACAAGTCTTTATCTTTATTACAAACAACAACAACAGAGGATCTCCCGGTGGTTAGACAATACATCTCTAGCCAGCCTACTACGGGACATAATGCAAAGGCTCAGGCTCAGTCCAATCTAGATAGCTTTGTTATTCCTAAACCTAAATCTAGTCTTATTCCCGAGCAGCAGGAGGTGGGGAGCTCCCAGCTCTGGGATTCATCCCTTTTTACGGCGGCAATAGAAACTGCAACAGCAACACCAGATAAGAGCTCGCTTCAAAGTTCAATTAGTCAGAGGCTGGATTCAACATCACTTGATTCAAGGAGTGTGGCTGTTCCGGAGGATTCTACTCATATTCTTCTTATTCAGATTTTAACTGAACTTAAAAATATGAAACTTTCTCAAGATGAAGCTCAGAAAAGGACGGAGTCACAATTAAACTCAATCCAGTCTCATGTTCAACAGCTTACATCTCGAGTTACAGAAGCGGAACAGCGCATATCCGGTCTCGAAGACTCAGCTCCTCTGCAAACAGATCAGATAATTAAACTGCAATTTGAGTTAGCAAATCTCCAGTCAAAGGTAGACGATGCGGAAAACCGCGCACGAAGATGTAATTTACGCATTACTGGAGTTACGGAAGGATTTGAAAAAGGGTAACCAATGGATAAAGTCATCACGGATTTGATCACCAAATATGTATGCCCAGACCTTAGTACCCAGAAGACGGACCTCAGGATCTTGCGTGCACATCGAGTTCCGGCAGTTCAATATCCGAATGCTAAGTATCCTAGAACAATTATTGTGAATTTTGGGGATTTCAGAATAAAGGAGAACATTCTAACCTGTGCGTTCCGTGATAAAGGGTATCAGACAAGTGACAATTTTTTGTTCAAAATCTTTTCAGACATGTCTGCTCATTCGGCTAGGCGGAGAAAAGAATTTAAAGGCATGATAAATGGTTTTCAACAAGCTGGGGCCCCTGCAGGACTAGTTCAACAGTCAAAGCTGAAAGTATTTTACAAAGGGAAAGTCCATATATTTCAATCAGCTCAAGAGGCACAGGAGCTCCTCTACTCTCTGCAACATCCAGGGAAGGCGGCCTCAAAATGACTTTTTGGTCATAGTCTAGTGAAATGTAGCTTATCCAAGTGATTTTTTTTTTGTGTTTTTGCTTCTTCCTTTTTGTGTGTTTAGATCGCCAGCGATTGGCTTACCACCTGGGTGCCATGTCACAGCTCCTTAATGTTGGGAGGTGGGAGGGGTCACATGGGGGAGTTGGGAGGGGTCTAGGTGCACGGGGGGGGTCGCCTCAGCGAGCCCCAGGCGGGGGAGGCTCCACGATGGAGGGGACCCATGGGAGCGGGGAGGAGGGGTTCACGAAGGGTAGGGGGAAGGGTGTGAGGGTCACGGAGGGCAGGGGGGTGAAAACATAAAATGTAGCGAATTTCTGATGGAAATGCAGAGGATCAAGAAACTATATTTTTCTATCTTATTCTTAATTGACTTCTAGACCATTAAAGATTATTTCCTGTAATGTGAACGGGTTTAATAATAGATTGAAGCGCCGCTCTATGTTGGCCTGGTTTAAAACCTTCCAAGCTGATATAATTTTTTTACAGGAGACTCATTACAAGGAGGGCACGCCTAGGGATAAAACCCCTGCCTTTGTTCAATATGAATTCTTTGCCTCTGCAAATGCGGCTATTAGAGGGGTTGCTATTTTAGTCAGCAAAAAGATACAGGGGGATATTATAATGGTTCAGAAGGACAATAACGCAAGATAGCTCTGGCTGCAAATGAAGATCTGCAACCAAATATTTAATTTTGTTAGTTTTTATGGTCCAATAGAAGACTCAACAGAGTCGCTCCAGTCATTATACGACTTTGCCACTGCTCAAATAGGATATCTGGTCATTGGAGGAGACTTCAATTTGTTAATTAATCCAGCTATTGACTCGTCACGACCCCAGAAATCTCAGTCTAAACCTAAATCTATCAGGCTATGTAGAGATCTACTATGTGATTTGAGGTTGGTTGACTGCTGGCGTGATGAATTCCCCAGTGAGAGGAAGTATACTTGCCACTCAAAGAGATATCATTCGTCCTCACGAATCGATTTTTTTCTCGTCTCACATGCTCTCTTAAGTACCAAATCTGAGATCATTGAAAATCCTTTTTCTGACCATGCGTTAATTTCGGTTCAATTTTCAATTCAAACTAAAGCCCAAAGTGAGTTTAGATGGTCAATTAGACAAATCTCTTCTAGTTGACGAGAATTGGGTGGCAAATATGCGTTCGCTTTTAGAGGATTTCTGGAAACGCAATAGAAACACGGCTTCAATTTTTGCAGTTGGGGGGCTCTGAAGGCTTTTTTTCGAGGGGAAGCAATTAATTATACTGCACACAAGAGAAGCAAAGAGAAGGAAGAAAAGCTGCAGCTCGAGAATCAGTTTTCTAGATTGACGGCCCAATATTTAGCAGCACCCTCTAGGGAAAATAAAATAAAGCTGCTTCAGTCTAAGTATAATCTACAAGAACTTTTCGTCTCCAAAGAAATTCTAGCACATGACGCAGTTTTACAGAAAAGATATGAGGAGAATGAGCACATAGGCAAATATTTAGCCTGGTCAGCAAAACGCAAGGTTAATCGGAATACTATTGAATTGATAAAGGACCCAGTTACTGGTAGATCTACTTCCCATCCTCAGGAAATTTCGGCTATTTTTTTGGATCACTATAAGAAGCTCTACTCTGATCCTTACAATAGCCCAGTAGAGGCAGCGGATGCCTGGCTTAACGGTATTAATTGCCCTTCATTGTCGCAGGCAAATAAAGATAGCTTAATCACAGAAATAACAGAAGAAGAAATAAAAAACGCTGAGATGTCTTCACCCTCTGGGAAAGCATGCGGATGTGATGGGATCCCTATAGAGTTTTATAAGCTTTTTTTACCTCAGCTCAGCCCTGTTTTGGAGCTTTTATTTAATGGAATTTTGGAAGGCGAAATGACCCCAGCTTCATTCACGCAAGCTGTGGTAGTTAGCTTCGTTAAAAAAGGCAAAGCAGAGGAGGAGGTTAATTCTTATCGTCCAATAAGCCTGCTAAACAACGACTATAAGACTTTTCAAAGATTCTGGCGAATCGTTTATCTCTAGTCTCTACCTTTCTTGTACATCATGACCAGAATGGGTTTATCCCAGGTAGACTTTTAGCTACTAACTCATTATTTGTGCCAAGCGATTGATTATTTTAATACCAATAAGACGAACGCAGTCATTATGATGTTGGACACAGAGAAAGCGTTCGACAGAGTTCAGTGGAACGTTCTTTTTGCAATCTTAAATAAACTGGCGCTTCCATCTGAGCTCTGTCGAGCGATAAGTAACCTATACCTAGGTGCTCAGGCGTCCATAGTGATAAATGGCAAAAAAGCGGGCATGATTTCCATCAGCCGGGGGACGCGGCAAGGCTGCCCCCTTTCTCCAATACTGTTTTCCTTGTTTTTGGAGCCGCTAGCCAGTGCAATAAGGCAAGATCATTCTATTCTACCCCCTATTCCAGGTGCTGCCAAGTTGAAGCTGTTCGCCGATGACATGGCTTTGTACTTGGCAGCCGAGGAAGATAATATCAGACTTGCCTTGGCTAACATAAGTGAATTTACAGTTATTAGGGGTTATAAAATCAATCAAGCAAAATCAGAGGCACTTCTTTTCAACTGCTCACCAGCTGTCTTACCCCTTCGATGCAGGGACAATATCTCAGGTACCACTCTATAAGGTATCTGGGAATATTTGTTTCATCACACTTGGAAGATCCGTTTTCGCTTAATTATATTCCTACATTTAATAAAATGCAAAACTTGCTTTCTCAATGGAAGGATCTCCCTTTGACTATTATGGGCAGAGTAGCTCTTATTAAAATGAATATACTCCCCCTGTTCTTATTCTTATTTTCTAATTTGATGGTTAGAGTACCTCAGTCTTTTTTTGAGCAAATTAATTCAGAATTGAGATTGTTTATTTGGCAGGGTAAAAAAACCTAGATTAAAGTTAGAAACTTTGCAATTAGTAGTCATAGATGGGGGTCTAGCGTTTCCCAACATACGTTTATACTACCAAGCTTCATTGATCAACTGGCTTAATTATAACAACTTGGTAGAAATGTCATCCGCAAAATTTTTTCTTGAATTAATGTTAGGGGAAATGGAGATTGCTTTAGCACCGTTTTTACGAATTCCGAAGCTTCCAAAGAGATCGCGAAATAAATTTTCTAAATTAGTGGCTTTTCAATTCCAGAGGATCTGGGAGACATTTAATATCCCTTGGTTACATCCACAGTTGAGATTAGTGGAATGCCTCCCTCTCGGTCTACACGTGTCCACTCGGACTTGTGATCTCTGGGCTAAATTTGGTTTCTCCAAGCTTCAGGATTTTTTTTTAAATGATAGATTTAGAACTTGGCAGGAAATTAGATCGCTGAACAACAACATCAAGACAGACGTCTCTTTTTTTTAGTCACTTTCAGATAAATAAGTTTTGTGTGGTTTTGAGCAATTTGGTTAATTCGAAAGGGTTACTATTAAGTAAAGCTCATTTTATACTGAAAATTCGGGGAATTGGGAATTGGTACAAGCTGCTCAAATCTACGCAGAACGATCAAATAGTTCTAACCCATTTGGAAAAACTTTCTCAATCAATTGATTATCGTCTCAATCTTCAGCAATGGCGTTTTTTTAATAAAATGAGCTGTAAGGCAGTGAGAGCAGCTAACTTAAGGAGGATGGCCTTTTTTAGTAAATGGCAGATTTATTTTACTCCGGCCAAACTTAATAAAATCTACCTTGCAGTTAATCCTTGCTGCTTTAGAGGCTGCCAGGTTCTAGGAGATTGGCGACATGTGGGATTTACTTGAACTAAAATGGCAAGCTTCTGGGAAAATGTTTTTTCAGAAGTAACAAGACTATTGGCAATAGATCTCCCCTTAAAGGCTTCCACAGCTCTCTTAGGTTTAGCTGATGCTCAGAGCCTCTTAACATTATCTCAACGTCAATTTATTTTTATCGCTCCTTTGGTAGCAAGATCATTAATTTTGGCAAATTGGAAATCAGCAATAATCCCAACTCTCTCCCAATGGATACATAAACTGAATAAAATTTTTTATCGGAAACCATGTATGCAGGGAGAGTTGGTTCTATGGTTAAAGTAAATAGAATATGGAAAGAATGGAAATAATTGAAATTTTCTAGTTTGATGAGATGTGTAATTTTTAAGAGTTTTCTATGCCTATTATATTCATTATGCATAGCATGTATCTTGATTCTTGTAATTAATTGGTGTACTTTATGGAAGAAGTATTATTAAATGTTTTGTATGCTACATTTAAAATAACAATTAAAAAAAACCTTTAGGGTGAGTTTGCGCTATGTAAAAATGCAAAAAGGTAAATCTTTCGGATGAACAAATTGAGTTAATACTTGTTGGACCAGGAAGGAGAAGGTTCTTTTCAGGGAGACTTGTTGCACGGACAGGCAGAGAGACGCATGGCATGGGAGCGGAAAGGTTTATATTAGATAGAGGGTGTGAATAGGTGAAAAGATGCGTGGGTGGACACTTGGACCGGAGGGTCAGGTGGAAGGATGGATTTACTCACTGATTAAATGGTATAGCCAATGGGCAGATGGGCATAAGAATAGATAGGTGCGGGTGGATGAATGATGGTTTGAGTGATAAATGGGTGAATAAGGCGTGGTGAGTGAATGGATTTTTAGATAGGTGTGTAGGTTGACAGGCAAGTGGAGCGATTAAGCATTGGGTGGGTGGATGACTAGCCGATAGATTTATTCACAAATTATTTGGTGGACAAGTGAATGGATGGATTCATAGATTGATAAATAGGTGGCAAGTCAGATGGAGAAATGAAAAGATAGGTGGTAGAATGGATAGAAGACACATTGATTTATTAAACGCAGGTGTACAGACGGACGGGTGAATGGATCGATTCATACAAGGATAAGCTTGCAGATAGATGAAAACATAGGTGAGCAAGTCAGAAGATTGAATGGTTGAATAGTTAGATAGACATACACCTCGGCCAGATTCCACCTGGGAAGTTCTGTATACGTGCTTGGGCCATGGTGACGTCTAAAGCACAATGTTTTAGTCCTTCTCAGGTGGGAAGTGTGCTTCCAAGATTTTACACTGATGAATTCTCCTAGGATAATGAGATCGCAAAACAACTTCACCCTTAAAACACGTACATACATGATTTAAATTTAAAAAAAACGCACAGTGGATTCGGATGCATGGCTTTGTGCTGTTTTCCAGGGCCACTACTGTGAAGCTAGCCTTTATGTCCCCCATGTAAATACATATATTAAACAATTATAGCATACACCTTTCAACAATTTAAACGTTAACATTAAAAATAGGAACAAGGTTGGCTTAAAGTGAGGATTACGTAGCGCAGCACTAGTAAAGGGAAGCCCCGGACAGGTTTGGGTTTCAGGGCGGAAACAGGAAGGAAAAAGAGTGTGTTATTTACAGACTTTTGAAATTTTGCACCAAGCAAGGATTACCATCCTGACCGAATTTAGCGTTACAGAATAATTGGCAACGTAACGAAAGTACACTTTTTATATCGCAAGAGCCTCTTAGAAGGTAGGCTATTCAGCAGACACGTGGACTTCAGTAGTAGAAGTTTATGGTTGGCTGTGAAGCGGGTGAGGGGGTCTGAAAGCATGACAAAAATGGAGCACGGCGCTATAAATCCGGCCATACCGGTAATTTACACAAGCCAAGGCTTTCCTCAGGAGTGCTGGCCCATTAATGTTCCGAGGGGGGTCTCCCGAGGGAAAGCACAGGCCCTTCTGGCCAGTATACACCGAGAACAGCCGGGGCCTGGCAGGCATTCACCCACCGGACTTTAAGCACAGCCAATCCAGTGGAGCGGAGGAGAGGGATCCATGGGACCGGTCCCCCAACGCTGAAAGAGTGCGCTGTTCACACACAGCAGACTGACAAACACATAGAGCACACACACAGCAGACACCCACCCGAACAGCAGACACACCACACACAGCAGACACCAACCGACCCACTTACCCACACAATAGACACCCACCCACCCACACAGCAGACACCCACTCATCCACACAGCAGACACCCACTCATCCACACAGCAGACACCCACTCATCCACACAGCAGACACCCACCCATCCACACAGCAAACACACCGCACACAGTAGACAGACACCCTCTGCCCGAGAGGATTTCACACATCCCAGCCAATCTGTTCTGCGGCCTGGAGGGGCCACCCTCCCCGCTGCCGGAGCTGTGGGTGAGGCGCGTAGGAAGAGCCCAGGGCCTGTTGCCAATGCAGGGGTCTGAGGATGCCGCCCAGCTGGGCACTTACACATAAATCTGATGGTTATAAAACACACAGACGGCCGCCGTGCAAGTGACAAATAGCACCGGACCTGCCTTGCAATGTAAACCCACAGGCACAGCACTTCCATAAACAGGCAATGTAATTGCGGCGCCGACCACTCGGTTCAAATGTGAACAATAGTGCTGTATAGCTGACGCCTTAGGAACTGGGTTAAAGTTTTGGCGTGCTCTCCCCATCCTAACCAAAGAAAATTAAAAGACTGAGGAATGCCAATTTAAACAAGCATTTGCAATGCAATCGGTCTCGCCGTTGGGACCTTATATGTATTTAGCTATGTAGCACATTAGCCTGGGTGCTTTGGCCAAAAGAACCACAACATCGCCTTAACGTATAGACAAGTGGTCCCCCGAGAGATGTTGCGCTGTGGGTGGCATATCTGGAGGATAAGAAGGGTAGGGAGTAACCTTAACCCACGATCTGGGGCACCCAATGATTTGAAGTAAAGCCTCTACATCTGGGGAGGTTCGACCTGCAACCGTACGATCCTGAATCGTCAAGATCGAATTAAAGGGGTTTTACTGCGGCTGCAGCAGGAGGAGCTGAGGACTGGCTGAAACGTTGCCCTTGGGGACATGAACACTGATGGCCTGCTCCACAACCTCGTCCTCTAAAGGACCGGGCTGTCTGCTGAGACTAATATTACCTGTCTTTGCATGAAGCCCCTTCCAAAGCCTTGAAAAGGGTGCGGTTGGTGGGAGAAGTGCAGAGTTTGTGTGGCTAAGCCCAAGAATAAGACAGTAGCAATTTACTGTCCTTGACCTTTTAAGGGCTGAGTCCGACTTTGCCCAAAAAGCTTAGAGCCATCAAAGGGCATATCCATCAATGACTGTTGCACTTCTGAGGAAAATCCAAGCATGGCATCTTAGCCCCAAGCTAGTACCAATTGCTCTACTAAGACAAACAGTGGTGTCTGAGCCTGATTTAATAGAATACTTTGCAGCACCCTGAGATTCTACAGAATCTGCTGGAAGAAGATCAGACACCCTAACCCATAAAGAATATGAATATCTCCCCAGAAGACACAACATTAACTAACGTAAGGGCCAGACTAGTCGATAAAAAGACCTGTGCACGTGCTTCCATTCTCTTCGACTCACTATCGGGTGAGTCATTGGAAGTGTATTAGGGTTGATACTACCGGTAGAAGCCTGTACCACAAAGCTTACCGGGGTTGGGTGCTGCAATAAATCCCTGGAGCTGGCCTATGGTGTCTTGCAACCTATTAGTCAATGGGCAAGATCCTGATTTTGCCCAGGAACACACTGGAACTTCATCGATGCCTTATTAAAGGGCAACATTGGCTCCTGGGAAGACTGAACCGTGTTTAAAATCTATGTCATGAGTGCTGTTTTTACGTCTTGAGTAGGTAGCACAAGGCCCAAGACCCCTGCTGCCCTCCATATTACTGTGGCGAAAAAAGTGTCTCCACAGTGCCCAATGCAGGGTTAGGTAATGTCAATCCAATATCAGGTGAGGTATCTAACCCACTAGCATCTCTTAGGTCATCCAAAATAGCACCCTGAGAACAAAAAGGTTGATTTTATTCATCAATGGAGAATTACGCCCCACCTGTAACTGGCTATGACTGGGCATTAGCTCTTGGCCTAGGTGGAGGAGCATATCCGACATACAGGTGGATCTTAAACTGGCATAGATGACGTCAGCGACTGCCTTATTATTGAGGCCTATGGCGCTAGATAAGGCAACTGTGATGCTGAATGTGGCACTGAGGATATAGCTAAATGTGTCGTCAGTATCTATTCAAATGAACCGGAGCTGGGGTCATGATGCGGTCAAGAGAGACAGCTGGCGAGGTCGGGTCTGCCAACAGTTGTCCAGCTAGAGGCCTCCTCACATCCATTATGCCGGGAGGTGCACCAGAGGGATCCGATATGACACCAATTTTTTTTTTATATCCATCTGCAGCTGAAAGAGAATGTAGTCATTGCAGGTTCCGCAATGGGGAGCAAAGTTTCCCAAACTGTGGCTCATAACCCACTGGTGGGTTGCAAAACAAATTTTGGTGGGTCATGAAAGTCGTGGTCTATATGCATGAAATATTTAAAATGATTAACCCAGTTTTTGCCCCAGTGCAAAGATGCTGAACTGTGCCCCAAAGTCCAGTTTTAAAACTAGCCCATGCAAGTATTCCGAAGTAAGACTCTTGGTGAACCTTCCAGTATTTGTTGTTGCTATTTCTTTACTTCACAAAGCTATATCAACAAAGAATGTACTCACTATACATGATCATACACAACCATTCCACTTGTGTATGACTTTCACACATAATGTGAGAAAAATGGATGTGGCCTAATGGCCAGAACCACCAACTTCGGATCTGGGTAACCAGGTTCGAGTTCAAACGTTGGCTCAACATCCTTTGATTCTGGGCAAATAACTTGATCTCCTGTGTTTGAACTAAAATAAACCTGACTTTGTGTAATGTAATCTGGTGCTCATCTAAAACACTTCAATGATCATGGACCATGTTAGTGTTATGTAAAACTGATATATATATATATATATTCACTGAAAAAAACCACAGGTTTCAGGGACGTTACAGTTAGGAATTGGCATTTAAAAAAACCTTAGAAATTCACAGAAAAAAACAAAGGTTACAGAGACGTTATAGTGAGGCTGATATTTTCCTCCTACAAAACCAGAGAAATTCAGCCGTTATAGTTAGCTGAACTAACTATAACTCATGCTCCCGCAATGCACTGCTGATGACGCCACATATTACATCACTCATGACATGGTCAGTGCCGGGGGCCTAATTAAATTAAGCGCAGGTACCCGCGCTTCGTGTTTAAAAACATTTTCAGCCGGATTCGCAGATACAACGCGAATCCCGACGAAAATAAAAAATAAAAATGCTTTTTTGGCCCTGGGGGTCCCTGTGGAACCCCTTGAGCAGGCCTAGGGGGTCAGGGTGTTTCTACCCTGTCCCCTTTTCTTAATTTTTTACTTTTTTTACCTTTTTCCTTGTGACTCGATTCAACCGAGTCACAAGATGGCTGCCAACACTTCCTGGTTTGAAGTGTTGGCAGCCAATCAGATCTCAGGCACGAGAAAGGGAGGGTTCGCGGATCCTCCGCGGCCATATTTGTATATCTGAGAAATGTTTACATTTCTCAGGAACTACTAAACGGATTTACACCATTTAACAAAAAGAGTGCACTCTGGACCAAGAGCTACCTTTTTGCCAAATTTGGTGTAATTCCGTTCAGCAGTTCGGGCTGTAGTAACGTCAACAGTTTCCTATGGAAATGAACATGGAGGAAAAGAGTTTTGGGACCCCTCCCTTTTTCTCGGCCCCTGCTTGACGGATCACCCCAAAATTTTCAAGACAGCAGCTAAAGTGAGTGGGCCATTAGTTTTGAAATGTTCACGAAGATTCGTCAAACGACGCCAAAGATATTGGCAAAAGAAAAAACGCTTTTTGAATAGAAACAAGGTCCTAGCTATAACAACCTACTGGTGACCGCCAGTAGGTAATATTAATAAATATATATATATATATATTCACTGAAAAAAACCATAGGTTTCAGACATGTTATAGTTAGGAATTAGCATTTAAAAAACCTTACAAATTCACTGAAAAAACCATAGGTTTCAGACACGTTATAGTTAGAAATTTGCATTTAAAAAACCTTTGAAATTCACTGAAAAAACCATAGGTTTCAGACACGTTATAGTTAGAAATTTGCATTTAAAAAACCTTACAAATTCACTGAAAAAATCATAGGTTTTAGGGACAGTTATAGTTAGTTGGACATTGCACTCGTACAAAACCCGTGAAATTCCCCCGTTATAGTTAGTTCAGCTAACTATAACTCGCGCCCCCGCAATGCACTGCTGATGACGTCACATATTACATCACTCATGACATGGTCAGTGACATCACTGATGACATCTCAAATGACATCACTGATGACATCATCCAGTGACTGTGTGTTTCTGTAAAGTTTAAATATTTTTAATATATATAGGGAAAGGCGTATTGAAGAATGAGTGGGTGTATAAGGATTAGTTACCTGTAATCCTAGTTCTCTTCCAGGGGTATCCTCATCAAAGTCATAAGCACATGAATATTCCCGCCCATGCGCGGGACCCCGGAAACACATTACATATATGTGAAAACCATATATGTAGCTCTATATATATATCCATATATATATAAAAAACACACAATGTAGCCTCCCATAAACATGCTGAGCAATGTTGTAATGAATTCTCTTGCACATAAACATATTCCAATAACGCAGGGAGAAATAAACTTTTGAAAACTGCTTTAATACATAGCAGACAACACAATCCTGCGAGGAATAATGAAGAAAACATTGCCAGCACATAGGCTGCATTGTGGAAACATTAGTGTAGAAAGCTGAAAAGCTAACCCACAACCACTCAGATAAACTGGCACCGTGCCTTTAAGGCAGCCATGACCCCTAGCTTCCCATCATGCCTCAGGGGTGACAGTTAGGTCAGTTGTTCTTTGCGGATATCCGCAGACCTTTTTTCAAAGAGATGTATGAATCATGTTCACTTGCCCGGGGAGGCGGGTGGGTTGCTTATGACTTTGATGAGGATACCCCTGGAAGAGAACTAGGATTACAGGTAAGTAACTAATCCTTCTCTTCCAGGGGATCCTCATCAATAGTCATAAGCACATGAATAGAATATCAAGCCCATCCCCTCATCCTGCGGGCAAGTAAACAGAGTACCATCAAGATACATAGATGCCATAAGGCTTATACAGACTCCAATAGGTTAGCACTGGAACAGATTCCTCAAGGAGGCCTGGCCCACTTGTGTATCTGCTCTGGAGTCAGAATCCAGACAGTAATGTCTGGTAAATGTATGGACCGATTTCCAAGTTGCCGCCTTGCAAATCTCGGCCATCGGTACATTATGTAAGAATGCAATTGTAGCAGCCTTATCCCTAGTAGAATGAGCTTTAGGGGAGACAAACAGAGGCTTATTTGCAATCTGGTATGCCAACTTTATACAAGATACTATCCATCTTGAAATGGATCTTTTAGAAGTTGGGAAGCCTTTTCTAACAGAACCATAGTTTATAAACAATTGATCTGCTTTTCTAATGGATTTCGTTGCATCCAAATAGAATTTGAGAACCCTCTTGAGGTCTAGCGAATGAAGAGACCTTTCCGCTGGTGTGGATGGATTGGGAAAGAAAGAGGGTAGAGAAATTGTCTGATTAACATGGAACTCTGACACCACCTTAGGTAGGAAGGAAGGGTGAGTTCGCATAACCACCCTATTATGGTGGAAGACCGTATAGGGTTCTTTAGAGCAGAGTGCTTGTATCTCACTCACTCTGCGTGCTGATGTAATTGCTACTAGAAAAGCTACTTTCCAAGAAAGGTGTTGCAATGTAGACTTATGAATGGGTTCAAATGGAGGTCCCATCAATTTAGACAATACCAAATTCAACTCCCAAGGAGGAGAAGGAGGTCGAACAGGGGGATAAACCTTTTTCAACCCCTGTAGGAAGTCCTTGACCACCTGAAGTTGAAAGAAAGAAGGCTGGTTAGGTGATTTACGATATGCTGTGATAGCCGCCAAATGCACTTTAATGGAAGAATATTTCAAACCAGATTTGGCCAAATGTAGCAAATACGGCAAGATTACCTCCTCTTGCCCGTTAATTGGACTCCAATCATTACTGATACACCACAAGTAAAACCTCTTCCACTTTAGAGAGTATGAGGATCTTGTGGAAGGTCTCCTTGACTCCCTTAAAATGTCCATGCAGTCCTGAGGGAGGTTCAAATGTCCGTACTGCAGGACTTCAGGAGCCATGCTGTCAAGCTGAGCGAGGGAAGGCTGGGGTGCAGAATTTTCCCTCCCATCTAGGTGAGAAGGTCCGGCCTGCACGGAAGTCTCCGATGAGGGCGAACCGAGAGTTGCAAAAGGTCCGGATACCACCATTGGCGAGGCCAGTCCGGTGCTATGAGTATCATCCTCATTCTGGATCGTAGAAGTTTGGCCACCACCTTCGGAATTAGAGGGAGGGGTGGAAAGGCGTATGCAAACGTCCCTGACCACTCTATCAAAAGAGCATTCCCTCTCGTTCCTGGTCGGTAAAACCTGGATGCGAAGGCGTGGCATTTTCTGTTTTGATCGTCTGCAAAAAGGTCGATGGAAGGATGACCCCATTGATGAAAGATTTCTGCCACCACTTTGTCGTTGAGCACCCAGTCTTCTTGCTCTTGGAAGTGACGACTGAGGGCGTCTGCTCGCACGTTCTGCTCTCCCGGCAGATGGATTGCCGTGATCGATAGGTTCCTGGCTAGCAGCCAGTGCCAGATTGCCTGGGATTCGAGAGACAGAGGGCGAGAGCGAGTTCCACCTTGTTTGTTCAGGTAATACATGGTGGTTGTATTGACCGTTTGCACTAGGATCGATCCGATCTGAATTGACGGTTGAAAAGCTTTGAGGGCTAAATGAACTGCCCGCAGTTCCAGCATATTGATGTGATATGTCTGTTCTCTGCTGGTCCATCTGCCCTGAGTTTGCAGATGACCCAGGTGCGCTCCCCAGCCCTGAAGTGAAGCATCCGTGATCAGAGATTGTTCTGGCAGAGGCTGATGAAAAGGAACTCCCACCAGTAGGTTCTGTGGTTGCAGCCACCAGAGAATGGACTTCTTTGCTGCAGGAGAGAGGACAATCCGGTCGTTCCACTGACCCGAGGATTGATTCCATTTGTCCTCGAGATCTTGTTGTAACGGTCTCATCCTCAATCTGGCGTTGGGTATGAGAAAAATGCACGAGGCCATCGACCCCAGTAGAGAAGCCACCTGTCTTACTGATGGCTGATAAGCCTGAAAGATGATGTTGCCCTTGTCTTTCATTGATGACAATCTCTCCTCCGAAGGAAACACTTTTCCGAGGTCGGAGTTGAGGTTGGCGCCCAGATAGTGGAGTGATTGAGTTGGGCGAAGGATCGACTTGTCCAGGTTGACATGCAGGCCTAAGCGCTGAAGTAGATCTAGGCAGGCACGAAGATGTTCCTGCACCATTTGAGGAGAGGATCCCTTCAGCAGCCAGTCGTCCAGGTATGGATATACGAACAGGCCTTGGCGATGTAATGCTGCCGCTACCACTGCCATGCACTTGGTGAATACCCTCGGAGCTGATTTTAGGCCGAAGGGTAAGACTTTGAACTGGTAATGTCTTGTTCCCACCGTGAATCGCAAGAACTTGCGATGTCGTGCTGTGATTGGGATGTGAAAATACGCATCTTGTAGATCCACCGAACACATCCAATCGCCTTTCCTTAGATGTGGAAATATTTGGTGGAGCGCCAACATCCGAAACTTTTCCTTTTTGATGGACTTGTTCAGAGAACGTAGGTCCAGAATTGGTCTGAACTTGTTCGGTTGATCTTTTTTCTGAACAAGGAAGTATCGTGAGTACACTCCCTTTCCTCTCTGCGCTTGAGGGACCTCTTCTAGTGCTTGTTTCTTGAGAAGGGTCAACACTTCCTGACGCAGGAGGTCTATATGTAGATGACGAGATTTCACAGGAGGAATGTCTCTTGGGGACGTCCAAAAACGTAGTGTGTACCCATTTTTTGTATATTTAGCACCCACTGATCTTTGGTTATGTTGCGCCACTCTTGAATGTAACTTGAGATACTTCCTCCCACTGGAGTGTGCAACGGTGCTAGAGGAAGCAGAGACTCATTGCTTCCCTGGAGTTTTTGATGTAGAGGAGGACTGCTGTTGATGTCCTCCTCTTCCTCTCGAGGAACGGCGGCCTTGATACTGGGATTTGCCCTGTTTGTTTTGTGACCATTGAGGGGTTTGAACCCTCTGCTGGTAACTTTTCCGATTGTAGGTCCGGTACCTCTTCCTAAACTCCTTTTTCTTTTCTAGGCCCACCGCCTTTAAGGTGTCCAACTCAGCCTTCATCCTCGCCATTTCTTCATCTGTGTGAGCACCAAACAGTGAAGTGCCAGAAAAAGGGAGATTCAGGATGCGTTGTTGTGCTTCTGGTTTTAACGCTGTGAGGCGCAGCCAGGAAGATCGTCGTGCACAGATGCCATGTGCATACGAGTGAGCCGCCAGGGACGCACCATCTGCTGCAGTGCTGATTACCTGATTAGCAACCAGAGCACCTTCGTGAAGGATTTCAGAAAAGTCCTGCTGATCCTCCTTTGGGAGTCTGTCCTTGAAGCGCTCCAGTGAGTAACATAATGATCTGTCATAACGACCAAGCAGAGCCGCAGCGTTGGACACTTGCAGAGAAGACGCTGCAGAACCACAAGCCTTCCGTCCCCAAGAGTCTTGTGCTCTACTCTCTTTATCCGGAGGAGCGGAGGAGGAAGATGCAACCGCATGCGTCTTTTTCGCTGCTGCAATTATAACAGAGTCCGGAGGTGGATCTGATCTAAGAAAAAGAGGATCCGATGCAGCTGGCTTGTATTTTTTAATAATCCGAGCTGGAGCTGCTTTAGTCGATGCTGGTGTAAGGAAGAGATCCATTACCGGCTCGATGATGCCTGGGACCAAAGGAAGTAATGGTCTAGTCGCAGACCTTTGGTGGAGAGTCTCAAAAATGATGGACTTGGTTGTCTGAGGAGCTGACATAGTGATGCCCAGCTTCTGAGCCCCTCTGTTGAGAACATCATAGAAAGTGTTCACATCATCAATAGGCGACACTCTGGAGGGAGGACTATCCGTCAGGGTAGGTGAGTAATCCCTTTGGATGAATGTGTCGAAGAGGAAGACCAAGATGGTGTACGCCGCCTCTTGCGATGTCCCTGAGACGACCTGCGTTCAGGGGATCTGCCTCGGTGTTCCCTAGCCCGAGTGGTGGGTGATTTGTCCACTTCCTGCACAAGACGCTGTCATGGTGATCTGTGCCGCGGACTGGAGTAGGTCGTAGGTCGTTGAGCGTGACCTGTGGACCCCGTCTGCCAATGATGTAGTGGTTGAAGCCATCTGGGAGAGAGATGGATGGAAGGAGAGTGCTGTCTCCTTGGAGAACCTCCTGGCGGTGCTTTTGTAGGCTCCTGTGAGTGAACAGAAGCACTGCGTGATGACGCAACCGTCTGGGGTGAGCTCCGGATGGAGTGAGAGGACTCTCTGCGGCTTCTGGAGCGTGATCGGCGTCTGGATGAGCGATGTGACGTCGATGGGGTGTGTCTCGACGTCGACCTGCTCTGTGTCACCATCACTGGTAAAATTCTCTTCGACGTCGACCTCTCAGTGTGCCTAGACCTCGCCTTCGACGTTGAGCGTGGAGACCTCAACGATGAACGGGTAGACGGAGAAAACCTTCTCGACGTCGATCTTTCTCTCGACGTTGATCTTCTCGCCGTCGACGGAGACCACCGTCTCAACGTCGATCTTTCTCTCGACGCTGACCTTCTCGCCGTCGACGGAGACCGCCGTCTCGACGTCGAACAACGTCTGGTATATTTTACCTTTGGTCTTGACGCCGAATACCTCGCCGTCGGAGAGGATCTTGCCTTCGACGTCGAACGCCTTCAAGGCGACGGCGGAGGCGACGAGTGTCTATCCTCAGGTGACGAGGTGTGTCTCGACATCGACTGCCGTCTGGGTGACGTCGACTGAGATCTTTGCTTCGACGCCGACCGATGGAGACCCTGCGACGGCGGAGCCTGCCTCGACTTCGAACGCCGCATCGACGGCGACGACGGAGACCTGTCTCTCGACGCTGGGCGAGCCCGCACCAACGGAGAGCGACTCCTCGACGCCGATCGTCGCCCGGTTGACGACGGCGGAGGATTCGATGTACCTTTCTTCGACGACGACCGGTGTTCTCTCGACGGCGAGCCCGCCGTCGATGGTCTTCTCGTCGACGTTTTTGCTGCCGATGAAGGGAATTGAGGCGCCGAGCCCGACGCCGATGGAGAGCATACTGGAATCTTACTTGTAGATAAGCTCTCTTTCCTCTTCTTCATCGGAGTCTTGTCTTTAGAAGGTGATTTTCTCTTCTCAGCTAATCCATGGAGACAAATCCTTTCTCTGTCCTTTAAAGTTCTGTTGGACAGCAGCTTGCAATGCTGGCAGGATTTAGGATTATGCTCAGAAGGAAGGCATAGAATACAGACAGGGTGGAAGTCTGATTTGGCCTTCTTCTTGCCACAGGAAGGACAAGAGTCAAAAAGAGAGGGCATTCTGTTGTAAAATAATGCTCAACTCTCTAAAAAAACAGTAGAAAATACTTTAACACCAAAAAGATGTCGAAGTAAGAGCTTTTATCAAAAATTGTAGAGTTTTCTGACAGAAAATCAGAAAAAAAGGTAGAGCTGAAGTAACCAGGGTCCTGACAGAAGGAGCCGGAAAGAACAACTGACCTAACTGTCACCCCTGAGGCATGATGGGAAGCTAGGGGTCATGGCTGCCTTAAAGGCACGGTGCCAGTTTATCTGAGTGTTTATGTGGGTTAGCTTTTCAGCTTTCTACACTGTTTCCACAATGCAGCCTATGTGCCGACAATGTTTTCTTCATTATTCCTCGCAGGATTGTGTTGTCTGCTATGTATTAAAGCAGTTTTCAAAAGTTTATTTCTCCCTGCGTTATTGGAATATGTTTATGTGCAAGAGAATTCATTACAACATTGCTCAGCATGTTTATGGGAGGCTACATTGTGTGTTTTTTATATATATATGGATATATATATAGAGCTACATATATGGTTTTCACATATATGTAATGTGTTTCCGGGGTCCCGCGCATGGGCGGGAATATTCATGTGCTTAGGACTATTGATGAGGATCCCCTGGAAGAGAAGTGTCTGTATGGATGATTTAGTAGGTGCGTGACTAACTCTATAAGTGAGTGATTAAACGTATCTTACTGAATGCATGGGTTAGTGACTAAACTGGGTGAATGTCTGTATCCGTCTGTCTGTTGCTGTGTAAGTGGCTGGATGGGTTTGTGAATAGCTACATGAGTGTCTATATGAGTTATTGATTGGTTGTCTGAGTATCTGTATGGGTGCCTGAGGGTTTGTGTGGGTGGGGTGGGTGCGACTCTGTGCATAGATGTGTGAGTGGGTGATTCACTGGGTGGATGGTTTCAAGAGTGCATCTGTGATAGACTGTATGGGTGGGTAAGTGTGTGTAAGAGTGTATTAGTGAGTGAATGTATGTCCCAGTGGTACATGTGTGAGTAACTACATATGTGAAAGGCAGTATATATGTGTGTTGGAGTATATAAATAGCTATAAGCGAGAGTGTGTGATTGTGAGAGTGACTGTATGGATGAGTGTGTGCTTGCATCAGTGATTGTATAAGAGCGTAAGAATGTGCTAGTATTTGTATGAGTAAGTGAGCTGGTGTGTGTATAACTGTATAGGTGAGTAAATGGCAGTGTGTTTAATTATTTGCATGACTGACTAGGTGTGTGAGTACCTCTATGGATGAGTGGCGGTGTTTGAGTGTCTATATAGGAGTATGAGTGCATATGATAGTCCTGTACTGAGTGACCGTAAGTATGAGTGACTGTACGGGTGAGTGAGTGGATGTGTGTGTAGACCTAAGAATCAATGAGTGGGTATGTAGTTATTGGTGTTGGAGTGTCTATGGTTTTGCGAATGGCAGTCTGTAATTTAGAGTGGGTGTATCAAAGTTATATTAGGGTGTGAGAAGATGCATGAAATTATCACATGGATGATGTCATCAGTGATGTCATCAGTGATGTCATCAGCAGTGCATTGCGGGGGCGCGAGTTATAGTTAGCTGAACTAACTATAACAGGGGAATTTCACGGGTCTTGTACGAGTGCAATGTCCAACTAACTATAACTGTCCCTAAAACCTATGGTTTTTTCAGTGAATTTGTAAGGTTTTTTAAATGCAAATTTCTAACTATAACGTGTCTGAAACCTATGGTTTTTTTCAGTGAATTTCAAAGGTTTTTTAAATGCTAATTCCTAACTATAACATGTCTGAAACCTATGGTTTTTTTCAGTGAATTTCAAAGGTTTTGTAAATGACAATTTTTAAATGTATTAATTGTTATATTTATTTTTTTGATACCGATTTACTACATTTTTTTAAACTATTTATTTTTAGATATTTTATTTTTTAAATTACATTGTAATTACATTATACATTACATTACAAAATATACTTTCTCAGAATGAATTACTTTAGTTTAAATACTTTGCAAATAGGCAATAGACTTTTAAGTACAGTAGTTACAGTTGTTGCAATGGGCAACACAATTTCAAACACAATGCAACATTGATCTCAATGTGAATTTCTAGTTAAATGCAATTAGTTACTTTATGGATTACTTTTTCTAACCACAGGACTGGATCCTAGATTCAGTCCTGGGACATCTCCTGTAAACAGTTGAGTAAAAGCGTTTTGGTTACAGTAGTGATTTTTAAGGAATATCATTGTATTTTAAAAGTTGACACTTTGAAACTTTTTCACATAGAATCACCAATGTTATCCTATGGGAGGAAATTCACTTAGCAGGTAAGTAGTGTTATCGTTACTTTTTCTTACTCAGTGGTGGATCCTGGATCCAGCACTGGTGCATCTCCTGTAAACAGTTGAAAGAATGCGTTTAAGTCATACAGGCGATTTTTAAGGAATATTTGTAGTTTGTGAAAAACGGCACTTTGAAACTTTTCTGCGGAAAACCAGACAATGGATTCCAATGGAAGGAAATACAAGTTACTGGTAAGTACGGTTAGAATTACTTATCAGGGTCAGTACTGGCGAAAAGATGCAGCACTGGGTTCTCTCCTGATAACAGGTGAGTAAATCGGAATTCGTAGTTCGGCTGATTTTAGAGGAATATTATAAAGTTCCAAAACTCCACACTTCGAAGAATTTCCAAGTGAAACCAGTCAATGTTAGCCTATGGAAGGAAATTCAAGTTACTGGTAAGTACGGTTAGAATTACTTTTCAGGATCTGTACTGGGCTGAAAGATGCAGCACTGAGGTCTCTCCTGATAACAGGTGAGTAAATCGGAATTCGTAGTTTTGCTGATTTTAGAGGAATATTTGTATGTTTCAAAAATCGACACTTAGAAACTTTTTCAGCAAAAAGCAGGCAATGATATCCTATGGAAGGAAATTCAAGTTACTGGTAAGTACGGTTAAAATTACTTTTCAGGATCAGTACTGGGCTCAAAGATGCAGCACTGAGGTCTCTCCTGATAACAGGTGAGTAAATCGGAATTCGTAGTTCGGCTGATTTTAGAGGAATATTTGCACAATGGTGAAGGAAGGGGGTGGGGCCTGAGGTGACATGTCTGCAAACACGCCCTGTGGCGCGTTTTAAGTTGGAGAATTAATTCCTCCTCAATCCCGAGGGTCCCTAGGGGCCAACTGGCCAACCAGGAACCTCCAGTATGCACCAGGGGGCTGCGTTGCAGAGAGGTGTACAGAGGCCACGCCCCTTTTTACAACACTCTGCAACGCAGCTCCGTGGCGCTTACTGGAGGTACCTGGTGGGCTAGTTGGCCCCCAGGGACCCTCAGGATTGAAGGGGATTTAATTCCCCATCTTAAAACGCGCCACGGGGCCTGTTTGCACACATGTCACCTGAAGCCCCGCCCTCCCTTCACCACTGTGCAAACGCGCCCTGTGGAGCGTTTTAAGTTGGGGATTAAGTCCCCTTGAATCCTGAGGGTCCCTGGGGTCCAACTATCCCACCAGGTACCTCCAGTAAGCGCCACAGAGCTGCATTGCAGAGAGGTGTAAAAGGGGCGTGGCCTCTGTACACCTCTCTGCAACGCAGCCCCTGGTGCATACTGGAGGTTCCTGGTGGGCTAGTTGGCCCCCAGGGACCCCAGTATTCAAGGGGAATTGCTTTCTCTGCAAACGCGCCAGGGGCGCGTTTGCAGAGTGGTAAAGGAAGGGGCGGGGCCTGCGGCCCGATCGTTTTTTTTTTGTTCTTTTTGGGTTTTTTCCCGAAAGGGGGCTGTGTGGCCTCCCTTCCTTTTTCCTTTTTTTGGGCCCTGGGGACCCCATCCCCCAGGGCCTTACCCCTTTTTTTTTTTATAAACGGGAAGGGGGCCGCGTGGCCTCCCTCCCGTGGCCGATTCCGGCCCCGGGGACCCCATCCCCAGGGCATGGCCACTCTTTTTATTATTTTTTTAAGGAGGGGGCTGCGTGGCCCCCTCCTCAGGCCTCCCTTTGCCCGGGGACCCCATCCCCCGGGGCAGGCCTTTATTTATTTATTTTTATTTTATTTTGGGGGGAGGGGGCCGCGTGGCCCCCTCCCGGGCCACTACTTGCCCCGGGGACCCCATCCCCCGGGCTGGCCCTCTCCGTTGGGGACCGTGGGGGCCCCCAATGCCCCCACGGTCCCAGCCGGCTCCCCGCGTCCTCGGAGCCGGCATTGCTTTTCCACATGGGGAGCTGCTGACATGCAGCTCCCCATGTGGAAAGATCTGCTTGCTTCATTGAAGCGAGAGCAGGTTTCCTGCTCTCGCTTCAATGAAGCAAGCAGTTTGCAATGACAGGACGTGAGCCGCGAGGCTCCCGTCCTGTCATTGCAAACTACAGTGTCCCGGGGTGAGCACCCGGGACACTGCAGGAGCCGGCCCTGGGGGTGGCGGTCCCCAGGGCCATCAATGGCACCAGGAGGGGCCGCGCGGCCCCCTCCCCACATCTGCAAAGCCCCGGGGAGGTGGTGGTCCCCGGGGCTTCGGGGTCCAAAACGGACCCCCATTTTAAATTTGTTAGTGCCCCGGGAGGTGGCAGTCCCGGGCGTGTGGGGGCTGGAGCCCCCACACAGGTGATTTAATTTTAAAAAGAAGCCCCTGGGGGTGGCGGTCCTCGGGGCTGCGGGAGGGCTCAGAGCCCTCCCGCACCATTTTGTTTAAAGCCCCGGGGGTGGCGGTCCTCGGGCTTGGGGGCCTTAGAGGCCCCCATATAATTAATAATAAAGCCCCGCATGCCCCGGGACTTGGCCCAGCCGGGGCCAATTATCCACAAAGCGCGGGAGCCCGCGCTTTGTTTTTTTTTTTTTTTTTTTTAATCGGCAGGATCCGCGCACCCAACGCGTTTTCTGCCGATTTTTAAAAAATCCTTGTAGGACCCCCTGAGCAGGGCTAGGGGGTCAGGGAGTTTCTACCCTGCCCCCTTTTTGCGTTTTGCGCCCTTGTTTTTGTTTTTTCTTGTCCCTCGGTTCTACCGAGGAACAAGATGGCTGCCAACACTTCCTGGTTTGGAGTGTTGACAGCCAATTAGCATATAGCTCGTGGTCGGGAGGGTGCGCGGATCCTCCGTGCCTCTAAATATCGAAGCTTTTATTTTGGATTTTCTCAGCAACTACTGAACGGATTTACACCATTTTTAAAAGGGTGCTTTCTGAACCAAGCACTACCTTTTTGCCAAATTTGGTGTAATTCCGTTCAGCAGTTTTTGTTGTAGCCTTGCATAAAGTTTCCTATGGGAAATCGATTTTTTCACTCTTATTTTTTGAATTTCTCCGCAACTACTGAACGGATTTACACCATTTAAAAAAAAGGTCGCTTTCTGAACCAAGCGCTACCTTTTTGCAAAATTTGGTGTAATTCCGTTCAGCAGTTCGGGCTGTAGCCGTGGCTAAAATTTCCTATGGGAATTAACATGGAGAAAACGGAGAAAACGCGTTTTGGGACCCCCCTTTTTTCTCGGCCCCCGCTTGACGAATCAACCCGAGACTTTCAGGGTAGGAGAGGAGCGGAGCGCCCAAACAAGTTGGAAGCTTTCGCGAAGATTCGTCAACCGGCGCAAGAGTTATTTCAAATAGAATGTTGCGGATTTCCTATGGATAAAGGTCCTAACTATAACTATCTACTGGCGACCGCCAGTAGATTATATATATATATATATATATATTCCAAAAAGTACCACTGGGCTCAACAAAAATGGATATGGGGTATTACCCCATACTCTTAACGTAGAGCAGGTATTTAACATTTTCTAAGATCAGGTATCAAAATAAAGATTTTTCAGAAGCCCTGTGATTTTAGTAAATGAATGCCACAGGCTAACACCCCACTCTGAAAATTGTTCCAGCTTCAGACTCCAGTGCAGTTCACCATCTGCCACTTTTATGGACAGATCGATATCTTGGCTACAGTCTGATAGCGAAGGGCCTTGTCAAGGTCACAACGTTTACAAACAATTGTTATTACATTAAAAATCATCCCCACTTCACGTCCATTAATTGTTGGTGGGTCTCAAAACTTTGTTACCCTTGGGTTATGGTTCTAAAACGTTTGGGAAGCACTGAGATACAGGGCAGAAACTGCCTTCACCAAACTGTGTGATTTTTCCTCAAAAGCAAAACAGAGACCATGTTTTTTTCCACACTAGAAACTAGGAGATTGAATTTTTGTAGTGCCTTCTCCATAAAGGCATGGAATCTGCCAGTTACCTGGAGGCAAAACAGTTGGAACGGGTTCTTGGTTTGCATCATCCTGCTAGACAAAGCGATCCCACTGCAAATCTTTGTCCAGCATATTTGTACTGAGACCAGCATTATCCCGTGCATAGTCATTATCATTGTATCCAGAGGAATCATTCTCTCCTTGTTGCTCCTGAACATCGCTGTACACCAAAGACACATCATTATCACTGTGGCCTCCACACTATACAGGAACCTCCATGACAGGATAAGAGACCTTAGCTGGAGTAGCCTGTTACGCTTTAGGTTTAGGAAGAATAGATTGTAGGACCGGCAGCTAAGGTGTTGACAGAGCTTCCTGATGAGCGATTTGCTTTTTGCAAAAAGAACAATTGATGGACAGAATGATGAACAATGTCATACATTCACCGCAGTAAAGAGATCTGAGCTTAAAGCCATTGTTTTTTTGCTCCCCATGCCATTCCATTTAAACCCAGCCTTATGCAAATCAGTCTAGACCCAGTTCCCCATGGGAACAGGCCAGCTCGAACTGCCAGGCCAGGTCCTCCCTGGACTGGAAACGAGCATCCTGGAACCGGTTTCAGGGTTTCACCCCTCATCAGCCAGGCTAGCTTGAACTGAACTGGAGTGGCAAAGTGAGCTAAAGAGCGATGATGGATTCAACCCAGATCTGTGACTGGGGGTGAGTGTCTGAAAAGTTTCAGTGCTCCGTACATCATCCCCTTGTGTTTGCTTTGAGCGCAACTTCTGATTAATATCTTGAAGCATTGTTTCCAGCATCGTAAGGCATTCTAATGGCACTTGAACAGAGATGCTTGGTGATATGCAGGTGGGCAGGCTGAGCTGCTTCTTGGTCCTCCAACTGGCAGTTGTCACTGCAAAAGGCCTCAATCTGTTCTAAATCAGGCTCTTCTTTAACCTCACCTTCCTGGCCTGATGAGAGACATTGTAATAACTTTGTAGGAGGTTGAAATGGCACTGGAGAGACCAGTAATGACTTGAGTGACGTAACCATAGGTAACAGTGAAAGAGCCACTAATAACGATATCCCCATGCAACCAGACCTTACTTGCTGACCTCCCCCTATAATAGAACACACGCCTCTACACATAACTAATTACCCTAACTCTGATTGGATCACACGACTCAACGAGTTAGCCATCGGCCTATCTCATCTCAAGGACGAAATGCAAAATCTATCAACCATCACCAAAGAACTCCTAATCTCACACAGAGCCACTAGTGCCACCGTGAACCAAATTAGTTACCAAACTAGCAGATACATCACCAAGAATTCACATCCTGAGTACACTAGACAGAGTAAGATACCTTTCCCCAACGACCCGTCTCGTCCTAGGAGGTTAATTACTGAACTATCTGACAATTACATATATGACCTCCTCCTATCCTATGCCAGTCCTACAGACAACAGTAAGTCTCTATGTGGCATTATCCAAACCATTCAAACCAACCCCTACAGAGAACCCACTCATAACTACAGATCCATAAATGGAGAAAACCTCACAAATATCAACATAGTGCAGACTGCTCTCACCCATTCGACTAGCAAGCTGAAGTGTGCACTCATCAATTGCAGATCTGCTAGCAAACATGCTCCTAACATTTACGATCTCATCCTCTCAAATGATCTGGACTTTATCGTCCTTACCGAAACATGGCTAAATAGTTCCTCCTCTCCCATCCTAGACCTAGTGGTCCCTCCTAGACATGATATAATCCGCCTAGACAGAACCATGAAACCTGGTGGCGGGTTAGCCTGCATTTATCGAAACACAATCTCAGTCAATCAAGCAGACTCCATCTCTTTATCCTCCTGTGAATATCTCTGTATCAACATCTCAGATGACAAGTGCCTCTCCAGCAAACTTCACATAATATACCACCCCCGGGTGATAATCTGCCGTTCATCGATGAGTTAATGGAAATCATTACATCCAACGACAACTCACAAGTGCCGCAGATTTTTCTGGGAGACTTCAATCTCCATTGGAACAACACAGGCGATCATGATGTTAGCTGTCTTAAATCCTTTTTGTCAGATCAGGATCTGTCCCAATTCTGTGACAGTTCAACCCACAACAAGGGAGAGACATTAGACCGCATCATAGCGAAAACGAACATTGTATCAATAGAATCCATAATCCCATGTGACTGGACTGACCATTACAGCATCTTCTTCTCCATCAATATTGAGGTAATTCCAAAAAGATGCCAACCTACAAAAACAAAACAATGGAAAAGGAACATCCAAAATATTAACCCCATTGCCCTGGTAAACCGATGCAACTCGGCCCTGATCCCCACGACAGGCATGGTTGACGTCCATGACCTCACAGACTTTTACAATTCCACTATGCTTGAAATTCTTGACTCTACAGCGCCCCTCCAAGAAAAAAACGTTTTCTCCAAAATCTCCAAACCATGGTTCAATGAGAACCTGAACTCTGATTGGCGCAAGCTAAGATCAGCTGAGCGAATATGGAAATCAGCACCCTCCATGGATCACCTATATCACCTTAGAGCGCTGAGGAATACATACAACAGGAAAATCTTAAAGGCAAAGGCAGACTTCTTCAAAACCCAGCTGAACCAAGCCATTAACCGTCCCAAAAACTATTCGAAATCGTCAAACAACAATTGCGCAAAACTACGCTATGGAACTAAGCGATTCGGCTACCCCTAATTGTGATGAGCTTGCCAATTTCTTCCTAGAAAAGACAAAATCCATTGAATACGATATTCAATCTAAGAATCCCCTTCCACAAACTATTGCTCATGAGTCTACATTTTAGTCACAGATCAAGGACCATTTTAGTATTCTGATCGAAATTCTAAAAACAATGCCTCTTGGCACACCTTCTCGCCCATCCCTGAATATGAAATCTATAACACTCTTCTAGCGATTAACCCCTCCAATCACTTCTCTGATCCCTTACACCTTCTCTATTCAAAATGATAAAAACCTCTATTCTACCCTTATGGTCAAAGATTGTAAATGCCTCTCTGAGGCAAGGCTCCATACCTGACTGTCTTAAAGTAGGGCAGGTCACACCGATACTAAAGAAAGCCAACTCCCTCTCCTCAGATCTCAACAACTATATCCAACATCCCCACTCT
Source organism: Calotriton arnoldi (assembly GCA_963921515.1). Lineage (NCBI taxonomy): Eukaryota > Metazoa > Chordata > Amphibia > Caudata > Salamandridae > Calotriton > Calotriton arnoldi. The sequence continues at coordinate 475,617 of CAWUFW010000311.1, forward strand.
GGCGAAACTGCTGGAAAAATGTGTACAAATTAAACTATGCAACCACATCGAGAACTACAACCTCCTAGACAAACACCAATCCGGCTTCCGTCAAGGTCACAGCATTGAATCAGCACTCACCCACATAATGGATGACATACTAAAAATGTTAGACCATAACGAATCATGTCTTTTGATACTTCTTGATTTATCCTCCGCTTTCGACACGGTTAAGCATGACAACCTACTGTCCTTACTGGAACGAAGGATGGGCCTAACTGGCCCAGTGTTACAATGGTTCACCTCCTTCCTAAATAACAGAACCCAAAGAATCAAGATGAAGCAATCACTTTCTCAACCCTCCATGGTCACCCTAGGGGTTCCACAGGGCTCAGCACTATCACCCATTCTTTTTAATCTACTCATGGAACCCCTGGCAAACGCGCTGAACTCTGCGAACATTCTATATCACCTGTATGCGGATGACACACAACTGTATATCAAAATCTCCTCTCCAGATGATCTCCCTCAACGCTATTTTACATAATACTCAAAGTTCGCTCACTGGCAACCACCTCATGCTTAACACCAAAAAAACGGAATTCCTCCTCATCTCCCCCCCCAATCACACACCTAAGATAGACTTATGGCTGAAGCATCTAACTTCATTTGACTGCGCTCCCCACATCATTGACTCCGCGAAATCCTTGGGAATCACCCTTGACAAACACTTAAATATGCAGGCGCAAATCAATAATGCCACCAAGGGAGCTAATCATCAGATGAGTATCCTAAGGAAACTTAAACCCTTCCTCCCACAGACCGACTTAAAAATGGCGGTACAAGCCCTAGTGTTACCAAGATTGGACTATGGAAGCACCACGCTATGCGGTCTTCCCAAATTCAAGCTGGCCCCGCTGAGGGCATTTCTTAACGCTGCAGCCAGACTGGTCTCTGGAACTAAAAGAAATAACCACATTTCTCCGACCTTCAAAGTTCTGAACTGGCTACCCTACGAGGCAAGAATACAACTAAAGATCGCCTGCATGACCCATAAAGCCCTGCATAGCAATACCCCCCAGTTACTTAGCACAAAAGCTAGAGCGGTCGGGAGGATGCAGACAATCGCGAAGTGCGAGTTCACTACTACTGAAACCACAATCCTTCCACAAAAAAGAGAACTGGTTGCAGAGCATTCTCAGGTATCGCACCGAAGATTTGGAACTCCTCACCTCCAGATGTACGCAGAATCTCTTCCCTTACCTCCTTCAAAAAAGAAGTAAAAATCCAGCATGGCTGAGAATTGTTAGCAGTGTGCTGAATGAGAGACGCATGCGCAGAAGATTGTGCCAGCTGCATGAACTGCCAAGTGCCTCAAGTGAAGACACATGGGTCAAAACCACAATGAACTGTACACTCCTGTCATCGTGCCAATGTACCAGTGTTTGTGGGAGAGTGTCATCCCTGCGTGCAATGTGAAAGCGAGAAGGAAATGGACTGATACATTTTTCCGCTTAAATGTTGCAATATTTGTATAATTATTGATGGTGAAACATATGACTGTTTTAAGCCTTAACGCTTCCTGGATTTGCAGTGAGAACAGGATGATGAGACCCTCATGTCACCTGTGCTAACCAATCACAGTGCGAGTTTCTACTGAAACTGCAACATTATTAGTATAGTCAGCCAAGAATTAGAGTATAAATAATGACCCCTTAGGGGGCGTGTCAGTCTTAGGGAGGAGAGGAGCAGAAGCAGATCTGACCAGACATCATTTGGGTTAGGTACGTGAACGTCGCAGGTGCAGCCTGGGAGGAGATTGCGTCCGAGGAGAGACAGAGGGAGGAGGGGGCCTTGCTCATATTTTTTTTTCAGAGAGTCCTTGCACGTCATATTTTTGGCAAGGCAGATCACAGTCTTCTGTAGTCTTGTGAAGGAAGGGCATTTTCAAGGAGCAGCCTCTCTGTCAAACATAGAGAGGGAGAGAGACAGATGAACAGTCCAGCGAAGAGAGAGCAGCTGAGAGATCAAGACAGGTTTTTGTCTTATGCTTTTATTTCTCTTTATGGGAGATTTTTGCTAATTATTAATTATTGATTAGCCTTGCAAAACTCACTCTTGAATTATATTTTTCCTGAACTCTTTAAAGAGTTCTGACTGACATAGAATTAGGGGTTTCCCTTTCCTTTATGAAGTGCTTTGTATGCAATCTATAATATGTTCTGTATTAATTCTATTTTTCAATTCTGTAACCTGACTAATGAATAAAGAATCAGAGAAACTTAACTTTTGACTAGAAAATAAAACCCTTTAAAAATACTCACAACTCTCTTTATTGGCTTAAATATTAATTGCATTTTGATTTTTCATGTTTATGTAAAGTCTCCTGAATGTGATACATGGCGGCAAAGGTCCATCACCTTTAAAGCGGTAAACTAGAGGTAAATGAGGTTTTGCATTGAGAAATTACCGTGAAATTACCGCTGGATCACCTTTATAGATGTCGCAATTCTTGGACCTAAATTGGGATGGAGGTAGCAAATGCACTTGTTATGAGAATCCTCCATGTAGATCTTCCTCTTGCCATAGGTCCTTCAAGCTTTGAAGAGAGAGACTTCTTCTCAGAAGAATCTGCCATCCTGATATTCTTCAGGAAAGGTCTGGAAAAATAATATAGAAACTATCTCACATCTCAAGCTGCAGAGGAGCTTGAGTTGGAAAACAAATAGTGCAGAGCGGAAAAACGAACCTAGCGAATAGGTCAGATGGAGACAGTTCCAAAGGACTGCGTATCACTGCACGTGCAGTAAAAAATATGGCAGTTGGCACTTTCAGTCAGGGGAAGGTATGACAGAGCTGCTTTTTGACTGGCTAAAGCTTGGGACACACAAAGAGGTAGACTGGTTGTATGTGGTCGATGGCCTTTTCAATGTTATTTAGTGTAATGCATACTGCTCTAGTAACATTTAGCACAGAGGCCTCCCAGCCTGACAACATGTTAATTTATTAAAGATCCAATGGTGGAGAGCTTGCGGTAATATCAGAAGAACTGCCTAAATCAAAAAGCGGCTCATAAATAAGATCAACCAAGAAAAAAATAATCAAAAACACATTTTCCAAAAAACACAAAACAAAGAAAGTGTAATACAATCATCAAAGCCCCTCAAAATAAATTTATACATTTTCCAAGTACCTCAATGAACATGTGCCACAATAATCAGAACAATGAATATGTGAACAAAACTTCTACATAGATAAGTTCAATTAAACATCCAGGCCTCTGAGTGCAATCTTCAAGCGCTTGCAGTCAATAACATGAACCCAGTAATTGCTGGGCATTTATTTCCATGTCCCCAGATTCCATTACTGATACAAAATATCATGCCCTGCAAAGGACTAGTACAAGGCTGCACAGAGTCAAAGAGCAATATTAGTCCAAGAAGGACAAGAAAGCACGAAATTCCCAAGATAAAGCTAGCGCTTGAGATGTACACCACTTACCACGTCTCGCAAAGGAGATGTGCAAAACCAAAATACTGGGATACAGACTGTTAGACCACAATCATTTGTAAAATTACTGGCAATGCTGCATTATTTTGCAACTGGTTCTTACCAACATACAGTGGGCATGGTGCACAGGTTGGCACAGCTCGCCACTTCAAAAATAACCCAATTATGAATGGCATGCTGAATTTAGTGTATTGGCGTTTTGTTGTTTTTGTTGGGAGGGCTCAGCCGTGCTGATTAAGAGCCCAAACCCTCTTTTGTTTTTTGGGAATTTAGTGTACCAGCACACTGCATTCCCACAGGAGGCGCATAACATACCCGGAAAATGCAGCAAACCATTAATGGTACAGGTGGGCAGGTGGGCTGTGACGCATACCGGTGCATAACACTCCTGTGCAAGATTCCCAGTTTCCAACCATGACTCCTTACAGGCTGCATATCATACATCATAGAGGCACATAACCTAATAAACACATGGGTTCATGGTGAGAACATTATGTACTACACGCTCCAACATAAAGAAATGTCCATATAAATGACTTAGTGCCTGGATAACCTTACGGGTGACAATTAGAGCTCTACAAATCTACTGGTTAGTTGAATGTGAAAAATAATTTGCATCAAGTCAAGTAATGCAACATATCATACCATGTCAATATAAAGCTGTATTGTGAACTGAAAAATGCTCTTGTAAATGATATCAAATGTACATGGACATGTGGATGCTCATGATAAGCATTACTGCTTACATGTACCCATCAGTGAGTCCCTAGTTGGCAACTCTGTAGCCCTGCCATGGCTCATGAATCTCCAGCGACACAGACTGCTATGCAGCAAGCATAAAACAGCAAACACATTGTGACACGCAATACAATATATATATATATATATATACAAAAAAGCGATAGATGGAATGCATGATTTTATTTCAGCCACCAGTAATTACCCGGGCCACATCCCAGTCCATTGTTTGTCCCAAACTGAGGTGGTATGGTGTACAAAATAACAAAAGACTAGCATGCGGTTGAGTAATTTCCAGTGGCTGAAATTAATTAAAGTATTCAATCCATGATGGTTTTTTTCTTTTGTATACGTTAGTTGTCACCCAAAGTGTGACTGGTATGCCCATACGTAGGTCCTGTACACATTGTCTCGCCGGTCCTAGGTTGCTTGAATTCAATTTAGGGAGCACCTAGCCTGTCAGTTTGGGCTGGACTATTCCCATTGGAGCAGGATCAAAACTTATTCCCATATGGTTTGGCCCAAACTGAGGTGGCATGGTGTTCAAAATAACAATGGACTGTGATGCGGCCCGAGTAATTACCAGTAGCGGAGATTAATTCAAGCATTCGATCCATCACTTTTTTGTATAGACGCAAAACAATAGAGCATGCATTTGGGCTGCTGAAAGGCAACGTTTGGTGCCTGCACCAAACCTTTGTAGCATTGAAAAGCTAGTCCGGTAAGAAGCGTGTTGCAACACACTGATTGGTTGCATGGTGCACACAATGCAATGAGGCAATGTGTGTCAATGGCAGCGGAGGACTAAACACAAGTGACAATGATGAGGAAGCAGAAGTGGTGCATGTTACACACTGAAATGATGCAGATGCCAATGTCTTCAGACATAAATCCTAACTTTATCTGAACTTACCTGCATAACAATAGAATTCTATTGTAAACAGAACAAAGCACAAATTATTACAAACCCCAAATTACTATTGCCCCCAATAACGTCATCTTTTTACCTATTCTAGCCACCAAAAGCTTTTTCCTTTAAAGGGTGCTGACCACACAAAATTGCATGTGCCATCCGCAGTGGGCGTCAGAAAGACAGTCTACTTACCTGAGGTGGAGGCATCTAGGAAGAATAGGAGTGAAAGGGTAAATGATTTGATTGTAGATGAAGTTGTATTTTCCCGCACTGTGAACACAGACATCAGGTACATGGCTAACTCCACACTCTTGAGAAGTTTGGTAAGATTTAAAGAAGTTACAGCAATCCTATTATGCCCTTCTTCCAAATACCAGGTCATTACCAAGCTGCAAAGCAGTTCTTGGCTTGGCATAGGGCCCGTCCCAAGAACTTCTGCTTTTTCCTATGGTACTGGGAAGACTTGGTCTCCTCCTTCAGAAGGTCATATTTTGGGGAAGAGTTCAGGAAGCTTGCAGCTTTTTCAGGATTCTCGAAGAGAAATGCGTGACCTGCCTACATGTCCCTTTGTGGTTCTGTTGGGAAGTTACAATTACTTCGATCTGTGCATATAATACAATTTGGAATTACAATTCCGAGTAGTCCACAAATGATTTTTTCACAAGGAGAGAAAAAAGGAAACACCACAAGAGAAAAGAAATTTGTCAAAAGTAGGATTATTTACTAATTTGTTATTTACACAAAATAATAATAAATATGGCTGTCAAAGAAACCTTGGATTACGGCGATACAGTAGTGACTGTAGTGCAGGATAAGTGACATGTAGTGATACGCGTGGTTAACAGTGCTATACAAGTATGACAGACATAAGTAGTGGATTCAAGAACTTATTCCTTTCTGTCCATTAGTTTACACATGAATACATGACCCAGATACGATTTTAAGTTGGGGTCACGGAGACCGTATGGACTAGTGTGACAATAACGTCGACGTTTCGACCCTTGAGGAAAGCGCAGCTTATTACGCGTCAAAGACGGGTCTTCTTCAGGACTGTGAGGGGGAGGTGTTGTGGAAAGCCTGTGGGATTAATTAGAGACAAGGAATCAGGTGTGTTCCCATAGTCCAAAAGGACTATCATGTGTTATGCAGTAGCGTGGGTAATGCTTACCGCAATTTCGAAAGAATCAGAAAACAATGTCTATGTTCCTATTACTTTAATAGACATCCAGGTACCAAAATGAAAAGGGGGACAAAATGTATGAATATTAAGTTATTAAAAGATATACATTTAATGCAGGAAAGCTAGCAAAGGTGGCGTGTGTACACCTACTCCATAGGCAAAGCGCGATTTGGGCTTACCATAGGCCCTGCTGTGAAGTCAGGGGGTAATGTGACTCCAACTTGAAGGGATGAAGTGGAAATCACTATCCAGCGAAATTCAATTAACGGAGACCATCACCATGAGGTTGTGGTCTACAAAGGAAAAAAGTAGAATATATTCTAAAAGCAGCGTGGTTACTCTTCGCAACAGAATGAAAGAAACCGTTTGTAACTTGCGCGCAACGGTATCCATTAACCGAATTGCAAACTAACTATGCGCAACGTTGTGAGGCATACCTGTGGTTTAGGATAAATCTCTCGGGGCACCTATGCTCCACCAGCCAGTTGGAGTCGTGCCGTGCCAAATCTGCTCAGTCTAGGATGCCGCAGTCAAACTGTGGGCGTAAAGAGGATTCTATTCAATATTCAGTGTGGCTGCGTTTGAAAAAAACAGTGTATGGAAAAGAGCGTGCTGCCCAAAGGAGCTGCCTCTTACCTCTGGGGACACGTCGTATGCTCTGTCTGACTCTGCTTACTTCAAGTGAGGCCGCGCTGGAAACTGTCAGTATTTGACAGATCACTGACGTCGGCCGGCTCGTCTACGCACGTGAATTGCTGTAAGCATTACCCACGCTACTGCATAACACATGATAGTCCTTTTGGACTATGGGAACACACCTGATTCCTTGTCTCTAATTAATCCCACAGGCTGTCCACAACACCTCCCCCTCACAGTCCTGAAGAAGACCCGTCTTTGACGCGTAATAAGCTGCGCATTCCGCAAGGGTCGAAACATCGACGTTATTGTCACACTAGTGCATACGGTCTCCGTGACCCCAACTTAAAATCATATCTGGGTCATGTATTCATGTGTAAACTAATGGACAGAAAGGAATAAGTTCTTGAATCCACTACTTATGCCTGTCAAACTTGTATAGCACTGTTAACCACGCGTACCACTACATGTCACTTATCCTGCACTATAGTCACTACTGTATCGCTGTAATCCAAGGTTTCTTTGACAGCCATATTTATTATTATTTTGTGAAAATAACAAACTAGTAAATAATCCTACTTTTGACAAAATTCTTTTCTCTTGTGGTGTTTCCTTTTTCTCTCCTTGTGAAAAAATCATTTGTGGACTACTCGGAATTGTAATTCCAAATTGTATTATATGCACAGATCGAAGTAATTGTAACTTCACAACAGAACCACTTGTTTTATATATCATACATACCCAGGTTCTGAGGGACACAGGGTCACCCCATTTTTGCTAATGATACATGTCCCTTTGTGTCAGTTCTTGGTGTGACTTAGCTATTGCAGGCACCTACAGCATGAAGACCGGTCCAGCAGCTGTGTTTTCACAGGCCATTTCTTGACCTTTCAACAAATGGCCTGTGAAAACACATCTGCTGGATCGGTCGGACCCTCTATTGTTCAATGAAGCAATCACTCAATGGTATTCCCTCCCCCTTCCTCTGAGGAAATGGGGAGAATTTCCTTAGGGAACAGGCTACTCATCACATTATCCCCCACATTAAATGCAATTAATGGGTTGGCAGTGGTAGCAGTGATGGTCGCAGCGGTGGTGGTAAAGTTGTGGTGGACCCACTGACTGGACTCACATTGGGTACACATGGTGGATGTGTGAAGGGGCCCTCATTCCTTTCCAAATCTTCACGAAGGGCACTGCCTGTAGAGGGATGTAGTCATTCGTGTGCATCAAATATTTCCAATCCACTCCAAGTCTCGCCTGTCTTGTAAGACTTGCAGAACCCAAACAATAAGCTGTTCATGCCCCAAAGTGGCCTTGGAGTCTTCCAGTCAAAATACTACTTTACGACAAAAGAATTTTGGATGCACTGTACTCTAGGTCTTAGGTTCAGGTGACAACACAAGGTATCTCACATCTGACAAAGTTTTCATTACAGACAAAGCGCCACATGAGACCTGTAGGACAACCCCTGAGGAAAACACCAATAACAATAACAATGTTTATTTAAGTGTACAAACAATGTTCATGGCAAATATGACTGTTAGCACACACCGGCAAATGGTTGCATGATGTTACATCCCCATATTAATGAAAATAGTTGTAAATCTAGCTGAGCGGTGTATCCAGCCTCTAAACCTGCTCAGACCTCTTCAAGCCTGGTACGTTTAGGATTGTTATGACTCTCTCCTTCACAGTCAGAGGGTCAGTTGGGTAGGGTGCCAACGGCAGTGGCTAAGGTGTTGTTTGTTTGGCCACAGTGCCTTTGGCTCTCCTCCTCAGGTCACTTCACTGCCACTTCACATCATGATTCTTCACAAAAGTAGGCAAACACAGCATGCATGTTACCAGCAACACCATGCCACAACCTCTACCGCACGTTGGTGTGGTCTTTGCAAATGGCCAAAGAGCACTATCTACTGGCAGAAGTGGAGTCCAGCATGCGTTCTGGTCATGTTTATGAACAAAAAGTTATCATGGTGGCTGGGTGACAATGATGGCGTTTAATGCTTCAGATTGTTTTGTGAAGTGCTCTCATTTGAAAATGCCAGTCTACTTTCATAAGCAGATTGGGTGCGGGGGGCAAAATCAGAGTGCATGGTAATTGTTCCAAGGAGTCCTCGAATCTGCTGCGTTACTACAGTGCAACTTGTAGGTCTACCGGGCTTGATTTTGTGATTATAAGGGTGTTGGTAAACGTGCAGTGATTGGACGTGCAATATCACAAATATTGCATGTGGAAATACCAACACCGATTTTAAAATGTTTGCATATGTGCAATTTCACTGAGGTTTTACCTCATAATAAAGAGCTTATTGGCAGTCTAGAAAGCAGGCAGACCTCTGCACGTACCCCAAAGGTGGAGCCTGCAGATAGGCTACCTCTGGTGTTAAATGGATGTGCTTCTAGGCAGCACCTCTGTGGGTGTTAAGCTGCACTGTAAATACCTTTATGACATATAGAAGAAATTAGCTTAGGTATTACAGGGGATTGTGATTGTAAAGGGAAAGGAAAGAAAGACTGTGAAATCCAAAAAATAATAGGTGCTCTGGTTCGTTACTTGATAAAACAAAACTATACTTCTGGTGTTGACAGGACTGTGCAATATTTTCAATTGGTCTAAATTGGCAGAACTGGCACAGAGGGGTGATGCATCAGTCAATGATGCAACAGGGCAGGAATGCACATGCCTCGTGACTTCACTTAACTGTGACTCTAATATGACTAACTAGTGTGGCTTCCTAAGCATATGGAAGAGAGAAAGTAAGAGGAGTAGTGTAAACGGAATAAAATCTTTTAAAAAGTCTACCTTTGCAGTCAGGAGCCTGCAGCTTGTTTGAATTCATATCTTCATTATTTGCTGAATAGTCAGAGTTGTTACAATTCCACCACTGAAGCAAGAAAAACAAGAAAAATATTATTTATTTAAAAGTGCTACAGGGGTATTGATAACAATGACCAGAGTATAAAAACACGAACTTGCGAAATTAAGCTATTTAGGGTGAGGCAGAAGCAAATCTCTCATCACACGAGTATCAAATTAACTTTATGAAACTTATTATATTCTATCACAAGTAGAAAAGAGTTACTTACAGTAGTAATCTTAGTTCTCATGTCCCTCTAATCTTAGCCCCTTAACTGAGGAGGATTTTTCTCCCTAGTCCTGAGCCCTTTTTTGGTTATTTGGTGTACTTTGCACTTGGGACTCCATAACTTCTTTTTGCACCTCGGATATCCACGCCAAATTTGTGTCCTTTTTTCCCAACATTCTGAAGAACCCGGAAAATAGCCAAAATATAGCTACATTTCGAGTTTTTTTTTATTTTTTTTACATTGTTTGTTAGAAAAAAAGTGCTCTGTAAAAAAGTGTATTTTTCCTAAAAAATGGCATCAACAAAGGTTTAGTGTGCTAAAGTCACCATCTTTCCAGCTTTCAGGAACATGCAGAGCTGAATAAAAAAAAAAAGAATTTTTATCACAGTTTTGGCATTGTTCAAAGAGGTAGCCCGTTTTTTAGGTCGAGCCTATAGCGGCAGCGCGCATGCGCTGCTCGCTCTGCGACGCATGCAGTAATGGAGTATGGAGTGGAAGCTCCGCCCACTCTCCAGCCATGTTTTTAATTGGCTTGTGTCATTGTCTTTCGGAAATGCTGCCTTCTGATTGATTATGAGGCTTGTTAGTCCCTCCTTATTATGGCCATGTCATTTGTACCCTTCCATGGCTACTGGCCCCTTTACTTAGAGTGTTACACGGTACGGTACGTGTTATTTAGACTGTGAGCACTACTTTGACCTTGCCTTCTCGCCCCCTTCTCCCCCTCCTCCCGCCTGCACTCCCCGTTGTCCGTGCCTTCTCGCCGCCCCTACCCCCGCCCACACTCCCGCTCCCGTTGTCCGTGCCTTCTCACCCCGCCCACACTCCCGTTATCCTTGCCTTCTCCCCCCCCGCACTCCTGTTGTCCGTGCTTCCCCCCCCTCCCGTTGTCCGTGATGCAATGCAATAGGTCTTGCGTAAATGCGAGTCCTATTGCATTGCAAATGCTTGTTTAGGACTTGTGCCCTGACTATAACCAGCACCAAACGGAACTTTAAACCTCGACAGAGCTGACAAAGTAGCCCCCGCTCCCCCACGTGCCCCGCCGGCTCCCCAGGAGCTTGGGAAGTTTGGGGGTTTCCATATGTGGACACGCCACCCTGGAAGACCCTTTAGGGGTTAATGTACAGGCAGGCTACTGAGGAATGCATTGTCGGAACGAAACCAAAACCAAAATCCATCAGTCAGAGGGAAGGTGGGGGCTTCAAGCGGACATAATAAAAGGAACTTCCCTCTTGGAAGCATCCACAGAACCGGCCGAGCTTCCAGTGAAGAAGACCCCCGCACCCCCAGTCCGGTCTCTGCTCCAGGGTGAGTGTTTTATATGTTAGAGGGGCGGGAGACTGTGCCTTAACTTTCAGGCCCCCTCCCCGAGCACTCCTTCAGCGCTGCTCCGCCTTTCACCTGCTGTCGGTGATTCGTTCTCTTTACTGCTGTCTTTATATATCTATGTGTTTTAAATAAATACTATATGAAAAATCAATGGTGCAGGGCGGGACAGGGCACTGGTGCCACTGCACCAGCTGCACCCCGACAGCTACTGTCCTGGGAGGGTCTGCAGACTCACAAAGTGAGCTGTCTCTCAGGTCCCAAATGCGTTAATCGCAAAATGTGCTTAGGACGATCATAAAACGCTCGTGTTCTAGTTATTTACCAAGATTTACACCTACACTTATCATAAACTACGCACGCTGCGAAATGCTCTAGGAAGAATGTGTAAATCACACCAGAGGTGAGCGAGTGAGGGCGCTCTCTCAGCATGGGCTGCAAACAGGGGGCTTTTTCAGAGTGCGGAGAGCGAAGTGTGTGTGTCCTACCGAGGAAATCCTGCTGTGTGACGTGTTATCGGGGGGACTTTCCTGCAGGCGAACCATGACGTCTGCCCTTGCATTATGAGTCCTGACTAGAGTATTTAAAAGTCTGCGGTAGTGAACAGGTGACAGTGGGCTTTACAGAGCGCGGCGCTGTCAAGCCAGACTCAAAAACAGTGGAAACCTGGGCCACATCTGGGGGAAGTGGGCGTGGCATTACTGATCTCCCCAACAATTCCCCATTGATGAGGGCACCCTCAGGTTTCACCTACTGATACCCCCCTGAGTTTCCAATACCCCTGGTATCAGTAACCCCTGGAGGAGTGGGGGGTACTCAGGGTTTAAAGTGCAACTTGCAATGAGGGCCTTTGAATGCCCACATTTGGATGCAACTGGAGCTGTATGGGGCACATCCCCTCGAGTCATATGGAGGGGTCACTGTGGCAGAAGGGATGGGATGCCAGGGGGCACTGACGGGTGAACGGAAAGCATAGACATTGGGCAGCTGTGGCACAGAATTGATGACAGATATGAGGCACCTTGACCAATGATGTCCCGAGAGTGGGCTTAAGATCCTTGCCTGAGTGCCCATGTAGGTGGCATCGTTGCAGATTCGTAGAGCGCGCTATCACCGGAAGAGGGTCGTCTTCCTCTCTCCCTCCCTTCCCCCATCTTTCTTCTTTCCTTCCTTCTTTCTTTCAATCCATCCTTCCCTCCTTTCACCCTCATACATTCCCTTTCTCCCCCCTTTACTCTCTCTCGTGCCCTTTCTCCATCCCTACCTCTCTCCATTTCTCACTCTCTTCCTCCCTCCACACTCCCGCTCAGTTCACACTCTTTAACCTCTCTCTCTCATGCACACCACACACACTGCACTCAGGCAGCAACACATAACCCAACATGTTCATTTGAATGCAGACAAGTGGGACTGTCAGATCTGCATATCTGCAAGCTCAGCTATGTACATTTAGTCCATATGGCACTGAGTAAATATTCACTCCTAGTTATCATCTGCTACCTTCAGCCCCCTGGGAGGCCATTTAATTTTAACCCTATTCATCCTGCACTGATGATGATATGCACTTTCACAGTCCTAGCACTTTCTGGACATTAATGATATGGTTTTAGTTTCGATTTTGCTTATGAATCGGCAATTTTATGGAGCCTACTATGAAATTGATCAGAATTTTTAAGTTCTTGTATATAATTTATTTGATCTACATTCACGTTTCCGTATATTAATTGCAAATGATTTTAATTAAGCAATAAAGGATTTTTGACTGACTGACAAGTGGGGCCTACCATGTGGAAACGCAGAAACACATACACCAAATGCACTTAAAATGTAATTTAAATGGTAAATAACTGCACTATTATGAAAACTTTAGTAATACCCCATAAGACTTACATGAGTTCAAAGAATGAACAGTCATTACCATGAGGGCACAGGTAATACTAAGAGGCTTGATTTAGAGTCTCACAAACATGAGGTCACACATCTGCCTTCCCAGATGTCTCCAATTTATTTATTTATTTTAGCCATTTATAGAGCGCATGGTTACACCACTGGTGTGTCCCCGCGCTGAGCAAGACACTGTGGGAGGATATGACAGCGATCCGCGTATCTCACTGCGTAGCCCATACAGACTGTCAGATCATCTTTATTATTATGTTTTTGCGAACAGCCAGGTCTTAAGTTGTTTGCGAAAACTGCTTTCGCATGGTTCGGTTCTTAATGCCAGTGGTAAGGTGTTCCATGTTTTAGGTGCGATGTACCTGAAAGAGCGTGCACCCATTCTCGCTCTGCGAATTCTCGATACAGATACCAGTGCCTTCCCCCTAGATCTTAGACACCGTCCGGGTGTGTACTGAATTAGTAGTGGGTGAAGGTACCTTGGGCCTCTCTTCGATAGAATGCGGTGACATAGGCACATCGCCTTGAACACGACTCTTTTCCACTGGCAGCCAATGTAGTGCTGTCAGGGCTTTCTTTGTGTTGGCTCTTCTAGGCAATCTCCAATGTTGTGGCCATATGTCCACTTGAAGCCGATGGACACTTTCCGTTTTCGGCTGATGCACATCCAATTGTGTTCTCCTACTGTCTCTTGGAACCTGTTTAATTTCCATAATTCCTAATGGAAGCTTTTGTCCTTATCATTGATGTATATGTGCATAACATATCAGGGTTCCCTGTCGAAAGAGAAACTCTAGTAATGTATCTATCTCACTAACAGAATGCTTGGCAGTGTACATGCGAGGAAGGCTACCCGTCTAAGATGCTCTCAGCAGATGCAGCATGTCTTCACATTTACACACAGGCGTCAACTAAGCTAAGCGAACCCTGCATGACTGTGAGATTCTTGCACAAACTGAACCCTTCATAATACTCAAACAAATACAAATCACTTTCTCGACGGTTTTGCCAATCCTGCAACTGGGCTTATCCAACAATGCAGTAAGGTTACAGTTAGTCTGTTACGGGAGGGATATCTGTTGGGACAGGATTATCCCATTCAGGGTTTACAGGCATGTCCCCATGCTCTCAGTGCTCGCCTATGTGTACCTGGTATCCTGTCTTTTGATTTTTGGCCCTAGCGTCATGCTAGTCTAGCGTAAACGCAGAGGTCTAGGCCTGTCCCTTGACATGCATAGCTCCGAGACTTGTCCTGTGACCTAAGGGGGCACACCCTGAGTGCCCTCTGTTACTGATAAAGGACTGCTGTACTACTTGTGGGTTTAGCACGTACAGCGGTGGTGGCAGTGTAACGTTGTGAATCCATTTTAAAAATGCGTTTGGTTAACTTTCAATCCTATTGTCTTGAAGGAAATGCAGAAACTACTCTTCTACATAACTCTGTGCTTCAAGCAAGTCCACGCAGTCTTGTTGTGCCGCCATGTGCTAGACTGTCCCGTGTGCACCGACAGTTATTTCAAAAGGTGGTCTGCGGGGGTAGGCTACATACACCCTTTTGATGCCACTGCTCAGGAGGCTGGTCTTCGGTTTACCTACTTGTTAGTTGCTGGGCTGGGTTTCTACCGCAACCAGTGGTCGTTTGAGCTCGGGCATATGTTTGTGTCAAAGTTTGGGAGTAAGCGAGAGGAAACTTAAAAGAAAACCATCTGCAATTGGTTTACACGTTAACTTGCATTTAGCAACATTCTTTGTGAAATGCTAAAAAACCATTAATCAAAAAGGTACGCTTCTTTTCAATGTGCAGGCTTCAAGACAAAAAATATGCAAATTGCTTATTCGACACAGGATCATTGCTTCACATTTAAATAACCATAACACATTGAAGCAACAGAAACATTGACGTATTCGTTTTCCCTAGTAAACAACTTGCAACCAAACAACCACAAATATTAAACTTTAAAAATGCAGGAGGCAAACAAAACCTTCCATGCAAAAGAACAGTTACTTACCTTTGGTAACAATATATCTGTAAGAAACATAGGTTAGTTATAGATTCCTTACCTTAGAATTACCCCCAGGCATCAGACTGGATCCGGAAAGGTTTTTGTCAGCAGTACCCCTGCGCGTCGGAAGGTGGCGTCGGTCGACTCCGCGTTCGTCGTTGGCGTCGTGGTCGCCGGGATGACATCGTGGTAGCTACATAGACGCAGCCCTCACGCGCTGACGTCAGTTCTGTACACTACTTTTCACGCCAGAAGCGCAGAGTCATGCAAGACACTGACCACTGTTGCACAAAACTAGGGCCCTGAAAGGATGTCCTTAACCCTAGAAGTCAGTTCGCAGAACGGGGAGGATGGGTGGGGCGGTAAGGAATCTATAACTAACCTATGTTTCTTACAGATATATTGTTACTGAAGTTAAGTAATTTGTTCATCTGAAAGAAACAGTTCGTTATAGATTCCTTACCTTAGAATAGATACCCCAGCAATACCAACCCCGGAGGTGGGTCTGCGAACTAAGTTCATACCAGAAAGTCCTGGAGAACAGAACGGCCAAAGAAGCCGTATCTTCGGACTTGGCTGTCCAGGCAGTAGTGTTTGGTAAACGTATGCAGCGATGCCCACGTAGCTGCCTGACAGATGTCATTAAGGGGGACTCCCCGTCCCAAAGCAGTGGTATCTGCCGTCGCCCTGGTGGAATGGGCGCGCAGTCCCACTGGAGGCTCCTGCTTTGCCAAAGAATAGCAAGGTTTGATGCACAGAACGACACATCTGGAGATGGTCCGTTTGTGCACGGCCCGACCTTTCTTAGCGCCCACGTAACCAACAAAGAGCTGGTCGTCCACCCGGAATTGTTTGGTGCGATCCAAGTAGAAGGAAAGCGCACGTTTTGGATCCAGACGGTGGAGCCTCTCTTCCTTTTTTGAAGGATGAGGAGGCGGAAAGAAGGTGGGCAAAGTGATGGTTTGGCCAATGTGGAAAGAAGTAACCACCTTGGGAAGAAAGGAAGGTCTAG
Organism: Calotriton arnoldi; assembly: GCA_963921515.1. Taxonomy (NCBI): domain Eukaryota; kingdom Metazoa; phylum Chordata; class Amphibia; order Caudata; family Salamandridae; genus Calotriton; species Calotriton arnoldi. Next base: position 491,906 of record CAWUFW010000311.1, read on the forward strand.
TTCCGAGGACGACCTTGTCCGGATGAACAGCCAGAAAGGGAGGCTTGGAAGAAAGAGCTTGTAGCTCACTCACCCTGCGAGCAGAGGTGATGGCCACCAGAAAGGCAGTTTTCAAGGTTAGAAGCCTAAGAAGGCAGTTATGGAGCAGATCAAAGGGAGCGCACATAAGATATGTAAGAACCAAGTTCAAGTCCCAGTGGGGCATTACGAAAGGAACAGGAGGAAAAATATGAGTAATGCCCTTAAGGAAACGATTTACAACAGGGGACTTGAAAAGAGAAGGCTGATCAGGAAGCCTAAGGATGGCTGAAATGGCCGAGAGGTAGCCCTTTAGAGTGCCCAGAGCAGAGCCCTGCTGGGCCAAAGAAAGGAGGAACAAGAGAACCTCAGAAAGAGGGGCGGAAAGGGGATCCACAGCCTTTGCTGTGGACCATGCCTCAAATTTGTTCCACCTGCAGGCGTATACCGTCTTAGTGGAGGGACGCCTGGCTGCCAAGATAACATCACAGACTTCGGGAGGCAGGTCAAACGACATCAACTGCCACCACTCAATCTCCACGCAAGGAGGTGGAGGCTGGAAAGGTTTGGGTGGAGGACCGTCCCCTGCTGCTGCGACAGAAGATCCTCCCGAAGAGGCAGTCTGATCGGAGGATCGATGGCCATGTGTAGCAGCTCGGGATACCAGACTCTTCGTGCCCAATCCGGATCCACAAGAATGACTTGAGCCCGGTCGTGCCTGATCTTCTTCAGCACTCTGGGAAGAAGTGGTATAGGCGGAAAGGCGTATAGAAGACCGCAACTCCACTCGCGACGAAAAGCGTCACCTAGCGAGTGCCACCTTGGAAATTCCAATGCGCAGAATTGCTGACATTGCGCCTTCTCTTCGGTGGCGAATAGATCTTACCAAGGCTCTCCCCACGTGCGAAAGAGACCTTGCACCACCTCCGAGTGAAGACGCCATTCGTGCACCTGCGGCTGAGTTCGTCCGCCCTGGCTTTCAGGGAACATGCCAGGTGTTGAACCACCAGGGAAATGCCCTGATGTTCCAGCCATGTCCAGAGGCGGAGCGCCTCCTGACATAGGGTCCACGACCCCACCCCGCTTTGTTTGTTGCAGTACCACATGGCGGTGGTGTTGTCCGTGAACACCTGCACTACTCTTCCCCGGTCAGAGGGAAGGAATGCTTTGAGTGCAAGACGAATCGCCTGAAGCTCCAGAAGGTTGATGTGGAGCTCAGACTCTGCCGGAGACCAGAGGCCTCTGATCTCCGCCTCCCCCATGTGGCCGCCCCATCCCAAAAGTGATGCATCGGTCACCACTGTGAACTCTGGTTGGGGAAGGGAGAGTGTTCTGCCGTCGACCCAATCCTGGTTCGTTAGCCACCACTGCATTTGGTGTGCAGTGCCCTCTGAGATCTGGACGCAATCGGACAGGTTCCCCTGATGTTGAGCCCACTGGAACTTCAGGTCCCACTGCAGAGCCCGCATATGCCATCTGGCATGGTCCACCAGCAGGCTGCAGGAGGCCATCAGGCCCAGTAGCCTGAGGGTCATCCTGTCCGAAACCCGGGATAGAGGCTGAAAGATCGGAATCATAGCCCGAATATCCTGGACTCGCTGTTCGGGAGGATAGACCCGAAACTGCGTCGTGTCCAGAACTGCTCCGATGAAGAGGAGCTTCTGAGAGGGAGTCAGGTGTGACTTCGGCACGTTGATGGAGAACCCCAGCGAATGCAGGAGGTCGGTCGTAGTCTGGAGGTGGGAGACAACAGCCTGGGGCGAGCCCGCCTTCAACAGCCAGTCGTCGAGATAGGGGGAAGACTGGAACCCCTGGTCTGCGCAGATGAGCTGCGACCACCGCCATCACTTTCGTGAACACCCGAGGGGCGCTGGTAAGGCCAAAGGGGAGCACGGTAAACTGAAAGTGCTCGTGGCCTACCGTGAACCGCAGGTAACGCCGGTGGGCCGGCAGGACGGGGATGTGAAAATAAGCGTCCTGCAAGTCCAACGCTACCATCCAGTCTCCAGGGTCTAGGGCAGACAGGACCTGAGCTAGCATCAACATTTTGAACTTCTCCTTCCGGAGGAAGCGGTTGACGTTCCTGAGATCCAAGATAGGACGCAGACCTTTGTCCTTCTTGGGCACCAGAAATAGTGGGAATAGCAACCACGACCTACTTCTGGGACAGGAACTCGCTCGATGGCCCCCTTGGCCAAGAGTGCCGAAACTTCCTGTTGGAGAAGGGACAGATGATCCTCCGACATGCGATGGTACTGAGGTGGCATGGATGGAGGGAGGGAGTAGCCCCTTCGGACTATTTGCAAAACCCACCTGTCCGACGTGATGGTGCGCCAGTGGGGAGGTGATGACGATTCCTGCCGCCCACTGGCGCTTGGTGGCCCTGAAAGGTCGGACTAGGAGAGTTTGGAGGCTGCTGCAGGGGGGGCTGTGGTGGACTGGCCCACAAGCTGGCCCCCAGAACCACGGCGGTGGTCCCCACGTCCTCGGCCGCGCTGGGGCTGAACAGCTTGCGCTTGCCTGTGGCTCTGGGCGGGACGTGGCGGGGCACCCCTAACGTAGACACGAAAGGGGCGAAAAGCAGACTGCGCAGGGCAGGCGGCAGAGAAGCCCAAGGACCTGGCCGTAGCCCGAGAGTCCTTAAAGCGCTCCAGCGCGTTGTCTGCCTTGTCGCCAAATAGGCAACGGCCATCAAAGGGCATGTCCATAAGGGTGGATTGAACATCCCCTGAAAAACCAGTCTATCTCAACCAGGCGTAGCGTCGAAGGGCTACCGACGTGGAAATCGTCCTGCCTAGTGAGTCGGCGGTATCCTGCCCACAGCGGATGGTAAACTTCGCTGCGTCTTTCCCTTCGGCCACTGCCCGAGAGAGTACGGCCCGGGCCTCCTCCGGGCACTGAGGCAGCACTTGCGCAACCGTATCCCACACGGAGTGGGTGTAACGGCCCAACAGACATGCAGTGTTTACCGACCGCAGTCCCAAGCTGGAGGAAGAAAACATCTTCCCAAGATGGTCCAGCTTTTTGGATTCCCTATCCGGTGGTGCGTTAGGGAATGCGCCTTTGGATGTAGAGGATTGGACCACCAAGCTCTCAGGGGTGGGGTGTTGGGAGAGGAAAGTGGGGTCGCCCGGGGCCGGGCGGTGGCGTCGGGCAATCATCCGATCCACAGGAGCCCCTGTGTTGGGCCTGGACCAGGTGCCCAAAAGGATGTCAGTGAGGGCTTCATTGAACGGCAGCAGGGGCTCCGAAGAGCTCGCTGCCGGTTGAAGCACCTCTGTCAGGAGGTTAGTCCTGACTGCCACCGTAGGTAGCTCGAGGTTGAGAGCCTCGGCCTCCCTACGCAACACCACTGCGTAAGGCGCTCCCTCCTCCGTAGCCACGGTAGGAGGAGACAACATGCCAAGGTCTGGTGAGGTATCCAGACCACTGGCTTCCCCCAGTTTCTCTCGCCAGTCCGGTTCACAGCCTAACTGGTCAGTTAAAGGGTCCCCAGACCCCTCCCAGTCCTCCTCACCCTCCTCTGGCTGCCAATCTGGTCTCAAAGTGCCAGGGTAGAGGAAGGGGAGTCAGGCCCAAAGGAGACAAGTTCTGGCTGGGCCATATATATACGTTTAAGCAAAGGGTAAATAACAGCTCCATCACCTTTCTCTGCAGTCTCATTAAGCACATCAGCCAAAACAATTAAATGAAGTTGAAAAATTAACTCGGTTACATAAGAAGCACATACGTACAGAGTTACATGGGCATTTCCTCTTAGAGCATCTTAAAGCGGGTACTATTCCGTGTGGGCTACAAGTCAAAAACACTCCTGTCATATTTATAGAAGATTCCGAATACAAAAAAGGCTTCAGCTTTATTAACACCAAATGTAGCAGAGATTTAATGGTTCACACAATAGAAACCGCACAGAGGCTGTGTCAGAAGGAACAAGAAGAATTAGAACTACTCACACAGGCCATCAAAGACAACCAATCAGCAGCAAAGGCCAAGACGTTGCTCGAAAAAATAGAGAAAGAAATTCAAATATTTAAAGACTCATCCATCAATAGCAAAAGTGCCAAATTTGAAAAGGACACAAAGTCATTCAATATTGAGCAAGTGTATCCATTTCTCAAAGAAGACTATTATACTTCTATCGAATCACGAAGAGCACTTACTACATATCAAGGACGCTCTAGAAATCGGTTCAGTACCTTTTCAGAGACATCTTCATCTGATTCTTCAACAGAACAAGATCCAAGAGAAGGACCCTCAAAAAAACAGGTGTCTTTTTTAGACAGAGGCGCACAGAAAACAAAAACAAGATTCAAACCACCATGGGAGATGCGCACCAGAAGCCGGTTTTACAAGAATTAGGAAGTTCAACTATAGTCAATCTCTCACAAAAACAACTATCTAGAGATGAAACAACAGTACTCAACCTTGGCTTGAAATTTGTCCCAAACAGAAGGACTGATTACACAAAATTAAAACTAGAAGCCATGGAGTTTTGCCGCAAGATAAGACTAAAAGCCTTCTTTGTGAATAATGATTCAGTATTTAGCGGAGAAACCACAGGCTTAAGGAATAAGTCCAAATTCACCCCCACTCAAAATATTCCAAAAGAGATTTATGCTTTTGAACAAATAATATTGTCATCTATCATTAAAATGGAGAAAAGTAAGAAATATCTAGATAGGAATCTCAGTTTTAAACAACAAACTGCAATTAAAGAACTTAAAGCAGATACATCGATAATAATAAAGAAGGCAGATAAGGGCGGAGCAGTGGTCATCTGGCCCAGAGAAATGTATTTAATTGAAGGGATGAAACAAGTCAATAACCCAACATGGTATCGACCATTGGAAGAAGATCCTGTGTTATCCATAAAAGCTAAGGTAATAGAAATAACACAACCAGGCCTTGAAGAAGGTTTCCTTGGCCTTAAAGAGCATGATTTTTTGATTAAAAAATTCCCGAGGACACCAATACTTTACTTTGTGCCAAAAATACACAAAAACATCAATAACCCGCCTGGGAGGCCTATAGTATCTGGATGTGATTCAGTTCTTGAACCAATTGCAAAATATGTAGATTTCTTCTTGAAACCATTTCTGGCAGAAGTTCCGTCATATCTGAAAGATATGACCGACTTTATAACAAAGATTGAAGGAACATCTTTTGATGACAATAGTCAAATAATGGTGACATTTGATGTCACATCTCTTTATACTCAGATACCCCAAGAGGAAGCATTGGAAGTGATTCAATTCTATTTAGAAAACAGAATACGACCCCACAGGGTACCCACAACATTTATTCTGCAACTGGCAGAGTTGGCATTGAAGAAAAATTATTTTAAATTCGAAGATCAGTTTTATATGCAAGTGAAAGGGACAGCCACGGGTTGTCCCTTCGCTCCAGAGATGGCGGTCCTCTACATGGCCCAATATGAGTACAAATTTATTGAGAATAACAATCCTTACAGAAAACATATACTACAATGGTTTCGGTACATTGATGACGTCTGGTGCCTGTGGCACGGCAGCCATTCAGAATTGGCGTCCTTTCATGAATGGATAAATTCTAGACATTTAGACATAAAATTCTCAATACAATCTAGTACAACCAACTTAACTTTTTTTGGATGTGCAGGTAAAATCAGTAGGAAATGAGTTGACCACATCACTGTATAAGAAGGAGACAGATAAAAACACGATTCTACACTATAATAGTGCACATCCAAAAAGTTTAAAAGAAAATCTTCCATATGGGCAATTACTCAGAATCAGAAGAAATTGCTCCTTCAAGTCAGAGTTCGAGCAACATGCAGCGCTTTTCTGCAAAGAGATGCAAAAAAGAGGCTATTCTAAAAAGCTGTTGAAACATTCTACCAAAAGAGCACGATTTACACCTCGAGAAAGCCTCCTCTTAACAAAAGAGAAAAAAGCACTAGATAGATTGGTGTGTGTATCAACATATGGCCCTGACACAAATAAATTCAGACAAATTATTCTGAACAGTTGGCATTTATTGGAGAACCTTGAATGTCCTTTTCCGAAACCACTTTTTGCATGGAAGAAAAATCCAAGCATTGGTCAACAAATAATCAGAGCAGACACCTTTGTACCAAAACCAAGAAGTGACTTATTGGCCCAATAGAACTTAAAACCCATTGAAGGCCACAGAAAATGCGGTAATTGCATCGCCTGCAGCAACACCATTGAAGGCACGGAGTTTGTACACAACAGCATAAGATGGAAACACACTGATTTCACAAATTGCAAGACAAGAAACGTCATCTATGCAATAATTTGCCCTTGTAAAAAAATCTATATAGGAAAGACAAACCAACAAGTAAACACAAGAATTACTCAACATCGGTCGAGAATAAGAAAAGAAGTTATGACCGCACCAATGGTAGAACATTTCGTAGAGAAAGGTCATAAAGAAACAGGGTTTAAATGGACAGTTTTGGCAAGTTTTAAATCCAAAAAGACATTGATTGACATTGAAAACCTGCTATTACGCAAAGAAGCATATTTAATTCTGAAATTTAATAGCGCAACAGCAGGTTTAAACAATATGACAGAGCTCACAAGGATATAAATACCACAACTCCCATAATGCATTGGTTTGGTGAACAAAAGCGCGAGAGTCTAGAAAGACTCATGTCACACCCAAAAAAAACACAATTCCCATGTGCCCTAGCTATAAGCCATTATTCAAGATGTCTCCATTTGGAAATGCCTGCTTCACTTCAGGGATGAGAGCCAGCAAACACTAACAGAGGTAACTCGTTCTGCCCTAGAGTTCTGCTTTTAAAACCACAGAATAAAATTGCAACTTTAGCCTGAATGCGTTTTCTATTTTCTCAATTTCAGACAAACGCGTAGAATAATTAAAAGGAGGACGTGTTAGTAAATGCAACACGTGGAAGGTATGCATACAACCCGAATTGTTTGGTATATTTAAATGAAAAAAGAAACGTTTTTGGTTAATTAAGCGTAAAAATCATTTCAGATTACCAAGAGTCCTCGAAAATAGAATCCAGCTTAAAGCACTGAATTGAGAAAAGAACACAACATTCAGGTATGTCATAAGTTGTTAAAGGATTTTTAGAGAAATAGGTCCCAATGAGATTCGGTACCAGCAATGACCCACTATATTTTTTCAAAACAGAACCCCTTTTTTCAAAAACAGGATGCTTGAGACATATGTAGTGAAGTACTCCGGCTGGAGTTCAAGATAACAGACATCCGAGCTGATAAAGAAATCCACTGCTATAAAGGTACCATTACCGATTTTTTAGAACTAGAGAGAAAGGCAACATATGAGAAAGGAGCTTTAGTAATCCGTTTTTTTTCACACATTTTATATTATAGAAACCCACAGTGCTGCTAAATTCAAGAGCCCTGATGAGTCCATTTATTAGATATCAGAGACTCGAAACGCGTTGGCTTATGAGTACATACGACAGAAACACGGAGGAATTATGAATTAATGTTCCAGTCTATACATAGAAGAAAGGTCCCGTGTAATAGACATCAAAGTGTTCCCTGTGTTTCATTTTTCCTTTATTGAACTCATGATGCATATAAGAATTTAGAAATATGTGTCAGCACATTTAATTGAATGTTTATATTTTATGGTCCAGTTAGAAATGTGTGCCAGCACATTTGATTGAATGTTTTATATTCATGTTGGTTATATTGTGCATTCACAACACAGTATTTTGTTTATATTGTGCATTCACAACATAGTATCGTTGTCTAGTGTTTTTGTGTATATGAACCTTCTGTGAACAGACTGTTATCTTTTTTCTACTTTTGAGTGTAAAATGCAAAACTAAAAAAAAGTGAAATAAACGGTATAAATAAAGTACCGGTTCAAACAAAAATCAACAGTTTGCTTCAGCGTGAATTAGAATACACCACTGAAGTTAAACAATTACTGGCCTCACCCTTTGCTTAAACGTAAGGGTAGAGGAAGGGGCACAAAAGTACCCGTCGGCGCCGGATCCGGCGTCGGTCGACGGCGGTCCGGCTCCGTGTCTACCTCGAGGTGGAGGCCGGGGTCGACGTCGGCTGGGGACACAGCCGACACCGGCTGCGGACCTGGTGCTGATGGAATCAGCGCCAGGGGAGGTGTAACAAGGTCGACCAGCGCCAATCCAGATCCAGGCCTGGATCCAAGGGGACCTTGCGGTGCCGAGGCCGAAGCCGCCGGCGTCAAAAGGCCCAGGGCCCCCAGCCGAGTCTGCAGGGCCCGAAGGCACGCCGGCGGAGTCGGGCTGCTCAAAGATGGCGTGCATCGCTTCGTAAAACTGACAAAGCTGGGCTGGGGTCGCTCCAGGTCCCGGAAAGGGGGGGAAACCCGAGTCGACCCTTCGGGCTCCGCACGCGGAGCCACGGGAGGGGCACCACCCACATCCCTCGTCGGCCGAAGACTTGGATGAAGAATGATGAGGGCTCCGCGACAGGTCCCTCGACCTCCTACGCAACCGGGATCTCGAGCGGCGCGGAGCCGACTGCCAGGCCTTGAGAAGCTTTCGGGATCGCTCCCGCAAAGACTTCGGATTCATGGTCCGGCAGTTGGAGCACAACTTGGGGTCGTGGTCACGCTCCAGGCAGAAGAGGCACACGCAGTGCGGATCCGTCACCGACATCAGTCGGCTACAGTAACTGCAAGCCTTGAAGCCTGGCATCCCTCGTGCACCAGGAGTCGATGGACTCAAAAAACGATGTCGAGAAAAAGTCCGTCAAAAAGTGACTGGAGGTACCGCTCTCTCCGGATCTGCGCTTGCTGGCGCGGAAAAGAAAGAACGGACGTCAGCGCGCGAGGGCGGCGTCTATGTAGCTACCGCAACGTCATCCCGGCGACCACGACACCAACGACGAACGCGGAGTCGACCAACGCCACCTTCCGACGCGCAGGGGTACCTCTGACGAAAAACTTTACGGATCCAGTCTGACGCCTGGGGGTAATTCTAAGGTAAGGAATCTATAACTAACTGTTTCTTTCAGATATAATACACAGTATGATACCAAGTGTGTTATAGTTGTTGACAGCAATATCGATGCAGCCTATTAAGACATGTTAGCTCATGTTAGCTCACTAAACTGCCTGCCCAGTAAAGCCTTGCTGGTCTACATACATTACTGAGGGAAAAACGCTCATCATGCATTTTGCAAGGATACGTCTGAACATCCTACAGTCTGCGTTTAATAAGTATATCAGCTTTTACGAATAAAGACTTGCACCTCTGCCATTACCGTGGTCTGCCCATCCATCACAACAGCACCCTCAAGCACACCCACCCCTCTTGTTAAATCCCTTAGTCCTTGCCATTTCATTTCCACCCTTTCCTTATATTCGTCTCTGCAAAGCAGCCTCAACTCCCACACACACATTTCGCTTTTGACTCATAGTTTTCACTCTAACCCTCTCAATCAGTTTGTTCTTCCCCCTCATTACTCCTTCATGTCTCTCTTGTGCTTTTGTCACTTCTTCCCTCCTTTTAGCCATTTCCACTCTCCTTTGGCCCTCTTCTTCGCTTGTCCCAAGTTCTTGACTTTTTAGCCTCCATTCATTTTCCTCTCTCTTTCCAGTTTTATTACTCCAGGGTTTTCACCATCTTTCTTTCTTCCTCGACTTTTTCCTGTCTTCCTCTTTCCTTCTGCTCCCCGACCCTTTCCTTCTCTCTTCCCTCTTCCCCTCAATCCCAATACATCTCTAATTCCTTCATCAAAGCTCTTTGTTGAACACTTTTACTCTACTGTATGCACTACTTAAACGTGTGCTGCTTTCTTTTTGGGTCACTGTCTCGTGCTAATAGTGCTACATCCTCTCCTCCTTTATATGGTGTTCTCTTGCTCTCCCTTTGCAGTTTTACTTAGCGCAAACCTGGCCCAAAGGTATCAGAGCGCCTTTCATAAGCTCTAGATTACATTACTCAGGGTCCGTTTTTTAGGCACAGGGTGATTAAGCCATTTCGCCAGAACCATACGATGTTAAGCTGAGGTTAAGCTGAGGTCGTAACTCAAACTTGGTTCCCCAGTTCCATGCTAGGCTGTTCAGGCCTCTGTGTTGACCTTGCAAACTCTAATACACTCGCCCCTTCTTTCTTTCCTCTTATCACTAGCTTCTTGCTTTTCTCCTCCTCACTCTTAAACTCCCATTCCTCTGTCACTTACTGTCCCTTTGTCTTTTGTGTGAACTGCAAGTCATCTCAAGCTACACATTCGCTCATTAAAGGGCAGAAGGTTTATTATTTCAACTATGGATCAAGCAAAACTTAACAGAATCAATTGGAAGCTCCAATGCATATAAGGTCCCAAGGGCAAGACCTGTCTTTATTTTTGTGTTTTCAATCTACTCCCAGTTTGTGGATGAAACTGGTGCCAAGACCTGGGTGATCGGAAAAGCAAACATTTCTGAAAGATGGACACAATTCTGAATTTAGTAAGGGGTCATTTGTATAGATCCCTCAAGGTTTTCCCAAATAAACTGTCGAAAATGAAAAAATAGTGATAATGAATAGGGAAAAATGGCCATTTGTGACCACGTTTTCATTTGTAACTTCCTGTCACGATTGCAGATTTACAAAAGCAATATACCATTATATCCGCTAGGCCCTTGTGGTCACGAGGATATAAAGGGTTTGTAGGTTGTCCAACAACCCGAGGTACCCAGAGCCAACAACTGAGCAGCACCGTACAATGGCTTTTCATCGTGTACAGAGTATAGAGCAATTCATATGGTAAAATATGTAATTAAAAAATGGATATCAAGGAAAGCTGTGGGGGCGTGGCCTACAGGGGCAATATGGCGGACGTGTATTAGGGCTGCTCCGTTCCGAATCCCCATTATCCGCCAAAATTATGCATGAAGGTGATACATCCACGAAGGCGAAGCTTGGACACAACCCCGCTGACCGCACGGGGCCGATCCTGTGAAAACGTAAGCCACAAGTTCGAGCGACAAGCTGCCGGATAAAGAAACCGGACTAACGACAGCGCAGACACCAGGAGCGGCACTCGTCGAGGGTCCTGGGCCGCACAGTTTGCACGGTTGAAGAGTGCGGTGTAGTTGCTTGGCGGAGTTAGAAGAGTTGACCGACACACCAACGAGACTGGCACTGTAGGGCCCGGACCGGATTGTGGAGGCTTAGAAGAGAGATGACGGGGATCACTGCGCGGGCCGCAGCTGCGACATCAGAGTGGAATTTAAGAGCAGTGATAAGCAGATGCTGCGACTGCGGCCCTCTGAGGGTGCGGGGCACCCAACCGGCCCCGGGGGCTGCACAGTACCGCTGTGTAAACAGCAGGCGCAGAGCAATCCGCTGTCACAGGTCCTAGAGGGGCAGAGTGAAGCACATGGGGGGCGGATCGGGCCTAGCGATGGTCAAGACTATGGCGCCCACGCAGAAAGAATGGGGCTCTACGCGTAGGCAAGTGAAAAGGCAGCTGCAACATGATCAGGTCACGGAGGGGCGGCTTTGACATAGCACATTGGCCGACGGTGCCAGGCTCCGACCTGGGCCTGGGGTGTGCGAGAAACTGAATCGAGGTGGCGGCGCCTGGAACACAAAACTGAGGTACAAGCCCAGCGCACCCATAGGGCGCCACGGTCAACAGACCAAGAGGTAATCAAAGAGGCGGAGACCCACCCTGGGCGGCTTCGCTGATCTGCACGAGCAGGCCCGGACAAGCAGGAGCGAATTGCCGACCGGTGGGGAAGTAGGCACCGCCGGGTGAAGCGGAGCCCCAGCGACATCCCGCTGAACCATACAAAGGTGCTGCAGGCAATTCACCAACAGCTCCGGAATGGACAACCACTGAGGCGGGGCACCAAATAACACTGGGACACTTCATACAACAGATGTAGGCACACCTTGCTCCCCAAACATCATCAGAGGCCTAAGGAGCCTGATGTGAGGCCCTGTCCTGAGCTGAGACGGACACGGCAGTGTACACATTGAACTTGCAGTAAGGAGTTATATGGACACCTGGGGGTAGCTGGATAGGCCCTGCAGACACAGCGAGGTAACAGAAAGCAGGGGGCGCCTGACCTGAGAAGTGCTTTACTGTCCACAGGGAGGGGCGCTTAAAGGAATGGGCCGCACAAGGGGCGCTGGAGCCCAAGCCTCCTCACAACCCAGAGATATGTCAGCTGAAGGGCACCAGTCAAGCATGGACCTCCCAAATGACAGACTAGACGCCATCCTTAACGTTATAGAAAGATCGCGAGTGTCACTGGAAGCTAAAATAGACAACGTGGCTGCAGATCTTACGCTCCTGCATGCAGACCACAAAAAACTGGCAGATCAGGTAAAAGCCACGGAATGCACCCTCTCAGAAATCCAGCCGATAACGGAGACAACCGCCAAATAACAAACCACGCAGGAAGCCAGAATCCGTTTCCTGGAGGACAGGATTGAAGACGCCGAGGGCCGCTTGAGACGGAACAATATCCGCCTGATTGGCCTGCCGGAAGGAACAGAAGGGCAAGATTCAACCGCATTTGTGGAACAATGGATCAAGGACCTGCTGCCGGATACATCCCTATCACCATTCTTCACGGTAGAGCGAGCGCACCGTATCCCCTTCCAGAAGGCCAGCGCCAGGGATAGGGGCCCTTCCATTCATTTTCAAAGTCTTACACTACAAAGATGCAATATTATGCGAGACTAGGAAAATCCAAGACATCAAGACAGAAAACGCACGAGTGATGTTTTTTCCAGATTACACGTTGAGAGTACAACGGCAAAGAGGCTCCTTTTTACAAGTGAAGCAAAAACTACGACAGCTAAATATATCCAGTACTCATTGTTGTATCCGGCAAGACTCAGAGTGGTAGCAGATGGGAAGACGAGGTTCTTTGACTCACCGCAGGACACATGGAACTGGCTAGAAACGAAAGGCCGCTTTCTGGGACCCCGACCAACCGGAGAGAGGGACACTCGAAACAACGCTGTCATGGGCCCGGGAGCCCGCAGGCGCCGAAACAAGGTGCGCACACGCCCGACCTGTAACAAATTATAAGAGAACGCCGGGAAGCAGTGAATGAAGCGGAACGCGTAGCAGCTGCCTCAGAGTCCTCGGAAAAGGATGCTGCTCAGGACTTCTCATCAGATGACGAACGCTTGTCAGTGGTATCCTCGTCTGCCAACACCTCCCTGAACATGCCAGATATCCCCCGGCAGACTGCAGATGATATGATATGAAGCACATCCTGAGAGCAGGGGGTCCGCACCCCTGGAAGCGGGTTTGGTACTCTAAATTGTTGATATGGTAGATCTGTTGCACCAATAGAAAGCACGTGACAGGTTGCACGGATGCGAGCAAGCACAGTCCAAACTAGCCATTAGCCAACAATTACACTGCATATACACGTTCACTTGACACATTGGGAACATTGGGGGATACTCCCCTTAACTGACTCTGCAAGGCTTAACCCCCCTCCCCCCCTGTTAAATCACTTTATCAGTTTGTCACTAGTTTCGCTTAGCGGACTAGCCACTTAAGTTTGGGCAGCTTCAATTGTTTATGGAGACCTATTGGTATTCTCAGGTTGCCAGTTCAGCAAATATGGTAAGTTGCATGGGCTTATGGGAAGGGTACACTTGTAGATGACCAGTGGCTCTCATATTTCTGCATACATAATGGCCTAGACCCCGGGGTGCACACTAATCCCCTTAACGCAGCGACATGACAACCCAGAAGATTCTCACATGGAATGTCAGGGGCGTTCGGACACCCTCCCGGAGATACGCCACATACTCTTATCTTAAGAGACAATGTACATATTGCCCTACAGCAGGAGACACACTTAACTCAATTAGAAGCAATTCGATTACAGCGCAAGTTGAGGGGTAAGGTGTATGCCACGGACTTCTCATTATACTCTTGTGGCATATTAATCTGGATAGGCCCCAACACTCCCTTTCAGGTTGAGGAAGTACTAACGGACAAGTAAGCCAGATATGTGTTCATGAAGGGCAGGTTAGACGGGCAACATATTCTGTTGGGAAGTATTTATGCCCCAAATACTGACCAGGGCTCCTTTCTGGACCCACTTTCACTGGTGCTGTCTAGATGGAGCAGTATGCCGTGGAAGATAGGAGGCAACTTTAATAGTGTGCTGGACAGAACTTCACCCCCCCTGCACCACACAGCAGCATCATCTAATGCCACTACCCTGAGAACCTGGGAACAAAGATGGGAACTGGTAGATGTATGGAGGCACCGTAACCCTACATTACGTATATACTAATTTTACTCAGCACCATATACTTTGCATGTTCGGATAGACAGATTTTTATGTTCCCCCTTCCTGCTTCCCACTGTGGAGGACGCAGAATACCTGGTACGCACACATTCTCATCACAATCCACATTATGTCACCCTATCATCGGAACGCAGGGTGCCGTGATCCCCACATGGTGATTGCAACCGTCACTGCTGGAAGTTGCCATGCTGTTTGTCGGGACGCTCTTGGGGCTGCTATAGGGGATTATTTTGAGGAGAACTCAGGCACAGCTACATCACTATTAGTAGAATGGGACGTGCTAAAAGCCACAATGCAGGGGAAATGCCTGGGAATGGGAGGAGGCATGCGTCGAGCAGTAGAATCTGGTCTGCTAGAAGTGGAAGGATCCTTGTTACACCTCGAAACACAATCTTTTACACAAAAAGGAGCTACAGAGGGAAAAACAGATCAGGTCGCCCTCCACTCAAAAATCATAATTATCACCAAAGACCTGCTCTGACCGGGCCAACGAATCCTGTTCACTTCATGAGTGGGAATGGAAGTTTCTTTTCTTCCTCAATAACAACCCTTCCTATTTTATAGGTATTGTCCCAACACAGAATCGCCCTATATTTAGTTATAAAAGAACCGACCAATGAGTCAGCAGTCACTGTGTTCACATAACATACCCTGTACTATAACAGATATACATCACACATAAATGTGAAAAAATTGTGAAAACACGAGGTAGCACCTCACGTGCGCACCACCAAGGGAGCTTACTGGTTAATTATCACCAGTCATGCCCACGTTTCTCATCATTGGTTGCTACTTCGCAAATAAAATAAACAAAATCGGTGTCCAGAAACCCAGTGCGCAATCGTCACCCGACGAGCCTCTGAATGAGACGAGGCTCGTCGGGTGACGATTGCGCACACGGACAACGCATGTGTCCGCTTGTATAAAAGAGGGCTACAAATAGTATTTAGTCCCTCAGTGACACGGTGGTCAGCTGGTACGAGAGGCCTTGGCTGCTACTGGTCACTGCGTGTTCACAATAAGGGTCCAGAAAAGGTGGATAAGGCCCTCGTGCCCTGAAGAAATTGCCATTACAATTTACAGGCAATGAAACATGTCGGCCCAACTTTATATGGTCTGCAAACATGCAGTATGCTTTTAATTTGAATAAGCCCTCGAGTTGAGATTAAAGGTGGTTCGTTGGTAACTGAGTTGGCTTATCTCAATTTTATTCACATGGGGTCAACGTGTGTTATTATATACACATATTCACTGGTTTTCACTGGGTTTCTGGACACCGATTTTGTTTATTTTATTTGCGAAGTAGCAACCAATGATGAGAAACGTGGGCATGACTGGTGATAATTAACCAGTAAGCTCCCTTGGTGGTGCGCACGTGAGGTGCTACCTCGTGTTTTCACAATTTTTTCACATTTATGTGTGATGTATATCTGTTATAGTACAGGGTATGTTATGTGAACACAGTGACTGCTGACTCATTGGTCGGTTCTTTTATAACTAAATATAGGGCGATTCTGTGTTGGGACAATACCTATAAAATAGGAAGGGTTGTTATTGAGGAAGAAAAAACTTCCATTCCCACTCATGAAGTGAACAGGATTCGTTGGCCCGGTCAGAGCAGGTCTTTGGTGATAATTATAACACCTCGAAACACAGACAACGCGATCCCCACACATACTCAGGTGCTGTCACAGATGCGCAAGAAAAACACAAAGCTATTGGAACGCCTTAGATGCCTAAATTACACAGCGCACTCGGCGAAAACGCATGCAGACCGATCAGGATCCCTCCTTGCATGGCTGATTAAACAGGACAAGCCAGGGAGCCTCATCAAAGCGCTTCAGTCCCCCAATGGCGCAATAAAATACACACAACACGAAATCCATCACGAATTGACCACACACTTCACCATGCTATACCAACCTACAGTGGAGGCGACGGAACCAGACATACATTGCTTCCTAGATAACCTGGATATCCCCCGGCTTACGCAAAAACAAGAAGAATTAGAAGCACCTATTATGTTAGAGGAGGTAAGTGGCGCAATCTGCGCATTGGCCTCTGGTAAAGTGCCGGGCCCTGATGGATTCCCGCCTGAATTTTACAAATCATACGCTGACCTATTGGCTCCACAGCTACTTCGAGTATACACGGAGGCGCTTTGGACTGCTAGTCTCACATCCTCGCTCACTGAAGCGACGCTGATCACCCTCCCAAAACCGGACAGGGACCCCACACAGTTTAGCTCATACCGCCCATTAGCACTACTTAATGTAAATTAAAAATACTGGCAAGGATACTAGCGAGTCGGCTATCACTCGTTACACCACATCTTATCCACCGGGACCAGAATGGGTTTGTCCCAGCGCGTAATACATCCCTCAACTTGCGCAGGCTGTTCAGGGTGATGAGATACGCCCCGAATGACTGGCCAGAAGCAGGATGCCTGGTCTTAGACCTAGAAAAGGCCTTTGACACTATGGAATGGCCCTTTTTATTTGCCACGCTCCCTAGGTACGGGATTAGCCCAAACTTTATGAGCCTGATCGGACTGCTCTATGGAGCGCCCACGATACGAGTTCACACGGGTGCACTGTTCTCGCAGCCTATAAAGATAGGTAGGGGCACCAGACAGGGCTGCCCCCTTTCGCCATTAATCTTTTCCCTGGCTATAGAGCCGTTGGCACTAGCCATTCATGCATCGGCGAGCTCCTGGGGCTTTCCGATGGGCATAGACTTACATGCCATATCGTTATACGCCAACAACATTCTATTATACATCAGGGATGTTCGCGCGGTGCCACCGATGATATCAGAGACCCTCAACCGGTTTGCATCAGTGACAGGGCTGAGATCCAACTGGGGAAAGTCATGTTTGTTCCCCTTCAACCCCCATGTGGCAGACCCTCACCTTATTTTAGACAACACTCCAGTGACGTGGCAGCCGCATATGTTCTGATATTTGGAGATCCGGATACATCACACAGATCAGGACTTGATGGACGGGAACCTCACTAGGGCAGTCACAGCACTTAAGTCACAAATATTGGTCTGGAAAACCCTTCATATTTCAGTAGCAGGGAGGGTGGCACTTATTAAAATGATAGTGCTCCCACGCCTACTATATCATTTCACTAACCTGCCACTTTACTTACCACCACCTTTCTTCCGCACATTTGAGAGTACGCTCTGAGATCTGATTTGGAGTAACACAAGATGCAGAGTAGCACTTGCAAAGCTATATCTACCTTTGTCTCAGGGGGGCCTGGCAGTTCCAAACATGTAACAGTACTACCTAGCATTCCAATCGCAATGGGTGGCCATATGGATGTCGGAATCACATTTAATGGACACGGCGGGAAACGGGCCACCATATGCTATAGACCAGCTACTCCACATCTTTCACCCATGTTCCCGGCAGCCCGGGCCTTTAACTCTACCGATGCAGGTAACTTACAAATGCTTTCGCCGAGGCGTATGCACCCGCTGTACAAGTTACTTACCTTCGGTAACGATGTATCTGGTAGAGACGATTCTAGCCGCAGATTCCTTAACGTAGAATTATCCCCAGGCGTGAGACTGGACCCGGAAAACGTTCTTTGCCCCAGCATCTCTGCGCGCCGGGGGGCGGTACCACGCGACTCCGCCCTGACGTCGTCCGCGGGCGTGACGTCAGCGAGGTCACATAAGACCCACCCCGGCGCGCTGACATCAGTTTTCTTCGGAGAACTTTTCCACGCCACAACGCGGATCCATCACAAACAAAACTGTGGAGATTATGGGAACAGTGTGCGAAAAATCAGAGAAGAAGAGAGAAACGAAAGGTGTGGAACAGCACCAATTAGAAAAGTGCCAAGCACTAAGGTACCAAAAAGCCATAGCAGCGAAAGCCATAGCAGGGAAAGAGCAGAGCACCGCTCTGAGGAACAACCTTGCAAGCTAAGGCGACATCCCCCCTGGAGGCAGAACACATGTGAAAAACGCTATAGCAGAAGAGAGAGAGAGAGAATCTGCAAGCACAATCCACAACAGTGAAGGGGCAACAAGCCCGGAACAGAGGAGTAACAGCAATTCACCCCCAGACGACACCATCAAGGAGGGCCGTATCCCCTGAAAGGAGCGAAAGGGCCGAGGTACAAGCAAAAAAAAAAAACAACGCAGAGAACTGCAAAGGAATCAGAAACCCCAAGCAAGTAAAAGGGAGAAGAGTCAAAGTAGGCCCCTACACTGGAGAAAAAACCAGAGTGGAGGGAGGCAGAAGCACACATGAACCAACCGACCTCGTATCATAAAGGATGGGGTGGAACAATCAAGCAGAACGAAGCAACCTGTCCGGGAGGAGACGAAGCAGACACCCACAGAAGACAAGCCACCCGGAGGGAGGCGAGTGCAGAAAACTAAACGGAAGGTCCTCGCAGAACGGGGAGGAAGGGCGGGTCGTGAAGGAATCTGCGGCTAGAATCGTCTCTACCAGATACATCGTTACCGAAGGTAAGTAACTTGTACATCTGATAGAGACTACTAGCCGCAGATTCCTTAACGTAGAATAGATACCCTAGCCATACCCAGAGGGGAGGAGGGCCTGCGAGAGAACCTCCCCAGGAGGAAGAAACACAGGGACCAGCAGGGGATGTGTCACAGGGACAAGAAGGGCGGCCCAGCCCTCACCAAGCAGAAGTAAGCAAGAACGAAGGGAAGGCCAGGAGAACCCAAGCCCATCCAAGGTACAACCGCCAGAAAACCCCGTAGGGGCAGACAGCGCCAGAGGAGCACCAAGGAAGAAAAGAACCACCCCAAACTCCAGGGAGAAGAGGGAGAACCTGAGGCAGAGCCCGCCGTAGGAAAACACAGACACAGCGATAGGGGGCAGCTGAACAGGTATCAGCCTCAAGGCAGCAGACAAGGCAGGAGCGGCTCCACAGCCAAAAAGCGCAGGCGAAGAAGAAAGGCACAGTTGCGCAAAGCCCCAGCAGAACAAGAGGCAGGGGCACAAGGGAACACACCAAGGGCCACGGCGGTGGACCATAACGAGCAGGCATGCGCAGCCGGCAACACCATGGAGCAGTGCACCCAGAACAAGCCAGGCGCAAGCCGAGGACAGCGGCCGGGGAAATCCAGAACAATCCCCAAAGGGGGGCCGTGCCAGAGACACTCACCGGCCCACGAAAGGAAGTGGGTCCAGCCAGAAGAGAAAGAGGAGAGACACGGAGGACGGACCAGCCGGCAACCAGAACACAGGAAAGCCAGAAGAAACCTAGCCCACCTGGAACACCAGACAGAGAACCAGGCCGAAACGCCACAATGCAATGCCGTAGACAGCATGCCAGGCTGGACTAGCGATGTAGCGAACATTGAGCATGGCAGACGTGGGAGCAGCGCAAGCTGCACCAAGTCAAAGGCAAAAGAGACCGCACCAGCGGTATACAGTGATGCCAGGAAAGGCAAGGAACCCGAAAAAGGGTATCCACACCTCCCCAGCGCAGGACAGAGCTATGTAACAGCTACAAGTACCCCACTTTGGGCATGACACGTCCCAACGAAAACATGGGAACACCTCTTAGGAAAAAATTCTGCAGCAGAGGACAAGAACATAAAGGACCTGCGGGTAAAACCACAGACGGCTTGCCAATCAGCCAAAAAAGACACAGAAGCCAAAAGGGGGGCTGTTCCAGCAGCCAACACTACAGAGGGGCCAACCTAAGGACCCCAAATGCACGCCAAACCACACGGAACACACAACCGGGCCAATCGAAGCACTAGACCCCCGAAAAAAGGTGGGATAACGCCTCCCATAAAGCACCAGAGGACAGACAAGCCAAGTTTACGAGGGGGAGGAGGTCGGAGCCCCGCAAGAAGCCGCTGAATGGCGGAGTCCGCATGGGTGTTAAACAAAAGAACCCCATCAAAAGGCAGGTCAACCAGACGCTCCCTAATATTCTCCGGAAAAACGCCATCCCTCAACCAAGCATGGCGACGGAGAGCTACTGAACTTGCCATAGCGCGGCAGAGAGCATCAGAAACATCTAAGGCCGAACGAAGAATAAACTCGGCCAACTCCCGGCCATCCAACACATGGGGCCGCAGATCAGCGCAGTCACCTTCGGGGGAGGCACCAGACAGAAGGGACTCCACGGAATCCCACAGACTGGAAGTAGCCCTGGCCAACACACAAAGTGTGTTGAGCGCTCACAAAGCAGCACTAGAGGAAGCGAAGATGTTACGCCCCCACGAATCCAACCACCGGGCCTCCCGTGACGGAGGAAACAACACCAAGGGCAAGGAAGGAAAAGCAGTCTGCAGTAGAGGGCCCTGGTTAGAAGGGTGTAAAGAAAGGCAGACTGGATCGTGCAGAGCAGGGCGATGGCGATGTAGGAGCGGCTAAGGCACGGGATCACCCGTGGCAGGACGCCCCCAGGCCCCCAGAAGAGAAGTATGGAGCGAAGTTTCGAATGGAAGAAGCAGCTCCCATCCACCAGAGCCCTGATGGAGAACCTCTAACAAATGGTCCGTAGGGAATGGGGTGCCGGGGTCGCCCATGCGCAAAATGCCAGCGGCCGTGGAAATGGCCCGGACAAAAGCTGCACTCGCCTCCGTAGGCCGTCGTGGGGGAGAGAGCAATTCCTCCGTGGGCGATGGCTGTAAACTAAGCCGGCCATCCCCGAGTCCAGCTGGAGGAAAAAACGGCCAGCCCCTGAATGGCGGAGGATCCATGGACGAGTGGGGGGCCTGAGGTGCCTCTGGGGAAGGCCGAGATCGCGGTGACGGCGAAGAGCCCTCCCTGGAAGACGCCGGGGAAAAAGCAACGACGCGGCGTCCCGTCTCTGGGGAAGAGGAGACAAAAAGTTGACAAACATCCGGAGAGGAGGGTACCTCTGGAGACGAGTCGACGACCCGACGCCGGCACGGAGCCGTGGAGTTCGCCACAGGCGCCGGTGCGACGTCGACCGGCGCCGGTGCTGTCACCGGGGACGCCGAGTCGACCCCCACCACCACTTGCGCCCCAGGAGAATGGGGCGGGTCGGAGCCGGGGCGGCTAAAGAACGGCGCCGAAAAGGCGCCGACCCGACCTCCGACGAGGCAGCCGCCTGCGCGGAGGGCCGAGAGGGACCCGGGGAAGCGCCCCAGCCCCTAGCCAGCACCCGCGGCGCCGCTAGGGCCGACAGCCGTCGGCGCCTGAGCGGCGTCGGCCTCCGGCAAGGCCGCCGCCTGCCCTGAGGACCGAGGGGGACTCGGGGACGAACCAAGAGTCCCGGCGACCTCCTGCGACACCACAGGGACCCCCTTGGGGGTTTGCGGCGAGGCAGAGGCGCCGTGGGCCGAAGAGGGGAACCCCGTAGGGCCGCACCTCGACGACACCACACACCCAAAACCTGGAGCCGAACCCGTCGGCGCCAGGGCCGGAGCCGCTGGCGACTCAGCGGAAGGCCCCGCACGTGGCAAGGGATCCGCGGACGTCTCAGGAAGAGGAGGGGCCAAGGAAGCCTGCAGAGCCGCAGCATAGGCCTCCATTCGGGCCCTCGTCTCCCCAATGCCAGGAAACGGCGGGTAGGGTGGCGACGAACGAGGCCGCATGTCCTGAGGAGAACCCGCGCCCTCCGCAGAACGGGGACCAGGCCTCGGGGACAAGCTATAAGACTTACCGGCGATTCTTGGACCCTTCCGCGGGGGACGGACGCGGTGACGACACCGATCTGGACAAGCGGGCCGAAAGGAGTTTCATCCGGCGCTCCCGCCGGGACTTCGGCTTCAGATGCTGGCAAGCGTCGCAGTCCGTAGAATCATGGTGCTCGCCCAAACACCACATGCAAATAGGGTGAGGGTCCGTCGCCGACATCTGACGCGCACAAGAACACGTCTTGAAGCCCGAAGGCATTCGCACACTGTTCCACAACGCAAAAGCGTGAAAAAAAGGCCTGAAAACAGGTCAGGGACACGATTCCGGATCCGCGTTGCACGCGGAAAAGAAGGAAACTGATGTCAGCGCGCCGGGGTGGGGCTTATGTGACCTCGCTGACGTCACGCCCGCGGACGACGTCAGGGCGGAGTCGCGTGGTACCGCCCCCCGGCGCGCAGAGATGCTGGGGCAAAGAAAGTTTTCCGGGTCCAGTCTCACGCCTGGGGATAACTCTACGTTAAGGAATCTGCGGCTAGTAGTCTCTATCAGATATCCTAATACCAGGCATGCCAAGAGGGACTGGCAGAGCTGGGACGCATGAGCTAGCAGCATGGCACTCGGCAGGTATACACACGATAGGGGACTTGTACAGTGATGGAGTGCTTCTGCCATATGACTCATTGGTACGGGAAGAGGGGGTACCACCGGGCTTGTTCCTCAGTCATGCATCCTGGATAGGCATGCGGCGCCGCCACTGGGGAGACATTACACTGGAACCACAAACGCATCTCCTGCTGCAGTACATGCACATAATGGGAACAGGGAGACACCTCACAAATTGGCTTGCGGAGGTAGTGCGAATGCATTCTACAACGGAACTGGTCTACCTGAGGGCAAGATGGGAGGTAGATCTGCACCGCCCATGCACACCTAAAGAATGGAACATGATCCTGTTGAGCCCTGTTGCAGTCCCACGTAACGCCAGGTTCCGCTTAATCCAGTTTTACATATTACACAGGGCATATTTGTCTCCTGACAAAATTAACAGATACTTTCACAGGCTAGATGCTTTTTGCCCACGCTCTAAGCTTGCCGATGCTGATTTATTACACATGATATGGGCGTGCCCTGCACTTCTTTCATATTGGGAAAGGGTGATGCAACATCTAAACTCTTGCACTGACAGAACAATTCCACATGTATGGGAAACATGTATACTGGGACTGTTTGCACGGGACAAGTCGCACAGAACCACATCCAGATTTCTAGACCTGGGATTGGTAGTGGCGAAATGCCTTATTACCAAGCGTTGGAAATCAGCAGAACCCCCAAAATTACAAGCATGGTTTTTCTCAATTTTGAATTGGGCTAAAGCGGAGGGGGCAGCGTTACACAGGGGAGACGTCCTAGGGTTACGCAAATATCCGATCTCGTCCCAATAGAACACAATACTAGTGCCACTCCAGAATACCCTAGCTACGGGTGATACAGATGACGATAGCAGCAGGAGACAAGCTGTATCCAGCTAATAAATACAAGAACCCCTATAGACAGCCAAGACATAAAAAATTGCATATGTCTACGTGCAGCAGGGCAGATGAGCAGATCCCGGGGTCACACAATCACTTACAGTAGAACCAATTAGGAGGTCATGGCACCACGCAAGAAATGGGCATTCATTCTTGTCACCTGATAGGCCCATCCCTTTATTCCCTCCCCAATGTTTCGTTAGTTTACGAGTTCTATGATAGAGAGATCTGTGGCTCCCAATGACGTAATGCGGAAACAGACACACAAAGATTCACACACATACAACAATTGTAAACATAGTTGAACATTTACCAAGTGGCCTATAGCAGAATCTCAAGGGTCATGCTATCTTCAATTCTATTGCAATGTAGACCAAGTTAGGGTCGATGTTAATATGTTTGCTAATTTATAGCCATTGCGAAAATGAGGACATGGGAATCCACTATGTTTTTGCAATGTAAACACATGCAATAATTGGAATTATGTGTCGTCTGTATAATGGTTGGGGTTACTGCCTTACCTCTGTTTCTTGATAAAATAAGTTTTTTTTAAATAAAACAGATCAAACAAAAAATAAAGGAAAGCTGTGTATTTCTGAAATGGGTACCAGATATGGAGTTTAGGAGCAGTGGTTATTTGTACATCTCTGAAATTGGGGGTAACCGTACTAGCATGCGATTCAGAGGGCATGTGTTCCTTCTTGCACACTGGCTTACATTAGGAAGGAACAAACGCAGAGCAATCCAATTAGTAATAACAATTTTTCTACTATTCTATGTGGCCATATGTCTGCCGATAAAAATGGTACCTTACTTGTGGGTAGGCCAAGTGCCTGCAACAGAAAAGGGCCCAAAAGGACCTACCAACTCCACACATTTTTGAAAATGAGACGCTCAGTGGATTTCAAGGTACTGTACTTTGTATGGATCCCACATGGATTTCCTACCCACAATGCCCTGCAAACCTCAACCTTCGCCTAAAGTCACATATTTTCCTTACACTTCTGTGATGAAAACTTCCGGAATCAGCAGTGTTAGACCTGGCATCCTTGGCATGGGTCTCCCTTCCATTTTTTTCATAATGCCTCCACTGTTGTCGATATGTTTTTGCTGGACTAGATGCTCATGGGCACTTTGCCACTGCTAATCAGTGCCAAAGTGCAAGTGCTCCCTATTGTAAATTGTGATGTGAATTAGTGACTCCATGTTTGGCTTATTTGAATTACTGTCAGACCCTAGTACAGTGCACTGAGTGTGCCCAGGGCTTGTAAATCAAATGCTGCTGGTGGGCTTGCAGCACTGGTTGTGCCACCCACAGAAGTAGCTTGTAAAGTGTGACTCAGGCCTGTCGACTTGGTAAGTGCACCCACCTACCAGTCCCCAAACCTTCCCTTTTCTTCATATCAGACACCCCTATGGTAGGCCTACGGGCAGGGTGCATTGTAAGGATAAGGTGGGACATGCCTGGTGTGTGTGGCATGTCCTAATAGTGAATTACAGCCATTTTCGTTTTTCACTATTGCAAGGCTACCTGTTCCCCATAGGCCAGAATGGGCAGTTTGATTATAACATCTTATAATCCTAAACTGACTCAGGGAACTAGGTAGAAATTCGAGTTTAGTATGCCTGAACTCAGAATGATAAAATACATCTTTTAGTGAAGTTGGTTTTAACATTCTGTGTTTGAAAATACCACTTTTAGAAAGTGGGTATTTTCTTGCCTAACTATCCAGCCTGCCTCTGCCAGCTTGTGTATTGTGTGTCTGGTTTGTGCGTGGCTGGGGGTGGCCACAGGAGACAGGGTGAGGCAGCCCAGGGCTGAATAGAGAGATCTGCATCCAGAGTGGAGGGAGGAGTTGCATCTGGGTCTGAATTGGCCTGTGCCTGCCTGCCACAATGCTGGCTCCACCCCCTGCCGGGCGTCTGAGTACCCTGCCCCACATTCTGAAAGGAAAGAAGGAGTCATGTACACAGAGTGCTCCAAAGCTGCACAGAACTGGTTTAACCTAGGCAAAGGCCTCTCTGTCTCCAGAGAACAAAGAGAATCAGGGTATAAGAGGGGCACCCAGACCCCAGGAAAATTAGATCACTTTTGGGAACAAGAAGAAACCTTTGCTGTGGAGCGGAACCAAGAAGAAACTGAGGAGAGACTATCCCTAAGCCTGAAGTGCTGCTTGGGGGATTGGCCTGCAGTGGTTTGCCTGACTGCCAAAGAAAGGAGAAAGGAACTTTTGCTTTGCTGTGACTTTCATCAACTTGTGAAGGATCTCCAAGGGCTTGGAAGAGAGCTTGCCCCCTGATCGAAGTCCCAGGGCCATTGGACTTCACCCCCTTTGTGAATTGCTGCTGGGAACTCTGTTTCAGTGGCTACAGAGGTAGGGAGCTGTGACCGACTCTCCCGACCGGCTCGGTGTCCTGTTGGCACCGCATCGAGCAACGACTGCATCTTGCAACGCACGGCCTTGGTCTCCCCGACTCCGTCAACGAGCCGCTGCCTGCACCGTAACCTGTGAGCACCGCACCTTGCAACGCCTCGCTACACCGAATCCATCTGGTCCGACCGACACGGTCACTGTTGCTGAGTTCGAGTCCTGTGACCGCACTGGAGTTGGGCACCGCCTCGCAAGCTTTGCGACGCACCGCCCGATTCGCACCGCTGTCCGGACTGATCGACGCCAGCTCCTGAACCCGGCTCCGATGCCGCACCGTAGTCTGCCAGCACCGCATCGAAGCACCGTCTCGCCCTGCAACGCACGGCCTTGGTCTCACCGACTCCGTCAACGAGCCGCTGCCTGCACCGCATCGAGGGACAACGCATCCTGCAACGCTTCAATTTTGCGTCGCGACCGCGACGTTCAGCTTTCCGGCTCGCACGCCCGTGCCTGCCGCTTCAAGTAAAAGGTACTGTGACCGAGTCCGTCTACGCTGTGCTGGCCCGTATCGAGGCGGTCAGCTGGATTTGTTAGACTCTGTTTGTTCTTTACATCGCAGTAGCCGGAGAAGGCTACCGACTCGCACAGAACCTTGATTTAAGCATTTTTAACCAGAACTCTTGATTTTTGACAGTATTGTGGATTATTTTTGTCGTTTATGGTCTTGTGGTAATTCTATATAAAATATTCTTATTTTTATAAATATACAACCTGTGTGGTGTCCATTTGTAGTGTTGTCACTTAATTACTGTATGTGTTCACAAATGCTTTACACACTGCCTCTGAACTAAGCCTGTCTGCTCGTGCAAAGCTACCAAGAGGGTGAGCAGGGGTTATTTCAGGAGTGTACCTACTTTCCCTGACTAGACTCAAGGGTCCCTATTTGGACAAAGGTACCTACCTCTGCCAACTAGAGACCCCCAAATCTAACAAGCAGGAATCCAAAAAATTCCTACCACCTAGCAATACCCCACTTGTCCCGATAAGATTTCTGCCCCACTTGTGTTGCTGGGCCTCGTGTCTGTGACAGAGGTGGTTCAAACCAAGGTCAATTGTAGTCTTCAGCAAGGTTTCTGAGAGGGGGCAGTTGGGGGGTGAATATCCCCATCCACCCTCTCACCCCCCAATGGAGGGGTGGTCAGAAAGTAGTGTGGCCCCTGGTGAGGTGGAGGAAGCACAGTCCGATGCCCACGAGGGCCGCTTCCCCCCACCCTCCAAAACAAATGTGTCTAAACGAAACCCTGGTGCCTAGTGGGCTTTCTGCCCACCACAGCAGGCAGACTGGGGGTTAACACGGGGCCCTGGGGGAGGGGACACAGGCCAAAGCCCAGGGGGGTGGGGGGTCACTTCATCCCACAATAGACATCCCTTGTGTCTAGTGGGTGAATCCCTGCGTGGGGGATTGCCCTCCTTCAGCGACCCCCAAGCAGTTATCCACTTGAAAGAGATCGATCTTTGGAAAGATGAGATACTAGCCTTTCCAATGATACCTTCCCCATTCACATCGGTGCTCGAGGGCTGAGATATGCCCCTGTGCACCGATTCTGTGAAAATGAAATGAGCCGATTGGCGTATTTCACTTTAATTTTGAATGGAAATGGCGTCCTTTTCAGCCGTTCCCACTGTCGGCTAACGGCCGACAGACCCACTGGGGAGGCAGTGCGGTCGTCGGCCATTGGCCGATGGCTGTACTTAGGTGGTTAAGCATGCAATACAACAGCAGTTTCTTCTTGAGGGCGGCGGAGAATCACATTGGCATTTTATTTTTACTGGTGCAGTGCAGCAGCCCTGAGCCTAGAGATATGCTGGGCGTGTCCTCTGATGCCGATTGGCAGCAGAGGAAGACAGAAGCAGGGCTGAGTGGACGCTCTATAGATTGCATGTCACTTTGGCCAGCTCTCCGCGCCGGACAAAGTGACATTTGCACTTTGAAGTTCTCCACCCAGCTATCTTAAGACAGCTGGGTGGAGACCAAGCATAGGCCTCCAGGGCCTAAAGGAGCATCCAGCCAGCCCGCTCCATCCAATCCAGGCACTTCTCTCATGCTTGTTAACAGCATGAGAACAGCGTCTGAATTGGTTAGGGGAGCTCTTCATGCACCAGAGAAGGAGAAAAACAAAGAGGAGGACGTGCAGACCGTGGGTAAGTGGCGTTTTATTTTATTTGATATGTGTAATGCATATAAGTGTAGTGGTTGTGTTTTATTTTGTACTTAGTATTATAGTTTTAGATGGGCTTTTGGAGGGAGGGGGTATTTTGTTTTGGAGGGAGGAGTGGTTTACTTTGGGGTTTTAGAGGGGATGTTTTATTTTGTGTTTTGGGAAGTGGTGGGGCAGTTCACTCGCCTCACTACTTCCAAAGGGTAATAGCCGCCCCCGATGCAATAAGGTTTCTTCTACTCTACTGACAGGAGCAGACCACACAGCACAGCAGAGCCCTACAAACAGAACTCCGATTGCGATCAGTATCCTGGCCCACTTTACCCCTTACGACCTTGGCCTCAATGTAATTTCCCTCTTTCATACAAGACAGAAATCAGGGAGCAGTTTGCACAAATGAACGGAGCTAGAGGACGGACTTTAAGAGTTACTGTTAGAACATACTTACTTTTCCCAGTCTTAATCAGGCACAACGGGAGTGAAAGACTGTTAGAAATGGGATTTCTGGTTGGCTAGGGCAAGTGCCTAAGCCAGGCAGAAACCACCACTCTAGTCAGGGCAAGGGAGTTACACGCTGAAGATAACCCCTGCTCACCCCCTTGGTAGCTTGGCACGAGCAGTCAGGTTTATCCCAGAGGCAATGTGTAAAGCGTTTGCGCAACACACTCACACAACAGCGACACACTAGGCACACCACAAAAGAAACTCCACACAAGGTTACATAAAAAATATAGCCTTTGTATTACTCCTAAAACACATTAGAATGCAATCACATACATACACTGTGCCACCTGGCACTAGGTATTACCTTACAGGGGATTATATACATTACAGGGCCAATAGGGCCACTGTCATCACCATTAGAACAGGCACGTAATAAAACAACCAGTAATTACTGGTAAAGGCACTTAGCATAAACACATTATGCATCAATCACATTAGGTATAAACCACATTAGGCATGAACCACATTAGGCATTACCACATTAGGCATGAACCACATTAGACATTCATCCTCATTTAGCAGTGCACCATAGTACCACTCGTACGGTGCACACCTCACCCTAGGGCCTTACGCCCCACCAGAGCACAAGGTGATCCCAGGCCAACTGGCCTTCCTCAGGGGCCCGTCTTGGGCTTCCCTGCAATGCCCTCTGTCCACAAAGTCAGGGCTCTACGAGTATGTGGCTTTCGTCTGCCACCAGGCTGCCACTGCAGCAGGGTACAGGCCCCAACAGGCCGGTACCAAAAATGGGGGCGGGGTGTAGCTCACCCGTGTCTCCTTATGAGACCAACATGCCCCCCACGTTGCAGCTGCCGCGATCTGGCGGTACAGCTGTGTAGATTGCACCAGGCACCAACAGTGCCTTGTGAGCCCCACTCACTGGGACTCCTCCTTTGTAGGCAAGCAGCAGGCACCCGCAGTGTGCCCGCCCAGCCCCACTCACCAGGGCTTCTCTTGTTCACTGCCGATCGGGCCGGATCCTGAAGCTCCCAGTGAGCTCCCGACGGTGCCCTCTCCGGCTGGCCAAATGCCCCCCGAGGCTCCGGACTTCCCTCTGTGTCCTGCGAGCTGGCGAGACGCGTCAGCAGGGAGCCCGCGAGGCTCCGTCCTTGTTGGCAGACACGCGGGGCTCTTCTCCGCCTGCTTCCGGATTGCGCTTGGAACGAGCGGAGTTTGAGCCCTCTTCTCGTGCTCGAAGACCAAGTTTTACAAGCGCCTGCCACACGCAGCACTTGGGAAAAGAAGGGGGGGGGGAGCCAACACGCACACCGGCTGCTCCCCCTTCTCTAAGGACCTCGATGCTTCTCCTGCACTCCACAGGTCTCCCTCAAACAGCGGGGTAGATCTCCCCGGTACTGCAACACGAGCCCCTTCGGGCTCCAACACACCGGGTCAGGGATCCTGCAGCGCTCCCAGCCCGGGTCCAGGGCAAATAGCCAAATCTGAAGTGCCCTGCCTGTCTCCCACTTGAAGACCGAACCGGAAGCAGGCAGCGATTCTAGTTTTCCCTGGCAGAAAAGCGCTTCTCCTGCGCTGAGTCTCCTGAAGGCCAGGGGCACCAGCAAAGCGCCAGCAGCACACAGGGCAGAGCTGGGCCCAGGCAGGCCAGCTCACAGGGCCCTCCAGCAGAGGGGAAATCCCACGTGGCGGTTCCTCCTGGCGCCCAGCAGTCCCAAGTAAGCTCCAGTTCAACAACACATGGGGTCACAGCCCCAGTACTTATACTATGTCAGTCTTTGTTCTGCCCTGGCACAGGGCTTGGGACCTAGTTCAAACCAGTTCTGGGGGACACTTAACAGACACACCACAGGGGGGCGGAGCCAGCATTGTACAAGGCAGGCAGAGACCTATTCAGGGTCAGGGGCTACTCCTCCCACTACTCCAAATGCAGACAGGCCCATTCAGCCTAGCGCTGACTCACCCAGCCTCTCTGGAGCCACTGCATCTCCCCAGCCCCTGTTACTCCAGAGCCAGACATGCAATACACATCAGACAGGCACAGAGACACATAGCACACAGAAATGCCAACTTCTAAAAGTGGCGTTTCTAAAATAGTGACAATAAATCTGCGCACATCATTACGCAGCATTTATTACCACTATTCCAAACATACCAAACTTGATCACGCTACTCCTCTCAGATCAGGAATTACCACTGAAACACTTATCAGGGAATCCCCAATGCATTCCTATGAGAGGGCAGCCTCACAGTAGTGAGAAACCAAAATGGCTGTTAGTCACTACCAGGACATGCCACACAATTAAGGCACATGTCCTACCTTTTACCTACAATACACCCTGCCCATAGGGCTAGCTAGGGCCTACCTTAGGGGTGACTGATATGTAGTAAAAGGGGAGTCACAGACGTGGCACCCACTTTATGTGCCACGTCACAGCGGCAGTAAACTGCGTGCGCAGGCCCTGCAATGGCAGATGCCTGAGACAGGTTTGAAAGGCTACTTTGGTGGGTGGCGCAATCAGAGCTGCAAGCCCACCAGTAGTATTTAATTTACTGGCCCCGGGTATCTGAGATACCACCTTACAAGGGACTGATAGATAAATTAAATTAGCCAAACAGGTGTAGACCAATCTTCCCACGTTTTACCATAGAGAGCACATGCACTTTAAACTGGACAACAGTGATAAAGTGCCCAGAGTCCTAAATCCACCAACACCAGGTCAGAAAAACTACTAGGAGGAAGGCAAAAAGTTCAGGGATGACCCTGCAAAAAAGGCCAAGTACAAGAAAGACTCTTCAGCATAACAAGCATTGGCAAACTCAAAAGGTCAGGTATTGACTACCAGCAGTTTTGCTTTAACAAAGCTTGTTGAATTTATTTTACGGTTTTATATAGCGTGTACTCGACCGGAATGTTTTGGAGTGCTTTACATGAGCACCATTTACATTATGGTTTTTGCTAAACTTTGTTGGGTAAGCGATTAGGCCTTATTCTATCCAAAACAGTGGCTAAATGCAAAAATATTTTTGGGTCTCAGAAAGCACACGTTGTCATAGTAGTTCCTGGTACCTAAGGAAACTACTTCATGTGTGGATGCTTTCCTTGTGGAAGGGCAGAATGAAGTCATTCATAGTGAAATCAGCCAATGGCTGAAGAGGGCTGAGCCCACTGCCCTATGCTGTGTGCTTTAACAAGCGGAGTGTGAATGACAATTACAGACCAGTGGATGAACAGGGCTGGCTGACAGTAAGTATATTAGACATTCAACTTTAGTAAGATCAAAAGGTCTTGGTTAACACCAGATCTCAAAAGTACAAGGACAGAAAGGTGAGAGAAGGAAGAAGACGATGACAGAGGAAAAATAGATTGCGAGAATGCCTTAAAACAGGCTATCAAGTGTAGAGAATGATGAACAATAAAGGAGAGTATTAGGAAAATAAGAAATAAGTTGAAGGGGAAGAGAGCAGAAACGGGAAGAGAAAGAGGAGAAAGTGAAGAAAGGACAAAACAGGAAGTAGGGAAAGCTGGAGTAAAGGAGAGAAAAGGTTGACAGGAGAGGGAGAAAATAGAACAGTGAGAGGATAGACTACGGAGAAAGAGTTGAGCTGGTGTAAAAGACAAATGTAGGAAAGAGGAATATATAGGAAAAAGGCGTGGGGGAGGTAAAAGAGAAATGTGGTAAGATAATAATGTAAAGAGACAGGAGTAAGTGAGAAGAGAATAAGAATGAAGAGTAGGCAGGATGAAAAATACACAGGATGAGATGAGAAGAGTTAAGAAGGAACAAATGAGTAAACTGGGTAAGAGAAATGGAGATAAAGCACGGGGGAAAACAGGAAGATGAAAATCTGCAATGATGAGAAGTAATGAGAGAATGAGCAAATGTGGAAATAGTTGTAAAGATAGAAGTGAGCGAATGAAGAAAATGAGTGAAATGTCAAATTAGGGAAAAGGATATGGGAAAGAAAAACAATATGAAAGAGAACAGAACATAAAAAAGGGTAACAAAATTGGGGAAACGAGAGAATACAGGAGGGAACAAGAGAAATCTAAATCAATGGCAATAATTAAAAACGAGAGTGAAGAAAAAGGTACATGGGGCAGAACAAGGGAAGATAGTTCATAAGAAAGGGGGACACAGGAGGGCAGGAAACGAGAACTGTCTGGATGTGAAGAAACTGTGAAAGGAGAGTGACAGGAGACAACCGAGTAGATTGGAGGAGAGGAGAAATGAGATTGGGCAAAAAAGACGACGTGGAGAATGTGGTAACCTGGAAAAAAGTGGAAGGCCACAAAAAGCAGAGGAAAGAGGAGAGAAATTCAGAAAGTGAAGATAAAGTGGGCTAGGAGAAATGGAAAGGAAGAGACCACAAGTGAAAATCAGTGGTAAACGTCAGATAAGAGAAAGGAGTAAGATACAAAAAGGGGAGACTGGGGGGGGGAAGAGGAAAAACGGGGAAACTTTAGAACCAAAGGACAAAAGAGACAGGAAATTAACTAAAAGAGCTAGTAAAAAGACAGACCACATGGAAAAGCTCATAACAAGCAGAAAAAAAGGCCAAACGGGAGGAAGGAGGACAATTATGGTATTCATCCTGTGGCTGCCTGATGCCGACAAAGAGCATGCACATGCAGTTAAAAATGATGATACCTCTAGTTACATGTACGGAAAGGTCATTAATCTATGGCTCCTCATTACTTCCTTAAAAGTTATTTCACTCTTTTGTCATTTGTCCTGACATCTCCCCATAGCTTGTGACTTGACTGGACATGGTTAGCTGTATTAAGAATTCCTTTAATCCAATTGCTTTGGTGCTAAATATATTTGTCACCAGAAAGCACATGATGTCATTAATGTTCAGCTCTTTTATCTAACTGCTAGAAGGATTAGTTACTTACCTGTAATCCTAGTTCTCTTCCAGGGGTATACTCATCAAAGTCATAAGCACTGAATTATCCCCGCCCACCCGCGGGATTCCGGAGCATATAGAAATATACATATATATATGTGTATGTTGGGGATCACAAGTGCATAGCACTTCCGCGACATACATATATACATGTATATAAATACATAAATATGCAGCCTAACATAATTCCAATAAGGCAAAATGCCAAAATTACAAAGGTTTTCCCTGTACATACAATAATCTCCTATATACACTCTGTAATAGAGAACATACACTGTAATAGTGTCATACAAGAAAACCTTTATTTTCAGAAAAGGAAAAAACATGTAATAGCAGGCAGTTGGCCCATAGGCTGCATAGCTGAATAAATATCACCATACAATAAAACACTGGCACCTTGCCTTTAAGGCTTCCAAGAACTTGGACACTTTGCCTTTAAGGCCTCCAGGAGACCCTCTGCTCCCATCATGCACCACAGGTGACAGTTAGGTCAGTTCTTTTTGCACGGTGTACTAACTTGTAGCAACCGGATTATAAAATGCAATCACTACCGAAATATACTAAAAATGCTCGTCTGGGGAGGAGGGAGGGTTGCTTATGACTTTGATGAGTATACCCCTGGAAGAGAACTAGGATTACAGGTAAGTAACTAATCCTTCTCTTCCAGGGGATACTCATCAATAGTCATAAGCACTGAATAGAGTAGCAAGCCCATACCCACTACCTCGCGGACGAGCAAATAGTATTGAAAAACAGATCATCTTAACATGACATTAAGCAAACAAATTCCTCAGTGAGGCTTGCCCCACTTGGGCATCCTCCTGAGCATCTGAATCTAAGCAGTAATGGCGAGAGAAAGTATGAACAGACCGCCATGTAGCTGCTTTGCAGATTTCTGCTATAGGGATGTTCCTGAGGAGGGCCGTAGTAGAGGCCTTTCCTCTGGTTTAATGCGCTTTAGGCTTTCCCTGAAGAGACTTATTAGCTAATTGATAGGCTAGAGATATGCAGGAGACTATCCATCTTGAAATAGACCTTTTAGAGGCTGCCAATCCTGTATTAATAGGACCGTAGTTGACAAACAAGCGGTCCGTCTTTCTTATTACCTTGGTCTTATCCAGATAAAACTTCAACACCCTCTTAAGATCTAACGAGTGTAAGGCCCTTTCAGGAGGTGTAGAAGGATTAGAGAAGAAGGTAGGCAAAGTGATAACCTGATTAATGTGGAAATCTGAAACCACTTTCGGCAGAAAACTAGGATGAGTTCTGAGAACTACCCTATTTGAGTGAAAAACAGTGTAGGGTTCCTTACAACATAATGCTTGTATCTCGCTGACTCTACGAGCCGACGTGATAGCAACCAAAAACGCCACTTTCCAGGACAAGTGCTGCAGGGAGGACTTGTGTATTGGTTCAAAAGGTGCGCCCATCAGTTTGGTAAGGACCACGTTGAGCTCCCAAGGAGGAGAAGGGGCTCGTACTGGTGGGTATACCTTTTTAACCCTTCAAGAAAATCTTTCACCACTGGCATTTTGAAAAAAGAACCCTGTGAAGGTGATTTTCTATATGCCGTTATTGCTGCTAAGTGTACCTTGATAGATGTAAACTGCAGGCCCGACTTAGCCAGGTGTAAGAGATACGGCAAAATGACCTGTTCCTACCCTCTAACTGGGTCATGACCATTATTCAAACACCATAGGTAAAAACGCTTCCACTTGAAAGCGTAGGAAGCCCTGGTAGAAGGTCTTTTCGCTTCCTTAAGGATGTTCATACAGTCCGCTGGCAAGTGTAAGTGTCCATACTGCAAGACTTCAGGAGCCATGCTGTCAGCCTGAGGGAAGGAAGGTTGGGGTGAAACACTCTCCCCTGGCTCTTGGATAGTAGGTCCGGACGGCAAGGCAATCTCTGTTGCGGAACTTCGGAAAGTTGTAGAAGATCCGGGTACCACCACTGGCGTGGCCACTCCGGAGCGATCAGAATCATCCTGGAGTTGGTCTTGTAGAACTTCGTGATCACTGCTGGAATGAGAGGCAGTGGAGGAAAAGCGTAGAGTAAGCTCTGAGACCATCTTATCAACAGAGCATTCCCGCTTGAACCTGGTTGGTGATACCTGGACGCGTAGACGGGGCATTTGGCGTTTGTTGCATCTGCGAACAAGTCTATGTCCGGCACACCCCATCTTTGAAAGATATCCTGAGCCACTTCGGTGTTTAGCACCCAGTCGTGCGCTTCTACGAACTCTCTGCTTAGGAAGTCCGCCTGTACATTTAGGACGCCCGGCACATGGACAGCCGTGATGGTGAGATGCCGTGCCAGAAGCCACTTCCAAATGGCTTGTGCCTCCTGGGACAGAATTCTGGACCTGGTGCCTCCCTGCTTGTTCGGATAAAACATTGTCGTGGTGTTGTCTGTCTGAATCAAGAGGGAGTTGGACTGAAGAGACGGAAAGAAGGATTTGAGGGCTAGTTGGACGGCCCTCAACTCCAGAAAATTGATATGGTATCCCCCCCTCTGTGTCCGACCACAGCCCTTGCACTTGAAGGTGATTCATATGAGCCCCCCAACCTTGCAGGGAGGCGTCTGTCACTATAGTTTGAGTCGGAGACTCTTGATGGAAGGTAACACCTTTCATTAGATGTGACCGCTTTGTCCACCACATGATGGAGTCCCTGGCAGACTGGGGCAGAGTGATCCGATCCTCCCAGCTGTCTGACGCTTGCACCCACTGGTCTTCCAGAGCTTGCTGCAGGGGACGCATGTGCAATCTGGCATTGGGAACTATGAAGATGCAGGAAGCCATGGACCCCAGGAGAGAAGACACTTGTCGGACTGTTGGGTGGTGAGTCTGCAGGAGTTCTCGGCATTTGATCCTGATTGATGAAAACCTCTCCGCCGAAGGACACACGCTTGCCTCCGCGGTGTCCAGCGACGACCCTAGGTAGTGAATGTTCTGAGTCGGATTGAGAATCGATTTTTTGAAATTGACTCGTAGACCCAACTTGTTCAGTAACTGGAGACTGTAGGGAAGATGAGACTGAAGCAGGGATGGAGTTGAACTCTTCAGGAGCCAGTCGTCCAGATACGGGTAAATGAATATTTTGCGTCTGCGGAGAAAAGCCGCCACCACTGCCATGCACTTTGAAAATGTCCGTGGGGCTGACTTCAGTCCGAAAGGTAGGACTCGGAACTGAAAATGACGTAGAGCAACTTGAAAACGGAGAAATTTTCGATGTTTCCTGAACACTGGAATGTGGAAATAAGCGTCCTGCAGATCTATGGAGCACATCCAGTCTCCTTGATGTAGATGGGGGAAGATCTGGTGCAGGGCAAGCATCCGAAATTTCTCTTTGCGGATGTATTTGTTCAAGGTGCGCAAGTCCAGAATTGGTCTGTATTCTACTGTCGGACCTCTTTTTTCGACCAGGAAATACCGAGAGTATATTCCCTGGCGCCTCTGATGAACAGGGACGTATTCTATGGCTTTTTTCTGTAGAAGACCGTTTACTTCCTCGTGTAAAATGTGATGACACAAGCGGACTCCTCCGTCCGGAGGAACCGATGGAGGTGGGATCTTGAACCGTAGCAAGTATCCATTTTGAACAATATTCAACACCCATTTGTCGTTGGTTATGTTTCTCCACTCCTCCAGATGATATGCGATACTTCCTCCTACCGGAGTGGCACACGTGTTTAGAGGAAGCACTCCCTCATTGCTTTGATGGCTGCTTTGAGGTAGAGGCTTTTTGTCTATGGGTCCCGCTTCCTCTTCCTGGTCTCCGTTGGTGGAAGTGAGACCTCTGCTGCTGCTGCTGACCCTGAGCCGACCACTGAGGGGTTTGAACCCTCTGTTGGAACGGGCGTTTATCGTAGGCGCGGAAGCGCCTACGAAATTCCTTCCGTTTCTCGAGACCCACAGCTTTCACCGTGTCCAGCTCTGCTTTCATCTTCGCCATTTCTTCGTCCGCATGTGGCCCAAAGAGAGAAGACCCATTGAAAGGCAGGTTGGTTATCTTCCGCTGGACGTCGGGTTTGAGGCCAGTCAAGCGTAACCAAGCAGAACGCCTCGAACAGATACCATGGGAGTATCCGTGGGCAGCCAGATCGGATGAATCAGCGGAAGCACTAATCACCTGATTAGCCACTAGACCTCCCTCTTGCAGTATTTCTCGAAAGTCTTGCTGGTCCTCTTTTGGGAGTTTGTCCGCAAAACGTCCCAGTGAATCCCACAAGGATCTTTCATACCTCCCCAGCAGAGCGGAGGCACTGGCGACCTTCATGATAGAAGCTGAAGTTGTTGCACATCCTTCTACCTAAAGAGTCCATCAGTTTACTATCCTTATCCGGAGGCGCTGAGGAGGAAGACATAGATGAGTACGTCTTTCTAGCTGCCGCCACAATTATGGAATCCGGAGGAGGATCCGATCGAAGGAACAAAGGATCTTGGTCCGGAGCCTTGTACTTTTTAGCTATTCGGGAAGGAACAGCTCCCACCGTTGCCGGTGTCAAAAAGGTCTGCATAGCAGGTTCGAGAAGGCCTGGGACAAGAGGAAGCAAAGGCCGAGGTGCGATGATGAAGAGTCTCGAAAATCACTGAGGAGGAAACAGTCGGGACAGACATAGAGATGTTCAGCTTATTCGCTCCTCTACAGAGAACCTTATTAAAGGTGCTGAGGTCATCAATTGGAGAAACGCTTGGAGGTGTAGCCGTCAATGTTGGAGAATAGTCTCTGATAGAGGACCTGGTGGGAGAAGACCAGGTGGGAGACCTATGCCGTCTTCTCTTCGGAGAAGAATGATAAGAGCGAGATCTGTCCCTTGATCGAGCATGGCGGGCATGTGGAGATCGTGATCTGCCTGGACTCCTCCTTCTGGAAGAAACCACAGTCGGTGACCTTGATCTTCGAGGTGTTTTAGGGGATGGAGAATCCCTGGACAAGCGTGAAGGAGAATAGGTACGGGAAAAGTCCGACCCCGGGCTACTGAGGGCCCTAGACTTCCTGCGCCGTGCATCTTCACCAACCACCGGAGAGCCCTCCGGGGAGATCTGGACAATATGCAGTCCTGGAGAAGATCCAGATTTTGAGGACGATAGAGATGCAGCTCTAACCTCATCCGAGGCACCAGCAGGCTCTTTAGCTCTCGACGTCGACCTGCGCTTTTCCCTCGACGTCGACTTCTCCCTTGACGTGGGATGATGGATAGGAGGAGTTAAGGACTTCGCTGTCCTCGACGGCGACCTCACCTCCCTCAAAGATGTCCTCAGTGTCTTCGACGTCGAACGCTCTCGCCTCCTCGACGTCAATGGCCTCGAAGTCTTCGACATCGGCTGGTCTCGAGGCACCTTTGCCGTCGGCAAACTTCTCGACGTCGACCTACGGGGAGGCGACGGAGAGTGCCTTGACGTCGATGGATGTCTCGACGTCGATTGGTGTTTTGACGTCGAACGACCTTCGCCATGAACATACCTCGAGCCCGAGGCAGTATGCTTCGACGTCAATGCCTTTCTCGACGACGGAGACTCACGCCGTCTCGACGTCGGAGAGTGTGTCGGTCGCTTCTTCGACAGCGGCAACGACGTTGACGGCGAACAGTCCGGAATCGGCCGTTTCCTCGATGTTGAAGGGCAGAATGATGCTGACGTCGGTGTTCCTGAAGAGAGGAGGGCTCTTGACACGCAAGGCCACTTTCCAGTCGGGCTTTTCCTCTCTCGAGTACAGCTTGAAGGCGAATCCTCTCCCTGTCGCGAAGAGTCCTCGCAGAAAACCTCTGACAATGATAACAAGTGTCAGGCTTGTGACTGGAAGGAAGACAGGCGATACACACGGAGTGTGGATCTGAGATGGCCATCTTCTTTCCACAGGATGGACATTTGTGGAAAAGAGCCGGCATTCTGACAGAAAAAGAGTGAAATTTTGTCAGAGAATGGTAATAAACCACTGCCAGCACAGGAAAACCGCAAAAAACCAAAGAAGAAAACAATTCCTGACAGGAAAGTCAGAAAAACTGTCGAGCTCAAGCTCCAGGATCCTCATAGAAGGAGCCGGAAAAAAGAACTGACCTAACTGTCACCTGTGGTGCATGATGGGAGCAGAGGGTCTCCTGGAGGCCTTAAAGGCAAAGTGTCCAAGTTCTTGGAAGCCTTAAAGGCAAGGTGCCAGTTTTTTATTGTATGGTGATATTTATTCAGCTATGCAGCCTATGGGCCAACTGCCTGCTATTACATGTTTTTTTCCTTTTCTGAAAATAAAGGTTTTCTTGTATGACACTATTACAGTGTATGTTCTCTATTACAGAGTGTATATAGGAGATTATTGTATGTACAGGGAAAACCTTTGTAATTTTGGCATTTTGCCTTATTGGAATTATGTTAGGCTGCATATTTATGTATTTATATACATGTATATATGTATGTCGCGATAGTGCTATGCACTTGTGATCCCCAACATACACAAATATATATGTATATTTCTATATGCTCCGGGATCCCGCTGGTGGGCGGGGGTAATTCAGTGCTTATGACTTTGATGAGTATCCCCTGGAAGAGAACCAATGTTCAACAGAAAGCTGTCTGTACCACACTATTCAAACACTGG
This sequence comes from Calotriton arnoldi, assembly GCA_963921515.1. Lineage (NCBI taxonomy): Eukaryota > Metazoa > Chordata > Amphibia > Caudata > Salamandridae > Calotriton > Calotriton arnoldi. The sequence goes on from CAWUFW010000311.1 coordinate 531,899, forward strand.
GCAAGGAGAAATACAAGCACACAATACATACAACCGTGGCACGACAAGTCTACAACCTCATCCACCCAAGCAGGGTGGAGTTGCATGGCAATATGAAATTAATATTTTTTGAAGGGTGAAGAACATATGTTGAGATGATAAAATTACCTTGGTGGACAATAAAAAAGGATGCCATAAGGTAGGAATGGGGTGCTATTTCAAGACTGAGCAGTAAGCTTTCTCTTTATTTGTTTAAATTAGCAATATGGCAAAATATGATGGAAAGATAATTTCCACACATATTGTGAACACTTATTTTGATACACAGAGTCCGATGCTTACTCTTAAAGAACAAGTTGCTGACCTCCAGTAATGCTTTTTCTGGTACATTCCATCTAACAACAGATTCCTCACCTTAAAATACTCCCCTGGGATCCAGAAAATCTTGAGTAGTACCTGTGCACACCGGTAGGTGGCCTTGATCAACTCTGCGCTGGCATCAACTGCGTCAGAAGTGAGGTTCATATAAACTCTGACATCAGTTTCTTTTGTGACTTTTCCAGCGCCAAAAACATGGACCCATTTAAAACCAATGCTTGACCAGTGTGTAGTGTCTAAAGGATCTATTGGAGTTAAGAGTCTAATTCACAAAGCAGGCAGGAGGGGCGGACAAGTGAGAAATCTGCAGTTAGATAGAGTCCTAATCCCCTGCCCTGTTGTAGGGATAGGATATTCTCCTAAAAGGGCAGCCTGACTGGAGGGCCAATTCCAATGCTCAGAAGTCTGGTATACCATACTCTCTGTGCCCAATACGGAGCCACTAACACGATCTGGGCCTAATCAGTCCTGATCTTCTGGACAATTCGGGGTAGGAGTGGTATCCGTGGAAAGGCATGCAGGAGTCCCGAATTCCATTTGAAGTAGAATGTGTCCCAGAGCGAGAGACACTTTCGAAACACCAACATGCAGAATTGCTGACATTGCACGTTCTCTGCGGAGAACAGATGGCGTGCAGGTTCTCCCCATACTTGGAAGCGTATGTAGCCGCCATTTGTGATCCACAAGGCATCGATGGCTGAGTTTGTCCGCCTTGGTGTTCAGGGAGTTTGCGAGGTGTTGCACAACCAGGAAGATGTCCTGGCGCTCAAGTCAAGTCCAGAGCTGCAGAGCCTCCTGGCACTAGGTCCACGTCCCCGCCCTGCCCTGTCTGTTTCAATACCACATGGTGGTGGTGTTGTTCGTGAACACCTGAACCAGCCTTCCCTTGATAGATGGGAGGAAGGCTTTTAATGCCAAGCGAATAGCTCTGAAGTTGAGAAGACTGATGCAGAGCTGAAATTCCACCAGAGACCAGAGTCCTCTGATCTCCACCGCTCCCAGGTGATGAATCAGTCACCACTGTGAGCTCTGGGTGGGGAAGGGAAAAGGGTCTACCGTTGACCCAATTGCAGTCCGTTAGCCACCACAGCAGATCTCCTGCAGTCTCCTTTGAAATCTGGACCAGGTAGGAGAGATTCCCCCCATTATGAACCCAGTGGGACTTCAGATACCACTGCAGAGACCACATATACAACCTGCCATGCAATGCCAGCAGAATGGTAGAGTCCATCACGCCCAGTAGCCTCAAAGTCAGTCTCACCGAAATCCAGGTTAGAGGCTGAAACTTCAAGATCATAGCCAGAATATCTAGGATGCTCCACTCCGGAGGATAGGACCAGAACTGCACTGTATACAGAATGGCTCAAATGAAAGGGAGCGCCAGAGAAAGAGTCAGGTGTGACTTCAGCAAGTTGATAGTGAACCTGAGCGAGTGCAAAAGGTTTGCCATAGTCTGGAGGTGGATGACCACTGCCTGGAGTTTGCCTGCCTTCAGCAGCCAGTTGTCAAGGTAAGGGAAGACCGGAACCTCAGACGATGAGCTGCAACCACTGCCATCACCTTCGTGAACATCCAGGGGGCACTGGCGAGGCTGAAGGGGAACACAGCAAATTGAAAATGCACATGGCCCAAAGTGAACCGAATTGAAAATAAACGTCCTGCAAGTCCAAAAGGTACCATCCAGGGAAGGCATGACCTGCGCCAAGGTCAGCGTTTGAAATTCTGTTTCCGTAAAAAAGCATTGAGAGCAGTTGGAATAGCAACCATGTCCTACTTCTGGCACAGGCCCCTTCTCAATTGCTTCTCTGGCTAGAAGAGGATCCACTTCCTAATGAAGGAAGGAGAGATGGTCCGTTGTCAGCCATTTCTGGGATAATGGGAAAGGTGGGGGGGGGGGGGGTTCCACAAATGGAAGGGCATACCCCTTCTGCACAGTTTGAAGCACCCACATGTCAGAGGTAACTGCAGACCACTGGGGCAGGTGGTGCCTAATCCTGCTGCTAACAGGATGGCTGTGCTTGACAGAGGGTACACTAAAGAGGTTTATAGGTTTTGGAAGCCGGAGGCGTGGGGGACTGGAGAGCACGCTGGGTCTGGCTCCTGCATCCTCTGTGGCATACACAACCTTGTCCATGAATGGACTGGGCATGCTGCTGGACTGCTGGGTATGGCTGGAAGTGTGGATGCCCATATGTGCCTCGACCATGGGTGCAGTACGGGAGAAAGGACTGTTGCTGGGACGGGCCTGTAAGAGAAAGCCCGAGAGACCTAGTGGTGACCTGGCACTCCTGAAAGCGTTCGAGCACCGTGCCAGCTTTGCCACAAAAGAGGCGAGAGCCATTGAAGGGCATGTCAATCAAGGATGCTTGGAAATCCCCCAAAAGACCAGTGGACCGCAACCAGGCGTGGCCATGCAGTTCCATCGTAGAGGCCATCACTCTACCCAGGGAGTCCCTGGTATCCAGCTCACACCGGATGGCAAACTTCGCTGCATCGGACAGTCCACTAAGGCTTGGTTTAGGATGGCTTGCCCTCCTCAGGAAGCATGGGAAGCAGCTGCGCAACAGAGACCCACAATGCATGGGAGTATTGGGCCAAAAGGCATGGGTCATGGGTGTTCAATGCTTGCAAGGCTAGGCTAGTGGAATAGAAAATGTGCTTAACAAAGGTGTCCAGTTATTTAGATTCCCTGTCTGATGGAGTGGAAGGAAACGCGTTTGGGTTGACCTTGGCTGTTGCAGCCTGCACAACCAGCCTCTCTGGGGAGGGGTGCTGGGAGAGGAAGGCTTCTGGGGCAGTACAGTGGCATCCTATGATCATGCGGTGCACAGGAGCCCCTGTGCAATGTTTGACCCAGGCTCCCAGGAGAACATCAATGAGGGCTTCATTGAAGGGAAGCAACGGTACAGCCGCACCTGCTCTTGGATGAAACACCTCTGTCAAAACGTTGGTCTTGACTTCGACTGCTCTAGCTGGAGTTCAAGCGCCTCCGCATCACAGTGGCGAAGGATGCACCCTCTGCCGAAACAGTGCCCGGAGAAGGAAAGCATACCACAATCTGGAGAAGCGTCCAAAGCCACTGGCGTCACCCAGCTCCTCATACCAGTGTCATCTGGTTCTTGGTCCTCCTCTAGTCTTCCTCCTCATCTCCCCCTTCAGGAAGGAATGGTCTCTCTAGGGCCAGTAAGTCCAGGGGTTGGTAGGGTTTGGACAGCGCTAGCTGCTATGTCGAATGGAGCTGGCTTGGAGTCAGGGATGATGATAGGCTTGTCATCGAGTGGTGCCGGAGGCGTCTGGGACAGCACCGGATGGAATGGAGACCAAGGGGAAGAAGGCACCAGTAGCAAAATGAATCCGAAACTGGGGGCAGATCCAGTATTGCTTTGCAAAGGGCGGCCCACTGCGCTGTAACATGTGTTATTCCATTTTAAGTAACTTTTGAACTGTTTGAGCTAGAAACAATTTTTTTTGTTAAAATGTGCAGATTATGCGTCAAATAATGAACTATGTGGCAAATGCGGGAAATCTTTAACTACGCAAAAATCGCCGAGCTCGCACAGTCGCATAATTCCAGTGGCCCTGGGAATATTTTAAGGAGAATAATCTGTGATTAGAAGTCTCTATCAGAAACACACTTTAAAATAATCTCTTTCTATCCATCTCACACACAAACACACCATCACAAAACCCTCATCAATTGACATTCATAAACCACCACAAATAGGAATTAACAGTTGTAAACTAAACCTTTGAAAACATCACTCAGCACACATTTTCGGTATCCTTTCACATTAATATGGAAATGACTTGGTCTAGAGGGTAGTGGAACCTGGGTTCTAATGTTGGCTTTCAATCTTGGCCACACAATCATCTGTGAATGGCTTGATCTTCCTGGGTCTCCTTTCCTTTATCTGGCAAAGTAGGGAGCGCTGAGCTAATTATTTGGCTTGCCATTTATATAATTATCTACTGGCCCAGGAAATCTACTGAATGAAGTGGTGTTGTCATTATAATTGGAGGTCACCCTTGTTACTAATTTCTCTTGGATTCCAAAGTTTATACAGCGCCTGCTAGAAACTAGCACGCAAATGCATAAGAAGTTTCCTACGACAGCATTGTGACAGTGAATAGGAGGATAAACGCAACCCTTTTACATTGCATGACATCTGTGTGGGACATACAAAGCTTTTACTTACAACTAACCACCTTAGATCAAGCTAAGTACTGAGTATCGTTCCACGTTTGGTGCACTTTAAATTAATAGGTTTTGGGACCACAGTGACACCAAGAGAATTTTGGAAATAATTATTCCAAACAAGCATAGCTTTGTAGTGCAGGAGATAAAAGTGGACAAAGACTCTAGCGGGAGAATGGGAGGGCCTTCCACTCTCAACAGCTACCTTGTATGCTCCCAAGTGGCACAGAAATGTCTAGTTCCCAAAATTTCACACAGACATCTGACAACTCTATCATCATAGGAGGCGATTTTAACTCTGTGAAGCACTCCATGCAAGACAAATCTCAACAAAGCATGGGAAGAACACCAGCTCCCTTGGCGGTGGGCAAAACCACGCTGAGCGACCTGGGCCTAAATTGATGCATGGCGCTGTGGGCACCTGCGTCTGACAGATTTCAATTTCTTGCAGCAAACCAAACCTATGCACACATCAACCACATTCTCCTTGACCAAAGACTAACGAAAAGGCTGCACAACATGGATCAGCGACAGCAAACCATATCCAAGCATGGCTGATTACTTGGTGCTTGACTGGACTAGAGCACAGGGCCAAAAACTGGGAGGCACCTACCACCTGTATGAATCTTTCCTGTAGGACCCTGTGGCCCAGCAATAGATCCTTGAAGTTATTTGGGAATACCGCTCAATAAAAACCACCTGGGAACTTCACCCAAGAGTGGCGTGGGATGTCCTATAAGTAGTATTGAGGGATGTGCCATTCAAGAAGCATTCTACTTACTCCTCATGAGGGAATTGGAATGATAGCATGGGGAGCTACAAACTTTAGAGCTTAGCCACAAATCTACCCCATCCAAAACGGTTGGCAGGCAGCTAACCTCAATTGGGAGCACATACCCACAGTGGAATACATCCTAGCACAAGTAGGTGCCAGTTTCTATGAGGGAGATAATAAGGCAGGCTCTCTCCTCGCTTACAAATTCCAACCAAGAAGGCACAGACTTACATCAGGGAAGACAGAAATGAGAGAGCAGAAATCCAAGACACAGAAGAAGGCAAACTACAGACCTTCCATACGGTTTATAAAATGCTCTATGCAAAGATTCCAACAACACAACTGCTATAAACACATTTTCACTCGCTCACCCTCATGGCTGTGTCACCCAACCAACAGGAATGAGAACGTTTATGACCCTATAGCAGTACCTGAAGTACTTGCAATTATTAGGAGCTTCAAAATAGTCAAACCCCCAGGCCCAGACAGCTACACCCCAGGATTCCTCAAGCAATTTGTGTGCCTGCTTGCCCTGGTGCTAGAGTGTAAAACACATTGGACCATACAAACTGCCTCACTTGCTCAATGGCTGAAACAACTATCTTCCTCTTGGCTTAACCCGGTAGGGATCGCACTCTGTGCTCGTTATGTTGTTCAATCGCAATGTTCAGTGTAGTTGCAAAAATCTTTGCTTCTGTACTAGCAAATTGCTTTGAGGCGGTACTGCCCCAGTTGATCGACATTGGCCAGATGAGATTTATCCTCTTGAGGTCAACTAACAGCAGCACCTAAAGAGCACTACACCTATCAGACCTTATGCAAAACCGGCACAAAGAAGAGGTACTGCCATTGTTAAACACTGAGAAAGCCTTCAAGAGGGTAGATTGGGGTATTATGATGGCAACACTGTGCACACCATTACTCAGCACTAGTTTCTGGGGTTGGATGAATGTACTATGCGCCTCACACCTTTGGCAAGAATAAGGGTAAATGCCTGGCTTCTCCACGGGTGACTATACAAAGAGGTTCACATCAGAGAGGTGCCCACTCTCCCCGATGCTCTTTGCGTAGAACTTTCTACAAAGAATAAGAGAGAAGCCACGCATCATTCGTAAAGACTTCCACCAAGATTCCTTCAAGGTATAAGGTTTCACAGATGGCATTCTGCTATCGCTGCAGCCCAGCTATTTTTGCAGGTGTTGGTGCAACTGCTAGATGAGTACAGAGAGCTTGCAGGTCTCCAAATCAACTTACACAATTAGAGGGGCTCATTCTAGTGGGAGGGCTGGCTTTCACCCATACATTACTAAGTGGGACCCCCTTTAGATGGAAACCGTAAGGTTTGATGGACTTGGGCGTCTACATGACCCCAGATCTACAAAAGTGTACTAGTAACAACAAAGGGAATAAAAGCACACTAAAGCATCTGGCATACCAATGCCCTGACTTGATTGGGAACAATCTCTGCACTCAAAATGTCTGTACTACCTAGAATTCTTTTTATGTCTCAGGTTTTACCTTCCCCTATGTCTAGAGGGGAAGTTGCTCAGCTACAGGAGATAAGCAGCACCTTCATATGGAGAGAGAGAGGAGTCCTCGTATGAACCAGTGTGCATGCACACTGATCCTAAGCAGTGTGGTCTGAGATTACTGGATTTGCACCACTACTACGACGTGGCCCGGGTGTGTTACCTCATAGAATAGCTGTGCGTGGAAACTGACAATTTGTGCTTTATAAACCAGAAACTAACAGCTGGGAGAGGTAGTGTGGATCCCTTAAAACATCAATGCCAGAACTTATATGTCACTTCTGTGACCAGGGTAACACTTGACACCTGGGATAGCCTAAAAAAAGAATCACAAACTAGCCATATACCCTTCCCCGTTAACATTCATCATGTGGAAGACTTCACACTGGGGTTAAATAGAAGCCATTGCAGGTGCTGGAGAGACCACTGCTGGTTTAATTTGCTAGACTTCTCACAAAGGGGAACCTTACACATTTGTGAACATCAAGTCGCATAAGGCATCCCAGAAGGGTAAAGATTTCATTATATTAAAATAAGGTATTTCCCTCTACAGCCCCATGTGAGAGAAGAACCTACAAGCTCACTAACAATATTTGAGAGACTCTTTCAAACTTTCACATCCACAAGACATCCAGTACCTAATATTTATACTTTACTCAATTTGAAATTGCATGAAATATATTTTGTACATCAAGAACTAGGGGAGAAAGAGCTCAAAGGTTCTCTCACCTCCAAACAGTCGGATGATATTGCTCTACGCATGAGAAATTTTGCCCATCGCGCAAAAGGACATGAGACTTTATACAAAATTGTGTACAGATGATACTACACACCGGCGCACCTGCCAATTATAGATAATACACGATCAGCACATTGCTGAGGCATTGGGGGATAAGGGAAACAATACTACAAATATTTAGGGTATGCTCTAAATTAATATGTTTTAAGGTGATGTATTATACATCATATCAAAACCCTGAGGGGGAAACAGTGACCAATGAACCAACATCTATAAGCTTAGGTACCCCGACAGCACCCATCTACCTATTACTCTGTACCTAATGGAAGCACATTTTAGACTTGCACCTCACAACCAAACAATACTGGGCCAACAGGGTAACCCAACAGCACCGACAATGGAACAATGGCTCCAGCACCCGTGGCACCTTTGCAACATGAACTCGAAGGCGAGTCAGATTTAACAAAATGGGGAACCCATTGCTGTAGTACTGCAATGATAATAGATGCCTCTACTGCCCAATCAGATTACAAGCTTTGGGACTGTTAGATAATGAGAAATATGTGCTAGCAAAGACATAGGCGCAACTGGAAGTGGGGATGGAGGTGGGGGAGACCCACCGAACTTGTGCACTAGAGGCAGTCACTGCGGGAGAAGGGGGAAGGGGTGAAGGAGGAGTGTTAGAGGGGTGTTGGACTTTGGGGATAGCTGATGGGTATATGTTTAAGGCAGGAATGCCTGTTCTGAGTTATGTGATTCTCCTTCAAAACAAAATCAATTGAAATTATGCAAAAATAGACCTCAGAAAACATTTTAAGGACTATTCTAAATGCTATTCAATATTCATATAGTGAGAGAACTGCACTTCTCCAATCATGTCCAAGTTCTATTAATGCAAAAGAAACAATTGATGGACGGAATGCTTGACAATGCAAACATTCACCCCCAGTCACAAGGATCTGGGTTTAATCCATCATTCTTTTGCTCACCACACCACCCCAGTTTGGACCCAGCCATATGCAAATCAGTCTTGACCCTGTTCCTTGTAGGAAGAGTCCAGCCTGAACTGCCAAGCCAGGTCCTCCCTGGACCGGAAACAAGCATCCTGGGACCGGTTTCAGGGCATCACCCTTCATCAGCCAGGCTAGCTTGAATCCAGTGGTGTAGTGAGCACAGGACCCACGTCTGGGCATACCCTTCCCACTTAGGGCAACATATGCAAAAGAAACAACTGGACAATGCAAACATTCACCCCCAATCACAAGGATCTGGGTTTCAGCACTCCGTCCATCATCTCCTTGTGTTTGCTTTGTTCGCCCTAAGGTGGCAGGGTATGGCCAGACGTGGGTCCCTAGCTCACTTTGCCACTGGATTCAAGCTAGCCTGGCTGATGAGGGGTGTTACCCCGAAACCGGTCCCAGATGCTTGTTTCCGGTCCAGGCAAGACATGGCTTGGCAGTTCGGGCTGGACTGTTCCCATGAGGCAAAGGGTCAAGACTGATTTGCATATAGCTGTGTCTGAACTGGGGTGGCGAAGTGAGCTAAAGAACGATGATGGATTCAACCCAGATCTGTGACTGGGGGTGAGTGTTTGAAAAGTTTCAGCACTCCGTCCATCATCTCCTTGTGTTTGCTTTGTTCGCCCTAAGTTGGCAGGGTATGCCCAGACGTGGGTCCCTGACTCACTTTGCCACTGGATTCAAGCTAGCCTGTCTGATGAGGGGTGTTACCCCGAAACCGGTCCCAGGATGCTTGTTTACAGTCCAGGGAAGACATGGCTTGGCAGTTTGGGCTGGACTGTTCCCATGAGGCACAGGGTCAAGACTGATTTGCATATAGCTGTGTCTGAACTGGGGTGGCGAAGTGAGCTAAAGAACGATGATGGATTCAACCCAGAACTCCCCCATCACTAAAACAGTTGCGTCAGAGCTGCATTGTTTGCTCCACAACTGCAGATCTGCAATCAAGCACAAACTGGAAATTTCCGACACTATCACCCATCACAATCTTGACATGCTCTTCCTCACTGAGACCTGGTTCAATGACTCCTCTCATACCTTGTTTGATCTTCTGATACCTACCAACTACTCTATCCTCAGAAATGACAGAACTGACAAAATTGGTGGAGGTGTAACTATCATTTTCAGAAACTCCCTTCAAATTAAAGTCCTTCCTACCATCCCCTTCCGTACACTCGAAAGCCTATCCCTAGAACTTCAAGTTCATCACGGTTCATCTTTCAGGTTCCATGTCATCTACCATCCACCCGGTAACTGCTCTCCCTTTTTGGAGGAACTCACCGACTTCATCAGTGACCAATTGTATCAAAGTGACAGACAGATCTTCCTGGGTGACTTCAATCTACACTGGGGCTCTTTGGAAGACTCGGCTGCCAACAAGCTTGCCACATTTCTCTCAGCCAATGATCTTTTCCAACACTGCTCGGAAACTACACACTCTAAGGGCTCAATTCTGGACCTTGTCATATCCAAAGCAGACCTGCTCACTATTGCTCCCCCTGTCCATGTAGACTGGTCAGACCACTTCCTCATTCCCTTCCGTTTTCATTTATCGCACGTTATTACACTCGGCCAACCCAAAAGGGCAACTACCTGGTTCCGCAACACTAAAAACATTGATCTTGACACTCTGTGTGACTCTGCGTTGCAATCACTTCCTAGACTAGACCCCCAACGTGGATGTCAATGATCTCACCTCCCATTGCCTCTCAGTCCTAGCAGTCGAAATCAATATAGTCGCTCCACTCCAAAGCAAAAAGAAAAGACCCACCCCCTCAGCACCTTGGTTCAATAAAGCTCTCTATGATGAAAGGAAAAACCTTAGAATCTTGGAGAAACAGTGGAGACAATCTCCCTCCACCACCAATCTCTCTCATTTACGTTCGGCAAGATCCAAATACCACAAGCACATATTCCATGAAAAAGCATCACATTTCAGATCCCTCCTCGACTCAGCCAAGAACAGACCCAAAAAACCTTTTGACCTCATCAAAAACCCAAACTGCTCTCCCCAAACCATCAAGCCTGAGGATTCTTCAAAGAAAGCAGCAGAATTCGCTTTATTCTTTGATGAAAAGGTAAAATCACTAGTGGATCAGGTCACCCACCCCACCCCCATTGAGGAACGAAAATCCTTAGTCACTGCCATCTCGGAAGATGACCTCCTCAAATGCATCCTTGAAACCAAACCCTCCAACCATTCCTCTGACCCCATCCCTAGTGGCATCGCCATTGATTTCTACACCAATACTCTCTCTTACTGGACCAGGCTAGTTAACCTCTTCCTTAGTCAAGGATCCCTCCCTGCTGCCCTCAAAACAGGACAGGTTACCCCTCTTCTAAAAAAACCTTCCGCAGATGCGAATGACCTCAACAACTTCCGCCCCATCACCAACCTCCCTTTTCTTTCTAAAATCACAGAAAAATGTGTTGCGAAACAACTTTCCCTACATATTATGGACAATAATCTCCTTGACCTGTTCCAGTCTGGTTTCATCCAAAATTGCAGCACTGAAACAGCCCTGCTGCAAGTGATTGATGATGCGCTGCATATACTCGATTCTGGGGAATCGTGCTTTCTGATTCTTCTTGACCTCTCTGCAGCCTTTGACACTGTTAATCACAACACCCTCCTTAACATTCTTCAACAGAGAATGGGCGTGGAAGGCACAGTGCTTAAATGGTTTGCCTCATTCCTCTCGCACAGATCCCAAATGATCAAGATAGCGAACAGTCTTTCGTCTCCATTGGCGGTAGGTCAAGGCGTCCCTCAAGGTTCTATCCTTGCACCCACTCTGTTTAATCTCTATCTGGAACCTTTAGGGAACCTCCTAAGTAAATCTGGGATCCACTACCATCTCTATGCGGATGACACCCAAATCTACCTCAAGATGTCTACCGCACACGATCTTTCACTACTCAACTCTACTCTCAACTCTATTCACAACTGGATGTTAGTTCACCAACTCATTCTCAACCCCACCAAAACTGAATTCCTCCTCCTATCTACCTCTCTCTCTCCCCTCCTCCGGTTCAATCCTTGATGGATCAGCTGAATTTACTCAACAATAAACCCGTCATTGTCGACAGCGCTAAATCCCTAGGTGTCATACTTGACAAAAGACTCAACCTAATCTCCCACATCAACTCCATTGCTAGGAACGCACGTTACCATCTGCGACTTCTGTGGGGGATCCGTCGGTTCTTCCCGGAGAAAGACCTAAAAACACTGGTCCAATCGCTAGTTCTCTCTAGACTGGATTACTGCAATTCTCTCCTGACTGGCTTACCCAAATCTCACCTCTCCCCCCTCAAATCCGTCCTCCATTCAGCAGCTCGCTTTATTTCAGGATCCAAACGTAGTGACCACATTACTCCTATCCTGTCTTCTCTTCGATGGCTTCCCATCGAGGCAAGGTCCATTTATAAAACTGCCTGCATCACCCATAAAGCCTTGCACACTTCTTCCCCTCGTTACCTGGCGAATAAACTGAAAATGTCAGGAGGTTCGAGACCTTCTCGGAATGCAGAAAAGTTTCTGCTTGAGCCCCCCTCCTTCAAAAAGGAAAGATCGATGGCTCAATTGTTCTCAGGTAATGCGGTGAGAATCTGGAACTCGCTTCCGCCATTGCTCCGTGTCACCACCTCCATCCAGATTTTCAAAGCGGACCTCAAATCTCTTCTCTTCCAAAGACACTTTCAGAACTAATACCCTCATTCTCAGACCCCTCCAGGAAGCTAGTTTATCATTGTAAATTTGTAACATCTTCTTGTTCATTCCCCACCCTTGATTGCTGTGTCTGATATTGTGTTATTGCCTATATGGTTTTACTCTACCTCTCCGGTTTATTTTTGTAACGTTCTATTTTGTACCATTTCTCTCATGTAACGTAACTGGTTCTATTCTACGGCGCTCTGACACCTTCGGGCAAAGTCCGCGCTATATAAAAATGCATTAAATAAAAATAAAATAAAGTCTGTGACTGGGGGTGAGTGTTTAAAAAGTTTCAGCACTCCGTCCATCATCTCCTTGTGTTTGCCAAGTTCTATTAATAACTACTCATTTGAAAGAAATTTCCACTGAGATTTATAATTGGCACTCAAAAGACGGTTATAATCCACCTTAATGAAGCCAAATAACAGGAAGAACATAAGTTACTTACCTGTAAACTGTGGTTCTCCAGTATTGGTGTCTTTCATAGATTCACATGCTTGAATCATTCCCCATCGTCGAAGTGGGAGTCCCACGGTACATAGAAAAGCAATACAGTAATAGCATAGCAATAGCATAGCTAAAAGAGCAATAGGAAATATTGAGACATAGAAATCAATAGAATTTTTTTTTTCACTTTAATAACTTATCCTAGTCATTCGATATGGTCCAAACTCCAGCCAATCAGGCGACAGCAACCTCTAGAACCTTCTCCCCAGAGGCTCAAGCTCTCAGATTTTCGAGCACAAGTGTGGCATAAGAGCCAAAAGAAGGTGGGGAGCCTCTGAGGGGAGGTGGGTGGGTGGCATGTGAATCTATGAAAGACACCAATACTGGAGAACCACAGTTTACAGGTAAGTAACTTATGTTATTCTCCAGTATTGGGGTATCTTTCATAGATTCACATGCTTGAATCAGAGTAGATAGCAGTGATCTTAGAATAGAGTATGATAAGCATAAGCAAATCGTAAACGTTGTACGATAGAAAAACACAAAATATATATATATATATATATATATATATATATATATATATATCCACAAACAAAGTTGCCTGGAATGAGGAAGCCCAACACAGGTGAGAAAAAGATAACCACTTTTTAATGGAAAAACGGCTTGGGAAAACAGCAGAAGTGCCTCGCAAAAAGTAAGTCCTGTGATCTTTGCCCGACGCGTTTCAAGCTGTTGAAGCATTTCCTCAGGGGCTCGCAGGTAAACACGAGTCTTTGGTCACAGCAATTTAAATAGTCACCATATCGTAACTTAGTCCCCGCCTTGAGGGCCGTGGCCACAGCTGTGGCCTGCTGGATCCTGTAGTGCCTAATGTTATTACTCGAGTGAGCCGCTGTGACCAGGCTCAAAGTATCGTCATGATTGATGCCCAAGTGGGTGGCGATGACTGCCTTGTGCCACTTCTCATGCTCGAAGTGTTGATCCATGGGGGCACACCTGCCCTGAAGTTGCAGCGTCGGTTGACGTCGCAACAGGACTGTGAAACACAGCGGGGCTTCCTCGCGGCTCAGGCTGCGCCGCAACATATCCACAAACAAAGTTGCCTGGAATGAGGAAGCCCAACACAGGTGAGAAAAAGATAACCACTTTTTTAATGGAAAAACGGCTTGGGAAAACAGCAGAAGTGCCTCGCAAAAAGTAAGTCCTGTGATCTTTGCCCGACGCGTTTCAAGCGTTTCAAGCTGTTGAAGCATTTCCTCAGGGGCTCGCAGGTAAACACGAGTCTTTGGTCACAGCAATTTAAATAGTCACCATATCGTAACTGAGTAATAACATTTGGCACTACAGGATCCAGCAGGCCACAGCTGTGGCCACGCCCATCAAGGCGGGGACTAAGTTACGATATGGTGCCTATTCAAATTGCTGTGACCAAAGACTCATGTTCACCTGCGAGCCCCTGAGAAATGCTTCAACAGCATGAAACAGCGTCGGGTAAAGATCACAGGACTTACTTTTTGCGAGGCACTCTGCTGTTTTCCCAAGCCGTTTTTCCATTAAAATAGTGGTTATCTTTTACTCACCTGTGTTGGGCTTCCTCATTCCAGGCAACTTTGTTTGTGTATGTATGTATGTATGTATGTATGTATGTATGTATGTATGTATGTATGTATGTATGTATGTATGTATGATATATATATATATATATATATATATATATATATATATATATATATATATATATCTATCTCGGAGGGAAGAACAACAGAGGCTCACCTTATTTAAAAAGATTACGTAGCACCGCTTGTCCCACAGCTGTGTCAGCATTGTCAGCAGCTTCCAGACAGTAGTGCTTGATGAAGGTGTGCCTGCTGGACCATGTTGCAGCTCTGCAGATCTGATGAATAGGCACACCAGCAAAGAGAGCAGTAGAAGAAGAGACTGCTCTAGTAGAATGTGTTTTAACCTTGGCCAGAAGTGGTCTTCCTGCTTGCTGATGACAAAATGCAATTGTAGCAGCTATCAAACGTCCAATAGTCTACTTAGTCACTGGACGTCCTTTATGCATCCTGCCGTAGGTCACAAAAAGCTGATCCGCCTTACGGATACTGGTTGTCTTTTGTAAATAAAATTTTAAACATCTCTTCACGTCAAGAGAATGTAAAGATCTTTCCGCTGGAGACTGCGGATTAGGGAAGAAAGTCTTTAGGATGACCGTCTCATTGAGGTGGAAATCAGATGGTACTTTAGGAATGAAGGCCGGATTAGTGCGGAGCACCACAGAATCCTTGGTGAAGTGAAGAAAAGGCGATTTAATAGTAAAAGCTTGTATGTCACTGACTCGTCGAGCCGAAGTAAGAGCTAACAGCAGCGATGTCTTCCAGGAGATTTTTAAATCAGCCCTATGAATGGGCTCAAATGGTGGCTTCATGAGTTGCGCCAATACGATGTTCAGATGCCAAGGTGGAGGCGGGCTTCGAATTAGGGGAAACATCTGAAAAAGGCCCTTGAAAAATTGTTGAATAATTCTTGAAGAGTAAAGTGAATTAGAACCATCCTGTCGGAATCTGGAAATTGCAGCCAGAAAAACCTTGAGGGTAGAGTGGGAGAGTCCGGATCTTGCTAGTTGTAAGAAAAAAGGCAAAAGCTGCTCTGGTGAAGAATGAACAGGGTGAATGTTAGAAGCTTCACACCAAAGACAGAAACGCCTCCACTTAAGTTTGTAGGTTTTTACAGTAGAAGGTGCTCTGGCGTTAGCCAGGACTTCCCTGCAGTCTGCAGGAATATTTAAGTTGGCAAACTCATAGTGTTCAGGCGCCAAGCTGCTAATCTCCACGGTGCCGGATCCAGATGGCAGATCTGACCGTGGTCCATAGTCAGGAGATTCGGTATTGGACGCAAGATAATTGGATCGCTCTCCGACAGGAGGAGGAGTTCCGTAAACCAGAACTGGCGAGGTCATCTGGGGGCTATGAGAAGAATGCGGCAAGGTTCCTTCCGCATTTTCCGAAGTACCCTTGGGACTAAGGGAATCGGCGGAAAAGCGTAAGCATACATTTTTGACCAGTTCGTCAAAAACGCATTCCCGCATGATCCTGGTTGGGGAAGCCAACTTGCGTAGAATGGGCATTTGCGGTTCGACTTTGTCGCAAATAAATCCAGATTGGGGCGACCGCATATGTGAAAGATGGGGTCCAACGTGGGTTGATGAAGTTCCCACTCGTGGTTGGATGAGGCCGACCTGCTCAGTGAGTCCGCTAGGATGTTGAACACTCCCGGAACATGGACTGCTGTTAAAGTAATCTGATGTTGAATCGCCCAATCTTTTGAGCTTGTAGGGATAGCAGCGCGGACCTCGTGCCCCCTTGTTTGTTCACGTAATGCATGCTTGTTGTGTTGTCCGTCCTGATCAACACTGAAGCTCCGTGAATGAGGGTACGAAAGGATTTTAGTGCCAGGAATATTGCTAGCAACTCCAATAGGTTTATGTGCCAAGTTCGTTGGAGAGGGTCCCATTTCCCCTTGACTGTAAGGCCTTGAAGATGCGCCCCCCACCCCTCGAGGGAGGCGTCTGTTGTGAGGATGAAATTTGGAACATCCAGTACGAACGAAAGACCCTCTGAGATGTTTGGGATGTGAGTCCACCATAGCAACGCTGTTCATATCTGAGGAGTGATGTTGACGAGATCGTTGAAAGACCCTGAAACCTGTTGCCATTGGATGTTGAGCTCCTCTTGTAATGGTCTCATTTTTAGGTGACAGTTGGGAATGAGGGGAACACAGGAAGATAGCATCCCCAGAAGCGACTTGAACTGTCGAACAGAAACTGACTTTTTTGTGCGTAGGAGGGTTGCTAGTTTGCAAATCCGTTGTTGTCGTTCCTTTGAGACAATCGCCCTTGTAGTCTGTGTGTTTATGACGGCACCCAGGAACGTCCTCACCTGAGAGGGATTGAACTGAGACTTCTCCAGATTGATGGATAGACCCAGAGATTGGAACAGAGACCGGCATAATAGAGTGTGTCTGGTCGCGATTGCTAACGATTGTGCCTTTATAAGGCAATCGTCGAGGTAAGGAAATATTTGGACGCCAGCTTGACGAAGATGTGCTGCCACTGGTGCCAAGACCTTGGTGAACACTCTGGGCGCAGAATGAAGGCCAAAGGGAAGGACTTTGAATTGGAAGTCTTTGCCAGCCACTCTGAAGCGCAGGAATTTTCTGTGTCTGGGTAGTACAGGGACATGAAAATAGGCATCCTGAAGGTCTAGTGTTGTCATGTAATCCCCTTGAGATAGTAGATGAAGCACTTCCTGTAGAGACAACATCCGAAAGCTTTGCTTCTTGAGGAATTTGTTGAGGGCACGAAGGTCCAGAATGGGGCGCCATTCCCCCGATTTTTTCTTGATCAGGAAGAACCTTGAATAGAAGCCTACACCCCTTTGTAGATTTGGTACCACTTCGATGGCTCCCTTCTTTAACATGAGATTGATTTGACCTAAAAGTTCCTTTAGGTGGGCAGGAGGAGGACCTCTTGGAGGAGAATACGGAGGGAGCTTCACACCAAATTCCAGAGTGTGGCCTTTTGACACTCTCTCTAAAACCCATCGATCTGTAGTTATTGCGGACCAATTGGAGAAGAAGTGGGAGATTTGCCCTCCAACCTTGGTCGGATTGATGGGTGGAGCAGTTGGCAGGTGGCAGTTGTCACTGTTTTTTTGAGGTATCTCTACCTCTGTAAGAATGTTTTCCCCTGTACTGCTTGTAAGATGCTGCCGGCAGTTGTCGAAACGACTGCTGATGCTGGGAGGAGGAGTAACGCTGTTGGCCCTGGTAGGGTTGGTACTGTCGGTACTGATTGTAACCTCCCCGAAAGGAAGAGGAGGAGCCACGACCCCTCGCACCACGAAAGGGCTGTTTTTTTAAATTGTAGAGTGCCCAGAGCACGTGCAGTGTCGGTATCTTTTTTAATCGCCTGGAGGGCGTCATCGATATGCTGACCGAAAAGTGATTCGCCGTCGTAAGGCATATCAATAATCTTAGTTTGTACCTCCTGCCGAAACGAGGTAGCCTTCAGCCAGCCTTGCCGCCGGAGGACCACTGCCCCCGCTAGTTGGCGAAAACCTGTAGAAGAAACATCTACTGCACAATCAATAATCTCTGCGGAGATCCGTTCTCCCTCTTGAAGAATTTTTAAAGCTTCCGCTTTAGAGGCTTCAGGCAACATCTCAATGAAGGGGGAAACGTCCGACAACGATGCCAGCTAAAAATGACTGTAGAAGCAAACTGATGTGGCATCATCTAGGAGGTGAGCTTTGTGAATCATTGAATGTTCATGGCTGAGAGCAACGTTTGCACTTACGATTTCCCATTTTCGCTGGCAATGATAATGAATTCTGTTTACAGGTTTTCAATTTTAGGTAGGCTTGGACATCCATGCATGTAACATGGACACACAGTCCTTGAGTTGGATACGTCTGATCGAGCTGGGTCTCTTCCACATAACTGTGGATCTTGATTAATTCTATGACCAGAAGAATGCAAAGAGGTCTCACAAAGAGCTTAAAAATAGCGGCTTGAGTCAGCAATCCCCAACGATAATGGCTGTGCTTATAGCTTGGTTATGTTATTTGGGTTTAGTGATTTTTATTCTTTAAAAAATGTATGACCAGGGTGTGGCTATGGTAAAGCTTGACCAAACAAACAAAGCCAGGGCTTCTGTGGGACCTTCCTACATCCACCGAGGAGTAACTAACCGCCCCAGACATCTGCAACTCAGGGGAAAAGAGCACTGGGGAGAAAGAAGTCTCAGGATGCCTGGTTAGCCCGTAACGAAGTGGAGCCACTCCAAGGGTGCTCAGGCCTAACCTGCATTGGGCAGGGAGCGCACACAAGATGGTAGCTATGCCAGCCTAGATGGTGGAGGACAGAGGGCAGGGCAATTAAAATGACGGCAATGAAGTTGCAAGGCTGTGACAGCTGGTGCATGCAGTGTACCTCCCCCGCCCTCTGACTCCCACTGCATTTGGGGGTGCTGTGAAACTACTGACCAGTGGAATCCGACACATGTGGGCCCCTAACAGCAGGGAAGCAGAAGATGCACTGGGACATGCACAAGCTCACTCTGCTTCACCCTGGCCGCACCTTTGAATCCTGGGTGCTGGCAGATTCCCAGGAACAAAGACCGTAGAACGCGCACACCTTGCCTTTATGTCCTGTCCTAGAGTGGCCAATGGCTCAGATGAATAAGCAGATGCTGACATGGCTTACCCATCACCAGGAGTGCTGTAGCCCTGGTGTATACGGGTGGTGAGGGGGTAATCGAACGTTCTCCCGTCAGTCACAATGAAGCAGCTGGCACTCTGCTGAAACAGAGTATCTGGGGATGTCGTCACAATTGTGACACTCCACTAAACAGAGGAAGTCTATGAATGTTATTCAGAGATGCAATGCCACACTGGTGAACCCTACTCTCACTTGCTGTATCCCCACCATGCTAACAACATACCCTGTACCAGAGAGTTATGTGCCTGTTACATGTCTGCAAAGAAACAAGCATAGAGGAATTATACTAACTTCTCATCTGCCTTGCTGTGGGTTGCGTCACCTGGGGGTTGGGTGACTGATCCTTCCCCTCCCACACTGCCCTCCCTACACATGGCAATGCGGCCTTGATCACAACAGACCTCCTTGCTAGCTTACAGATATACAAGACAGAAAACGGAAGTGAGAAAGACTATTCACGTAGAACTAAAAACTGGCTTGGAAGCCAAAGTAGCCACCCTCCGTTTCAAAACAGAACCAGTCGGCACTTGAGTTCTTGACATAGAAACCAAAGGTGACTATCTTGAAACAGCAGGCTCACCCCTCCAAATAACGGTGGCGCATTAGCTTTGAAATGTATAGGGCTTGACAATCGAGCACGTTTGGATAACATACGTACTGAGGGGAAACGGGAGGTGGGAGTGGAAGAAAAGGACCATAAATCCTTCCTGGTTGGACTGTCCTCTGAAATCCACAGAAACAAAGTCAAGGAGAAAGATTTCCATTCCTTGGGAAGTAAGAATACTACCTCATTTCATAACTTGGAGTGTTCCATCTACAGCACATTACCCCTGCAACGCTGCTTACACTACAGCAATTCCATTCAATTACAGAGAAACTGCAGGGTGAGAATGTCTTCTATTGCTGCACTTACATTTCTTAATCTTCTTTGATTACCAAATCCAAACTCACCACATCACAGAAAAAACAAGAGCGGATGCAAGGCATTCAACTTGAGGAGCAACATCAAGGAACAAGCAACTCAGCTGTCCCTGCTAGGACTTATAAAAGCACAACACACTCCTAGTGCAATGGTGGGCAGCTACATCCAGACACACCAGGACACCCTTTTGGCTGAGGGGGATCACGTCCCAATGCTGGGTTGAAACCAGATTATGTTTTCTACTTCTCACTTGTTGATTATTTGGTTCCAAGTTCATCAGTTAGAGGAAAGGGTCGCAGTGTTTGGGAGGTCGACTGCGTCTAATGTCACTAGACATACATAAGTTGTTCCATGATGTTGGGGGTGGAAGAAGGGGGGGGACAGGAAGAACTAGCGGCCAACATGTATTTAATTGTTCTGAAGAGATACACAAGATACTTCATGGTGATACTCTCATTTAACATAAAAGAGCTTAACTTGCCATACTGGAGGGTCAAACACCTGAGATGTGACAAAATGCATCTTAAACAGAAATAATACCCAATCGCCTAACAATCTTCACCTAACACAAAATACAAGGATGCAGTTATTGTTATTTGTAAAATGCTTGGATTCGTCCTATGGAGAGTAAAAAAGATAAAGGAATATATGTCATGGACAAAGGGAGGCTCCAAAGCAGACAAGCTATGATAGCTCCAATATATACCACCAACATTGGACAAGACATCTTACTGATAATTTATTTTAACACACTGGCAGGGTTTGGAGAGGATGATATTACACCGTAAGGAGACTTCAACTTAGTTTGGGACGCAATACAGTACAGATCAAGCACTTGCGCATCAAACGTGAAAACCTTCTCTAAGGCTCCTAAAAACTAACTTAGGACGTTATGCCTCAATGATCCTTTGATGGAGCACAATGTAGAGCAAAAGGACTTTACATTTTTTCACATTCCCATAGAACTTACTCTAAAATGGCCTACACACTAGTCAACAATGACCCGATGACCCTAGTACACAACACTAAGGCACATTTGATAGTGTTCTCAGACCACGCAATGACTGAGCGGTTTCTGGACTGGAGCCCTCAATCCCCATCCAGACGATAGATGTTATACATAGCACTACTAAGGAACCAGGTCCTGAAAGCAGACATCCAGTCTCAGACAGGAGAGTATTTCCAATTGAACATCGCTGTGAAGGTAAGACCCCCCCTATGCCTTTAGGATGCCTTTAAGTTAATTTTGCGAACCAAATGCAGCGGGGCAGAAGCCAGACTTAAAAAATTATGACGTAAAGAAAAAACGTATAAAAGCTGAGAAAGAACACAAGATGACTCATACCAGATGCCTCATCCATACAATCCCATCTATGAAGTGCAGGCTTAATAAAACAGTTACTTACCTTTGGTAATGCCTTATCTGGTAGAGACAGGATCTAGTCGCAGATTCCTTATCTTCGAATTCTCCCCAGGCACCAGCCTGGATCCAGAAAGTTTTGTACAGCAGTACCTCTGTGCATCGGTAGTGATCATCGAGTGACTCTCTAGCGACATCGTCCTCCGGATGCAATGTCAATGGAGTCCATAAAAGACCTCCTCAGACACACTGACGTCAGTTTCTTCTGTGATTACCTTTCGCGCTCACAACGTGGAGCCACTTTAAGAAACTGCATATGGAAACAGTGAGCCAAAAAAGAAGCAACTTTTTGATAAACAAATACAAAGTCCTGAAAAGAGATACTAGAAGGGGGCGTGGCTAACCGCCTAAGATGGCGGACGTGTTCTGGTGAGGCTCCGGGTCCTGGGGGGAAAATCCTGCCTAATCGCCCCAATTAACACTGAAATTGCCACCTGCACTTCCGAGCACCGGAACGACGCTCCGGAGCAGCAAACAATTAAGTCCAGACCGGAATCTCGTAACGCAACTGCAGCTTTTAACCCGCCCATGATGACGGGCAGAGCGACCTACCTGTGATGCACTGCTGAGGCCGGGACGTCGAGTTTCCTGACAGCAGTCGAGCGCAGAGCTTCCTGTGCCTGGAGGTGTCAAACGGAGGCCGCGGTCGAGGGGGGCTTGGCGAAGCACCCGGAGGCCCTGCTGAGTCAAGAACTGGGGCGCCCGAGCCCCACTGAGCAGACGAGGTGTTCGGACACACGTCGAGTCATAGAGGGGCGGTGAGTGCAGGGGGCTAAGCCGGGGTCTGATTGCTTCGTGCGCCCGTTTCTCCGCCCCCGCGCCGCCGCCTCATGGAGGAAGAAGAGCGACACAGACAGATTTTTACACCGACGAGAGGGGCCCAATCTAGTTCGACACTGCCGAAACATCGGCTCAAGCGCTCTGGACCGGACGGCCCCCGGGGGGGGGGCGCTGCTATCTCCACTGGGCTCGGCGTGAGTGTGGCTTATCTGGATCCGGCCGGGACAGAACTTTACACCCGGATATTCCCCGAGCCTCCGTGTCCTAACTGCCAGATACCGCCGCCGTGGGCCACTAAAGACAGGCCTCTAATGCACACTACCCTGACGAACAACAAAGCGCTTCACTAGTACGCCATACGGAAGCTACGAGAAGTAACAAACACCTACCACACTTATCCAACTGTTACCGCTGGCTTCGGGCCCACTGGGACTCACACTGGGCCCTCATGTAATATACACAGGAGGCGGCCATAATAACAAGCACACGCTACGAGTTTGCTAAACCCCCCGCAATCAATAAATGTTGACCACAGCCCATAAAGAACAGCATCGTTTATAACAAAAATACTATTATACTAGTCTGGACATTACAATGTACGCCGACCTGTAAAAGGGAACTACAGGACCTCACAGAGTCATACTGAGCCCACGGCCACACAACGGAACTCCACCAAGGCAAGGCCTTGGTGAGCGCAACACGTGGGGCGGAGTCGCCCCTACGATCACTCTACAAGTGTGGGGCGCCCCTACTAACAGAAGGCGAATAGCATGGGGAGAACCAAAGGGAAGGTCCTGGACGGACATCTAAGTCTAGGCGGACTCACTAATGCCCCCAAAACGAACAGCAGGCCCCCGTCACCTGGGGCTCCCTCCTCTGAGACTGCGGTGAACACTCCCGACAAATTAGACCCGATTCTAAAAGAAGTCCGGGAATCTCGACTGGCAATCGAGCAACAAATAGGAACCCTAACAACGGGCCTTACCCTGCTCAGAGCTGACCATGGAAAGGTGGCGGGGAAGGTCCAGGACCACGGACGAACTCTACTTGCCATAGAACCCCAAATTACCGAAAAACACCACACAAATAATGCAACTCCAACAGCAGGTCAGCGGCCTCCAAGACAGGGTGGAGGATGCCGAAGGTAGGAATAGGCGTAATAACATACGCGTCATTGGCCTGCCGGAGCGTAGCGAAGGCACCAAGGCTGCAGACTTCATGGAGGCCTGGTTCCAAGAATACGTGGCGCAGGATGGACTATCAGGATAAGTTACTTACCTGTAACCCTAGTTCTCTTCCAGGGGTATCCTCATCAAAGTCATAAGCACATGAATATTCCCGCCCATGCGCGGGACCCCGGAAACACATCACATATATGTGAAAAACCATATATGTAGCTCTATATATATATCCATATATATATAAAAACACACAATGTAGCCTCCCATAAACATGCTGAGCAATGTTGCAAGGAATTCTCATGCACATAAACATATTCCAATAAAGCAGGGAGAAGAAAACTTTTGAAAACTGCTTTAATATACAGCAGACAACACAATCCTGCAAGGAATAATGAAGAAAAACATTGCCAGCACATAGGCTGCATTGTAGAAACATGAGTGTAGAAAACTGAAAAACTAACCCACATAAACACTCAGATAAACTGGCACCGTGCCTTTAAGGGAGCCATGACCCCTAGCTTCCCATCATGCCTCAGGGGTGACAGTTAGGTCAGTTGTTCTTTGCGGATATCCGCAGACCTTTTAACAAAGAGATGTATGTATCATGTTCACTTGCCCGGGGAGGCGGGTGGGTTGCTTATGACTTTGATGAGGATACCCCTGGAAGAGAACTAGGGTTACAGGTAAGTAACTTATCCTTCTCTTCCAGGGGATCCTCATCAATAGTCATAAGCACATGAATAGAATAGCAAGCCCATCCCCTCATCCTGCGGGCAAGTAAACAGAGTACCATCAAGATACATAAACGCCATAAGGCCTATACAGACTCCAATAGGTTAGCATTGGAACAGATTCCTCAAGGAGGCCTGGCCCACTTGTGTATCTGCTCTGGAGTCAGAATCCAGACAGTAATGTCTGGTAAACGTATGGACCGATTTCCAAGTTACTGCCTTGCAAATCTCGGCCATCGGTACATTATGTAAGAATGCAATCGTAGCAGCCTTGCCCCTAGTAGAATGAGCTTTAGAGGAGGCAAACAGAGGCTTATTTGCAATTTGGTATGCCAACTTTATAGAAGATACTATCCATCTTGAAATGGATCTTTTAGAAGCTGGGAAGCCTGTTCTAACAGAGCCATAGTTTACAAACAATTGATCAGCTTTTCTAATGGATTTTGTTGCATCCAAATAGAATTTGAGAACCCTCTTGAGGTCTAGCGAATGAAGAGACCTTTCCGCTGGTGTGGATGGACTGGGAAAGAAAGAGAGTAGAGAAATTGTCTGATTAACATGGAACTCTGACACAACCTTAGGTAGGAAGGAAGGGTGAGTTCGCATAACCACCCTATTCTGGTGGAAAACCGTATAGGGTTCTTTAGAACAGAGTGCTTGTATCTCACTCACTCTGCGTGCTGATGTAATTGCTACTAGAAAAGCTACTTTCCAAGAAAGGTGTTGCAATGTAGCCTTATGAATGGAGTTCAAATGGAGGTCCCATCAATTTAGACAATACCAAATTCAACTCCCAAGGAGGAGAAGGAGGTCGAACAGGGGATAAACCTTTTTCAACCCCAGCAGGAAGTCCTTGACCACCTGAAGCTGAAAGAAAGAAGGCTGGTTAGGTGATTTACGATATGCTGTGATAGCCGCCAAATGCACTTTAATGGAAGAATATTTCAAACCAGATTTGGCCAAATATAGCAAATACGGCAAGATTACCTCCTCTTGCCCGTTAATTGGACTCCAATCATTAGGGATACACCACAAGTAAATACTTTTCCACTTTAGAGAGTATGAGGATCTTGTGGAAGGTCTCCTTGACTCCCTTAAAATGTCCATGCAGTCCTGAGGGAGGTTCAAATGTCCGTACTGTAGGACTTCAGGAGCCATGCTGTCAAGCTGAGCGAGGGAAGGCTGGGGTGCAGAATCTTCCCTCCCATTTTGGTGAGAAGGTCCGGCCTGCATGGAAGTCTCTGATGCGGGCAAACCGAGAGTTGCAAAAGGTCCGGATACCACCATTGGCGAGGCCAGTCTGGTGCTATGAGTATCATCCTCATTCTGGATCGCAGAAGTTTGGCCACCACCTTCGGAATTAGAGGGAGGGGTGGAAAGGCGTATGCAAACGTCCCTGACCAATCTATCAAAAGAGCATTCCCTCTCGTTCCTGGCCGGTAAAACCTGGATGCGAAGGCGTGGCATTTTCTGTTTTGATCGTCTGCAAAAGGTCGATGAAAGGATGACCCCATTGATGAAAGATGTCTGCCACCACTTCGTCGTTGAGCACCCAGTCTTCTTGCTCTTGGAAGTGACGACTGAGGCGTCTGCTCGCACGTTCTGCTCTCCCGGCAGATGGATTGCCGTGATCGATAGGTTCCTGGCTAGCAGCCAGTGCCAGATCGCCTGGGATTCGAGAGACAGAGGGCGAGAGCGAGTTCCACCTTGTTTGTTCAAGTAATACATGGTGGTTGTATTGTCCGTTTGCACTAGGATCGATCCGAGCTGAATTGACGGTTGAAAAGCTTTGAGGGCTAAATGAACCGCCCGCAGTTCCAGCATATTGATGTGATACGTCTGTTCTCTGTTGGTCCAACTGCCCTGAGTTTGCAGATGACCCAGATGCGCTCCCCAGCCCTGAAGTGATGCATCCGTGATCAGGGATTGTTCTGGCAGAGGTTGGTGAAAAGGGACCCCCACCAGCAGGTTCTGTGGTTGCAGCCCCAGAGAATGGACTTCTTTGCTGCAGGAGAGAGGATAATCCGGTCGTTCCGATGACCCGAGGATTGATCCCATTTGTCCTCGAGATCTTGCTGTAACGGTCTCATCCTCAATCTGGCGTTGGGTATGAGAGAAAATGCACAAGGCCATCGAACCCAGTAGAGAAGCCACCTGTCTTACTGACGGCTGATGAGCCTGAAGGATGATGTTGCCTTTGTCTTTCATTGATGACAATCTCTCCTCCGAAGGAAACACTTTTCCGAGGTCGGAGTTGAGGTTGGCGCCCAGATAGTGGAGTGATTGAGTTGGGTGAAGGATCGACTTGTCCAGGTTGACATGCAGGCCTAAGCGCTGAAGGAGATCTAGGCAGGTGCGAAGGTGTTCCTGCACCATTTGAGGAGAGGGTCCCTTCAACAGCCAGTCGTCCAGGTATGGATATACGAATAGGCCTTGGCGATGTAATGCTGCCGCTACTACTGCCATGCATTTGGTGAATACCCTCGGAGCTGATTTTAGGCCAAAGGGTAAGACTTTGAACTGGTAATGTCTTGTTCCCACCGTGAATCGCAAGAACTTGCGATGTCGTGCTGTGATTGGGATGTGAAAATACGCATCTTGGAGATCCACCGGACACATCCAATCGCCTTTCCTTAGATGTGGAAATATTTGGTGGAGCGCCAACATCCGAAACTTTTCCTTTTTGATGGACTTGTTCAGAGAACGTAGATCCAGAATTGGTCTGAACTTGTTCGGTTGATCTTTTTTCTGAACAAGGAAGTATCGCGAGTACACTCCCTTTCCTCTCTGCGCTTGAGGGACCTCTTCTATTGCTCGTTTTTCGAGAAGGGTCGACACTTCCTGACGCAGGAGGTCTATATGTAGATGACGAGATTTCACAGGAGGAATGTCTCTTGGGGACGTCCAAAAACGTAGTGTGTACCCATTTTTTAGTATATTCAGCACCCACTGATCTTTGGTTATGTTGCGCCACTCTTGAATGTAACTTGAGATACTTCCTCCCACTGGAGTGTGCAACGGTGCTAGAGGAAGCAGAAACTCATTGCTTCCCTGGAGTTTTTGATGCGGAGGAGGAGGACTGCTGTTGATGTCCTCCTCTTCCTCTCGAGGAACGGCGGCCTTGATACTGGGATTTGCCCCGTTTGTTTTGTGACCATTGAGGGGTTTGAACCCTCTGTTGGTAGTTTTTCCGATTGTAGGGCAGGTATCTCTTCCTAAATTCCTTTTTCTTCTCTAGGCCCACAGCCTTTAAGGTGTCCAACTCGGCTTTCATCCTCGCCATTTCTTCGTCTGTGTGAGCACCAAACAGTGAAGTGCCAGAAAAAGGGAGATTCAGGATGCGTTGTTGTGCCTCCGGTTTTAAGGCTGTGAGGCGCAGCCAGGAAGATCGTCGTGCACATATGCCATGTGCATGCGAGTGAGCCGCCAGGGACGCACCATCTGCTGCAGTGCTGATTACCTGGTTAGCCACCAGAGCACCTTCGTGAAGGATTTCAGAGAAGTCCTGTTGATCCTCCTTTGGGAGCTTGTCCTTGAAGCGCTCCAGTGAGTCCCATAGTGACCTGTCATAACGACCCAGCAGAGCCGCAGCGTTGGACACTTGCAGGGAAGACGCTGCAGAGCCACAAGCCTTCCGTCCCCAAGAGTCTTGTGCTCTACTCTCTTTATCCGGAGGAGCGGAGGAGGAAGATGCAACCACATGCGTCTTTTTCGCTGCTGCAATAATAACAGAGTCCGGAGGTGGATCCGATCTAAGGAAAAGAGGATCCGATGCAGCTGGCTTATATTTTTTAAGAATCAGAGCTGGAGCTGCTTTAGCCGATGCTGGAGCGAGGAAGAGATCCATTACCGGCTCGATGATACCAGGGACCAAAGGAAGCAATGGTCTAGGCGCAGACCTTTGGTGGAGAGTCTCAAAAATGATGGACTTGGTTGTCTGAGGAGCTGACATGGTGATGCCCAGCTTCTGAGCCCCTCTGGTGAGAACATCATGAAAAGTGTTCACATCATCAATAGGCGACACTCTGGAGGGAGGACTATCCGTCAGGGTAGGTGAGTAATCCCTTTTGGATGAATGTGCCGAAGAGGAAGACCAAGACGGTGTACGCCGCCGCCTCTTGCGATGTCCCTGAGACGACCTGCGTTCAGGGGATCTGCCTCGGTGTTCCCTGGCCCGAGTGGTGGGTGATTTGTCCACTTCCTGCACAAGACGCTGCAATGGTGATCTGTGCTGCGGACTGGAGTAGGTCGTAGGCCGTTGAGCGTGACCTGCGGACCCCGTCTGCCAATGATGGAGTGGTTGAAGCCATCTGGGAGAGAGATGAATGGAAGGAGATCGCGGTCTCCTTGGAGAACCTCCTGGCGGTGCTTTTGTAGGCTCCTGCGAGTGAACAGAAACACTACGTGATGACGCCACCGTCTGGGGTGAGCTCCGAATGGAGTGAGAGGA
The DNA here is from genome assembly GCA_963921515.1 of Calotriton arnoldi. Taxonomy (NCBI): domain Eukaryota; kingdom Metazoa; phylum Chordata; class Amphibia; order Caudata; family Salamandridae; genus Calotriton; species Calotriton arnoldi. The sequence goes on from CAWUFW010000311.1 coordinate 560,441, forward strand.
CTCTCTGCGGCTTCTGGAGCGTGATCGGCGTCTGGATGAGCGATGTGACGTCGATGGGGTGTGTCTCGACGTCGACCTGCTCTGTGTCACCATCACTGGTGAATTTCTCCTCGACGTCGACCTCTCAGTGTGTCTGGAGCCCATAGACCTCGCCTTCGACGTTGAGCGTGGAGACCTCAACGATGAGCGGGTAGACGGAGAAAACCTTCTCGACGTCGATCTTTCTCTCGACGCTGACCTTCTCGTCGTCAACGGAGACCGCCGTCTCGGCGTCGAACGACGTTTGGTATATTTCACTCTTGGTCTTGACGTCGAATACCTCGCCGTCGGAGAGGATCTTGCCCTCGGCGTCGAACGCCGCCTGGACGGCGGGCGGAGGCGATGAGTGTCTAGCCTCAGGTGACGAGGTGTGTCTCGACGTCGACTGTCGTCTGGGTGACGTCAACTGAGATGCTTGCTTCGACGCCGAACGCTGGAGACCCTGCGACGGCGGAGCCTGTCTCGACGTCGAACGCCGCATCGACGGCGACGACGGAGATCTGTCTCTTGACGCTGGGCGAGCCCGCACCAACGGAGAGCGACTCCTCGACGCCGATCGTCGCCCGGTTGACGACGGCGGAGGATTCGACGTACCTGCGTTCTTCGACGACGACCGGTGTTCTCGATGGTCTTCTCGTCGACGTTTTTGTTGCCGATGAGGGGATTTGAGGCGCCGAGCCCGACGCCGATGGAGAGCATACTGGAATCTTACTTGTAGATGAGCTCTCTTTCCTCTTCTTCATCGGAGGCTTGTCTCTAGAAGGTGATTTTCTCTTCTCAGCCAATCCATGGAGACGAATCCTTTCCCTGTCCTTTAGAGTTCTGTTGGACAGCAGCCGGCAATGCTGGCAGGATTTAGGATTATGTTCAGAAGGAAGGCATAGAATACAGACAGGATGGAAGTCTGATTTGGCCTTCTCCTTGCCACAGGAAGGGCACGGGTCAAAAAGAGAGGGCATTCTGCTGTAAAACAATGCTCAACTCTCTAAAAAACAGTAGAGAAATACTTCAACACCAAAAAGACGTCAAAGTAAGAGGTTTTTCTCAAAAATTGAAGAATTTTCTGACAGAAAATCAGAAAAAAGAGGTAGAGCTGAAGTAACCATGGTCCTGACAGAAGGAGCCGGTAAGAACAACTGACCTAACTGTCACCCCTGAGGCATGATGGGAAGCTAGGGGTCATGGCTCCCTTAAAGGCACGGTGCCAGTTTATCTGAGTGTTTATGTGGGTTAGTTTTTCAGTTTTCTACACTAATGTTTCTACAATGCAGCCTATGTGCTGGCAATGTTTTTCTTCATTATTCCTTGCAGGATTGTGTTGTCTGCTGTATATTAAAGCAGTTTTCAAAAGTTTTCTTTCTCCCTGCTTTATTGGAATATGTTTATGTGCATGAGAATTCCTTGCAACATTGCTCAGCATGTTTATGGGAGGCTACATTGTGTGTTTTTATATATATATGGATATATATAGAGCTACATATATGGTTTTTCACATATATGTGATGTGTTTCCGGGGTCCCGCGCATGGGCGGGAATATTCATGTGCTTATGACTTTGATGAGGATACCCCTGGAAGAGAACTAGGGTTACAGGTAAGTAACTTATCCTGATAGTCCATCCTGCGCCACGTATTCTTGGAACCAGGCCTCCATGAAGTCTGCAGCCTTGGTGCCTTCGCTACGCTCCGGCAGGCCAATGACGCGTATGTTATTACGCCTATTCCTACCTTCGGCATCCTCCACCCTGTCTTGGAGGCCGCTGACCTGCTGTTGGAGTTGCATTATTTGTGTGGTGTTTTTCGGTAATTTGGGGTTCTATGGCAAGTAGAGTTCGTCCGTGGTCCTGGACCTTCCCCGCCACCTTTATTGGAATATGTTTATGTGCATGAGAATTCCTTGCAACATTGCTCAGCATGTTTATGGGAGGCTACATTGTGTGTTTTTATATATATATATGGATATATATATAGAGCTACATATATGGTTTTTCACATATATGTGATGTGTTTCCGGGGTCCCGCGCATGGGCGGGAATATTCATGTGCTTATGACTATTGATGAGGATCCCCTGGAAGAGAACCATACTTCTGTGTAGAGAGAGCACATCGGATCCCAACTGGGGCACCAAAGGCGGGAGCGCTCCCACGCCCCCTGATAGTCAAAATTCTAAATTATAGGGACCGAGATGTACGCCTGCAAAAAGCTAGGGAAAAAGCACAGATTCAATTCGAAAACCACCGCATATCGTTGTATCCGGACTATACAATCCTAGTGCAACGTCAAAGATCCTCCTTTCAAGCCGTCAAGAAAAAGCTACGGGCAGCCCAACTAAAATATGCTCTACTTTTCTTCACGACAGGAAAACCTACTACTTTGATAGCCCAAACGACGCAGAGGAATGGCTGGAAGTAATGAACTTAGAATCAAGCCAGAGTGGATCATCGGATACAAATGACCGGGGCCCCGCCAAGCCACAAAGACACGGTCACCGCCGTCCCTACAAGAACACACAGGACAATACCAGCACTGGTCCGACCCTCGAACAACAACGTGCGGACAGGGCGGAGGCCCTGGCCACATCCTTCAGAGATAATACCACCAAGATCCTGACGGACTCAGATGAAAGCACCATTCAATCGGACTCTGACCACAGCATTGCCTTGTTTCCCTCAGTAACGCCTCAAACGGTGGACGATTTAGTGGATAACTAACTAATTACCCGTATACATTATCAAATTCATGATGGGTCCCAATATGTGATATGGTGGAAGCAGCAATCACAACTGTATCCTTTTTATAACCCTCTGTTCACAGGTGATACACTATACATAAGAGAAATTCCGTGCTATTTTCTTACTATACTGTGCTATGGCACACAACTTACCTGCTAATGCGAAGCTGAACACTATTGCTGCTATTATATATGTATGAACTGCTTTGTTAAAGTGCAGTTTAGCATCTAAGAGGCGATTGTACTGTCTTTGCAATGATGTGTTTATATCCCCCCGGGCTCCGTTGAGCTACCAGAGCTCTGCATTTGTAACAACCACAACCTGGACGGTGGCAGCGATCCCCCACTAAGCGAATGCACCGTTATATGGTATCTATATGTTGGGAATCTTTGTTGGGCCCAACACAGTTTGATGGCTGAGCCAAGTTTTGTTAGTTTAAAGGGGAAGGGCAACACCTGGTCTGCGACAGTGAATTGGCTCCGCACTACGGGGAGCTCCATACACCGTAATACGTTATGCCTAGGGATTGCACCACCATAGGCTCCTACAATCTGCTGACCTGGAATGTGAGAGGGCTGGAAATTTCGGCGTTTTTCAGCTGCCGCGACAGGCAGGTAAACAGAAAATAGAGCTGCCCAGCGCTGCATACGGCTAACATCGCATCCATTCTTAATCATTTGAGGGACTAGCAGCTCGCCTCTCTTGTTGGACACATTTTATCAAGCAGGGCTTAGTTCCTGAAGGAGTTGGGTAACATATCAAATTTGTTCAGCTTTCGAGACAGGCCATCATCAATATAAGGTGTATCCTGATCGATAGGAACATACTTTTGAAGATATATCATCTTTGTACCATCAATCTACGTACAGATGCTGGACAGTTTTGAGCATAACATTCTGAGGTGGAACTCCTGATGAAGACAGTGTTTCTGTCGAAACGCGCGTAGAGTCATCTGTGAAAACCACCCCAAAAATGCTAACTTCTCAATTAAGTGTTGGTGTTATTTGTTTGTCATAGTCTACAGATATCCAATCATGTGGGATAAAATAATCATGTATATCATCTTGATTATATGTATGTAGTATATGTTTGAATGTGACTGAATGTGGTCAGAATGTTGTTTATTTGTTAGTCTCTGTATGAAAAACTATTTTTTTATGTATATGTGTTTTTACAGTTATCTATTATTGAGATTAAGATAAATTATGAATAAAACCTTTTTCATACATTTCTATATCATAGTGTCACTATAGTTATTATCTAGTCCCTTCTCAGTTTGAGGGTTCGAGGTTTGAAGTAGCCCTAGAATATTTACATTAATGTGAGAGGGCTGGGGGCAGTTCAGAAACGACACCGTGTCCATGCTCACCTACTGAGACGCAAAGCCCATATTGTCTTCCTCCAAGAATCGCACCTTAATGACTCAGAGTCCCTAAAGACCCGTAAAAAATGGCAAGGACATATATACTCCACTAATTACTCAGCGTTTGCCAGAGGAGCGACCATCTGGATCCGACATGGGGTCCCATTTACGGAGCTAGATCGTCGTATAGATGATCAGGGCAGATATATCTTATTGAAGGGCACTCTTGATGGCGTAACCGCGATCCTGGGTAGTATATATGCCCCAAATTTTGAACAGGACAAATTCTTCCACCGTTTGGGCACTGCTCTTGTTGGGTGGGACACGATTCCCTGGATTCTGGGCGGGGACTGCAACGCAGTGGTAGATGTAGACCTAGACAGGTCCCACCCCCCATTAAATGGCGCTTGCAAGCAAGCGGACCTCCTAAAAACATGGCTGGATGGCTGGGGACTGTCTGATGTATGGAGACTGATGCACCCTACCCACAGAGAATATTCCTTCTATTCGCCGGTACACCATCTCCACACCAGGATAGACAGGTTTATATGTTCAAACACCATCGCTACACATATCAGTCACTCCACCTACTTAGCCAAGACCTTCTCGGACCACAACCCCCTAGAGCTCACACTTACTTGGGGAAGAATACCGACCCCAGTGCCCACTTGGAAACTGTGGCCCCAGTTACTGGAGGATGCTCCGTTCCGCACCACTATCTCCACCACCATCGATAATTACTTTTCTGAAAACTGGAATACAGCTTCATCCAACCTAATAGACTGGGACGCACTTAAATTAGTGGTGAGGGGGTCAGCAATTGGACGGGTAGTGGGGGCCAGACAGGAGGTACATCAACGCCTGATTAGCATAGAAAACCTAATGACTACCCTAGAGCCGGAGGCAGTGGCGGATCCGGACAAACGAGACGCCTTGCGGAATGCCCGCATTAGTCACGCCGAAACTCTAGAAACTCTACGGGTCATAGACTACAGCGCCTTTACGCAACGGAAGCACACCGAGGCAGATAAGGCCGGGACACTACTAGCCCGCATAGTACGGGACAGACCAGAACCGCCAATCATCACACACATCAATATACCGAACACAGGACCAATCCACACTCAACTCGAGATAAATGAGGCCTTTCGTAATTATCTCAGGGACCTCTATGCGGCCCCAGCACATAATAATGACACGCTAATAGATGACTTCTTCCAAGGCTTAACAATTCCCTCTTTACCGGCGGCCACACAGAAGGAACTCGCAGGCCCTATAACCCAACATGAAATTCGAGCTGCGATCAAAGGCCTCAACCATAACAAAGCGCCTGGCCTAGATTGTCTGCCCATAGAATTTTACGAAGCCTATCTAGACGACCTGGCCCCTAAATTAGAGGAAGTGTATAGGGCAGCTCTGGATGTTGGACATTCACCACAATCCACCATGCAGGCACTGGTCGTCTCACTCCTTAAGCCAGGACGAAACAGTACCGATATAGCCAATTAAAGGCCTCTAACCTTACTAGCAACCGAATATAAAATCTTGAGCAAAGCTCTCGCAAACCGCATACAGCCGTATTTAAACACCCTCATACATACTGATCAATGCGGGTTCTTGCCGAATCGCAGTACGTCCCACAACACTAGACGCTTGCATCACATCATGACGGCTACCCCGACGGAATATCAGGAGGCTGGCTGTTTGGCGCTGGACTTACGCCAGGCCTTCGACTCAATAACATGGGAATATATGTTTGCTGCGTTTCGGCCTCCCTGACGCATATCTCAAATGGGTGCGCTCACTCTACACCTCTCCCACGGCTAGAGCACGCACCGGCCACCATATTTCACGTGAGTACACGATACACAGGGGCACGCGGCAAGGATGCCCTCTGTCCTCCCTGCTGTTTGTACTCGCGCTGGAACCCTTAGCGATAGCCCTGAGACAATCAGCCGAGCAGCTGGGGATCCTCATTGATGGCAATGCCCACTTAACTTAATTTCAATATATGCTGATGATATCCTCCTTTACCTACGTGACTTGTCTGCGGAAGTTGAACCTCTCCCCACTATATTTTACACATTTGAAAGAATTTCAGGCCTTGCAATTAACCCACGGAAGTCGATTGCCTTTTATTTTAGAGACGGACCCCATCCAAACTTGACACAATTTGGTACTTATACTATACCCATAGCTCACACTACATTTAAGTATCTAGGAATACAAGTGTACAGGACCCAGACGGATCAACTAGAAGGCAACCTGCTGAAGGCCATCACCGCTCTACACTCGAGTGTGGCCTTTTTTGGATATCCCTGCCGCTCTCAGTAATGGGGCGGATCGCCGTCTCTAAGATGGTGGTACTACCCCGCCTATTATATTTTTTCGAGAATCTGCCTCTGGTGGTTCCACACTCAATCTTCTGCACCTTGAATACTATCCTCATAGAACTTATCTGGGGTAAAAGCTGCCGGCGAGTAAGTCTCCGGAAACTACAACTAGAGTCCCACAGGGGAGGTCTGGGGGTCCCCGATTTCAGGGCCTATTACTATGCGTGCCAGCTCCAGTGGCTGTCCTACTGGACAACGGGTAGGAACCTATAAGAAATTGGCTATAAACCCCGGGACATAGAACGGGGTGCATTGCATTCCTTAATCCTGCCAAAAGCCAAAATCCCGTCAGATGGGCCCCCACTGCTCAAAGACTGCATTACAATGTTGGCGGAAAGCTCTGCTGTATACTTCAGGAATAACCCCATATGCGCCCAATATCCCATTACTGGGCATTCCCAACCCTGGGGGTAGGCTTACGAAGGTCAGACTACATGCTTGGACGGAGACTTGAGTGAAGGACGTCGGGACGTTCTTTGGTGATGGTAACCTCCTTGATCACGAAACATTTGTTCAGACCACTGGAGCACCAGAACGCCTATATCTGATACATGCAGCAGTATCACACTATATCAGGGCGACATGGGCGCCACAACGCAGGGAACCTCCGCAACATGATCTGGTCCATTTGTTGTACTACATGGGAGAGGGGGGTAATCTAGTCAAATGGTTATACACAGGCATTAGGGAACGGACATCTATCGCACTTACTACTCTCCGAACAAAGTGGGCGGAGGATGCAGACACAGAACTCACCGACAAAGCCTGGGCCAGCATGTTAGAACATCCCAAACGGGTATCTCGCAATGTTAAATTTATTCAAACAATTGTACTACACAGATCCTACTTAACCCCAAGGGGAATACACTGCATGTTCCCGGAGGCTCAACACTGCTGCAACCGATGCAAGGGAGACGAGGCGGACTTCATCCATATGATGTGGGCCTGCCCGCGCCTACAGGACTATTGGAGCGGAGTCCGACATTCCCTGGGAGAGATTACGCACACCTAACAGTCCAGGACAGTATCCTGGAGTGCCTTGTGGGTCTCCGTAAACGCACTAAGGTTCAGAGGGTACAGATACGATTTCTAGACCTTGCCCTTATATTGGCAGTGAGAACTATCACCATGAGATGGAAGTCCCCTAGGTGTCCCTTATTGACCACCTGGCAGGAAGATATGATACAATGGGGCAGTGCCGAAAGCGCGGCACTTAGAAGAGAAGAGGCAAGGGGGTTGCGGAAACATCTTATCTCTATGGACTGGGACATTATGATGGAAGACTTCAAACAGCTAGACTTTATACCCACACATGGTAACCCCACCCAATAATACACCCGCATACTTTAAGTATATACGTCAAGGATCTTTACAGGCCCTAGACACGCCATAACAGTGTACAAGCAGCGAAAGGAAAGTGTTGGTATTTTGATAGTACCAATAGGCTACGAACTATACAAGTAACTGCAGACCAGGAGGGAGGGTGGAGGGAGGGAGGCAGTTTTAAAGGTTACGTTTCAGCTATGTTTAAACATACTATAAACAAATACTCTAGGAGTAATGTTGCATTTCCAAAGCACACGCAATTATACTATGGCCACAGTAGCGGATGGATAATCAGGAACTTCTGATACCGAACTGTTTACTAAGCATAAAACTGTATAGTATATAGGATAAGGGACACAACAAAAGAGAAAAATGCCATATGTATTTAATATGTCACATCGCAATCTCATTCTGGTATTCAATAAAGAATGTTTAAAAAAAAGAGGCACTAGAATGTCAAGAAAGGGTACTTGCGGCAACAGGACTAACAGTTCGCAGAGCAGGGAGGATGGGTGGGTCATTAAGGAATCAGCGGCTAGATCCGGTCTCTACCAGATAAGGCGTTAACGAAGGCAAGTAACTTATTCATCTGATAGAGACATCTAGCCGCAGATTCCTTTTCTCAGAATTAGATACCCAAGCAACACCATCCTTGGAGTTGGGTCTGCAAACTTAACTGTCAAACCAAGATGTAGGAAAGTGGATTTCTGTTGCAGTAACCCCCCCACTTTTTGCCAGACTACTGATGCACTTTTTCTTGGTGTGCCCTGGGTCCCTGCCAATCAGGTTCCCAGGGCCTGTGTTCTTTCCCCAAAACTAACCCAATTGGCATCTCTGGCCACAGGTCAGCCCCTGGTAAATGGTACCACAGGAACCCAGGGCACTGTGACCAGGGAAGACCTCTAAGGGCTGCAGCACTTATTGTGCCACCCTTAGAGGCCCTGTACCTTTACACACACACACACACACTGCCTTTGCAGTCTGCGTGTTTTGGTGCAGAACCAAGTAAAGAGTCGACATGGCACACATCCCTGTGTGCCATGCCTACAACCCACTGCCCTGGCATAGATCAGTCATCCCTCTAGCTGGGTGCCCTATGCCAGTGGTGAGGGTACAGGTGCATGAGCCCTGTACCCCTACAGTGTCTAAGTTCATTCTTAGGCATTGAGTGCAGTGCTGCCATTAAGAGTATATGGTGCTGGGAGCTTGTCATTACAAACTCCACAGCAACATAATGGCTACACTGAAAACTGAGAAGTTTGGTATCAAACTTCTCAGCACATTAAACCCACACGGATGCCAGTGTGGGATTTAATGAGAAATGCACACAGAGGGCATCTTTGAGATACCCCCTGAAAAACGACCAGTCTCTGGTGGGTTCCCGGACTGGTACACACCAGCCTGCCACCACGAGACATGTTTCTGGACCCCTTGGGTGGGAGCCTACGCTCCCTGAGCCCAGAAACAAAGCCTTTCCTGGGCGGAGGTGTTCACACCTCCCCCAGGCCAGGAAGAGCCACCCGTGGCAGGGGAGCTTCAAAGGCCTGGCAGCCTTTGTAATGCGACCCCCAGCCTCTCCTGCTATCAGGAGCAGGCCCCCTTCCTGTCTCCCCTCCCTTTTGGCGGGAAGACAGGCGGGAAAAACTAGCCAGCCCAGGAGGTGTGCCCACCTCTGCCAACTCCACCCCTCAGGTGGGGGAGGCGAGGTGAAGCCCACTCTCCAGTGCTCGCCATCTTGCAGATGGCAGGCACTCCCCAATCAGGACTAGGGATTGTGCTCACTCCCCCACGTGGGGTGAGCACACCAAGGGTGTAGTCACCCTAAGGTCAGTAGCCCATTGGCCCATTCCTCAAGACCCGTAAAACGCCCCCTAAATATAGTATTTAGAGGGCCGCCCTGAACCAAGAAGGCAGATTCCCGCAACCTAAGAAGAAAAAGGACGAAAGAAGACGCCCAGCAGAGGAGACTGCAGAGAACAACTGACTTGGCCCCAGCCCTACCGGCCCGTCTGCAGTTTCCAGAGATCCTGCTCCAAAAATCGTCTTCTCCTGCAGCTAGCGACATCCAGAACCCCTGGGAGGACTGACTGCCTCCAACAAAGACCGGATCTCCTGTGAACAGCAGCCCTGTTCGAAAAAAAACTCAGAAAACAGACTCTGAGCCTGCTGAGGACAAAGAAACCCGACGCCTGGAACTACCACTGCACCCGTCACCTACGGCCCGAGTTAGAGTGGCCCACCGGTCCCAGCGAGGTCCCTCAGCGCTCCAGAGCCCGAGTCCACCGTGGGTTAACCCCTCCAGGACTCCCCGATGTCGCCTGCAGCCTCTGCACGGAGACCCCCCCCCACCCGCCAGTGGCCCGGTAAGGTGAAATCCGACCTCAAAAGACACCCCTGCATCCAGCCACCCTGCGCCCTGGAGAAAAGAACCTGAGGTGCACCTACGTCCCCGAGCCCTCCAACTTACCTGCCCAGCTGTTGGTTCCTCCCAGAAGTCTTCCTGTACCGGGCCTGCAGCTGATAACCAAAACCGAAAATCCCCATTGAAAACAACAGGGCACCCGACGCCAAAACAGCACTCTGTACCCGGCCGCCCCAGTGCCGCTGAGGGTGCACTTTTTGTGCCTACTCGCTTCCCCATTTGCCCTGACCTAAACCCTAGGAGCTTTGCTCCCACAGCCGTGTGGCCTGCTAGCCAGCAGCCACCAACCGGAGGCCCCTATCCCCTATTGGATAACATTGGGCCTCAACACTCTGCACCCGGCCGCCCTAGTGCCGCTGAGGGTGAAACAAAAGTGCATCACTGACCCTGGGGACCCCTGAGTCTAACCCCAGAACCTTAACTCCCACAGCCGTTTACTTACCTGCAAACCGATAACCTGTTTTCCTCCATAGGATAACATTGACAATTTTTCTTCGAAAAATCGACAAAGTGTGGAGTTTTGAAAACTAAAGATATTCTTTAAAAATCGTACAATTAACCAAAACTTGTTTTCTTACCTGTTTGCAGGACATGTCCCAGTGCTGAATCTAGGCATCCAGCACTGAGTTAGAAAAAGTAACGTAAATGTAACTTACCTGCAATTTGTTGAAACAGCCCATTCATTTCAATGTACTGCTCCAAAAAGTTTCTAAGTGTGGAGTTTTGAAATGTGAAAATATTCTTTAACAATTGCACAAATAACAAAAACGCATATACTCACCTGTTTCCAGGAAATGTCCCAGTGCTGAATCCAGGCATCCAGCACTGAGTTAGAAAAAGTAACGTAAAAGTAACTTACCTGCAATTTCCTGAAAAAGCCTATTTATTCCAATGTACTGCATTTGCTAAGTGTTGCATACTACTGCTCCCCTGTAAATCAAACAAAGTACAATTTCCATTGCATTTTCAAACTGTTCGACATTCAGTAACTTATTACTACAAAGTATTTTATGCTTACCTGTGCCAGGCTTGCTTGGTTCTAAAATAAACAACAGTATATTTTTTATACAAAAACAATTGGCCTAGAGTTCAGTTTTTGAGTGTGTGAATTCATTTGCTGACTGAGTGTGTACATCAAATGCTTAACACTGTCCTCTGATACTGCCTTACAGCTCGACCAAGCTACCACTATTAGAAAGTAAGGTTCTATCTAACTTTAACCTCTGCCTACCTCTGGAGTCACCTGGACCCTATAACACACTATACCTCATTTTGGTGTAGTATATATAGAGCCAGTTTCTTACATTGGTGGATCAGCGGTGGGATATACAACTTGCATTTGTTGGACTACTTGGTTACCACCTGATCACACGACAGAACTCTTAAATTGCCTTTAGAATTCAGATTTTTTCAAATTGCCATTTTTGCAAAATCACTAAAAGTCTTGTTAGGGCCTTGGTTAAGTCCCTTTAGAATTTTAGAAAATAAAAAGTCACTTTAGCTAAGGGTAGAGGGGTTAGAACTTTTTGTTAGAATGTCTCAAGAAAAGAACCCAGCTACTAGTGAAAATAACCCTGACATACAGGACATGGTTGAGGAGCTCGATCTCACCCCTTATCTTCACTTGTCTTTCAAAGAGATAAGGTCCTTATGTAAATTTAAAAATATACCAATGGGCCAGCATCCAACCAAACAAGGGCTCCAGGAGCTCCTGGCTGAGTATGCCAAGGCCCACCCATCTGAAAATGGTGATGACCAATCAGATGAGGAAAGGGATGAGGATGATAGGGCTGTAACCCACCTCCAATAATCCCTAGGGAGGAAAGGGTCCCCATACCCTTAACTCCAAGAATCAACCTCTGGGGACCTAGAGGCCACACAGGTGGTTCAGGTTCCAGTGAGGGCATTGAGGACAGCCTCAATGAGGAGGACAGCCTTTTAGAAAGGCTGGCCAAAAGATTGGATCTAGAGTTCAGACTCCTGGTTCTAGAAAAAGAAAGAAAGGAGATGGGTTTAGCACCCATCAATGGTGGCAGCAATTCCAATAATAAGGATTAAGAGCAATCTTAAGATCCTAAAATCCCCAAAGGGATTGTCCCTAAATATGAGGAGGGTGATGATATCACCAAATGGTTCACCGCCTTTGAGAGGGCTTGAGAAGCCAGAAGGGTGAAGAAGACTTTCTGGGGGGCATTCCTGTGGGAACTGTTCTCTGGTAACTGCAGAGGCAGACTCCTGACCCTTTCTGGGGCAGATGCTGGGTCCTATGACCTCATGAAGAGCACTCTGATTGAGGGATTTGGACTCACAACTGAGGAGTACAGAATTAGATTCAGGGGGGCTCACAAAACCCAAAACCAATCCTGGATTGATTTTGTAGACTACTCAGTGAAAACACTAGGTGGCTGGTTCACTGGAAACAATGTGCATGACTTTAATGGAATTTACAACCTGTTTATGAAGGAACACATTAAGTAATTGCATTCATGAAAAGTTGCATCAGTACCTGGTAGACCTAGGTCCACTTTCTCCCCAAGAATTGGGAAAGAAGGCAGACCACTGGGTCAAAACAAGGATAACTAGGACGTCCACTGGGGGCGACCAAAAGAAAGGGGTTACAAAGCCTCCCCAGAGGAAAGACAGTGAACCCCTTAAAGATAAAAGTAAGGAGTCCCAGGTAGCCCCCCAAAAACCTGTCCAGGAGGGTGGGCCCAAAGACACCTCACAAACTAAAACAGGGTACCAAGGTAAGAATTGGGATCCCAACAGAGTATGGTGTCACAACTGTCAAAAGGCAGGACACCACACCAAGGACCCTAGCTGTCCTAAAAACAAAGTCCCTAGTACAGCTCCAGGGGTGACTAGTGTAGCTCAAGGGGTTGCCAGTGTAGCTTTGGAGGAGGGGTCCTCAGATGAGGAAGTCCTCCTAGCCTTCAACTGGAAAATGGGCCCAAGAGGTAAGCTGGAAGTTTCAGAGGGGAGTAGACACTTCCACCACCTTCTGGTGAATGGAATCCCAGCCACTGCCCTGAGAGATACCTGTGCCAGTCACACTGTGGTGCATGACAGGTTGGTACTCCCACACCAGTATGTCCCAGGGGAAACAAGAAGAGTAAGGGCTGTCCCAGGGGGTGTCACTGTTAGGCCTGTGGCTGTAGTGCCCCTAGCAATAGCTGGGTCCCTTAGGTGGAGAAAGGTGGTAGTCAGTAAAGACCTCCCCCTTGATTGTCTCCTGGGGAATGACCACTCCGAGGTTGGTCTGAGCCAAAGAGAGGTACTGGTCCAATGCCAGACCTCACCCAAGAAACCTGGGGGGCTCAACCTGCAGTTAGTGCAGCTAAGCCCCAAAAGAAAAAGAAGAAACAGGGTAGGAAAGGTGGGCAACTGTTAGCCACAGTTCCAGTGGGCCAGGGAGATTCTATCCCAGTAAGGGAGAACTCCAAAAGTGGCACTGGTAAAGTCCCCCCTAGACAACAAAAAGACTTGACTAGTCAGGCAACTGTTCAGCCTGAGTTGGTGGCTCCTCAGCTGGCAGAACGGAGGGTGGAGGAAGGGTGTTCACTACCAAGTGTAGTGACCACCCACCCTAAAACAGCAGATAGGCAGCCAGAGCCCAAAGAAGCCTGCAAGATAGACCTTCACTTACCAGTCAGGAGCTAAAGGTGTGGTTCTGGGCACTGACAGCTGTCAGCAGCCTCTGCTGGGTGTTAGCCTTCATGGCAGCACTGTCCTTGGCATGGTGGCCTAGCCCCCTGCCAAATAGCAAGTTAGGCCCCCTGACCCTATTGGTCATGGTGGGGTTGCTCAAGCTGTGGGTGACCCTCTGTGGGTAAGCTGGGCTTTGCCCTGGCTAAGTTAGAATTTGGAGAGGTGGACACCTCTGAACCCAAACTAAAAAGATGGGGTGAAGAAACTAAAGAGCTAGGAAAGGAGCATTGAGAATTAGGTCCCGAAGCTGTTGAGGTAGGCCAGCTCCCCAAAGGGACTGGCCTGGACAGAAGGATGTAAGGCAGAGTAGGCCCTGCAACATTCAAACCCCTTCCTCAACTCTTACTCGCCTGAAAGACTAGGAAGACTCTCCCAGCTTTTGGCAGAGTCTCCTGGCCTTTGGGCTGGGGGGCTTGTGTAGGAAAGTGGATTTCTGTTGCAGTAACCCCCCCACTTTTTGCCAGACTACTGATGCACTTTTTCTTGGTGTGCCCTGGGTCCCTGCCAATCAGGTTCCCAGGGCCTGTGTTCTTTCCCCAAAACTAACCCAATTGGCATCTCTGGCCACAGGTCAGCCCCTGGTAAATGGTACCACAGGTACCCAGGGCACTGTGACCAGGGAAGACCTCTAAGGGCTGCAGAACTTATTGTGCCACCCTTAGAGGCCCTGTACCTTTACACACACACACACACACACACACGCACACACGCACACACTGCCTTTGCAGGCTGCGTGTTTTGGTGCAGAACCAAGTAAAGAGTCGACATGGCACACATCCCTGTGTGCCATGCCTACAACCCACTGCCCTGGCATAGATCAGTCATCCCTCTAGCTGGGTGCCCTATGCCAGTGGTGAGGGTACAGGTGCATGAGCCCTGTACCCCTACAGTGTCTAAGTCCATTCTTAGGCATTGAGTGCAGTGCTGCCATTAAGAGTATATGGTGCTGGGAGCTTGTCATTACAAACTCCACAGCACCATAATGGCTACACTGAAAACTGAGAAGTTTGGTATCAAACTTCTCAGCACATTAAACCCACACGGATGCCAGTGTGGGATTTAATGAGAAATGCACACAGAGGGCATCTTTGAGATACCCCCTGAAAAACGACCAGCCTCTGGTGGGTTCCCTGACTGGTACACACCAGCCTGCCACCACGAGACATGTTTCTGGACCCCTTGGGTGGGAGCCTACGCTCCCTGAGCCCAGAAACAAAGCCTTTCCTGGGCGGAGGTGTTCACACCTCCCCCAGGCCAGGAAGAGCCATTCGTGGCAGGGGAGCTTCAAAGGCCTGGCAGCCTTTGTAATGCGACCCCCAGCCTCTCCTGCTATCAGGAGCAGGCCCCCTTCCTGTCTCCCCTCCCTTTTGGCGGGAAGACAGGCGGGAAAAACTAGCCAGCCCAGGAGGTGTGCCCACCTCTGCCAACTCCACCCCTCAGGTGGGGGAGGCGAGGTGAAGCCCACTCTCCAGTGCTCGCCATCTTGCAGATGGCAGGCACTCCCCAATCAGGACTAGGGATTGTGCTCACTCCCCCACGTGGGGTGAGCACACCAAGGGTGTAGTCACCCTAAGGTCAGTAGCCCATTGGCTACTGACCTCAAGACCCCTAAAACGCCCCCTAAATATAGTATTTAGAGGGCTGCCCTGAACCAAGAAGGCAGATTCCCGCAACCTAAGAAGAAAAAGGACGAAAGAAGACGCCCAGCAGAGGAGACTGCAGAGAACAACTGACTTGGCCCCAGCCCTACCGGCCCGTCTGCAGTTTCCAGAGATCCTGCTCCAAAAATCGTCTTCTCCTGCAGCTAGCGACATCCAGAACCCCTGGGAGGACTGACTGCCTTCAACAAAGACCGGATCTCCTGTGAACAGCAGCCCTGTTCGAAAAAAACTCCGAAAACAGACTCTGAGCCTGCTGAGGACAAAGAAACCCGACGCCTGGAACTACCACTGCACCCGTCACCTACGGCCCGAGTTCGAGTGGCCCACCGGTCCCAGCGAGGTCACTCAGCGCTCCAGAGCCCGAGTCCACCGTGGGTTGACCCCTCCAGGACTCCCCGATGTCGCCTGCAGCCTCTGCACGGAGACCCCCCCCACCCGCCAGTGGCCCGGTAAGGTGAAATCCGACCTCAAAAGACACCCCTGCATCCAGCCACCCTGCGCCCTGGAGAAAAGAACCTGAGGTGCACCTACGTCCCCGAGCCCTCCAACTTACCTGCCCAGCTGTTGGTTCCTCCCAGAAGTCTTCCTGTACCGGGCCTGCAGCTGATAACCAAAACCGAAAATCCCCATTGAAAACAACAGGGCACCCGACGCCAAAACAGCACTCTGTACCCGGCCGCCCCAGTGCCGCTGAGGGTGCACTTTTTGTGCCTACTCGCTTCCCCATTTGCCCTGATCTAAACCCTAGCAGCTTTGCTCCCACAGCGTGTGGCCTGCTGGCCAGCAGCCACCAACCGGAGGCCCCCTATCCCCTATTGGATAACATTGGGCCTCAACACTCTGCACCCGGCCGCCCTAGTGCCGCTGAGGGTGAAACAAAAGTGCATCACTGACCCTGGGGGACCCCTGAGTCTAACCCCAGAACCTTAACTCCCACAGCCGTTTACTTACCTGCAAACCGATAACCTGTTTTCCCTCCATAGGATAACATTGACAATTTTTCTTCAAAACATCGACAAGGTGTGGAGTTTTGAAAACTAAAGATATTCTTTAAAAATCGTACAATTAACCAAAACTTGTTTTCTTACCTGTTTGCAGGACATGTCCCAGTGCTGAATCTAGGCATCCAGCACTGAGTTAGAAAAAGTAACGTAAAAGTAACTTACCTGCAATTTGTTGAAACAGCCCATTCATTTCAATGTACTGCTCCAAAAAGTTTCTAAGTGTGGAGTTTTGAAATGTGAAAATATTCTTTAAAAATTGCACAAATAACAAAAACGCATTTACTCACCTGTTTCCAGGAAATGTCCCAGTGCTGAATCCAGGCATCCAGCACTGAGTTAGAAAAAGTAACGCAAAAGTAACTTACCTGCAATTTACTGAAAAAGCAAATGCAGTACATTGGAATGAATAGGCTAAGTGTTGCATACTACTGCTCCCCTGTAAATCAAACAAAGTACAATTTCCATTGCATTTTCAAACTGTTCGACATTCAGTAACTTATTACTACAAAGTATTTTATGCTTACCTGTGCCAGGCTTGCTTGTTTCTAAAATAAACAACAGTATATTTTTTATACAAAAACAATTGGCCTAGAGTTCAGTTCTTGAGTGTGTGAATTCATTTGCTGACTGAGTGTGTACATCAAATGCTTAACACTGTCCTCTGATACTGCCTTACAGCTCGACCAAGCTACCACTATTAGAGAGTAAGGTTCTATCTAACTTTAACCTCTGCCTACCTCTGGAGTCACCTGGACCGTATACACACTATACCTCATTTTGGTGTAGTATATATAGAGCCAGTTTCTTACATAACTGTCAAACCAAGATCCTTAAATAAGACTAGCTGATCATAGCAACTAAACTGTCTAAAGAATCACAGGCAAAGCAAAGAAGATGTTCCACCAGAAGAATTGTGGGAAGCCCTCATGAGAAACATGTGGACAACATAACCCACAACAGAGGGATAAGGAAGGGTTGGAGAAAACACTTCATAAAAATAATACTATGTATCCCTGTCAAAGGCAATCAACCCATGACTGTACATGGCTAGGAGGCCAAAGACATAAATCCATGCCACTAAAGTAGTTCATCAGCTCTATGCCGTAAAAACTAGAACGTGTTCTAACCCAAAGCCTCCACAAATGCACAAAACTCAGGGGCCAAGGACATTAACCCTTATGCATGAAGTAAATTAATATCCCTTTGTTAAGGCATCTGACCTCTCCTTGAGAACAGATCAGGAGAGGATTCTCAGAGCACACACACAACAAGAGAAAGAGTAAGAGAAACACACCTCTACAACGCCGAACAAAAGCATTGCAAAAACTAGCACAATAGATGGGAGAAATCCCTCTCAGACGGAGAAAATCCCTGCAGAGAGAAAACCACCCTCCGGAACTACATAATTCAGGAGCCCCTAGAATAAGGCAGCGGAAATGCATATCGCAACAACCAGTTCAAGGTCGATCTAAAGTCTCAAGAAGGAGTGCAGCAACAAAAGCAGACATACACTCCTCATCGACATACTTCTAACATATGCCTATAAATACAGGATCAATATGTATACAAATATAGAAACATACACTTCTACACACAAGACAATTTGGATACCACGAGTATCATCATCACCATCGCGAAGTGAACCCCCAGTCTCCCTCAACAGGCTGGGAGACCAACCAGCTAAGAAACAAGAAACCCTCTAATAATAGAGGTATCCATTGAAAGGTAGATATAACTACCAACAATAATGGTAATATACCAAGAATGCAGCAGCACAGAGTGAAAACTATATAGATATTATCTATAAGCTAGATAACCAGCAATCATAATACCATGTAAGAGTAGTGAGGGAGTGTGAGGAACATCACACATCCCAGAACAATGACAATCGCATATCAGCAAACCTTACCGCCTGACAAATCTACCACAAGACAGTGATCCAAAAAGAATTTAAAAAAAAACAGCAGTTGAAAAAACTCCTGCCATAAAGGGGAATAAGACCATCAGCAAGGTCTATTCGGCTATAGTAGAAATAAAGGCCAACACACGAAAGGCCCTAACCAAACAATGATTTCAAGTAGCCTAATCTGCCTAACATTCTCAACAAGAAATGAAGCACCATCAAGGGAGAAAGCCCTGTGAAACGGATTGGTGGATGGCAGTGATACAGCCACCACAAGGACTAAGGCCAGAAAGTAATGCCCAACCTGAGGCACAATGTACCCTTGACTAAAAAAGGGAATACTGACCTCGTATTCTGAAGGAAAAAAGGGGGAGAAGAAATAGAAAAAATGTGTTCAGACGAAATTCATAATTAAGGTAGAAAATGTTTATTAGACCTTTAAGGGACAAAATCCCTATCACACCCCATAAGGGGGGAAAAGAACCTCCAAGGAAAGGATTGTAAGGCAGACCTCTGCTCACTTAACAGGAACTATAAAGTTAAAGTAACACATTCCAGAAGGAAGTCTTAGATGAAAATTAGCCACCAACCATCAACAATGAGGAGTAAGATGGCGACATATAGGAACAACCGGACAGTAAGAAAATGCCTAGGATGCAACCAGAATTGGTAAATGACCAATGTCTATAGAAAGCAAGAAATATAAAGCATCCCAAATACAAGAAGAAATTACATCCTCTCAGAGTTGAGGAAGAGAAAAGGTGACAAGGACAGTGGCACCAGACCGAGGACATCTCTAGGCAGAGGTGAGAGTCGAAATATTGCATTAGACAGACCATCATAGACCACTCATAGCCTCTTGTCAGAAAAGTGTCTGGCAGAACAAACTGCCGTAAAAAGACCAGGTCCAGGCTAAATCCTGTCCAGCCATGGATATATCCTCCCTCTCCAAAACTTCGCATATGGAACGAAGATAATTATAAGGGTAAAAATATCCCATGGCTAGAAGAAGGAGAAATGAACATTTCACTGGTGCGTAGCGTGACCACTAACACTCCATTTTCAAACACAGATGATTGAAGTCCCTATAAGGGAAATTAAGCATTCAGAGGAAAACCCAAAGTGCCCACAAGGCACACCAAGGATAATGCCAGCAAGAAACCCATTAGCACAGGTGTAAATAAAGTTACAAAATAACATATGCCCCAGATTACTGGAAACTTAACATGTCAGTGACAGAATAACTGAACAAAATTACCTGCAGCAAACAGGAATACCTCACCGGGTATCACCCTATAAAGGCAAGTTTGAACGGAAAAGCCAATTGGCGGCGCCTCATGAATGCCTCATACTGGAATGGAAGGTTACCTCATATAAACCATTACGAGAAAAACAGGAAACAGTCGGCAGGGTTAAGACTCTGTTGCACCCCGACTATCTCTAATCCCTGCAAAGCAGAGTCCGCATGCGCACTAAAAAGGCATGCACCATCAAAAGGCATATTTAACGAAGTGGCCGAACTGCAACTGAAAACCCCGAAGTGCGCAATCAGGCACAACGATGAAGTGCTACTGAAGAGGCCATTGCCCGACCTACAGAATCAGTAGTGTCCATACCACAACGAATAATCAGTTTAGCTACCTGCTGGCCGTCTCGTACCAACGGGACAAGAACATTCCGTCTCTCCTCCGGAAGGGAGGGCCGCAGGCGCTCTAACAAGGCTCATAATGCAAGGGAGAAGCGTTAAAGGATACAAGAGGTATTGAGAGAAAGCAGTGCTGAACTACTGGGGGCGAAAATATACCTGCCACAGCTATCCAATTTCCTGGACACCCTTTCTGGAGGGGACAACAGGGAACATATTAATATTTTGAGCAGCCAAGGCAGCCGGTACCACAAAACTATAATGACGCAGATGCCTAAGGAGACACAATGGATCTCCAGGGGCCGGCCGGTGTCTGTAACGATCCACAGGGTCCCCCGTCTCAGGCTTAGCCCAGGCCCCCAACAGAATATCATAAAGAGCCTCACTAAAATGAAGCACTGGTTCTACTGATTGGTTCTGATATAAGACTCTAAGTAATGGATCTGTAGTCAGTTCTATAGAGGTAAGCGATACCTCCAGAATGGTAGAAACCTGTCTGAGTATATCTGCTAGAGAAGAGACCCCTTCTGTACCTAAACTAGGAGGTGACAGAAGGCCTGAGGCCGGAGAAGCCTCCAAACCACTAGCTTCCCCTAAGTCAACCAACCAACTAGACTCTAAAGAAGGTTGAATTGTTTCAGAAATGACCGGAAAAACTCTCCATTACCCCCAACATCATGTTCCTCTGCAGAAAAAGCAGTAGGAAGGACGGACGGCTCCACTGACGCAGCATCCGGCACCGCATCCGATGCCGAAGAGGCGACGCCTCGGCATTGAAGTGAAAAGAAGGTTGAGCAGTACTGAAGGTGCAGTCATCGAAGTCATCAGGTTGGACCTTGAGGCCGTTGCCCGAGTGGGAGGACCGGACCCTGACGCCAAAGGTGTTAACCCCGAAGGACTGTGCACCAGTGTTGGAACAGATTTTGAATCCTGTAACCGGACTGACGCAGAGGCGAACCTGTCTGCATGGACACAGTCACTGTGTTGTGTACTGCCTTGGGGCCAGAGGGTGCTCAAGGGAAAGGTGAAGACCCAAAGAAAATATGGAGAGAGAGCTGTAATATTCTCTCATCTGGGTCAGAGTCGCCCAAGCTCCAGGGTAGGTTGGGAGGCTCGGGTTAGACTCATGCAGGGAGTCTTCACCCAAATACTAGTGGCAGGCCTCATGTGACGAAGTCGGTCGACGCGTGACTTCAATTACCTGCGCAGACTCACCTTTAGATGTCGAGGGAGAGTGACATCCACCGGAATGCCTCCTGGATTGGACCCGTGCTCAGTCTTTGGAGCGCAAAGAGGACTGAGGCCAATGGGACGTCTTTGAAGAATGCGACAACTGCGCCGCATGAAGCTTCAGCCAATGTTCCTTCAGCGTCTTCAGCCGAAGCCATTGACATGAGTTGCATTCCTCGGCGTCATGGTGCTCTCCTAAGCACCACATACAAATAGAATGGGGGTCCGTGGCCGACATTTGCTATCCACAGGACCCACAGGATTTAAACGCCGAGGACATAGAAAAGGCACACTGTTCCTTTCGACAAAATCGTCAAGGTAAGCCAAAGATGGCCAGACGATCCGCTGATCGGATCCACATTGTAAGCGCAGAAAAGAAGAAACTGACATCAGCGCGTCGGAGGAAGGCATATATAGCGACTCCATAGAATCCAGAGGACGACGTCGCTATGGAGTCGCTCGACGCCCACTACCAACGTGCAGAGGTACTGCTATACAAATATTTCCGTATCCAGTCTGACGGCTGTGGAGAATTCTAAGATAAGGAATCTGCGGCTGAAGTCTCTATCAGATACTATTGTTACTAATAAAGCAGAACTGAACTACTCTGTCTTCAAAAACAAAAATCAGCAATGATTTTTTTTTAATTTTTTTTTTAAACACAGCACTGTACGTCCCCAATCCAATACCGGACAATGACCAGATCATGGATCTATCTCTGATGTCGCATCCACAGCTATTCCAAACAGAGAGATGTTCAAGGCTCTGATCATGGAACCCGAAGTAATCAATTCCATAAAATCCATTAAACTACATAGAGCACCAGAGCTGAATTCACAGGTACCTTTTAGAAAAGCTTTGCTACTATGTTAGTGCAACATTTAAACACTGTAACACATCCGCAAAGGAAGGAACAATGACCCACACAGTGTGCAAGGCCAACATCACCATAGTACCTTCCCTTCATAATAGGAAGAGGCACACATCAGGGCAATTTCCTCACACAGCTTCTTTTTGCCCTTAGCATTGAGCCCTTAATGACACATCAGGTTGGACACAAATTCAGGAAATACAGTTTGGTGGAGATGCACAAAAAATAACCTGATTTACAAAAGACGTTCTGTTGATCCTGAAAGACCCAGATACGTCCATACCTCATCTTTAGTCTCAAATAGCGGACTCTGAAAAAGTGTCCTGCTTTAAAATAAATAAGTCACAGATTTTAAACCTAGCATTACGACCGGAGGCGCGGATAGACTGAAAGCACAAAGTTGTTTTTGGTGGGTGACTTGCTCTGCCAAATATTTGGGGACCAATACAGCCAGATCTAATTAATCTCTATGAAGCCAATTATCCACAAATGCTTGTAGCCCTTTGCAAAGACTTTCAGAGATGGTTGCCTCTCTTTCTTTTATGGGTAGGCAGGATAAATAAAATCAAAATCAATGTCCTACCCAGAATGTATTAAATCTTCCTAGCCCTTCCCATCCTGATGTGCAAAGAATTCTTCACAGCACTCAAACAACTGACCCCTCGATTTATCTGCCAGAAAAGCAAGGCTAGATTAGCATGTAAGCAGTTATGCCAACCCCAGCATGATGGAGGTCTAGCCACCACAGAGTTTCCTAAGTACCATAAGGCTGCAGAACTAAGTTGTTTTCAAAGTTATTCCCCAGGGAAAACGACAGAAAATTGTCCATATGGACCAAGCTGTAGCAAGCAGAACAAATTGTGATGTGTTATGGGAACACAAATGAGACAGACAAAGTACTTTCATTAGTATTTTCAACAACGTTGAGGACTGACCACACATTAAACCAGTTTGGGTGGAGATTCTACCAGCCATGAAGAAATTACTGGAGTATCCCATTCCCTCTGATGTTGCCTTTGTGATTTTGGGTCTTTGGTGTCCTAATTTAGAATACCAAAAAATTGTAGACAGCCTCTTGATGTGGAACTATTTGGGGCAGCAAAAGCTAATCTGGCTTCTTATCAGAGCAAAATTGGGATTGATGGAATATTTATTGATGGGAGGGGATATTCAAGAATTCATTATACTTCATAGGCAAACTGCATACTTCTCAATGAAATTGTTATCATTGCACCTCTTTGCAAATATATTTAGCTATGCAGTATTTATGAAAACCAATGAAAGCATGTGTTTACGGAAAACAACCAGTAATACCATAGAGACAGTACAGGTCACAAGGATGTTCATTATGGCTAGCAAAAGTTAACTTGGGAGCTAGGAAGGGAATCAATTCAGAAGTGTCACTGAAGCCCCCTTGTGGGTAGAATGAGGAGTATCGTTTGATGATCAGCTGCATCAAATATAACAGACAGGTCGATAGTGAGGATTCAGAAAAAGTTTACATTTCATGATAATTTGCTCTAAGGAATTACGCATGATAGATTTGATTATCTGCTATCCAATAGATCTGGACAATTGCAAACTGTACTATCATGGTGGAATAACGTCTATGGATAAGCCATACTTATGAACAAAAGCCAGAATCCCACTAAAGTCCTGAAAAAACGTGAACACGCTTAACATGCGTCAGCTGTGGGAAGTTAATGTTTTCTACAACTCCATCCACAGGATGTGAACAAGAGTGCGATCATTTTCTAAAAAAAAGGAATCTTGTTCATTTGAGGGAATGTGTAAAATTGATGTACAAGATATAAAGTGGCTTTTTAAGTTTTGCTGTGATGTCATTGATGCATAAAAATATTTATAAATGCATGCATCTTTTCTACTTACTATTAGAGCGTCTTTGTATTTATTGGTATACTGTCATTCCCCTGCAATAAGTGCCCAATTGCGAGTATCTGGCATCCTGGTTTTTGACTTTGGCCCCAGTGTCATGCTAATCCAGTTCATGGGCAGAGACCTAGCCCTGTCTCTTGACAAAAGTTAAGTCTTGGACCGGTCTTCAAGGACTAAACATGCCGCTATTTGTTTGACAATGGACTACTTTCCCTGTCCTGGGTTTAGCATGTAGCGTTGTGGTGAAGTGTTTTTGTGAATCAGTAGTTGTGACCAGACTTTTTTTAATCTGTGGCACTGGAGTGGAGTCCTACTGGCCTACTTGTGTTACTTTCTGCAACTATGTGCTAACCCAGATCCTAGAGCTAACACCCCAAGTGTATGATATGCGTGTGTGTGTGTGTGTGTGTGATCGGTTTGGAGCATGCATTGTGTATGTGTGTGAACCAGAACAATGGAGGTCAGCAGGTTCCATTTTGGAAGCCTTTGACTTTTTTTTGTGTAATAAACTATGGACTATACAGAGTGTAGTGGTGACTTTTTTGAAGCTGGAGGAAGGAGACATAGACAGTCCAGTGGAGAAAAACAAGACAGGTCTCTTCTGGAGATTCAATTAGGTCTTTTTGCTGAGAAGATCTACTGATTAGTCTTCCTGGGCATTGCCATTTGGAAGATACTGGGGTGAAGGGTGGGACTGCAGTCTCTATTGTTCAGTGTGAGGGGGGGTCCTTTTAGTGAGATCAGCCATTTGTCTCTTTCTTGGTCACTGTTCAGAGTGCCTGTAGATAGCCAGGTGCAGAAAGTTCACATCTCCTTGTGCCTCTGTTGTAGGAACTCCAGGCTGGAGACTACCCTGCTGTGAGAAGCATAACTCTACACAAAGGCTGTGCTGGATAACACTCTGGAGAGGACACTTGAAAAAAGAAGCACTTCAAACTAATTCTGAAAATGCAGACAAAGAATACACATCCTCGGTCCGCTTTGACTGCATAAAAGTGGGAGCTACTGACCCACCTGTTTTTTCAGATCCATGTTTTCATCGACCAAGGAAGGCAGTAGTCCGCAGAGTGCTCCGAGGACTGTAGTGCGACCATAGTGTCTGCATGGCAGTCAGCTTCCAGAGGGTCAGCAGACAGCAGCTGAAGTCTTGCCTGGAGGGAAGAAACTGTTGCCCTGACGTTAAGAACCTAGAAGGCCAACCTGCATGCCGAGAGTGCCAACTCTGTATAATGAGTGACTGTCCAGGGAGAGACAGAAGCAAGTTGACCTCAGTGGTATGAGGGTCTGCCCAAACAGGAAGGGTAGGAGGATCTACATGCTCGAGGTGACGTGAGCTCAGTCTCCCAGGATGAGTGGTTCCATCCGAGAACGAAAGTAACAACAAAGTGTGCCAGAACGGACTGTGCCGCTGCATCAACGGAGTGCACTCAAGCAGACTGTGGTGGTACATCAACAAAGTGGACTCCCTAGACCTCGAACTTCAATTGGTAAGAAAGAACAATGACAATCTACAGCATGCGCTAAAACTTAAACAGCAAGATTATAGAGATTGGGTGACGGAAGAGGCCAGGAACAAAATTAAAGAAACACAGCATCGAGTGTATGACATTGGCGACAGAGCAGGTAAACTGATGGCATGGCTTGATCAGCGTGAGAGAGCAAATCGATGGGTTGCATCCATCGCCTCAAACACTGGAGAAACCCTCAGAGATCCCCTAGCGATCGCTGAGGCTTTCCCTTATCATTACTCTGAGATCAACTCCTCAGGGACGACATTTTCGAAACAGGACTCTCTCGAGTTCCTTGGGGATAGCCCACTCCCAGCGCTGACTGCCGAAGAACGGCAGTTGCTAGATAACGACCTCACTGAAGACGAAATAATGCAGGCTACTAGAGCTCTAAATTCTGGCAAGGCACTGGGTTCAAGTGGTATCCCAATAGAATTATATAAACTTACTGCACAGGCAACCCCACCACATTTACTGGCTATGTTTGATGAAAGCAGGACACTCTGTAAGCTCCCCATGGACCAAAGGCTGGGAACCATGGTGGTAATACATAATTAGGGGAAGCCGAGGGACCAATGCACCTCCTATCAACCTATCTCGTTGCTTAACGCTGAGGCAAAGATTCTAACAAAGTTATTGGCTCTGCTGCTTCTCCCACTGCTTCCCACCTTGGTCCATCTGGATCAATCCGGATTTATGCCAGGTCGCAGTACAGCCCTAAATCTTGGGGTGCTGGAACGCACCCACAGGATCAGAGAGGATGCCGCGGTCCTATCCCTTGAAGCGCGAATGGCTTTTGACACCATTGAGTGGCCTTATATGTTCGCAGTGCTTAAGCGAATGGGCTTCGGACCACGCTTCCGGTCTTGGCTAAGTCTCTTATAGACAGTGCCCCTAGCACAGGTAGTGGTCAATGGGAAGACATCCCAAGTGTTTCCCTTGCAACGAGGCACAAGGCAGGGTTGCCCCTTATCCCTCTTACGTTTTGCATTGATGTTGGATCCAGTGGCAACCTTGATCCCTGGGGTTCCACTAATACGAGGTCTGCGCTGGACTGAGGACTGGGCGGACAAAATATCACTGTATGCAGATGATATCCTTTTATACGTTGCCTCTCCCCGTTCCTCTGGCACGAGAATACTAAACATCTTTGCTACGTTTGGAATGTATTCTGGATACACAATTAACTGGGCTAAATCGGTGGTGTTTGTCCTTTGCGGAAGGAGGCCCGTTCTGCCAGCGGAGTGCGAGGCGCAAATAGCTACGGAGGGTTTCCGATATCTGGGCATCTTTGTAACAACCAACCCGCCGCGTTTTCAGGCCCGCAATTTGCAAGACCCCCTGGAACCGACTCAAAAACGATGTCCAGCACCGGCGTGCTCTTCCTCTCTCCCTCTCGGTTACAGCGGCACTGTTCAAAATGATGGCGCTACCGCGATTTTTATACATTCTGCAGAACACACCATTCCTGATTCCGGATTCATACTTTAACTCAATAGATAGCACTGTCCGTTCCCTTTTATGGGATGGGGGCCCCCACGGATAGCTCTTACCAAACTGAAACCCGTAGCTGGTGCGAGGGACGAATTGCATTGGTCCACACTCAAACTTATTATAGGGCAGCTCAACTAGTAACTATAAATCAGTGGGTTCACCAACCACTATCAGAACCAGCTTATAGGATGGATCGGCTGGTTCTCCAGTCGAGAGGATACCTCCAAGCGCTCCATACTGAGCCACGGCATCTCTCACTGGAAGGCCCCACGGCACTGAGAGTCCGCTTATGGCATTCAACCCATTCCAAATTAGGATGGAAGAATACAATCACCAAAACTATGCCCCTATTGGAATCCCAACAACTGGGTGCAATGGGAACTAGAAAAGGCTTTGACAAATGGGACTTGATCAGAATCTCGCGAGTGGGCGACATACATACAGGGGTAGATATTATATTGTTCGAATAGTTACAAGGAACCCACGAACTGGCCCAAAAGGAAAATTTCCACTATTTACAGATCCGACATGCCATACAGACAGCGGTGCCCTGAGGGTCAGATCTACCTGAATCGCCACCATTGGAATGCAGACTTCTTGACGAACACTTAACTGAGAGGGCAATTTCACTCACATACCAAAACAAAAACTCATTAACAACTTACCCGACACTCTCATATCCCTGAGGGACCATTGGGGACATGACATCTCAGACCTACAAGACGAAGACTGGCCGGAAGCTCTGGCCTCCCTAAGAGAAGTAGCCATTAGGGCCCGCTTCAGAGTGGTCCAGCTCAAACTACTCCACAGAGCTTACATCTCCTGTGTTATGTTGGTTAGAATGGGTAGAAAGGCGGACACAACCTGTTACAGAAGTTGTGGTGAAGAGGGATCGTTCTACCACATGCTGTGGACATGTCCAAAAATCCATGACTACTGGGAGGAGGTAGTATCGTGTATGTCGAGAATAGTTGGAGAGGAGTTAACACTCTCTCCCAAATAGTGCCTCCTAAATGTGTGGGAAGATACGGATCTGGGATGAGCGGATCAAACCTGGACTACCCTAGGTCTAATGTTAGCGAAACGTAACATAGCCCGTCACTGGGGGGCAGATATCCCACCAACTCTTCGGGACCTGAAGAGAGATATGGACTGGTGTATAGATAAGACAGCCTTTGATTAATCCAGAGGTCGATTGAAAGTGGTACCAGATTAGTGGACGGCTAACAGTTTCTGGGCCCAAAAACAGTAAACGAAGGTTAACCAATGACTCACTGTAATAATCTTTGGTCGTGTTTTTCATAATTGTAATGCAATGTGTGTTTAATGCTCTGTCATAATAAAAAGATAATTAAAAAAAATACAAAGTGGACTCAGTCAGCCAGATGCCAACGTCTACGACAGAGTCCTGCAGATTGCGGTAAGTGGTCTCCACTGCTACAGTTGTGACCCGAGTCGGCGAGAACTTCCAGCCAGCCATTCACATGCCTGAAGAGGGAGTGAGCCAACCACATACTTCGGATCCTCGCGGACTACCCAAGAAAGACTGAGCAACCCCGCTGTGATGACAAAACATTTGGGAGACTGCTGCGTAAATTGAGCACACCGTTGCCCCATTTCCAGTGAAGAAATGTACAGGTAGCCTGTTCTGTGAAGTATTAACTTGTCTGTGTATAGTTTCATTATTAAAGTAAAGCACTGGGTTGGACAATCCAAAATTTCATTGCTGGGTGACTGTAGAGTTCTGAGCTTAAGCAAACACAAACTACATCCTTGAAAAGTATGTGACTGTTTGCCATCGCTACTACTGAGACCTAAGTGTTCAAAGAGCCATACAAGGCCCTATTTAGCAGATCCATACTACGACGAACAAGAGGATATCTGAGGCAAGTGACCCCAGACACCACAGTTGCGGCTCAGTAGGCCCTGTGTGCCTTGTTGTCTAAGAAATGGGTCTGACAGGGTACTTGAGTGAGAACAAACAAGTGCACAGGAAATGCCCCATAAACATTACAAAAGGCCTTCAGGATCTAGGATTTCAGGCAATTTAACTAGGTGGGAAGGTTGTGGGGTCTGGCAGAATAAGTTCTTCAGGAATGTACTTAAAGGTTATTGACAAACCCAGGAAACTATAACCCACCTCCACCTCTCCTGCCCACTTTAGGTTGCCTTCTAATTATGGAAACTTCATCCTTTACAAATGCAATCATACACCAAATGTTTGCCCATTGGAAAACTAGTGCAGATTGCGATACTCTTGTCACTGATTTGGAGGCTTTCACTCACAGATAATCATTTTATCTGTTTTTGCAACTGTAAAATATTCAATTCACACTGTTGAAAATGTTCCATAAATGATCACAAATATATATAATTATACATTAAGTTCAAAATACAAACCCAGTTGGCTTCAGTGGGCAAACTCTGTGGACAGCTGCATGGATATTCAGTATTAAAGTTCACTGTGAATGTTGAGGTTGCTGGAAAAAAAATGTGTGATTAGCTTCATCATGCCACGTAAAAACAAAATATATAGAATATATATAAAAGCTCAGAGTAAGAGTGGTACAAAAATGTAAACACAGAATACAATCACACAAAAGCATTTGCAAACTTCCAAATGAGCGCAACTGTGATATAACAACTAGGTTAAAGTTGACTACAATCTGTTGGAAATGGCCCTTTTTGCGGGGTACACCAAACGTTTTGCCTTCCTCCCTCTCATTTTCTGACCTTGTTTTTGTTGGCTTCAGGACTCTGTGCACTGTAACTACTAACCAGTGCTAAAGTGCTTATGCTCTCTACTGAAAACATGGCGACATTCGTTTAACCACAATTGGAATATCTGGCGAAGAGAAAGGCACCAAATGGTTAAAGTAAGTAAATGCCAGTTTTCTAAAAGTGGCATTTTGCAGAATTGCAATTCAAAAACTAACTTGACCATCAGTTGTGTTTTCAAATTGTCAGTCCAGAGACACCAAAGTTTGGTACCCCATCTCTTCCCAACTGGAAATTACACTTATAAAATGTCATAAAGCAATCCCAATGTTATCCTATGGGAGACATAGGTCTTACAGTAGTGAAAACCGCATTTAACAGTATTTCACTACTAGGATATGTAAAACTTAAAAGTACGTCCTCTTTTTAAATACACTGCACCCTGCCCATGGACTGTCCAGGGCCTACCTTAGCGTCAACTATGTGCAATAAAAAATAAGGTTTGGGCCTGGCAAATAGGTTAACTTGCCTGGTTGACATGGCAGTTTAAAACTGTACATACAGGCTCTGCAGAGGCAGGCGTGAGACATGTCTAAAGGCCTACTTAAATGTGTGGCGCAATCAGTGCTGCAGGCCCACTAGTGGAATTTGATGTCTAGGCCCTGGACATATGTAGTGCACTTTACTAAAGACTTATAAGTAAATCCAAAATATGCCAATTGTGGATAAACCAATGTTACCATGTTTTAAGTAGAGAGCACAAGCACGTTAGCACTGGTTAGCAGTAAAAAAAAATCCTGAAGCCAACAAAAACAAGGCCAGAAAATGAGAAGCAGGAAGGCAAAAAGTCTGTGGTAACCCTACAAAAAGGGTCCATTTCCAGCACAACTCCCCTCCAGCCTAAAGCCAGGTTAGACTAATCAATACCTTGATGGACTTTCTTGCTTAGGGCGATGGAAAATGGACAATGGCCCACTACTGCAGGGGCACTTACCAGTTCTACGCCTCTCTGAACCCAGTTGGATGTCTCAGTCTATACTCTCGGGCCCATTGACTGACCCATGGGGAACCCTTCTCCTCACCTGTGGACCCATTCTGTGCAACACTTAACCTTACTTTGATCACAGATGCATCCCAGTAGGCAGACAGTACCACCATGGCCAACAGTGTGATGTCGCCCATTCCACCCCTTAGGCCTAACTTCTGTCCCCAGCTCAGGGAAACTTCTGACCACACAGACAACAACCAACAGAGGCCATTGACATCTGTCAGTGTCAAGAGCCAGGCCACAGGCTATCCAGGGCTCTCAGACCTCAGTAGTTTCTCAGAGTTTGGGGGTGGGGGGAGGGGGGGGCTGGGCAGTACCCCAGGTGATTGGCACTCTTTTTCCACTATCTCTTGCACCAGTTCAGAGGTGATATCCTGAAACTGGTCCTTCAAACCCAGGGTCTGTACCCTTAGGCTGAACTTGTGCCTGGCAAGCCAGGCCTTCCAGAGTAGTACAGAAAACACATTCTGCATATGTTGTGCAAGAGTCTGCCTTACAGTCCTCTATCCCTGCGACAGTGCATGGAGTCCTCACAGGCCTGAAGTGATCTCACTAGGGTCAGTCTTGGGGGTGCTCTGATCTCAGAGCTGGCAACCTCTGACCCACTGGTCCCCCCACTGTGGACTGTGTCCACCTCCTGCCACGATCTCTGGGCCTCTGCACCCTCTGTTGTGGAGTGGTACCCCAGAGGACAGAAAGGGAAGGAAGGTAGGTAGTGGCAGCCGCCCTACCCAGCTCCCCTGACACCGTGGGACTTCCACCAGTGGCTGGTCTCACGGTACAGACCAGTTCGCCCTTTTTGTGCCCCTCTGGGAACAACCCAAGCTCTGGGGCTGGGAATAGGGCACCCTGGCCCTCTGCCCACCCCCACCTCTCTTCCTACTCTTTAAAAGGGACATGGGACCCTCTTCCCCCCACTATACTCGGGCCTGGCTGGGTCCCTGCGTACCTCCGTCTGACTCTGTTGAGGGGAACCTGAGCCACCCACCTTAGGATCACTCCCAAATGCCTTCTCAGACACTGTGGTACTCACTAAAGAGGTCTGCCTCCTTTGCAAGTTCCCTGGGGTCAGACAACTGACAATCAACCAGTGTTGGAATAGCTCTGGAAAACAGTGACTGGACATGTGCTCTCTAGACATCAGATTGTACAGCCCCTCATATGTGTTCACCTCACTACCCTTCACTCAACCATCCAGTGTCTTGCAAAAGCAACCCACAAAACCCTTCCAGGACTGGTGAAACAGTTTCTGAATGTCCCTGAATCTCAATGTGCACCATTCTGGGGTGAATCCATACTTCCTGACAAGGGTCTCTTTTATGGTGGGATACTTCATCCTGTCTCTCCTATCAAGGGACAGAGGGGTGTCTCTCCCATCACCAGGTATATGCCTACATTTGCCAGCTCCTCAATCCTCCTGAAGGATCCTGTGCACTTCTAGAATAGCCTCATATGCCTCAAACCACCTGTATATGTCATTCCCCTCCTTGAAGTCAGGCATCAAGCCCATGAGTATGTGGATCCACTCTACACCACTGCACACTTTAGTATTGCTGCCACCATTTCTGCTAGACTCTGCCAGCTGTTTAGACTTCAAGTCCAGCTCCTTGAAACTCCGTTCATGAAGCAGCAAGATCTTGCTTTCTTCCATGGCTCTCTAAGCCTCGCTGCCTCCATGAAAAGGTCTTCTCTGGCCAAGGCCCTTTCAGCCTCAACCCTCCTCTCCTCCGCCAGGGCTTTGTCAGCCTAAGCTCTTCTCTCCTCTGCAGCCAGCTGCAGCCTCAGGTACCTCTCAGCCCGTCAGCCCTTGAACTCCTCAGGGGACAAGGTTTGGGAGGAGACACTGCTACCAGAAATGGATCCAGCAGGAGACTACCTATTAGTGGGATTCCCCTCTCTCCTCTGTAGCCTTTGCCAAGTCATTTTTCTTCTCTTCTTCCTCCTTTTCAGTGCCACTTCCCTCGTGGGGTTCTGGTTTGGAATCCTCCAGGTAGTACCAGGGCTCTGCATTCTCTATAGCTGCAAAGGGATCCTCCACAGAGTGATCACCCCCCTTGTCCTCTGTTGAAGCCTTTCCCCAGTGTGCCTCCTCAAAAGCATGCAGGGCTGCCTGAAGATCCCTCTTTGTGGATCTCATATTCACAGCTAGCCCCCTCTCCTTGCAGAAAGCCTTCAACTCCTTTATGTTATAAAATGACAGGCAGTTGAGATCAAGGCTTAGCCCCATTTTGGCAAGGTACCTCTGTGCAAAAAACAAGAGTCTTAGATGTAAGAAAGAAGATAAAGCAGGAGTTAAATTTAGAAAAAATGACCAATTGAGAGAAAAGGAGAATTTAAAACTCGCAATGGTCTTAGGTTTGGATAGTAGTGTACACCAATCTCTGTATGGCACTGCACAAATACAAGTCCTATCCTCACTGCTGATCACTAATGTTAGAATTTGGGTTTCTGGTTGGCAGAGTATGAACACTGTCCAAGCAAGAACCACAATTCTTGTCAGGTTATACCATATGCATAGAACCTGTAAAGAACCTCTGTCAGAAGAACTGCTGTGTTCCTACAAGGACTGCCTCTCTGCCTGACTGCTACCCCGGAAGAACTGCTTTTCTGCTGTGCTGCCCTGCAGCTCTCTGACCCTGCTGAGGGAGTGCTGGAATCACTCTTGAACCCAGCGTGATCTACAAGGGTTTGTTGGCTTGGCTCCTGTATTCTGACACTTGGGGATATCAAAGTCTCATCATCTTCTCCTGTGCCTGGTCCACTGGCAGTAGACCCAGGTGTTTGCGCCAGTGGAGCCGACGCATCCTCTGCTTGCAGAACCAACACATCACCCCTGTTGCGGGAGTGGACCAAGCACATCGCACTCACAACCAGTGCATCGCCTCCAGAAATAGACGCCTCGGAACCATGCATCGCCACAGCAGCATTGTGAGAAGACCAACGCATCTCCTCGACTGCGCGGAGAAACCCGGCGCATTGCACTCGGAACCAACGTGTCCATGCTTTGGCGCTTCATCTTCGGAACCAACGCATCACCACCGTGTGGAGAAAATTGACGCACCACCCCAACAGAGAGATCGACACCGACGCATCATTCAGCTGCACCCCGCACTTCGCTGTTGTGACCAGCACCAAGGTACTTTATTCAGCAGGCTGCGTGGCTCCTGTATCCGGAATGCGCTCCATCGCAGTTGGATTGAACTTTTGACTTTGCCCTATTTCCAGCGAGACCAGATAACCCCCATAGACACTTATTGCTTCCAAGCGCTAAGAACACTTATTCTTTAAAAATTCATTTCTCGACTTCTACTTATTGGATGTTTGTCGATTTGGCCTTGATGTATTTATAAAAGTATTGTCTATTTATCTAACCCAGTGTGGAGTCTTTTTGTGGTGTCTTCATTGTGTTACTGTGTGTTGTGCGCAACTACTTTACACATTGCCTCTTAAGTTAAGCCTGCCTGCTCTGTGCCAAGCTACTAGAGGGTGAGCACAGGTTAACTTTTAGTGTGATCTTACTTACTCTGACTAGGATTGTGGTTCCTGCTTGAACAGGGTGCATACCGCTGCCAACCAGAAACCCAATTTCTAACACAATCCATGCACACAAATAAAAATAAAACACAGGAAAATGTGCATATATTCATTTACACCTGCAGATAGAACAAAAAGCCTATAGATCTTCATGCATACACAGTCTAAAACGCACACACCTGCGCATACAGAGCAACAGATAATTATGCACACAGACAAGCTTTGGGCAGGCACATATGCACACAGATACAGAAAACACATGCATCACTTTCCACAGACAAGACCCATAGAGATACTCATTTAGTTACAGACAAATATTCTCTGGCTAGCATACACACAGTTGAGCTGAGTGTGTGCATGGGAAACCGAGATAATTTGTAAGGGTAGTCAATCTGCTTGGAATGGTAAGGCAGACAGCAAGCCCAACTGATCTCTGCTCCAATTGTGCCATACTCGTGCCCGACCACAGAAGCATGGACGTGTCAGCAGCAACAGACGGTTAACACCTGAAGATATCTTTTCGGCTTATCCACTCACCGCTCGTCCACTTCAGCCGGTTCTACGATTCCTTTTTTTGGGCGCCTGAATCAGTCTATTGCCTCACAAGAACGGCAAGGTCAGTGGGATGCCCTTTGGAAGTCCTTTAAGCCTTTGCAAAATGTATTCGAGGTTATGTTATTTTAAGTACTCTTATAACGCGCAACAGCTACTCCGAAGAGTGTCCCGGCGCGAGTCCAAGAGGAGTCCCTAAACTACACCACTAATAACTATGGAAATAGATGAGTTTTTAAGAGTTTCTTGAAGGCCAGCGGGTCCTGAGTATTACGTAATAGAAACAGAAGGGCATTCCACGCCTGGGCAGCCTTAACAGCCAAAGAGCAGCCACCCAGCCTATGGCGGGAGAAGCGGGGGACCCTAGCAAGAAGAAGGGCTGAGGAACGCAATTGTCTCAGAGGGACATAAAAGGTAAACCGCTTCTGTAAATAGGCGGGTCCAAGACCGTAGACCGTAGGTGGGCAATGACCAGGGATTTAAATTTGACTCGGTCCGCCACGGGTAGCCAATGGAGAGCGCGAAGATGTTCACGCACACTGCTCCTCTTCGCAATTCCCAGAAGCAGCCTAGCGGCCGCATTTTGAATAGCCTGGAGTCTATTCAGAGAGTAACCGGGAATGCCGATGTACAGCGCATTAGCGTAATCCAATCGAGAGAGGATCAAGGCACGGATAACCGTCTCTTTGGCAGACCTGGGAAGGAGAGGCAAAAAGCTCCTGAGTGTTTTGAGAAGGCCAAAACAACTACCTGAGAGCTTTTTCACCTGAGCAGAAAAGGAGAGGTTACCCTCAAACCATACTCCAAGGTTTTTAGCGGATTGCCCATTGGAGGTTGGTGGCGGAAACCCAGGAGGCCAGATCGAGTCTCGAAAGCCAGGGGGGAAATTCCCATACAGAAAAATCTCTGACTTGTCTTCGTTGCATTTGAGTTGGGCCGCCGCAAGCCACTCAAAAACCGAAGACAAGCAGTGCTGTACAAAAGATATGGAGTCCTCATCCTTTCCCCACGTGAAGAGAAGCTGAGTATCGTCAGCATAGGCTATCACCTTAGCCCCCAGGTCCTCGGCTAAGTAGACCAGAGGAGTAACATAGATGTTAAAAAGAAGGGGGCTAAGGGAAGACCCCTGTGGAACGCCAGTGGAGACCGGCAGCGGGGAAGAGGCGGCCAGTGGCAACCAAACCTGTTGAGTCCGCCCTTCAAGGAAGGACCTTAACCAATCCCAGGCCGTGCCAGAGACACCAATCTCATGAAGTCGGGCGAGCAGCAGGGAGTGCGGGACCGTATCAAAAGTTGCTGACAGGTCGAGCATGACCAATGCTGCTCGCCCACCAGCATCTAAACAGTCACGGATGGCTTCAGAAACCTCCACCAACGCAGTCTCAGTACTGTAGGAAGAGCGAAACCCAGATTGCGCAGGATGCAAAATATCGAACTCTTCCACAAACTCCGTCAGTTGCCTGGTCACCACCTTCTCGCAGACTTTGGCTAAACTGGGAAGAAGGGAAATAGGGCGATAGTTCCCCGGGATCAGGGGGTCAAGAGTAGGCTTCTTTAAAAGGGGAAGGATTTTTGCCTGTTTCCAATCCTTCGGTACCCGAGCCTCATGAAGGGAGGCATTTATGATTGAATTAACTTCGGGGTTAATAGTCTCCGCGACTGCAGCAAACAATCTCGCTGCACAGGGGTCCACAGGTGACCCCGATTTCAGGGCCTTCAGGATTTTAAGAGAACTAGACAGATCCACCGAAGAAAAGGCTCGTAGAGCGTGCCTGGGAACAACAGGCGGTACAGCAAGAGCAGAAGAAGGACCAGGGCAGGCAGTGAAAGTCGCCTGAATCGTGCGTATTTTGTCCATGAAAAAATAGGAGAGAGTGTTGCACCAGCCCTCAGAGGCTGGGAGAGAGCATGCTTGTGCTGCAGGAGACGTGAAACTCTGAACTATAGAGAAGATCTCCTTGGAGGTGAACCTCGACTTGATTTTTCACACGTTATGGTGTGGACAAGTGCAAATTTTATGCTCCAGAATCTTTACTAATCAGATGTTAAGCTGTGTGTAAATGTATGGCTATGTATGCATAAAAAGGCCACATTTTAGATAAGCGCTGTTGTATACTAATGTTAACTAAATACACATTTTTAAAGTTGTCTAAACTTACACTATGCCTCAAATGACCAAAGTTTCACTTTTTTCACAATTTTGTTTTTCGAAACGCGATTTCATGTTTTTCTTTTCATTACAGGAGCAAGACACCCTTAAATAAGTTGATTGAAGAGTAGCTCACGGTTTTGCTTCTGCAAATGTTAAGAGTAGATAGATACATTAACTGAATGTCTGTTGTGATTTACACAGTGTGCGGGGATGAGAAAACCATGCTGCCCAGACCGCAGATACATTTAAGGCAGTGCAGCTGTGTGCGCCTTTGTCCAATGATGGAAAAGAGGGGAGGTTACTTGCTCCAATGAGGCAGCTGAACTTGATTGGTCCAAGTTTGGAGGGAGCTGCTGGGAAACCATTCTGAAGAAATGTGCAAGCTGTTTTTAGTATGGTTGTTAGGAGATCCTGTCTTGACTTTGTTGAGGAAAGACCTTTCTAAGCTCTACAATTTGATCTATTATATCCCTAAGTTCTTGAGTTAGACTCTTGAACATTTCTGCCCTTTACAATGAATCTTAACTTGGTTCATTTCAGAATGACACCACCTGTTTTGCATTTTGTACTTTATAATGATTTGCATTGTCCTTTACCTGACATATATCAAAGGATTAATTACCAATACTGAATTTTAGGCTTAGTGGACTGATTGATTTATTGAATTAACAAAGCTTGTATCTTTCACTTATTTGCTAATAAACCTTCATGGTTTGGAAACCATCCTCTGTCGTTCTTGTGAAGCCACATAGGTTTCACTGTAATTTGAAATTGATGTACTGATGTTCGCTTCTAGAATATACTTTCAACTAATAACCAATGGTCCACAGGACCAGTGGCACAACCAATTGGATGACTACACAAGAGCCAGAAAGGTATAGGAAATTGCACTGCATCAAGTCTCTGGCTTCATTCAGATCCACTTTTCTAGCTGCCCTAGTCTAAAGCTAAAACTCAAGCCTCTATACCCTAGGCACTGTGCTCTCCTGCCCTGGGGTGCTGGGAAAAGGGAATTGCTTATGGCTGGCTCCTCTACAGCGGGAACATGGAAACTGACGTGAACGGTTCAGTCTGGATGGGTGCAACAATCCACTCTGAGTTCTTGAACAATCCAGAACAAACTATAAACAACAAATCGTAAAGCTGTTATGCAAATAGACATTTAAAAGAACATTTCAAGTCATAACAACTGGCATAATCTGTGGGTGAGTTGGACTTTATATATATTAACCCGGGTAGGAGGTAAGAGACTGCTCTCATCTTGCTTCAAATACTTAATTTGTTCTCCTTATAAAGAATGGTTTCTAACAATAGGGCTGCCAACCATTGATATTATATATTGGTGAGCTACGAGACTTAGCCCTGTGTGTACAATGCCTTCAAACAAAATCTGCTAAATCTCTTCCCAAAACTAAGCCCAAAAACAATGGGCAACAAGACTGTGCCAGATTCAGGAGCAAGAAAATGAAACTCTTAACAGTAATTATTCAACCTCGGCTTCCCTTTCTGAGGTGAATCCTTTCAATCTGTTCCATCTATGGTTTACTCCCACACCTTTTTCTTGTTCTCCACTTATAACAATCGATAACTTTGACTCTAAATATTCGAAGGGAGCTTCTGTAGTTCAGGATTATTCTGATTTCCTGTCACACTGTGAGCCCCAATTACTCTGGAGGCCCACTGCAAGTAGTAGAAAGTACTAATAATTTCTTGAGACACCCAATTAATTCTCTGAATTTCAAGGACTCTGCTCCTACTATAATAGAGCCATCTCTGTGTCAGTCACCAAATGTTTTTACATCCCCTCGATTATAGCAGATGTTTAGTTGGCTCCTATGAATTCTCTTCCTATGAAATCAAGCGATAATGCGATGCCTTCTTCAAAAAATGTGTTTGAAAATCTTCAGGCACCGGTGGTTACTGTAAACAGGAATACTCACTCACTATTATCTTCCCAACACCTCACTGCTTCTTGCATGTTGGATATTCTGCTTTTAATGCAGAATACTCTCAATGGAATTTTAGAGGCTCAAATTTTAGGGAACAGGAATATAAAGTCTCACTCATCCCTATAAAATGAGATCTCAACAGAATTGAAATTAATAAATTCAAACATATTAGAATTTCATCCTCTCCTCAAACAGAGAAGGAGCTTCTACCCTTAGTCCACCATTCACTAAATTCTAACCAGTCAAAATTTGCATCATATAGACCGATATATAAAAAAATAAAAAAGTCAACGTTTACAATATACTTTAGGTCGCTACATTCCTCGGTCTAAGTTGTATAAAAAAAAAGTGTATAAAGGTCCTTTCAAATAGCAATATATGAAAATGTTAATATCCTAAAGAGGGAAATGCCAAAGGCAAGTGGCCATATTCTGAATAGGGGGAACTCCATGCTCATTGTATTTGTTCCCTTGAAGACAGAATCTTCAAAGAAGTCAACATGTGTAGCTACTCGGGAGAAATCTAAATCTTTTTCCCAAAGAAGCAGGTTAAAGTCAAGAAGGTAACAACTAAAACTATCCAAGAAAGTGTTGATTCCTGAAAGGAG
The DNA here is from genome assembly GCA_963921515.1 of Calotriton arnoldi. Taxonomy (NCBI): domain Eukaryota; kingdom Metazoa; phylum Chordata; class Amphibia; order Caudata; family Salamandridae; genus Calotriton; species Calotriton arnoldi. The sequence continues at coordinate 600,195 of CAWUFW010000311.1, forward strand.
GTTAAAAAACAAAAAAGAAAATCTAATTAATGAATCTTCAATCTTACTGTATATTTCAATCTTCCTCCCTTTGCTTTAAATACGGACAATACAAATCCCATAACATTATACATAGATACCTCAAAAAAAGGGAACATCTGTTGTTTATCAACTTTGAAATAACAGCGCAAAGGGACTTAAAAAAACCTGCAATAGAACTGTGTCTGAAACAAGATGAAAGCTAAACATCCAAAACCATCACAATAAAAAAGTGTTAAAAAAGCTAACAGGACTGACGAAACACCAATTGATTTAAAGCCCACCATCTTTAAAGGTCTTATTACGAATTGCAGAGGTGGGATCACGAACCTCAGGGCCGGGTAAACAAATGGAGACAATGAGGGGATAATGGTTGGTATAGGAGCTCACTTGTACAGATAAACAGTAACAAACTGCCTAAACACAAGAACATAGTCTATAGTAGAAGAGCAACCTCTACTTGTAAAGATTGGAATACTCACATGATTAAACACTTTGTAGACATTAACAAAATTGCATTCTATTATACGGGCATCCAATAATGCTCCACGTGAACCAACAGGTGAGGAAAAAGAATCCTTATTGTCATGCAGAGAAAAAGGGTTAGCAAGAAGAACATCTCGTGTCAGTAGGATGTTTAACATTATTTAATCATATAATTCCCTTGACAGCTTTTAGGAGATGAGACGACCTAGGGAATTCACCTCACAAGAAGAACGCTATCATAGACAGCAACGTTTTGATTGATTTTAGTGGACAACCGATGCACCGTCTTATTTTTAAGTTGTAGAGTGACCTATATAGTATTAAGGTGCAAAACAAAAATGGTGAAAATTATAACATAAGGTCATGCTTCAGGATAGAGATGCAAAGTTGAAGGTGGAAAAAAAACATATGAAATAAATACATTTGGGAGACACTCCACCAGCCAGGCATCTTTGCAATTTCAATTTCTTTGACAATTAACCCAACTCCACGCTCAAGAAAGCAGTCAATAGTTATATGAGAGGAGCCGTTCCACACTGAACAAAAGAGTCCCGAGTGAGAAAGGGATGACAATATGGGGTTGGCCCAGCCCAGCTGCTACCAGGCACTGGCAGGGCCGCTGTTGGATAGGTTTCAATGGGGTGCGTCCTGCACTGCGGAAGAGCAGAGCACACTATGTTGAATCCAGCTCCTTCTCCTCCCCACTTTCAGGGACCACAGGCTGCAGGGTAGCCTGTGAGGTATAGTGGCTCTATCCTGGGCAAAAATCCAGCAAATATCAAAAGCATCCTGCCGTAAAGGAGAGCAGAGCACACTAAGTAGTGCCTAACTCCTCCTCCTCCTCATCTTCATCTTCAGGGCCCTCAGCAGCAGGGAGGTGTAGTTCTTGGCTCCCACTAGGGCAAACGTCCAACCAAAACCAAAAGCTTCCCAAATGCAAACTAGAAAGAATAAATTGAGAAAGAAAAGAATCCAAAAGATAAAAAGGGAATGTTCAAGAAAAGCAGGAATACCCTTTACAACATAATTATTGCAAACAGATTTTGGAGAAAAAAAAATCTTTATGTTAAAACAGGTCGCTGAAGTCCTAACCTCCTAGGACTCAAAGTAATTTTAAAACCTCACCAGAAAAGATTCTTCTAACAACGAATCTTTGTTAAATGCTAATTCTGAGGCGGATTGGGTAAGCTATCTGGGTGACCTCTATGGATGCTCTACCGTATTTGCTACCATCGCACAAATAATTCAAACGATTCTCTGGTCAAGCTTTGTTCTATCAAGAGAACACCAATATAATCTGACAATTAAATCTTACTAGAGCAGCTGGCCCAGCTGTCATAACAAAACTCAATTTGTTCTGGTGGCTTATCTAAATAATATTTTTGTTTTCAAACGGATTACAAAAACTGGAAACTTTTCAGTTTCATGGACGGGGTTGTGATCAAACCAGTCTTCAAAGACCGAAGACCCTCCCTCCCTAATACTACAGGTTAATTAGTTTAACTATTAACTGGGCAAAGGTGTATGTTAAGATTGACTTAGATGATTGCATAAAAGGAAATAATCCCAGTGTACAAGGTGAATTCAGAGGGACACAACTTTAGAGTAAGGTCTGGCCTTGGGAGCTCTAGCGAGTAAATTTATCAAGCAAACAGGCAATGCATTGTGCCACTTTATTGATTTTTGTGCAGCATTTGACTTAGTATACGGAGAAACATTATGGGTCAAGCGTGAGGAATTAAAAATGAATGAATATGCTATCACTTACTAGGATGCTCCCCAATTATACTTGGACGCAAGTAGAAATTGAGTCAAATGGCACATTACCTTGCAAGATACCAGTGAACAATGGCTTTAGGAAGGGGTGTGTTCTTGCGCCAACTCTGTTTGCCCTGTATTTATATGACATTCTTTCTATTTTATGAAGATCTGCATCATTTTCACCAAAGATGGATGGGGTTAATGTTCTTTCTTTTGTATGAATGAAATAAAATATATTTTTATAAAGCGCTGAATTGCCCGAAGGCGTCTTGGCACTGCTACTGAATTAAGGTTATAATGGAAAAGGAGTCCATACTTATCAACGAAAAAGCCAGGTTTTTAGAGCTTTCCTGGAAGGAAGAAGACTGGTCATTGCTTTCAGATTTAAAGGGAGACTGGCCCAGAGTTTGGCGGTGCAAGTTATAAAACTTACTACTGTCCAGGAAGACAGTCTGAACTTAGGAGAAGCAACATTCTTGGTTGCTTAAGGAGCGCAGCATCCTTGAAGGGGAGTACCAAGTGAAATTAAGCTTTAGGTACTCTGGGTCAGCGTAGTTAAGAGCTATAAAAGTAATACAGAGTAGCTTGAACTCAATACGTTTCCTGGTTGGTAGCCAGTGCAGCTTAACTAAGGCCTGTGCGGCTGACTGCTACCTAGGAATCCCTAATAGCAGACAAACTGCTGCGTTCTACAATATCTGGAGTTTATTGAGGAGTCTTTGTTGCATGCTCAAGTAAACAGCATTGCAATAATCTATTTTTGATAGAACAAGGGTGGTAGCAACAGTCTTCTGTAAGTCGTGGGGAATATAAGAAAGCACTTTCCTGATGATCTTGTGAGTGTAAAAGGATGCTGAAGTCATAGCATTGATTTGACCACCAAAGGACAGTTTATCGTCAAATATAATCCCCAGATTCCTTTCTTTCCTAAGTCGGCAAAGTGCTGAGTGCTTCTGCCCACCAGCTAGGGCAGCAGAATGAGACTACAATGCCAAAGAGGAGCACATCAGTTTAACTCGAGGCAGTTGTTGTTCATCCAGTTCCTTATTTCCAGCATGCAACATACACAGATTCTTTTACATAGTACACCAATAGTCCTGCAGGGACAAATAATGGCCTTACACAGCTACAGCGGGGAAAAATCATTAAATGTAAATTTGGATAAATAAAAGATATTAGTATCTTGCAAAAAACAAAGGCCTTTCCCTTGGTATCTATGTCCAACAAAAATCCAGGAGGTAGACACATATAGATTTCGGGGCCTATCCTTTCAGTTATCTCTTTGATAGGTAACTCATATTAATCAAGTCAAAATGTACCAGTATAGCAAAAGTGCCTTAAAAATGTAATTAAAAAACCCTCATTTGAAAGCCTTCAAAAGTAAAATTCCTCCTCAGGTCTTATACAGCACCTGGTTACTCATTTTAGAGCCCAGAGCTCCTTGGATGCATGCTGAATGCAGCTCTTGGATAAAAACTCTTATGTTTTGCGATAAGTGCCATAATATAGGCTGGGTGACTACAAACTTTTCTGTAAGAAGAGCTAAATATGTTCAACCAAAATCATCCCGAGCTACCATTATTATTAGGGTTGTAATTAGTACGACAATACTTTTGTGGTCAATGCTGTGAAACTATATTTTAGAAAGTCAGCCATTTTTCTGCAATTATCTACTACAGTTCTGAAAATCCACAATTTTCCTCTTACATACATGCTTCTTAATTTTGAAGTACATATATTAATTCAAGCAAGCAAATCTTCCAATTTAGTAGGCTGTGCAGCACAGAGGAGAGCTACTTACAGGTAGCTGGAGAGCTACTAGTGAATTACAAGCAATTCGTTAGAGAAGCCTGATGTAAGCAATAAGATTAGAGGCTACATTTCCATATTGGTGCTTTTAAGCAGAAACAAGGTTTCCTCATTACCTTCATTTTCTAATCTAAAATTTCAAAATGGGACAAAGAAGCTATAAAATATTTTTAAAAAAGAGGACTTTCATAATGATGATAAATCAGTTACAATAGAGAGTATCTAATTAAAAGATTGCTTTAAATGTATTAATAGGAGTTGATAAATTGTATTTGAAAACACACAATCATTGGCTTTAACATTTAACTTGTTGGGATCAGATAGCCTTTTAAATATACTTATTTTCTCCCTGGTCAAATAATGGGGCAACTCATATTTAATTTTAGAACTGTAGTAAATTATTTTTATCAATGTGACCAAATTTAAATATTCAGAGGTTTATAAAGGTGTCCATAACAGCTGAAATGTACCTGTATGCACATCCTATAAGATTTGTTTCGTTTTACTTCTTCTAGTCTTCCTTATTTGATGCCGATTGAAAAAAAAAAAAATCAAATATGGAACTCCATTTCAAAATTAAGATAAACAATTATTTGAAATTAAATTTACAGATGTAGCAATAGCTTTAGCTCAGTTGTTAATTGCTGTTCATCATTAATCTGCACTATGGCCTTAGAATTTTACTGAATGATGGAAAGTGTCTCTTTCTAATTTCTTTTACGGTATCACATTTTAATTGAATTAAGTTTTAAACTATGAAATCTTGTCGTCTAAATAAATGAATATAAATTTGAATCTTTGTAATAGTGGGAAGACCAATGAATGAAATATTTAAGGAAACATGACTCTGGTGTTTAGGATGCCGACTAGTTGAATGTTTTTTGCATTATTGCTTTCAACTGATTTACTATGGTTGCTTTACATTGTGTTAGAACAGAAGTTACAGTTTACAAACTAATGTTTGTGTGAACAAAATAAAGCAGGAATCTAATACAACACCAGTCACAAAGCTTGCAATTCCACATTCCGGAAACACTCTATTCACCTTATTATATAGGCATCAAACTAGCCATAAATAGTGCTAATGTACACTAATTGTGATCCCCTTTTCTATTTACATCATCTTATGTCACATTCCCCGACCTATTCAAGCATGTTAATGTTCTCCTTGAAACACCTTTGTATTAGCAAAGCCTGGCTACACTAATTGTCAGGCTTTGCTCCTTAATGAACTGATTGGCATTATACTAAAGTGACACAGCGTCACAAATGACTTTGCAACTAACTATGTCAATGTTGGAAGTCCTCGCAAGTCACACTTTTTTGGGGGATGTATTTGGTGGTAGTGTTGAATTCTCAACCCTGGGACACTGCTATCCAGTGCCCACTGTATGTGTTCTGAAACCTAAAACATGTAGAAATTGCTTTAAAACCTTTTAACGTTCTTATAAGGCAATAGTATATGATGCAGAAGTACACCCATGACATTGAAGGTTAAATGCGATTTGTAGACTGCAGCCTCTATTGTGCCATCCAGTACAGTAGCAGGGAAAACATGGTTTCAGGCCTACCCTCTGTAGTCTGACAGCAGCAGCTTGACACCTGCTGCACAAACATGTAAAAATAACCCTTTTGACAGGTAGGAAAACCCGATTTTAGATATTAAATAAGTCACTCCAAAGCACACATTGCTGCCCATAAGGTAGGGTGCTTCAAATTCAAGAGTAGAACATATGTGACATTAGAAATGGCATGTTTACTGCAGTGACTAGTGCCAAAACGACACTGTCACTGGTAAGGCTGTAACTGGCACATAGAACAAGATAAAGTATAGATTACACACTTTAATCTGTAACTTTTGACCTGTACCAGCTACAGATTCCATTCAAAGACTTATTTTTATATTTAATAAAAAATCAAATCTAACAGTAAACTTAGATTTGAATTAACTATGTGGGAAATGTAACTTTTAGAAAGCGACCTTTACACCCTGCATGAAGATGCTGGAGGATAATTTGCATTAGCTTTCCAGCAACTGCCCAGCCTAACACATGGTGTGAAAGAGGTCTAACATTCCTAGCAGGAGCTATGTAATAGGTTGATGTGAAGCGGCAGAGATGACTCCTATGAGCTCAGAATATGCAGAGTGAGGCTGTGGGCATCCTTTCGACACCAGAGTTAATCCTGCCTGACAGGCCGGTTTGAATCACACACAACACTTTGGCGCACTTGACTGGAAGTAAACAGGATGCCAGGACAATTTTTTGGATCCCCTTGTTTGGGTGCTGTAGGACCATGCCTTTGTCCTACTAGACTTTTATCTCCTAGTTTGCTGTGGTTACAGGGCCTGCTTAAAACTGGATTTTAGAAACAGATATAAGGAGGACACTGAGGATTATACTGCACTCCCCTACACATCCAAAACACCAAGAGTCCAAGTCTAGTGTTGCTGAAGAATTTCACCATTTTGGAAATTACCTTTCACATGGCATTTTGGGCCTCTTTTCAGTAAGGCAAACAGGAATTACTGATCAAGGTTGCCCTGGGAACTTTTACCCCATTGGTTAATGAATGCCTAGGAGTCACCCCACTCTCCACTAGCTAGTGCCAGGCATAAATGTGGCAACCCCAAGGATCCTCTTCAGAGCACTTTCTGGAAACTGCGGAAGAACAAAAGAGGACTGGACCTGCTGTCTTTGACCTGTGAGGAGGTCTGACGGACTGAACCTGCTCACTCCCCCTTGTACCCAGGACAGTGAAATGGACTCCAAGGGTCAGCTAGCTGACCTACTGTGTGGCTACAGGGATACAAAAAGCTGAAAGAGGCATTTTCCCTACAATTCCCAACTGCCCATTGGCACTGGAACTTAGGCTGGCACCATGAGAGCCTCTAGGTGCCCTCGGAGTACCTGGGGAGCTTAGAAGTGTATTCCTGTGGTTGCCTCGGCACTTGGAAACCTTTGGGGAACTTTGAAAGTTTTTGCTCCAGATCAGAGGGGACCTACTACAAAATGTACCCGACCAGCAGTTCCACACCATCTGAATGAATTTCAGATGGTGCTAAGCTTTGGTCCAAAGTTCAATTCAATATTTCTTAACAGCATAAAATGCCTATGCATTCCTTGGTCACATAAATGTATAGTTCCGGTGATAGGATACACTGGCCGGACTAAACAGGAGGAACGTGTTACAGCACACAACCTCTGAAAATGTAACACTGTTTTGTTAGCAAAAGTACAATCACAATATCTTGTTGCCCATTATTTTGTCACATAACAAATTACCTATGTCACAATGTGCCACAATGATTGTGCAATAAAACAAAATGAAGCAGATGAGAAACTTCTACAAAGAACAGTATTATGCCGAAATGTTCTTTTTCTGTCCAAGAGTAAAAATAAATGCTGAGTATTCTAGCAGAAGTTCCAAATACTATTGCCGAAAGCAATAAGAAGAGTCTCCACCAGGGCATGACAGCGTTTTAACAAAGTGCGTGAGAAATCACCAAAGTCAGCTCCAAATGCTGATAACACTCATGCAAAAATAAAGTCAGGAAAGCTCTGCACTTAGCTTGCTTCTTGTAGCAGGAGCAGCAGCTTGGATTTGAGTCCGAAGAGCAAGGCAGCCTGGAAGAAGAGAAAGCCTCCAGCTGGAATCGAGTCCTCCACGAGCAGTGTTGCCGGTGAGGTGAGATCGGGAAATAAGCCAAGCAACGGCATGTGCAAGGCTTTCCCTATTTATAGGCTGCATAGCATGAGGCCTACCATGCCCACCACAGCACCCCCTCCCCGCCCCCCCCCCCCCCCCAAGCCTCACAGCTACCTGAAAACGTGTCAACAATGGCAGTTGACATCCAGGCACATATACAAACACAAGTCTGGGAAAAAGAAACAAGCCTTGGCAAAAACAAGGAAACAAGCCTTGGCAAAAGCAAGGCAATCATACGTGTGCATGCAAATAGGCTATATTTGTTATATAGCGCAAGTTAAATTAGTTATATTGCAACAGGAACATTCTTAGGGGCAGTAAAGCGTACTTGATTCAGAACAAACCCCCAGGGATGGTGGCAGATGACACAAGAAACAGACCAGGGTCGGGTTTCCCTTACACTTTGCAACAACTGCAGAATGCGTGGTTTGGGGCGTCAAGATGGTGGTCGCACTTTAAAAGTGCTCCTGACCTAAGCCCTCCTTCATCTGCCACCATAAGCCGCAATGCCTGGCCATCGCTGCACAGGTCAGGTCTCCGCTTGGTCTTGACAACTGCCAGCTCTGTAGCGAGGCAGCCCTTGAGGCCCGGGACATCGATGGCGGGACTCGCAACCGCACTATGCCCGTGACGCAAAATGGCAGCCTAGATCCTTGCTCGACTGGCCCTGCAGCCGCAATAACAATGAGTAGCACCGGGGTCCCGCAGAAGTACCGGGTGATGTGCGGCGGCACGGTCTGAGGGGACCGACGAGTGAGGGGACTGACAAGGTGGCGCAACCCTCAAGGAGGAGTAGAGGCAGGCACCTGCCCGGCAAAGCCTGTGGACGAGCAGACTACTCATCTCGCCTGGTCCCTCCTTCACCTGAAATCTGCTGCCTGATCAATGCGGCCCCCAGGGGAAGTGAGGTCGGCAGACCAGTCTTTCCCTGGGGTGTTCGCGCGATAGGAAGGACAGGTTATGAGGTAGTTAGGGGTGGAGTTTAAGGTAGGGTTTATAGGGGGCAGGGGAGGAAGTTCATCCTCTTCCTGTCCCCAGCGCCGTTAGGGAAGGGTTAATAGAAAGTTTTGAGGTGTTAGGCAGTTGGTATTAGGCCAGTGTAGGTAATTTTTGTAGGCCCAATCTGCCGATTGAGGCAGGAGTGTCGCGCCACCGGTGGACCTGGTGGGGCGTTTCTTTTATTTATTAATTTAGTGCCCCGATTACTGTGAGAGCGCCGCAGCAGCTGGTGAAGCCCCCAAACGTCGGAGCGCGCAACCGCGTACAAGCGATGGCGGAGCCTGACGCGGCGGCTGTTCGCGCCGCATTATTGGTGCTGGGCCGGGCCGGGAGAGCGGATCTCCTGCGGCCCGGAGTGCTGGACCAGGCGTGGGTCGGGATGACCCGCACGCCTCGGTCCGCGTCGGCGGGTGTGGCAACGGCGGTGGTGGCATGTCTTGAAGAGCCACCACCGCCAAAAAGAGGTACGTCTGGGCGGGGGCGAGGCATGGGCCATAATGAACAGGGCAAGCGCGGGGGACGGCGTAAGAGCCTCCCAGCGCGGCTGCAGGGTGCTCTGGCTGCACCAGCCTCGACGGCAGGGGGGAGGGGGGGCGGGACCATGTTGGCGAATCAGCATGGGTCTGGGGAAGAGTCTGCCAGGAATGCCCCCGGAGCGTCACAGGCACCGGCTGCTGGCGAGCAGGGAGGGGGGGCCCCATCTTGGGAATTGAGTGACGCCAGTGAGGAAGAGGGAGAGTGGGATGACCCCACAACAGAGGATTTTGCCCTCGTGTTGTCAGGCAGTGAGTCTGCTGGGGGGGGAGGAGGGGACTGGGAGGATTTCCCAGTTGATTTATCTTGTAGGCCGGGGGGGGGATTACTTCAAGAGGGACAAAAGGGAAAGGGCCCATCAAAGTCACCACGCCACAATGTTCTTCAGAACCCCTAGGTGGCAGTGCTCCTGGCCCTTCCCGGGGGACAAGTTCAGGTACTTTGAACCCAGGGCCATTGGCAGATAGGTGGGCAGGCATGTCATTGAAAGAGAAGATTCGCGACCAGCGTCGCATTATACAAGAGACCGAAGGGAAGTGGCAGTTATTGAACGCAGCCAGGGAGACAGGTTTGGGGGGTGCGCAAGGGGGGGATGGGCCTCCGGCACACTTGGTTGAGGAGAGGAATGGGGCTGGGGCCCGAGGCAAGTGGGTTTGGGTGGAAGAGGCAGGAACTGCCATGACGGCAGAGACCTGATGGCGCTGGGGCCCCCTCAGGATTAGACGGTCTTGGGGGGCGCCAACCAGCGGTGGAGGCTGGCAGAGGCCTGGGTGGGCCGGCGGGGCGCAAGACGGCCTCCAGACGCCGGGCGGAAGCAGTAGGGGGGTCCGCGGCGGCCTGCCCTCCACCAAGGGAGCGGGCATCAACGGCGCCGGATTGTGAGGTTGTGCCTGGTGTGAAAGGAAAGGGGCTAAAAAGGGCAGCGCGTGAAGTGCTGGGGCGCCTGTTGAGGTTGCGATTGAGGAACAACTGGATTATGATGATGACAGCGATGAGTTGGAGGAAGGCGAGGTGCGGGACTGTGTGGATTGGGGGAGGGCCAAGACGGCAACAGGAAAGTTTGGTGTTTTGCAGACGCCACAGGCCAGCACCAGTGGGGGCAGAAAGGCGAGCCAGAAGACGGCGGACGCCAGAGGGAAAGACCGGGAAGTACCTACGAATTTATCAGGTGAGAGTGCCTGGTGGGTCGCTTGGGATGATGGCCCTAAAGGGGGGCGGAAGAAGGCCTGCCGGTCGGTGGGTGTGGGGGAAGGGTCTGTGAGGGACCCGGGATTGCCTGCCAAAGTGGCAGTGGAGCCAGTGGGGGGGTTAAACAACTGGTGGGAGCAAGCGTCCAGACTGACAAGACAGATGACCAAGAGGGAAAAGGGGACGATAAGCATCATAAGAAGTTACCGTACATGGGTTTGGCGATGCCGCTGGGGTCGCATTTATCTGAAAGGACTAGGTCCAGAATATGGAGACATGAGTATGTAGATGTTTTCAAGCTCTTGCACAGGGAGATACAGGCCAAGGAGGGTTCTAAGGAGGAGGAGTGGGAATTGACTAGGCGGCCGAGGGTGCCGGTGAATATGGAGAATTGGACGTCGGCGTTTCTGATCTACGCGAGTATATATTGCGAGAAGCATTTAGACAGGGCTATAGCGTTGCTTAAGTATATGGATATTATCCGGAAAGCCCAGATGCATTTCGGTGGTTTTGCGTGGCTCAGCTACGATGAGGAGTTTAGGGCTAGGATTAGCGTCAATCCGGATAAGCCGTGGGGGGAGGTAGACCAGGAACTCTGGATGCAGTGGATGGCCTCTTCTCAGTCGTCGGCATCTACACACACGGCCAGTGGCCTTCCGGTCACATACCGGCCTTTTCAGTCACGTCCCGCCCAGTCTGGGGCGGGAGGGCAAGGCGCTTCCACTGGAACGGGAGGACAGAGCACTTACACTGGGTCAACGGGTCAGTCGCCCAAGCCCACAGGGGCTAACACAGGTGCCTGCTGGAACTTTAACAAGGGTTTCTGCACGGGACACCCCTGCAAATTCAAGCATGAGTGTTCCAAGTGTGGCGGACGCCACCCTCTCACGCAATGTTTCACTTTGGCCACGCCATCCGAGCAGTGGCGGGCTACAAAGGGGCGGGGGCAAGCTGGGCCCAAGGGCTCCTACACCGGTTGACGTTGGGGCCATGGGTCTCTAGGTACCCCGATAGAGAAGCCGCATTGAAAATTCATTGGGGTTTTACGGAGGGTTTTCGAGTGGGTTATCAGGGCCCCCGTGAACAGAGATGGGCCGAGAATTTGAAGTCAGCGAAGGAATTGGCGAGTGTGGTTGCAGCTAAGTTGCGGAGGGAAGTACTAGAAGGTAGGATTGTGGGCCCATTTGATCATTGGCCAGTCTCGGACCTCATTATCTCACCTTTGGGAGTGGTGCCCAAGAAGGAGCCCGGGGAGTTCAGGCTGATTCATCATTTGTCCTGGCCGGAAGGGAGATCTGTGAACGATTTCATTGCTGAGGAGGATTCCAGAGTTTTGTACGCTTCAGTTGATGATGCGATCGGGCTGGTGCGGGTGTGTGGGCAGGGGGCTGAATTGGCTAAGTGTGACAAAGTCGGCTTTTCGCCTCCTTCCCATTCACCCTGCAGATTTCTCCTTGCTGGGGATCCAGTTCGATGGGGCCATCTTTGTTGACAAGGTCCTGCCCATGGGTTGTGCGGTTTCCTGTGCTTTGTTTGAGACGTTCAGTTCCTTTCTGCAGTGGGCATTTACGTACAGGTGCGGTCATCGGTTGGTGTCTCACTATTTGGATGATTTTCTGTTCGTTGGGAGAGCGCGGCTTGGGAGTGCGAGTGGGCCCTTAGTCAGTTCCAAGTCATGGCCCGGGAATTTGGGGTCCCTTTAGCTCCGGAAAAGACAGCTGGGCCCAGCTGTTGTCTCACATTTCTAGGCATTGAATTGGATTCGGTCGCTTGGTTGGCACGGTTACCGGAACAGAAGGTGACAGACATGCAGGTTTTTCTGCTACACGTGATGGGGGAGAGAAGGATTGATCTGCGGACGGTGCAGCGACTCCTGGGGTTTTTGAACTTTGCGTGCCGGGTTGTGCGCGCTGGGAGGACTTTCTGCAGACGTCTCGGCATGGCCATGTCGGGGCGGTGCTCCCGCATCACAGAGTCAGGATCTCGATGGGAGTCAGGGCGGACCTGAGGGTGTGGCAGAGTTTCCTGTCTGATTTCAATGGTGTCTCACTGGATTTTGTGGATGAGAAGATGGTTTGGCAGGTACAAATTTTCTCTGACGCCGCAGGGGCTTCTGGTTTTGGGGTCTTCTGGGATGGGAGGTGGTGCGCGGAACAGTGGCCGGAACATTGGTTGAAACAGGGCAGGAGCATTGCTTTTTGGAATTCTTCCCACTGCTTGTGGCACTAGAGGTGTGGGGCCCGGAGTTCCTGAACAGGTCGGTATTGTTCCATGTGGACAACAGGACAGTGGTGGACTTGGTGAACAATCAGAGAGCGAGGGACCGGCGTGTGTTGCGTTTGTTGCGAAGTTTTATGCTGCAATGCCTGCGATTTAATGTGCTGTTTCGCGCGCAACATGTTCCAGGTGCAAGCAATGACGTTGCGGATGCATTGTCTCGTTCGCAGTGGCAGCGTTTCAGACGTCTGGCGCCGGGAGCGGAGGCTTGCAAGACCAAGGTGCCGGACGGTATCTGGGCCTGGGGGAGTGAGAGTGGTGGGCCTGGTTGAGAAATCCATAGCTGACTCCACGAGGCGCTCTTACAGGTTGGCGTGGTCTGAATTCGGCGCGTTTCTGGGTTGGACCAGTGAGTCATGGCGCATGTCCAGACAAGGATGCGAACAGGGAGTCTTTCGTTTTGTGTTGGACTGCATTGATAGGGGTTGTCTCAGACTACTATTGCAGGGAAGTTGGCGGGGATTTCTTTCTACAGCACGTTGTACCTGGGTTTTGATCCTGCTAAGAGGGATTTGCTGAGTAGAATGTTGAAAGGTTGGGGGAGAGAAAGGGGCGAGGGAGGGGGAGGGGCCTCGAGAGGCGATTACTTTTGACCTGTTGCAAAGCCTGTTGGCTGAGTTGTCGCATTGTTGTTATGATGAATATGAGGTGGCATTGTTCCGTTTGTGTATGATTTGGATGTTCTTCGGGGCGTTCAGGGTTTCAGAATTGGTGGGGGCAAGGGGCAATGCTGGTAGGGTGTATGAGGACGTACGTTTGGATGGGATGCGTCTGGGAATTTGGTTAGGTCGTTCCAAGACGGACCAGGTTGGGAGGGGCAAGTGGGTGTGGCTGGGCGAGCGGATGCGTGGAGGCATGCCCGGTGAGAGAGTGGCGAGCTTTTTGTCAAAGGGCACAGAGAAGGGATGGTGAAATTTTTGTCATGCTTCCCTGAAGCGGGTGACGGCTTTTCAGTTACTGGCGGTGTTGAGAATGGCATTGCGGCGCCTGGGTAGGGACCCTGCCAGGTATGGGACGCATTCTTTTCGTATTGGTGCGGCGACGGCGGCAGCGCGCCTGGGTTGGTCCTGGGACAAGATTAAACGGATTGGGCGATGGAGGTCTCGCTGCTGTGAACGCTATGTGCGAAAATGAATCAGGGCGACAGTTGGGGTAGGCCTTAAGGGTGTTGTGAGGGTAGTTGGGACATGGTTCAGTTGTATTGATATTTGTTTCTCTTCGTAGGTTGCATTGGGGGTCCGGGAGCCAAGACGGTTCCCTGGATTGTCGGACATTCGTTCGTACATTGGGCATCGAAATATGCGGACAGGCAGGTGTATGGCCGTAGCCTGGGCCTGCGGAGCAGCCACCATGAGGTCCACTGGTGGGGTAAGAGTGGGATGCGCTGGGGAGCATTGTTGCCCTGGCTGACAAGAAAAGTGGCTCAAAGAGGCTGCCCGGACATGTTGGTTATCCACTTGGGGAGAATGACTTAATCAAGCAATCCGGCGTGTCCCTGCTACATTTGATGCAACGGGATTTGGAGGCCATGAGGAGCAATCTGGCAGGCGCCTGTATTGTATGGACTGAGTTTGTGCCAAGAAGGACTTGGCGGGGGGCACTGAAGCCCGCTGCAGTAGAAAAAGCGCGGCGGAAATTGAATCGAGCTATGAGAGTTTTCTGTGGTAACAACTGTATTAAAGTTATTGCCCATGTGGGTTTGCGGCTTGAGGAGCCACTGCTTTTCCGCGACGATGGAGTGCACCTTTCGCACATGGGTAATGCATATTACATGATGGAAATGAGGGATCTCATCAGTAAATTGTGCAACGAGTCTATTTGGTGCAGACGGGTTTGAGGGCGAAAGGTGCACTTGAGCTGTGTGGGGCAGGTAACCGCCCTCCGGGGGTTCCCTGGTTGGCAGTACTTGGGAGGGGTGGGGAGTCTATGACGGGCATACTCACCCTTCCGGGTAGGGGGATACAGGTGCATGAGGGGGGTGCGGCATGCAGGAGTGCGATGGCTGGAGATGCTGGAGGAGGTTGAAAGAGAAGTGAGGAAGCGAATGCTATAAGGGAAGAGGTCGCTGAGTGAATCAGGAGTGAGTCATTGGAGTCGATGATGGATGAAAGACCCGAGGTTGGGGATTGTTAGATGTTTATTGATGTTATATTTAAATATTGGTTGTCAACCCTGTCCTAATAAATGGCCTTTTACGCTAACTTACAGCGTGGAGTGGTTATTGCGCGATGCGGCCCCCAGGGGAAGTGAGGTCGGCAGACCAGTCTTTCCCTGGGGTGTTCGCGTGATAGGAAGGACAGGTTATGAGGTAGTTAGGGGGTGGAGTTTAAGGTAGGGTTTATAGGGGGCAGGGGAGGAAGTTCATCCTCTTCCTTTCCCCAGCGCCGTTAGGGAAGGGTTAATAGAAAGTTTTGACCACCCTCCCACCCTACATGATTTTAGGAGTGGGGAAAGGGTATTTGCCTTAAAATAAGCGTGCCAGTTTAGGACGGGTTGAAGGTGGGGGCTAGCAGTACTTGGGAGGGGTGGGGAGTCTATGACGGGCATACTCACCCTTCCGGGGAGGGGGATACAGGTGCATGAGGGGGGTGCGGCATGTAGGAGTGCGATGGCTGGAGATGCTGGAGGAGGTTGAAAGAGAAGTGAGGAAGCGAATGCTATAAGGGAAGAGGTCGCTGAGTGAATCAGGAGTGAGTCATTGGAGTGTGGGAGTGGATGATGGATGAAAGACCCGAGGTTGGTGATTGTTAGATGTTTATTGATGTTATATTTAAATATTGGTTGTCAACCCTGTCCTAATAAATGGCCTTTTACGCTAACTTACAGCGTGGAGTGGTCATTGCGCGATGGCCCTTGTGGGGACTGTGAAGGTCCTGAGGGGGCTGAAGCTGGGCCCCAGGGATCTCGACTGCTCCTGGGGTGCAGATCCACCGGCACGGAGTGGCTGGGGCAGACCCCGGGACAGGACCTGCGCTGCTGCGGTAGGGCACCTCTGGGCGCTCCTGGCCCGTACTTGGCTCCCACGTTGGCGAGCTCCTCAGGTGAGGTGCTGGGGGGGCTTCCTAGCGGGGTGAGTGGCCCGACATGTCCCTTTAGGGAGGCGGTGCCGAGGACTTGCACAGCCTCCAAGGGGCTAGGCGTGTGCCGAGGCCCAGCGACGCCGAGTGGGCATCGGCCTTGGTGAACGTGCTGCCTACAGGCAGACGTGTGGAGCGGCTCTTGTCTCGGCTGGTGCCAGCCTGCCGCGGAGCCTGGGGTCCTGCCTGGCAGTTACCCTCTTTCCAGCTGGCTTAATCTGGGTACGGCCCTGAGAGGCCTAGCTCTCGCCTGGATTGTCTGCCTGGGTCCCAATTTACCCGATCAGAGAGTGGTTGGGCCTCGCCCCGGGACTGCAGCCTGCCCCTTTGCCAATTGAATTGCAGCTGTGGCACCACTAGCTGTGTGTGGGCCTAGGGGTACTCAGCTGGGTGGCGGAGTCTCTGGCCCGCCTGCTCCTTCATTGGGACCTGTTTATAACACAGATGCTATGCCTAATTGTCTGTTTTGACATCCTTGTTGCCCCTTTTGTCTTTGGTGGAACTTTGCCACATTGGCCCTCCTCAACATGGGTTGGTGTTGATTCTCTCCTCCCTTGGCTGCAAAGGGTCTAGTCTTTGGATTCTCTCGCCAGCCTCCACACCCAACGACTGAAGTCCGAACATCTGGTGTACATATTGTGGCACAGAGTTTTATTTCATGACTCACCTCTTGCATCATAGGAGCTAGGGCAAAGTGATAATTAATTTACAGCTCCCGTTTCGCCTCCTGCTGCTTCCCTCACTGTTGCCTACCTTTTGTTGGCACCCAGGGTTGGTCCCATGCTTGGCTGCTCGTGCTGCTGGGACTCACAGTAACAGGGCCAGGCCCTTTACTACCGCCACCGCGCCCACACTGGGAGCAATGGGGAAAGACAAATCCTGAAAGCCACCCCCTCCCAGACACGTATTCACCAGTTTACCAGTCCTGCTGGATAGGCAGGGGGGTGGAAGCGTCTGACAAGGCCCTCGCATCTTCTGACAGTCTGGACAAAATACTCCAGGCCATATACTCCTCCCAAGCAGTGGTTGAGACGAAGATAGGGGAGGTGCAGGAGGATGTGGCACTTCAAAGTCAGGATCTCCGTAACACTACAGGCATTCTTACCGAAGCAGAGGGATGCATTTCTACAGTTGAAGACGAAGTGGCGGATCTCAAAACCAAAGTGGCCCATCTCCTCACCCGTACGGATGAGCTCCATCATCGCACCGAAGATGCCAAAAATCATTCTAGGAAACAAAAGCCTATGTTTTGTTGGATTTTCGTTCCGGAAGATGCAGAGGGTGCTCAGTCTGCCACTTTACTTGAGGAATGGCTCAAATCATGGGTGCAACAGGACAAACTTTCCCCCTGGTTTGCAATAGAACGTGTGCACCGTGCGCTCACCTCAGACCTCAGGGGGCGTAACATAGACCCATGATAGCAAGGTTTTTTAATTTCAGGGACAGCGATTGTATCCTGCAGGAGGCTAGAGCACACCCTGACCTCTTGTATCAAAACATAAAAATACTGATTTTTCCAGACTACATCCAGGAGATCAAAGCAAAGAGGTGTTCCTACGAAGCTGGAAAACAGAAGCTCAGAGCTCACCAGTTATCCTACATGCTTCTGTTCCCAGCACGACTTAAAGTCACCTATAGGGCCAAATCCTACTTTTTTGAGACCCCAGAGATAGCTTGGGACTGGTTTACGGAAGAAAAACAGCAGCGCTGCCCGCCTCGCTCTCTGCCCTCATCCATTATCAGACCTCCACCCGTGAACTGCAACCGACCCGGCACTGTAAGAGTCCGCATCCGATATCCAGAAAATAGACACAATAACAGAAATGCATAGCCCTCCTTGAGCTCGGCCCGCTACGCCTGCACACAGAGCAGATCCACCCTCAACCAACAGAGTACTCCCGGGCACCAGCTCAGCTGAAGGAGCGGCCGAGTCAGACTCTCAGCCTATTTAAAAAAAGATCTATCTGACCTGGCTCAGGCCACTGGCAAACATCCATTCCTTGACCTTCTATGACTGTTTCATGATTACCTGTGCAGACTCAGGCACTGAGCTACACTGATCCTGCCCACTGGAGGGGTTCACCACTCCACACCTAAACAAGACACTTGAATTTGATTTGGGGGATTTGTTGTGGGGTGACAGTTGCTTCTGGGGGGGATTATGGGGTGGGAGGATATTGGGGGTGGGAGGTTTACTGTTAAGATGCATGCAGAATGCTGGTCTTCTCGTTTCTCTGGTGTATATGCCTTTTTTCCCTTAGGTTGTCATACACCTCGCACCGTATAATTGGCAACAGGCTCTCTGCCCTCGCGGGACTCAAGACCCATGGGTCCATGTAGGAGGCTGGTTCAGTATATGGTGCACACTTATTTAAGTGAAGCACGTTGCACAAATCCAGACAACACTTATGGGATTTTAGTGGTCTTAGACAACCATAGAAAGCTCTCTAAGTGGTAGCTGTGGAAGGTAACCGTCATGCTCATCTTGAAGAAGTGTTAGGCAGCTTGTTTTACCAGATCTAATCATGTAGTGTAGGTCACATGAAAAAGAGCCACACAGTGTATATGTAAAAATAGTTCTATTTATTACACAACACTCACTAATACATTGGTATATCTCCTACCCAGAGATACAGAAACAAATACACTAGAATACTTAAATTGTAACAGGTAAGTAAGCACAAAATACAGTGGTCTCCAGGGGGAGACCAAACCATATATTAAGAAAGGGGAATGCGAACTGCGACCGGGACTTTAACTCAGAGGAGCTGGGGACACAAGGAACCACCCAAGGTAAATACCCAGTAACCCCATGGAGGCTGTGTGCAGAGTGGAAACATCGGGACCAACAAGGTCCAATGGACTCAACACCAGCAGGGGAGTCAGAGCAGGCACCAAGCAAGCAGGGGAGCCCACTGAACCAGGAGAAGACCAACAGGCCGAAGGCACAGGATTCGCAAGAGGACCTTGAGCATCTCACCAAGAAGGAAGGCCCACGGTGCGCTCACCGGGCATCCTCTGGGCGCCTTGCAAGGCAACCGTATGTGGACACGTGAAGAGTATCCTCAGACAGAGCGAGGGACCATTGTGTAACACAATTATAGTCTTGGTTCCTTTACTTAGAATCACAGCTTCCCACAGCGCCACACAGCGACGCCATCAGACAATTGGCATTGATTTGATAGGAAATCAAACTTCTCTCCCATGAAGTGGCATAGCAAATCTGGCATGTATCCACGGCACGGGTGTATGGGTGGGGGGATAAGAATGGAAAATTATTGTTTTGGTTGGCTTCCCGGCCTTGGGCCAACAGTGCTATTCCAGAGATTACTGATGGGTTCGGTCAGACCCACTGCACCTCTTTGGCCATAGCCCAAGCCTTTGCCGAATATAACACATCGCTATATGTGGCTTACCCGCGTCCTGCGGAGATGGCTGCTCCTCTTCAAGATGAGGAGCCGCTGCCCTGTCTTTCAAGCACCGAGTGTCAGGAACTGCACAAGCCCATCACGGCTGAATAGGTAGCAGAGGCCATCTTGATGGAATAGGGCTAAACACCTGGCCCTGATGGATCCCCTACAGAATTCTATGCCAAATACCTTGCCATTGTTGTCCCTCACCTCTTGAGCCTCTACACCTAGGCTCCTTCCACAAAGCGATTGACCACGCCATGATTTTGGTTATACCTAAAACGCTTCTCCCATCGACCCCATATCTCTTATAAATTGTGAAGTAAAAAATTTTGCAACTGCTCTTGCCTCCAGTTACGTAGTGTTCTGTGGTCCTTAATTCATCCGGACCAATGTGGCTTTATGCCCGCAAGGGGCACGAGGCATTGCCTGAGGCGCCTCCATGTAGCACTGGCGCAGTGCCACCTCCTGTCTCCACCTTTGGCACTATTATTGATCGACTTTGAAAAGACTTTTGATATCGTGGACTGAGAATTTCTGGGGGCAGTGTTGGAGAAGGCAGGATTCACACCCGAATTCCACAGCCAGAGTCCAGGTCAATAGAGTAGGATCGGACGAGTTCCCTATATGACGTGGCACGCGCAAGGGCTGTCCCATGCCTTTTTGCACTGGCCATTGAACTCCTTGCAAGGCTCATACTTTGCGACGCACAGGTGCAGGGGTAGGAATGGATGCTGGGGCATGAAGACAGCATAGCGCTTGACAAACTATGTCCATTTGTATCTGGCGTACCCGGCCATCAGCGGCCTGCGATGCCTCCGGATTCAGAGTCTTTTTGCAGACGAGTCAGGCTGCAGGTCAATCCTGCTAAATCAGTGTTGGTACCCTTGGCTCCCTCACGGGACTGAGTGGACGGGCAAACGTCCATCCCCATACGCCGTCTTAACTTCCGTTATTTGGGAATGCAGGTCGCCTTAGATACTGCACTGACGTGGTCCCTTAATATTACACCCCTCACTCATAAAATAAAAGAGGATCTTAAATAGTGGCAAACGCTCCAGCTGAACATCATGGGAAGGACAACATGGCACAAAATGATGGTCTTGCCACGCTTCCTTCATCTCCTTCAGAACTTCCCTCTCATGATCTCCCGCTACTGGTTTCGGGAGATGCATTCTGTAGCAAAAACATTAATCTGGCAAACTCTAGGCCCCGCTTGGCTTTTGGGACTTGCCATTGTGCGCCCTCTGATGGCTGCTTGGGCATGTCCAACCTCTACCTGTATCACCTAACGCCCCAACTTCGGACTATCAATCATTGGTTCACCAGTGGTTGGTCCGATCCGGCTTTTAAACTGGAACTTCACATATTGGGTTTCCTCCAAATCATGACAATGCTCTATGGCGGCAACTGTCCCATCTCGATTCCCAAAGTGACTCTACTGATATGTATTGGATGGAGGGCAGCCCAATGGCACACTGGGTGGTAGTACAAACTGATGCAGCAGTCCCCCTTGGGGCATGGTACATACCTAAGAGAGGTGGCTTCGCCAAAGGGGTTTGGCCGATGGGAAGCCATAGGTATTACGTTACTGGGAGAAACTTGGGAGGGTGCCCACATGTCTTCCTTTCAGGAGCTCCAACAGGTGTACTCCTTGTCTAGACCACAATTTTACAAATACTTAACGAGAAACATTGCGAGTATATATCTCTCTGGACACTTCACTCCCGAAGTTCATCTCAGCAGAGGCGAAGGTCATGATGGGGGCATTGGGTAGGGGAGGAGTGTCCCAAATTTATCGGATGCTAATCATAAATGCCCCAGATATGTTGATGGTGCTAAAGACATGCTGGGAGGGATGGCTAGGCCCACTGGGCGATTCAGACTGGCGTGATGCGTTGATGGCCGCAAGATACTCACCATATCATTGCAATTACGCCTCGTGCAAACATTTTACCTACATAATGCTCATCTTTCCCCAGACAGGCTACATAAGGCTGGATTACTTCCCAGCCAGGCATGCTTTCGCTGCTTCCATGTTCCTGCTGTATTTTACCATATGACGTGGTCTTGATCAGTGATCATCCGTTACCGGGGAAAGGGTGATATCCGACCTCTCTGATGTCCTAAGCCTTGACATACACCTCTCCCCACTATTAATCTTACTAGGAGTGTGTAGGAAAGTGGGTTTCTGTTGCAGTAACCCCCCCACTTTTTGCCAGACTACTGATGCACTTTGACTTGATGTGCCCTGGGTCCCTGCCAATCAGGTTCCCAGGGCCTGTGTGCTTTCCCCAAAACTAACCCAATTGGCATCTTTGGCCACAGGTCAGCCCCTGGTAAATGGTACCACAGGTAACCAGGGCACTGTGACAAACAATTCATCTCACGCGAGGAGGCATATGAACTAGGACGTGGGCAATTTCTGCAATATGGGAAGATATCACATGTGACTAGTGAGTTATGGGCGTCATTCCCAGAGGAACCACCAGTTACAAACGTGCTCCAGACAATGCTCTATTTGGCACAGGGTGGCCGCCGAATCTCACATTTGTATCGAGCACTTAGGGAGGACATGAAAGCCACGACCCTACCGGTTCAGGCACGCTGGGAGGAGGCCCTGGGAGGACCATTATCAGAATGAGAATGGATCAAAGTGCATGAGGGAGTTAAGAAAGTGAACTCCAATCCGAGGTTGAAGTTAGTTCAATATAATTATATACATCAAACATATCTCTCCCCAAAAACACTAAGTAAAATTTTTCCAACTCGGACACCTGAATGCACTAGATGTAAGACAGGAGAGGCAGATTTTCTGCATGTGGTTTGGCAATGTCCGGTGATAACCTCCTACTGGACGGAAGTCACAGATATACTAGAAGAGGTCACAGGATGGACAATCTCTAAAGAAATTAAAACAGTGTTGCTAGGACTACTACCAGCCCCAAAAAATCAAAAGTTGAGTAGGAGATTAGTAATGTTGGGGTTATTCTAGCAAAAAGACGAATTGCGATATCTTGGAAAAGCCCAAACCCACCCCGCATAAAAATATGGCTAGGAGACCTATGTGAATGGGCGACGGCAGAAGCAGTAAGAATGAAAAAGGTTAGACGAGACGAAAAACTGGAAGATGACTTAAGTGCATGGACGGTAATGGTGGCAGACATTAAGAGTAAGCAAGCAGCAACATTAACACCTACTAAAAACTCCCCATAATGATAACATTGCACAGATGTGGAGGGAAAATAATAACAAAACTGGATAGGAATAGATAGGCACACTGGAGGTAATATGAAGATTCTCACGAGACATTACCAACAATAGGAGGAGAGATCTACGGAGCTGAGCCAGGTGGGAGGATGGGGGGGGAAGGGGACTACTGAGTTAGGGAATTGGGAAAGTTTGTAATGAATAATCATTGATGTAGAAGCTCGCCCACGAAAGAAGGGGCAAACTGCTGGACAATGTAACATGAAACAATATGTGAATCAAAGAATGATTATTCCAATTGTACAAAACCAATAAAATATATTTAAAAAACAAAAACAGGGCATTGTGGCCAGGGAAGACCTCTAAGGGCTGCAGCACTTATTGTGCGCCACCCTTAGAGGCTCTCTACCTTTACACACACACACACTGCCTTTGCAGGCTGCGTGTTTTGGTGCAGAACAAAGTGAAGAGTCGACATGGCACACATCCCTGTGTGCCATGCCTACAGCCTACTGCCCTGGCATAGATCAGTCACCCCTCTAGCTGGGTGCCCTATACCAGTGGTGAGGGTACAGGTGCATGAGCCCTGTTCCCCTACAGTGTCTAAGTCCATTCTTAGACATACTAAGTGCAGTGCTGCCATTAAGAATATATGGTGCTGGGAGCTTGTCATTACGAACTCCACAGCACCATAATGGCTACACTGAAAACTGAGAAGTTTGGTATCAAACTTCTCAGCACATTAAACCCACACTGATGCCAGTGTGGGATTTAATGAAAAATGCACACAGAGGGTATCTTAGAGATGCCCCCTGAAAAACGACCAGCCTCTGGTGGGTTCCCTGACTGGTACATACCAACCTGCCACCACGAGACATGTTTCTGGACCCCTAGGGTGGGAGCCTTCGCTCCCTGAGCCCAGAAACAAAGCCTTTCCTGGGCGGAGGTGTTCACACCTCCCCTAGGCCAGGAAGAGCCATCTGTGGCAGGGGAGCTTCAAAAGGCCTGGCAGCCTTTGTAAAGTGACCCCCAGCCTCTCCTGCTATCAGGAGCAGGCCCTTCTTAAACAAAAAGGGGGACTGATGGGGCTTTTAAACGGGGTCCAGCAAACATGCCCAGGTAATGCGTTATAAGAAGAGTATGCTGTTCCCCAAGGATGGACAACAAGTAGGGAGGCCAAAGGAGGGAAATCCTCCTTTTCGGAACTAGAAACCTCACACACCCAGCAAGCTAGGTGTCATGCTTCATCATATGGACTTGCTCCTCGTCGGGTCGGCGCTGCAATACCCGACGGGCACCCACAAAGGGGCTCTTTAGCGGAGATCTTCTGTTCCTTGCCGTATGGTGCCGTGGGTGTGAGGGCCCTAGGGGACTGTGTAGAGGTGACGTGAGTGAGTGATGTTAAAAAAGGTTAGATAATCCAAAAATTATGTTTATTAGGGTGGTTATCCACCTTATTAAAAGAATAGAAGAGTGGCCGCTCGCTGACTCAACGGTCCAGTGGAGCGATGCTCAACTCCTAGCAAATGGTCGACATGTTTCATGCAATACGTTCAGTAATGATACACTGCATTTCATCAGGACCTATGTGAAAAACACTATCTACACATTGTGGTGGGCGGAAGAGTTCCTACCTACCACTATTCTTGGGTGCGAGCACGAGGTCCCTCCAAACCTAGTAGTAACCTAAACAAGGATGACATGGAAAACAAAGTGACTAGATATAATAGTCTGACAAAAGAATACTGTCATCCTCGCAGCCTCATACAAGTGTCCATCAGGTCAGTGCATCGTAAGTGAGTAATGCACCCCTTATTAAAATCACAGGGTTTTAAAGAGAGAGTGACTGGATTAAAAACAACAACATTAAAAAAGAGAGAAAATAATGGGTTTAATTATATCCATCAAGGTGCAGCTCACCTATCCGAGTGGTAGCGCTTGCTCCATACAAACCTAGATTTGCCTTTAAACGTACACAAAACCTGAAAGTTATTTTAATACACACCAGGCCTAAAAAGAAGGAACAAGGGGTCCAGAGGACTCTATGGGACCTACCACCGGTCACCATCCATGTGGGATGTGCTCGGTCTGTGACCAGACAAGCTCTGTCAGAGAGATCATGCTGACTGACACTTTCACGTGGCGGCTCAAGAGACACACCAACTGCAATACACCAAGGTGTATATATATGATCACATGCCCCTGTGAGAAAAAGTATGTGGGGATGACAATGAGGCCGGTGAAGTTACGTATCACTGAACACAAAAGCAACTTGAGGTGTATGAGAACTACCACCAAAATATACACACACTGCAAGGACCTCAACCACTCGGCAGATTCTTTGAAATGGGTGATACTTGAGGCATACCCTAGTATTACGCACCAGGCCCTTTTCAGAATCGAACAGAGATGGGTACACCGCCTATCTACAGACTCGCTTGGTCTCAATGATAACATACCCTGGGCTGCGCTAACTAGGAGGTAGTTTTTGCCTGTTTTCAGAATCCTGATACTCCAAACTTGGGCTCTCCCTTTGGTTAGACCATGGGCTCGGTTTTTATAAATATATAAAAAAAATAAAAAAAAACCTTTTAACTAGACATCACTACTGTACAACATGAGTCTCATGTTGTTCCACCCACACGGACTTTAAGAAAAAATTACTTGCCACTGGCAAGCGTTAGTTTTTCTAACCAAGCCTATACACTCCAAGATGGCCGACATACTGCCAGAGCCGGTAGTTCTTACATCTCTGAGACGCTGCAGCCACCACGTGACTCGACGTGACGCCGGCTCCCCACACTCCATGACCGCAGGAAATGAGTAAGCCTTATATACAACCGATGGTGTGCCGGTGCTCCCACAATCTGGCTTCTCGGCTCAGCGCGGGGTAGGCTACCGGCACGCGTCCCTCAAGGACAGGTGAGTAAAGCGGGCTGCTCTTCAGGTAGTCATGTAATGGCGGTGTTGTAGGGACTGAATGGGTCCTTTTGGGCATGGGCGTTTGGACGCCCAGTACCTCACCGGGCCACTGCCGCGGATATTTGCGTGGCTTAACTGACAGCGTGGACACACTGGCGGCAAAAGTCATTTCTGGACGGACCACCCCTATAGCGTTGCTGGGGGTGCATCCGCCGTCTTTACCACGGAACGCTCTTTGTTCTACATGGGCCAGCGGGCACACGCGATTGTTACGACAGGGTTTGGGTGATCTTTTGGACGCCTGGTCACCAGTCTGGGACCAGTTTATGCCTTGCCCCACCATGGATGATCGACTGGTGACGACAGTCACTATGTTTTGCTTTATCTTCCACTCTACAGGACACCACTAATTTAGGTGTCTGGAGCTGAGAAGACTGTATGGAGCAAGCGCTACCACTCAGATAGGTGAGCTGCACCTTGATGGATATAATTAAACCCATTGTTTTCTCTCTTTTTTAATGTTGTTTTTAATCCAGTCACTCTCTCTTTAAAACCCTGTCATTTTAATAAGGGGTGCATTACTCACTTACGATGCACTGACCTGATGGACACTTGTATGAGGCTGTGAGGATGACAGTATTCTTTTGTCAGACTATTATATCTAGTCACTTTGTTTTCCATGTCATCCTTGTTTAGGTTACTACTAGGTTTGGCGGGACCTCGTGCTCGCACCCAAGAATAGTGGTAGGTAGGAACTCTTCCGCCCACCACAATGTGTAGATAGTGTTTTTCACATAGGTCCTGATGAAATGCAGTGTATCATTACTGAACGTATTGCATGAAACATGTCGACCATTTGCTAAGAGTTGAGCATCGCTCCACTGGACCGTTGAGTCAGCGAGCGCCCACTCTTCTATTCTTTTAATAAGGTGGATAACCACCCTAATAAACATAATTTTTGGATTATCTAACCTTTTTTAACATCACTCACTCACTCACGTCACCTCTACACAGTCACCTAGGGCCCTCACTCCCACGGCACCATACGGCAAGGAACAGAAGATCTCCGCTAAAGAGCCCCTTTATGGGTGCCTGTCGGGTATTGCAGCGCCGACCCGACGAGGAGCAAGTCCATATGATGAAGCATGACACCTAGCTTGCTGGGTGTGTGAGGACTCTAGTTCCGAAAAGGAGGATTTCCCTCTTTTGGCCTCCCTACTTGTTGTCCATCCTTGGGGAACAGCATACTCTTATAACGCATCAGGAGCAGGCCCCCTTTCTGTCTCCCCTCCTTTTTCGGCGGGAAGACAGGCGGGAAAAACTAGCCAGCCCAGAAGGTGTGCCCACCTCTGCAAACTCCACCCCTCAGGTGGGGGAGGCGAGGTGAAGCCCACTCTTCAGTGCCCGCCATCTTGCAGATGGCAGGCACTCCCCAATCAGGATTAGGGATTGTGCTCACTCCCCCACGTGTGGTGAGCACACCAAGGGTGTAATCACCCTGAGATTAGTAGCCCATTGGCTACTGACCGCGAGACCCCTAAAAAGCCCCCTAAATACAGTATTTACGAGGCAGCCCTGAACCAGGAAAGCAGACAAGAACCTACAACAAGAAACGAAGGAGAAGGACCGAACAGCCGTGCCGAAGCTAACAAGTGGAAGACGCCCACTGACTTGGCCCCAGCCCTACCGGCCTGTCTCCACCTCGAACCTGCTCCTGCGAAACCCCGGCGTGTCCTGCAGCCAGCAACCTCGAAAACCCCGGAGAACCTGCTTTCCTTCAATCACAAAGACTTTGTCTCCTGTGAACACCGGATTTGTTCATCTGCAACCTGTGGCTCCGGCCTGACACCGCGAATCCGCACCACTCTGCACCCGCCGTCCACGAGTGGGCAAACACCACGAGGAGGTCCCCCTGGCGATCCTAACCCGAGATCCGGCGACCCCTTACCTGCCTCAAGCCTCCAGCCGACGCTTGCAGCCTAAATCCGGAAGGTCCCCCTAACCGCGACCAGGAGCTGATAAGAAGATCCAACCCCAAAAGGCACCCCTGCACCAGACATCCCACGGCCTTGGGTGGCCAAACCGACGGTGCCTAACCAACCCCCCAACTTCCCAACTTACCTCTCGAAGTGGTGGTAGCACCCAGAAGACCTTCGTCCCCAAGCGTGCAGTGCCCTTGCAAACCGGAGGTTCCCCATTGCAAACAACAGGGCGCCCGACATCGAAACAGCACCCTGCACCCGGCCGCCCTAGTGCCGCTGAGGGTGCTCCTTTGGTGCTACTTTGTTTCCCCATTTGCCCTGAGCTTTGCTACCACAACCAAGTGGCCTGCTCGCCAGCAGCCACCAACCAGAGGCCCCCTATCCCCCATTGGATAACATTGGGCCTCAGCACTCTGCACCCGGCCGCCCTAGTGCAGCTGAGGGTGTAACTAGAGTGCATCCTTGACCCTGGGGGACCCCTGAGTCTACCCCAGAACTTCAACTCCCACTACCAAATACTTACCTCAAAACCGATAACACTATTTTCCTCCATAGGATAACATTGACTGTTTTTCTTGGAAAAGTTTCTAAGTGTGGAGTTTGAAAACCTAAAGAAATTCTTTAAAATTGTGCTATTTAACCAAAACGATTTTACTTACCTGTTCACAGGAAATGTCCCAGAGTAGTATCCAGGTATACTACTCTGAGTAAGAAAAGTAATCTAAAAAGTAACTTACCTGGTATTTTACTGAAAAGCCCATTCAAGTCTATGTACTGTATTTACAAAGTATTGCATTTCTCTGCAACCATACTGTAAATCAAAACAAAGTGCATATATAATTATAATTCAAACTGTTTACAAACTGCATTACTACTGTAAAGTATTTATTGCTGATCTGTGCCAGGCTTGCTTAGTTCTAGAAAATAAAATAACTAAAAGAGTATTTTTATACAACAACAATTGGTCTGAAGTTCAGTCTTTGAGTGTGTGAATTCATTTGCTGACTGAGTGTGTACAACAAATGCTTAACACTGTCCTCTGATACTGCCTTACTGCTCGACCACACTACCACAAATAGAGAGTGAGGTGCTATCTAGCTTTACCTCTGCCTACCTTTGGGGTTCCACTGGACTCTGTGCACACTATACCTCACTTTGGTATAGTATATACAGAGCCAGCTTCCTACATTGGTGGATCAGCGGTGGGATATATAACTTTGCATTTGTTGGACTACTTGGTTACCACCTGATCACACGACAGAACTCTTAAATTGTCTTTAGAATTCTGATTTTTCAAATTGGCATTTTTTTGCAAAATTACTAAAAGTCTTGCTAGGGCCTTGGTTAAGTCCCTGTAGAATTTTAGAAAAATAAAAAGTCACTGTAGCTAGGGTTAGAAGCTTTTTTTTTAACAATGTCACAAAACAAGAACCCAGCTGTTAGTGAAAATAACCACAATGGCATAGAGGACCAGGTTGAGGAGCTCGACCTCACCCCTTACCGTCACTTGTCTTTCAAGGAGGTAAGTTCCCTATGTAAAATTAAAAATATAACCATGGGTCCCCATCCCACCAAACAAAAGCTCCAGGAGCTGTTGGCTGGGTATGCTAAGGACCACCCATCTGAAAATGGTGAAGACCAATCAGATGAGGAAGAAGATGGAGGGGATGAGGATGCTATCCAACCCCACCCCACACACCACACTTCATAGGGAGAAAAGGGCCCAAGGGCCCCTGACTCCAAGAGTAAACCTCTTAGTACCTAGAAGCCACACAGGTGGATCAGGTACTATTGAGGACATTGAGGACAGCCTCAATGAGGAGGGCATCCTGCTAGCCAGGTTGACCATGAGATTAGACCTAGAGACCAGACTCCTGGCTCTAGAAAAAGAAAGAGCAGAGATGGGCCTAAGACCCATCAATGCTGGCAGCAATTTAAAAAACATAGAAAAAGAAGGATCCTATGATCCCAAAATCCCCAAAGGGATTGTCCCTAAATTTGAGGATGGTGATGATATCACAAAGTGGTTCACAGCCTTTGAGAGGGCTTGTGAAGCCAGAAGGGTGAAGAAAACTCACTGGGGGGCACTCCTTTGGGAACTGTTCTCTGGTAAGTGCAGAGACAGACTCCTGACCCTTACAGGGGCAGATGCTGGGTCTTATGACATCATGAAGAGAACTCCGATTGAGGGATTTGGCCTCACAACTGAGGTGTATAGAATTAGATTCAGGGGGGCTCAGAAAACCCAGTCAGCCCTGGGTGGAATTTGTAGACTACTCAGTTAAGACACTAGATGGCTGGTTGACTGGAAGCAAAGTGCAAGATTATGATGGTCTTTATAATTTGTTTATGCAAGAACACATTAAGTAATTGCATTGATGAAAAGTTGCATCAGTATCTGATAGACCTAGGTCCAATTTCTCCCCAAGAATTGGGAAAGAAGGCGGACCATTGGGTCAAGACAAGGGTAACTAGGACGTCCACTGGGGGTGACCAAAAGAAAGGGGTTACAAAACCTCCCCAGAGGAAAGACAGTGAGCCTCTTAAAGATAAAAGTAAGGAGTCCCAGGTACCCCCCCCCCCCAAAACCTGTCCAGGAGTGTGGGCCCAAGGACACCTCACAAACCAAAACTGGGTACCAAGGTAAGAATTGGGATCCCAAAAAGGTATGGTGTCACAACTGTCAAAAGGCAGGACACCACACCAAGGACCATAGCTGTCCTAAAAACAAAGCCCCTAGTGTAGCTCCAGGGGTTGCCAGTGTAGCTTTGGAGGGCAATTCCTCAGATGAGGAAGTCCTCCTAGCCTTCAACAGGAAACTGGGCCCAAAAGGTGAGTTGCAGATTCCAGAGGGGAGTAGACACTTCCACACCTACTGGTGAATGGAATCCCAGCCACTGCCCTGAGAGATACCTGTACCAGTCACACTGTGGTGCAGGACAGGTTGGTTCTCTCAAACCAGTATGTCCCAGGGGAAACAAAAAAGAGTAAGGGCTGTCCCAGGGGGTGTCACTGTTAGGCCTGTGGCTGTAGTGCTCCTAGAAATAGCTGGGTCCCTTAGATGGAGAAAGGTGGTAGTCAGTAAAGACCTCCCGCTTGATTGTCTCCTTGGGAATGACCACCCAGAGGTTGGTCTGAGCCAAAGAGGTACTGGTCCAATGCCAGACCTCACCCAAGAAACTTGGGGGGGCTCAACCTGCAGTTAGTGCAGCTAAGCCCCAAAAGAAAAAGAAGAAACAGTGTAGGAAAGGTGGGCAACTGTTAGCCACAGTTCCAGTGGGCCACGGAGATTCTATCCCAGTAAGGGAGAACTCCAAAATTGGCACTGGTGAAGTCCCCCCTAGCCAACAA
The DNA here is from genome assembly GCA_963921515.1 of Calotriton arnoldi. Classification (NCBI taxonomy): domain Eukaryota; kingdom Metazoa; phylum Chordata; class Amphibia; order Caudata; family Salamandridae; genus Calotriton; species Calotriton arnoldi. Next base: position 630,927 of record CAWUFW010000311.1, read on the forward strand.
AAAGACCTGACTACTCAGGCAACTGTCCAGCCTGAATTGGTGGCTCCTCAGCTGGCAGAACAGAGGGTGGAAGAAGGGTGTTGACTACCAAGTGTAGTGACCACACCACCCTAAAACAGCAGACAGGCCCCCCAAACCCAAAGAAGCCTGTAAGTTAGCTACTTCACCTACCAGTGAATAGCTAAAGGTGTGGTTCTGGGCACTGACAGCTGTCAGTAGCCTCTGATGGGTGTTAGCCTTCATGGCAGCACTGTCTTTGGCATGGTGGCCTAGCCCCCTGCCAAATAGCAAGTTAGGCCCCCTGACCCTATTGGTCATGGTGGGGTTGTTCAAGCTGTGGTGACCTCTGTGGGTAAGTTGGGCTTTTCCCTAGCTAAGTTAGAATTTGCAGAGGAAGGCACCTCTGAACCCAACCTAAAAAGTTGGGGTAAAGAGCTAGGAAAAGAGCATTGGGAAATAGGTCCTGAATCTGTTGAGGTAGGCCAGCTCCCCCAAGGGACTGACCTGGACAGAAGGATGTAAGGCAGAGTAGGCCCTGCAACTTTCAAACCACTTTCTACTCTTCCTCACCTGAAAGACTACGAAGACTCTCCCAGCTTTGGCAGAGTCTCCTGGCCTTTGGGCTGGGGGGCTTGTGTAGGAAAGTGGGTTTCTGTTGCAGAATCCCCCCACTTTTTGCCAGACTACTGATGCACTTTGACTTGATGTGCCCTGGGTCCCTGCCAATCAGGTTCCCAGGGCCTGTGTTCTTTCCCCAAAACTAACCCAATTGGCATCTCTGGCCACAGGTCAGCCCCTGGTAAATGGTACCACAGGTACCCAGGGCACTGTGACCAGGGAAGACCTCTAAGGACTGCAGCACATATTGTGCCACCCTTAGAGGCCCTGTACCTTTACACACACACACTGCCTTTGCAGGCTGCATGTTTTGGTGCAGAACAAAGTGAAGAGTCGACAAGGCACACATCCCTGTCTGCCATGCCTACAACCCACTGCCCTGGCATAGATCAGTCATCCCTCTAGCTGGGTGCCCTATGCCAGTGGTGAGGGTACAGGTGCATGAGCCCTGTTCCCCTACAGTCTCTAAGTCCATTCTTAGACATTGTAAGTTTATGTTTAGTACATAAGGCACTCCATGGCCAGGCTCCCAGCTACCTGAGTGATAGACTTATACGATATCAGCCTTCAAGAACACTCCGATCCGGATCAAAATCACTTCTCGTGGTTCCTCGGATAAAGAAATCACGTTTAGGGGGAAAAGCCTTTTACCACTTGGCCCTCTCATACTGGAATCAACTTCCTCTATACCTTCGTGAACGCACTAACTATTTGCAATTCAGTCGGTCTCTCAAAACCGAACTCTTTCAGATTTCCTCGCCGACTTGGTAACTTTTCTTCAGAATCCCTTTACTGACCTGATAGCACTGCCATAGCGCGGAGATACCCCTTTGGGGGTGATTCGGGCGCTCTACAAGACAAGTAAATAAATAAGTGCAGTGCTGCCATTAAGAATATATGGTGCTGGGAGCTTGTCATTACGAACTCCAAAGCACCATAATGGCTACACTGAAAACTGAGAAGTTTGTATCAAACTTCTCAGCACATTAAACCCACACTGATGCCAGTGTGGGATTTAATGAAAAATGCACAGAGAGGGTATCTTAGAGATGCCCCCTGAAGAACGACCAGCCTCTGGTGGGTACCCTTACTGGTACACACCAGCCTGCCACCATGAGACATGTTTCTGGACCCCTAGGGTGGGAGCCTTCGCTCCCTGAGCCAGGAAACAAAGCCTTTCCTGGACGGAGGTGTTCACACCTCCCCCAGGCCAGGAAGAGCCATCTGTGGCAGGGGAGCTTCAAAGGCCTGGCAGCCTTTGTAATGCGACCCCCAGCCTCTCCTGCTATCAGGAGCAGGCCCCCTTCCCGTCTCCCCTCCTTTTTCGGTGGGAAGACAGGCGGGAAAAACTAGCCAGCCCAGAAGGTGTGCCCACCTCTGCAAACTCCACCCCTCAGGTGGGGGAGGCGAGGTGAAGCCCACTCTTCAGTGCCCGCCATCTTGCAAATGGCAGGCACTCCCCAATCAGGATTAGGGATTGTGCTCACTCCCCCACGTGGGGTGAGCACACCAAGGGTGTGGTCACCCTAAGGTCAGTAGCCCATTGGCTACTGACCGCGAGACCCCTAAAACGCCCCCTAAATACAGTATTTAGGGGGCAGCCCTGAACCAAGAAAGCAGACAAGAACCTGCAACAAGAAAAGAAGAAGAAGGACCGAACAGCCGTGCCGAAGCTAACAAGAGGAAGACGCCCACTGACTTGGCCCCAGCCCTACCGGCCTGTCTCCACCTCGAACCTGCTCCTGCGAAATCCAAGTGTGTCCTGCAGCCAGCAACCTCGAAAACCCCAGAGGACCTGCCTGCCTTCAATCACAAAGACTTTGTCTCCCGTGAACACTGGATTTGTTCATCTGCAACCTCCGGCTCCGGCCGGACACCGCGAATCCGCACCACTCTGCACCCGCCGTCCACGGCCCGAGCTTGAGTGGGCAGACAGCACGAGGAGGTCCCCCCGGCCATCCTAACCCGAGATCCGACGACCCCTGACCTGCCTCAAGCCTCCAGCAGACACCTGCAGCCTAAATCCAGAAGGTCCCCCCCAACCGCGACCAGGAGCTGGTAAGAAGATCCGACCCCAAAAGGCACCCCAGCATCCTACGCCCCACGGCCTTGGGTGGCCAAACCGACGGTGCCTAACCAACCCTCAACTTCCCAACTTACCTCTCGAAGTGGTGGTCGCACCCAGAAGACCTTCGTCCCCAAGCCTGCAGTGCCCTTGCAAACCGGAGGTTCCCCATTGCAAACAGGGCGCCCGACGTCAAAACAGCACCCTGCACCCAGCCGCCCTAGGCCCACTGAGGGTGCACCTTTGGTGCTACTTTGTTTCCCCATTTGCCCTGAGCTAAAGTCTAGGAGCTTTGCTCCCACAACCAAGTGGCCTGCTCGCCAGCAGCCACCAACCAGAGGCCCCCTATCCCCACTGGATAACATTGGGCCTCAGCACTCTGCACCCGGCCGCCCTAGTGCCGCTGAGGGTGTAACTAGAGTGCATCCTTAACCCTGGGGGACCCCTGAGTCTACCCCCAGAACCTCAACTCCCACTACCAAATACTCACCTCAAAACGGATAACACTATTTTCCTCCATAGGATAACAATGACTGTTTTTCTTGGAAAAGTTTCTAAGTGTGGAGTTTGAAAACCTAAAGAAATTCTATACAATTGTGCTATTTAACCAAAACGGTTTTACTTACCTGTTTACAGGAAATGTCCCAGAGTAGTATCCAGGTATACTACTCTGAGTAAGAAATGTAATCTAAAAAGTAACTTACCTGGTATTTTACTGAAAAGCCCATTCAAGTCTATGTACTGTATTTACAAAGTATTGCATTTCTCTGCAACCATACTGCAAGTCAAAACAAAGTGCATATACAATTACAATTCAAACTGTTTACAAACTGCATTACTACTGTAAAGTATTTATTGCTTACCTGTGCCAGGCTTGCTTGGTTCTAGAAAAAAAAAAAACTAAAAGAGTATTTTTATACAACAACAATTGGTCTGAAGTTCAGTCTTTGGGTGTGTGAATTCATTTGCTGACTGAGTGTGTACAACAAATGCTTAACACTGTCCTCTGATACTGCCTTACTGCTCGACCACACTACCACAAATAGAGTGTGAGGTGCTATCTAACTTTACCTCTGCCTACCTTTTGGGTTCCACTGGACTCTGTGCACACTATACCTCACTTTGGTATAGTATATACAGAGCCAGCTTCCTACAGAGTGCTCGAGTGTGCAGGGGGGGGAAAACAAACACCATAAAAGATTGTGACTAAAAAGCCAGGGAAACATATATGTTTTCAAGTCATTACAGAAGGAAAGATGATTGGCAATCAGTCATAAATGCATAAGTAAATCTTTCCAGGTTTTGTGAAGAAAGAAAAGGAACTTCAAACTAAACACGTATGACAGACTTTTGGAAGTACACGAAGTCTCTGGGAAGTTCTGACACCGTGAAAAGTAAAATAACATTTTTGTTCAGTACAAAAATTAAAGACAATGAAGGTTAAACATTATTGCCATCGGTTTTATTTTATTTTTAATGCAAATTATGACATAAGAAAAACAAGGAAGGTGTCTTCCATAAACAAGGGTGCTTCCCTGTAGAAATGTTCTGCTCGCAAGACTCAGAAGAGTTTCTGGGGATTAACCTTTTCTTAAAAAAGCAGGTTCAAATAAAATGTTTTGATGAGGACATTTGAGTTTTTTTATGTGAATATCAATTTTGGAGATGCTGATGAAGATACTGGGGGTAAAAATAATTAAAAAAAAAATAGAAAGGAACATGCCGAGGTGGTAAAGGATCCAATGGGCAGTAATGTGTTTAAGCCAAGAGATCCTCACCACTCTCGATCTAAATGCTAGTGGTCAATGGAGCACGGAGTGGAATAGATTACAGTTAACATACGAAAACCCCTAGAAGCTCAGGAAAGACCTATTTTGCAATCTCAATGTGCGTGACCATTCACACCAGATAAGGTGCATCATACTCCGGGTAGAGATCTAAAAATAGTAAAATGTATGACAAGTTATGAAGGAGGAAGATATCTTGAAAGGAATAGAGGCTGAATACAGAGGACAACCTGTTTCTCAGAAAATACAAATCTGTCCTTAATATCAGAGCAATGAGTGTCTATATTGATGATAATAGATCCTAAGCTGGTAGACTTAGCGAACACAGAGGGTCCTCCAGTATATGGTCTTCTATTTTTGGAAAATGTTCTTAAAGAATTGGGCAAATATGTTAACACTTGTGAACCTAGATAATGTGCAGGCATCAATGACAACATTATTTGGCCAAATAGTTTTTGGAGGGACAGAAAGATGTAGAGGTTGGTTACCTGTCCACTTCCAAGGCAGATCTCTTTTCTACAACTGTTCCAAGCAAGAGCATGGTCAAGGTTTCTCCCCAGTCTTTGTCTGCTACCGATTCTTTACCCATAGAATGTGAGCCCCTAGTAGATGAGGTGGTGGCTGAATACAAAGTAAAGAAGGCAGATTAATTTCATGTCAGTAAATCTTCCATTTTATCCCTTTAGAGGTAAGGGGAAGGTTAAGATTTTTTAAATCAACAAATGGATGGTAAGTAACGTAGATCCTCAGGAGCTTCAAGCGATGTAGGATATTTGATGGAGTTCTACAGAATATTTATTCAGAAGAGGTTCCCAAAGAACATCGTCTTCTCAGATAAGGAATAAAAAGCTGGTTTCAAAAAAGGTTATAGAAATGGAAAGGAAGGGAGGGAGGGAGCAATAGAGAAGTGATTTTATCACAGTTCAAACGTTCTAAGGAATCTTTTTCTGGTCAAAATGAAGGGATTACAGAAGCAATGGTAGTGTCCAGTAAAAATCTTAATGGACCCAAACAGGTGGGTTACCCACTATGATTTTAAGATGGAGGGTACCTAACTGTTAAATGACCTGTTGACGAGCAGAGATTGATTGGTTGGTGCATCTGGATCTGAAGGATGGTAATTTCACTGCCAATTCTTCAGGAACTTTGGAATTCTCTTTAGGTCTATTGAGAGGACAAGATCTGGCTATGTAAACACCTATCTTTTGAGTTATCCGCCACACCTTGGTTCTCGATTAACAATTTATTTGGCTACTTACTGCCAGTTATTCCTGCTAACATGTAGGGCAGCAACTAAGTACCTCTACTTCTGTCTGTCTGTTTTGGGCAAGTTTCTGTAAAGTGCCCCCGCTGTGGTTCTGGATCTTCATTTCTGTTTCCACAGTTTGCCTCTAGGTGTTCTTTGGCCTGCCTCTCTTTTCTGCCTCCTGTTGTCCAGTGGAGAGCTATTCTTGTGCTCGAGTCTTGTTCTCTTCTAATGGTGTGCCCTGTCCATCTCCATCTTCTTTACCAAATGATTGTGCCCATGCTCTCTTGCTTGCATCTTGTGAGCAGTTCCTGCTTGGAGATGGCGTGTGAGCACAAAAATGTGCAGTTGGTATGCACTGTTCGTTGAGGGAGGATTTCATTTTTTGGGTGAACAGAGAGAAGTCAGTTTTAAAACCAGTGAGGCGGGTAGGATTGTTTGGTTTCCTGACAGATGAAGAGAAGTCCATGTTTTAATTGCCCATTTATAAGGCTTTATTACAATAGCTGGAAGAGAACATAAGACAGATAGAGATTTCAGGATGGTAATGAAAAAAATGAGATCTTTTTCTAGCCCTTCTGCACTGAATGGCTTTTACAAAGACTCAAGGAGGGGGTTACCCGATACAGGGATATTAATACGAAGATATAGTGTCCTTGACAACAAAAATGAGAGAAGATATTCATAGGTGGCTCCAGAATATGCAAGACTGGAATAGGCTGGCCATATTTGGGGGCAATCGAGAGTTTGTAGTTGAATCAGATGCCAGCTGTGTGCCCATGAGAGCTTGCAGAGATTATCAGACAACGTATGGGAAACTGTCCAATAAAGAGTAAGCGATGCACATCAACTGGTTAGGATTGCTATGGAGAACCTTTGCAATCAAGGGTCTGGTAAGAGAAGAGAAGCGGTAGGAGCTCAGTTTTGTCAAGAATGGCCAATGTTTCCGCAGTCCAGTATAACCATCGTCTAGTGTGCATGAGATCGGAGTATTCAGCAGAATATACAAAGAAATTCTGTCACTTTTGTCTACAAGATCAGGTCTTTGTGAGAGAGGAATACCTTCCAGGTTGTTTGAATACAGTGATTAACTGGAACTCTAGATACCTCTGTGATAGAACTGGGGGTCTCTAGTTGGCAGAGGTAGGTACCTTTGTCCAAATAGGGACCCTTGCTTCTAGTCAGGGTAAGGGGGATACACTACTAAAATATCCCCTGCTCACCCCCTTGGTAGCTTGGCACGAGCAGGCAGGCTTATCTCAGAGGCAGTGTGTAAAGCATTTGTGAACACATTCAGTAACCCAGTGACAACACTACAGATGGACACCACACAGGTTGTAGTATAAAAATAAGTATTTTTATATAGACTTAACACAAGACCCAAAACGACAAAAAACCACAATACAATACGAAAAATATGACTGTCAATGGTAGAAAATAGCTCAGTTCAATAAAGGTGATAAATGCGACACTTTACTCTCAATGTACCTTTGGATGCGCAACGCAAAACAAACAAAAGGGTTGCAGGGAAGGTGATGCTTCGATTCCTTACACGCAGAAAGGAGGATGCGTCGGTTTCTTACTGCGGCCCGGTTCCGATGCGATGATGATCCAGTGCGATGCGAGAAAATGGCGTCTTCCTTACGAAGCGACAACGTAGACGAGATGTGTGCACGCCCGACGGCCGTGCGGCGACTCGGCGATCTTCTGAGCCGCAACAGGCCCTGCGACACGCTTCTCCGGTGATGAGCCGGCGTCCTCAGTGGCGGCGGCATGCTTCTCCGGTGATGCGAGGCGCTTCGGTGATGCGATGGCGACAGCGGCGGCACGCTTACTCCGCGATGCAACGACAACTGCTGCGGCGGCACGCTTCTCCGGTGATGTGGGGCGTTTCGGTGATGCGACAGCGGCGGTACGCTTACTCTGCGATGCATCGACAGCTGCTGCGGCGGCGACACGCTTCCTCTTCGTTGCGTCGCACTTCCAGCTCCCAGCGACATGCAGTCTCTCAGAAGGCCTAACAGCAGTAGGCACTTCAATTCCCAGCAAGGGAATTCAGGAGGGGAGCTGGGGGTGAAGTCTTGTATCCCTGAGACTTCAGGCAGGAGGCAAGCTCAATGTTCAAGCCCTTGGAGATCTTCTTCAAGATGATGAAAGCACACTCAGTCCTTTTCTCCTTTCTTTGGCAATAAAGTAACCACTGCAGGCCAACCACAACAACACGCAGCATAGGGGTAGTCTCCTCCTTCAGCTTCCTGGTTCTTCTCCTCAGCAAAGGTTCGTCTTGATTCCCAGAAGTGATCTTAAGTCTTGGGGTCTGGGCCCCAATATTTATACTAGCAAATCCTTTGTCCTCTGAAGACAGTGGGTCCTGTACCTAGTCCAAACCAGTTCTGGGTGCATTCTGCCAGTGCACAACTTCTTCCTTTGTCAGTGTGGGCCAGGGTCACCAGACACCACAGGAGGTGGAGCCAGCATTGTGGAAGGCAGGCACAGCCCTATTCAGGCCCAGGTGCTACTCCTCCCACCACTCCTCATGCAGATAGGTCTATACAGCCTAGTGCTGACTCACCCTGTCTCCTGGAGTCCCCCAGCCCCTGTCACTCACAAACCCAGACATACAATACACAAGCTAGCAGAGGCAGGCTGGATGGTTAGGCAAGAAAATACCTACTTTCTAAAAGTGGTATTTTCAAACACAGGATGTTAAAACCAACTTCACTAAAAGATGTATTTTATCATTCGGTGTTCAGGCATACTAAATTCGTTTTTCTACCATGTTCCCTGGGTCAGTTAGGATTATAAGATGTTATAACCAAGCTGCCCATTCTGGCCTATGGGGAAAGGTAGCCTTGCAATACTGAAAAACGAAATTGGCTGTAATTCACTATCAGGACATGCCACACACACCAGGGCATGTCCTACCTCTTACATACAATGCACCCTGCCCGCAGGCCTACCTTAGGGGTGACTAACATGAAGAAAAGGGAAGGTTTGGGGACTGGTAAGTGGGTGCACTTACCAAGTCGACATGGCAGTACCAGACTGCACACAGGCTCTGCAATGGCAGGCCTGAGAAACGCTTTCCAAGCTGCTCCGGTGGGTGGCACAACTAGTGCTGCAAGCCCACCAGCAGCATTTGATTTACAGGCCCTGCGCACACGCGGTGCACTATACTAGGGTCTGACAGTAAGTCAAATAAGCCAATCATGGAGTCACTAATCCATACATCATTTTATCATAGGGAGCACTTGCACTGTGGCACTGATTAGCAGTGGCAAAGTGCCCAAAGCATCTAAACCAGCAAAACATGTCAACAACAGAGGAGGCATATCGAACAAATGGAAGGGAGACCCACGCCAATGGTACCAGGTCTAACACGTGTCCCCTCCAGCTGAAATGTGAGGAGAAGGATAAGTTACTTACCTGTAATCCTAGTTCTCTTCCAGGGGTATCCTCATCAAAGTCATAAGCACATGAATATTCCCGCCCATGCGCAGGACCCCGGAAACACATTACATATATGTGAAAAACCATATATGTAGCTCTATATATATATCCATAAATATATAAAAAACACACAATGTAGCCTCCCATAAACATGCTGAGCAATGTTGCAAGGAATTCTCTTGCACATAAACATATTCCAATAAAGCAGGGAGAAAGAAACTTTTGAAAACTGCTTTAATACATAGCAGACAACACAATCCTGCAAGGAATAATGAAGAAAACATTGCCAGCACATAGGCTGCATTGTGGGAACATTAGTGTAGAAAGCTGAAAAGCTAACCCACATAAACACACAGATAAACTGGCACCGTGCCTTTAAGGCAGCCATGACCCCTAGCTTCCCATCATGCCTCAGGGGTGACAGTTAGGTCAGTTGTTCTTTGCGGATATCCGCAGACCTTTTTACAAAGAGATGTATGAATCATGTTCACTTGCCCGGGGAGGCGGGTGGGTTGCTTATGACTTTGATGAGGATACCCCTGGAAGAGAACTAGGATTACAGGTAAGTAACTTATCCTTCTCTTCCAGGGGATACTCATCAATAGTCATAAGCACATGAATAGAATAGCAAGCCCATCCCCTCATCCTGCGGGCAAGTAAACAGAGTACCATCAAGATACATAAATGCCATAAGGCCTATACAGACTCCAATAGGTTAGCATTGGAACAGATTCCTCAAGGAGGCCTGGCCCACTTGTGTATCTGCTCTGGAGTCAGAATCCAGACAGTAATGTCTGGTAAACGTATGGACCGATTTCCAAGTTGCCGCCTTGCAAATCTCGGCCATCGGTACATTATGTAAGAATGCAATCGTAGCAGCCTTACCCCTAGTAGAATGAGCTTTAGGGGAGGCAAACAGAGGCTTATTTGCAATCTGGTATGCCAACTTTATACAAGATACTATCCATCTTGAAATGGATCTTTTAGAAGTTGGGAAGCCTTTTCTAACAGAACCATAGTTTACAAACAATTGATCTGCTTTTCTAATGGATTTCGTTGCATCCAAATAGAATTTGAGAACCCTCTTGAGGTCTAGCGAATGAAGAGCCCTTTCCGCTGGTGTGGATGGATTGGGAAAGAAAGAGGGTAGAGAAATTGTCTGATTAACATGGAACTCTGACACAACCTTAGGTAGGAAGGAAGGGTGAGTTCGCATAACCACCCTATTATGGTGGAAAACCGTATAGGGTTCTTTAGAACAGAGTGCTTGTATCTCACTCACTCTGCGTGCTGATGTAATTGCTACTAGAAAAGCTACTTTCCAAGAAAGGTGTTGCAATGTAGACTTATGAATGGGTTCAAATGGAGGTCCCATCAATTTAGACAATACCAAATTCAACTCCCAAGGAGGAGAAGGAGGTCGAACAGGGGGATAAACCTTTTTCAACCCCTGCAGGAAGTCCTTAACCACCTGAAGCTGAAAGAAAGAAGGCTGGTTAGGTGATTTACGATATGCTGTGATAGCCGCCAAATGCACTTTAATGGAAGAATATTTCAAACCAGATTTGGCCAAATAGAGCAAATACGGCAAGATTACCTCCTCTTGCCCGTTAATTGGACTCCAATCATTACGGATACACCACAAGTAAAATCTTTTCCACTTTAGAGAGTATGAGGATCTTGTGGAAGGCTTCCTTGACTCCCTTAAAATTCCTTGCAGTCCTGAGGGAGGTTCAAATGTCCGTACTGCAGGACTTCAGGAGCCATGCTGTCAAGCTGAGCGAGGGAAGGCTGGGGTGCAGAATTTTCCCTCCCATCTTTGTGAGAAGGTCCGGCCTGCACGGAAGTCTCCGATGAGGGCGAACCGAGAGTTGCAAAAGGTCCGGATACCACCATTGGCGAGGCCAGTCCGGTGCTATGAGTATCATCCTCATTCTGGATCGCAGAAGTTTGGCCACCACCTTCGGAATTAGAGGGAGGGGTGGAAAGGCGTATGCAAACGTCCCTGACCAATCTATCAAAAGAGCATTCCCTCTCGTTCCTGGGTCGGTAAAACCTGGATGCGAAGGCGTGACATTTTCTGTTTTGATCGTCTGCAAAAAGGTCGATGGAAGGATGACCCCATTGATGAAAGATTTCTGCCACCACTTCGTCGTTGAGCACCCAGTCTTCTTGCTCTTGGAAGTGACGACTGAGGGCGTCTGCTCGCACGTTCTGCTCTCCCGACAGATGGATTGCCGTGATCGATAGGTTCCTGGCTAGCAGCCAGTGCCAGATTGCCTGGGATTCGAGAGACAGAGGGCGAGAGCGAGTTCCACCTTGTTTGTTTAAGTAATACATGGTGGTTGTATTGTCCGTTTGCACTAGGATCGATCCGATCTGAATTGACGGTTGAAAAGCTTTGAGTCCTAAATGAACCGCCCGCAGTTCCAGCATATTGATGTGATATGTCTGTTCTCTGCTGGTCCATCTGCCCTGAGTTTGCAGATGACCCAGATGCGCTCCCCAGCCCTGAAGTGAAGCATCCGTGATCAGAGATTGTTCTGGCAGAGGTTGATGAAAAGGGACTCCCACCAGTAGGTTCTGTGGTTGCAGCCACCAGAGAATGGACTTCTGTGCTGCAGGAGAGAGGACAATCCGGTCGTTCCACTGACCCGAGGATTGATTCCATTTGTCCTCGAGATCTTGCTGTAACGGTCTCATCCTCAATCTGGCGTTGGGTATGAGAAAAATGCACGAGGCCATCGAACCCAGTAGAGAAGCCACCTGTCTTACTGATGGCTGATAAGCCTGAAGGATGATGTTGCCCTTGTCTTTCATTGATGACAATCTCTCCTCCGAAGGAAACACTTTTCCGAGGTCGGAGTTGAGGTTGGCGCCCAGATAGTGGAGTGATTCAGTTGGGTGAAGGATCGACTTGTCCAGGTTGACATGCAGGCCTAAGCGCTGAAGGAGATCTAGGCAGGTGCGAAGGTGTTCCTGCACCATTTGAGGAGAGGATCCCTTCAGCAGCCAGTCGTCCAGGTATGGATATACGAACAGGCCTTGGCGATGTAATGCTGCCGCTACCACTGCCATGCATTTGGTGAATACCCTCGGAGCTGATTTTAGGCCGAAGGGTAAGACTTTGAACTGGTAATGTCTTGTTCCCACCGTGAATCGCAAGAACTTGCGATGTCGTGCTGTGATTGGGATGGGAAAATACGCATCTTGTAGATCCACCGGACACATCCAATCGCCTTTCCTTAGATGTGGAAATATTTGGTGGAGCGCCAACATCCGAAACTTTTCCTTTTTGATGGACTTGTTCAGAGAACGTAGATCCAGAATTGGTCTGAACTTGTTCGGTTGATCTTTTTCTGAACAAGGAAGTATCGTGAGTACACTCCCTTTCCTCTCTGCGCTTGAGGGACCTCTTCTATTGCTTGCTTTTTGAGAAGGGTCGGCACTTCCTGACGCAGGAGGTCTATATGTAGATGACGAGATTTCACAGGAGGAATGTCTCTTGGAGACGTCCAAAAACGTAGTGTGTACCCATTTTTAGTATATTTAGCACCCACTGATCTTTGGTTATGTTGCGCCACTCTTGAATGTAACTTGAGATACTTCCTCCCACTGGAGTGTGCAACGGTGCTAGAGGAAGCAGAAACTCATTGCTTCCCTGGAGTTTTTGATGCAGAGGAGGACTGCTGTTGATGTCCTCCTCTTCCTCTCGAGGAACGGCGGCCTTGATACTGGGATTTGCCCTGTTTGTTTTGTGACCATTGAGGGGTTTGAGCCCTCTGCTGGTAACTTTTCCGATTGTAGGGCCGGTACCTCTTCCTAAACTCCTTTTTCTTTTCTAGGCCCACCGCCTTTAAGGTGTCCAACTCGGCCTTCATCCTCGCCATTTCTTCGTCTGTGTGAGCACCAAACAGTGAAGTGCCAGAAAAAGGGAGATTCAGGATGCGTTGTTGTGCTTCTGGTTTTAACGCTGTGAGGCGCAGCCAGGAAGATCGTCGTGCACAGATGCCATGTGCATACGAGTGAACCGCCAGGGACGCACCATCTGCTGCAGTGCTGATTACCTGATTAGCAACCAGAGCACCTTCGTGAAGGATTTCAGAAAAGTCCTGCTGATCCTCCTTTGGGAGCCTGTCCTTGAAGCGCTCCAGTGAGTCCCATAGTGATCTGTCATAACGACCCAGCAGAGCCGCAGCGTTGGATACTTGCAGAGAAGATGCTGCAGAACCACAAGCTTGCCGTCCCCAAGAGTCTTGTGCTCTACTCTCTTTATCCGGAGGAGCGGAGGAGGAAGATGCAACCGCATGCGTCTTTTTCGCTGCTGCAATTATAACAGAGTCCGGAGGTGGATCTGATCTAAGGAAAAGAGGATCCGATGCAGCTGGCTTGTATTTTTAAGAATCCGAGCTGGAGCTGCTTTAGTCGATGCTGGTGTAAGGAAGAGATCCATTACCGGCTCAATGATGCCTGGGACCAAAGGAAGCAATGGTCTAGTCGCAGACCTTTGGTGGAGAGTCTCAAAAATGATGGACTTGGTTGTCTGAGGAGCTGACATGGTGATGCCCAGCTTCTGAGCCCTCTGTTGAGAACATCATGGAAAGTGTTCACATCATCAATAGGCGACACTCTGGAGGGAGGACTATCCGTCAGGGTAGGTGAGTAATCCCTTTTGGATGAATGTGTCGAAGAGGAAGACCAAGATGGTGTACGCCGCCTCTTGCGATGTCCCTGAGACGACCTGCGTTCAGGGGATCTGCCTCGGTGTTCCCTGGCCCGAGTGGTGGGTGATTTGTCCACCTCCTGCACAAGACGCTGTAATGGTGATCTGTGCTGCGGACTGGAGTAGGTCGTAGAGCGTGACCTGTGGACCCCGTCTGCCAATGATGAAGTGGTTGAAGCCATCTGGGAGAGAGATGGATGGAAGGAGATCGCTGTCTCCTTGGAGAACCTCCTGGCGGTGCTTTTGTAGGCTCCTGTGAGTGAACAGAAGCACTGCGTGATGACGCAACCGTCTGGGGTGAGCTCCGGATGGAGTGAGAGGACTCTCTGCAGCTTCTGGAGCGTGATCGGCGTCTGGATGAGCGATGTGACGTCGATGGGGTGTGTCTCAACGTCGACCTGCTCTGTGTCACCATCACTGGTGAATTTCTCTTCGACGTCGACCTCTCAGTGTGCCTGGAGCCCATAGACCTCGCCTTCGACGTTGAGCGTGGAGACCTCAACGATGAACGGGTAGACGGAGAAAACCTTCTCGACGTCAATCTTTCTCTCGACGCTGATCTTCTCGCCGTCGACGGAGACCGCCGTCTCACGACGTCTGGTATATTTTACCCTTGGTCTTGACGTCGAATACCTCGTCGTCGGAGAGGATCTTGCCTTCGACGTCGAACGCCGCCTGGGCGACGGCGGAGGCGATGAGTGTCTATCCTCAGGTGACGAGGTGTGTCTCGACGTCGACTGTCGTCTGGGTGACGTCGACTGAGATGCTTGCTTCGACGCCGAACGCTGGAGACCCTGCAACTGCGGAGCCTGTCTCGACGTCGAACGCCGCATCGACGGCGACGGCGGAGATCTGTGTCTCGACGCTGGGCGAGCCCGCACCAACGGAGAGCGACTCCTCGACGCCGATCGTCGCCCGGTTGACGACGGTGGAGGATTCGACGTACCTGCGTTCTTCGACGACGACCGGTGTTCTCTCGACGGCGAGCCCGCCGTCGATGGTCTTCTCGTCGACGTTTTTGTTGCCGATGAAGGGAATTGAGGCGCCGAGCCCGACGCCGATGGAGAGCATACTGGAATCTTACTTGAAGAGAAGCTCTCTTTCCTCTTCTTCATCGGAGGCTTGTCTTTAGAAGGTGATTTTCTCTTCTGAGCCAATCCATGGAGACGAATCCTTTCTCTGTCCTTTAAAGTTCTGTTGGACAGCAGCTTGCAATGCTGGCAGGATTTAGGATTATGCTCAGAAGGAAGGCATAGAATACAGACAGGGTGGAAGTCTGATTTGGCCTTGTTCTTGCCACAGGAAGGGCAAGAGTCAAAAAGAGAGGGCATTCTGTTGTAAAACAATGCTCAACTCTCTAAAAAAAACAGTAGAGAAATACTTTAACACCAAAAAGATGTCGAAGTAAGAGCTTTTATCAAAAATTGAAGAATTTTCTGACAGAAAATCAGAAAAAAGAGGTAGAGCTGAAGTAACCAGGGTCCTGACAGAAGGAGCCGGAAAGAACAACTGACCTAACTGTCACCCCTGAGGCATGATGGGAAGCTAGGGGTCATGGCTGCCTTAAAGCCACGGTGCCAGTTTATCTGTGTGTTTATGTGGGTTAGCTTTTCAGCTTTCTACACTAATGTTCCCACAATGCAGCCTATGTGCTGGCAATGTTTTCTTCATTATTCCTTGCAGGATTGTGTTGTCTGCTATGTATTAAAGCAGTTTTCAAAAGTTTCTTTCTCCCTGCTTTATTGGAATATGTTTATGTGCAAGAGAATTCCTTGCAACATTGCTCAGCATGTTTATAGGAGGCTACATTGTGTGTTTTTATATATATATGGATATATATATAGAGCTACATATATGGTTTTTCACATATATGTAATGTGTTTCCGGGGTCCCGCGCATGGGCGGGAATATTCATGTGCTTATGACTATTGATGAGGATCCCCTGGAAGAGAACTACCCAACCTCCTGGGAGTTCTCATCACTAAGGCGGAAAAATCTAGACAGACCATCAGCATTGGCGTATTCTCTACCAGAGCAGTGTTCCACCGTAAAGTCCATCCCTTGTAGGGAAATGGACCACCTCAACAGCTTTGGATTCTCACCCCTCATCTGCATCAACCATCTGAGGGGCCTGTGGTCTGTCTGAACCCGGAGTCCCAAACAGGTATGGTCTCAACTTCTGCAGCGCCCAGACCACAGCAAATGCCTCACGCTCAATAGCACTCCACCTCTGTTCCCGTGGAAGTAACCTCCTACTGATGAAGGCTACCAGTTTGGTCTAGGCCCTCCTCATTTAACTGTGCCAGAACAGCCCCTACACCATGCTCTGAAGCTCCGTTTGAACAACAAATTCTTTTGAGAAGTTGGGCGCCTGAAGCACGGGGGCCGTGCACATGGCAGTCTTCAAGGCGTCAAAAGCTCTCTGACAGGTGTAAGTCCAAATCACTCTCTTGGGCTGCTTCCTGGAAGTCAGCGCTGTCAAGTGTGCAACGATGCTGCCATACCCCTTGACAAATCTCCTGTAATACCCGGTGAGTCCTAGAAAGGCTCTCACCTCTGTCTGGGTCTTGGGGGTTCCCAAGCCAGAATGGTATCAATCTTGGGCTGTAGAGGCGCCACCTGGCCGCTCCCAACCTGGTGTCCCAAGTACACCACGGGACCCTGCCCGATCTGGCACTTACTCGCCTTGATCGTGAGGCCTGCCCTCCGCAGCGCCATCAACACTTCCCAGAGGTGGCGCAGATGTTCTTCCCAACTGGCGCTGAACACTGCGATGTCATCCAGGTAGGCGGCACTGAAATCTTCCAGTCCAACCAACACCTGGTTGACCAACCTCTGAAAGGTGGCAGGGGCATTCTTCATCCCAAAGGGCATAACCCGGAATTGGTAGTGCCCATCTGGTGTGGAGAATGCTGACCTCTCTTTGGCCCCGTCAGTCAAGGCGATCTGCCAGTACCAAGACGTTAAGTCAAATGTGCTGAGGTACTGGGCAGCCCCTAACCGATCAATGAGCTCATCAGCTCTGGGGATGGGGTGAGCGTCAGTCCTGGTGACTGAATTGAGTCCTCGGTAGTTCACACAGAACCGGAGTTCGGGCGTGGCACCAGGCACGGCAGCTTTTGGGACCAAGACCACTGGGCTGGCCCAAGGGCTGTGAGAGGACTCAATCACCCCCAATGCAAACATCTTGGGGACCACCTCCTTGATGCAAGCTCTCACCCTGTCAGTCACTCTGTAAGCCTTGTACTTGACAGGAGGACTGTGCCCAGTGTCCACATCATGGACGCACCAATCAGTGACACTAGGAGTCAGGGAAAACAGGTCAGGAAACTGTCCCAACAGCTGGCGACAGTCTTCCTGCTGCTCAGGTGTCAGGGAGTTAGAGAGGTTCACACCCTCCACTGACCCATCTTGCTCTGTTGCAGACAGGAGGTCAGGAAGAGGTTCCGTCTCCTCTTCCATTCCATCATCTGTTGCTAGGAGCATGCCCACTTCGGACCTCTCAAAATGGGGCTTTAGGCGGTTGACATGTAGGACCTGCAAAGGGTTCCTGGGAGATCGCAAGTCCACCAGGTAGGTGACCTCACTCTTGCGCTCCACCACCTCAAATGGTCCGGTCCACTTATCCTGGAGCGCGCAAGGCTCCACGGGGGCCATGACCCACACTTTCTGCCCAGGCTAAAACTCGATCAGAGTGGCATTCTGATCATACCACCGTTTCATCTCCTCCTGGCTGGCTTCCAGATTCGACTCAGCAAGTTGTCTGAATCGCCTAGTCTGGTTTCTAAAGGCCAGCATGTAGCTAAATACATCCTGGGGAGGTTTACTGGGAGCTTTCTCCCAGCCTTCTTTCACCAGACTCAGAGGTCCTCTTACCGGGTGACCATAGAGCAGTTCAAAGGGACTAAACCCTAAGGACTTCTGTGGCACCTCACGGTAAGCAAACAAAAGGCATGGCAAGAGGACGTCCCACTTACGCCTCATGGGTTCTTCCAGACCCATAATCATGCCCTTCAGGGTCCGGTTGAATCTTTCAACCAGCCCATTACCTTGGGGGTGGTAAGGAGTGGTGAACTTGTACATTACACCGCACTCCTGCCACAGGGACTTCATATACTTGGAAATGAAGTTGGTACCACGGTCAGACACCACCTCCTTGGGGAACCCCACGCGGGAGAAAATCCCCATCAGTGCACGTCCCACCACGGGGGCCGTCACTGTCCGAAGAGGGATGGCTTCCGGGTGGCATGGTCCACCAAGACCAGGATGAACCTGTTGCCCATGGCTGTCTTGGGGTCCAGTGGCCCCACAATGTCAATACCCACCCGTTCAAAGGGGGTGCTGACCACAGGGAAAAGCTGGAGGGGAGCCTTGTGCTTCCTCCCACTTTTTCCACTTGCCTGGCAAGTCTGACATGTCCTGCAATGAGTGTCTGAACTCTTGCGCATCTTGGGCCAATAAAAGTGGGTGACAAGCCTTTCAAAGGTCTTGCCCTGCCCCAGATGTCCTGCTAAAGGCACATCATGAGCCAAACCCATTAGGAAGGCTCTGAAGCGCTGGGGTACCACCAGCACACGGGCTGACCCAGGCTCAGCAACCTTAGGCTTGCTATACAGGAGACCATTCTCCCAGTAGATCCAATGTGATCCAGACTGATCACCTGCTGCCTGATTTGTGGCCTGTTGCCGCAAACCCACAAGAGAAGGGCACTTGTTCTTCTCCTCGCAGAACTCCTCCCTGGAGGGTCCTCCTTCTTGCTGCCAATGGGTCAGCTCAGGTAGGTCCCCCAGTTCGGCCACTTGCTCCCCTGTAGGTTCCAGAGCAACCCCTCAGGTTCGGCTTCCTCCTGGACCGTGGGAACTACGGGGGCCGGTTTCCCGCGCCCCCTGCCTCTTCTCTTCAAGGCAGGCACCTGGGCCACCCTCTCAGGCTCCAGGTCCTCTTGAACACCACTACTGGCTGCCATAGACCGAGTGGTCGCGCACGCCCACTCAGGCAGATCCAACATCTCTAGATGAGACCTTCTCTCCACCTCTGCCCAAGGTGAACTTTCTAAATCGTTGCCCAACAGACAGTCTACAGGCATGGCTGGCCTCACAGCTACTTGAAAGGTACCCGAGACCCCCCCCCCCACACTCAAAGGGAACCTGAGCCACTCTGCAGTGGCTCTCTGAGTTGTCCGCAGTAACTACTGGGCAGAATATGCATTGGGGATCACCTGCTCTTCAGACACCAGCCGACAACTGACAGCTGTCACACTGGCTCCGGTGTCTCTCAGAGCCTCCACCCTTTGGCCATTGATGGTCACCCATTGCCTGTATTTTTTTGTGTTATCAGGCAGTTTGGTCCTGGGGACCATCTCACTGTCTCCTAAAGAGACAAAGGACATCACTACGGGACCCCACCCACCTTGGGCACCCATCTCCTCCCCCAGGGCTACACTAGCCACCTGCCGGGGTGGTGCACCAGTGGGTGCTGTCTTCCCATACAAGGGACGTTTAGAATCATAGGAGCAGTGGCCCACTTGACCACACTTAAAGCAAGTCCTGGGCCCACTGTGAACAGGCTTATCTGTCGGGCCCCTGGCTTCTTCTCCCTTGGGGATTACTTTGGGGCCCTTTCTGGAACTCCTTCTGTTTACCCTTGTCCCCCCACTCCTCTGCTGGGGACCCTGCCCACCTTTGGCGGAGTCTCCCACGTGACCCTTGTGGACCCGGGTGCTCACCCAGCGGTCCGCCTCCTCAGCAAGCTTCCTAGGGTTAGTCAGCCTACTATCAATAAGGTGCTGGCGTAGCTCTGGAAAACAATTTCCTGACAAGTGTTTTCATGCAATCAAATCAAAGAGCGCGTCAAAGTCATTCACTTTGCTACCCTTCACCCAACCACTCAATGCTCTGCAAAAAAAAAGTCACATATTCCACCCAAGTACTGGACTCCAACTTTTTGCAGTTTCTAAACCTCTGCCTATACAGTTCAGGAGTCAACCCATACCTAGACATCAATGCTTCCTTCATATGGCTATAAGAATTGAGGACTTCAGAGGGCAAATCTAACAAGGTATCCCGCCCCTCACTAAGGAACCGTCCCCACAACCCCGCTCCCCAATCCTTCTCAGGGACCCGGTGGGAGGACATAGCTACCTCATAGGCCTTGAACCACTGACCAATATCATCATTCTTATAAAACTCTTTCACCACATCTTTAGGTATATACACCCTGGCTTCAACAGGCATGGACGGTGTGCTGCCACCAGAGGGAGTAATCGCTAAGCTCCTAGCTTTCAACTCCAACTCCCTCAAACTTCTCTCATGCTCCATTTGCATCCTCTTTTCCTCTAGGGCCAATTTCTTAATTTCCAATTCCAACTGCCCACCCATCTTAAGCTTGGTCAGCTCCATTTCATGCACCCTACTTCTCTCCCTGTCCTCCAGCTCTCCTGGGGACAGGCCCTTGGAAGAAACACTGCTATCTGCTGGGGAAGGTGCTTTCCTCCCCCCTGGACCCAGTGGCCCATCTAGCTGCCCTTCTGCATCCTCAGCCTCCTCCACATGCTATGGGGTACTTCTTGCTTCCACCCAGGCCCTCAGCGCCTTTTGGTACTCATCCTTCTTGGTTGGACCTGTAGTAGCAACTTTCAATTTCCTGCAGAAGTACTTTAGCAGTTTCACATTGTAACTTTCCAGCTTTTCTTCTTCAAATTCTAAATCAACAGATGCGATGGATGCCGTTTTCCTCATGGTGACTAAACTTGGCAGTTCTTGGCAAAAAATAGAAATCCCAGGAAAAACAATCTACCAGAAATGTACGTGGTTGCGTTTGGTCTGCACTCACTAGTAGTGTACACCAATTACTGTATATGAGTCACAAATGCAAGTCCAGAATCCTCACCGCTGACCACCAATGTTAGAACTGGGGGTCTCTAGTTGGCAGAGGTAGGTACCTTTGTCCAAATAGGGACCCTTGCTTCTAGTCATGGTAAGGGGGATACACTACTAAAATAACCCCTGCTCACCCCCTTGGTAGCTTGGCACGAGCAGGCAGGCTTATCTCAGAGGCAGTGTGTAAAGCATTTGTGAACACATACAGTAACCCAGTGACAACACTACAGATGGACACCACACAGGTTGTAGTATAAAAAGAAGTATTTTTATATAGACTTAACACAAGGCCCAAAACGACAAAAATCCACAATACAATACGAAAAATATGACTGTCAATGGTAGAAAATAGCTCAGTTCAATAAAGGTGATAAATGCGACACTTTACTCTCAATGTACCTTTGGATGCGTAACGCAAAACAAACAAAAGGGTCGCAGGGAAGGTGATGCTTCGATTCCTTACACGCAGAAAGGAGGATGCGTCGGTTTCTTACTGCGGCCCGGTTCCGATGCGATGATGATCCGGTGCGATGCGAGAAAATGGCGTCTTGCTTACGGTGCGACAACGTAGACGAGATGCTACGGATTTACCCGAGGATTAGACGTGAGACCTTCTTGACACTAACTTGAAAATTGGATGACTTACAAAACTGCTGTTGCTATTTTTGGAATTTATATAAATTGAAGTTTTTTAAATTATGCCCGCTGTAATAACATGATTAGCCTTGAGAAAGCCCTAGGCAATATCTGCCACATAGGGTGAAACACGTGTCGGCTGTTTTTCTGAACAACATATGTAATAACAGAAAATGCTAATGAGTGCAATGGACCAAATCAATTCATGAATAAAAAGAAAAATTTGCACTCATTTTAACGTGTACTGTGCTGCATCTGAATCAGGATTTGACCTTTGATTGTGACAACTAAAAAGAGGAACATATGCTCATAACACTTCTCCTACGTAGACGAGATGCGTGCACGCCCGACGGCCGTGCGGCGACTCGGCGATCTTCTGAGCCACGACAGGCCATGCGACACGCTTCTCCGGTGATGCGCCGACGTCCTCGGTGGCGGCAACATGCTTCTCCGGCGATGACGGCAGCGGCGGCACGCTTACTCTGCGATGCGACGACAACTGCTGCGGCGGCAACACGCTTCCTCTTCGTTGCGTCGCGCTTCCAGCTCCCAGCGACACGCAGTCTCTCAGAAGGCCAAACAGCAGTAGGCACTTCAATTCCCAGCAAGGGAATTCAGGAGGGGAGCTGGGGGTGAAGTCTTGTATCCCTGAGACTTCAGGCAGCAGGCAAGCTCAATGTTCAAGCCCTTGGAGATCTTCTTCAAGATGATGAAAGCACACTCAGTCCTTTTCTCCTTTCTTTGGCAATAAAGTAACCACTGCAGGCTAACCCCAACAACACGCAGCATAGGGGTAGTCTCCTCCTTCAGCTTCCTGGTTCTTCTCCTCAGCAAAGGTTCGTCTTGATTCCCAGAAGTGATCTAAAGTCTTGGGGTCTGGGCCCCAATATTTATACTAGCAAATCCTTTGTCCTCTGAAGACAGTGGGTCCTGTACCTAGTCCAAACCAGTTCTGGGTGCATTCTGCCAGTGCACAACTTCTTCCTTTGTCAGTGTGGGCCAGGGTCATCAGACACACCACAGGAGGTGGAGCCAGCATTGTGGAAGGCAGGCACAGCCCTATTCAGGCCCAGGTGCTACTCCTCCCACCACTCCTCATGCAGATAGGTCTATTCAGCCTAGTGCTGACTCACCCTGTCTCCTGGAGTCCCCCAGCCCCTGTCACTCACAAACCCAGACATACAATACACAAGCTAGCAGAGGCAGGCTGGATGGTTAGGCAAGAAAATACCTACTTTCTAAAAGTGGTATTTTCAAACTCAGGATGTTAAAACTAACTTCACTAAAAGATGTATTTTATCATTCTCAGTTCAGGCATACTAAATTCGTTTTTCTACCATGTTCCCTGTGTCAGTTAGGATTATAAGATGTTATAATCAAGCTGCCCATTCTGGCCTATGGGGACAGGTAGCCTTGCAATACTGAAAAACGAAATTGGCTGTAATTCACTATCAGGACATGCCACACACACCAGGGCATGTCCTACCTCTTACATACAATGCACCCTGCCCGCAGGCCTACCTTAGGGGTGACTAACATGCAGAAAAGGGAAGGTTTGGGGACTGGTAAGTGGGTGCACTTACCAAGTCGACATGGCAGTACCAGACTGCACACAGGCTCTGCAATGGC
Organism: Calotriton arnoldi; assembly: GCA_963921515.1. NCBI lineage: Eukaryota > Metazoa > Chordata > Amphibia > Caudata > Salamandridae > Calotriton > Calotriton arnoldi. Next base: position 653,959 of record CAWUFW010000311.1, read on the forward strand.
AGGCCTGAGACACGCTTTCCAAGCTGCCCCGGTGGGTGGCACAACCAGTGCTGCAAGCCCACCAGCAGCATTTGATTTACAGGCCCTGGGCACACGCGGTGCACTATACTAGGGTCTGACAGCAAGTCAAATAAGCCAATCATGGAGTCACTAATCCATACATCATTTCATCATAGGGAGCACTTGCACTTTGGCACTGATTAGCAGTGGCAAAGTGCCCAAAGCATCTAAACCAGCAAAAACATGTCAACAACAGAGGAGGCATAGCGAAAAAATGGAAGGGAGACCCACGCCAATGGTACAAGGTCTAACACTTTGGAATTTAAGTGAATGGAGATTAGACTGGAGAGTTTTTCATGAGACAAATTATGTGAGGTCCAGCTCAGACTGACTTGTTTGCGTCCCACCTAACAGCTCAGGTGAACAATTTCAGTCAGGGAGGACAAAGCAGAGCTAATCTTTGTGACTTTGAGGTTGTCAGTACAGTGTTGGTTTCCTAACAGTTTTGGAGATGTGTGCAGAAGTACACTTTGCTATATCAATGTTCCCAGAGTTGTTAGTGGATGTGAATGATGGAGGTCTATACTAAAGGGTTCTTTCAGGCCACCTTCAGCTCATGGCGTATAGCGTTTCGAGAGATCAGAGAAAGCATGTGGTATTTTAGATGTCTTTCCAGGGCTCCTCAGATAATCATTGGACAATGGGACTAGGAAAGCATACAGAATTGCTTGGAGATCATGGATGGGTTGATGCATGAAATGGAGTTTGGATCACTTGTAGGCTTCTCCAGGTGAAATTGTGATTGTTTTTTGCCCAACCTTTTGAGAAAGTCTTAAAGAACAATTAACATTTGTGTAACAGCTGAAACATGATAATGTGCCTGTTGGTAAAAGGTTTAAAAAAATATCACCCTGAAAAGATTTCCCAAGAGCAAATGTTTAGTCTTGTGGGTTGTACAAATGGTCTTGTGATTATTTTCGTAGATGCCAGGCAATATTTTTCAGACTAGGAAACAAGATTCTGTAGAACTTAAGAAAGTTTCATTTGAGGTAACTTGCAGAACAAAAACCTTTACAAAAGTGATTTGTCTCCTAGTTTCAAAGATCATCCAGAACTGTGTGTTGTTAGACATTTTAAAGAGTAAGAAAGGATCACAAGAAGTTTGCCTACATGAAGCAGATCAGTTGCTAATTTTATTTTAGCCCGAACTATATCCAGCTGGATGAGATGGACCAAGCAGGGATTGAGGTCTCCTGTTTCAGGACACATTCTGTGAGGAGTCCATCGACATCCAAAGCTTCTGCTGTGCGTGTGAGAGTGGAGGATATACTGAAGTCAGCCGTCTGATCAAGTACCTCCAGGTTAGCAATGTTCTATTTTAAGCCAGTGGAGAAAGAATCAAAGTAAGCGTTGCAAGGGCTTGGAACTTATATCAGGTTTGTCTCTAGTTTTAACATAAAAAGTAGATTTCCAAGTTAAGATAGGAAAATCTGAATTTTATTAAAAACAAAGAGGCACAGATTATCCTGGCCAATTTAAGGTCCATCAAATAAAAATTGGCCTTTAAGAGAGATTATATTTTTCCTTATGATAAATATACATCAAACATTTGCTAGGTTCTCAGTTTTGAGAGAACTGAAGTATTCTTGATTTATTGGGGCTATGTGACAAGTATATATTGAAACATACATTTGAATTGCTTATCTGATATTGGGATTTAATCCCTTTCAATCTTCATATCAATGTGAGTTAGTCAATATACTGGGAAAGTGTGTAGAACATTTCTAAAGCATTTAGACATTCACTGTGGAAGGAGTTCATTTGGAAGCTCTGTTCAGCTGTTTTAAGACATCCTAGTGTTAACTTATCATTAAACTGTGTAAACTGGAATTGGAAGGATAAAGCCCCCCATCCCCACACTCCCCCCTCAAAAAAACTGGTTAGCTGGATAATACCAGACAATACTCTGCCTTGAACTAGTAGACATCCTAGTCTACACACTGCTGCAAACCCTATAAATTGTAAAAGGTGTTGACTGCTTCCAAGAAGCTTGAGCAGCTTTTTTAGTGAACTGATCGTGAAGTCCTGCATTTTTCAAAGGATCCTTTCCAGTGACACGGGAGATGTTCCAGGCCTCGTCTTGTTGCTTAGTGGACTAACGCTTTCACTGTAGGGGCCTATGTTTGACCTCATGGTCACAGGTTCAAATTCCGGCGGGTCCACTCATACTTTCATCCTTCTGAGGTCAATAAAATGAGCACCACGGAGCTGGGTAACAATAAACATCTGTTATTTAGCGCCAAGATAACATTCGTGGTAAACGTGTGCTTTAAATATACACAAGTATGTTTTATGTTACTGAGAGAGCCAACATCATGCATGGTGTAGGGAGATCAATGCAACTGTTTATTAATTGCTGGGTGCATGTGAAGACTTATGATGCGCAAGAAAATGAAACCACACTTGCAACTATCATTCAAACCGAGCTACTGCCCCGGAGTTCAATACCACAGCAAGGAACAGGATGGAAATACTGGTTTTAACCTCTAAACCCCATTACTGCTCGTGACTTGAATATCACCAAATTCAACACAATTGTTGAGCTCAATTATTAACAAAGGATAGATATGCTGCCCTATTTCCAGTAGTTTTGTTTAGTATTTTCCAAACCTTCTGAAATCAGTGCTTAGCAGTGTTAATTCAGCTACTGAACAATGGTGAATAAAAAAAAAAAAAGATGCATACATTCTAACTCCGCATTAACACAAATGTATGTTGACTTGAGAGCAGCAAGACTGGACATCTCGCACAGATATTTCAAACCACTCGTGATTCCATGATAATTCGAAATAATTCTGAAATTAAGTTTTGTGCATGTGTGTGCTTTCACTGTTTCTTCCACCAGTTATTAGTGGAGTGCAGAATAAGGAATGTTCTCCTTCTTCCAATTCAGTAGCAAGATGCAGCTGTGCAACAGGAATGTTCCTTCAACTCTGGCTACACTAATCAGCTGCTCTAAGATATGAAGGGAGTGCTGGGTACATTATCTCCTCCTCCTCTCCATGTGGTTTTCTTTATCTATCCCTGGTCCCCACATTTCACGCTCATTTCACCAGCACTGCCCCCTCATATGCTCTGGGCTATTTCCCTCAAATCACTTTCCTGAGAAACCTGGTGAAGGCAGGGGATGTCTCAAAAGAATCATCTGTATTGGCTAGCAAGAGGTTTCCGGGTTACGCCTGCCAGCGCCATTTGTCAGATTTGGGAGACAGAAAGCTGCATCTGCTGCCAAGCTCCAACAGCGGGAGCACTAATACAATCCAAGTGACCTTGGTACACAAAGAAATTTCCTTAATCCTCACATTTCTTAATCCTGGGAAATTCACTTGTGGCAAGTGTGCTTATGATGGATAGGCTATGAGAGCAACCTCTAGAAGGATCTGTGGAATGCATTTTATGCTTAACACATGATAATCTCAATAATTTTTCTATAGCCCCTACACCTAACCATCTGCTCCTTCGATAGTGGTGATTCTCGACACACCTTGATAGATCCCGATAGAGAAAAGAACTAAGGGCCTGATTACAATGCCGGTCGGACCGCCTGTCCGACTGCTGCGGTCCGATTCCAACCGCCAAGGCCGGGAAAGCTCCACCTGCCGTATTACGATATAACCGCTGCTACAACAAAGGTCTCATTATTTCCGGTGCCCCGCTCCCCTGACATGTCACTGCAAGTAGGTACAAATGCACAGGAAACAGGTGCAGTTGTACACACATGCATGACATGTGAGGACATGCCTTAAGAACCATGTATCCCATTGCTGGAGTGTGACGATATGTGCACAGTCCTGTCAATGGGGATGCATGTAACATGAGGACTTACCTGGATTCTGCCACCCACAGGACCGTCCACTACGAGGGGCAACTGCTGAGGTTAGTTGGGACCTGGAAGAAGGGATCCACGCCGGGGTCCGCCAGGAAGAAGGGGAATCGGTTGAGTATTCACCCCTTTTCCTTCGTTTCCAATGACTCGAAGCAGGCGGTCGGGCCGCCGCAGTCGGGCTGTCAGAAACCCACATCGTAATCCGGACAGAGGTCAGATCTCCCTGTACTGCCCTATGGCTGCTGTTTCTCTCTCACCGCCAACTCGGCAGTTGGAGGAAGGCTGTTGGAGTTGGGGGTCTGTCAGTGGTCAGTCGGAGTATAGGCTGGATGCATCGTAATCCAGAGGTCGGACCAATCGCTTCCGACAAGACCAGGATGCGGTCCAACCGGCATCGTAATCAAGCCCTAAAATCCTTCAAGGCAGCGAAGCGCACAGCAAAGTAGCTGCAACACTTCCGTCCCTTAACCAGGCTTGAAAAATCTGAAAAATGATACCAGACGTGCAAGTGTACTGGCTTGAATAATCTACTCACCCTAACTGTAATGCTTGTGACCCACAAACTCATCTCAAATTTTGTGATCCTAGGCAAATATTTTCTTTCACCGAGTTGCCTTTTTCTTCATTATCACATATGAAAGCACCTTCAAACATGTCAATTCAGCATGCCTGCTGTACAAAAAACTCTTTTGTTTGATTTAATAGATTAAAATTTTGCTTCATTTATAATACAAATCTAGCCCACCTATACAGTACACATGACCCCTGACTTGCCTCTTAGTTCACTAATCGCTTTGTCAAAAGGGCAGGGGTAGGAATGTTTCATATTTAAAAACCCTCACTTTTAATAAATAGATTACTAAAGCATGATGTGGTAACTCACCGTCATTTACAGAAAGACTTTTTCTATTCAAATGTCCACAAACTGACCCTCTGATATAGCCTATAAACAATAACATATGGAAAACGGGTTTCAGCAAATATTATCATTTGCATATCACCAAGTTAAGCATTCGGTTTTGTTTTGATCCTATTAAAATCTTTTTTTCATCACACTTCAAATGTACAAAAAAGTGCTTCTCCAACAACTGAAATATATATTAAAATATTTGTACAGTTCATTTACAAGCTATTTACTTTTTTATGCCTAGCACAATTGTCACGCAGCTCACTTTTCGAAATCCTCATCTTCGGCCATGTGGTTGATCGACACCCCTGTGTGAATTAGGGCGAAGACAATATGGTTTGCACCTCCACCTGGCACATGGGGGCAGGCTGACAACTCGCTCGGAGGGTGTCCAGTGTCCTATGTGGACAGCGGCTGCATCGTCCTCCTCCATGTCGTCAGACCAGTGTCCTGGGGCTGCTCCACTGTGCGGACGGCTTTTCGTGGCGGTGTAGGCCGTTGCCCTTGTGAGGATCGGCAGACTTTGGCGAAGTAGTTTGGCTTGCCACATTCGGTGCACGTCTTTCCATTCGCTGGGCAGGCGCCTGTGTGAGGTTAAGGGCCACCACACCATTCACACGGGCGGGACAGCGATCCTGGTTTGGCAAGGCTCGGTGGGTGCTTGTGTGGTGGGCTCACGTTTGTCCATGTGCGTTTTCCTTTTATTGGTGTTGATGGGCTCCTCTTTGATAGAGACTGAAGAGGCTGGGTCCATATGGGCTGCTCGGGCTTTAGAGTGTTCCTTTGAAGTTGCTAAAGCTGGGAATGCTCTGCTCCTCTTCACCTTGCCTTTTTAATGCTTTACTCATATCACCTCTTCTTGCCCCAGTGGTGCATTGAATAATATTTCCCGAGAGGGGTTTCCTCATGCTTTTCTCGCCTCCTTAAGTTGCAGTCGCTCTTAAACCTCCCGAATGAGTTTTCGTTTTCAGTTGGAAACTGATGTCTCCAAAGTAGAACAACTTTAAGGGCCTGCGTCTGTTGTGCAGGGAAAAGATCCACCTTAACAATGCAATCTGGAGAGCCTGGTACATCCAGTGTAAGTGACCTACACCGTGATCCTGCGCTGCAGCATTCCTGCCGTTCTGGAGATGAAGCCTGTGCTTGTGCACCTTGTGGTTCTGGAAGTGAAGTGCAGTCCCAGTGCACCTCATCTCTGACCTTCAGCAACGAGACGCTTCTCAGTTCTGACCTTCATCATTGTTAACACAGCATTGGGACCAAATAGAGGCCTCCACGAGGTTTCCTCAGTCACAACAGACTAGCGGTATCACTGCGAGAGTACACATCTCAGAGTATTGAGGCAGTGAGAGAACTTGATCTTAACGTGCTGCACTGCTGCTATTCCAGAATATAAACAAGGCTGCTGCTCCAACAAGGAGCCCTGATTCACACATCAGCCGTGCAATCAGTCCCTGACCTGCGTACCTCCTCTTCATTCATACCTATCACACAGCTCTTCCAGGATATAAACAAGGCTGCTGCTCCAACAAGGCACCCTGATTAACACACCAGCCAGTGCAATCCGTCGCTGACCTGCAACCCCCCTGCATTCAGACCGGGCGCAAAGCTCTTCCGGTGCATCCCAGACCAATTTTGGTATTTCATCACGGCTATCAGTATGCAGGTCTGCTCACACACATCTCAGCCTCAACCCTCAGCACTGCCTTCTCTATTCCATGACTCGGGCCTGATGCACAGCTCTGCAGCTGGGCCTCAATCCAGTGTTTATCTACTGTACTGCCTTTTCCAGCAGCACACTACAGCCCCGTACTGTACCTTCCTTCCTGGTTCAGCCATGTTAACAATAGGCATCTGTGGCAATGCACACCAACCATGCTCTGCACCGTTCCAGTCTGCTATGCTTCTGGAGCAGTGTACACAACTCCCTCCTTGTACCTCAATCCCCGACTACAGCTTTAGCCGTTTCACTACTGAGGCCCCACACAACTATGTCAGCTCCCCTCAAACACAGCCTGCTCCACCATAGTTTTGGTATTTGGAGCTGACGCACATCTTCAGCAGTGCAAGGGGCACCTGTTGTGTATGTTGGGACCAGGCGTGCTGCATATTCAGATGTCTGTGTCCATACTTTGTATACCATGCCAGGGCAAACACTGCTGTGTAATTCTTCAGATATTGAGAAGAGGAAGAATCCTGATTTATTGCTCTGCTCCAGGGATCAGATGCTGATGATCATCGCAAGCCAGAGGTACATCTTATTTTTGTTATTTGTACAGCACACAGTCGGCCAGTAGTATGGCATTTCAGCATATTTTTGAGAGTCCGGGGTGACTTTTTCCAGTGGTTCTAATTTTACCTTCTCAGATCGGAGCCTGGTGTGATTTGTGGAGATGTGCAGTCAGTGTTCACAAGATTGTGTGTTTTTGCTGATTCAGTTTCATTCAAGAGTTGGCTGTAGGCAGTCACTGTGGGGACCATCTCTTCAGATAGGCTAGTATTTGAAGATGGTATTCATGAGCTCATTGTTCTATTGCGCTCTACAGCCTCCTTTTGGTACATGCTGCTGCCATGGCCTATTTGTCACTTATTGAAATCAGTGATGTCGGTATTCAGGTCATTGGGCTTAACAGTCAGAAGATGCCAATAACAATACATTTGAGCGCACCTTCCTGGCTCACTGGCATGTGCTGTATAAAGGCCGAGTTGCAGACACCAATGTAATAATGACAGCAGGAACTTCCTTTGTTTAGGTTTAGCCTGCACAATGCTTGCGCTGTGCTTGTAAATCTATTGTTTTTAATAAATCTTAAAGGGGCTTTTCTTATCAGTTCCAAAGGCCAAAGTACTAATCCCAACCCCCTTTAGTGGGTGGAACTTTTTTCTTACATTAAGGCTGCACAGCATGTACTGTTAACAGATACTCATCTTCCCCTGGCTGCACGCATTTACAATACTTGTCTTCTACTAAAGCTGTTCACACTGTTTAAACCCCATTCACTGTCCATGACTTCGGGGACTGTTAAACTATAAGATAAGATCTCTTCCCAGGGAAAAGGCAGACAGCTTCTAACAGTATGTGGGAATGTTTGCTTTTTTTTATTACTTAATTGTGTAAAGCAGATGCTTTATCCTTAGAACATTTGTGGAATTTCCTATTCATGCATCAGTACCTTTCTTTGCACTTTGTAGGCATTATCGGATTGATTTTACTACTATACAGGCATTCACAATTGCAGTTAAAAGGTGCTTGATTTAAATGGTGCAGCAGGTGCAGTGGCACGGAGGTCAAAAGTTGTCATAACTCGACTAGACACCAAATATTGCTATATTTTACTACTAAACAGGCAGAAATAAGTGCAGTTATCTAGCAGACACTAGGACTATGATTTCTATAGAGCAGCAAGTGCAGTGGCACTGGGACCACGGGTTCTAGGCCCCCCACAAAACACCTAATATTGCTATATTTTAATACTAAACAGGCCGTCACATGTGCAATTATCTTGCAGGCAACAGGGTTATTATTTGAATGGTGCAGCAAGTGCAGTGGCACCGGACCCAAAAGTTGTTAGAACGCCTCTAAACAACTAATATTGCTATATTTTACTACTAAACCGGCAGTCACAATTGCAGTTACCTTGCAGTTAAAAGGGGCCTGATTTGAATGGTGCAGCAAGTGCAGTGGCACTGGGGCCAAAAGCTCTAGGGATCCCACTAAACGCAGAATATGGCTACATTTTACTACTAAACCGGCAATCACACGTGCAGTTACCTCGCAGGTAACTAGGGTCAGGATTTCAATGGTGCTGCAGATGCAGTGGCACCGGGGCCAAAACTTGTCAAAACTCCTCTAAACACCAAATATTGCTATATTTAACTATTAAGCAGGCAGTCACAAGTGCAGTTCCCTCGCAGGCACCAGGGTCATGATTTCAATGGTGCAGAAGGTGCAGTGACACCAGGGCCCACAGCTCTAGGAAGCCCTCTAAACACTGAAAATTGCAATTGTTTACTACTAAACAGGCAGTCACAAGTGCAGTTACCTTACAGGCAACAGGGTCATTATTTGAATGGTGCAGCAGGTGCAGTGACAGCAAGCTCAAAAGTTATCAGAACTCCTCTAAACACATAACATTGCTATAACATCAGTTAATTCTATTATATCCCTCTTTCATTTAATTTTTCAAAATACTGCTATTACTTAACCACTCTATACAACTAGTAACAGCACAATATGTTGCCTTTTTTGTACATAAACAAGCCATAACACTTTAACAGACTTTCTGCATCTTATATTGCACAATTACTCAGCAAGCTACAACTTACAACAAAAAACAGCTTATTATTAATCATATAGGAACAACCTCATGCATTTACCAATGTTTGTTATCTCTTTGAATAATGTGCAGCATGAATGCGCATTCGATTGTTACTGGCCATTCCCATAAAGTTGAAGACATTAGGTGGCACTTGCAGAGGATTATGAGAAACAGGGAGCTTATTAGGTAGTTCTCATTAAGAATGATCAAGAAGAGTTCTTCACCAGGAAGTAATACCATACAGAAATATCAAAGATAGGAATCAGTTGCGAAGCTGCAGTTTGTAGATGTCGAAGAACAAAACAGAACAGAGGAGAAAGAAGAGCAGAAGATGTATTCAGTAGCCAGAATCGCTTTTTCAAAGAGGAATGCAATTCCAATCCTCAGCTTCACCATTTAGTAGTTTTGACATATTTCCAGTATGAGCCACATGGTAGATCTAACATACAATTTGAGAATGGAAGGAATGCAAATATAAGTGCATTTACAGATTTTAGATTACATCGTACGTTCAACTCAAGCAATTGTATATGGTTTGCTGCTGGTGGGTCCTCAACTGACTTTTCCAATCTTTTTTCAATGCAAAGACAAATCTGTGATTAAATTCTCAAATGATACTTACAACTAGTGGGACTAAGGCGTCGCAAAGGTCTTGCTGGCTGTAGGGGTTTGCGAATCATTTTCTTGTTTTCCATTAGTTTATTCATGACTGATATTCCACAGTTGGAAATAAAAAATAAGTAAGTAAAGATTGTTTCTACTATACAAATTTGATCAAACATGCTCACAGTCCAAGAGAAAAGCCAAAATAGTCTACAAATGCAAAACACCTTGACAGCGCAGATGTATACCAAAAAAAGTTGTGAAAGGTAAAACATTTACAATAGTTACACTAATACATGAGACCAGAGCACACAACTTTTCAATCCATTTAGGTGGCACATAAAAAAGATCCTTGTCCCATTCTCTGTATGATATTAAACAGTGTCTGTTATAAATTGGCCTCCAAATTGACTCTAGTCTCAGTTCTCAGACAACTGCTTCATACACTGCATTAATTAATACGAAAGTTTGCAACCGCAAACAAACACAGAAGTTCCATAAGGGGCAGTTTTACAGTATATTAAAGCTTCTTTGTGGACTGCTATTGCCTGCTAGTTCAATTATCGGTAGCCTTTCTCTATGAAAACCCGAAAATGCCACCAAAATAAAAGAAAGCGTGAGATTGACCAGACTGACACTGGAAATGCTGCTCCTAACAGTTAGCAAATCCATCCAGTTCCTACGCTTCTTCGGCCTGGCAATAGGCAGAATGTCATGGCGGAACTTCAGGAACAAAGACCTGTTTTTACATTAATCAAGTCGCGTCTATATGAAATACAGTGCAGCTGCCCAAATTTTTTTTAGCAGCAGATATTGGCTGAGCAGCAGTTATTAAGTCTGGCTTCAGAGAGCTTGGCTGCCTGCCGTGCCTTTTGTTACAAATTACTTAAGATATACACACAGTGGGCTTGGCTCAGCCCCAGAGAAGAAATTTTCTATGACTGCATGATACTGGCTATTTGGTCGCCTCCTATCAGTGCTTTCATTCCTATGCAAGAAGAACAATTTTGCATCTAAAGGTAAGCTCAATCATCGCACGTTCATTTATTTTTTACACAATCATTTCTTTTTAAAGTCATACATGCTTTCCATACCCAACATTACCACCAGCACACACCACCACCACTACTACTGCCAAAAATAATCATCACCACAATTTCCACATTTACCATCACAATTACTTTTAGTACTACTATAACCATTATTTCTATTAACACTGCCATCACTGTGTGATAAAATAAGCCTCGGAAAACCCACGAGGCGTGGTTTAAAACTGAAACTACAGCCACACCAATTGGCTTTGCCAATTAGTTTTTTTCCCTACTCAACCAATATCTGCCACCTGACTGAGAGATTTATTTGGTACCTATCAGAATGCTTAATAATGGCATACTGCAATTTAATCAGCTACTTCAATTGTCCCCATCAATTCTGCAGGATCAATTTTTCTTACACTACCGTGGGCTTCGTTCACTTCCAGTACAGGCCTAACTAACCACATTAGGCAAAAAATAATCAATCAATCAGTTGCTATGTAGAGCGTGACATGTCACCCCGGGGGTTCTCCGAGCCTCGGTCGAAGAGCCATGTCTTGAGCTTCTTCCTGAAATCTTCAAAACGACGAGAAGGTTCGTAGGTGGAGGGGGAGGTTGTTCCAGGACTTGGCGGTGAGGTAGGAGGAGAAACTACTTCCGCAGCGGCTCCAACGGATGGGGGAAATGTGAGCGAGGGCAAGGGAGGTGGAGGGAGCTACCTGGTCAGTTGGTGGAACGTCAGGCGGTAGTTGATGTAGGCGGGTCCAGAGTTGTGGAGGGACTTGTAGGTGTCTCAGGAGTTTGAAGAGGCATCTTTCCTGGATGGGGAGCCAGTGGAGTGCTTTGAGGTGAGGGGTGGTGCTGGTTCTTCTGGGGAGGTTGAGGGCGAGTCTTTCTGCGGAGTTCTGGATGGCCTGGAGGCGGTTTAGTAGTTGTTTGGTGGTTCCGGTGTTGAGTGCGTTGCTGTAATCAAGGCAGCTGGAGACGAGGGCTTGGGTGAGCGTTTTCCTGGTGGAGATGGGGATCCATCGGAAGACCTTGCGGAGCATGCAGAAGGTGTGGAAGCAGGCAGAGGAGACGGCGTTGATCTGTTGCTTCATTGTCAGTTGGCTGTCCAGTACGATTCGGAGGTTGCGTGCGTGGTCAGAGGGGGTTGGTGTGGGGCCGAGTGTAGTGGGCCACCAGGTGTCATGCCAGGGAGAGGACTTGTTCCTGAAGAGGAGTACATCCATTTTCACAGAGTTGAGCTTTAGGCAGTTGGACTTCATCCAGGTGGCCATGTCAGACATGGTGTTTCAGAAGTTAGCTCTGGTGGTGTTGGTGTCTTCTGTGAGGGATAGGATGAGCTGTGTGTTGTCGGCGTAGGAGATGATGCTGAGTCCATGGAAGTGGCATCATGTAGGTGTTGAAGAGGGTGGGGCAAGGGAGGAGCCATGGCGGACGCCGCAGAGGATGTTTTTGGGTTCGGAGGAGAAAGGGGAAAGATGGATCCTCTGTGTTCGACCAGAGAGGAAGGAGGCGATCCAGTTGAAAGCGTTAGCTTGGATGGCAATGTGGTGGAGACCTGCGACGAGGGTGTGTCGAAGGCCACCGAAATGTTGAGAAGGATAAGGGCAGCTGTTTCATCTTGGTCGAGGAGGCATCTGATGTCATCCGTTGCTGCTATCAGGGCGGTCTCGGGTGCTGTGGGTGGACCGGAAGCCTGATTGAGAGGAGTCAAGCAGGTTGTTTTCTTTGAGGTACTCTGTGAGCTGGCGGTTGATGTTTTTTTTCCAGGACCTTGGTGGGGAAAAGGAGCAGCGGGATGGGGCGGTAGTTCTTGAGTTCGTTGGGGTTGGCGGAGGGTTTCTTCCAGAGGGGCTTGACCTCAGCGTGCTTCCATGCGTTGGGAACAGTGGCTGTAGTGATCAAAGTGTTGAGGATCACTGTGGGGATGCTGATTTCTTTCCTTCCTAGATTGCAGATGCAGTGTGGGCAGGGGTACGTGGGTGCACCAGAATGGATAGAGTTCATAATGGTGGTTGTGTCTTGAATCGAGAGCAGTTTCCAGCCTGCGGGCTGGAGGGTGTCGGTGGCGTCGGTTTGAGTGCAGAGGTGGTTGAGGTCGTTGAGTTGGGGTCGCAGTTGCTGCAAATGTCTGTGATCTTGGGTGGAAGTAGTCCGCTAGGGTGTCCCAGAGGGATTGGGAGGGGAGGATCGTGTTTTCGGTGGCAACAGGGTAGGAGTACTCCTGGCCAATGCTAAAGAGTTCCTTGGGGTGTTTGGTCTCGCCTCGATGTGGTTGGTGAGGGCGTCCTTCTTGGCCTCCCTGAGGCGGTGGTGGTAATTGTTGAGGGCGGATCTGAAGGTGCTGAGGTCGGCGGAGTTCTTGCTGGAGCGCCAGCGTCTCTCTAATTTCTTACAATGGCGTTTGAGGTTTAGTAGTTCGGGAGTGAACCAGCTGGCGTGCTTGGCGGGTCTGCTGCTGGTGGTGTTCTACAAGGGGGCGATGGTGTTGCTGGCGGTGAAGATCCAAGTGGAGAAGCTCTGGATGTTGAGTTTGAGGGTGTCGGAGGGGTCGGGTCTGGTCTCTTTGAGGGCAAAGATCCAGAGGGGTTCAGTGACTCTGCTCCAGGTCTGACGGGGGTGGGTGAGAGGTCTGGTCTGGGGTTCTGGCGGGCCTGCGAGGGAGAAATTGATGATGCTGTGGTCTGTCCAGGTCAGCTCGGCTGCGTGGAAGAACTTGACTCTGTCGCTGGTAGACAAGATTGGGTCCAGTGTGTGACCTACGATGTGCGTAGTGGTGGTGACCAGCTGTAAGAGGCTGCTGTTGATAATGTTCTCCAAGTTGTGAAATATGTCAAGGTCTTTTGTTTGTTCTGAGTAAAATGTAATAAACATATGATTAAAAAAAAAAAAGATAATGTTCTCCAAGAGGGTGGCAGAGTTGGCGTTATTGGGGTCTTCGAGGTGGAAGTTCAGGTCTCCCAGGAAGATGCTCTGCAGAGCATCTTTACCATAAATCAATGATAACTTCACCCTTATGCTTCCTTAACATGTGTCATACAAACATGATCTCTTCATGCTGGTTCTGTGGTCTTTTACGGTAAGAGTCCGTGGAATTCTATCTTTCACAAACATTTGGAATGCAAACTAAGACCTTCTCAGTTTATTTCCATTTCATGAAAAGACTCTGTTCGTTTCAAGCAAACAAAATATCAGTTTAAGCAATAATACTGAACTTTTAAAGGTGTATTTGCACTGTGTTATCACTCCACCCTAAAATGTAAAAAAAAATCCCAATGAAACCTGCAGTAGCTTATTTTCCTGCTGACAGGAAATAAGGACAGGAGAACAGCCATTTCCAGGGACAATCTTTTACTACTTTAACAATAAGTCACCCGGACCCACCAGGTGTCAAGGATATTGTTTATTTTGTAAGACGTGTTAAGATTTGAAGAGAATGGTTTGTTGAGCAATAAGTGGTAAGCATCGATCCTTTCTTTAACAAAATGGATTAATTACCACTGAAGGGTAGATTTCACAAATTGTTTAAGCAAGCACTGACAAACCCAATAATTTGGATTTTTGTACAAGGGGAAAGGTTTTCTCAACCTGTATTAATACTCAGAGAGAAGACAGAACATTGTTAGGAGAGGTGAAAGCTTGTTGCACACACGACAGGTACAGCGTGGCAGCAGTTCAAGCTTGTCTTACAAAGGGACATTATTTTAACATTTAGGTCCTTACAGGAGAATAACTTCTGGTGTACACTCTTTATAATTTTGGGGGATTTGACTAAAAGGATAACTGTGAGACAGGTTAGAGTCTTGAAGTTAGCTGGACTAATGTGACTAGGCTCCCACCCTCGGCTTGTCGTGTGCAGCAATGCAAACCTTAAGATACAAATTCACAATGTTTGAGCATAGCAAGCCCGTTGAATAATAAAACAGTTAAATAAATACAGAATTTAAAAGTTCCAAATTAGGCTCAGATACAAGAAGAAACCAGCATTGGCATAGCCAATAGGTCTCGCCTTTGGGACCTTTTAAGTCTTCAGCCATGCAGCACATGCATACACAGGAGGAAGAACACTGAAAAAACCATGCAAATATGCTAAAAAAATAATAATAAAAAAAACCATAAATAGATATCTCTACTCTCAAAGACCAACAGACTTGCAGTCGGCTTTGGACCTGGGGAACCTAGTTGAATGTGCGGAGTGCTCTTCACATGGGAAGATGCCTGGAATGTGGAGACATGCTGATGTGTGGATTGAGAGGAAAGTATGGCTTGTGCAGGGATCGTTGCGCCGGCGATGCAGCCTGTTGTTTTTTGGTGTATTGAAAGGAGCTGAGTTAAGGGGGGGCATGATGCTTTGTGAAGGGGATGAGGCGTGAAGTACGGGGCAGCCGACCGTTGGGCGGGGGAGCAGTGGTCGGGGTTCAGCGTGTTCTCCCTGTGCTAGCTGGGGTCGGGGAAAAATGGCAGACACCTGCGGGTGATCTAGCAATGGAGTCTGATTGATTTTTGCAGTGCTGGTGGGCTTTTTTCGTGTGTTTGTTGGATGTGGCTGACGGCTTGAGAACTGTGGAGCTGTGTTGAATTTGTGGCATGCTGCCTACGTGCCGAGCCATTGCAAAAAAGGAGGAAATGCCATATTTAGAATGTTGAGTGGCTTTTTCGTTGTGCAGAGCCAGTGGGGCTGGTGCTGGGTAGTTCAGTTGCTCAGGACTTTGAAGTCTTTGGTGTATCTGCGTTTCTGGTTTGATTCTTCTGATTGCTTTTGGTGGGGGATGTCACATACCGTCTCGAAATGCCGGCCTTGAACCTGGGGAGCCCATTTCAAGTTTTGGCGTGCTTTCAACTTGCCACGCCAGGCCGGTCCTGTTGCAGTTTGGGAGTGTGACTTTGAAACTGCATCTCTTTTGGGACCCCATCGCTGGGCAAGCATCTCATTCCTGCTGCCGAATGGGCCCACGGAGTGCAGGGGGAGGAGAGATGAGGGGGCGGGGGGGAGAGGGGTGTGGAGGCCTCGGAGCACGAATGTGCGAGGGAGGAGGAGCACAGGGAGATGGGAGGAGACATGCGGAGGGTGGGAGCCTGAGCTTTACCGTGGTTGTTGTTTGAAGCGTTTGAAAACCACAGAATGCATTGTATATTATTTCTGTTCTGGCACTGCCCTGCAGTGACAGAGTGGTGTTGGGGAACACTCACCAAATTGAGAGGAGGGGCATGCATGTTTCTGAGGGCCGGAGCTGCAGAGGAGCTTGTGCTTGCCTGTCCACAGTTCTGCTGGAGGGTGTTTTCCTGCAGGCTCTCCTGTCTACACCTTTCTGTCCCCAGCTTTACTCCTGCTTGTTCAGGCGGTGCAGTTGCTCCTCAGTGACTGCTGAGATCCCGCCTACCCGTTTTGTGTCTGTCGCACCTTTGTTCCCATCTCTGCGAGAATTATGCACCCCTTCAGCAGGCGGGCGGTAGTACAATAATAAACATATATGTATGCATGCAGAGGTATTTGTAGCCCAAGGTTATAGAGCAAACACAGAGCGCTGAATCAAATAATGCTTTATTGGCATGATAATCTACAAGTAATGCGAAAGCAAGGGTATTTGCAATATGTATTTGTGTGTGTTTGTATATATATATATACATATATACATACATACATACATACATACATATATATATATATATATATATATATATATATATACACGCACACACACACATATATAATGTACATATGATATAGTGAAAGAAAACCATGTAGGATCTATATGCGGTGTCTTTGTGAGGGGGCGATGGTCGTCTACATCTCGAGTATACGGATAGTGCAACTGCTGTGTCTGTCCCCTCTTCTAAGCAACAGGTACAGTTCAGACACGCAGAGGTCTTTGAAAGGCTGAGAGTGCGGGGACAGAGTCAGACACATGGCAGGTGCCCTTGACACGAATCTCTGCCTGACCTTCTATTCAAAGGTCCCGTCCTGGTACATCTCCAGAAACTACCCATAAGCAGTATTGCAGGGAGTAGGCCATGTCCCATTTTAGACTCCACCACCCCTATCAGGATTATGAAGGCAGAGCTGGCTGCTGCTTTTTAGCCATGCTGGAGCGAAGGAGGGGGTCAGGCGCTGTGTTATCCTCCTAGTGGTACAGTCAGAGTTGGGGCCTTACGCTTTTTCACTCCCCACCTGCCCTTAAGCAAAGGAAGGGCTGTTTCCATATCACCCTAAGAAAAGGTGGCGGTCATCCATCCTTCTGCCCTTCCCACCCCCTCCGTTTTGCACAAGGGGCAGAAAGGTTGGTGCTGTTGCTGCACCGGTAAACACAGTTCTCCAGAGACCGGGGGCCAGCCGAGAGGACCTGTTACCGCCCCTAATGGGGGGACAGGCAGCGCGTGCAGGAGACAGACTTCTGAATCAGCAATTTGTGGTGGACGCGTGCCAGCATCTCCCGGCTTTGTTTGCTCTGGCGCCTGCAGCGATCCAACCAGCCTCGCAACCTGCGCCTCTGCATTAACCCCGTTAAAGAAATATTCTACTTTACCCAAAGATGAATGTATTTTATAGGCGGGTCGTTCCGTCTGCTCACTACACCACAGCCTCTTGTAACCTCACGCCATGAAAGTCCTGAATGGCCTTAAAGATAGCTTGTTGTTGACAACTTTGGAAACAACCTAGGAGACTGCAAGTCAAAATAGGTGGCTAAGACAAACATCTTTGTACTTTTGCCAGCAGATAACACAACTAATATGCCAAAGTGCATATTATTTCTTTCCAAGCTTCAACCGCGGTTGGGTAGTAGGGGGGTGGGGGGAAAGTATGCCTAATCTGTTCTTAAAGGGATACAGCCTTACGTGTTTCCTTTTCCCCCTTTCACAGTACCTCAAACATTTCCTGATTCGCGAGATTTGCCTTCTGGCACAGAAAATTCAAGTTGGGCATCATGTAATCTCGAAGAAGAACTAAAGCTTCTCTTGAAATGTTGCATCTTTGCTGGCACTGGTAAATCCCGCACCTGGTACCAACTACCCCTCCAATTAACTACAAAGGCATTTTTCGCCATTCTGGTAAACAGTCAGGGTCCTACTCTGGCAGGTGGACAGACAACCAAAACAAAGTAGAGATGTGTAGGCCAAGGCAATGGGTATGACTCCTTTTACTAATCATCAGCATTTTCAGGCAGTGCCGGTAAGTCTCCTCTCTCTAAGTCTCGCCAACCCACCTGCCTTGTCAAGCAAGCCTTTTAAGCTTGAGGGCCACAGATGGTATCTGAACAAGTTAATTAGCCTCTCCGCAGCTCAAAAGAATAATTAGACTTAACTAAAGAATAACACGTTACATGTCTCATAACTCTAGAATGAATGTAACTATTTAAAATCAATTTTCAGATTGGGGTGTGTGGACACTAAATAGGTAAAGTTTTAAAATATAATTAATAGGAGCCAGTTAGAAACTGGGTTTCTGGTTGGCAGATTTATGCACTCTGTCCAAGCAGGAACCCCAATTCTAGTCAGTGTAAGTCACAACACACCCTAAATTATCCTGTGCTCAGACTCTGGTAGCTTGGCACAGAGCAGTCAGGCTTAACTTAAGAGGCAATGTGTAAAAAATGTGTGCAACACTTTAAACAGTAACAGTGAAAACACCACAAAAGGGCTCCACACCAGGTTAGAAAAATATATTATGATTTTTTAAATAAAACGAGACCAAACAACAAAATCCAACAAGTAGAAGTCGAGATGAATTTTTAAAGAATACATGTAAAATAGCACTTAGAAGCAATAAGGGCTTAAATGGGATATCTGGTTGCGCCGGACAGGGTCAAAGGTTCAGACAGAACACGATTGAGTGTGGGCCAGATACAGGGAGCCACTTAGGCCCGCTGAACAACAGTACATCCATCTGGGCTTGCGTCGTCGTTGAAGATGATGACGAAGGGATGCATCAGTGTCGAGCCACGCAGTGGGCGAGATGCATCAAAATTCTACACGCAATGGCGGCGATGCGATGATTCCAAAGGCAATGCACGGCTACTGCTCCTGTAGCAGGTGATGCATCAATTCCGGAGGCAATGAGCTGGTTCCGAGTGCGATGCACCGACTCCGTTCCACGCTTCGATGGGAATGTAACGGTTCCAACCCACCCCAAGGCAAAGATTAACCAGTTTCGCTGAGGATGTGTGGGTTTTGGTTGTAGCAGCACTTTAAACCCACTTGCAAGGGCCGAGGACTGGGTTGGCACCACTTGGCAGTGCAAGACTTGCAGCAAGCGAAGCCAAGGTTCTGTAGCAGGATGGGTTGAAGTCTTTGATGTCCCTGAGACTTAGAACAGAAGGCAAGCCAGCAAGCCCTTGGGGTCACACTGGGTTCAAGTGATGCAGCTCCAGTCCTTCTAACCCAGGCAGGAGAACAGCAGGCAGCAAGACAGCTCAGCAAGGCAAGAGTCCAGCAAAGCAGCAGTCCAGCAGAGTGGCAGTCCTTTCAGCAGCACAGCAGTTCTTCCTGGCAGAGTCTTCACAGGTCCAGAAGTGTTCTGAAGTCATCGTGTCAGAGGTCCAGTACTTATACCCAGTTGTGCCTTTGAAGTGAGGGAGACTTTAAAGAAACCGTTAAAGTGCGTAGAGGTCCTCTTTTCCTGCCCTGGCTCCAGACTCACTCTAGGAGGGGTATGCATCCCTGTGTGTGTAAACAGGACACAGCCTATTCAGGTGTAAGCGTGAGGCTGTGCCTAGCTCCTCCCTCCCATCACCCAGGAGGATGGCCCATTAAGACACACCTAAGCTGACGTTGTGTGTGGCTGTCTAGAGGGAATACACCAAGCCCAGCTGTCACCCAGCCCAGACTGATCAGACAGGCAGCAGGCACCAAATGGTTAAAGTAAGTAAAATGCCAACTTTCTAAAAGTGGGATTTGCAAAACTGTAATTTAAAATCCAACTACACTATAAGTTGTGATTTTACATTTTGAGTTCAGTGACACCAAACTTGAAAAGTCCATCTCTTCACAATTGGGAATTACACTTAAAAGATGTGATGTGGCAATCCCAATGTGATCCTATGGGATAGATAGGCCTTACAATTGTGAAAAACTAAAGTGGGAGTTTTTCATTACCAAGATATGTAAAAATTAAAAGTACATGTTCTGTCCTTTAAATACATTATACCCTGCCCCTTGGGTCACACATGGCCTACCTTAGGGGTGACATATGTATAAAAAGGGAAGGTTTAGGCCTGGTAAGATGTTTAACTTGCCAGGTCAAAGTGGTAGTGTAAAACTGCACATACAGGCTCTGCAGTGGCAGGTCTGAGCCATGGTTAGAGGGCTACTTAAGTGGGTGAAACAATGATTACCACTGCCCACACTGGCTCAATGTTCCACGGAGCCGCAGCGAGGCAGTGTCCTGGTGAGGAGGTAACCTTGATATTGTAAGCACGGCACAGCCGATTTACAACAGTGAAACGCTGCTCATTTAGGAAGGATCTCAAAACCAACAGTTTTCCTTTTCAATTTCTTTTAATAGTGTGAGACTATAGGTACCCCTTCTCTCCTGTTTTGAAGGCTCATGGGGCATTATCTGGGCGATATAAGAGTACGTGAACAGCCTAAACTTTGGAGGCTTCTTTATCTGTCACTAAACAGTTTTTTGAAGGAGAGATATATTTAACAGATACTCTCAGTTATACTTATCATATGGATACGCACACCAGGCGGTCCTTAGATATAGAGTGTGTGTTTTATGTATGTATGTTTTTGTATTGTCCCATCTCGCTGCCATAACACAGCACTGATTACCAATTATAACAGATAAAGATAAGAAAAATATATCACAGAAATATATCACTTTTCTTTACAGGTCAACACCACATATGGTGCAGTTTGGATGCGTTATGTTATTTTAACTCTGTTTTTATTCTTCCAGAACCCATTCAGCAATATACGTACTGGGGTATACTATACTGTGCATGTTAAATTTATGTGCACCACTTAGTTAGGATTATATGTAAATACACAGTTGTTTTGATTTGAGTGTAAAAGGGATCTCTTCTAGGTCCTGATGAGAAGCCAGGGGAGGGCTTCAAAACATGTCGACACAGGAGACACTGCTCATTAAAGCATAGTATCTCCATCTCATTCCCCACTTTTAACGCTACCAGCTCAAAGGAACATTACAATTTATTTTTTCCACTGAGCCAGGTATTTTTTAATTTTTCACCATTCACTCACTTCTGACCCTTCCACTCACACTCCTACACCACACGTAGTATTGTTTTTCAGAACCAGTGCTCCCACGTAGTCGTAGGTCGTAGCACGCCCCGTCCCGCAGCGGGGCGGGAAGACCCCGATGATGAAGCATGCCACCAAGGGTCCTTTTGGTGGGTGAGGGGTATTTAAACAAAGCTGTGTGCTTTACACCATTGTAGGAGAGACACGTAGTCTGGAGGAACACTTCTATACTTTCCGATAAGGGTGGATCCCTTTGTTTTTTGAAACAATGATTACTGCAGACCCACTAGTAGCATTTAATTTACAGGCCCTGGGCACGCTTGGTGCACTTTACTAGGGACTTATAAGTAAATTAAATATGCCAATTGGGGTTAAGTCAATATTACCATGCCCTAGGGGAGAGAACATAAGCACTTTAGCACTGGTCAGCAGTGGTAAAGTGTGCAGAGTCCTAAAACCAGCAAAAACAAGGTCAGAAAATGGAGGGAGGCAGGCAAAAAGTTGGGGCAAGACCACCCAAAGACTGTCAGGTCTAACACAGTCACAAGACGATTCTTAGAAATGGACAGGATTTGGGAAAGTGTAGCAGCAACCACGAAACGTATCCTGGTACCAAAGGCAATGAGCTACAGGGACATAGACCAGAGTGGAGAAAATAAAAAGAAGCAGCAGTGGTGAACAGCCGTGTTTCAAGCAGTTTGTGAAACGCAGACAGATCATGTTGGCTCCAAAGTGTAAGGTAATACTAGCAAAGATTCCACCATATTACTTCAGCAACATGAGTCTTTTTGAGAATAAATGTTAAAGGAGAATCAGTCACCCAGATAATCAGTTCCAACTGTCCAAAATGCTACAGTAAAAACTGGTCAATTATATACAATGAAAAATTTAACACAGCTGTAAGCAAAAACAGGACAATGTCCAGGAAGACAAACTTTGGTTACCAAGTTGAAAAATAGGGCTTGACCAAAAAGACTTCACATGAGCTACAAAAAGGGCAGGTTTCTGTCCTCAATAGCACTCCCAACTCCTAAGCAGAGGTACACATCACAGCATAGGTTCACTTAGGTCCCCATCTTTAATCCCACGTGAAAGAGAATAAAGAAATATTAGCGCATCCCATCAGCTGGTGCTGTTAAGCTGGAAACCCCTCTTTTTGCCTTCAAAGGATATAAAAACTTGGAAGATTACCCTATATAGGCTATATAGGCATACCAGCCAGAGGCTACTATGAAAACCATAACAAGTGACCAGGGGCTCCATGAGTGGGTAGGCCACTATAAATGTGTTAAATGTAATGTTCACCTGCAACACAAAGTATCTCAAACATAATCTTATTGAATTTGCAACAAAGGCAATCGCAATAGTTACATTCCATTCAGTGTCTGCACGACTTGGGTTTCTGCGGCATTAGTCTAGCAGAAAGTAAGTCAACAAGCATTTGCAATGCAATAGTCTCGCATTTACGCAAGTTTAAGATATTGACATTGTAAATGACAATGCCTTTTATTTATGTTTTAAAAACCAAAACATAAATAAAAGGCATTGTCATTTACAATACCAATACCTCAAACTCGCGTAAATGCGAGACCTATTACATTGCAAATGCTTGTAATAACATTGGCATTTTTCACAAATAGAGAGCAGAATTATTAAAGGCAAAGTGCATAGAGCTGGTGTTGAGTCTTTTCAGGAACAGCCTCGGTTATGGTAGGTGTCTGTGCCATGCCTACAACTACATTTTAAAGACACATACACAGCGATGCCAACCTTCTCCGAAACAGAATGTGAAAAATGCGCCTTAAATTACCTCTCGGTATCTGGGACCGATTACGGTTTAGAATATTAACCCCTTCGCTGCTAGGCCTTTTCCCCTCCTGTGCTAAGCCTTTTTTTGGCTATTTGGGGTAGTTCGCGCTTAGGCCCCTGTAACTTTTTGACCACATAACGTATCCACGCCAAATTTGCGTCCTTTTTTCCCAACATCATGGGGATTCTAAAGGTACCCAGGGTTTGCGGATTCCCCTGGAGGGAAATTACCCAGAAATTAGCCAAAATACAGCTACATTTTGGGGTTTTTGGGAAAAATGCGAAAAAAGGGCTACACATGAAAGCGTCTGGTTTTTTCCCTGCAAATGGCATCAAAAAAGGGGTTGTGGTGCTGAAATCACCATCTTCCCAGCTTTCAGGGACAAGCAGACTTTTGTCAGAAAACCAAAATGTTTTACACAGTTTTGGCATTTTTCTGGGACATAGCCTATTTTTGCAATTTTTGTGCTTTCAACCTCCTTCCAGTTAATGGTAGAAATGGGTATGAAAGCAATAATGGATCCTGGAAAGCCATACATTTCTGAAAAGTAGTCAAAATTCTGAATTCAGCAAGGGGTCATTTGTGTAGATCCTTCAAGTTTTCTTTATAGAAACAAACAGTTAAATATAGCAAAAACTGAAAATTAGTTGAAAAAATCAGCCATTTGTGTCAACGTTTTCACGTGTAACTTCTTCTAATTATGACAGCTATTTGAAATCAATAAACCGTTACATCCGCTGGACCTTTCTGGTTGTGGCGATATATAGGACTTGTAGGTTCACCAAGAACCCGACGAACCCAGAGCCAATAACTGAGCAGCGTCTTGCAATGGTTTTTATTATGTACCGGGTATAAAGCAATTATTCTGGGAAAATTTATACATGGAAAAATCGGTATGAAAGACACCTATGTATTTCTGAAATGGGAACAAAATATAGAGTTTAGAAATAGTAGATATTTGCACATTTCCGAAATTGGGAGTACCCATACTGTCTTGTGGATTGTTACCTGCCTTGTTATGTTGGCCTAGGCCTGGCTGCCATGCTGCTTTTCTTTGCGCACGTTACACTGAGCCGGGCCTTCCTCGCCCTTTGCTCGTGCCAAGTTCTTTTGCACTGTCTGCATTTTCTGTTGTTCACCTTTTTGGGCTCAGTCTGCACAAACATGTACAAGGTCGCATAACAATGTATTTTGGTTCTTCCTGATATGGCCAGTCTCGCGCACCCAGACATAACATTATGTGCAATTGCCATGAAGAATTTGGTATGCTTTTAATACTGTGGTTTACTAGCGCTTAAGACACTTGGAGAAATCCTTTTCAGTGAGAAGAGCTATGATGTCCTGCTGATGTAATTCTGCATCTAGAGACTGAGGTATGGGGGTTCGCTAGTCAAAGCCCAGAGGTCTTCTATTATTATAATAAACTATCTTACTGCAAGGGGAGGGTGGTAATGTTATTTATACGTTTATCCACTGAGCTCCGAGATGCTTTCCCCGTTTGTATTCTATGGAATTGTAACCATGCTGCTTATATTAGTCATATGCATTATGCTATTAGTACTGACACGTGTACTGTACATTAGAGCACGTAAGTTGGAATAAACATTTTAACCTATCCAGTGTCTCTTCCTACGCACCTTGTGGACAAGTACGAGTGAGTGATGAAAGAGTGTTCTTGCTTCTGTGAGTCCTGAGTTAAAGATACCGTGTTCTGGGTTGTCCAAACATTAGTACTTGGGTGCTAATGGGATGCTAAGCTAGTTGGGTTGGGGTTTTTGGGTGCTACGGTATATGGTGGCAAACCACTGTATTCCGGGGTCCCATTTTCCTGTGCATAGCTCTGTGTATGTGCAGAAACCTTATGACATGGCGCGACCAATGTGGGGCAGCTTATCTGCGAGACGCTTGAGTAGTGCTTGTGCTTGTCCACAAACCCCTCGCGTATGCTTCCGGAGGCGTATGTGACGGTGATACCTCCTATATTGAATGTTTTATAGGTTCTTTCAAGCTTGATATTATTAAAAAAGGTTAGTTAATAGACCCATTTTTGTGCTCCCTGTTAGGTTGTCGAATATAATTGTTTAGTCATGGCTGGTGTGGCGATAGCTGCACATAGTCGAGGAGCACTCCGAGACCACTTAGCTGTGTATGGAGTGCCCGATACAGGGGTCGAGTTGGTCTTTGTGGTTCAAGCCGATCCGGCTTATCACTTTGAAGTGTTTTACACTTGGATCACTTTTGAAGCGGTGGATGCAGATGATAAGCTGTTTCATGAATATAAACCCACCGCTGTTCCTGCTGCCTATCGACCCTATACTGTTCTTGAAGTGCCTCTCACGGCTTGGCAGCACCGTGTTTGGTTTAATGGCGCCCTACCACAACCAACTACCGCAGTTCGTTTAGGCCCCTTGTCAATTCAGGGGGCCACTTGGCCTGTATTGGCCGGGTATACCCCGCATCCAAATTATCTGGCATTACCGATTGCGGAACTGCGCACTATGCATACCGAGTTGGTGCGAGTGCATCGAGCCCTAGTGACATACGTTACAGGTAGCCTCCATGGAGCTGCTCCTGTAGTCGCAGGCCAACCAGCTATTGCAGCTGGAGTGTCCATAAGTCCTGTCATGGTAAATTCTGTGATGGGCAAACGTCCACAAAATAAGGACGACTATCCTTACTGGCTTGCAGAAAAGTTCGATCAGATAGAAGCAGTGTTTCCACATACATCCCCAGTAGATAAACACCGCATCCTCACGATAAGTTTGCCAAAAGACATAATCCCCGATTTGACATCATGTGAAAACTGGGGTAAGGTATTCGCAGCAGTTTATTCAAAATGTTTTGGAACTCCTTCCATGACGGTTCTACCCTCTGTAATTAAAAAAGTACAGGATGAACATGGCCCTGAAGCGGCTGCGGAATTGGGATGAGACTAGTGGGAGTGTTTGATGTAGTAGCGGAGCTGATCCTTGGAAATGTCAAGGCGATGCGATGAACGTTCAAGTAGCGAATGCTCTGGCTTTAGTCGCAGAGTTGGACCGGCCCCGCACTTGCGAGAATAATAGCCCGGGCTTATAAAACAATTGGCCGAGCTGCATGCATTACTACTTGCACTTGAGTTCGCTTCTCAGGATGAGACCACTCTTATTGTATGTGATTCTTTTTACTGTGTACAATCTTACAATGACAATCTGTTTTTCTGGTCGAAAAACGACTACAAGGACGCAAAAGGGAGCACAATTAAGCATAAAATGCTTTGGGTTCGAGTGGCAGAATTGCAACAACGTCTGCCTCTCACACAGGTGGTTCACACCTTAGGCCATCAGCGGGTGGGCGCACACGCTATTGGTAACGATCTGGCAGATGAAGCTGCCCGTTCAGCAGTAGTCACGTGTTCAGTAGCAGCGGTTACCAGGTCCATGTCTAAAATAGACCCTGTTATATTAGCAGCTATTGCTGCAACCAAGGAAGGTAATAATTACCCTACAGGTTTTCCTTCCAAGTATTCTTACACATTAAGTCCCGATCAGGTTCCTTATGTAACTATACCTGACGTTGGAGATCGGCTGATCCCCAACGCGGACCGCAGGAGTGCCTTGATATCAGCTGCACACGAAGGCATGGCTTCTGCTCATGCAGGTGTGTCAGCTACGGTTTCCATCTTGCAGCAGCGTTATTGGTGGCGTGGGTTATATAAAGACACCCGTGCTTTTGTGCTTTCTTGCGACGTTTGTCAACAGATTAAGCCTTCCACGGTAACACGTCCACCACAAACACCGCTCTGCATTGCTAACAGACCCTTTGGGTGTGTTTACTTGGATCACTGCGGTCCATTCTCATCAGACACTGCCTATAAATACATCTTAGTGGCAGTGGACTCGTGCACACGGTTTCTCTGGGTCTGGCCACAACGGAGTGCTGACGCCCGAAATGTAATCAGGGATTTGCGTGTCTTTGTGGGAATTTTCGCATGCGGCACCTTCCATTCGGACCAAGGTCCAGCGTTTGCCTCTAGGGCTTACAAGGATGCAATGGCTTCGCTTGGGGTGCGGGTGAAATTTTCGTCTCCGTATAGGCCTGAGGGCAACTCTATCGTTGAACGAATGAACCGTGACTTAAAGCAATCCTTAACAGCTAGGGTTATAGGTACTGGCAGGAACTGGCTGGCCCATTTGTATACCGTTCAGCGTGCACTTAATAATCTCCCTAGAAGACCTCTGGGTGGGCGGACCCCATACGAAATGCTCTTTGGCATAAGAATGTTTGTGCCTGACCTTGAGGGTCCAGACATCGCGGCGCAATCCGCCAAGTTTGATGTAGATAACCATTCTGCTATGTTACAGGACTTACAAGAAGCCCGAGACAAACTTGCAACTACACATTTGCCTTCAGCCACAGATCCTGCGTTGCAGATTCCGGTAGCCGGCTGGCTTCCGAAAGTTGGAGAACTGGTTCGAGAGAAGGTTGAAAACAAAAAAGAATTTGGCCCCTCTTTTCGTGCACCGGTTCCAGTTCTTGGCCTGAAGGGAACACGTACAGTCATTTTACCACCGCTTCCTGGTCGCAAAGAGAACAGATACATCTCAGTTGAAAATGTCAAGCTACAGCGCCTGGCCGATCCTGAATAGTGTCACACCAGCGGTCTCTTGTCCTGCCATTTATCGGACATATGTTCATAGTCCATCTGCACGAACGATCGCTGATGCTGTAATTGAGATGGTCGATTTGCCTGAATCCTATTTTGCCTGAATCTACGATTGATCCCCAACTCTCCACCAATATCGACGAGGACGAGTATACTTATCCTGCATCAGAATCGGTGGCACATCAACCAACAACGCCACTAAGCCCGACTCGTTATTCCTTTGATTCGGATTCCACATCTTCAAAAGTTCCATCCAAGTTCAGTATTTTTATATCCTGGTTTAGAGACAATTTTTTGATTCCACCCTGGACATACCTCTGGTTGGTACTTTTCTTGATATTTTTGTTCATGTCCATTGGCTTTGTCACAGTGTTTTTTCTACTAATCAATGGTCACTATTTACCTGAACGCTCTGCTGTAGACTATGTTTCTGGAACTTTGGCTCCTCATTCCTCGTCTCACATCATGAAGCGTGACCACACATTTGTGAACATTTCAGCCTTCCCAGTTGCTGATGGCATCGTATGGGATGCAGTGAACTATCAAATCCATGGTCCGACGGAAATTATTAATGTACCTAATGTCCTTCGTGTTTCAATGGGTGATGTAGTACAAAACAATATTCATTCTGATGATTGGGATGTGCATGCCGTTGAAGCATTGTTTGCCGATTTAAAATATTATGCATCTTTTAATGCTGAAGATTTATATATGAATTCTGCTAATTATGCCGATTTGTATTGTTACCAACATTGGGGTAATCATTTTCTCCATAAGCCCAGTGCCCTGCGTAGTACTGTTAACTATACCCAATGGGAACATTGTCCAAACCCCTTGCCAGGTAGCTCTCAAACTCTTCGAAATAAGTTTAATTATTTCACTGATTTTAATCGGTCGAACCCTGCATCCTATTATTTTAGACTTAATACCACATCAACTCAGAAAATTATGTTAACACACACCAAATTGCTTTATTCAGGTTCCTTTCTAAGTGCCTTAGCAGTGGGTGGTTATGAGTACTGGGATAATATAGTGGATTTAAAATCTATTTGGGGCTCCAAGCCATGGCAGGTACAGGGAACCGAGGCGTTGCATCGTGCGTGCCTCATCCCTACCCAAATTATGTTCATAAATGCTTCCATCTATCAGACTACATGTTGGGGCTTAGCAACCACTAAACAATTGAATACGCCATCAATACCATCCCTGTCGAGTTTTCCAATTGAAAGCTCACGATTCAATCTGTCCCTCGTGTCCCTGCAGGCACTGTTACAAAATAACTCGTTTAATGTTTCTGAGCTGGTTCAGTCACCCTGGTTAGTATGGCCTACATCATCTAATGCATGTCAAATGCGTTTTCATGATACTCGAGTGCTAGCTACACACAGAATAGGCCTGATCCGAGATTTACTGATGCCCGTACTGTCACTACATACTCTGTTGGTAAATTATGCAAACAATGGCTGCAACATTCGTCCCTTGATTCTGTTAAACAACATTTGTCCCTCCTTACAGGCAATATTGATCTGTCCGACTTTGTTTTGGGACCTCGTGGTCCCCGACCTAAAAGATTCATTTATGAAACATATAATGAACTCTGGAAGCTATCACAAATGGAAGCTGCTTCCCGTCTTCGGGAAATAGATCAAGCAAATATGGAAAAGGTGCTCGCTGTTGTTGACAATAGTATTAATACCCTGTCTTCTCGCATTTATACTTTAGAGAATATTGTGTCCTCTGTTGTTGATATTGTACAAGATGATGTTTCTGTGTTATATCATGGTCAGAATCAATTGCGCTCAGTTATGCAGTTTGCATGGACTTTACAGACGCTCAAGTTAGGTAAAGTGCCTTGGCATTTTCTGAACACCTCTGCCTTATTTCTACCTTTTAACTTAACTGACAAACAGCAATTTATGTCCATGAAGGATGCAACTTACACTCTATTACATATCGAAAAGGTGGATCCTTTGCCGTTCTCTGTTGCAGAACTCGATTCTGCTGTATGGCTAGTCCATGGGGTTATAGCTTTACCATTTTCCTTGTTTGAATTTGACTCGTGCATGAAACATTATCCTGTGGGCCGTTACCGGCCATTGGGCAGTGCTTTCCTGCATGAACTCTGGTCCTTGCCTTTCATGTATAAATGCCTTCGGGACGGCAAGGAAGTCTTTCTCACGGGGGAGTACTGCGACTCGACTATGGGTCATTCGCTTATTTGTAAACACATTAAATTGCATGGCTCATGTAGCGTTTCCTCTCCTAATCTTGCTTGTGTGCTGAAGGGTATTCCTGCTCCTGTTATTTCACCTATTTTCACTCTCCTTTCCAATGGTAGTTATTTACTTTTAAATAACGAAAACTGTTGTGGCCTGCAGGCTGGCATTCCTTACATTGTAACAGTTTCGCACAGGGTTGTCTGCTGCAAAAATGTGCTATTTCCTCCCCCTCATGGCAAGGTTGATATCTCTATTTGGCCTTCCATCCCTACCATGGAAGCAGATTTCAATAGACTGAGCAGAATAAAGGCACTATTATTAAACGAGGAAGTTATGCTCACGTCCGCCCGGGAGACATTCATTCTCCAGGTGGCGAGTACCCACAGTGAAATACAGGCCCTTTTGAACACTAATCTCCCCCAACATTTTGGGGAGTTAATTCATCGTATTTTTAACGCATCTAACACTGAAGGCCTAGTACACTTTTTTAAAGTCGTGGGGTCGGGCTTGGTGTCCTCCTTCCAGACTATTTTTGGTGTCATCCCGGCTTTCATACATTCTATATTTTCCAGTGTCTTTGGCGGTTTCCCATTGATCCTCGCTTTAGCGGCTGGTGTCTTGCTCTTAATTTGCTTTCTGCGCAATGGCTGCTCCCCGATGGGACCTGCTCGATCCAGAACGCCTCCAGCTGCTCCGTGAGCGCCTTTTGGCCGGTTTTGGTGTCTTGCCATTGGCGACACTGAGTGTGTCATATACTCTTTCATTTCGCTTTGCGTATTTCACTTGCGTGCAACCTGTGATGACTTGTGTCCGCTGTCCTTTCACCTGGACTCTGGATTATTGCCTCTCCAATTCGTCATTGTCTGTTCCGGATTTTGTTCAGTTGATGGGTCCCTTAGAGGCCCATGAGCAGGACTGTTCCGTTGCTGGCTGTATGGCGCGTGCGGCTGCACTGGGGATTTTGGCGCAATGGGATATCTGGGCGGCTGCCCAGGATCTCCTACAACGAAGCTGTTTCAATTATCACGCAAGCTGTCCCGCATTGCTTCTGGATGCTCCCTTTGCTGAGGAGCATTCCTGCTCTTTTGATCTCATGGATTGGATGGCATCTATGTTTTTTGACGATTCCAATGATGAACTCTTGGAGGGTATGGCTTTTTTCTGCACTTTCACTTTCATGGATTGACCTGCCCTTCGCCGTTTGGGCGCTCCCTGTGCTCCAACAGCTCTGTTTTCTCCTCTGATGGGCCTCTGTCCTGGCTGCCGGACTGTCCAGGGGAGGGTGTCTTGTGGATTGTTACCTGCCTTGTTATGTTGGCCTAGGCCTGGCTGCCATGCTGCTTTTCTTTGCGCACGTTACACTGAGCCGGGCCTTCCTCGCCCTTTGCTCGTGCCAAGTTCTTTTGCACTGTCTGCATTTTCTGTTGTTCACCTTTTTGGGCTCAGTCTGCACAAACATGTACAAGGTCGCATAACAATGTATTTTGGTTCTTCCTGATATGGCCAGTCTCGCGCACCCAGACATAACATTATGTGCAATTGCCATGAAGAATTTGGTATGCTTTTAATACTGTGGTTTACTAGCGCTTAAGACACTTGGAGAAATCCCTTTCAGTGAGAAGAGCTATGATGTTCTGCTGATGTAATTCTGCATCTAGAGACTGAGGTATGGGGGTTCGCTAGTCAAAGCCCAGAGGTCTTCTATTATTATAATAAACTATCTTACTGCAAGGGGAGGGTGGTAATGTTATCTATACGTTTATCCACTGAGCTCTGAGATGCTTTCCCGTTTGTATTCTATGGAATTGTAACCATGCTGCTTATATTAGTCAAATGCATTATGCTATTAGTACTGACACGTGTACTGTACATTAGAGCACGTAAGTTGGAATAAACATTTTAACCTATCCAGTGTCTCTTCCTACGCACCTTGTGGACAAGTACGAGTGAGTGATGAAAGAGTGTTCTTGCTTCTGCGAGTCCTGAGTTAAAGATACCGTGTTCTGGGTTGTCCAAACATTAGTACTTGGGTGCTAATGGGATGCTAAGCTAGTTGGGTTGGGGTTTTTGGGTGCTACGGTATATGGTGGCAAACCACTGTATTCCGGGGTCCCATTTTCCTGTGCATAGCTCTGTGTATGTGCAGAAACCTTATGACAATACTAGCATGAGAATTCTAGGACATTTTTCAAAATGACTTCTTTTTTACACATTGTCTTTCATTTGGAAGGCAGAAATGCATCAAAAGTCAATAGATAATAACAGTTGCTCTACAATTTTGTGTTACCCTAAGTCTCCCGATAAAAATGGTACCTCACTTGTGTGGGTAGGCCTAGTGCCTGCGACAGGAAACGGCCCAAAACGCAACGTGGACACACCACATTTTCACAGTGAAAAATGACCCTTTTTTTGCAAAGTGCCTAGCTGTAGTTTTTGAACCCTAGCTCTGCCGGCACCTAGGGAAACCTAGCAAACCTATACATTTTTGAAAACTAGACACCCAGGGGAATCCAGGATGGGGTGACTTGACTGGCTCTCACCTGGTTCTGTTACCCAGAATCCCTTGCAAACCTAAAATATTGTCAAAAAACCAAATTTTCCTCACTTTTCTGTGGTGGAAAGTTCTGGAATCTGCATGGATCCACAAAATTCCACCCACCCCGCGTTCCCCAAAGTCTTTCGAGAAAAACGGTACCTCACTTGGGTGGGTAGGCCTAGTGCCCGCGACAGGAAACGGCCCAAAACGCAATGTGGACACACCACATTTTCACAGTGAAAAATTACCCCTTTTTTGCAAAGTGCCTAGCTGTAGTTTTTGAACCCTAGCTCTGCCGGCACCTAGGGAAACCTAGCAAACCTATACATTTTTGAAAACTAGACACCCAGGGGAATCCAGGATGGGGTGACTTGACTGGCTCTCACCAGGTTCTGTTACCCAGAATCCCTTGCAAACCTAAAAAAGTGTAAAAAAAACAAATTTTCCTCGCTTTTCTGTGGTGGAAAGTTCTGGAATCTGCATGGATCCACAAAATTCCACCCACCTCGCGTTCCCCAAAGTCTTTGGAGAAAAATGGTACCTCTTTTGTGTGGGTAGGCCTAGTGCCTGCGACAGGAAACAGCGCAAAACGCAACGTGGACACACCACATTTTCACAGTGAAAAATGACCCTTTTTTTGCAAAGTTCCTGGCTGTAGTTTTTTAACCTTAGCTCTGCCGGCACCTAGGGAAACCTAGCAAACCTATACATTTTTGAAAACTAGACACCCAGGGGAATACAGGATGGGGTGACTTGACTGGCTCTCACCAGGTTGTGTTACCCAGAATCCCTTGCAAACCTAAACAATTGTCCAAAAAAACACATTTTCCTCACTTTTCTGTGGTGGAAAGTTCTGGAATCTGTGTGGATCCACAAAATTCCACCTACCCCGCGTTCCCCAAAGTCTTCCGATAAAAATGGTACCTCACTTGTGTGGGTAGGCCTAGTGCCCATGACAGGAAACAGCACAAAACGCAACGTGGACACACCACATTTTCACAGTGAGAAATGACCCTTTTTTTGCAAAGTGCCTAGCTGTAGTTTTTGAACCCTAGCTCTGCCGGCACCTAGGGAAACCTACCAAACCCACACATTTCTGAAAAGTAGACACATGGGAGATTCCAGGGAGGTATGGCTTGCGTGGATCCCCCTACGTTTTCTTGCCCAGAATCCCCCAGAAACCTGACATTTTGCTGAAAAAAAAAATCACTTTTTTCACACATTTTTGTGTGGGAAAGTTGTGGCATCACCGGGCTGACACAAATTCTCTACCACCAGCGTTCTCCCAGGTCTCCCGATAAAAATGGTGCCTCACTCGGGTGGGAGGCCCAAGCACGCGCGACAGGCAAGGGCCCAAAACGTATTGAGGCTGACATCAAAATTGCCTATCAGAAAACGACCTGGTTTTGCTAGGGGGTCCCATGACGTTTTGGCCCGGGGCTCGGTGGCCACCTAGGGATACCTACCAAACCCACACATTTCTGAAAAGTAGACCCCCGGGGGATTCCAGGGAGGTATGGCTTGCGTGGATCCCCCAACGTTTTCTTACCCAGAATCCCCCACAAACCTGAAATTTTGCTGAAAAAAAAAAATCACTTTTTTCACACATTTTTGTTTGGGAAAGTTGTGGCATCACCGGGCTGACACAAATTTCCTACCACCCAGCGTTCTTCCAGGTCTCCCGATAAAAATGGTGCCTCACTCATGTGGGAGGCCCAAGTACCCGCGACAGGCAAGGGCCCAAAACATTTTGTGATAGGCAATTTCAATGTTGCCTCAATACGTTTTGGGCCCATGCCTGTTGCGGGTACTTGGGACTCCCACCCGAGTGAGGCACCATTTGTATCGGGAGACCTGGGAACGCTGGGTGGTAGGAAATTTGTGTCAGCCCGGTGATGCCACAACTTTCCTACACAAAAATGTGTGAAAAAGTGACTTTTTCAGCAAAATTTCAGGTTGCTGGGGATTCTGGGTAAGAAAACGTTGGGGGATCCACGCAAGCCATACCTCCTGGAATCCCCGGGTGTCTTCTTTTCAGAAATTTGTGGGTTTGGTAGGTTTCCTAGGTGGCCGCCGAGCCCCGGGCCAAAAGTCATGGGACCCCTTGCAAAACCAGGTCGATTTTCTGATAGGCAACTTTGATGTCGCCTCAATACGTTTTGGGCCCTTGCCTGTCGCTGCGTACTTGGGCCTCCCACCCGAGTGAGGCACCATTTTTAATCGGGAGACCTGGGGGAACGCTGGGTGGTAGGAAATTTGTGTCAGCCCGGTGATGCCACAACTTTCCCACACAAAAATGTGAAAAAAGTGATTTTTTCTGTAAAATTTCAGGTTTCTGGGGGATTCTGGGTAAGAAAACGTTGGGGGATCCACGCAAGCCATACCTCCCTGGAATCCCCCGGGTGTCTAGTTTTCAGAAATGTGTGGGTTTGTTAGGTTTCCCTAGCTGGCCGCCGAACCCGGGGCCAAAAACTCATGGGACCCCCCTTGAAAACCAGGTTTGTTTGTGATAGGTAATTTTGATGACGCCTCACTAGGTTTTGGGCCCTTGCCTGTCGCGGGTACTTGCCCCACCCACGCGTGTGAGGCACCATTTTTATCGGGAGACCAGGGGGAGCAGAAAGGCTGTAATGGTGGCGGGGATGTGGGCATTGGCGTGCCCACTTCGGGCAGCCCCCACCCTAAAAACAAATGCGCAAAAAAAAATCCCTGGCATCAAGTGGGCTTTCTGCCGCCCCGGGGGGGCAGAAAGACTTATGGTGGCAAGGGCGCATTGGCGTGCCCATTTTGGGCAGCCCCCACCCTAAAAAAAAATTGCAAAAAAAAAAAACCCTGACGTTTAGTGGGCTTTCTGCCCCCAGGGGGGCAGATTGGGGGCTACTGCCCCCATCTGCCTCCCAGGGGGGGCAGAAAGGCTGTAATGGTGGCGGCGGGGTGGGGGCATTGGCGTGCCCGTTTTGGGCAGCCCCCACCCTAAAAAAAATTGCACAAAAAAAAATCCCTGGCGTTTAGTGGGCTTTCTGCCCCCCCCCAGGGGGGCGGATTGGGGGCTACTGCCCCTATCTGCGCCCCAGGGGGGGGCAGAAAGGCTGTAATGGTGGCGGGGGTGGGGGCATTGGCGTGCCCGTTTCGGGCAGCCCCCACCCTAAAAACAATTGCGCCCAAAAAAATCCCTGGCGTTTAGTGGGCTTTCTGCCCCACCGGGGGGGCAGAAAGGCTGTAATGGTGATGGGGGGGTGGGGGCATTGGCGTGCCCGTTTTGGGCAGCCCCCACCCTAAAAAGAAATTACACCAAAAAAAATCCCTGGCGTTTAGTGGGCTTTCTGCCGCACCGGGGGGCAGATTGGGGCTACAGCCCCATCCGCCCCCAGGGGGGCAGAAAGGCATGTAATGGTGACAGGGGGTGGGGGCATTAGTGTGCCCGTTTTGGGCAGCCCCCACCCTAAAAAACAATTACACAAAAGAAATCCCTGACGTTTAGTGGGCTTTCTGCCTCCCAGGGGGCAGAAAGGCTGTAATGGTGGCGGGGGGGTGGGGGCATTGGCGTGCCCGTTTCGGGCAGCCCCCACCCTAAAAAAAAAATGCGCCCAAAAAAATCCCTGGCGATTAGTGGGCTTTCTGCCCCCCCGGGGGGGCAGAAAGGCTGTAATGGTGGCTGGGGGCATTGGCGTGCCCGTTTTGGGCAGCCCCCACCCTAAAAAAATGCGCCCAAAAAAATCCCTGGCATTTAGTGGGCTTTCTGCCCCCCAGGGGGGGGGGGAGAAAGACTGAACATTGACAATTTTTTGGGGGGGGGAGCAAAAGCCCTTGCCCAAGGGGCCGCTCCCCCCTCCCTGGTGCCTTAGTGGGGCGATCCCCAAGCAGGGATCCACTGGGGAGGGGTACCATTGGAAAGGGGAGATTCTCCCTTTCCAATGATACCTCTCCCGTCTTTCTACGTGCTCAGGGGCTGAGATAGCCCCTGAGCACGTAGAGTGAAACTGAAATGAGCCTAAAGGCTCATTTTAGTTCGTTTTCAGTGAAATGAAGTCAGCGCGACGTGCGCGCTGATCTTCATTTCACTGAAAGGGGGGCGCCTCGGGAGCTGGGAAGCTCTTCCCCAGCTCCCGAGGCTGTGGGGAGAAAGGAAATCCCTCTGCTGTCTGCAGCAGAGGGATTTCATGCCCCTGGCCTCATGACGGAACCATTCCGTCATGAGCATCGAAGGGGTTAAAACCCGATGAAGTAATAACAGATGAATATATGTCAGTTCGTCAAGTTAAATGAGAACCAGGCGGCTTTGTTCTGCACCCACGCGAGTTCATCCACTTAAAAGGACTCCTCGTATTTTGCAAATTGTTTCCTACTGGAAATTAATGGCAGATTTGCCTATACGGTGACGTTTCTGGTACAAATGCTGTTGTTACTGTATCTAAATATAATAGGCGCTTTTGTATTTTTCTAGGTTTGTTTCAACTTTTCGCAAACAAATAACCCATCAACTGCATTCTCTTTTAAACAGCTGGGGACCCATCTCTCCATTGCTCATTTGTATAGAATTGGTTGAAGATTATGTTTTCTGGTGCATAAATGAATATGTGCAACAGTGTGTTTTAAAGTTGTAGGTACTCAGGGCCTCCCAGACCAATGCACAATAAAAATATGTGCCCAAGATCACATGCTCACAGGTTTTTCCTGCAGAGTAATGGGGAGCTGCTCAGGGTATCTCGAGGTTACACCACAAGGGTGGCCTTTAACTCGTCTAGCATCGCTGGCTCTGGCCTTAATCTCGCAATGTCTGGAGCCCCCAAGCCGCGCGCATCTCAATGGGCACTTGACAAATCTAATTGTTTCCTCTGGCACAGATCACCTCCACGGCTGACCCGGGGCATATAACCTTGTGAAAAGATAAAGAAAACATAGTTGTCAAAATGATTCATGCCATGAGGAGAATCTTCAGCGAACAGCACTAAGCATGCTGGGACGAACATAAGTTACTTAACTGTAAACTGTGGTTCTCCAGTATTGGTATCTTTCATAGATTCACATGCTTGAATCATTCCCCGTCGTCGAAGTGGGAGTCCCACGGTACATAGAAAAGCAATACAGTAATAGCATAGCAATAGCATAGCTAAAAGAGCAATCGGAAGTATTGAGACATAGAAATCAATAGAATTTTTTTTTCACTTTAATAACTTATCCTAGTCATTTGATATGGTCCAAACTCCAGCCAATCAGGCGACAGCACCCTCTAGAACCTTCTCCCCAGAGGCTCAAGCTCTCAGATTTTCGAGCACAAGTGTGGATAAGAGCCAAGAGACGGTGGGGAGCCTCTGAGGGGAGGTGGGTGGGTCGCATGTGAATCTATGAAAGATACCAATACTGGAGAACCACAGTTTACAGGTAAGTAACTTATGTTCTTCTCCAGTATTGGGGTATCTTTCATAGATTCACATGCTTGAATCAGAGTAGATAGCAGTGATCTTAGAATAGAGTATGATAAGCATAAGCAAATCGTAAACGCTGTACGATAGAAAAACACAAATATATATATATATATATATATATATAGTAGGAGGAGGGAAGAACAGAGACTCACCTTATTTAAAAAGATTACGTAGCACCGCTTGTCCCACAGCTGTGTCAGCATTGTCAGCAGCTTCCAGACAGTAGTGCTTGATGAAGGTGTGCCTGCTGGACCATGTTGCAGCTCTGCAGATCTGATGAATAGGCACACCAGCAAAGAGAGCAGTAGAAGAAGAGACTGCTCTAGTAGAATGTGCTTTAACCTTCGCCAGAAGTGGTCTCCCTGCTTGCTGATGACAAAATGCAATTGTAGCAGCTATCCAACGTGCAATAGTCTGCTTAGCCACTGGACGTCCTTTATGCATCCTGCCGTAGGCCACAAAAAGCTGATCCGCCTCACGGATACTGGTTGTCTTTTGTAAATAAAATTTTAAACATCTCTGCACGTCAAGAGAATGTAAAGATCTTTCTGCTGGAGACCGCGGATTAGTGAAGAAATTCTTTAGGATGACCGGCTCATTGAGGTGGAAATCAGATGGTACTTTAGGAATGAAGGACGGATTAGTGCGGAGCACCACAGAATCCTTGGTGAAGTGAAGGAAAGGCGATTTAATAGTAAAAGCTTGTATGTCACTGACTCGTCGAGCCGAAGTAAGAGCTAACAGCAGCGATGTCTTCCAGGAGATGAATTTTAAATCAGCCCTATGAATGGGCTCAAATGGTGGCTTCATGAGTTGCGCCAATACAATGTTCAGATGCCAAGGTGGAGGCGGGCTTCGAATTGGGGGAAACATCCGAAAGAGGCCCTTGAAACATTGTTGAATAATTCTTGAAGAGTAAGTGAATTAGAACCATCCTGTCAGAATCTGGAAATTGCTGCCAGAAAAACCTTGAGGGTAGAGTGGGAGAGTCCGGATCTTGCTAGTTGTAAGAAAAAAGGCAAAAGCTGCTCTGGTGAAGAATGAACAGGGTGGATGTTAGAAGCTTCACACCAAAGACCGAAACGCCTCCACTTAAGTTTGTAGGTTTTTACAGGGGAAGGTGCTCTGGCGTTAGCCAGGACTTCCCTGCAGTCTGCAGGAATATTTAAGTTGGCAAACTCATAGTGTTCAGGCGCCAGGCTGCTAATCTCCACGATGCCGGATCCGGATGGCAGATCTGACCGTGGTCCGTAGTCAGGAGATTCGGTATTGGACGCAGGATAATTGTATCGCTCTACGACAGGAGGAGGAGTTCCGTAAACCAGAACTGGCGAGGCCATCTGGGGGCTATGAGAAGAATGCGGCAAGGTTCCTTCCGCATTTTCCGAAGTACCCTTGGGACTAAGGGAATCGGCGGAAAAGCATAAGCATAAATTTTTGACCAGTTCAACAAAAACGCATTCCCGCATGATCCTGGTTGGGGAAGCCAACTTGCGTAGAATGGGCATTTGCGGTTCGACTTTGTCGCAAATAAATCCAGATTGGGGCGACCGCATATGTGAAAGATGCGGTCCAACATGGGTTGATGAAGTTCCCACTCGTGGTTGCATGAGGCCGACCTGCTCAGTGAGTCCGCTAGGATGTTGGACACTCCCGGAACATGGACTGCTGTTAAAGTAATCTGATGTTGAATCGCCCAATCCCAAATCTTTTGAGCTTGTAGGGATAGCAGCGCGGACCTCGTGCCCCCTCGTTTGTTCACGTAATGCATGCTTGTTGTGTTGTCCGTCCTGATCAACACTGAAGCTCCGTGAATGAGGGTACGAAAGGATCTTAGTGCCAGGAATATTGCTAGCAACTCCAATAGGTTTATGTGCCAAGTTCGTTGGAGAGGGTCCCATTTCCCCTTGACTGTAAGGCCTTGAAGATGCGTCCCCCCCCCCCCACCCCTCGAGGGAGGCGTCTGTTGTGAGGATGAAATTTGGAACGTCCAGTACGAACGAACGAACGACCCTCAGATGTTTGGGATGCGAGTCCACCATAGCAACGCTGTTCGTATCTGAGGAGTGATGTTGACGAGATCGTTGAAAGACCCTGAAACCTGTTGCCATTGGATGTTGAGCTCCTCTTGTAATGGTCTCATTTTTAAGCGACAGT
Organism: Calotriton arnoldi; assembly: GCA_963921515.1. Lineage (NCBI taxonomy): Eukaryota > Metazoa > Chordata > Amphibia > Caudata > Salamandridae > Calotriton > Calotriton arnoldi. The sequence goes on from CAWUFW010000311.1 coordinate 693,710, forward strand.
TGGGAATGAGGGGAATACAGGAAGAAAGCATCCCCAGAAGCGACTTGAACTGTCGAACAGAAATGGACTTTTTTGTGCGTAGGAGGGTTGCTAGTTTGCAAATCCGTTGTTGTCGTTCCTTTGAGACAATCGCCCGTGTAGTCTGTGTGTTTATGACAGCAGCCAGGAACGTCCTCACCTGAGAGGGATTGAACTGAGACTTCTCCAGATTGATGGATAGACCCAGAGATTGGAACAGAGACCGGCATAATAGAGTGTGTCTGGTAGCGATTGCTAACGATTGTGCCTTTATAAGGCAATCGTCGAGGTAAGGAAATATTTGGACGCCAGCTTGACGAAGATGTGCTGCCACTGGTGCCAAGACCTTGGTGAACACTCTGGGCGCAGAACGAAGGCCAAAGGGAAGGACTTTGAATTGGAAGTCTTTGCCAGCCACTCTGAAGCGCAGGAATTTTCTGTGTCTGGGTAGTATAGGGACATGAAAATAGGCATCCTGAAGGTCTAGTGTTGTCATGTAATCCCCTTGAGATAGTAGATGAAGCACTTCCTGTAGAGACAACATCCGAAAGCTTTGCTTCTTGAGGAATTTGTTGAGGGCACGAAGGTCCAGAATGGGGCGCCATTCCCCCGATTTTTTCTTGATCAGGAAGAACCTTGAATAGAAGCCTACACCCCTTTGTAGATTTGGTACCACTTCGATGGCTCCCTTCTTTAACATGAGATTGATTTGACCTAAAAGTTCCTTCAGATGGGCAGGAGGAGGACCTCTTGGAGGAGAATACGGAGGGAGCTTCACAAATTCCAGAGTGTGGCCTTTTGACACTATCTCTAAAACCCATCGATCTGTAGTTATTGCGGACCAATTGGAGAAGAAGTGGGAGATTTGCCCTCCAACCTTGGTCGGATTGATGGGTGGAGCAGTTGGCAGGTGGCAGTTGTCACCGGTTTTTTGAGGTATCTCTACCTCTGTAAGAAGGTTTTCCCCTGTACTGCTTGTAAGACGCTGCCGGCGGTTGTCGAAACGACTGCTGATGCTGGGAGGAGTAACGCTGTTGGCCCTGGTAGGGTTGGTACTGTCGGTACTGATTGTAACCTCCCCGAAAGGAAGAGGAGGAGCCACGACCCCTCACACCACGAAAGGGCTGTTTTTTTAAATTGTAGAGTGCCCAGAGCACGTGCAGTGTCGGTATCTTTTTTAATCGCCTGGAGGGCGTCATCGATATGCTGACCGAAAAGTGATTCGCCGTCGTAAGGCATATCAATAATCTTAGTTTGTACTTCCTGCCGAAACGAGGTAGCCTTCAGCCAGCCTTGCCGCCAGAGGACCGCTGCCCCTGCTAGTTGGCGAAAACCCGTAGAAGAAACATCTACTGCACAATCAATAATATCTGCGGGGATCCGTTCTCCCTCTTGAAGAATTTTTAAAGCTTCCGCTTTAGAGGCTTCAGGCAACATCTCAATGAAGGGGGAAACGTCCAACCACATTTGCCTGTCGTAGCGGCCTAGGATAGCCAGGGAATTAGCCGCTCTAACCGTAGTTGCCGCCATGGTGGAAAACTTCTTTCCAATCGAATCAAGACGTCTGCCATCTCGATCGGGAGGAGCCGACAACGGAGAAGAAGGGTTCCTGGCACGACGCTGTGCCGCTTGAGAGATAACCGAGACAGGTTTTGGCTGACCAATAAGACAGGCTGGAGAGTCATCTGGTGCCTTGTATTTTTTATCTAGACGTGGCAAGACCGCAGGAATAGAGGCAGGGGTTTTCATGACTTTTAAACCCTCCTGCCAGATGAAGTCGATAATCGGAATAGCCCGAACTTGTTTTCGAGGCTGGTCTTTGAAGTCATATAGGAAGCAGTCCTCGTCCTTAGTGACCATGGGAAGTTGGAACTTTTTGGCCGCTCTATCCATTAAGACATGAAAGCCACCTAAGTCGGCTGGAGGAGAGTCGACAGGAGTTGGAGTGGTAGGCAATGGAGTCTGTATTTGATAATTGTCCCATTCAGAGAGTAAGGATCTTTCATCCAACTCCCATTCTTCTCTATCCTCGTCAGTGGTATGTGTCTCCTCCGGTTGGTGAGATGTCGATGCCGTAGGAGAAACTGGAGGGGGCAGCCTCATGATAGATGAAGGCGGAGGAATAGGCGTCTGAGGAACAGATGCGGCAGACTCTGATGGGGGGAAACGACTGTAATAGTCATCAAGCATATGCTGTAAATTGGAAATAAGAGACATGGGCATCTGTGTAATCGGATTCTCCAGTGGTGGCTGAATATTTGGTTCCGGATAATAGTCATATACCTGGTCATCCTCAGTATCTTGAAATTTTATATGCAGCTCAGAAGGACTGCGACCAGCACGGAACCTATCGTCTTAGTCAGAATCCTCTTCGTCAGCCCCGTAATCAAAGAGCTGAAAAGGAAGATTAGGTGATGCCTGAACCGGCAATAAAATGTCCAGAGAAGAGTTCTACGTTTAAGTAGGGAAGCCTCTGTTACTTTTGGAGACGGCAAAAGTGTAGCTGAAGGCTTCAAAGGGACTAGAGACATCAAGGATTCCGCTGATGATGGTGCAGCCGTCGACGGGGAGCGTCGTTGAGATTGTAAAATTGAAGAGTTCTGTGCCGTCGACGAGGCGGCCGTCGACTAAGCAATCGTCGACGAAGCAACCGTCGACGAGTCACCCGTCGACGAAGGTACCGTAGACGAGGAAAGTGTGGAAACGTTCGCCGGCGTAACCACTGTTGATGCAGTCGTCGATGAAGCCTCCGTCGACGAAGCAGAGATAGTCTTGATCGTCGTCGAGTGTCGCATCGACGAAGAGGCGTCCGTCGACGCATGACTGGAGACGGTACCTTTCTTCTTTTTCGTCGACGACGAAGTGAATGACCTGGTAGACGAGTGAGGCCTCACCGTCACAGACACCAGTGTCGACGGAGAAGACGCCGACGACATGATCATAGCCGGTTTAGGAGATGAGAAGGTGGAAGTCGTCGTCGTAGCAGCGGCGACGGAAGACTTAGTCGACGAGGGAATCGACGACAAGCTCGTCGACGAGGGATCAGCTTTCTGAGGAAAAGTCATGCCCTGAAGAGACGTCGACGCCTGAGACTTAGAGGCAGACTTCGGAGGCGTAGAAGGCATAGACTGGCCTTTCAGAGGAGCAGGGGCCTTTTTAGATGAGGAAGGCTGGTTTGCATGTTTGGTATGGTGTTTCTTCAACACCTTAACCTTAGGGGATACCATCTCCGCCTCACTAGACCTCTTCTTTGATGTGACAGTCCTGAGAGAAGAGTCACTCTCAACGTCTGACAGAGGATTATCCTTATTCTAAAGCTTCTGTAGCCACAGAAGTAAGCGTCCCTCTATGTCTCGAAGAGTCTTTTGTGGAAAAGTCCTGCATATTTTACACTCTCTCACCTGATGGTCAGGGTAAAGGCAGTAAATACACTTCTTGTGTGGGTCTTCAGAATGAAGCCGGAGCTTCCCACAAGATTCACAGTGTCTGAAGAGTGATCTCTTTGCAGAAGACATTGTCGAGATGAATTCTTGAAGAAAAAAGTTGAAGTACTGAGCAAAGCTCAGGGAGACTCCCTTCACACAACGTGCGGTAGAAAATCTGAGAGCTTGAGCCTCTGGGAAGAAGGTTCTAGAGGGTGCCGTCGCCTGATTGGCTGGAGTTTGGACCATATTGAATGACTAGGATAAGTTATTAAAGTAAAAAAAAAAATTCTATTGATTTCTATGTCTCAATACTTCCTATTGCTCTTTTAGCTATGCTATTGCTATGCTATTACTGTATTGCTTTTCTATGTACCGTGGGACTCCCACTTCGACGACGGGGAATGATTCAAGCATGTGAATCTATGAAAGATACCCCAATACTGGAGAATTGTAGTTTCGCCATGTTCACTCAAGGGTATACAACAAGTTATTTCAAGGTTAGTATGGTTACTTGCGTTCTATTGTTGGCATACATTTTATGAATGTCTGAAAGCCGGACCCATGACATGGCACCGGGTGACAGATGTCAAAACTTCTAGAACGGTCCTGTATTACAAAAAAATAAAATAAATAAAGCTCTATATATTTTGCACAACTTTTGCTGCCACAGAATACATACATTTTTGGTGGTCTCGTTGCACAGACATTTTACACGCAGACAAAAATGGGACGCTCTGCAATTTCACTTTTTAGTAACGTAGTGCAGAACAAGATCAGTATAAAATGTAGATTTTCCACAGCCTCGGTGGGCTGAAAATCTGGATTTTATTAAGGACACGGAGGCTAATATTATGCAATAAATCCTTTATTGCCACCACTCAGCAGCAAGAAAAAAGGTTCTTAGAATAGAGAATACAGAACCTTCATGAACATTCTAATAACAACAAAACTCCTCCTCATCATCTCCTCTTCCTTCTTTTATTGCTGCTGCTCAAGAGATAAGTATTACTACTTTTGAATGTTTCTGTATGTATGCGTGATGAGTGAGGTGTGACACCGGCAACAGAAATTGTGCACTGTGGATTTGCTGGTGCTTGTGAAAATGGCACAAGTCTGGTGCGTGTGAGGCAGCCCCCGATTTACTCTAGGCCGGGTCTGTGCAAATCTGGTCAAATGTGTCCAAGTGGGGAAGCCGGGATTAGAACCTGGGTCCCTGGCTCCAAAACTCGTGATTCAGCCTCCTGCCTACAGCTAGAGGGCGGCTCAAAAGGGTGGTAATGTTGACTGCGAACAGCAAACACTTACCAAACCGAAGGCTCATCAAAGCGCCAAGATGAGTTTTGGGTGGTAAGTGGGCGCTTTACAATTTGGTACATGTCACAGGTGCGGGAGGGGGGCTGCACACTTTCAGATCACACAAAAGTCTTCACTGAGCATTACAGCAGAATTTGGCATTGAAGCACCAGTTGTCCTCAGCGCAGTGAAACAGCAGAGCTGGGTGGCAAGCACTATATTAAAAACAAGTCATTTATTATCCCAAAGATCTCAATGTGCCCAGTGCTCGGTGTGAACTGCACATGCAGTCCCGTGTTTTGCATTCCGGCACTTGCAGCCATGGAATGACAACAGGGAAAATCGGCCTACAAGTACCAGGATTCAAAGCGAGGGGACCTGTTGACAGGCGAGAGAGAGCTGGGACGCGAGCGCACACCCCCTCTGTCACTCCTCATAGTTCTGATCGAGTTTATAAACTATAACCTAACCTTGTAACGCGTTACAAAGAAGTGAAGGTGGTTTACATTTTTCTCTCGAGACAAGACTTGTACACTCTAAACACACACATTTTAACACTCCAACGGGCCCAACGATAGAGGAAACAGAAACATAACATTACACACGTCTTCATGGAATTCCATTTTCCTCGCCACATGGGACAAACAGCCGCGGCGCACTAACAAGCATTTGCAATGCAATAGGACTCGCATTTACGCGAGACCTATTGCACTGGAAAGAGGAGTGCTGGCGGACGAGAAGGCACGAACGGGAGTGCGGGGGGGCCCCAAGAAGGCACGGACTGCGAGAGGGGTGGGGGGGAGACACGGGAATAAAATAGTGCTCGAAGTAAAGGGGCCAGTAGCCATGGAAGGATACAAATGACGACATGGTCAACATGAGGAGGGACTAACAAGCCTAAAACCTATGGGAAGGCAGCATTTAGGAACTAAGCCAATAAAAAAGATGGGCGGAGAGTGGGCGGAGCTTCCACGAAGCTTCCACGCTATACTGAATACTGCATGCCTCGCAAAGCGAGCCGCGCAAGCCCTGCAACGCTAGGCACAACCTAAAAATCAGCCAGGACACCAGTAGAATTCCCTGCAAGACAACATATGACAGGTTGGACATTATGTGAATGAAAACCATGGCGAAGATGGCATACAGAGTCAAGGTGTAGATGTCATCAGGACTCCAAGGAATTGAGTGGGTGAGGGTTCAGTGGAAAGGGTTTACTATCTTACATAACGTATAGGAATCCAGTGAATTGATTAGCTTCACATCCACCCAAAAATGTATGAATGACACTGATGAAGAATTCTTGAATTACCTCCCGTTTATAACATCTTGTTAATCATATTTTATTCTGTGACGATATTGCTATTGTGGCCCATGACATACCTTCTGGTTTTACATTAAATCTATATCAATGTATAATTTTTCACATTTCAAAATATGGAAATAAATCTGTTGAATTATTGGACATTTTTGTCACCATGGTGCTCCTTTGCTAATACTTGGAACGCAACTGATATTCTGTGCAACAATTATCTTTCTGGGTGGTAATTTTGAATCTTGACAGCATACACCTCCACTTCCTTATATAGAAGGTCTAACTCGAATTGGATACTTTTTGTGATATCACTTTGGTGCTTGCTTTGTACCACTAGAAGATCCTAAAGAACATGTGCCTTGTTTAAGTAGCATGATAGTCTGTTGTCTAGGTCTATAAAGTACACTTTTACCACAATATCATCCCAAGTACGTTCAGGCTACTATCTTGAAAAATATGATAAATTCATTTCTTTCAAGCTTTTGAGCAGTCTTTACTCTAAGATTATAAACAAAAAATGACAGTATATCAATATATCAAGAATAATATAAAGGTATCATGACCAGGAGTTTGTGGGCTAGCCTACAAGATAGCATTTCTAACTATTGCCTGTACAAGGTCCAAACCTTTCCATGGTTTTCTGCATACATTTGTTTATCAATGCGCTGAGAATGCAGAACCCACATTTATGGACAATCTATTTATTATAACACATTTTGATTGGCGATCAAATTATTTTTTCTGACCGCTATCTAGGTGTTTCTTGAAGCTTTTACGCTGGTGATATGAATAACAGGATCGCAGTTTCTCCTCCATTTTTATTTTTTTATTTTTTTAAAAGCCTTTGTCTTACAGCACTATTAATAACAGTTTTCTCACCTAGGCCGCACTTGAAGTTCATGGTTACCCTATTCACATGTGGAACTGAATGGCTACTGCAGGCCTGGAGTGAGGTAGGAAAAAGATTCAACGCTCATATGCATCGCAGACGGTAGGATGGATGGGAGAAAACACTCAGAAGACCAGAGAGAGCAGGAGGCGGAGTTCCATTAAAAGTGGATTGTAGAAAATAGATCAAGTACTTCACAGTGGCAAAAGCATATTAATAAAATTATTCTGCCTACAAGGAGCCAGTGAAGGTCAGTAAGATGCATGTAGATAGGCTTTCTCCAAGGTTACCCTTGCATAGGTCTTGCTGGATTTTTTTAGGTGTAAAATGACCCCTAAGAAATCAGGAAGCCCTAAAAATTGAATTTCTATAGCCTAGACAAAAAGCAATGATTTTTTGTAGGAACATTATGCATAAGAACATGTAAAGTTACCCTTTTGATCGGTGGCCTAAGAGAGATTGTTATCTAAAACAAAACCAAGGTAACCCTCCGAACATGAATTTTAGGTGAGATGGAGCTGTTGCCTATGGTTACGTAGAACACCACATTTAAATTGGCACCGAGCTGTACTACAAAAGCTAACCTATATGAAAAAGTTTACTATGACACTCGGAATCAGCCTGTTGACTCCAGAGTCAGCCAAGACCACTGTAATTTGTACTCCACGGGGAACATCATAAACATAGAAGCTGGGGAACCGGGTTCGAGTCTCGGCAGGGGCGCTAAACATCCTGGGATTCTGGGCAAATCACTTAATCTCCACGTGCCTATCAAAATGAATGCGTCGTCTGTAACGCAGATGGTGCTCATGTAAAGCGCTCTGATGCCTTTGGGTCGAGTTTGCACTGTATAAATAGAGCGCAAGTGGCTATCAGCTGGTCATCAGGCCTCAGTGCATGTCAGAGGTAAATAAAGGGAAAAAGTAAAGCAAAACTATGGGACAACAATGGCCTAATGAAATTCCTCATAATATTATGGTATCTGAAATGCTGGAATGTTAGAACCAGAAACATATATTGAGAAACTAAGCAAAACACCAGCAAGATATCCACATAGCTTGCTCATGTGGAAAAGAAAAAAGTAAACCAGTGGTCCATTTGCTAACATTCAGGCTTGCTGGAAAAAAAAGCACATAAGTGACATTGGTATGGATGTGAAAAGTAGAGGATGGAATCTTCTATATTTACATCTTGATGCATTGGTTACAGCGGCATCTGTAGGTCTAGCTCAGGGGCTTATCCTCTCAACAACTGTCCAAGAAATCAGATAGACTATCCTTCATCTATGAAAGGACTGAGCCTCTTTGTATGTGGTTTGTCTCCCTGGCTCCTGAAGAGCAGATCTGAACTCCCGGATTTTATGACCAGATAATCTACAACTTCAGAAATTGTATCATCGAAGAAACGTTATTAATAGCCACGATAAATTAACATTTTCCCTATTAGAGACTTTATAAAGTGGCAATCCATCACGTCATTGCTTTTCAAAGCAACTAAAACAAATAACTAAAAGGCACAACAAACATACATCATGGCCAAGAGAAAAAGAATACCTATAACGTCTTATGAAGTTGCCATTAACGTATACTTCCTTGATACACAAATACAGTTGGTGTAGATGACAGATATTGCCCCAATTATACAAGTGCGTTTATCAGTTGAAATACTACTTCTAGGAAGATTTCCTTAGTAAGTCAATGCAGCAAATGCCAATTCTGGCAAGAAAAGAGCACTAGCTCAAGAGAAGGTTGGCACTACATTGACAGGACGTGCACTGTGAATCTTTCCAGTTATGTGGGGATCAGCTGGAAGACCTGTCATAAGCAATAACTGTTTCTACATAGCTTTTGTGTCAGTATCCAAATAGTACTCAGTTGAAAAGACTCACCCAACAGGTAATTAAATAGCCACCATTTTGTAGCATTACGTTTCAGAAATTTCTATCTAATAATTCATGGTCTCAATTTTCTCCCATGCTTACGAAGCAAAAATGGGTCACTGGCCACAGAGGCACAATGGCACTAAGCCACTAGCCTCTTGAAGACCCCTACTTAGAGTTTGCAATTCATATAATAAAGTCCCTCTTTCCAAGATGTTTAGAGGCCCCTGAGTCCCCCCTCTCTTGGGCAGAATATTGCTTATATACACATTGCAAAGTGCCTCCTATTTTAATAATGGAAAGAAATTGACAAGTAATCATCCTGGAAAGTCCTAAACATCAGAAACTGCAGCCTTCTTAACGAATTCCGTGTCCACTCTAGGAAGTGCACGTAAATTATGGCGACAGAGCATTTCTCTAAGGAAAACTGAAAGGAAAAAAACATGCGTCCGACTGAGTATATTAAGGACAAGTTACACCATAGAGGCGTTGAGACCAACCGGGTTGGCAGCAATGAAGGAAATTGCTTTCACCAACATTCTAAAGTGTCCAACTTAAACAAGCATTCCAATACAAATGAATACAAATACAAGGAAAATAACAAGAACTAAATGCTTTCCAATATTCTAAATCCCTACAATGAAGAAAATGCACAGCGGAAGATCACAGACAACAGGGATGTTGAATTCCTATAGCCCAACGCCCAGGACATATTGTTTGGGGACAAGTTTTCATGTGTATTTTGTCCTTGGGACAAAAAGGCCCAACCCCCTGTAGCACAAACCCTTTGGCTGCCAGTTTGCAGTACCACATTATGGATCAGGGAAGGGCACTGTCTGCAGTTAAGGTAATATTTTGTCCATATGTTAATGCTGTTCAAACTTGTACTTATGCTTCATTATTTGAAAGCCTTTATTATTAGGGTGAGCGCTCTAAGTAAATGCTGTAAGCTCTGACTGCACTACTGACAGTGGTTCCAGTATAAAAATGTGTACACACGTTTTCAAAGTTTAGCAATATGAGGCTATGTATAATGCACCCAGAATGCTCTCTGATTTGATGCAAATATTTGCAGAAGCTTGAAAGCAAGATTGATGATTCTTTGCTTTCAAAATAAAATGTTCATAAAAAAATGAAAGCAGGAAAAAAAACATTTAGCTAAACCACTGTAAAATTTTAGGTACCATTTCTTTGCAGCATCATTTAGTAACGTGATGATGCATGCTAGTATTTGCCAAAAATATTCATAATGGAAAATTAGTGTAACCAGTTTCAATAAGATTATGGGAAACAAAAATAAACAAGCATTGGCAACGCCAGTAGGTCTGAAATTGGTGGTCAGCTTTTTAGTTTTGTCAACGTGCGACTTGTTTTGGAATGGTTTTTGTAAAACCTTATTGGTGTGGGAGCTGCTGGGCCCTCACCACTATAACCAACATTGGCAAAAGCAAAAGTTGTTTTTGGTCTCAAAAAGCACACACTGCCACAGTAGTTACTGGCACTACTTTGTGTGCCGATATGCTCCTTGCGAAAGCAGAATGCTTTCACTCCCAGTGAAGCCAGACGATACAGAGAGACAGAATTTTAATCAACTCAAAAGGTTGCGGTCAACGCCAGACCAAATTAGGGGCCCAATTATTAGTCTCAAAAGTGCACCCATGGTATATGTCCTTGCATTAAGTGCAGCTATACGGCTTTCGTGAATTCCCAAGAATTTACAGAAGTAGGACAAGAAATAGGACTCCTAGAAAATATTTGTGAACTTTCCCTCCAACCACTTTTTTCCCAACTCTGGAAGAAGGTTTACGTCTGCCATTGTCAGGAGTAAATTGACAACATTTCTCAGTATGGGAACGGATTAGAGAAGAGTTGATTAAAACCCTTAAAACATGCTAGTTAGTCAGAGCTCTTATATAATGAGTTTGCTGCCATAATTTGTCGCTGCACTACATGGCACCAAAGGGACAAGTGGATTTTGTTACAGGACAAGTAGATTTATGAAGCAACCTGCCCCATGGACAAGTAGATATTTTATTAAATTCCACACCCCTGCAGACAATTTCAAAAAGAAAAAAATAAATCGCTTGACAAAATGACTAAGTCACTCAAGCAAGAGGCATGCATTCTTTGCTTAGCAAGAAAGAGAGGTGCGCATTATCTAGTGGCTCTCCATTTCCTGTATGTGTAAGGGTGTTGTCTGCAATGGTGCGTCTGAAAGATGATGTACTAGGAGGTTGGAATGCGTGTGCGCTGAGTGGAAGGGTCAGAACAGATACAACTGGTGAGAGGATGAAGCCCTGACTATAACTACATGGAAACCATTAAGCCCAGGGACCTACGATGCAAACATAAAAACAACTCCCCACAGGCTCCGGACTAATGTGAATAATTTCCACCAGAATATATAGCCTCTTATATTCTATAGTGCTATTTTGATTCCTTTGCATGAACAAAGAACAGCATATTTAATTCCCTAGTTCTTGCTGGAAATTAATTACTTTCACATGAGAAAGTAACCTGGGGACTCTTCCAAACAAGATCTACGCAAGCGTTGTGTGAATACTCCTAAATATAGGACTGTGGGTTGTTCAATACCTCGGAACGATTGCCTACCCTCAAACATTTGTTACCACACCCACCTATAAATTCACAACTGCTGAAAATCCACCACGTGGGTGGAGTTTTCTTCACAGTAAACACGTTAGATTGCACAATTCCGCTAATCCTATTTCTGTGAAAAGGCATGTCCAATTTTGATCATCAACCACTCAGATACACGATCACTATGTACCTCAAATATTCACTGTTGCCCCAGTAGCATTGAGGCAGTAGACAAAACAATACAGTGGCTCAGAAAAGTAAATCACCTAACAATGTCACTCTATATTGCATAAATGAATTTACACTGGCTGTGCTAGTTACTCCTACCTTTAGACAGGTACAAAATTGTATTAAACTTAACCCGGGAGGTCTAGAAGTCCATTGGTTGAGCTCCCAGTTGACAGTGACACCATTTATGAAACTGATCAACTTCTGTGCTAGCACAGGTTTTGCTCCAACAACCATGGTCCACAGCCAAAACAGCCCAAAAGCGAAATCCCTCAAGCGCCTGATTGTTAACATAAACTTACTTACTACCTTTGTTCAACCGGGAAAGGACAGAAGATGTCCAAGACACTTTCAGAACGAAACCATCTTCAGAGCAAAACTGTGTGTAAAGCAATCCGAAGGCAGAGTTGCAGGGATACAGCTACTTCAGTTTTACTATGTCTAAGAAAACATCCAACACTGAATAAAAAGGACAGAATTGCCAGCTGAGTTTTGATGACATCATAAAGCAAGACAACATGTTTATGATGCCACAAAAGGCACCATCATGTGGTTATAGTCCCAGAGCTCAGATGACTCTAAACACCAGTGTTTCCTTATCTGGCAGCATCTTATTCTAACACACATCGACAATTCAAAGACAGCACATCTTACATCAGTTCGTTGTTGTGGCCGAAAAGATTAACTATTTATATTAAAAAGCAGTTAAACAAGATTATTGGAAACCGGATTAATATTCAATTTGCATCAATGTTACTCTTTAACACTGAAGAAAATATTCACCACATTGTGTGCTTCAAAAATCAAATTCAGGCGATAGTTAAAGACAGGGACATATTCTCTCTTCCTTTAAGGGGGGCGGAGGGGGGGGTTCTTCTGGGTCTAGGAGGTAAGCAGTGTCGAGTTTGTAGGGTAGGATTCTTGGAAGCGACAAATCGAAGCAGATGTGTTAACAAAAACTATACCTTATTTTTTCTTTTTTCCAGAGCCTGCGTGTGTCCTCCTTTCCTTTGCTGCCATTCACCAAACGACTACCGTTGTAATAAGCAATCTGTGAAAAAGAACGATTGATCAGATCAGAAAGTCATGCAATGAAGGACAATTTAGATGGCGATTAGGGACAGGCTGAAAGGACCACGTGTTCTCCTCGACCTAAAGCAGAGATACACCTTGTAATGGAAGGAACCCAGGCTGCCCTTACAAACACCCTCAGCAGCCTATCGGTGCTCTCCATGTCATCAGCTGCATGACAAAAAGGCGGCACTGAGCCAGAGAAAGTAGCAGCTACTGGCACACACAAAAAAAGCTATGAAGGAGAGTCTACAGTACAAAGAAATCTGCCTTGGTGGCTCAGTAAAGCAGATAGTCAGGTGAGGAGTACATGAAGCACTTACTGTAGATGTAAACGGCAAAGGAGCATTCACACGAGCTTCATACCTCTCCACAGCCAGTGCGAGCTACAGCAAGTGACAACTGACAATATCAAAAGATGCAGGGCTCCACATTCCAAAGAACCCAGCCAGGGAGCATTCCACAGGAGACAATGGAACACGACTGACTCCTCAGGGAAACTGGACAGAACCGTAAACATACCTAGAAACGTCAGCATGCTATCCCTTGCACAAAACTGCATCCGTCAGTTCTCACATCTGCAGCATAATATTTCCAATACAAACGTCTCTTCTCACTTTAAACATCATCTTCCATTCCCTTCCCATTAATTTCCTCCTTTCATACCAGTCATCATCATTAATTACACCGCGTTAGGCATGCCAGCCTTAGGGCGCTCCTCCCACAAACGTTTTGCCCCACTCCCATTTTTGCTGAATTCTTTTTTTTTTTGCTTTAGGACTCTGGGAACCTTACCACTGCTAACCAGTGATAAGGTGCTAATGCTCCCTCCTTAAAACATGGTAAAATTGTATTTCGCCCAATTGGGACATTTAATTTACTTGTAAGACCCTAGTAAAGTGGTACCACATGTATCCAGGGCCTGTAAATTAAATGTTACTAGTGGACCTGCAGCACGTATTCGGTCATCCACTTAAGTAGCCTTTTTAAAATTGCCTTAGGGCTGCCATTGCAGCCTGTGTGGGCAGTTTTAAACTGCCACTTCGACCTGACAAATTAAACCTTTTGCCAGGCCTAAACATTCCTTTTAAATGCATAAAAGTAGGGCCACTGGAATTATGCGGAGGGAGGGCCATATTATGTGGCAAGGTTATCCAAATTATGCGGCAAGAAAAGACAAATTATGTGGTGCAATGCTGCACATTATATGATAGTATTACTTCATCGTTTTGTGCTTTGTACACTTAATAAAAATCGGGGGATAGGCTGCACCTCATTAATACAAGTTAAACACCTAAATATAGCAATAAGCAACAGAAAGGTGACAAGTAAACCATTGCAAAGGGCCTTCCACTGCGCAGCAACAAGTGTCTCGCTGTGTTTTCAGTAAATTTTGAACCTTTTGAGCTGGAAACATTTTTTTTTTCTTAAAATCTGCAGACTATGCAGCAGATGATTGATTGTGTGGCAAATGCAGTAAACCCATAACTATGCAAAACAAGCATATGCAATGCAATAGGTCTCGCATTTACGCGAGTTTGAGCTATTGGCATTGTAAATAACAATGCGTTTTATTTATTTTTCAAAAACGAAAACATAAATAAAAGGCATTGTCATTTACAATGCCAATAGTTCAAACGAATGCGAGACATGTTGTATTGCTTGTTTGCCTGTGGTACACTGAACTGATTCGGACCACGCTGCAAATTAATTAAATAAAGCAGTGCTGCCACTAAAGTGAAAGCGGACCGCGGTGGAATAAGGAAAGACCATTAAAGAAAATAGTGCTCTGCTCATCCACTAAATAACAGAGACCGTGTAACGAGCCAAGTAAAAGGTCCAGTCGTTATGGGAGGTAACAAATGGAGACAAGGCGGTACCCAGGAGGGACTAACAAGCCTCATAATAAATAAGAATTCAGCTTTTACGAAGGACAATGACACCAGCCAATTAAAAATATGGGTGGCGAGTGGGCGGGGCTTCCACTGCTTACTCTATTACAGCATGCCTCGCAGAGCTAGCAGTGCATGCGGGCTGCCGCTAGGCTCGACCAAAAAAAAAGGGCACATCTGCACAATTGCATCTTTCCAGTGGCCCTGCATAAAAGCCACCCTTATGGTAGGCCTTAAACAGCCCATAGAGAACGCTGCGTTGTATTTAAAAAGTTGGTCATGCGCTTTTCAGTTTTACAAGTCCTGGCAATGAAAAACTCTCAAATTCGTTTTTCACTATTGCAAGGACTACCTCTCCCATTGGATAACATAGGGTTCCTTCATTACATTTAATAAGTGATACATTTTGATTGGGAGCAGAGACGAAAGTAGTGCTTGGCATCTGAGGAATTGTATTTTAAACCCTCTTTAATGGTAAAGTCAGATTTTATGTCACAATTCTGAAAATGGCAGTTTTAGAAAGTTGGCATTTTCTGATCCGGACCATTTGGTGCCCGCAGACTGGTCCTGGGTCATATGGCTATGTGCAGTTGGCCATGTGGCCTTTGTGTATTCCTCCCAGACAGCATCACAATAGAGAGTATGGGTGTGGACAGAATGGGCTATCTCTGGCATGATAGAGTAGAGGGGGCAGAGATGCCGTGGACTGCAGTTCCACTTCAAGCTCACTGGCCCAGGTCACACAAAGGACTTCACACAAACCTGTTGCACCCCCAGACAGATTGGGACCAAGGCAGGAGATTCCAGGTACCTCAGTAGGGGGAAACTCCAGAAGCGTCACCCACGTCAAAGTGAACAAAAGCTATATTAGGCATTTGCAATGCAATCGGTCTCGCCTTTGGGACCTTATATGTATTTAGCTATGCAGCACATTAGCCTGGGCGCTGAAACATCTACTGTGCTTTAACATGGAGGGAAAGTAAGCACTAAACTGCGGAACACGCCAGGTATGGGAACACATGGGGAGAAATACTGCCTATCAGCGGAAAATTGTATAGTCCAAAGCTCTGTATTTAATATAAAATCAGCCCCTTCGGTGGTCAAATCACTGAAAATACAAGATTTGAAAAAAATATTATTGTCTATGGGTGCTTGTTGAATACAAGTTTCTATGGCCTGGAATCTAGGGAATGCTAAAGTGATTCTGGTATTTTAGTGACCTCTGCTGGTCGTTTTCTATCAAGAAAATTAAATAGAGGCAGTTGAACAGAAAAAAAAGGCCAGAAAAAAAGGCGGAAGCAGACAAGTCCTAGGGCTGATCTCCAGATCCCACAAAGTGCATACAACAGATCTACCAGACAGTGCAAGCGCTGTCTAGGCTCGACCTAAAAAGGGGACCCTCAGACTCACTCTTCAGTACACTTCTGGACCTGTTGATACTACGGAAGGACGCCCTGCTGCTTGAGGCCTGTCCTGCTAGCTGAGAAGGAAGACTGGACCTGCTCCCTTCACCTCAGGCTGAATGCCTCCAAGGGTCAGCTGACTGACCTCCTGTTCTAAGCTACAGGGGCACAATGAGCTCCAGAGGCCTCCCAGCAACTACCTAGCTGACCCGCTGCGTGTTGGTGCTCGAGCGTGTGCTCGAGCCACATTGGAATGGTGTAATTCTAGAGCGCTCGGGGTGCAGAAGGCTGGGAGAGATCGAGGAAAGGAGCTGTCAGCTGGCATGCTCTGCTTTGCTGCCATGGGGGTTTAAGTAATAGAATAAAGCCTACAACCAGCTCAACGTTTGGACCATTATTCATTTCAACAATGGCGATGAGACCTAAACCCCGCGAACCCACGGCGTTAAGAAATTTTTCCGGCTGCCCTTCTCTTCGGACGTAACCGCGACAGCAAAAGAAGAAATCGTGTAGAATCCCACAATTCTGAAAACCTTCCTGCGACTGCGACCTATACTTGAGGTACCCTAGGCATTTATTGTGTACCTATTTATGGACTTGCATTGTTGTTTACCTGGCACCGTGAGAACCGTTGGTAGAACTGCCTCTCTGCCGCATTTTCGAGCAGCGGCAGTGTTCTACACTCGTGCTGATATTCAGTAATATGAGGCTCGCCGTTCTGTGTTCGCTCTCTCACTAGCAAGAAGAGCATGAGGATTACGCACGGCAACCTAGCAATGCGTCCACGCGTCACAAGGTCATTACAACAAAACAATACGTCAATACGCAAGGTCACGCAGGGTGACTTTACGAGCAGCCATTTTCGACGTGCTTGTTTCCGGAACGAACCTCACACCGGCAAAAGTTTTCCTTGCGCAAATACAGTGCGCATTTCATCAGTGATCTCATTGGTGTACATCTGGCATTAATATTTTATCAGTGATACGCACACTGCGTGTCAATAAAGGTACATTTTATTTGAATTTACTTTATCCAGCCTCATAAATCATCTGGATCCATAATATATAAGCCTCATATTTCTTTCTAACCCATAATAAGTATTGAAGATACTATTTATGCTATATATATATATATATATATATAAAGTTAATTCAATGACTAGACAAGACATACTATTTGGGGAAACAGGTAGGACCAAGAAGGATAGGGTGTCAAGTTTTCAACCGGAGTTAAGATTAATCATGGGATATAATGCCTACCAGGTGAGGGTGAGAGCCAGCCTGGGTAAGCATTGGCACCTTATCAGAGGAGACCCGGTCCTGAAAGAAATAGTTTCCAAGAAACCCCTCATGTCATTTAGACGGGCGAAATCCATGAGGGAACAGTTGGTGAACAACAGTCCCGAATGGGGGAAAAGGGAGGCTGGTTGAAACCAAGTCCTGGTTTCAGCAAGTGCTCCAAATGTAAAGCCTGTAAACATGGCGTAAACAAGAAGGAAATTCAAATGCCCCTGTGGAAGAGACCTTGGAAAATACTGAAAAGTCTAAACTGTAGAAGTGACCATGTAGTCTATGTTTTAACTTGTACCTGCCCCATGTTGTATGTAGGAAGCACTATCCACATGGCCCATGTTAGGATACTACAGCATTTGAGAGCAGTCAAAAATCAAGATCCCAGTTACCCTGTGGCACGTCACATCAATGAGGTCCATGGAGGGAAAATAGAAGATCTATCTTATTTTGTTTTAGATGCTGTGCCAAAGAAAAGGAGAGGGGGTAATAGAGAACTCGATTTGAGGAAATTGGAGTCCAGGTATATTTTAATGTTGGATAGTAAAAACCCTAAGGGTCTTAATGCGGATGAAGGACTCCACGTGCATCTGCTGTGGTACGATTCAGGGTAGCTTCCGAGATTTGAGGAACTGTAATGTAGATCACTGCTCCTTCCAAGTTTTCTTAATATTGTATCCATAAGAAAAACATTTAACAATATTTTATGATTGATACCTCTTCGTTTTGACATTATATGAACTTTTGATTCCGTTAGTCTTTTTTAGTTTTTTTAGATATTAACACGGGTGGTAGATATTTTAGGCACTTTTGAAGAGATGGACAATGATAAAGACTCCCCATAGTAAAACAAATTATATTTGGTTTCAAAGGTTATAGATGAATTTTAGTTACTATTATGGCTAGTATCTTTTAGAATGACCTAGGATGGACTCGGTTTTAGGAATCTTGTGTTAGGTTTTTATTGTATAATGTGGTCTAAATAATTTTATCTTCATGTAGGAATGGGTATAGTCTTGAGGTTTTAGTCATCTGGATTACATTGGTTTATTCAAATTTTAAAACTAAATGAAGATAGGTTTTTCCTTAAATATTTATTCAAATTGCCTATTTGCACAATTGACCTTTTAGCTCATGTTGCACAGAGTAGTATGTTTACAGTTGAGGCGTAACGTGCATATGTTATTTATTTATCCGTGGAAAGGGCGGATATTACATTGCATAATTTGCGATTTTTGCACATTCAATTGTTTTTAGAATTTTGCGACATTTGCACAAAGTGGATTGTAAGGTACAAATGGAATTTTGGATCAGTAAAATAGATAAACCGATAAGAAAAATGGATAAGAATGATTAATGATTACCAGAATCCATAGGACCATATAGGACTATGAGAGGGCCGATTGATGAGGAATATATTTACCACTTATATAAGTTTGGGCACTGGCCCAGAATTGTTTGACCGAAGCGCAACCGAGTTATATCTACAGAAGCTAGGGTTTATCAATATACTCAATTTTTACAGTAAAAGTATTGCTTGCCACGGTTTTGGATTCATCCTAAAAATTGGAACAATAAAGTTTTTTGAAAAAGTAAAATCACACAGCTATGAAGGGCCAGATGTAGGAAGGGATTTACAAACCATGCTTTATGTTTATGGTTTAATGCACAAGTTATGTTGTTTGGGTGAGCAATCTCAGCATAAAAATAATGTGAAATATATTCAAAGGGAGTTTAATTAATTTTTATGAGTGCGGGCGATTTTTTTATTATTATGTAAAGCTGTGATGTAATGCTTTCTACATAGTCTGTTGTCCATGTCAATGGGGGTGTGTGCATCACGTGGGTATCAACAGTTAACACTATAAAACTAAAAATGGGAATGTGGCTCCGTTGTGTGAACAAGGCAGGGGATCCTGCCGAAACGCGTCATAGCCCGATAAAAATAATGGAATAAATATTGTGGACTCAATTCTGCTGGTGTCATCGTGTCTCTATTCGGTGCGACGCAAGGAGGTGCCGATTTGTGTGGATATATATATATATATATATATATATATATATATTTTCTTTCATTTTGTTTCTCATTTAACTATGGCAATGGCTACCTTGAATCTGCCTGCTCCACAACAATTCATGGTTAAAGATTGCGAAGTCTCAAGCCAGAGATGGGAGGAATGGAGAGATTACCTGATAAATTATTTGGATACGTTTGAAAGTAAATAATTACCACCTGAAAAAAAAAATCCTTTTACATTGTTTAGGTCCAGGAGGCTTAAGGGTTTATAATAGGATAGAAAAGAAACCCTCGTCTGGAAGTGAAGTGAATGTGTTCACTCAAGCCATTGCAGATTTAAACGCGTACTTGCGCCTACTGTATGCAAAGCTGTGCATAGATTCAACTTTTATCACAGGAAACAAGAACCTTATGAAAAAGTGGAAGATTACATTGCATCTCTTAGAAGGCTAGCCTTATCCTGCAAATTTGGCGTTATCGAAGAGGAATTAATCCGTGACCAATTAATTATGCATTGTAATAATCAAAATCTTCAGGATAAACTTTGGATTAATGGTGATGCTAGCTTACGTGAAATTAGTGCCATCATCAGCAAAGCTGAACTAACTTCTAGGTGTGCCAAGACTGTTATTGCAAAGACCAAATTGGATAACAGTGAGGATATGGTAAAAGTGGTAAAAACTAACTATTCCTGTCTAGGTGACCAGATTAAAAAGAAAAATGAGAAACAATCCGTTAAAGAGAAAGGCGGAAACAAAGATCGTGCAGAGAAATTCCCTGATATTAAAGGAAAGTGTTACCGTTGTGGTAGCTCTTCACACTTAGCACATGATAGGAAATGTCCAGCTTTAGGTCAGAGATGTGCTTATTGTAAAATGTCTGGTCATTTTGCATGTGTGTGTCGCAAATCTAAGTCTGTAAATTGTATTGTAGAGGAGTACGAACATGAGGATGAGAGTGCTGCCTCGGATTGTGATGAAAACAAAGTTTGTTGTATACATGAAGATAATGGTGAGGCTTATGGTAAGCAAAGGAAAAAACCAGTGTGTGAAATATTAGCTGGTGTGGTACAAGTGACCTTAATGGCTGATTCTGGATCACCCTATTCCATCGTCAACAAAAACAAATGGGAAGAATTATTCAGTATGGTAATCGGTCCTGAATTGGAAAGTCCTGATGTGCATCCTGTAAGTTATACGGGAGATCCTATCGAGCTAATTGGTTTTCGTAAACTCACCTTTGAGTTTAAAGGAAGACAAGCAGTTTGCAAATTGTATGTGTCTTTTGCTGGTCCCTGTGTGTTAGGTTGGTGGGATCAGGGCGAGTTGGGGATACGTTTGGATCCTAATAGTCCGGATCCTGTTTTCAGTGTGAAATCTGAGCATGAAGATCTATGTGAGGAGTTTGCAACAAAGTTTTCCAGTGTTTTTTCTGGGAGCATTGGTGAACTCAAGGGTTTTTCACATAAAATAATTCTGAAGGAAAATGCATGCCCTTGCATCCACAAGGTTAGGAACATTCCTTTGGGTGTCAAGGGTGAACTGGTAGGAGAAATCCAGAAACTGGTTGACAATGGTATAATTGAACGTGTTGAATCTTCTGACTGGGTCGCCCCTCTTGTCGTGGCACGCAAGGCTAACGGCCGGGTCCACCTATGTGTGGACTTGAGGGAACTTAACAAGAATATTTTTATAGACGTGTTTCCCCTCCCTAGAATATCGGAGTTGCTCTCAGCTACTAAAAGCATGGAATGGTTTTCCACAAAAGACTTAACTTCGGCGTACCATCAGGTTCCCCTCCATAAGGATAGTAAGCATCTGACTGCTTTTGTCACCCTGATTGGTACTTTCCAGTTTAGGTGAGTCCCATTCGGGTTGGCGTCAGCTGCTGCTAGGTTTCAACGTAACATGCACCTTATTTTTAAGGACATGAAGAACGTATTGTTTTTCCAGGATGATATCCTTATCATGGGGAAAGATAGAGAAGAACACGATAAGGTTTTGTTTAGAGTTTTGCACATGTTAGATAGAAAAGGTTTAACTGCAGAAAAGTCCAAATGCAAAATAGCTAGGAAAAGCGTAACATACCTCGGGCACGAGATAAGTGCGTGTGGTATTTGTCCTAAGTCTGAGTTAGTTGATGATATAAAAAAAGCTCCTACACCTCAAAACAAAGAGGAAATCCGGTCCTTTCTAGGCCTGGCAGAATTTTATTCAAAATTTGTTTGCAATTTTGCAGATAAAATGTTTTGCATCAGACAGTTACTCAAAAAAGGGAGTGTGTTTCATTGGTCTAAGGAGTGCCAGTCATGTATGGATAGCATCAAGAAAGATATTTGTTGTTCGCCCTCGTGCTGGAGCCACTGGCGGCCTGGATAAGGCAAGATCCGATTGTCCGTGGGCTCCGCTGGACGGAAGGGTGGGAAGATCGCATATCTCTCTATGAGGATGATGTGCTCTTATATAGGGCCTCCCCCAAACGCTCATTACATAGACTACTGAATATATGTGACACATATGGGAAACATTCTGGGTACACCATTAACTGGAGCAAATCCGTTCTTTATGTCCTGAGAGGGCCGCCACCGATGCTACCTAGAGGATGCGAAGTAAAGATAGTGGAAGATAGTTTCAAATATGTAGGGATCCATATTACTTCGGACCCAGGGGACTTTATGACTCTAAATCTTCTAGAGCCCCTCAAAAGGTTACGCAGAGATACTAAACACTGGCAATCATTACCGTTAACACTACTAGGAAAAGCAGCACTTTTCAAAATGATGGCGCTTCCTAGATTCCTTTACGGGCTGCAAAATACCCCATTCCTGGTTCCCCCATCCTACTTCCGGGCAATAGTGGCAGAAGTCACCAAACTTCTTTGGAACGGTAAACTGGCCCGAATAGCTATGACTAAAGTAATCAGAACTTGGTATGACGGTGGCATTGCGCTCTCAAATATACAAACGTATTATTGGGCATCCCAACTGACAGTAATTAATCACTGGCTACATGAAATGAAATGAAAACAGCATTTGTTGAGTGCGTAGCTACCCAGGGGCATCCCAGCGCTATGGCAGTAACATAGAAGGACCGAGGAGCACACTTAAGGGAAGAGCCAGGTCTTCAAAGATTTCCGGAAGGCCAGATGGTTGGTTTCCCTCCGTAGACTGAGGGGAAGGGTGTTCCACAACTTAGCAGCATTGTAGGTGAATAGACGACCGCCGCTTCTGGCCCTCTTAATCCTGGGAACAGCAGCCAGATGTAAATTACCAGAGTGCAGCCGACGATTCGCCACATAAGGCTGGACCATGGAGTGGATGATCGTGGAACCACTTCCTGTTAGCATCTTGTGGACAATGCACAAGGCCTTAAAGCTAACTCTCTCTCTCGTATGGTGAGCCAGTGGAGGGACTTCAGTGCTGGTTTTGCGGATTGTCGGTTCGAGATCCCCACCAGCATCCTTGCTGTGCAATTTTGCACTGTTTGAAGCTTTGTGAGGGTCAATACTGGAACTCCGAGGTAAAGGGCGTTCCCGTTGTCCAGGCGGGAAAGAATAAGTGCCTGTACCATGAGCTTTCTCGCGTGGAAGGGGAGAAGTGGAAGCACTTTACGGAGCATCCTAAGGATGCCGTAACAGGAGGCCGCAACTTTCCGTGCTTGGACCATAAAGCTGAGATCCTGATCCAGCCAAATGCCTAGACTCTTCATCTGGGACTTAGGAACAGGGACGGGGCCCATACAGGCTGGCCAGAGAGCATCTGCCTTGAAGCGGGATGGATTGCCAAGGAGCATAAGCTCGGTCTTATCACCATTTAGTTTTAAGAAGGATTTATTCATCCACTTGACTACCTCTTCTAGGCAGGGACAAAGGCCGATAGAGGCCTTAGTGCTACGATCAGTTGGGTGTCGTCAGAATACGTCACTATATGAACCCCAAATGGGAGCACGATCTCTGCAAGTGGGGTCATATAGACATTAAAAAGGGACGGACTAAGGGATGATCCCTGGGGGACTCCGCACTGGAGAGGCAGAGGTTTTGAGGAGACATCACCTTTAAAGACCTGGAAGAATCTCTCTTCCAAGAATGATTGCAGCCATCTTAGGGCTGCCCCAGTCACCCCCAAACCTCTGAGTTGATGAATCAGAATTTGGTGGTTGACCGTGTCAAAGGCAGCGCTAAGGTTCAGGAGGATAATTGCTGTTGATCCTCCGGCATCGAGAATCTTCTTAGATTCTTCGACAACTGCCAGCAGTGCAGTCTCAGTTCCTTGACGCGGGCGGAAGCCCGTTTGGGGGGGGTGGAGGAGGTTGTGGGATTCCAGATATGTCGAAAGCTCTGAATTGACATGTTTTTCAGCCATTTTACTAATCCCTGGAAGGAGCGAGATAGGACGGAAATTACCCAGTAGATTCGGATCAAGACTGGGTTTTTTCAAGAGAGGCTTTACCATTGCTCTTTTCCATGGGGGTGGGAGCACTCCCGAGGAGAGAGAGGCATTGATTAGGTCAAGAATAACTGGGGAAATTATTTCGGACAATTGTTTCAAGATATTAGATGGAGCTGGGTCTGTAGGCGACCCGCTCTTTACAAGTGCCGAGATGGTTTGGAGAGATTCATAGTCCATCAGGGAGAAGGCCTCAAGGGAGTGGTCTCTGCTATGTTGCTCCGAATCCTCTGCGTGGAGATTGTTTGGGCTGCCCACCGGGGAAAATAACGAGTAAATAGTTTGAATTTTATTATAAAAGTAGTTTGCAAGCTCATTGCAACGTTGGCCAGTGGCATCAGGTCTATCCAGGGGTAGAGGGGCTTTGAGTAAAGTTTTCGCTATGTGAAAAATTTCACGGGGGGAGTTGGCTGCCTGGGAAATTCTATCCTCATAATATGAGGCCTGGGCTAGTTTAATTTCAGCTTTGTATGCTCTAATGGCTTCCCTGTATTCCAATTTCATGTTTGGTGAAAAGTCCTTTCTCCAGGATCTTTTGCATTTCTTGCAGATCTGTTTTAAGGCCTGGAGCTTGGGGGAATACCATGGTGTTCTGTTGGGCCCTACTTTCAGTTGGATGAGTTTTTTTGGGAGAACCTGGTCCAAGGTGCTCTCGATCCAATTATTGAATCTTTCATTGGCAGCAATTGGGTCACTGTCGGTGTGTGGCTTGGTATTTTCTAGCATCCGACCCCACTGTTCTAAGGGGAGTTTGGGCCAGGGGCGTGATCGAATTCTTATTGGCTTGGATGAGGGGGTGGCACAGGTGGGGGTCCAGGAAAATGGGATCAGAAAATGATCTGACCAGGGTATAGGAATGGGAGGCATTCCAATTAATTCCTCTATGTTGGAGAAAATGGGGTCTAATAAGTGACCTTTCGCGTGGGTCACATTGGTGACTATTTGTTTGAGTTGATAAGAGGCAAGATCTTTGGTAGTCTCTGTCGCGGCCACATGCGATGCGTCATCAAAGTGCAGATTGAGGTCGCCTAGCAATGTGAAGTTGGCAGGGGCACTGGCGAGGCTTGCGACCATTTCTGGTAGCGATTTACAAAATTGACCTAATGCCCCAGGGGGGGCGGTAGATTAGGATACCCGACGGAAAGCGTGGGGGTAAAGCTTATTGTAAAAAGGAGGTTCTCGCAGTCAAGTAAAGGACCCTCCGAAATACGACAGCTGAGGTGGTTTTTGTATATGATGGCTATCCCGCCTCCCTTCCCGGTGCTTCGGTCTATTCTCTGAATTGAGTAGCCGGGGGGGAGAGCCTGGACAATATCAGGATCTGAACCTGGATTAAGCCAGGTTTCAGTCAAAAACAGGATCTCTGGGCATTCTTCCCTTAGCAGCATCGAGATTTCCACCGCGTGCTTGGGCAATGATCTACAGTTCAACAAGAACATTTTGTAAGAAGTTGGGCGGGGCCGAGAGGTTTGAATAAGGGGTGCTAATCTGAAGGAGCAGTGCAGGCATCCTGAGACAAGGCTGCCCGGGACAACAGAGTGGGAACAGTGTGACATAGGGGCTGTATTTAATAGTTTCAGCTGACCAGCAGTATAGTAAAAGACGTTTTTAGTGAGAGGGGCAGGGGTTGTGGCCCCTGGCCCCTGGCCCCGGCCGCAGACGGGCTTGCCTTTGGCGCGCCAGTGGCATGCCCAGCATGTGTCTACATGTCCCTCATACGGACCTCGCTTATCGACTAGACAGGCTAGCGCTGGGAACGGGAGGGATAAACCGGGCTCTATACAACAAGAACTAGAACACGACCCTGTTGGGACCGACAAAGCAGACACTCCATATATGGCACACAGTACTCGGGAAGCTAGGCTGGGACACTACGATCACACAAGCAACACCCCTTTGGGAAACCGGCAGGCTAGGCACGCTACACAAAAGCAAAGGGTTCAAACAATGGGACAACATAGGAATATCAAAAGTGGGAGATCTCTGCACCAAGGGGAAAGTAATCGCATTCTCACAACTTCAGGAACAGTACGAGATGGCAGCCACGGAAATGTTCCGTTACTTACAGATCAAACATGCATTAGAAGCGATCATCCCACCTGACCCTATCCTCCCTGAAGCCTCTCCATTGGAAGACAGACTTCTGACAGAGCATATGGACAAAAAAGCCATATCCCTGACCTACCGCAAAATTATCAACAACCAACCTGACCCCACGCAGCTTCTGCGGGACAAACGGCAG
Source organism: Calotriton arnoldi (assembly GCA_963921515.1). Taxonomy (NCBI): domain Eukaryota; kingdom Metazoa; phylum Chordata; class Amphibia; order Caudata; family Salamandridae; genus Calotriton; species Calotriton arnoldi. Next base: position 719,713 of record CAWUFW010000311.1, read on the forward strand.
AAAGATGTGGGAGAATTAGATGATACGGACTGGCAGGAGACATTAGAATCCCCAAGAGAGGTGGTGATATCATCTCGGTTGCACCTCGTTCAACTTAAAATACTCCATAGGATCTACTACACTAGGGTCACATTATGCAAAATAGGTAAGACTGACGATCAGCTATGCTTGCGACAGTGCGGGCAGTGGGTACATTTTTTCACACGATATGGGAATGTCCGGAAATAGCGACATACTGGGAGACAGTTATGTCCACAATAACAAGAGTGTGTGAGGCCCTGGTACCACCAGAACCCCGGTGCTGTCTTCTAAATATATGGGAGGCAACGGATCTCAATAGCACAGCGCAAACATGGGCGACACTAGGTATGATAATAGCCAAGAGAAATATCGCCAAATACTGGGGGGCACGCAACACTCCCACTATAGCAGAATTGCGCAACGACATGGATATGGCGGCCGAAAAGGCTGTATACATACACAGATGATGTCCCAAAAAATGGGAACGACTATGGGGAAAATGGAACATTTTTAGAGGTGGCATATGCACGATACCAACAGTGGAATCCTCACTGGAAGACAGTTAACGAATAAAAAGTGGCAATAACGTAAATTGATAACTATACGCATGTAATGAACATTCACAATTACTGTTGTAATAATGTACTGCATGAACAGATGTACTATGCAAAGGTCTCAATGATTGTTAAAGATACAGTTCCATGACAGGTACCAAATAAGAATAAAAAAAGTTTTTAAAAAAAAGAAAGATATTTGTTCCGCCCCTGCAATCCAAGGCTTCGACCCCAAACTTAAAAGCTTTATCACAACTGATGCTAGTGGAAGAGGTCTAGGTGCCGTTTTGTCACAATTGCAAGGTAATGGAACTGAGTGTGTGGTTGCATTCGCATCTAGAGCACTTACACCCACAGAGGAAAAGTATTCCGTTATTGAAAGGGAAGCTCTTGGTTGTGTTTGGGGACTTAAACACTTTAAGCAATTTGTTTGGGGAACGTGTGTCACAGTGAGAACCGACCACAAACCCCTCACCAAAGTTCTAACATCTCATTGTTTAAATAATGTTTCTCCCAGTATTTCTTGCTTCTCTGTACAATTGTTGGATTTTGTTTACAATATCATATATGCTCCTGGTATTTGCAATAGAATTGCAGATTTTCTGAGCAGATGTCCCCTACCTGTTTGTGAAGACACAAATAATGATTGGGACGATTGGTTAGTGGCGAGTATTTTTGGCAATGAGTTAGTAAGTATACCTCATGATGACTGGATTAACAATATTTCCCGGGATGAGGATTTACATGTGGTTAGTGAGTATATTTACAAGGTATGGCCTGAGAAATCTAGTTTATCCAAGGAATTAATTCCATTTTGGGAGGTGAGGAATGAACTTTCTTTTGAAGAGGAACTATTGCTTAGGGGTGGTAAATTGGTTCCACCTAAAATTTTCCGTGACAAGGTTATCAACCTTTGTCATGAAGGCCACTTAGGGATTGTTAAAAACAAGTGTAGAATTAAACAATCCTACTGGTGGCCAGGTGTTAACAGGGACATCGAAAGGGTTGTCCGTGATTGTATTGAGTGCACCAACTCTGACAAAAGTTTAATCACTTTCAAACCAGCCTTACATCCTATCGTAGTTCCAAGTACGCCATGGGAAAGGATTGATGTGGACATTTTGGTCCGGTTAAAACTATGGATGGAATACAGAAGTACATTTTTGTGATTATGGACCATTTCTCCAAATGGCCCGAGTACAAGATTGTAGAGAAAGCGGATTCCGAGAATTTGTTGTGTTTCTTGGGAGAAGTTTTTGGAAGGGAAGGTCTTCCTAAAGATTTAGTATCTGACAATGGTGGACAGTTTGTAAGTGAGTGTTTCAAGAAGTTTATTAGTGAAACTGGCATTATACATAGGACAACCTCTCTTTATCACCCAGAAGGGAACGGAAGCGTTGTAGCGCTTCAATAGGGTGATTAAAGGTATTATTGAGTTACTGTACAGCAATGGAAAGGATTGGGAGGATGAATTGAGGAACATGGTTTGTGCATACAGAATCACCCAATGTCAGTCCACTGGACATTCTTCTTTTGAACTCATGAGGGGGAGATCTCCTCGTACCAAAGATAATATGGGATGGTTGAAATGTACTAGGATTGTCTCCTGGTCAGTTAAGGAGGTTAAGCAGTCTCTCGAAAACAAGCAAAGCAATTTGGTGGAGAAGCATGCTGGAGCTAGTAAAGGGAGAAAAGTTAATTTGCAGGTTGGTGACATTGTTAAGGTCAAGAAAGGAAGACTTGTACGCAAAGGAGAGAGCAGATATTCTGCTCCCCTCAAAGTAGTTAAAATTCTTTGCAATTCTGCACTTTTAAGTGATGGAAAAGTGTGGAATGCCAACAGAATTGCTTTATTCAAAGGACATGTTGATGAGGAGTGTGTCAGGGATAGACAAGCACAGGTTCGTAGGTATGACTGGGTTGATGAGGTAGAAGATACTAGGGAGGTGTGTTTACCTGATGATTCCATCTGTATTCCTGTCAAATCTTCGGTTGTTTCCAGAGATGAACTGAGTACCGAGTGTTTCACTCAGGGTGATCAAGGTGCAGCTACTGCACATCTTATCTCCAAAAGTGTTGAAGGGGGAGAGGTTGCTCGGGCAAAACGCCTGTGTGTGAAACCTAAAACAATTGAGGACTATATCACACACATCTACAATTAATCTATTTGTTTAATTTTGTTTTGTTAAAGTGTTACCTTGACATGTATTATTACCTTATTAGAGCATGTATAATTTTAGGATTAACTTAGTATGTTTCCTCTACTATTTTGTTAGTTTTGTTTCTTTATTATTGTTTCTTGTACCTTATGTTTTTGTTGTTTTGGGGAAAGGGGGAAGTGTTGTGTTGGTGCTCAAGCGTGTGCTCGGGCCACATTGGAATGGTGTAATTCTAGAGCGCTCGGGGTGGAGAAGGCTGGGAGAGATCGAGGAAAGGAGCTGCCAGCTGGCGGTCGTGCATGCTCTTCTTTGCTGCCATGGGGGTTTAAGTAATAGAATAAAGCCTACAACCAACTCAACGTTTGGACCATTGTTCATTTCAACACTGCACTGGATCCGCAACTGGACCTGCCTGAGCTGTGCTGACCTCTGCTGGAGTGGGTTACTGATCCAAGTGGTGCCTACCTTGTCCCGGGCCCTTGGTTGGCATCAGAGAGTGCTCTGCCTAACCTAACTGAAGGTTCCACCAAATCCAAAGCGAAGTCCCGCAAAGCTTCGCCACACAGCTGCAAGCTTAATTGGAACAGATGCTGTGCGACGCAAAGCCCCACAAAGCAACGCCATGCAGACCAAGGACAAAAGGTACAAACCTCAGCGAGTCAAACTTGGTCCTATGCCCAGTCTGCGCTCCATCGCAGTCGACCTAAACTTGTGACTATGTCTCAGTCCAGTGTGACCGGATATTCTTAGTTGACGCTTTTCACCTTTTGCCGCTCCTTTAAATAAATCTTTCAAATTGCATATCTCCAGTTAAAAAGATTGGATTTTATCATTTTTGTGTCAAATAATTTATTACATTTTTATTTTTCTAACTTGGTGTGGAGTTTTCCTTGTCTTGTGTTTTCACGTTATTACTGTGAGTGCTGCCTAAATGCTTTACACATTGCCTCGAAGTTAAGCCTGACTGCTCTGAGCCAAGCTACCAGAGGGCGAAGCACAAGTTAATTTAGTGATTTATTACGGTTTATACTGACAAGGAATGTGGCTGTTGCTTCAGAAGGACTCACACCCGCTCATCCACCAACCCAATTGCTCACACATTGTCATTCACTTTTCTCTTCTATCTGGAATATCAAGACCAACTTAAGTGCCCACTCTTCTACATCTTTAGTCTCCCTTGCAATTACGCACCTAAAAATCCTCAAAAACATCGGGATATCTTGGCAACCCGTCTTTCAACGGTCCCGGGAATACACCCTATTCAAATGTCCCTTATTCACTTAGAAAGCCCACTGCCTTCCTCAGGATATTTCACATGTCTTCCCTTGTACAGTTTCACTATCCTTCTCTTCCTCCTTCCTTCATTCACCTTCACTTCGTGCCATCCTCCTCCAACTAGGACACAAAATGATGTTTGACTTCCTAACACCGTGAGCCCCAAATGGAACATTCATCACAGAAATCTACATCCAGCTCCCAATGATGTGAAGTGGTAATGGGAGAGAGCAGTTTCACTTCTATTCCATAAGGCTACCTCGATTTTAATCCTTTACTTCGTAAGTGAAGCAAACACAAGGAGATGATGGACGGAGCGCTGAAACTTTTCAGACACTCACTCCTAGTCACAGATCTGGGTTCAATCCATCATCATTCTTTAGCTCACTTCACCACCTCAGTTCAGACCCAGCTATATGCAAATCAGCCTTGACCATGTGCCTCATGGGAACAGTCCAGCCCGAACTGCCAAGCCAGGTCTTTCCTGAACCAGAAACAAGCATCCTGGGACCGGTTTCTGGGTAACACCCTTCATCAGGCAAGCTAGCTTGAATCCAGTGGCAAAGTGAGCAAGGGACCCACGTCTGGGCATACCCTGCCAACTTAGGGCGAACAAAGCAAACACAAGGAGATGATGGACGGAGCAGTGAAACTTTTCAGACACTCACCCCCAGTCACAGATCTGGGTTGAATCCATCTTCATTCTTTAGCTCACTTCACCACCTCAGTTCAGACCCAGCTATATGCAAATCAGTCTTGATCCTGTGCCTCATGGGAACAGTCCAGCCCGAACTGCCAAGCCAGGTCTTTCCTGAACCAGAAACAAGCATCCTGGGACCGGTTTCTGGGTAACACCCTTCATCAGCCAGGCTAGCTTGAATCCAGTGGCAAAGTGAGCAAGGGACCCACGTCTGGGCATACCCTGCCAAGGGAGTCAAGCTATCCTGGCTGAAGAGGCGTGAAACCCCGAAACCGGTCCTAGGATGCTTGATTCCAGTCCAGGGAGGACCTGGCCTGGCAGTTCGGGCTGGACTGTTCCCATTGGGCGCAGGGTGAAGACTGATTTGCATATGGCTGGGTCCAAACTGGAATGGCATGGTGAGCAAAAAAACGATGGATTTAGGCCCAGATCTCTGTACTGGGGTGAATGTATGATATTGTTCTGCATTCTGTCCATCAATTGTTCTTTTTGCATTTGTCACCCCGAGTGGGACGGGTATGCCCAGACGTGGGTCCCGTGCTCTCCATGCCACTGGAGTCAAGCTATCCTGGCTGAAGCGGGGTGAAACCCCGAAACCGGTCCTAGGATGCTTGATTCCAGTCCAGGGAGGACATGGCCTGGCAGTTCGGGCTGGACTGTTCCAATTGGGCGCAGGGTCAAGATTGATTTGCATATGGCTGGGTCCAAACTGGAATGGCGTGGTGAGCAAAAGAACAATGGATTTAGGCCCAGATTTCTGTACTGGGGTGAATGTATGATATTGTTCTGCATTCTGTCCATCAATTGTTCTTTTTGCATTTGTCACCCCGAGTGGGACGGGTATGCCCAGACGTGGGTCCCGTGCTCTCCATGCCACTGGAGTCAAGCTATCCTGGCTGAAGAGGGGTGAAACCCCGAAACCGGTCCTAGGATGCTTGATTCCAGTCCAGGGAGGACCTGGCCTGGCAGTTCGGGCTGGACTGTTCCCATTGGGCGCAGGGTCAAGACTGATTTGCATATGGCTGGGTCCAAACTGGAATGGCGTGGTGAGCAAAAGAACAATGGATTTAGGCCCAGATTTCTGTACTGGGGTGAATGTATGATATTGTTCTGCATTCTGTCCATCAATTGTTCTTTTTGCATTTGTCACCCCGAGTGGGACGGGTATGCCCAGACGTGGGTCCCGTGCTCTCCATGCCACTGGAGTCAAGCTATCCTGGCTGAAGAGGGTGAAACCCGAAACCGGTCCTAGGATGCTTGATTCCAGTCCAGGGAGGACCTGGCCTGGCAGTTCGGGCTGGACTGTTCCCATTGGGCGCAGGGTCAAGACTGATTTGCATATGGCTGGGTCCAAACTGGAATGGCATGGTGAGCAAAAAAACGATGGATTTAGGCCCAGATCTCTGTACTGGGGTGAATGTATGATATTGTTCAGCATTCTGTCCATCAATTGTTCTTTTTACTTCGTAAGTGAGCCCACGTGGGCCACAGGATTAATAAATATTAAGGTCATAATAACTTCTCAGAATGGTTACATGCTCACCCAACCTAGAGACTCCACTCTAGCTTTCAAGTGCTTTTCTCAGCTGAGATGTGTGTGCACAAAGGGCAGTCATAGAATCCATTTACTGCAACAAATAAATCAGTTCAAAGTTAGCACCAAATATGTGCATGTAAAGCACTCTAATTTGTTGAAGCAAAACACATACAAAATCACTGTAACCCAAGGATACATTCTGTGGTAATGAGCTTTACAGTAAATTGTTTATAAAACATTTTCTGATAATATAATATGTATATTTAGATATCAATATAGAAAGGCATAAATGTAGGTATATATAGAGATATGAAAGTTAACCCCTTTATGTCACGTGGAGGTACCAGGCCAGATTAAGAAATGCCATTAAGCTGCCTTCACTCTCTAAGCACGATGACATTTGACACACATTCATTTACGTGCACATACGGGATAACAATGTTCGAACTTAGTTTTATCTTACAATACCACTTTGTAGGCAATCTATCAAAACACCTTGAACATTCTGTACAAGGGCTATGTTCAGCACGGAAGATGTTATTTGTTTTGGCCGCTCTGTCACAGAGCTATCACAGTAGAATAAAAACAATAGCGACTTGGCTGGGGGCTTCGGCATGGTAACATGGAGGATGCTATTATATATATGGCATCAAGCCTTTGTTTAGATAGAGGAGCATTTTGCTGGCACTGAGAGGTCGGTCCACGCCAGAGTTCCAGCTCAGCTGATTCCCGTTATCTCATGCGAGGGATGCTGTCCAACTCTACACCAAGACGGGGGACTTACATACAGGTAATGGGGAGTTAGACTACCCTATAGGGATTTGGCAGAGCCACTCAGTTTAAGTTTAATTAAACAACATGATAGGGTAGAACAGGCTGGGTAGGATGCAAGCCTATATTCTCTGTAATCAGCAAAATTATTGAACTATTCATCTTTTTAACTATTCTCGTAATAATAATCACATTATTCTGCTTCCTTCTATTGATAATCACAACGCAAGTATTTTACTCAAGAATCACAATGCTTAAATAAATATTGAAACGTTTTACTGTGTATTTCTTGTATATCTCTTTGGTAATGCATAAGTGGGTGAGCAAAAGGGTTCCAGATCTGTTACCATGATTTCCTTGGGGAGTCGGGGTTGTCATGTTCTAAAGTTGCACATCCATTTGTGTCTGGTTAGGGGTACAGATGGTAAACTGGGAGCTAGCAGGACCATATGCCAACATATCTTGAGAGTGAGCTCAGAATCAGTCACGCAGTTTCAAAGTTTATGTTGTCCAACAAATGCAGTTTTGTTTGAGAAAGTGTAAGCCGTACGACATGGCAACGCCAACGTTTGAGCTTGGGCTCTTATTTAATGGATCGCCTGAATAGTTTACTTTTGCATATTTAAAGACCCCTACTAACAGGAGACCATCCTTGGTGTTAGGGAAAATATCCTCCTCAGCTGAGTAGCTAAACCTTATTTATTGGCTGTAGGTTGCTCAAGCTTGAACCTTCAAAGGATCTTCCCATAGAGGTACCCTCTGTCTGAGTCCAGATGTTAAAATGTCCAAGGACACACCTAACATACTAGCTAACTGCATACATGCGGTTTCACAAATGTTACAACGTTGTCTGCCACAGACGGGTGGAGAAGTTAACTTCGTGGTTGAGGCCCACGAAGCATTCAGGACAGAGGTATTCTAATCATGGATTACATTCACAGCAGCAAATACAACTACAAGACTGTTTCACACATGCACTGCAGATACAGTTCCTAATAATTACACAGCTTATGAAGCACTAGAAATACCATTAACTCATCAAGAACATCAAAATTGGTATGAAGGCGGCCTATCACACACACAAAACAATGTTAGAATAGATTCCCTTAGCAATGAGGGAGGAACATGGTCAGTCTTAGCCGGTTACACCCAGATATAGACAATCTGACAGCTCCAGAACTAAGTACATTGTACAGGGGTCTGGTTAGAACATATAGATGTTTAACACAATTTGCAATTCGAACAATGGCAATAAATCCTGCAAGGGCTGTTCAAGCTGTACAACCACAATTGGCTACAGATGGAATTAATCAACAAACCATCAATGCAGTCATGGGTAAGATTACCGTCAGGTGGGAAGAAATACCGTTTTGGATTGCACAAAAAACAAACCGGCTTGAAGCAGAGTTTCCCCATAAGGGCCCTCAGGAAAAACATAGAATTCTCACAATTTGCTTGCCAATAAGGATGGCTCCCCCGGTGGAATACTGCACCACTTGGGATACAGTCTTTGCTGCAGTAAATAACAGAACACACGGTACACTCTCATTAGCTGTTTTGCCAGAAGTACTTAAACTGATCCAAAATGAGTATGGAGCAGCCACTGCCTTGGATTTGGGGATGAAACTGATGGGCAACTTTGCTGCAGTATCCGCCATAATGTTGGGAAAAATTAAAGGGAAACAGTAATATTGGCAGTATGCCAACGACTCACAAACTTGACTCCAAGAGAACAGGAGTCCGAGTTACTAAACCTTATTAAGGAAACCTATGCAACAAAAGGAAGAGATAATTTGAGAGGCAGACCTAGTAAACCACAAATTGAGAGTAATTCTGAAAAGGATACCTCAAAGCAAGTGCCCGAATCTTCTAAGAAGAAGTGGGATAATAAGAAGAATAGAATAAGTCACTGTGAGGATGTCCCTCAACAGGAGGCCACTGAAAAGCGCGATAACCTGCGTAACGGTGATAATATCAAGACGCCTGACAGGTATCAGGCTACTGATACACGTTCATCTCGTTCCTTTCAGGATTCATCCAAAAAACGCTTGGAGAGATGAGGACGGTTAGAATGCAGATCAGGGGAGTATGTGAAACAGAAGGAGGACTCACAACGCTCTTCTGAATACATAATAAAAAAGGAAGATAATCCAAATAGTCGAAGTCCCAGTTGAACAAGAAGAAGGTGGCTGGCATTAAAGTAAAGCAAACACAAGGAGATGATGGACGGAGCTCTGAAACTTTTCAGACACTCACCCCCATCACAGATCTAGGTTGAATCCATCATCATTCTTTAGCTCACTTCGCCACCCCAGTTCAGACCCAGCCATATGCAAATCAGTATTGACCCTCTTCCTCATGGGAAAAGTCCAGCCTGAACTGCAAAGCCATGTCGTCCCTGGACTGGAAACAAGCATCCTGGGACCGGTTTCATAGTAACATCCCTCATCAGCCAGGCAAGCTTGAATCCAGTGGCAAAGTGAGCAAGGAACCCATGTCTGGGCATACCCTGCCAATTTAGGGAAAACAAAGCAAACACAAGAAGATGATATACAGAGCGCTGAAACTTTTCAGACACACCCCTAGTCACAGATCTGGGTTGAATCCATCATCGTAAAGCATAAAATATAAAGGGAGTTCCCCTGCTAATGACTAGAGTTCCATGGGTAGGGATAAAAATCAATTTAAAAAAGATACTAGGCAACTAATAATTTACGAGACAGAACTAAAAGCACATACAAACAAAGGGGAAAAAACATGTCTTAATACGAAAATAGAAATGTTTATTATTAAAGGCTGTTGTATTCAAAATATATTTTTTAATATAAATAAATACATCAATTAATTCAATAAAAACAATACAGGTCATCCACATCATTTTCTTCTACTATACCTATGCATACAGACACTTCATACACCCAACAGAAAAAATGCATAAAAGTAAATTATTGGGATTTGATATACATTTGCATCAAATTATAATAAATGGAGAATTTCTTTCTAACACAGCAACTATAATACAAAGATTATCGCTACAATCAATGTTCTCATTTTTTCTACACGCATTTTGGCAAACCACCTTCTTCAGGAAACCACAGAATGTGTTTATCAATGATGTATATCAGGATAACAAAGAATCCAAATTATAGAATATAAATATACGTGCCCTAAGTCTGTATTTGAATGTATTCAAATATGTTAGAATGGAATCAAGGTTAAAAAATGGTTTGTGAGCCGAGCTGAAGTGACTGATGCGCTAAAAATTTAAATATTCGTGCAGGCCAAGTGGAAAAGCCTATCAATTTTTGAATATAAATTACCCTATGATGGCCAGCATATATGGGGTACCTAAAATTCACAAAAACAGTGAGGACCCCCCATTTCGCCCTATTGTCACCATGATTGACTCAGTCACAGAACCACTGTCCAAGTAGATCGATTCCATACTAAGACCATTTGTCCCTAAGATTCGATCCTATGTACAAGACACCAGGGATTTTAAAAATATTGTAGAGGGCCTTGCATTTAACATGAACAGCGAAATATTGGTTACCCTTGACACTGAAGCTCTGTACAGCAACATACTGCAAAGGCAGCCATTGAGGCAGTACAATGGTTCATTGAGGAATTTCAAGTTGAATGTCTTCAAACCTTTATCCTGGATTGTCTTCGCAACAACCTTTAATAATAAACATTTCTATTTTCATATTAATACACATGTTTTTCCCCCTTTGTTTGTACGTGCTTTCAGTTCTGTCTCGCAAATTAATAGTTACCTAGTATCTTTTGAAATTGATTAAAGTAAAAGCATGCCACAGATATTGAGGACACTGCTTCTGAATGGGCTCTGTCCATGATCGACAGCGTGGCAGAAGTCACAATAGATCGCCGGAGCCTGAAGGATTCTCTAGCGGCAGTGGCGTTGAGCGACTATGTCCAGGTGGAAACAGCGGACACAAGGGTGAGTGTCCCGCATCGATTATACGAGATGCAATTCCAGCTGGAGGAAGACATACAAAGGTACATTAATGTTCTCTTTTGAAAGAACTAGTAATTCGGCTACGATATTCTCTTGGTCAAAAGGGATTGGTCAACAGAATTTGTGATGGACTGCGTGAGGGAGAAACAGTAATTTCATATGCTTTTTCCGACCTCGTCCCAGATGCAGTTAAACATTCATGAACCAAGGAGTGGGCTTTGGCACTACCTCCTGCATTTTACTGCAACCATGTGGGGTGGGATGACGGTTCCCCTTATCACGTTATACCAGTGAGGTCAACCCCACAACCTAAACGACAATATCCTATTAAACATGAGGCTAAAAAACAAGTTGGAGAGATACTCACACAACTTGAATATCAAGGTGTAATCGAAAGTTGCACCTCTCCTATGAATAATGCTTTGTTTCCTGTAATGAAACTTGACCATTCATATTGTCTGATATTCAACTACAGACACCTGAACACAGCTACATGTACATTCACTGCACTAAACTCGCATAGAGCAGCACTAATGAACAACATAGTGCGAAAGAAATCTAAAACCACTTTAGACATTTCAAATGGATTTTTCTGCCAAAACATAGCGCCTGATATTTGACAGCATTCAGCGGGCTCGGGTCTTAAAAGCAGTTCTGTTGAGAACCTCAGGGGTATAAGAAGAGCCCAGGTTCGTTTTCAGCCCGGATTACAGACCTTATGCAAGAATACAATGACCAAGAATTGTCCTATGTTGATGACACATACCTAACGGATGATGACCTTTCAATACACTTGGCCAAAGTAGATCGAATTAAATTGGGATTTGCCCACATGGGCTATAAATTCAACTTCAAAAATCAAAAATAGCCCACCTCAATGTCCTGTTTTTAAAATAAGAGTTGTCAAGTGAAGGTAAAAGCCTAGTGACACGAGAAATGTGCACATCTACAACCACCAAACACCGTGAAGAAACTATAATTCATTTTGGGTTTCCTGAATTTTGGCAGAACTTACATTCCAGACTACACAGAGTGGGTAAAGCATGTCTAGACTTTAAGCACACATTGGACAACTGAACACACGACTCTTACGTTCAGTACAAGCTGACATGCTAGCTTCAAAACACTTACACACACACGTGTAAACACCACCAACCTGATGATCTGTATAATTGCAGGAGCATCAGGGTATACCTACATAACATTCAACGAAGGAGACACTGTACCAACTGTATATAAGTCGCCTTTATACACAAATGCTGCGATACGTTTTGCACCGACAGAAAAGATTCCGACGGTGGTACAGACTGCTGTAGTGAGAAAAAGATCTTTGGCTCAGGGATAACGCATCATTGCCGTGGCTCAGGTTCCAGCTCTACAGGCTGTAGCAAAGGCCAGCATTCCTAGCGCTACGGATTTGCATCTGAGATGGATACAGTGGGCCAACTCTATCATCGTGACAGATGTAGACTACAGATTTGACTCTACATTACAAACACAAGCAAATTTGCAATACGAATATGAATATCCTCTGCCTAATGAAGTCTTGCCTCTTCATCGGTATGATTACCTCATCTATAGATGGTTCTACATAGCCAGGCACAGGGATAAAACACTAATACTCTACAGCTTGCGGCGCTGCTAAGGGTAGAATTTAGGATGATGAATTCCGTCCTCACAAGACCTGTACGCAGTCACTAGGTGATTGCACAGCGCAGCTGGAAATACTCAGAGCTCTAATTCTGGCACTAGAGAATACGGATCCCGATTCCCAACAATGACTTTGTGTGATTCGTAATATTGTGTCCAGTCTCACAATGAGAACTTACAATACTGGAGCCAGAAAGGATTCAGAAATTCCCAGGGGGTACACTATAAAGCACAACAGCTTTGTGGACAAGTGGCAAAGCTCAGAGTGTTTGCCACAGACTTATATAATACACACACTGAGTCATCACCATGTAAAAATACACATTGTAGGGAATTCGATGGCTGAGTAAGCCGCAAAAGCAACAGCAGTTGCTGCAATTACTAGTTCAAGTACAATGATAGAAGGAGACATCATGGTGGCCGTCAACGCTGCGCCCGATGGCACCGATCCGCCGAAAGGCTTTCCTCCAAAATACACCTAACAGTTAAATTGCGCGAAACAATCCATTAGCTCAGATTCCCGGAGTGGGGGATTGAGGAATACCACTTTCAGATCACAGGTTAGGATTGATCCTAGCATTACACGAGGGCCTAGCATCTGCACATGCAGGAGTGGCAGCTATCATTCTTGCAGCAACGCTATTGGTGGCCGGGTCTTTACAAACAGACAAAGGACTTAGTCCTCAAATGAGACATCTGCCAGCAGATGAAGGGTTCTACCATGGCGCGTCCACCGCAGACACCTCTATTGATCTCAGAGAAGCCGCTCACTTGCGTTTATCAGGACCATTGCGGCCCATTACAATTAAGACAGGGCTTACAAATACATCTTGGTAGCAGTGGATTCCTGCTCTTAATTCCTATGGGTCTGGCTCCAGCGATTGTCTGACGCCCAAACTGTTATAAAAGATTTGCAAGTCTTTATTGGGACATACGCAGTAGCCACATTCCATTCAGACCAGGGTCTGGCGTTTGCCTCTAAGGCTTACAGAGACACCACGGGAAAAGTGGGTGTGGCCATGTGGTACTCTTCCCCCTATCATCCTGAGGGAAGTGCAGTAGTGGAGAGGAAGAACCAGGACTTAAAGCAGTCTTTAACAGCAAGGGTAGTAGGTTCAGGTTGCAGTTGGGTTCATCACCTGGACGGGGTCCAGAGAGCCCTAAAGAATCTGCCTAGAAAATCTCTGGGTGGTCAGACTCCCTATGAGGTCCTGTTTGGGATTATGATGTGGCTATCTGACCTGGTCAGTACCAGTATAGTGACGGCTGAAATACCATTTGACATCAATGAACGTCTGGATGTTTTACAGGATCTGAACAACTTTCGAGAAGCTCAGAGCAACGTCCAGCAGAAACTTTATACCATTGGGGAAGTGAAGGAAGCACCAGCAACCCTGGTTAGATCTCCAAGACTGGTGAACTAGTCTGTGAGAAGATTCAGAACAAGAAAGAATTTGGGCCATCTTACAGAGCGCCTCTACCTGTCCTGGCCATTGAAGGTACGAGAACTGTCCTTCTTCCGCCCCTTGCTGGTTGCAAAAGCGAGAGATGTGCGTCAATAGATCTCATCAAACCACATTATGAGGCCGGTGCCATACAGTAGGCCAAGAGGGCTCCTAGGTAGTTACCTACCTTCTCTCACTACTCTACTGGAAGTCCCTATGGAAGCTTTGGTCAACGATGAAGCTTCTTCTCCCCTTCAGGGGACAGTTAATGATATATCACATCTTTCTCTATAGTCAACATACTCCTTACAGACATCATGCACGGATACACAGATTTCCATTTGGCAAACAGACAAAGATGGTATCTACAGAAACGCACCACCATAGGAGTAGACTCCCAGTTCTACAAAGCCTACAGAGATGCCAAAAATAGATCGAACAGCCTCCGGCTACTTCATTGACTAGGATGACTTCTCTTGGGATTCATCTGACCCACCACCACTACCACCCAGAGCTAGATTGCATAAATTCTACATTTGGCTGTAAAATACATACTTTATCCCAACTTGGATATACATTTGGATTACAATTTTGCTACTTTTCCTGTTCCTTTGGATTGGTTTTGTGACAGTCTTTAACTTGAATCTGAACAGAGACTATCTCCCAGAACGCTCGGCTGTTAAACTGGTGGACTTGGATTTAAAACCACATTCTTCATCACACAAAGTGTGGGAAAACCTTTCCCTGGTGAACATTTCTGCTGTTCCGGTTCCAGGTGGAATTGTTTGGGATAAGGTATCCTATGATATATGGGGACCGACTAAATTGATTTAAATTCCATATGTTTAAAATTTCTCTACATGATTTTATCACTTCTAATACACTCTCTGATGATTGAGACCTTGATATAGTGCATGAAATGCTAGATGATCTGCAGCATTCAACTGTTTTTAATGGCAATGAGATGTATGAGGGCACGGCTAATTATGATGAAATGTTCTGTTTTCACCATTATGGTCACCACTTCCTGCATAAAGCAAGTACTCCACGTGCAGTATTTAATTACATTGAATGTGAACATTGCCCTACACCACCAAAGGGGAGCTCAAAAGCATCTGCACAGAAATTTGCATATTTTTCAGGTCATAATCCAGCTAACCTAGAGTCTCATTATTATAAACTCACATCCTCACGGGCTAAGAAAACTATGCTTACTAACACCAAGCTGATTTATTCTGCAGCTTTCACTTCGCAGTTGTCTGTACAAGGGTTCGACCTTTGAAAAGACAATGCCGATTTGAAATCCATTTGGGGAAGTAAAGATTGGCAGGTTCAGGGGAACGAGGCTTTATTTAGCGCATGCCTAATACCACAACAAATGATTTTTCTGAACAAAACTGTGCAGCGAACATCCTGTCTTGGCTTAGCTAAGAGAAAAGAATTGAACATACCAAATATTCCTACATTTGCACGGTTTGCGAACTGGTAAAAATTCACAAATTATATGGAGGAAACATTAGATACCATGCTGACAATGGCTCATACGACTCTTCAGACACGAATCATGAGAGATAGTTAGTGTGGCCGTTATCTACTAACGGATGTCAGGCTAGTATTTTGGGTTACTCCGGCAAGTTTAAGATCAGTAGGCCCGACCCACGATACGTGCAGACATAACACTTAGGGGTGGTAACAACTTACAGTATTGGGAAGTTATGCCTAGATTATCTAAAAACCTCAACATTGTCTCAGGTGAAGGAACACTTGTCCCTTCTTTCTGATGACATGGGATTACAAGACTTTTTACTAGGTCCTCGAAGACCACGTCAAAATCGCTTCCTGCATGTAATATATAACAAAGTGTGGAAGATTTCACAGCAGGAAGATGCTCAGAGATTGCACAAAATTGACAGAGCAAATTTAGAAAGGGCTCTGCAACAGTAGATAATGGTATCCACCAGGATTTACTCTCTGGGTAATATAGTGTTTTCTGCAATTTATATCATTCAGAGTGACATGTCTTCCATACAACATGGGCAGTCGTAGCTTAGAGCTATAATGTTACTGAGCTGGACTCTGCAGACACTCCGGGCTAGTCGCATTCCATGGAAACACCTTAATGCCACGATCTTGTTTTTGCCATATAATCTCACCAAAGAACATGTAATGCTTCTAAGGCAAACTTGTCGTGCTACTTGAAAGGATCCCCGGCTGCTGTGATCCCTCTGACTATCAGTTTACTCTTGAACGGGAGTTACTTGATGCTGAAGGATCAAGGCTGCTGTAAGATGAGACCAGGTGTTGCCTATCTGGTAACGGTCTCTGCGATTGTGAATTGCTGTGTACAAGTACTGTTTCCACCTGCCCGCAGTTAGGGAGACGTTTGATCTCAAGTTGCAAGGTTCTCTTTTGAGATACAGTCGCAACTCCGCACTAATTTCCCACACCATTTTGAGGAGCTTGCGCATCACATTTTCAACATGTCTAATACAGCGGGAGTAGCGCACCTTTTTAAGACTGTCTCTGTGTTGGTTAGCACCTTACAGACAGTCTTCGGAGTTATTCCATCATTCATACACTCTGTGCTTGGAAGCATTTTTGGAGGCTTACCCCTTGTCCTGTTCTTAGGTGTTGGGACTGTTCTTTTATTTTTTCTGCTCTGCTATGGATGTCCTACCACAAGGCCAAATGGGGATAGCCTTACCACACATGTTCCAGTGTCGTGAATGCATGATACAGTGCTTTGACGCACCCTTACTTCAAGAGCTGAACGACCACTGGTTCTTGTCCTTTCAGCCTGTGTGGTTACACTGTGTGCAGCCCGTTTTTTGCTGTCTGCTGTGCACTTTCGATTGTGCTCTGGACATATGCTTGGTATCGCAACTGGTTCAACCTGCAGACATTGCCCTACTGGTCAATCCCCTAGTGGCTCACTGATACTGTAGTCATTCACGCTTGCAGTTGCTCCTGAATGCATATTATGAGCCCTCCTGGGATTCTTCAGCTCTTGGTGATCTGGATCCTGGTTCGTCTTCTTCGGAATCAGCACTAGCTGTTCTTCCCTTGGCAGCTGCTGAGGTGGGTGGACTGGAACATCTTTGCTCTATAGACCTGATGCACTGTGTGCCCTGGGAGCATCATCTGCGTTTGCTTGGAAGAGCAATGTTTTGTCTACTCCTCAGAACACAAACAATCTGGCAGTTTTGAGCTGTGAGAACAGTTTGATTCAAGCTTTGTTTATAACATCCCAAATTGTTTTTAATTATACACTGCCTTTAAACATACTTTTAAATTTGTTTTTCTACTTTTACATATGGTGTTCTGCATGGTTTTACCTTCAAACTAGCATAGTGCATTTTTATACTTTTTAGTGTTTTTAATGGTTTTACATATAGGTTTCTCATTGCATGTAGATAGCTTTATTTTAGTCCTCTTACGTCCAAGGAGTGGGTGTCACGTGGAGGTACTAGGCCCAGTTAAGAAACACCATTTTACATGCTCACGTTCTTAAGTTGCCTTCTCTCCCTAAGCACGACATTTGAGACATTCATTTGCATGTACATATGGGATAACCTTCTTCAAACTCATTTTTGCTTACAATATCACTTCGTAGGCACTTTATGATCTTGAACAGTCTGTACAAGGGCTAAGTACATCACGCAAGAGGTTATTGGTTTTGGTGACAGAGCTATCGCAAAAGAATAAACAATATCAGCCTGGCTGAGGCTTTGGCATGGTAACATGGAGGATGTAATTATATATATGACATCAAGCCTTTGTTTAGATAAAGAAGCATTTTGCTGGCACTGAGAGGTCGGTCCAAGCCAGAATTCCAGGTCAGCTGAATCCCGTTACCTCATGACACATACCCACAGGTAATGGGGATTTAGACCACCCCATAGGGATTTGGCAGATCCACTCACCCTAGACATGATAGGCTAGAGTGCTCTAGGTAGGAGTACCATACATTACAGTACCTATATGCAAGCCTATATTCTCTGTAATCAGCAAAATGGTTGAACTATTCATCTTTTTCACCATTCTCGTAATGCTAATTGCATTTTTCTGTTTCCTTCTATGGATAATCACAGTGCAAGCATTTTACTCAAGAATCACAATGCTTCAATAAATATTGAAACGCTTTACTGTGAATTTCTTGTGTATCTCTTTGGGTATGCATAAATGACTGAGCGAAAGGGTTCTAGATCTGTGACACGATTTCCTTGGGGAGTCAGGGTTGTCATGTTCTAAAGTTGCACATCCATTTGTTACTCTGTCTGGTTAGAAGTACAGATGGTGCACTGTGAGCTAGCAGGACTACAGGCCAACATATCCAGAGGGTGTGCTCAGAATCAGTCTCGCACATTTCCAATGTTGATGTTATCCAATAAACACACAGTTTTACTTGAGAAAGTATACGCTGTACACACTTGCACGCAAAAGTGTGTACTTTCCTATGTGTGAAATGGCAACCTATTTGTATGCTGCAATCAGTATAACAGTACTGACAGATCTGAGAGTGATAACACTAATAAATTAGATGAATTATGCACAGTGTGTAAATGCAGAACGTATTAAAGATGATCATTATCCCCAGTCCTACAAGATAAATCACACCTGTAACCACCAACCTGAATGACTACGCAGCAAATTGCAATCACCTGAAGAAGTGGTTAAGACATTATTCAGAATTGCACACAAATACTCTCTTTTGCTACATAACTTTAATAACTACTTTGGGTCAAGCTGTACCTTCCATGAAAGCAACACACTCTTCCTCTATGAGGGGAATCAACTGCCTAGACAGCGTCCTTCAGTATGCATATTTAATTACCAATGCATTAAATATCCACGGGGAATGAACAGAAAAAATCTGAAGCAGTAGAATTCCAAGGGCTACTTCTATTCTACTATATTTAAACATATCTCTTATAGGTAGGAGATATGTTTCATTTTTAAAAAAAGATTTAGCTTACTGTTCTACAAGCAGGTTCTCTTTTTTCATGTTAGTAGTTTTTAGCGTCTCAACCGCTCTAACACTTTCCTTACTAAATCTAGTACCTGAACCCCACCACACCCCCCCCAGGTCCAAGCTGCTTATGCAAGTCGGATTCCTGGCAGAACGGACAGCAAATACAGCAGCACATCACTTTTACCTTAGTCTAGGTATTTTGTAAGCATTTACACCTGTATCGGGTGCCTGGTCAGAAAAAAAGAAATTGAGATAAAGTGTGCGCATCCAGGGAGATGATGATCTAGGAACAACACAAGCCACGCAAGCGGTGATGTCACTCGTGGAACGTTGGATGTTTTGAATCCCAAGTGAAAGAAGTTGGCAGTTGCTGAAACAAGATGAGAGAAAGCGGGTGGACGGAGAGATAGCCAAGAACTATGACCAGCCCCCATCACATGACCCCACCCGCACAAAAAGGAGAATATTCACAGTTGTGCCACTGTAGACTGGATCTTCATTGTGTTATTTTAGAGGAAGGTCCTAGGTATTTGACATTCTGATCTAGATTGCCACTCCTAACAGCAATGAGGCACTGTAAGGGCAGAGGTGGGCCTCTTACAGTGCACTTGATTTAAACAACATAATTGGAAGGTAATACTATGTTTCACATTAGGCATTGACCACCAGGAGGTTGGACAGCACAAATAAAGGAATGCATTCTGTTAAGAAATGACTAAACTTAGTCAACATGCTATTTCCCCTACAACCTAAAAATAGTGTAGGACAGGAGGGACACTGTTTTCTTACAAAACAGCTAAAGAATGTTAACCAAACTTCCACAAAGAGTAGAGCAGTGCATTCGCAAAAAAGTATGCAATTGTCTTGGGAGTGGTAATGAAAGCCACGCCATACTGTCTAGAATATGACAGATTGTTGAGTAGAAGCCCTTAGAACTGAGGAAAAGTTTATGCACAGCTATTCAAAATGTACAGGGCATGATGCTCATAGATCAGAAATATTAGGCAGGAAAATACCCTGACAAGTGGTAAAAGTCTAAAACAGACTCTTAATTTACTTTACATATATACCACAATGCTTATGTTTAGTATGATTATTACAAGGTTGCTAGTTACCTCGCTTTTCTTAATTAAGCAAGATGAAATACCGTACTCTAAAGCACAGATTATTTCCTTAGATATCTATAGTCAGGGCTGCTTGATATAACAATTCAAGATGTTAACCAAAAGTATCCTCAAATGCATTTAATAGGCTAAAAAGTAGACATCTTTGAGCTCAAGGTTGCGGAAATGAACATACAGTAATGTACATAGATAATGTTATACCATTTTCAGTAGTTCTATTATTATTAAACAGAATGTTTTGCACCTAAATTATACCAGAGTGGACAGCAGATTATTGACCTGACTGAGCATAAACTAGAAGTCTGAATACCCGAGCATTAATTCTTTCTAAGGATTGCAGGTTAAGAAGGGGTACTTGTAATGCATACGTAAAATCCAGTGCACGATTTTGAGTTAAGAACAAAATGGAGGCACAAACTAATAGAAAGTATTTCAGGTTCATTTGGGAAGTTGAGCAGTAAATGGGTATATTGTTCAAAACACTAGTATTCATGGTATGGATTGTACATGTGGCTTCTACTGAATGTATTACATACATTGCTCACTGCCCATGCATTCGGAGAACTAGATGCAGCGTTCGAGCCTTCTACTACATGGCTCCTAAAGAAGGGAAAAACCTGACACTACATATAAGAGCCTCCTCCTCACTTCTTGAACTCCACAAGAAGATTAAGGCTTGGCTTTTCGAGTAGTCCTACTAGGCCCTAGGTTTAGCTAGGCTCACATCTGCTCAGCACCAGGATGCCCTCCCAGGTGGTAGCGGTCTCTACAAATCCACATAACATATGGGGAGCTTAAGCACTTGCACATACTGGGTGCCTAGTTAGAAGGATGTTGTCTTTATTTTGATCCCATGTGGTAAATGCTTTCTATCATGAATGATGACTGCCGAGGTGTAGTTGTGTTTTGGGACTTAACAGTGTGATGGGTGAAGGAGTGCGAGAGACGGGTAGTTCATGGTTTTACGTAACTGGCAGTATGATCAGCTCTGTAGGTCCCTTTATGGTAATTGCTATGATTACAGTCCAGTAAGTTGGTTACCCCACAAGGCTGCCAATTTAGACATTTTTCTTTATATTTATGGTCCTGAGCAGGTATAGGTTGGAAGGATAGATGTTAGGGAGATCTTCTGCCATCGACTTCTTTAAAGGCTTCCCTTTTATGAATTAAATGCGTGAAGGCAAGACGCGGTCATAGTTTTAGCTATTTCATACCTGCAGCGATGGCATAAATATGAGATCTACAGTGGTCCGTGGCAGATTTCGAGAGCTATTCCTAGCCTGTTCAAATTGCACTAGGTGATTTTTTTGCTGTGGACTGGTACAGTTCTAGATGAAGCAGTTGTCTTAAAGGCCTTGTTGTATAAGTGAATTATTATGGAGCCTGTTTGAATTACAACCAGCTGCACAACCGCTGAGCGTAATAGTATTAGTGAGGGAAAGAGGATTGTATCTGAATTGACATTACTGTATAATATTCAGGGTAGACTCAAATCAGACCTTCGTAATGTACCTGGACACTAAACTTTGCTAGTGGTTGTGAACATGACAAAAGTATGATGGCTGTATATTTGTGGACTGTAGACTTTGCTTGAAGTAGCGATCATTTTTCTGGTTCTACCTCAGGATTATGGAATAGGATAGTTAGTTATTTTGCAAACAGACATATTTTCACCTCTCGTCTGAACTGCAAGTGCTCTTGGGAGTTCGAATCTTTGCTGGTAGTGAGTTGCAGAGCTTGGCAACTTGTACTGAAAAAACGGTGCCTCCTAAGGCTTACTTACGGTAAGGCGGTATGACAACCTATAGTGAAAGCCTTGAGTGCAGTGTCCTATTTTATTTGCATTGCTTAAATTAAATTTGAAGATTCAGTGGTTCTTTTTTTTGGGGGAGGCTCTTTGGACAATGTAAAGTGCCTTAACAATTGCTTATCTAGCTACAGGTAGCCAGTGAAGTATTTACACGACTGGTGTCATGTGGTCTCTTGGGAGGAGACGGAATCCTGCAGCAGACTTAAGGATTTTTTATATTCTGTGGATATTGAAAGTAGGGGGGTTTTGTATCTGCTATTGACAGTCTAGCTTATCAGTTCAACTATAGATTTTAGCTTTTGTTGGTATCAAAGGAGTGGGAAAATGTGTCACAATGTTGTCGCAGTGCTTTGTGACCTTGCGGAGACGTTGCACTTCAGAATCCATGTTTTTTTTAAAAACATTTTTATTGACATTTTGTTTGATTATTACAATTACACAAGCAATACTTGCAACAATTTCCAATATTAATCTCCATTTGTCGTTTAGACCGGGATACATAAGTTTCCTTCTCGGGGTAGTGCCCGGTGTCACGTACTACGTACAAACACTTACTGACCACCCCGCTGTACGTGTCTACCGACCCCAGTGTTATTACATTAATGATTTTCGTAATCCCCGTCTACCGCTCTTCCCTGCCTTGTCACGGTGGGCGGTTCGAGCCGCTGCCCAGGATTCAGGTAATGTCCTCATCAATGTCACTCTTTTAGCACTAACTATTAACAATTCAACCAATACAAAAAGGAAAAAAGAAAAAAGGAATAGAAACAAACAAGAAACAAACATAAAAGAAAGAAAAAAGGGGGAACTTAATAAAGTTCCGCATGCATAGGGGGCCGGAGTGCCATCCGTTTCAGATGATGCATTCAGTGACTTCGTTAATTACTTGATAAGTTCTGCGTGGTGGGCGGATCGTCCGGGGGGGGGGGGGAGCAAAGGGAGGCAGCCACCTCCCTTTCTACCGACCTCGCTCTCTCATGTACCCTCTGTCTGTCTCCTCACCAAATCTACTGACTCCCCTTCTCGTGGCAGTTATACTGGTTATGTCCCCGCCTTGTGCATCCAAAGCCGTCCGTGTGGAAGCGTGTAGGTCACCCACTGTCACTCCCAGACTCCCCTTCTGTTGCCTGTTCCTGCTCTGGGTTTTCCCAGTTCGCCAGCACTTCTTTCCATAAATCTGCTATCGGTCATCTCCGAATACCTCTCGCTTCTTCCCAACTCAGGGCTCTGCCCTCTGCTCCCGCCCAACCAGTAACTTCCCTATTCCAACTGGCCACTTGCGGCCCAGTAGGGGATTTCCATTCCAACGCTATCCGTCTCTTAGCGAGGCCCAGGGTCAGGTCAAAAAATCGGTTCCCCACCTTACGTTTGGGAGGGCGTGGGAAGAGCCCTAACAAACAGACTTCTATAGTCAGCGCCAGCTCCCTCCCCAGTGCGTTTTTGATCTTATCCAGAATTGCTGCCCAGTATCCCTGCACCACACCACAGCTCCGGGTCATATGCACAAACCCAGCATCCACATAGGCACACCTCGGGCATTTCCTCAGTTCCCCACCATACGCAACATTGAGTCTGTGAGGGGTCATATAAACCATATGGAGGTAGTTCAACTGTGTATATTTGAGCCTAGTGCTCCTCGATATTTTCTTGTGTGACCTCATCATTTTTCCCCATTCTCCATACGTGAACTCCCTACCTATCGCCCTTTCCCATTTTCCTCGGAGAGCCCCCATAGGGCTAACGGACGCGGCAACCAAAGCCTCGTGATGCCACTTTACATGGTGACCCGCAGTGCCCAAGGTGGTCAGCGCCTGCAGCACTGGGTGCGTCGGAGGTTCCTCCCTACTTCCACCCCATGGCTGTCCAAAGGTGCGAACCAAGGCTTCATACTGCAGGAACTGGCCGGGTGCGAGGCCATAATTATCCATCAAGTCTGCAAACGGGACTATAGAGCCATTGAGGTAGCAATCACCCACCGTATCTAAGCTCACCTCTGTCCATGACCCCATCTGTTCCGCTGTGAACACTGTCACCGGATCCTCATGTGGTAGCCCAACCAACGGCAGTGCGGGGGAGTACCGTGGAGTCCCACCCAACCTACGAACACACCGTCGCCAGGTATGTATGGCTGTACCCTGCAAAACCGACTTATACGGGACAGTAACTGCCGGTCTCAGTAGTTTAGCCAGCAATGTGTCCGGCTTACCATTAGGTTCCATCAGCCATGTCCCTGCTTCATTCACTCCCTCCACCCACTGTGCCAGCCACAGCAGCTGGGCGGCCAACATATACAATTCAAAGTCCGGCACACCCAGACCTCCTTCCGCCATTGGGCGCTGCAACGTCCGCAAGGAGACCCTCCGTCTATCATCCCCCCATATCAGATCCCTCACCAGGGCATTTAAGGGTCTAAACCACCCTCGAGGCATCAGGGTCAGTAAGTTAACAAAAAAATACAATAGCCTCGGCAGTATGACCATCTTAAGGAGGGAGATTCGCGCCATGATTGGCAATTGCAGCGAGCGCCAAAAGTGCACACAGGTCCGGAGCGACCGCAGTGCCCTATCTAGATTTCCTTCCCGTAGGTCTGCTAGAGAATGAAAAACATGGATTCCCAAATATTTGATTGAGTTAGGAGCCCAATTAATGTCGATCTGCAGCGTCCTCGGCCGGGGTTCTGGTCCCAACAGGGGGAATAGGTAGGTCTTTTTCTTATTCACCCGTAAGCCCGACAACGCCTCAAATCGCTCCAGTAATGTAAGCGCCGTCGAGGTGCCAGGTACCGCCTCCCCCAAGTAGACCAATAGGTCGTCTGCATACAGAGAATTCATATGCATCCGCCCATCTATTCTAAGTCCTATCCCCGCTCCACCCTTCCGGATCAGCTTCGCAAGTGGTTCAATCGCCAGGGCAAATAAAAGGGGCGAGAGGGGGCACCCCTGCCGCGTACCCCGTTGTATCAAATATTGAGAGGACACGGATTTCCCGGTTCTGACCCGCGCCGTCGGTGATGTATACAGCAGACGAACCCACTTCACCCAACCCTCCCCAAGGCCCAACCGTAACATAGTCTCAAAAAGGTACCCCCATCCCACTGTGTCGAAGGCCTTCTCTAAAATCGACTGACAGGGCAGCTGCCGAGGGCTTGGACCGTAGCTCTTCATGAAACAGGACATAGTACAGCCTACGCAAATTATAGGAAGTATTACGGGAAGGGATGAACCCATTCTGGTCTGCATGGATAACGTCTTGCATATGTGGGAGTAGTCGCAGCGCTAACATTTTACTAAGGATTTTAAAATCAAGGTTGAGCATAGAGAGCGGCCTATACTCTGTTACTGGAGCGGTCGCATCTTTAGACTCAGGGAGGGGTATCACCAACACGCTCTGGGTCGACTCGGGGAGGACCACACGGTGTAGGGATTCGGCATATAGAGTCACCAGTCTGGGCGCCAATAGGTCCTTATATGCGGGGAAAAATTCTGCCGGGAGTCCGTCCGGCGCCGGCGCCTTCCCTTTTGCCATAGCTGCAATAGCAGCCCTGACCTCATGTAGGGTCACAGGTCCTCCGAGGTCATCATGCACTTGTTCATCCAGCACCTTTAATGGCAGATTTTCCAGGAAGTCCCAGATTTCCAAACGAGCGACCGGCCCACGGCACAGTTCCTCATAAAAGGTACAGAACAGATCATTGATGGCATCAGGGTCATGTACCGACTCCCCGGAATCTGATTGGACCTGCATGATCGGTGCACCTCTACCTTCCGGCTTAATCAACCAAGCTAATAGCCGGCCGGCCCTCCCCTCCTCTTTCTGCACTCTATCTAAGTATTCCCTATAACTGTGGCACCGCAACCTCTCTAGTGCGTCACTGTAGCTAGCATGTGCCTTTTGTAAGAGTGCAGCAGAGTCCGTTCCCTGGCCCTGAACATTGTCCAGCTGTCTAATCTAAGATTCCATATCCAATATTTCCTGCCTAATTTCCCGCTGCGCACCAATGGATTGCCCCAAGCAGTGACCTCTCACTACCACCTTGAATGCCTCCCATTCAACCAACACCGAGGATGCAGACTGGGCGCTAGTTGGGAAATAAGTCTCAATAAGAGCCCTCAGAGTCCCAGAAGGGCCCATCTTCCAAAGCAAGGGGATTCAGTCACCACAGCGGAATCGGGGGTCTTCTCCCTATCAGTTGTTGGGTCAGCAACAACGGACTGATCTGAAAGGCTCCTACCCAGGTACTCCGTTTGTGTAACAGATGCACTAAAGTCTGGTGTGCACAGAAAAGCGTCCAGTCTAGTGTGCACTTGGTGCATCGGGGAGAAATATGAATATTCCCTATCCGTCGCATGTTGCACCCTCCAGATATCTTCCAGTCCCCAGTGACTCATCCAGTTACAGAACCCCGCTGCCACCCGGTGAGGCTGTGACCCCGGGAGGGGAGGATGTGACCTATCCACTGTGGTGTCCGACACACAATTAAAATCGCCACCAATGACCGCCCGTCCCCCCATATAGTCCCCCAGTTGCGCTGAGAGGGCAGTGAGGAATAGCATTTGATCCACATTAGGCCCATACACACTCCCAAACATCACCTCCAATCCAGCCAATCTCCCTGTCACCAGAACATACCTTACCTTGCTATCCACATTAATGCGGGCATGCTCGTAGGGGACCCCTGGTCTCACCCATATCAATGGCCCCCTAGCAAAAGCTGAGTAGGTAGTAGCGTATATCCGGCCCCTCCACCTCTTGCGTAATTTATCCACTTCACCACTAGTCAGGTGGGTCTCTTGCAAGAGGACCACCTGTACGTCTCTCCTCTTTAGGTATGCATAAATCTTGTACCGTTTGGCCATGGACCCCATCCCCCTCACATTCCACGTGATGAACTTGAATGTATTAGGCATTGAGTGGGATGTAATCCAACCCTCCCCCCCCCAGAGACCCCCACCACACTCATTCCTCCGCCCCAGTCTGCATGCACAAAACAAAAATCAACAACTAACACCCCTATTAGGACAACTCCCCAACCCCAGAGCGTCCAGCAACGACCATCCGCCCAAACCGCAGACAAAACTGCATCAACATGTGAAGGCCCAAAGCTACTAGCACTGGGACCTAAGGGGGAGCGCGGCAATCACCACAAGTGCCCAACCAAGGTACATAAATACACTCAAGGCGCGACACAGCCCTGGCTGGCCGCTCCAGCCCGAACCCAGGCACGCACCCGGCCACCCTCCCCGCCTTCCTCAGGGACCCCCGCGGAGAAGAAGAGAAGGCTAAACGAGGGAGAGCAGGAAGAGGTGAGCCGCGCACAGAAGAGCAAGTAAGGGGGAGCGTAAAAGGGAAGGATGGAATTAGCAGTCCTCAAATCATACTATCCAATCGGCCGTTTGAGGAGTCACATCAGGTAGCCGTACACTGCCACTACGGGACGTGTCTGACTCCGAACCATCAGTCCCTCCCTTTGAACCCGAGCCTCTCTCCGATGATGATCTCCATCCCTGCATCATGTCCGCCACTGCTTGCAGCGCCTCCGCTCTCTCCTTTTCGGTCTGTGATTGGCTCGGTTTCTTCGCAGTCCCCCGCTTTTGCCGTTGTCGTAGCCTCTTCCCAGATTCCCGGTTTCTTGTCTGAGCTCCTTCTTTCTGCAGCAAAGATGGACCTTCGGTTTTGTAGGCCTCAATCCACTCCCAAGCGGACTTGGGGTCCTTGCAAAAGTGAGTCTTCCCGTCTAACATTATCCGGAGCCGGGCAGGGAACATCAATGAATACTGGATCCCTTACTCCCGCAAGGCTCTCTTGACCTCGAGGAAGGAGGCGCGGCGCCTCTGAACCTCCAGAGTATAGTCCGGAAACAGCGACACCTTACTGTTCTCAACCTCATACGGCCCTTCTGAGCGCGCCTTCTGTAGTAATAAGTCCCTGTCTTTGAAGTGAAGCAATCTGGCCACCACGGGGCGCGGAGGCCTCCCCGGAGCAGGCGGCCTGGCGGGCACACGGTGGGCTCTCTCCAATGTATAGAACTGCGACAGGCCTTCAGGTGCCACCACCTCATTGAGCCAACCCTCCAAATATTTGACCTTGTCATTGCCCTCCACTCCTTCCGGGAGACCTAGGACCCTCACATTGTTCCTCCGGTTCCGCCCTTCAGCATCTTCGGCTCTCCTTTCCAATACGTTAACCCTGCTGGACAACTCCCCGACCTGACCAATCAGGGCCTGTTGCGCGGGGGTAAGGACCGCTAGGGAGGATTCAGTTTGCTTCACCTTGTCCGCTAGTTTAGCATGCTCCGTCCTCAGCAAGCCCAGGCCCACCGCAACAGTGCTGATATCTTGGTGTAATGTCGCCTTGGTGTCGGCAATAGCTTCTAATATCTTCGCCAACTGCTGATGGACAGGTACTTCTGAGGGTTCGCCTCCCGACTCCTTTGCACCTGATCAGGTGCACTGTCATCCTGTTCGGGGGAGGCCCCGCTTGCTTCCCTCTAGGCTTTCCCATCCCCAGGGGAGTGCGATCTCCAATCGTGGATCTGGTACGCCCTTCTCGAGGAGGCCGGGGAGTGGTCGCCAGGATCTCGGCCCCACAACACTCCAGAGGTAGGCTGAAGCTCCACACGTCGCGGCTGAGCTGCCCCTCCAACCACCCTCTGCGAGACAGCCTCTCCCCGCAACAATTCAGGGGACAACCGGTCAGGCCAAATGTACAATGCCCCCAATGCCTCGCAGTTGCGCCCCAAGTTTCAGATTCCGTCGCCCATGCACTGGGTCTTCACATTAAGGAGATCGGAGGGGGCCGTGCCACTCCACAGTGCGTCTTGGCTCTTCAGTGTCCAGACCGTGGTTATAGCGCTGGCGAGAGGTCCCACACGGTCTCAGATTCATCCTTCCGGACTGTCTGGACCCCAGCTCAGTCTGGATCCACTGCCACCATTCGAGGCCCCCCGCTCCTGCTCCTCACCTCCTCTTAGTCGGGCCCCAACGTGCCCCGTGGGACCACCGTCCTCAACGTTCAGTGCGGGCGACCCTTCAATTTTCCAGGTGGGTACAGCGCCTCCCGGCTAGGTCGTAGCTCCTCCAATTAGTCACCAGTTCTCTCAACTTGGGGATACACCCGGTGACTCACTGCCCCCCGGCACGGTCAGCCCCCGAGCCACTCAGCACCAGTATGCAGATTCTAGGCTTGGCACAGGGCTCCAGGTAAGTTAAGGCACCTCCGCTCCTTTCAGGCCCCGCAGCCACTCTCCACGGGGTGGATCCAGTCACACCCCTCTCCTAGGGCCTGCGCACTATCCCGGGCCGTTCCGGCAGGTCCTCCGGTGCCTCAGATCTGCCTGCAGCCGTCACCGGCTCCCTGAGGGTTTAAGTAGAGTGCCAGACCCGCCGTGTAGCTGCGGTATGCCATGCAGCCGGCCTCTATGTCCCACACGGCGCCCCCGCCCCTCACCTCATACAGGGTAATACCCCGAGGGGGGGACTGCAGCCACAGCTTCCTTTTCAATGCAGCAGTCTCCCCAGGTGCTGTCGCTGCACTCCTCTGATCCTCGGGTGTGGGGTGGCAGCTCGGTGCCCTTTGGCGTGTTCAGGCTGCTGTCTCCCCTTCGATGTTCGCGCCGCAGCGCGTCACACGGGGGACTCGGTCGGGACGGTGGCACACCCTCGCATCCGGTCAGTGACGGCCCCCAGCGGGGGCACGGGGTGCCATTTCTGCTCCGCGCTCCGGAGTCTGAAGTTCATCAGCCTCCTCGTCCCCAAGCTCTGGCCGCAGTTCTTCTCCTCCTCGCTGCTACGGGATTGCCTCAGGCAGCCATTTTGCCTCAGCCCCGGCAACTTGCACACCGTCCTGACGTCGATCTCCTCTCACCCTCAGACCTCCAAGAAGCGAGATTAGGGTCCCGGTTATCTCTGGCGGGTCGGGCACCCAACAGCGCGCCCCCGGGCCCCGGCGGACACCACGTTGAGCAGGATAATTGACACGGCTGGCACGGAGCTCTCGGCTCACGCGTCCGCCATTGTTGGCTCCTAAGCCACGCCCCCCTTCAGAATCCATGGTTATCCCAAGGTTTCTTACTTTTCGATGTAGTTGTGAGGAACAATGAGTTCTTTGGGCCTTATTTGATCAGAAGGCTGGTGTTATCTTGTGGAACTGAGCTTTGTTGGTTACTCATTATTCATGCATTTAAGGCACAGTGCATTTTACAAAGTCTTGACTTGTAAAGCTCGTCTGAGTCGTTCATTTTTAGGATTATTTGCACATCATCAGCATAGCTGTAGCAGGTGAGGTTGAACAATCTAATCAGAACTAATAAAAAGGTAAGGTAGATGTTTCATAAGTGAAGTGGTCCAATGGATCCTTGGGGGTGGGGGGCAGAGAAGTCACAATGTGGGTTGTGTGGGGCCTATCTCTGATGGTGGTTGCATGTGTTATCTGACTTAGACACGTGCCTATTTATTCCAGCCACCACTCCATAGTCCATGCTGTATCTGGTCAAAAAAACAACATCAGTCTTTTCCCCATTTAGAGATAGGGAGCTGGTGTCCATCCAGCTGGCCATTTCTTGAAGACAATTTCTAAGGTTCTGAGCCACCTTGGTTGTATCCCTATCAAGTCTGACTATTCGTTGGGTGTCATCGACATATGCACAAAAAAGATTTTTTTGTAAAGATGCCCAATAATTCAATCAATGAGGTGAGGGGTGCCACGTACAGGTTAAAGAGACTGTTGGCTTAAATGCAAGCCTTGTGGTACTCGCTAAGTAATTAGCTTAAGCAGGATGGAGTGTGAGAAAGTATCAAAGG
This sequence comes from Calotriton arnoldi, assembly GCA_963921515.1. Classification (NCBI taxonomy): domain Eukaryota; kingdom Metazoa; phylum Chordata; class Amphibia; order Caudata; family Salamandridae; genus Calotriton; species Calotriton arnoldi. The sequence continues at coordinate 750,508 of CAWUFW010000311.1, forward strand.
CCGCTGATGAGTCTAATAACATCAGGGCCCCCCACTCCACCTAGATGTCTGATCTGTCTAATATAATTGTCACTTCAGCCACAACTGTTTTAGTATTCGGGCCTTTCCGAACGCCTGCTTGTACCTTATGCAGTCATGAATGGATTCCACAAAACTGGTTAATTGCTTATTCACTATTGCTTCTGACACTTTGGGGTATAAAGTTAGTAGACAGATAGGCAAATAATTAAACAGCACATTAGGGTCTAAAGATGGTTTCTTCAGCAGTGGTGTGACAATGGCTTATTTCTAATTTCAGGGTACAATGCCCAAACTCAGGGGGAGTTGCATAAGATTGTTAGAGGTGGAATTAAGCCCAACATCAGTCAGGGTAGAGGAGCTCATAGATGTTAGTACAAGTCTGTCTTGTAGGTATAATGCAATGCATTTCAGAACATTCACACCTGTTTTGAGAAGATGGAGTTGTTTGTGATGATGCATAGTGTCAAATGTTCCCTAGTAGGATCAAAAGCAATAGAGCAGCCACTGTGTTCTTGTCCAATATTTTAGGTCATCCCTCTTCAAAACTTGACCTCATGTGTGGCAGCCTTTTAGTTGTCAGAGTTGTGTTGCCTCTTTGGTTCAGACATATCCATAATTTCCAAGTCTAACCTTTCCTTATCGAGCTCCACCCTGGTGATTCTCTATCCCTTCCCCCTAAGATATGCCTTCATCCTTCCATGCTCCCCAGTCTCGTAAACATCCCACAGTACCTCATGTATTGTGACTGATATAGTATTCTGTTATGTCCCGTATAGAGGCACTAATGTAGACCCGTTCATACATGCCCTAGATTGGACGTATTCATATTTGCCCTAATACGGTCATATTCGTACTTGCCCTATTATGGTCAAAGCCGCATATGCCCCATTAAGGTCATAACTGTACATGTCCTATTATAGTCATGATTCCTTATATAGGCATGATCTTTCACCTACATTGGTCCTCACTAGTACACAACGTGCTCTGAGGGCTGAACGTTATCTATCCTGTGGTTTTGAATACAGCAGGGTTTTTCCCCAAACACAGGCCCACACTGTACTCATCAATTATGCATGGCTCTCTAGGAATACACCACCTGCATAATATGTATGTACAAAGTTCTCCGCTGACGTCTTCCTCAAGTCTAACGACAGACCAATACAATCCATACTGAGGACCGAGACTCTTTAGGGTATAAATACACCACATCTTGCCCCGGTAAGACAGAGGGAACCGAGACTTCCATGCTGACACACTGACCAGAGACGCTGAGGCTCCTGCATGCAGTCGCTCCAGCTGACAGCGGTCTGACACAGCCCTTGCGGGGTGTCCAACTCGAGACCAGGACGGGGTCACACACTCTCTCTATTCAGGTATGGGGGTTCGACTAAATCCTAGAAGGATTCTTGGCTCTTAGGCTTTTAGACCTACACATATGCTAGGTACACTCAGGTACATCTAGTTAGGCATCGTAGGAGTACGCGCACTTTTTATAATGCTTTTTATATTCATGTATGTATTCATGACTATTGCAATATGGTAGAATTGTTCTATCCCTTTGCTTTTATCGTACTGCTGGTAATATATCTCTGCTATTGTCTGCTGGTTGCCGCAGCACATATATTTTACACTAGAATAACAACTGTTCAATAAATACTTATTGAAACGCCCAACTGTTTATTCTGTGTAACTCTCTGAGACAAACCGAATAAGTAAGCACGAGTGACTGAGCGAAAGGTAGTATATTGTTTCCACGATTCTGAGGAATTTGGGTTGTCATGATCTAAGGTTGCCAGAAACTAATCTCTCCCAGATAAGAGGGGATTCTAGTGGCACTGTGAGCTAGCTAATGCAAAACAATCTAACATACGCGATGAGGGTGCACAGAGTCAGTCTGCCACCAAGCCCGCAGCTTATGTTATACAAACGCGCAGGTCCTGCATGGGTACTATAGGAACTACACGACATGGCGCCACCAACGTTGGTTTGGTACTTATTTAACAGTAGCATCTGAGTAGTTCAGTGGTGCTATTCTCAGAGAACCTACTCACAAAAACCCCAGAGACGTCTGGAGTGGGTTGGCACAAAATCCACCGCAGCTGAGTAGTACGAGAATACTATTTATTGGCTGTTAGTTATTCAAGCTTGAAGGACATATAGTTCCTACAAATTGTGCATTTACACCTTATCTTAAAATTTCCTTAAACACCCTTCTTCCACTTAAAAATGGTTGAACAAGCAGAAGAAACAAGGAGAGTTGAAACAGACCTCTTCGGTTTAGGAGAAGAAGACCCTGAAGATGCAATACAAATTGCACCAAATTTCAGAAGGGCAGTCACCATAAAACTTCTAGAACATGGCTTAAGAGCCAGGGGTGGTAAAGTAATTTTCGTGATTGAGGCACACGAATCCAATAAAACAGAGGTGTTCTATTCATGGGTTACATTCCCTGCAGCGAATCCAGTTACAGATGTATTTCACTACTACCTAAAAGATGAAACAACAGCGGACTATACTCCTTTTGAGGAGTTAGAGATTCCGCTCACTTACCAGGAGCATAATTACTGGTTTAAAGGCGCCCTACCCCACGTACGAGGAAGAGCAAGATTAGGCCCGCTCGGAGGAGCAGGAGCCACATGGCCCATATTAGCGGCATACACACCGCATCCTGACATTAACACAATGCCACAGCCAGAATTACTCGTACAACACAAAGATTTAATTAAAATCTACAGAAACCTCACACAATTTGAGATGAGGACTTTAACAGTTCAGCCTGCACCAGTTGCAGCACAAGATACTCCAGTCCAGAGTACAGTTAATAAAATGACTCCACAAACATTACACGCGGTAATGGGCAAAATGCCAGCAAAACGTGAACAAATCCCATTCTGGATAGCTCAGAAAATAACTCCGCTTGAGGCAGTATTCCCGAATACTACCACCTGTGATAAACACAGAATTCTAACAATCTGCTTGCCCATGGGTCTCACACCACAAATAGAGGACTGCACCTCTTGGGGTTCAGTCTTTGCTGCCATATATACCAGAACACATGGTATCCCGTCCTTAGCAGTAGTACCCGACGTATTGAGACAGATACAAAATGAGTACGGAGCAGAACCTGCCCTAAACTTAGGAATGAAGTTACTAAATAACTTTGACCAGGTTATCAGCCATAATACTAGCTAATATTAAGGGGGAAGCAGCTTCAGTGGCGATCCGCCAACGACTGAGGGAGTTCGGTCCAGAGGATCAACAACACGAACTACCCAAAATAATTGAAACTGCATATGCAGAACTAGGCAGAGACAGTTTGGGTGGGAAAGCATTAAAACCACAACTGGTAGGCAGTCCTGAAAAGGACACTACAAAGCAGACGCCTACTTTTTCTAAAAAGAAGTGGGAAAATAAAAAACAACAAAAGTCTAAAGACAGCAGATCTCAGTCCAGAGGTAGGTCTCCTCAACAGGAGCCCTCTGAAAGGAGGTATAATCTCAGGAATAGGGATAATATTAAAAAACCTGACAGGTATCAGGATACTGATACTCGTTCCTCTCGTTCCTTTCAGGGTTCATCAAAAAACTCCGAGAGGGAAGGACGGTCAAAGGAGCGTACAAAGTCCAGAGACACGCAACGTGCTGCAGACTACGCACCTAAAAAAGAAGATAAACAAAAATTAAAACCTCAGTTAAAAAAGAAGAAGGTAGCAGGTCTCAAGATAAGACATGCCCAGAATTCTGAGGACACAGCTTCTGAACGGGGAATGGGCTCTGACGATGCTAGACAGCGCGGCAGAAGTAACGATAGCTCGCCAGAACCTGAAGGAATTTCTGGTGACAGCGGAGTTGAGTGAGTATATCACGGTGGAAACACCTGATACTCGGGTAAGTGTCCCACTTAAGTTATATGAGATAACACTCCGGATGGAGGGGGACAAGCCCAGAAAAGTTAAAGGTCTCTTTTGGAAATATCTGTCATCTGGTTATGACATTCTATTAGCAGAACAAGACTGGCCGCCAGCATTCGTCATGGAGTGCCCTAGGGGAGAAACTGTAATTTTTCCAGCCTTTTCCGACCTCGTTCCCATTCACCTAAAACATGCATATGCGCAGGAGTGGGCGGTTGCCCTAGCTCCAGCATTGTATAAAAATCATGTTGGTTGGGATGAGGATTCAACCCACCACTTGATCCCGTTAAAAGTTTCCCCAAATGCTCAAAGGCAATACCCTATAAAGCAGGAAGCTAAAAAACAAGTCAGGGAGATTCTAGACCAACTAGAATACCAGGGGGTGATTGAAAATTGCACTTCACCTATGAACAATCCTTTGTTTCCCGTAATGAAACCTGACAACACATATCGTTTAGTTTTGGATTACAGACATCTAAACACTTGCACAAAGACATTTGCAGTTCAAAATGCACACAGTGCTGCATTGATAAATAACATTGTGCGGGAAAAATACAAAACAACACTTGATATCTCAAATGGATTTTTCTGCCAAAATATAGCGCCTGAAAGCAGGTATCTGACCGCCTTCAGTGCTTTAGGGTCCCAGCGACAATTTTGTCGCCTAGCCCAAGGGTATAAAAACAGCCCGGGGGTATTTTCAGCAAGAGTAACAGAGTTACTCCAAAATTTGGATGAAGAAGCATTGTCCTATGTGGATGATATTTATCTGACGGACGATGACTTAAAGAGGCACTTGACCAGGGTGAGCACCATTATTATGGGATTCGCCTCTGAGGGCTACAAATTTAATTTCAAAAAATCAAAAATTGCCCACCTCAGTGTCCTATTTTTAGGGTATGAGCTGTCAAGTGAAGGAAAAAGCCTAGCAGCTAACTTTTTAGAAAAGTGTGAGCTGCTCCAACCTCCAAAATCATTAAAGAATTTACAATCAATTCTGGGATTCCTATATTTTGGTCGAACATACATTTTGGATTACGCAGAAAGAGTAAAACCTTTCTACGGCTTAATAAAACCTGATTTTTCAGTCAGACAATGGACACAGGAACACACAAATATCCTGCGTTCCCTACAGGAAGACATGATAGCTTCTAAACATTTAGAGACACGCGTAAATGCACATAACTTAGTGATCCGAGTAATAGCGGGTCAATGCGGGTACACTTATTTAACTTTTAATGAAGGCGAAACAGTACCAATCGCATACAAATCACACCTGTACACAAACGCAGAGATGCGTTTCACTTCAACAGAAAAATTTCTGACAGCAGTGCAGACCGCTGTAGCAAGAAAAAGAGCTCTGGCTCAGGGAAAACGCATAATTGTTGTGACCCCAGTACCAGCTTTAGAAGCTGTTACAAAAGCTAGCATTCCAAATGCGAAAGCCTTACATCCGAGATGGATACAGTGGGCTAATTCTCTTACTGCAATGGATGTTGAATACAGATTTGATCTAAGTTTAAAAACACAAGCATTCCTGCAATACGAACAAGAATATCCTCTACCAAATGAAATTTTGCCTCTAGATCAGTATGAATACATTATTTACACTGACGGTTCTGCTCAACCAGCCATAGGGAGTAAGCAAGCTTACAGCGCGGCGTGTGAGATTGTTAAAGGTCGCATGCACGATGGAAAGTTCCATCCGAGTTGCACTAAAACGCAATCTCTAGGAGACTGCACGGCTCAGTTGGCAGAACTCAAAGCACTTATACTGGCACTTATAAATACGGATCACAAATTCCCCACACTTATTGTGTGTGATTCCTTTTACTGTGTACAGTCGTACAATGAATATCTACATCATTGGGAACAAAACGGGTTCAAAGATGCAAAAGGTGGCACAATTAAGCATAAAATGCTATGGGAACAGGTAGTGGAGTTGAGAAACAAACTACCAAGGGCTCACGTGATACATACGTGAGTCATCAGCGTGATGGCGTTCACGTTGAAGGGAATTCATTGGCTGATTAAGCCGCAAAGGGGGCTGTTTGCACAGCCGCCGTAGCTGCAGTTACTCGTTCAAAGACGAGAATAGACGGCGAGATAATGGTAGCTGTCAATGCTTCACGCAAAGGCAGCACAGCAGTACCTAAAAAATTTCCACTCAAGTACTCCTACAAGTTAGATGCACAAAACATTCCATATGCTCAGATTCCTGGAGTGGGGGATAGAGTAATACCAAATATGGATCGTAGGCAAGGCTTAATTTTAGCAGCACACAAGGGTTTGGGTTCTGCGCATACAGGCGTTACAGCGACTATTTCTTTACTGAAACAGCGCTACTAGTGGCCAGGGTTAACAAATCAGACCAAAGACTATGTCTTAAAGTGCGACATCTGTCAGCAGATGAAAGGCTCCACCGTAACACGCCCAGCACAGACACCATTGCTGAAATCAGACAAACCTCTCGCAAGTGTGTATTTGGACCACTGCGGACCCCTACAATCTGATGGGTCCAAGAAATATATCATGGTTGCAGTGGATTCCTGCTCTAGATTCCTATGGGTTTGGCCTCAGCGCTCGGCTGACGCTCGAACTGTTATAAAAGATTTGCGAGTCTTTATCGGCACATACGCAGTTGGCACGTTACATTCTGACCGTGGTCCGGCGTTTAGCTCTCAGGCTTACAAAGAGGCCATGGAAGGAATGGGCGTAGCATTGCGGTACTCCTCTCCGTACCATCCCGAGGGAAATTCTGTTGCGGAGAGGAAAAACCGGGACTTAAAGCAATCTTTAACAGCCAGGGTATTAGGCAAGGGCAGTAGATGGGTCGATCACCTTTATGGGGTACAGCGAGCGATCAATAACCAGCCAAGAAGCTCTCTAGGGGGTGTCACTCCTTACGAGGTCCTATTTGGGACAAGAATGTGGGTATCTGATCTTGATTGTGAAGGCACAGTGGCGGATGAAAAACCATTTGATATCCATGATCGTTTGACTGTTTTACAGGTTCTAAACAAATCCAGAACACAACAAAGTAACGTGCTCCAGAAACAGACCGCCACTGAGGAAGTCAAGGCAGTAACGGCAAGACCTGTCTGGATCCCAAAAGTCGGGGATCTGGTCAGAGAGAAGATTGCTGACAAGAAAGAATTTGGGTCATCCTACAGAAAGCCTGTACCGGTCCTAGCAATCCAAGGCACAAAAACTGTACTTCTGCCGCCTCTTGCCAGGAAAAAGGAGAAAAGATTTGTCTCAATCGACTTAATCAAACCACACTATGTGGCCGATACTAAACAGTAGGCCGCGTGGACTCCACAGTAGCAGACGCCCTCCTCTCGCTACAATCCAAGAAGTCCAAACAGAAAGACTCATCACGTTTGAAGAGCCACCTGTACGGAATGAAGGACTAAGCAACAATGCTATGGAACTCGTTCCACTTCAACAAGAAATTCATCTTCAAAATGAAAACCAACTTAACAACCAAGTTGCAATAAGACCGACTACAGACATCTACGTCAACATGCCTCGTCAAGAACAAAATCCGATTTCAACAAATCTCGATGCAATTCCAACAATTGATCGAACTGCTTCTGGGTATTTCATGAACTTTGATACGTTTTCACTGGATCCAAGCGAGCCGGAAACGACGCCAGCCAAAAAATCAGTTAAACAGAAACTCACTGACTTTTCGAACTTTTTTTGAAAGACTTACCTGGTGTCACCTTGGATTGAACTATGGTATATCACTGGGATCTTATTTTTTCTTTTCTGGCTAGGCTTAATAATAACTTTTAGTATGCTTATTAATGGACGATACCTCCAGCCCAAAGAGTCAATGTGATTTTAAAACCACACCAGTCTTCACATCGTGAACCAAGAGACTTGTCTTCCGTGAACATCACAGCAGTTCCTATACCGGACGGTATAGTATGGGAGAAGATTGATTATGATGTATTCGGTCCTACTGAACTTTTAAAGCTAAAACATGTATTTAAAATTTCTTTAAGTGATATCATTACCTCCAGTACATTTTCTGATAATTGGGACACAAACTGTAAATGCTATGATGTCTGATTTAGAAAAAACTGCTGCATTTCCGAACAATGAAGTGTTAGAAGGTACTTCAGACTATGATACATTGTACTGTTACCAGCAATATGGTCATCATTTCTTACACAAATCTATAACACCTAGAAATGTATTTGAATACCACCAGTGGGAACACTGCCCAACTCCTCCTAAAGGTAGTTCGCAAACTTTTGCACAGAAATTCACATACTTTTCAGGGTTTAATACATCTGACCCAAAGTCATTTTACTACAAAGTGGCAAAACCATCAGCACAGAAAATTATGTTAACTAACACCAAACAGATTTACTCTGCTTCCTTTTTGGCCCAGTTGTCTGCACAGGGTTTCGACCTATGGAAGGACACTATAGATTTAAAATCAATCTGGGGTTCTAGGGACTGGCAAGTCCAGGGAACAGAAGCGCTATTTAGAGCATGCCTCATTCCACAGCAGATCATATTTCTGAATGAAACTGTGCAACAGACATCCTGTCTTGGAATAGCCAAGAACAAGGAACTGAACTCACCCGGGTTTCCTACACCATCACAGATGGGTGGGGGGCAGAATTCAACTACGAAGGGGTAGGATTAGATGATATTCTCCAGTACAACAGATCAGATCCTGATTGGACAAAATGGCTGATTTGGCCCATTGACACAAACACCTGTCAACAGAGATTTATGAATACAGCCGAAGGGTTTAGTATCCATAAGCCAGATACTCGCTATGTACAAAGACAACACCCAGGGGTAGTGACATCCTATAGTGTTGGGAAGTTGTGCCTTGATTGGCTAGAGACCTCAACACTCACAGAAGTAAAACATCACTTGACCTTACTCACACCTGATGTGGACCTTAGGGATTTGTTAGGCCCAAGGAAAACACATCAGAAACGTTTCATATATGCCGGCATTTATGCCTATTATAATGAAAACTTGAAAATATCCCAACAAGAGGCCGCAGAAAGGATACGGGAGATAGACCGTATTAACTTAGAAAAGGCATTAGCTGTAGTGGATAATGGGTTAACAACTTTGACCTCCAGGATTTAGTCCTTAGGCAACATTGTGTCTTCGGCAATCGACATATTAGAACAAGATCTGGCCTTGTTACAACACGGGCAATCTCAGCTACGTTCTATTATGATGTTAAGCTGGACGCTACAATCTTTGTGTGCAGGCTATGTGCCATGGCGTTTTATAAACACCACGTCTCTGTTTTCAGAATACAATCTGACTGATAAACAGACAGAAATGGCACAAAGGGGAGCCAAATATACAATGCTGCGTATTGAGAAACTGGAAAGGTTACCATTCACTGTAGCCAAATCACCATCAACAGAATGGCTAATTCATAGCCAAATCACTCTGCCGGTCACTACGTTTGTTTCAATATTGCCTTGAGCAAAGGCAGGCAGGCAAATATGAAAAGATGGGTAAGGGTTACATTAAGGAAACTTGGGAGTTACCATATAGATATCGATGCCGGAATGGGGATCGAGAAGTGTATCTGAGTGGTACAAACTGCAAGAACGCTTTAAGCGGTTCTTTCATGTGTCAGGATATTTCACTACACGGAGCCTGTAACAGTTCAGTAGCGAACCTATCGTGTCACATGACTGGGACCCCAGCTGCCGTGATCACGCCGGTTTTCGAGCTGCTCTCAAATGGGAGTTACTTGATGCTAAATGATCAAGGTTGATGTGGGATGCTTCCGGGCGTCGCATATCTGGTCACAGTTAACTCCAGGGTTACTTGCTGTATGCAAGTATTGTTTCCACCACTGAACACAGTCAGGGAGGTGCCGTTATGGCCTTCACTGAACGTTTCTTTCATACAATTTGATACTCTGAGAAGACTGCAAGCCATGCTTTTACAGCAACCCGTGCCCTTAACCTCCGCTCGAGAAACCTATGAACTTCAAGTTGCAAGGACCTCGACTGACATACAGGCCCTTATACGTACAAACTGCCCCTTTCATTTCGTAGAAATGGTGGGACGTATCTTCAATATGTCAGATACGAGCGGTATTGTACACCTATTTAAGACCATAGGGTCAGGACTGTTAAGCACCTTTCAGACAGTCTTCGGAGTAATCCCAAATTTTATACACTCCGTATTGGGAAGCGTATTTGGAGGACTCCCGCTTATCCTATTGCTGATTGCAGGGGTCCTATTCATAATACTGCTGCTACGCAATGGACGGCCCAATTCCCGAGGGAATGGCGAACATGCTCCAGGAGCGGAAATACCGTGAACGCATGGTACAACTTCTGGGCATTTCTTGCCTGCGAGAACTCAATGCCTCCTGGTTTCTATCCTTTCGACCAGTCTGGGTAGACTGCATCTTACCTGTTCTTCGATGCCTGTTTTGCGGAGAAGAATGCACGTTGGATCTTGTCTGGTCTGACATTTCCATCAGATGCGCCTCCGGACACGGATGCAATGCTGGACCCCATAAAGGCCCATGCTCTGCGTTGTCCCCAGCGGCTTCTAATTCTGATGAACGCATTCCTGGAGAATCCACAGGTGCCGTTTGCTCCTGCTGGGTTAGGTGACTCCTCCACAGGCACCCAGGTAACAACTGCCGCACAAGCTGCCGCAGCACCGACTGTTGGCAGTGCTACATTCCATCTATGTGCGATTGACGTTCTCTGTGAGGCGTTGGATTTGTCGTCTGCAGCAGCTAACACCGATAATGTTGTGCTTCCCAGCCAGGACGCTTAATATTGAATTGGCTCGTCGTGTCCTGGGAAAGAATTCGGCTTCTTCACTCGTTTCAAAACAAACAAGCAAAATTGGAACATTTCCTAAATTGACACTTTCGCTTGAGAAAAGCATGGCCTTCTTCCGCTTTGAGTGAGGCAACTTATATGGAGTAACAAAATAGACATTCTTTTAGTGCCAATTGAAATTAGCTGAATTACTAACATTTTAGAGGAAACATTTTTTATAGGGATCTTAAAACCATGTTTTTATTTGTTTTTAAATATGATTTTAAATTGTCCAGATATTAAGTATGGTCATTGTTATCCAATTCGAAAGAGGAGTGGGTGTTATGTCCCGTATAGAGGCCCTAATGTAGACCCGTTCATACATGCCCTAGAATGGACGTATTCATATTTGCCCTAATACGGTCATATTCGTACTTGCCCTATTATGGTCAAAGCCGCATATGCCCTATTACGGTCATAACTGTACATGTCCTATTATAGTCATGATTCCTTATATAGGCATGATCTTTCACCTACATTGGTCCTCACTAGTACACAACGTGCTCTGAGGGCTGAACGTTATCTATCCTGTGGTTTTGAATACAGCAGGGTTTTTCCCAAACACAGGCCCACACTCTACTCATCAATTATGCATGGCTCTCTAGGAATACACCACCTGCATAATATGTATGTACAAAGTTCTCCGCTGACGTCTTCCTCAAGTCTAACGACAGACCAATACAATCCATACTGAGGACCGAGACTCTTTAGGGTATAAATACACCACATCTTGCCCCGGTAAGACAGAGGGAACCGAGACTTCCATGCTGACACACTGACCAGAGACGCTGAGGCTCCTGCATGCAGTCGCTCCAGCTGACAGCGGTCTGACACAGCTCTTGCGGGGTGTCCAACTCGAGACCAGGACGGGGTCCCACACTCTCTCTATTCAGGTATGGGGGTTCGACTAAATCCTAGAAGGATTCTTGGCTCTTAGACTTTTAGACCTACACATATGCTAGGTACACTCAGGTACATCTAGTTAGGCATCGTAGGAGTACGCGCACTTTTCATAATGCTTTTTATATTCATGTATGTATTCAGGACTATTGCGATATGGTAGAACTGTTCTATCCCTTTGCTTTTATCGTACTGCTGATAATATATCTCTGCTATTGTCTGCTGGTTGCCGCAGCACATATATTTTACACTAGAATAACAACTGTTCAATAAATACTTATTGAAACGCCCGACTGTTTATTCTGTGTAACTCTCTGAGACAAACCGAATAAGTAAGCACGAGTGACTGAGCGAAAGGTAGTATATTGTTTCCACGATTCTGAGGAATTTGGGTTGTCATGATCTAAGGTTGCCAGAAACTAATCTCTCCCCGATCAGAGGAGATTCTAGTGGCACAGTGAGCTAGCTAATGCAAAACAATCTAACATACGCGGTCAGGGTGCACAGAGTCAGTCTGCCACCAAGCCCACAGCTTATGTTATAAAAACGCGCAGGTCCTGCATGGGTACTAGAAGAACTACACGACAATTCAACTGAGTAGGATTTTGTTTCCTCAGGCAGGTATGCCACAAAGCCGCCACACGCACCATTATAGGTGCGTCCCAAGGACAGCTGAAATGGGGAGTGAAGCGAAAGGCCCCGGGGCAGGATATGAACGTCAGATCAGTGGAGGAAAGAAGGAAATTATCAATATGAGAGAAGAACTGGCGAGACACCGAGTAGAAAGCACAGGCCCTAATTAATGTATGCCACTTCCTCCAGACATCATATAATCCCAGGGAGTTGACAAAAGTGGAGAATAGTGATTCCCTGGGTGTTTGAGGAGAGCCGACATGTCATGGGTCTACGGTGCTGTTCATAGTAGTGCTGACGTTGATCACAGTTGTCTTTATGGGAAACTGGAAAACAGATCATTGAATGCATGCAGGGTCTCTTGTGTGAGAGAAGGTAGGGAATACACACTCACTAGGGACTATGGATCCCCTTCGAAAAGGCCGGGGACTGAAACAAACTGATGCAACATTTCTGTTACCTGGGATACAGTCAATAGAAAGGTGCTATGCAGAAGGATCGCCACTCCTGTGGAGAGCCTGGTATGCCCTGCTTGATACACTTGGTTGAACCCGAACCTCCTAGAAAGTGATATCCGGTGCCAAGGAAGAAAGTCTACAGTAACCAGAGTTCTTTGGAGCGTGTTGCATGTCAAATTGTAGCAAAGTCCCCTCTCTTGACCTTTTTGTTAAAGCTGCTGGCATTCCAGAGTATCACTTTATAGGCAAGTTCCCCAAACACATCCTTTCTGATTTATGGTCCCACGGCTCCTAGAAGTTAGAATCCCTTGCTTCCTACCAAAGAGGCCCTGATCTGGTGTCCACCCTGGGTCACAACCAGAAACCAGTACTGAATGTTTTATCATGGCGTATTTGCCTGCATCCTATTGTACGATATCTTAAATCACAAATAAACAACCCATACCCATGCTTCTGCAGCAGAAAGATCGGTATCCCACAAAAATGTATACCTCATCACAAACAAAAGATTTCAGATCAATCTAATCCCTTCTCACCCATCAACCCCAGATTGAATACAGGTAATGCATAAATTGGAAAAACGAATTACTAGCACTGTTGTCTCGATGAAAGAGGTAAAGAAAAGGGAACTGTTTTGCCACGGTGTGAGCTGTGCCCCCAGAGCAGGCCATGTCTGTCCCAGAGACCCCAAAATGCAACGAGACAACAGCCCCTCCCCAGTAGGTCATTAACAAGGCCAGTATTCAGGTCTCTAGTTCGCCCCAAGACCTCAGTACTTGCATTGGTTTCAGGAGTCAATTTCGGGACAGTCTACTCTCTTCCCTCCTGGTCAGTGGCATCACTGCCATCGACGCTTATGCAGTCTTGAGAGGAATGAACTATATATTTCTGCCAATATCGTCAGTTCCTTCTTTCCATGCATCTCATCCAGGGAATCCATGCTTTGTGACGTGTAGCAGTTCTGTGCTAACTCGCACGGTCTGGGGCTGGGGGAGGGCTCAAAATGCACCCCTCAGCTTACAAAACCCTTTCTACTGTGTTGTGGAGGTAGTGCAGGAAGAAACACACATCTAAGCCAACTTTGTCAATTCTTCCTTTAAGCAGTGTTCGGGTCTCCTTTATGGCCTGTAAAATGAGATCTGCAGTGGCACTCATTGGATCCATGTCACTAACCACAGTCGCCCTGGAGTTCTTGGCAATGCTTGGAAAAGCCCTTCATTGGTGATAAAGGTTGGTCTTGCCTGGGTCACAGAACCACGAGTCAATGTCGTCACAAGTGGGTTCACTGGACGCGTGAAACCTTCAGGGATGGATCTCCTTCACATCGTCCTTCACCCCACCACTGGTCCCTGGCCTGACGCAGACAACTGGATCAGTTATCAACCAGGAATGGGACAGTCCCTTGTCAGGCAGCTGCGCCTTTTCCTGTGACTCACAATGGAATGCCAAAACACCCCATCCACAAATGGGGCAGTCTCCCTCACATCCTTACTTCTAGGTCTACGTCACTATCTTGTCCACTAGTAACCAGATGTAAGCACCCTTCAGTGTCCAGGACTGATGCACCCCGGGCCATGATGCAGGGATTCCTCCTTGTCACCCGGGACTTACCTCCAATGGCTATGATCCGACACCATAGTTCTTGCTGTGTGACCTGTTCAATAGGGTGCAAATATATCAAGATATCACCAGCGAGGTCCAGGGAACAGGCCCCCGGGGTTACCCACAGCAACTGTAGGCCACAGGGGCACACTAATCTGGATCAAGGATTCACAGGTCGGCCTCCCTGTCATCTGTGACCCGCGTCTCTGCACACCAGTGGCTACATACGGTCTCCAGTCAACCCCTCGCAGCCGGCTCTGTGGGTTCATCTTCAGGTCCTGCCTGCTCTCTCAAGTCCTCTGGTCCACATCTGCCCAGCTCCACCAATGCAGCAGCAGAGTTCCAGGAACAGTGAATCTTTTAGGAGCAGTAACGTTGCTCCTCTTCGCTCCCACCAACCTCAATCTTCCTCAGCTGTCAGCACATTCCAGAATACAGAGGTCTAGCCCTAAACAGCAGGCCAGCCTCCTCACAGCTGGGTCACTGCAGGTGTCTGTCGCAGCAACTCCTCAGAGGATGGCCATTATTGATAGTCCCTTCAACAGGCGTGAACTATACCCCGGTTGGAAGCAGGCCCAGGCCACATCACTGCCACTGTCACTGCCTGTTCTCCCAAGGCTAGAGAGATCGCAATCTGGGTGTGTAAGAAATCAGGTTGTTAGTCAAGGGGGCGGGGGGGGGGGGCATATTCTCCTTGAATGTTAATCACAATCTTTGTCAGAGGAAACCTCAAAAATCACTAAACAATTCTAAGCTCAACCCTCCTGGTATCTATGGTACAGAGAGGAACGGCTTAATTGAGGGCAATGTGTTATGCATTTATGCAGTACTAAATCAGTAATAAAGTCACAACACAATAAAATGACAAATCCAATAAAAAGAACAGCATAATTTTTTTTTTTTTTAAAGTTTAAATAAAGTTGCACCAAAAAGAGTTAAGTGCAGTCAACTGGTCGCGGAAGACCAGGACCTAGGTGATATTTGAGGCTCATCACAATGGATCACGGGTCAAATACAGGAACCAGGTTCGACCTGGAGTCAGAAATTTGGTTACTGGTTGAGGGGGCGATACCCTACTCAAGCAGCAACCATAATCCTTGTCAGGGTGAGGCACACACAAACCCCAAATTAACTGTGCTCAAACGTCTGGTATCTCGGGGCAGAGCAGTCAGGCTCAACTTAGTGAAGTATTTATACAGCACATCAAACAATGATAAAGTGAAAAAACATAACAACAAAAATACCACACCAATTTAGAAAACTAAAGTACAATTTAATAAATCATTCAAGACCAAAATGACAAAAACCTAGTCAGTAGAACTGGAGATTTACAATTTTAAGGATTTAAGTGAAATTAGCGCCAAAAAGCCCAAAGCGCCACTTGCAGAATATCTGGTTGTGCGAGACGTGGAAAAAGTCACAAGTTCAGGCCAACTACAACGGTGCATGGGTCAGATACAGGGCCAGGTTAGCCACGCAGAAACGTTATCTTCTCAGTCTAGCATAAAGAGTACCGTTCACAGTGGACGAGCCCGGAAGGAGCAAGGAAGAGTCGCAGACAATAGTGGATGTAGCGCGAACAGCAGGCCTGGCATCGCGGATGGGGGATCTCTGTAGCGTGAAGACCTTTTTGTCGGCAGGGACGGTGCTTTGTGCTGGTGCTCCCCGTGTGCGGTTGATGCTGTAGCATGAAGGGTCATGTTGATAGAACTTCTTATTGATGGGCAGTGCAAGCGACAAGGTTTCGGCAGTCGCAAAGAGCACAGAACCTTCAATTTAGCTCCACTGAGGCCCCACCAAGGGTCCAGGACCAGAGAGGCAACACCCGGGGGAGAGGGGCTGGCTCCAGCTTGATGTGGGTGCTGGTTCAGGTGGTCGGGAGCGTATGTCCCTGTGGCTCAAAACAGGAGGCCAGCACACTAGCCCTTGGGGTCACCCCTGGGAGTTCTCGGTTCAGATGCAGGTCCAATCCCTCTTACTCACTCAGGATGGCAGCAATCCAGCGATGCAGCAGGGCATTAATCCAGCAAGGCTGCAGTCCAGCAGAGTGGCAGTCCTTTTACCAGC
This sequence comes from Calotriton arnoldi, assembly GCA_963921515.1. Lineage (NCBI taxonomy): Eukaryota > Metazoa > Chordata > Amphibia > Caudata > Salamandridae > Calotriton > Calotriton arnoldi. The sequence goes on from CAWUFW010000311.1 coordinate 766,947, forward strand.
ACAGCAGTCCTTCTTCCTGGCAGTCTGCACAGGTCCAATATTTATACCAGGTGCGTTCTTTGAAGTGGGAGAAGTTTCTAGAGGTTTCCATTTGAAGTACACAGATTTCCTGCCTCCCCTGCCCTGGCTCCAGACTAACTACATGGAGGTATGCACCCTTTGTGTGGAGGCAGACACAGCCTATTCAAGTGCAAGTAGGGCTGTGTCCAGCTCCGCCCTCCCATCCTGCCAGTGATGGCCCATCCATGCACACCTACGCTCTCTATTGTGCGTGGCTGTCTAGGAGGAATACACAAAGCTCACCTGTCAGCACGCGAGCCAGAGACAGGCTTTAGGCATCAAATGGCTAAGGCAGAAAAAAACAAACTTTCTAAAAGAGGCATTTTTAAAATTGCATTTTTAAATCTTTAACATAAGAGAGGATTTTTCATTCCAATTCCAAATACATCAAATATGAACTGGTTACCTGCTCCCATTTGGAAGTTATAGCTTATTAACTGTAATAAGGTAACTCCAATCTTATCTTATGGAAGAGGTAGGCCTTGCAGAGTTTTTTTTACTACTGAGACATGCAAAACAAAAGAACATGTCCAACAATTTGAATACACTACACCCAGCCCTCTGGGCTTGTCCAGGGCCCACTCTAGGGGTGACTTATATGTACTGGTATAGAAAAGGAAGGTGTGGTCCTGGCAAAAGGTTTCTTTTGCTAGGTCGAAATGGCATACCCAAACACCGCAAATGATGTTGGAGGTATGATTCCATGCACCGTAGGGCCCCTTCGGGAAGCCCTCAGTGCTACCGGTACCAGTCTTCCAGACCCAGACAGCAAACTATGGTTGCTGCCGAACAGAGACACTATTCTGCCCTCCTGCTGCTGAGCCATGCTCAAGCGGGGGAAAGGCAGGACAATAGGTTTTCTGTCACAGGGAGGTGTGACCACCTCCCAGACAGGACTTAGTGTATTGGGCCAGGGTGGGGACGCTTGCCAGCGCCTCTAGACTGCTTTGAAGGGCACATTTGGTGCCCTCCTTGCATACTCCAGTTGGAACCAGTTCAGGGAGCATTTGGCTCCCGCTCTGGGGTGAAACCGGACAAAGGACAAGGGAGTATACTCCCCACTGTCCAGCCCCTCCTGTGGTAGGGACCCCTGTATCATTTCAAACCTTTCCTTAGGGTACTTAAGGGCTTACCGGTGGGTGGTTCCTTAGATTCATCATGGGACAAGATTCAGATCTGAAATCACTTCATCTTCAACCGTCTGGGGACTTTGGACTTCGCTTTGGGAACTGAGACTGAAACTGGGAAGCCTCCTACTGCTCCTGGTCTCGTTGTCCTGCCAGTCTTCTGCGTCATTTGTGCCTGTGCGCCATACAGGTTGTTCTACAGGCCTGTGGACATCCACGACACCTGAAGGAATCTCCCTTGAAGTGAAGGAGTCACTTACCTGAATCTGCAGGCACCGCAATGAAGTTGACCGGTCTTCTGTTCCTGAGCTCCCATGGAATCCGAAAGCTTCAGCAACACAGGTGGCAGCTCTGCAACTCCCTCGAGGCCTGCACTGTATTTACAGCAAGTTTGAAGCAAGTATCCCTCGTCGGAACCGCTGGAGCAGTACCCCTGTGCACCGCATCGACTTGCCGTTGCCAAGGCTTGTTGGCTCTCTTCTCCAGAGATCTTCGGGCTCAAAGAAGCTCCAGCCTCAAGCATCTCATGCTACCAAGATATTTGTCCTCACCACATCCTCTGCACCGTGGGCCTTCATCATTGGTGAGCTGCTTGAGGTCCTCTTGCGACTCGTGTGCATCTAGCCTGTGGGTCCTCTTGAGGGTCTTCTTTTGCTCGAGTGGGCTCCCCTGCTTGCTCGGGACTGCTCTGACTTACCTGCTCATTGTGAGTTACTTGGACCCTTGCTGGCCCCGACACTGCACCTTTTTTGTCTATTACGTTTGTTGCTGTTGCCAAGGCTTGTTGGTGCTCCCGACAGACACCGACCCCCTGGCTCTTGACATCCGACATGGGACAGCTCGTGAATGGCTCCTGGTCTTCCACAGCCTTGTGTGGTCCGTACACCTGCAGCTCCCCGTCAACTCTCCTGCATCTTCGACATCAGTGGCCACTCGTCTTCCATGCCTCCTGGTCACTCCTGAGTGGCATAGACTCTGTTCCCTCTGCTTGCAGGTATCTCTCATCTTGAATCCACCTTTGGGTCCCAACGGACTCTTTTGCCTTCTTTGCCAGCGGCATTTTCACTGAAGTCCTCCATTGTGGTCTACGGCGGTCCAAAGTCACTTCGCACCTATGCACCCGGCTTCCCTGGTTCCTGGGATATCCACGGGTGGGGTGACTCTCCAACCGTCCATCTTCCACGGGGTTTATTCAGGGTCCTCTGGGAAGGGTTCTTCTTAAAAACTGCAACCACGACTTACCCATTGACTTGTATTGAGCACGTAGTTGTGTTCTCACTTTCCACACAACCTCAGTGGGGTTCCTGGGTACTTACCTTGGGTGGTTCCTTGGGTTCCCGGCACTTCTACGACTTCTGGGTCCAGTCTCGTGCAATGCGTTAGTGAGTGTTTATAATAAATAAATATTTTTATAACTACACTGTGTGGTTCTTTTTCACTTAACCTACACTATATGATTAGTACTGGTAAAACAAGCTGCTTTACACTACTTCTGGACTAAGCCTGAAGACTGCTTTCCACAGCTACCACTTAGAGAGCTTTCTATGGTTGTCCAAGACCACTAAAATCCCCATATGGGTTGTCTGGAATAGTGCAGGGTGCTTCACTTAAATAAATGTGCACCGTATACTAAGCCAGCCTCCTACAGCTACTGTGAGCTGCCTGGCTTCTGTGTGTCACTTAAGCATCACGAAAAACAGCGTATTCCACAATGAAAAGAGGTAAGCCGATTTGCGTAATAATGTTTTTACTTGCGGTAATGCAGTACAGTGACTTAAAATGTGTTAGTGTAACGAGAGATGTGTGACACTTAGCAGGGCTGTACATGAAAAATTCGGCACCAATTTAGAAAAATAGAGCACAATTTTATAAACAAATCAAGACCAAAACAACAAAAATGTATTCAGTAGAACCAGAGATATTAAATCTTAAAGATTTAAGTGAAAATAGCACCAAAAAACCCAAAGCACAACTCATGGCTATCTGGTCGTGGGAGAACGGAAAAAAGTCACAAGTTCAGGCAGACCAGGTTGGAGCAAGGGGCGGATACAGGGACTAGGTTAGTCCTGCTGAAAAGTTACCTTCTCAGTCCAGCGCAAAGAGTACTGTTTGCAGTGAAGCGGACCACGAGGAGCAGGGAAGCATCGCAGACGGTCGATGTAGTGCAAACAGCAAGCCTAGCATAGAGGACGGGTGTCGCTGTAGTGGGAAGATCCTGTTGCCTGAACGGTCAAACCGGTGCTTTGCGGTGATGCTCTCCATATGCAGTTGATGCTGTAGCGCAAAAGGTCAGGTTTACAAAACTTTGTGTTGGCAGGCAAAACAAGCAACAAGGTTTTGGCACCAAAGGGCCAGTTCCTGGGAGCTAAGATCCCAAAAACAAAATTTCCGCTCACTGAGGATCAACCAAGCGTCTAGGACCGGAGGGGCACTACTTGGAGGGCAGCGGCAGGCTTTAGCTGGATTTGGGTGCTTGTTCAGGTGGTGGACTCCCTTTGGGAGTCTTGGGTTTAGGTGCAGGTCCAATTCCTCTGATACAGGCAAGAGCATAGCAATCCAGCAAGGCAGTAGTACAGCATGATGCAATCCAGCAGAGCGACAGTTCTTTCAGCAGCACAGCAGTCCTCCTTCCTGGCAAAATCTCCAGAGGTTCAGAAGTGTACTGAAGAGTTAGAATCCGAGCTCCAATATTTAGATCAGGTGCCTCCTTTGAAGTGGGAGAAGCTTCTAGAGGTTTCCTTTTGAAGTGCATAGGTTTCCTATCTCCCCTACCCTGGCTCCAGACTAACTTCATGGGGGTATGCAGCCCTTTGTGTGGAAGCAAGATAGGACAAAGCCTATTCAAGTTTAAGTAGGGCTGTGCAGGGTCCACCCTCCAAGTAATGGTCCATCCAGGTACACCGAAACTCTCTATTGTGTGTGGCTGACTAGGAGGAATACAAAAAGGCCAACTGTCAGCTACACACAGTCATGTGACTCAGAAACAGGCTTGTCACGAACTCCTTGCTGCAAGTATTAAAACAAGTATTAAAAGCCCATCTCATCAGCATGTTTACACCAATAATGTTCCAAAGCTTAAACAAGATATGGTATATTACTGTAATGCCTTTACTGTTATTGTTAGTGTGCTTTAACACTCATGCCAGTGGGGCTTCACTATGGGATTCATTTGTTTGTGCTAACTGATGACTCATTTGTTGTTTCCTTTTGGCAGCAGGTGCTCATCTGAACATGCTCACATGACCTGCTGACCCTGGTGACTCATCTATTTGTGCTGACTCTGATGACTTGTTCTTTCCTTTTGGCAGCAGGTGCAAGTTCTGGAACATGCTGGATGGGACCACCTTCTGAGACAGCACCTCTATTTAAAGTGGTTGTGTCCTTTCACCTGCGCTTGCTATTGAGGTTTGGTTTTGAAAGGAGCTTCACATCGATGAGCCAAACACCCACAAGGTTTTCTCGATTTCAAAGAGCTGTTCCGGTCTTCCTAGAGATCAAGGCTGCACATGTTTCCTGACACCGTGCTGTCTACCTGCGTGCTTTCAGTCCGTGCTCACCTTCTTCAGACGTTCGGTTGAGGTACCACCTTCTGGCACTCGAGCAGAAATTCTTCTGGCAAATTGGGGAAAAAACAGCACTTCAGTAAAGTGGTGAGTTGGGGGGGGCACGTTTAGGTCTGCACTAGCGGTTGGTGAAGGAACATTAACCAACCACAGCACAAGACACAGATTGGAAACCAACTCCTAGTTCCCCCTCAGGAGAGATTGGTCTTTGGGTATATAGGTTTGTTTTGGAAACTTGCAATGAACCTTGAAAAGAACTGTTACACCATTTGATTCAGGAATATCAAGAACTTTGTGTTATTTAACATAAAGAACTTTAATTCTGGACTTTGCTCTCTTAGTGGAAACAACCAGCTTTTTCTTGTGTGAAATGTAAAAACAATTTTTCATGAAAGTAAAACTAAGAATTGCTGACTAACCTTTTTCCTTTCTTGTCTCCTTCCTTGCAGTACCCACCGTAACTTCCCTCGCCTAGCCACATGGCTACTCCAAGCCAGTGCTGCCAGAAGGATTGCACTTTGAAAGCATCGCTTCCGAGGAATCAGGCCTGACAGGCTGCAGGCACTAAATGGCTAAGGCAGGAAAATGCCAACTTTCTAAAAGTAAAAGACACACAATTGATGGACGGAATGCAGAACAAATCAAAACATTCACCCCCAGTCAAAAGATCTGGGTTAAATCCATCATTCTTTTGCTCACCATGCCACCCCAGTTTAGACCTGGCCATATGCAAATCAGTCTTGACCCTGTGCCTCATGGGAACAGTCCAGACCGAACTGCCAAGCCAGGTCCTCCCTGGACCGGGGGAAACGAGCATCCTAGGACCGGTTTCAGGGTTTCACCCCTCATCAGCCAGGATAGCTTGAATCCAGTGGCACAGTGAGCCCAGGACCCACGTCTGGGCATACCAGGCGCACTTAGGGCGAGGAATCAAAAGACACACAATTGATGGACGGAATGCAGAACAAATCAAAACATTCATCCCCAGTCAAAAGATCTGGGTTAAATCCATCATCCTTTTGCTCACCATGCCACCCCAGTTTAGACCTGGCCATATGCAAATCAGTCTTGACCCTGTGCCTCATGGGAACAGTCCAGACCGAACTGCCAAGCCAGGTCCTCCCTGGACCGAAGGAAACAAGCATCCTAGGACCGGTTTCAGGGTTTCACCCCCTCATCAGCCAGGATAGCTTGAATCCAGTGGCACAGTGAGCCCAGGACCCACGTCTGGGCATACCCGGCGCACTTAGGGCGAGGAAGCAAAAGACACACAATTGATGGACGGAATGCAGAACAAATCAAAACATTCATCCCCAGTCAAAAGATCTGGGTTAAATCCATCATCCTTTTGCTCACCATGCCACCCCAGTTTAGACCTGGCCATATGCAAATCAGTCTTGACCCTGTGCCTCATGGAACAGTCCAGACCGAACTGCCAAGCCAGGTCCTCCCTGGACCGGAAACAAGCATCCTAAGACCGGTTTTGGGGTTTCACCCCTCATCAGCCAGGATAGCTTGAATCCAGTGGCACAGTGAGCCCGGGACCCAGGTCTGGGCATACCCGGTGCACTTAGGGTGAGGAAGCAAAAGACACACAATTGATGGACGGAATGCAGAACAAATCAAAACATTCACCCCAGTCAAAAGATCTGGGTTAAATCCATCATTCTTTTGCTTACCATGCCACCCCAGTTTAGACCAGGCTTTATGCAAGCATCCTAGGACCGGTTTCGGGGCATCAACCCTCATCTGCCAGGCTAGCTTGAATCCAGTGGTGCCGGGTATGGAGAGGGATACCAATTGGCAAACATTCTTTTTGAGTAGGCTGCAATGTATTTTGATCCATTTGTGCTTCAGATTAGCAAGACCCCCCTGGCTCTGCTCTCTCAGCACGCAGCTCTGACTCTGCTCTGAGTGCTAGTGCCTCTTCCTCCCGTGCAGCAGAGCACGTTTCGAGACCCCAGGACTCCTGCCTTTTGCCTCTGCATCTCGCCTCGTTTTTCCCTTTTTTTTGCATTTTATTGTGCTTTTGCATTTCATTGTGCTTTTGTATTTTATTGTGCTTTTGTATTTTATTGTGCTTTTGCATTTTATTGTGCTTTTGCTTTGTGTTTTTTGCCTCTTTTCTTTTTTCTTCATTTATTTCATTTATCGTGCCTTTCTTTTTCCCGTTTCCCACCGCTGCTGCCCCCGCGGCCCCTCCTGCTCACGCCTCCCAGCTGTTCCCACCCTCCCCTACCTCTTCTTAATGGCAACCGCTGCGCGGCAACGCAGCAGACACGTCAGTGGCGCGACAAAGGCGCGACAAAGGTAAGCACGTCTGCGCCCATCCGAGACCCGCCCGTGACCAACGCCAGGAACCCTGGTCCTCCAACCCGCCAGTGCTACGACTCAACCCCTGAAGAAATAACAACTGTCAGCTGTCAACACCGAACACCACCCAAGGCCAGTTCTTCTGCAGACACTGCCGCTGCACCTTCACCCACCTCTGGACGCCCACCGCCACCACCAACACACCGGACGCAAGTGCACCCGAACCCCTGAGCTGCATCTTTCTCAATGTTCGCTCCCTGCACAGACACGCAGTAGAAATCTGGGACCTCCTCAGCACCCTCTCGCCCGACGTTGCCTTCCTCACAGAAACCTGGACCAACGCCAGCTTCGCACCCGACAACGCAACCGCCATCCCCGACGGATACAAGATCCAGAGGAAGGACCGCCCAACCACCCTGGAGGCGGACTCACCATCGTACACAAGAACTCCCTCCAACTCACCACATCCAGCACGAACGGCCCCACATCCCCCATGGAACACCTGCATTTCCAGATCAACCACAAAACAACTCTACGCTGCACCCTCGCCTACAGACCTCCCGGACTGGGCGCCACGTTCACCACTACCATCGCGAACCTCATCGATCCCCACTCCATCACATCCACGGACTACGTATTCCTCTGAGACCTGAACTTCCACCTCGACAACCCCAGCGACCCCAACTCCACCGCCCTCCTGGACAACCTCAAGAACATCGGACTGAGACAGATTGTCACCACCCCCACCCACAAGGCAGGACATACCCTCGACCCCATCTTCGTGGGAGGACACATCATTCGCTTCAGCCACAGCACGCAACCCATCTGGACGGACCACCACTGCATCCACTTCTCCTTCTCCAACCCCACCGCACATGGTCACAGACCTCGCCCCCCACACAGGAACTGGAGCAAGATCACCGAGGAGCACCTCAACTCCGCCCTTAACCGTGCACCTTCCCCACCACAATCGACACCAACGCCGCAGCCAACGCACTCCACAGATGGATCACCGACTGCGCAGACACTCTTGCCCCCCTCCGGAACTCCAACAGACAGCGCACCACATAGGCCACCTGGTTCACCACCGACCTCCGAGAATCCAAGCGCACATGCCGACGACTCGAGAAAGCTTGGAGGAAGAGCAAAACCCCCGAAGCCCGCTCCGCTTACAAGACCGCCATGACAGAAAACCACCAACTCATCAGAACCACGAAGAAGAACTTCATCCAGAATACTAACCAACTCCCGCAACTCTTCAGCATCATTCAGGAATTCACCAAACCCCCCCACGAATCCTCCGACGTCCCTCCCTCCCAGGACCTCTGCAGCAAACTCGGCTCCTATTTCCATCTCAAGATCTGAACCCTCTACAGCAACTTCAACGAGCAGAACCTAGACACCGACCCCACACCTCCAAACGACAACGCAACCCAGCCTACAATCACATCCTGGACCCCTGTCACCACAGAAGACACCGCCAAGACCATGAGAAGTATACACTAGGGAGCACCCACCGACCCTTGCCCGCCCCACATCTTCCACAGAGCCGCCTCCTCCATTGCACCCGAACTACGACGTATTATCAACCGCTCCCTCAAAATAGGCACCTTCCCCGACGACTGGAAATGCGCAAAGGTCAACCCCCTCCTCAAGAAGCCCACCGCAGACCCAACGGACCTCAAGAACTACCGACCCATCGCTCTCCTCCCCTTCACAACCAAAGTCACCGAGAAGATCGTCAACAACCAGCTCATTAACTTCATAGAAGCCAACTCAATCCTCAAGTCCTCCAAATACGGATTTCGCAGCAACCACAACACCGAGACCGCCCTCCTAGCTGCCACGGTCATCCGCACCCTGGACCATTGACACACGGCAGCCCTCATCCTACTAGACCTCTCAGCAGCCTTCGACACCATCTCCCACCACACACTAACCACCAGACTCCACGGCGCCGGCATCCGGGGGACAGCTCTCAACTGGATCCGCTCCTTCACCGGCCGAATCCAAGGAATCAGACTCCCACCTTTCCTCTCCAAACCCACAGAGATCAGCCGCGGAGTACCCAAAGGATCCTCACTCAGCCCCACGCTCTTCAACATCTACATGGCCCCTCTCGCCACCATCGTCAGAAAACACAGACTCAGCAGAGTATCCTACACCGACACCCAGCTCATCCTCTCCCTCACCAACGAACCAGACATCACCAGACATCACCAGACACAGCTTCCAGGAAGGTATGAAAGACGTCGCCTCTTGGATGAGCAACAGCTGCCTAAAGTTAAACTCTGAGAAAACAGAAGCCCACGGATACACCCCCTCAGCATGGGACAACACCTGGTGGCCCACCACCCTCGGCAAACCTCCCACTCCCACAGACCACGCTCGCACCCTCGGCATCATACTCGACTCCTCCCTCACCATGCACCAACAGATCAACGCCGTAGCCTCCACATGCTTCAACACCCTCTGCATCCTCCGCAAGACCTTCAAATGGATCCTACCCCCCCCCCCCTCAAGTCCAGAAGGATCGTCACCCATGCACTCATAACCAGCAGACTGGACTACCGGAACTCCCTCTATGCCGGAATAAACAAATCTCTACTCCTCAAACTCCAGACAATCCAGAACGCCGTGCAAGACTTGTCCTCGGCATCCCACGGCAACACCACATCACCCAGCACCTACGAGAACTCCACTGACTCCCCGTCAAAAAGAGGAGTGACCATCAAGCTCCTCACCCATGCTTACAAATGCCTCCACAAGATAGGACCCCAATACCTCAACAAAAGAATCTCCTTCTACGCACTCAAGAGAAGCCTCCGATCCGCGGATCTTGCCCTAGCCAAAATCCCACGCACTCGCAGAGCCGGGGGGGAGGGGATCCTTCTCCTACATCGCAGCCAAGACCTGGAACGAACTCCCACTCAGCATCAGACAAACCCTCACACTGCAAGCTTTCAGGAAGAGCTTCAAGACCTGGCTCTTCGGATGAGACGAAGCTGCGCGTAACCCCCGCCCCACCCCCAGCGCCTTGAGACCCTTGCGGGTGAGTAGTGCACTGCACAAATCCCTGATTGATTGATTAGTAAATCAAAATGGATTAAAGTAATGTTTGTTTCATTGACCTAATAAGTTAAAGTTGGAATCTGCAAACAAATACACCTTTCAACTCATTCCCAGTGATGAAGGTGCCCCAAAGTTAAATATTGATTACCAAATGGTGTTGGAATGGTTTAGGAAAAAGATGGCTGCCACAGTACCACTGTCTGCTTACAGGGTTTAGTAAACCAACAGTCGAGATTTGTATCAAGAATCTGCGCAACGTATAACGAAGGATGCCACTCTTAACTAGACAGGGTTTATCTGCCAAATGGAGGATGGCATACCCATTCAATAAGTTAAATGGTTATATGAGAGGCTTATGCAATGGAAACAATTACTGCTTTGTTGAACGATAGGCTTGGGGTGGGGATGACTGAAGATTTCCATTTCTATGCAAGAGTTTGTTTGTGTCTGAGGCATTGTTGTGACCCAGACAATTACCATTTTTTGGGACTCTGTTGAGCCAAATGGGTAGAAGAGAGGTGTCAAAGTCATACAGACTCAAATGGATTACTGTGCTGCAATGCGTAAAATTGCTGGACTATGTACAGCCACTTCTATTACTATTCACCAAATTCCAAACCCACGCCACTAAGACCACATTGGAAGAAATGTGCTCCATAGCATATAGAATTTTATAAACTGAATGACTGTCTGATTTCAAATGAGGAAAATCCATACTTTTGTTGTGCTGTAAGTGATTTATTTTTAACCAGGTGGACTTTCCCGTTTACAGACTACGAGGATGACAGCATAAACTGCACATGATAATTTTTATGGGGAAGAGGAAATAATACCTTGCACTCAGCAAAGATACAGGCAAACAAACTCATGTAAGAAAAAAGTAGCACCTGGACACCATAACAAGACTTCCCAGAAGTGTGTATTCTAAGAAATTACCTAAGAGGACACTTTTTGATAGTCAACAGGTTGCTCTTTGCATAAGCGTGTGAACCTGATGTGCAGAAGAATTTTATTCCAGGTACTCATCACAAAGGAGAGTCTTCTGGGTTTCAAGCTAAGGCTTGCCTTGAAAACTTCTTGGTTGCAATGGATGTCTGAAGTAGATAGTGTCCCAGTTTGGTGCAGGCGGTGAGCCCCTTCTTTCAGATGTGATGAGACAGGTTTTTAAGATAAAGTCTGCTTTGTGAAGTAGCCAAAACATATCCTTTAGGGTGGAAGTTATGGAGTCAGATTCTTTTCAGTCTTTTGGTGAGTTGAGCGGCAATGTGTATGAAACCTCCAGTGTAGGGACAGAGATGTGAGCAAAGAGGGCTTCACTTGCCACAGGAATTAAAGCGTGTACCATACATTCTGCAGCTTCTTGCCAATGTGCATCCTGAAGGAGAGGCAAGTCAATCCAAAAGTTCTAACTTTTATGCTGAGGTTATACATTGACTTGCTCCACCAGAGGGATATTCCACAGAGGGCAAGCAGGGCCACCACACTAGCCCTCCAACTCACTGCACTCAGGGTGGTATTCCCTGCACAGACACAGCCTACTACCAGATGCACAGATTTGGTCTTGCACAGTTACACTGGCTGCCCAGCCTCCACTACAGAAATGTAGAGGCTTAGTCTATAGGCAGAGAGGGGGGAGCGGATGGCAAGTTCCCTTCTTTCACAATTAGAATTGCAAAAAAGCTGCCTTTCATGAACCCAACTGTAATGCTAATATGCTCCCTATATTAAACATTCCTTTCTAACATGTTCTTTAAAGCATATCAAATATAGCCCTTCCTTATTATCAATTAACTCATAGGGGGAGGCGGAGCTAGGTGCCGACTGGGATTGGCACTCTCTGCTAAGCTCAGATTCTGCACTGGCCTCCCCGCTCCTGCCTTGTGAACCGAGGGGCTGTACTTGATAACCGACAGCAGGCCGAGGTGTGCCTCACCCATGCAGTTATATAGGTAGCCGCACACACACTCTCCAGGGCCGGGATCAGATCGTCTGGGGAGGGGACCTATCTTGGGCGCTCCCCCATAACCGCTGCTGGCCACAGGACTGCAGGAGACAGCGGCTCCCTTGACAGATCGCACGCAGAGAATAAGAGCCTATCAGCAACCAAGAGCCCGGTATCCAGAAATCCCACACTGCCACTACAGAGATCGTGCCTCACCCACCCTAGGAGTAACGAGTGGAGTGGAGTGTGGCTCAATGGTTAGAGCGGCAGACCCTGATGCAGAGATCTGGCCCGGGACCAGGGTTCAATTCCCGCCTCGGCGGGTCTTGGGCTCAATTTCCTCGGACCTGATAATTCTCGCCTCGGTGCCTATTCTAATCATGGGTCCCACTCTGCAACTCTGGGCAATAGCTTGCTTAATCTCCACAACAGCCCCAACAGCGCTGGGATGCCTGGCTTCACCCTGGGGGTGCCCAGGAGTGGACATTTCACAGGGAAAAGCCAGGAAGGGTTCCACAGCGGTATGCGTACAGCACCAGGGCACCTCTTTGGGGGTATAAGTGCGCTTTACAAGTACAAATTTCATTTCATTTCATTTCAACGAGGGAGACGCAGGTCACCCCTAACCTGGGAGGCGGCAGTATACGTAGGACAGGGGTCCACACAGACAGAAGCAGTCCCAAGGAAAAACTGAGGGTCAGCAACCCTGTAAATTGGTGATGGTCTCCCAAATGCTATTTTGGCAAACCACTGGGGATCACTGATGGGGGTTTAACCTTCCATCAACTATACAGGGACAAAACTGGGAGGAGGGATGGCTGAGCAGGGCCTCTGAACATTGCCTCTGCTGGACAGATTACTATGTCCAGAGGCAGCAGGACTCCAGTATACAGTCTTGGAATTCTTATGTGCCTCGCCCAATTGACTAAATCCCGTTTTGGTCCCCTAGACATGGTGGGGCCTCAACCCTGGCACAGATACCCTATACGGCAATGTTGTACCTTTGGCTGAGCCATTCTACGATTCCAGCCCTCCAAATCCATTCAATACAGTCACCTGAGCAAGTGAAATACCGCCCCTCCCCCAACCATCCCTTCCCCACCCATTGCCGTCCTCCCCCCCCCACCAAATTCTTCTAAAAGTACAGCCTGACAGATATAATAATTTGGTGTAGATACTACGCAACCCGACTCTCAAAAGGGACTACATCCCTGGGTAAGCAAAAGGGTTATAAGACACTTTTGGGAGACCTTGTGCTTACTACTGTCTACGGCAGAAGCGCTGCATGTGTAATCAACACGCATGTTATCCAGTAAATCCTCAGCCTGCCAGCTCCTATTTTCTGAAGCGGCCAATCACTTCAAATCGCTCATGAAGAGCCCCTCTGCAACCACCACACCAGTACATGGAGGCACTCCTTAAGGAGATCTCCACCATCGGGGCTACTCTCTCCAATATGGAAGCTAAAACAATGGACTTCATGTTGGAGGTGAAATCAATGAGGCGGGGATGTCCTTTCACACAAGACGAGATAAAATAAAGTGAACCAAAGATGGAACGCAGTCAAGTCCCTGCACGACCACTTCGCAGATTGGGGGCGAGACATCAAGTTTCTCAGAAATACAGTGACTGATCTGGAAGACAGGGTGAGAAGAGACAATTTACACATCTATGGTCCCAGAGGGGGCAGAGAAAGACGGCATGCTGTATTTCCTGACATCCACAATTCCAAAACTCCTCAACATACACTGAACATTTGGAATTTCAGAAGGCTCACCAGCTTCCCTCTCCTTGGGCATCGAAAACTCCCATTCTAAAATAGTCTGTGCACTGCACCACCAAGGACAATATTGCACCCTACAAGGAGAGCAACGGAACCCATTGCTCTTCGATGGTCACCAGATATATTACTCTGCAGATTACTTAGCAGCCACTAATATCAAACACAAATTATTTCTTGGCTTCCTTCCCAGGCTGAAGCACAGAGATTTTAAATACAGCCTTCTGGAACAAGTGCACAAGCACATGACCATAAACTGTAAAACCAATTCTGCCCTTTCAGGCACTGTGCTCATCTCGCAGAAATATGCCCCCCCACACACACACAAACATCCCAAGATACCAACCCAGACAAGAAAGATGGAGGGGGTGGGTAAAACCAGAGGAGCTGACCTGTATCAGATTGTGGAAGCACTACACAAAGATAGGGATAGAGACAAATCGAGGTCCTCACTGAAGCAAGGAACGGCAGAGAAGGGAGATGGAGAAAAGGTGTAACAGTATTTATTATATACTGCTCCAATATAGATGGTTGTGTGCCCTTATACTTTTTGCCGTTTTTCTTAACTTACTTACCTCTGCTCACGCACACATTCCTCTTATGAAGGCGTCAACCCCAGAGGATCTTATGTGCAGCCCCCTTGGCAGTAGTTCTATTAGTTGGGCCTTAGGTTGTTTCATGGTTCCCACTGAGTTGAGATCAGATGGGACAGGAGTTGGTTGTCCACCCCAATCCAGACACCAGAGGCCTAGAAACCCTAGTACCCACCAGACGATACTGCAGCTCCATCATATACCTGCCTGTCAATTAGTCATTTAATGAAGCTACACAGTGCCTTGCAAAAAGTGCATGTGGCCCTTAATTCAACTCACATATATGTAATAGCGATGGAGGGATGCTGTGCTAACGCCTTATGGTGCTGAAGTTAGCTCAGGACTCAAAGTTACACGTTTTCCCCTTCGACAGATCCTGCACCTCACTCGTAGGTGGACCCTTTACATTGCCCTTTTCTCCCAGCTACCTAAATCCCCTGCCCTCCCTCACATGACTAGTTTGGTCAGACCACCCCTATTTCAGAAGACTGCGGCGATTATCACAAGACACCCTGGAACCCTGGAACCCTCGCCCCGTTTGATAGTGCGCATCAGCGTCCCTCAACCCCTCCTCTTTTTTTCCTTTTTGGCTCCCAACATGCAGTGTAACCCCCTGCCCCGCCCCGAGATATTACTGAATGGCTTGTCCCACCACGTCAAGCAGAAGAAAATCCTATATTGCCTTCATACAAAATATGAAGATGTAGCCCTTCTTGAGGTAACCCATCTATCACTGGAGGAATCACTGTAGCTCAAACGAGAATGGGTGGGCACCGTTATCAGCAGTATCAGGACAGTCAAGGACCAGGTTCAGTCCCCTTTCCTCGAATAGCTGGTCCAAGAAACGCGAGGTGGCTAATTTCATTAGAAGAGTTTCTCTTACAAGACCCTTAAGACCTTGGTAAAAAAGGAGGGCAGATGGGTTTTTACCAGACTATGTGTCCTTGAGAGGACTATTATAGTGGGATCTATACACGCTCTTAACACAGATAAGAGCCACTTTACCACACAACTCTCTAGAGTCTCACCCTCTTTCGGAAAGACTCCTGCTCTATTAGGTGGGAGTTGGAACTTAGCCCTGGACCTGATCCTTGGCAGAACTGGGTGTATTGATGCCCACAATTGGTCCGACAGAGCCCAACTACAGGATCTGTTGGGTGATCACGCACTAATAGACGTTTGGCACCTTCTACATCTGACGGATAGGTACTACACACTTTTCTCTTGCCCACACAGAACACAGTATCTGATGTAACCCATTGCCACATTCCAGAGGCTTGCCTCCCCAACCATAACCCAGTAATACTGGGACTGAATCTGGGCCCTACATTGCCATCCCCATCAAATGGCGGATGAAAGCGCTTGCCTATACATTCCCTGAAGACAAGGAGAAACTCCACAACCACATTTGACCATATTTCATGGACGAGGGCTCGGGTGTGTTCCCACATAGTTCTCTGCACAACCAGTAAGGCAACACAGAGGGGGGAGGTTGGGGAGAGACTAAGCAATAGCAAAACAAAAAGCCTTTGCAGACCTCCTCATGCTGGATTTAACAGTTTGGGACCTCACAAGATGGTATTCGGCCACCCCCACTCCTGCCTAACAGAAAGAATAGGAGGTGGTCAAAACATGCTTGAACTCATTCTTTGCATCAGCAGCAGAGGTGGCCTTGGCCAAGATGCAATGGTTCAGATATGACCATGGAAGAAAGGTCAGGAGGTTCTTGGCTGCGCATCTCTGACAGAGGGAAAGGCAACTAGCCATCCCAGCTATCTATGACTCAGCATGCAGCCTGCTTGTTCACCCCCTTTCAATAGTAGACCGTTTTGCTTCTAAATACTTCAACCTTTACATGCCAAAATATGGCACTACAACTGCCCAGGTGGACACTTTTTAGCCTCATTACACCTCTGTGCTTTATTGGAGGCGGGCCATCCCCTTCCTAAGTAGGGAAATCGCTGATAAAGAAGTGGCGCAGGCCATTTCCACACTCCCCACATGCAAATCCCCAGGAGAAGATGGGTTTCCAGGTGAGTTTTATAAGAGCAACAAGGCCCTCCTGATACACACCTAACAAGAGCTTACAGACAAGCTACAGAGTCAGATTCTCTGGAGGCCTTATCAAACAAAACTATTACTCTTCTCCTTAAGGAAAATAAAGATCCATTGGAGTGTCAGTAGCTATCGCCAATCACATTGCCCATAAATTATGGAAAAGAGTATGGTGACGAGATTGAGCAAAGTGATACCTCAGCTCATTTATGCGTAACAGGTGGGATTCATCTGGGCTGGAGCTCCTGCAATAACGTGTGAGCTCTGGCTGATGAAGGATGAACCAGAGGAGATATTAAAGCTTTCATTAGCTGAAAAATGTTTGATTAAGTGGAGTGCCCATACCTTTTCCATGTTATACCCCACATGGGACTGGAAACTACTTCCTACACTAAGTGCAGCTACAAGGTTGCTTGCGGAAGCTTCATGTCTGCTCCCTTCAAGATAGGCAGCAGCACCTGGCAGGGGTGCCCCCTCTCCCAGCCCCTATTCTTCTGGGCCCTGGAACCTATAGCTGCGGCAATCCGTCTTTCATAGGAAGAAAAGGGAATATCCACTGCGGCTGGCGAGGCGAAAGCCCTATTATGTGAAGGTGACATCCTACTTATACCATCTGCAGACCTCAATAGCTGAAACTGTGTCCATCATTGATGATTTGTCCCAATTTTCAGGCTAAAAGATCAATTGGATGAAGTGTGAAGTGCCATATACAGTTCCAACATGCACTGGGCACCATAGGGACTCAGTTACTGGGGAATCTGCATCAATAGGGGGCTCTCTGACATGATAGAGGACAACCTCTTCCCTTCAATAGCCCGAACCAACCAGGACGTCTTGAAGTGGATGCCACTCAACCTGTGTCTCTGGAAAAAAGAGCAGATGATTAAAATGTCTTCCCTCCTAGACATCTCCGCACCCCTACCAGACATCTCCGCTCCGCCCATCAGGAATCGGCCACCATCCCATGGATCCGCAGGACCACTGCTGGAGGAAGATCTTCTCCTACCTCGCTGCAAGGACCTGGAACTCCCTTCCTCGGCATCTCTGCCTCAATTCAGGAAGGACCTCAAGACCTGGCTCTTCGACTCAACAGCAGACCCCCCCCCCCTCCTGCAGCGCCTTGAGACCCTTACAGGTGAGTAGTCACGCTCTATAAAACCCTGATTGATTGATTGATTGATTGATTGAATGTGCCCCCCTCGGTATGAAAATTTATTTCAAATGCAACCCCTACCGATTCCTCAACATCTTCTGGCTAGTATCAAGTCAAACATTAGATCCTGCATCTGGAGCAGGCACAAACCCAGACTGATGGCATCCAGGCTGTAGGAGGACACCACGGACAGTGCTCCAAGGACCCTTACAACACTGTAGTTCCTGGCATTCTATCCCTCACACTTCACCTCTCACATGCATAACCCATGTGAGGCTCCATTGTGGGTGCGACTAGGAAGACACTGTTTAGGTTGCCCAAAACCATTTCTCCCAGCCTGTCTTAACACTACCAATCATACTGTGGCCACAAACCCGATCCTGACTGCAACACCGATGTACTAGCAATTGACCCACAAACTTTTGGGAACACCTCCGCTGTTACACAAGGCCCAGCTGTGGCACAGTGCGGCTCTGCGGATAGCGGGAAAGCCTGTCAACTGGGCATCTTAGAACGAGAAGAGCATGAAAATAGTGCACCAGCTGAACTGCAATGGCTCCCTACATCCATTCACAGCCCCGCAACTGGAAAATGGGCTCTAGAATGCAGATCACTGGTGGTACCACCAGTCAGCCCATTGCCTAAGAGCTACAATGAGACCATCACACATGGATCATCGGGGATTAGTTTCTCGATTATATGGAATACTCACAAACTGTACACTCGGGCCCGGCTATCAAAACAACTAATGTTGTAAACGCTCATTGGCAATGACTACACCCCAGAGGATTAGGCAATCAATCACCATTTATTAAGCATGGCTAATCACCCATGAGAGTATGCAGGCGCCAGGTTCTGTCGCTTTGGTGATTTCAGTTGAACAGCCAGATCTGGAGTGCCTTCCGGAATTCTAGGAGCAAGTGGAGGTTCGAAGGTGCAGGGAGAGGTCGTTCCAGGATTTAGCCATGAGATAGGAGAATAAGCGTCCTCCATTGTTGCTTCGACGGATGCTGGGGTGGGGAGGTGAGTGAGGGAGGCAGAGGAGAGGGGTCTGGAAGTTTAGGCAGTCGTTGATGTAGGCTGGTCCTTGGTTGTACAGGGCCTTGTAGGTGTGGATCAGCATCTTGAATTGACATTCCTTCTGTAAGGGGAGCCAGTGGAGTTTCATGAGCTGGGGGTTATGTGGGTACGTTTGGGGAGGTCGAGGTGGTGGTGGCGTTCTGCACAATCATAGTAGGGTTCTTAGGAAGCCCAGACTAAAGTTTCTGTACTTAAAGGTATTAAATGACTGCTACTGGTCACCTGGGAAACTAAAATGGGCTAGGCTCCAAGCTCATGACATTTGCTCGACATGCAATGCTGATAATTGCATTCTATATCACATTCTTTGGACTTGCCCAGCCCTAGGGAGACAGCTGTATGGACATTCTTGAGCAGTCACAGCTCCATTTTGATGCCTCCACCCCCTCAGCTAGCCATCTTCTACGATGCATCCAACATACCAGCTATAACTACTTAAAGGCACCGCTGGGTGGCAACCTTGCTTGCGGTGGTTAAAATAGGCATCCGGAGACACTGAAGGCAGCCCTTCACACAGTCCTGGAATGAGGAGCTGTTCAACCTCCACAGACTGGCTGGTCATGAATGCATTACACACTAGGTTAATGATAAGCTTAACACCTTCACTGATGTCTGCGTAGCCCTCCTATATTGAGCAGAGAGACCTTTCTAGTGCCCTACCCACTGCTTTCTTCCCCTGGAAGCAACGGTTCACTATTTTATCTGCTACAGTAAGTCTCTGCTGTATGACCCTGTGACCTATGTATTGGTAAGCCTACATCTGGCATAGTTTTGCATGGCCAGCCCACTGTTCCACATCCCAGTCTGTCCCTACTTAACCCCTGTTTACTCCCCCCTCACCTACCCTTCCAGTTATTCTTCAGAAGGTCAGTGGTTTCTCTAGGATATCCACATATGCTTTGACACAGGGCATTTCTTCATTGTACAATGATCACAAACATACTAGTAGATTTATTGTCAATGTACCAAAGTAATGGAGTCCCAACTGTTCACATACCCGCCATACTCATTGTCCACAAAGAAAAATTAATAAATAAATGTTGCAATGAACTCATAGGAATCCCCCTCAATTACAAGGAAAATGGTTGCCATTGTATAAAGATGACAGAAGAAGCAAAAAAGACACCAAAAGGTGCCCGACATAGTTGCCATCCCACCCTCAAATTACTGCTCTTTATAAATTAATATCCCTGAAGTGACTCTGCAGCACAGAAGCTGTAGTATAAAGGGAATAGTGTGCGGAAGACATTGTGAAATGAAAGGGTTAATTAGCTTAGGCAGAGTTGATGAGTGAAAATGCATGCAGAAAACCCTTGTACCACGCAGCGCTAGCAAAGAATCTCATGATGCTCGTCTGCCATTTCCTATTAGACACAATTAGATGTGCTGCCCAGGTGCTTTGTTTATGGTACCAGGCTGTGTTGAGATTGCGATGCTGGGTTCCGACATTCCACAGAAGCAGATATCTGCAAAGAAGCTCTGAGTATGGTACAATGGGGCAGCCAGGTGAATCGTGGGAGAGACATACAGTTGAGAATGCACTGACCCAGAGAGGGCTTGGGAGGATGATTGATGAGAACCAGAAAGAGCAGAGTTGTAAATACTGATAACAGGACTAGAATTTGCAAGAAGAGAACAGAATGTTTTGTAAGTTAGATTTCAGTGTATAAAAGAAGGGGTGCAAGTGAAGCTCAAAGACAGAGATGCGCAGTACTGTTGTCCGCCCAAAGCTGCTACCCCTAGTTACGCCGTTCCCAGGGAGGGTGTCAAAGAAAGTGGAGTAGGTTTCCCAGCGTTGGGAAAATTAAGTCCTGTTGGGGGTTGGGGGGGAGGGGGGGGCATGGGTATTAGAGGGGAGAGTGATTTCGACCCATTTCTGGCATTTCATCATGAATATCTATGCTACTGTTCTGCTAATGTATAATCATTATTGCTAAGATATGTGTTTGTGCACTTAACATTTCATTAAAGCTAAATTGTATTTGCTACCTGTGTGTACATCACAGAAGCAAATAAAGTAAATCTTTACCACTGATGCACCCATCCACCCTGGGAAGTGCAAGAAGGGAAATTCTTAAAACTGGCACAAGTGCTGATAATTCATTGGAGGAGCCTCCACCCCCTCCTACCCATATCATTGGTGTAACAGCCCACTGTCACTCAATTACTGCAAGGAGTCTTATATTGCTAAAGAATCAATCGAAGCAGCCAGTGTTGAGTAACAAACGTTTAGCCTCCACGTGCAACACCACTATGGCCGCAAGCGGCAAGGAATCATAACACTACTACTTCGTCTCTTTTAAATAATAGTTAACTATCCCATGCTTGCCACCCTCATCCTGACTTGGCATATCTACATCATCAATTTGGCTCAACATTACTGCCTCATCACAATCATCTTCTGAAGCAGTATTCAGCAATATGATATATGGGATCTGGTACCCCCGCCGTACATTATAAGGATATTACAAGTGACCGAGGAGTTCCTTGACCATGCTGAGGAATGAGGCCAAAGGCAGAGTTCCTTCATAGGGACCTGGAACTCAGAGGTGACTTGCAATATCCTTATAATGTAGAGCAGAGAGAATGTTATTCCTTATAATGCGTAGTCACATCATCACCTGTTAGACCTGGCATCTTTTGGCATGTTTCCCCAGTCTTTTTGCTTTCTGACCTCTCTGTTTTTCCTGGTTTAATGTCCCTGCGCACTTTCTCACTGCTGTTCAGTGTTAAAGTGCAAGTGCTCCTGTTGTAAATTGTGTTATGGATTGGTGTTTCCATGATTGGCATATTTGATTTACTAGTAAGTCCCTAGTAAAATGCATGAAGGTGCCAGGGCCCGTAAATCAAATGCTGCTAGTGGGCCTGCAGCACTCGATTGTGCCACCCACACAAGCAGCCCTGAAAAGGGTTCTCAGACCTGCCACTGCAGTGTCTGCGCGCAGTTTTTAACTGCCATGTCGACCTGGCGAGTGCACCCACTTAGCAGGCCCTAATCTTCACTTTTCTTACATGCAAGTCCCCCTGGTAGGCCCAAGGTACCCATGTGGGCAGAGTACTGTGCATGTTAAAGGTAGGACATGTACTGGTGTGTGACATGTCCTGGTAGTGAATTACAGTACATTTTGTTTTTCACTATGGAAGGGCTATCTGTCCCATAAGATAGAATGGGAGATTACTTATAACATCTTATAAGCATAACTTCCCATTGAGACAAGATCGGGAAATGGAGTTTAGTATGCCTGGACTCAGAATGTAAAAATGCATCTTTTAGTAAAGATGATTTTTATGTTCTGCGTTTGAAAATATCACTTTTAGAAAGTAGGTATTTTCTTGCTTAGCCATCCTGTGTGCCGCGGCTGGTTTGTGGATTGACTGTCTGGCTTTGGAGTGACAGGGGCTGGGGATGTGCATTCACTGTGGACAGCCACTGGGGGGTTGAGGTGTGACTTGCCTTTTCTAAATGAATCAGGGCTGGGCTGAATAGACCTGGGATGCATTTAGAGTAGTGGGAGGAGATTTCCTTGCACCTGAATGGGGCTGGTCTGCCTTACACAATGCTGTCTCCACCTCCTGCTGCGAAGCTGGGCCAGAGAGGACAGACCTGGTTTGGACTGAACATAGTTTCTCTTTGTTCTCTCAGGCAGAGAGGCTCTGAGTATAAATATTGGGGCCCAAACCCCAGAACTTGAGAACTCGCTGGAATCAAGGAACCTGTCAAGAAGAAGAGCTAATCTTCCAGTTTCCTACATGTAAGTCCCCGCTCTGGTAGGCCAAAGGTACCACTGTGGGCAGAGTGCTGTGCATGTTAGAGGAAGGACATGTACTGGTGTGTGCGAGACATGTCCTGGTAGTGAATAACAGTACATTTCGTTTTTCACTATGAAAAGGCTAACTGTCCCATAGGATAGAATGGGAGTTTACTTATAATATCTTATAAGCATAACTTCCCATTGGGACAAGATAGGGAAATAGAGTTTAGTATGCATGGACTCAGAATGTAAAAATGCATCTTTTAGTAAAGATGATTTTTATGTTCTGTGTTTAAAAATACCACTTTTAGAATGTAGGTATTTTCTTGCTTAACTATCCTGTGTGCCTCTGCTGGTTTGTGGATTGACTGTCTGGCTTTGGAGTGACAGGGGCTGGGGATGTGCATTCACTGTAGACAGCCACTGGGGGTTGAGGTATGAAATGCCTTTCCTGGATGAGTCACGGCTGGGCTGAAAAGACCTGGGCTGCATTTAGATTAGTGGGAGGAGATTTCCTTGCACCTGAATGGGGCTGGTCTGCCTTACACAATGCTGTCTCCACCTCCTGCTGGGATGCTGGGCCAGAGAGGACAGAACTGGTTTGGACTAATAGAGCCTCTCTGCCTGAGAGAACAAAGAGAAACGGAGTATAAATATTGGGGCCCAAACCCCAGAACTTGAGAACTCGCTGGAATCAAGGAACCTGTCAAGAAGAAGAGCTGGAAGAACTGCCAGGAGGAGTACTGCCCCTTTACTGTGTTGTTGCTTTGTTGGGTTGGCCTGCAGTTGCTGCTTCTGCCTTGGGCAGTGAAAGGACTGGACTGAACTTTCTTAAACTTGTGCTGAGTATCTCCAAGGGCTTGAAACCGAACTTGCCTCCTGTTCGCGAAGTCTCAGGGACAGCAAAGACTTCACCTACCTCCGAGTACCGCCTCTGGAACCGTGGTTTCAGTTGCCGCAGAGGGGGAAAGCAGCCGACTCAGTCACCAACACCGCTGCTGACTCCATGTCCTGAAGGCACAGCCGAGAGCACCGTCACACTTCGCACCGCAACCCTGGTCTCACAGACGACGACCGCCGCCGCCACCGAGCCACTGCTTGCACCGCGACCCGTGGGCACTGCACTTTGCACCGCCTCGCTTCACTCTGCCGCCCTGGTTTCACCGACAACGTCACTGCCTGCTGACCGTGACACCCTTGACCGTACCGTGGTTTGGGGGCACCGCTCGTAAGTCACACGACGCACCACCCCGTCCCACATCGCCGTCTGGGCCGACCGAGGCCAGCTCCCACCAACCGGCACGGTCACTTGCACCGTGACCTGTCAGCACCGCCTCACCCTGCACCATAGCCCTGGTCTCACCAACGCTGCTGGACGACCGCCACCGAGCTGCTGCCTGCACCGCGACGTAAGGGCACCGCTCGCCACTGTCACATGGCCAATGGGGACATTGTCGTCTTCTCTAAGTTAGCATGAGCACGCTGCAGACTGTCCGCTGCTTTGCGCACGTTACTACACGAGTTTGTTTTGCAAATACCTCTTTTGCCGTTTTCATATGAGAACCTACCAATGTTCACACTCTGCAGGTTCCTGGGATTTAATCTGAACATTGTGAGCAAGGTCGGTCAAGAATGCCCCTTGTTATTCTGTTCTGGTCAGACCCTAGCACCTAGACAAAACATACCAATGCAGCTGTTGTTTGGGAATACGTACTTTGGTCTTATTGGAATACACAAATAAGTAGCACACACTTAAAGAGGGACCTTTCCAGGGAGAAGAGCAAGACAGCACCTATAATGTAGATCTACCATCTATAGACAGATACGGGGTTTGCAGATAACGGCCAGAGATCTTCTAATATATATTCATTCTGCTTCTATACAAGGGGAGGGAGATTAGGCTATACTGTCTTTTCATAATGACAGCTTTTTTCATGATTTACCGACAGCTTGCGATGCCGACATATTTGTGTTATGCATTTTCCTGCTTATTGTGGCACGTATACTGCATATTAGAGCACGTTAGTTAAAATAAATGTTTTAAACTTCGTGTCTCTGTCGGATCTTATTATGGACAAGAGTGTGAGCGATAGGGTGCGTCTTGCAACCACAATTCATGAGAGAGTCGGGAGTGTTGTGTTCTGGGGTGTCTAATCACTTGTTTGTCTGTGAGTGAGTAGGAGAGCAAGTGAGACACTATAGCTAGTCGGTCCTGGGCTTATGGGTACCAAGGTGGCAGGATGACTCAGTCCCTATGCATTAAGGTCCCATAATCCTACGCATAGTTCTGTGTTTGTGCAGAATCTCTGCAACATGACGCCACCAACGTTTGGTCTTGTACTTATATACAGGACCCCTGAGTAGCACTTGTGCTTGTCCACAATACCCTCTGACCAGTTCCCGGAGACATCCGTGGTGGTGGGGGGTGGGGGGGGGGGGGGCTTTGCCTCTTGCATTTGTAGGGTACACCTATTTCTGTAGGTTTTTCAAGCTTGAAGTTTAAAAGGTTTATAGACCCCATTTTGCACTACCGTTGTATTGACTTTTTTCGCTTTTACATGGCACAACCGGTCACTATTCCGGCACATAGCCGGGCATCGGTTACAAATTATCTGGCTCAGCGCGGGGGCTACCTTTATTTTCGTGGTTGAAGTGGATCCAGCATACCACTTTGAGGTGTTTTACTCATGGGTTATATTTCCCGCGGTTAACGCTAAAGAAATGTTTTCATACTTACACAGCCGCTGCTCCTCCAGAACATATCGTCCTTATGCGATGATTGAAGTTTCGCATTATCACACATTTTGCGACATTGGGTTACAAATTCAATTTTGCAAAGTCGCATACTTTTGGGCTGTCCTTTTTCTTGGTTATGAGCTCAATAACGAAGGTAGGGGGTTGGCCCCCCCACTTTTTGGAGAAATGTGCTCAATTACAACCTCCATCTACCGTAAACAAATTGCAATCTGTGCTGGGCTTTTTGAATTTTGGCAGGACTTACATTCTTGATTATGCAGAGCGTGTCAAACCGCTATACGCGTTGATACAACCCTCTTTTTCTTCTTCCAGTTGGCTTCCGGAGCATACCGCTGTACTTAGGTCTTTGCAGTCTGATCTGCTCGCTACTCAATCATTGTTAACCAGAGACAATACCACTAATTTAGTCATACGGATTGTGCCGGGAGCATTAGGATTCACTTACGTAACTTTCAATGAGGGGGGACACAGTTCCCATAGCTTATAAATCGCATTTGTAAACTCCTACTGAGATGCGTTTTTCTTCGACAGAAAAAAAGTTTGACAGCAGTGCAGATGGCGATTCTGAAGGAATGCTCTCTGGCTCAGGGGAAACGCATTTTCATGGTTTCGCCGGTGCCAGCCTTAGAGGCTGTCACGAAGGCAAGTGTACCCAATTCTAAATCTCTGCATCCTCGTTGGATACAGTAGGATTGACTTCGGCTGATGTCTATTTTGTCTTTGACCATTCTTTGCAAACACAAGAGTTTTTACAATATGAGCATGTTCATCCTCCTCCTTTATCACTACTCCCTCTTGATCAGTACAGTTGTGTAATTTACACTGATGGGTCTGCACAGCCAGCCATTGGTTCTAAACATGCTTATTCCGCGGCCTGCGCAATTGTGGTAGGCACGATAGTGGACGATGATTTTAAATCCTCCTTGATTCACACACAGTCCCTTGGGGATTGCACGGCACAATTGGCTGAGTTACCTGCTTTGGTTTTGGCTCTTGAGTTCGCTGATCCTGAAGTGCCTACACTTGTTGTGTGCGATTCCTTTTACTGTGTACAATCCTTTAATGATAACTTGCTCTTTTGGCAACAAAATGATTTTCGTGTTTCTAAAGGTAGCGCAATAAAGCATAAAACGTTTGCCACTCACACATGTTATCCATACATTGGGCCATCAGCGTGTGGGAGCACATGCCGTTGGTAATTCATTGGCTGATGAGGCCCCCATATCCGCAGTAGCCACATGCTCAGTAGCAGCTGTTACTAGGTCTAGGACTAAAATTGATGATGACATTTTGGCAGCAATTGCCGCAACGAAGGAGGGGACACAGCTGCCCCAGGGATTCCCTTCTCGTTACACCTATCACTTAACACCTGATCGGATTCCATTTGTAACTATTCCATCGATTGGTGATCGTTTGATTCCCAACGAGGACCATAGACTTCCTTTGATTGTGGCTGCCCATGAAGGCATGGCTTCTGCACATGCCGGAGTGACAGCCACAATTTCGCTTTTACAGCAACGTTTTTGGTGGCGTTGCTTATACCAGCAAACGCACACATATGTTCTTTCTTGTGACATTTGTCAACAGATTAAACCTTCTACTGTTTCATGTCCACCACACACTCAACTTTTTATTTCAAATCAACCGTTTGGTTGTATTTATCTTGATCACTGCGGTCCTTTAACATCAAACAATGCTTTGAAATATATTTTGGTTGAAGTGGATTCGTGCACTAGGTTCCTTTGGGTTTGGCCGCAACGCAGTGCTGACGCTCGCACTGTTATAAAAGATTTGCGTGTCTTTGTAGGTACATATGCCTGTGGCACCTTCCATTCAGACCAACGTCCGGCTTGTGCCTCTAAGGCTTACCGGGATGCGATGAAGTCTATTGGGGTGCAGGTGCAATTCTCATCTCCGTATCGGCCAGAGGGCAATTCTGTTTTGGAGCGGATGAACCGTGACTTAAAGCAATCCTTAACAGCAAGGGTACTAGGCTCTGGTCGGGGAAGGTTGACTCATCTGTATGAAGTACAACGTTCACTTAATAATCTCCCTGGAAGATCTCTGGGTGGGCGGACCCCATACGAAATGCTCTTTGGCATTAAAATGTTTGTGACAGACCTTGATGTTGTAGACGTTGTGGCGGCTCGCAACGTTTGACGTAGATAACCACTGTGCTATGTTACAGGATCTACAAAAGAACCGTGACACTAGCGAAAACTCATTTGTCCTCATCTACGGATGCTTCGGTCCTGATTCTGGTTTCTGGCTGGCTTCCTAAAGTTGGTGATCTGGTCCGAGAGAAGGTGGAAAACAAGAAAGAATTTGGTCCATCATACTGTGCACCGGTCTCAGTCCTTGGTTTAAAAGACACTCGTACTGTGATCTTACCTCCACTACCTGGACGCAAGGACCATGTCAAGTTACACCATATGGCGGATACTCAATAGTATGCATACAAGAATTCTGCATCGAGATGTTTCACTTCAGATAGATTCTGCTTCCCCGAATTCTCCTCAGCTACTGGAAGGGTAAATGGAGTCTTCAATTGATTTAATGGCTGTTTTGCCTTCTACATCTACAACTGTGGACAACGAGTATGCTTCCTCACCAGTTGTAGTTATAGTTGATGTTCCTGACCATACAATTCATTCACCTTCCAATGAAGAGCAGCCCCCGTTGTTTCAGCTCGGTTCCAGTGGTTATTATATGGACAGAGATAACTTTTCACCAGCTACATCTTCGTTGTCTTAGTCTGTAGCGGTGCCTCCTACACGGATTTGTGTTTTCATCTCCTGGTTAAAAAGAACTTACTTGGGCCCGCCATAGACATACATCTGGATGGGGTTGTCGATGGTGTTCCTCTTCATGTGGATTGGCTTCGTGACCGTCTTTTTTCTTTTGATTACTGGCCACTACTTACCTGAAAGCTCGGCTGTAGACTTGGTTGACGGAGTTCTGGCCCCTCATACTTCATCTCATAAAATGAAAAGAGATCAAGCCCTAGTTAACATTTCAGCTTTCCCAATCGCTGATGGCATCGCTTGGGATAAAGTGCCATTTGATGTATATGGTCCTACGGAGACCTTGCAACTTCCATACATATTCCGAGTTTCTTTGGCTGATGTTGTTTTACCTGGAATAAACACCGATGACTGGGATATCAACGCTGTTTACTCATTATTTTCTGATTTGCAATATTATACTGTATTTGATACTGAAGATCTGTATTTAAATTAGGCAAATGATGCAGATTTATTTTGCTACCAACATTATGGCCATCATTTTTTGCACAAAACCAATACTCAAAGACCACAATTTAATTACATGCAGTGGGAGCATTGCCCAACGCCATTTAAGGGAAGTTCAATAACACAGAAAAGAAAATTTGCATATTTTTCTGGTTACAGTCTATCAGACCCTGTGTACTATTTATTATAAATTAAAAAAGCCCACCCGCAACAAATACATGCTTGCCCACATTAAATTGATTTATTCCTCTTCCTTCATAACCAATTTGTCCCTGAAAGGTTACGATTATTGGAAGGACACAGTAGTTTTAAGATCTAATTGGGGAACAAAAGGTTGGCAGGTGCAGGGTATTGAGTCCTTGCATTGTGCATGTTTAATACTGTCTCAACTAATATTTTTAAATCAGACGGTTCAGCAGACTACCTGTTTCGGTTTGGCCACTACTAAAAATTTGAATATTCCCTCCAATTCCGTCATTGGCTGACTATGGCACATGGCGTACACATACAAACTACACGATTGAGGACTTGACTTATGTTTCAAAACGGTACTCTTAATTCATCTAGTATTGACCCTTCAGTTTGGTTACTGTGGCCAAGGAACACAAATGCTTGTCATTTATGTTTTTCAAATACCACTAAAGGGTTCACTCAAAGTAGACCTGACCATCGTTACCCTTATTCTCATTCAGTTACCACATATTCTGTTGGTAAATTATGTCAACAATGGTTGAAACATTCCACTCTGTTGTCTGTAAAACAACATCTTTCCCTTTTATCAGGAAACACTGATCTTACTGATTTTCTTTTAGGTCCAAAATCCCCTCGCACTTAACGTTTTGTTTATGCAGCATATAATGAGTTTTGGAAACTGTCACAAACGGAAGCAGCAGTACGCTTACGTCAAATTGATCAGGATAATTTGGAAAAAGTACTTGTCGTGGTTGATAACAGTATAAACACTCTTCTCATATATATCC
Source organism: Calotriton arnoldi (assembly GCA_963921515.1). Lineage (NCBI taxonomy): Eukaryota > Metazoa > Chordata > Amphibia > Caudata > Salamandridae > Calotriton > Calotriton arnoldi. The sequence goes on from CAWUFW010000311.1 coordinate 796,425, forward strand.
TTTATCTAAAATTGTATCGTCTGTTATTGACGTTGTTCAAAATGAAGTTTCTACTTTGTATCATGGTCAGAATCAGCTGCGTTCTGTTTTGGAATTTGGTTGGACCTTGCAAACACTTAAAAATGGGAGAGTACCATGGGCTTCCGCTCTGTTTTTACCATTTAATTTGACAGATATACAGAAACTTAGGTCAATGAAAGCTGCAACATATACTATGTTACACATTAAGAAACTAGAACAGTTGCCATTTTCTGTAGCAGAAACTGATTCAACGGTGTGGTCAATACATGGGGTTATTTCATTGCTCATCTCACTTTTCAAGTTTACGGCGTGCATGAAACACTATCCTATAGGTAGATATGAACCGCTTGGTTGCAGTTATATTCATGAATTGTGGGCATTACCGTTCGCGTTCCGTTGTCAGTGCACGGACAAGGACATTTTACTTACAGGGGAGGATTGTGATTCTACAGTAGGACACTCCCCTGTCTGTAAGCAAGTGAATCTTTACGGCGCTTGCAACGTTTCAGCCCCTAATTTGGCTTGCTTTTTAATGGGTACCCCAGTCCCAGCTATTATTCCCACACCGACTCTGCTTTCTAACGGCAGTTATCTTATTCTAAATAACCAAAACTGCTGTGGCTTACGGGGAGGCATCCAGTATATAGTAACAGTTTCACAACGTGTTACATGTTACAGCAACATCCTGTTTCCACCCCCGCACGGGATTGTAGATAGTTCGTTGTGGCCTTCCATTCCTACTTTGAAAACAGATTTCAATAAGCTAAGCAGACTCAAAGCGCTATTGTTTCAACAAGAAGTGGCTCTCAGATCAGCTCGTGAGACCTTCGAATTGCAGGTGGGTAGAACATCAAGTGAGATTCAGTCACTGCTAAACAAGACTCTCCCCCTACATTTTGGAGAATTAATTCATCAAATATTTAATGCGTCTGATACAGCGGGCCTGGTCCACTTTTTTAAGGTTGTGGGATCAGGCCTTATCACCTCGTATCAGACTATTTTTGGAGTAATCCCAGCTTTTATTCATTCTATTTTTTCCAGCGTCTTCAAAGGGTTTCCCCTGCCACTCCTCTTGGTTTGCGGCGTCTTGGTATTTCTACTACTGCTCCGTAATGGCTGCTCGGCCTATGGTATTGCCAAGCCGGGACCAGTTGCAGCAGTACCGTGATCGGATAGGGCAGCTTTTTGGTTTGATGCCATTAGAAGCTCTTAACATCGACTACTGGCTGACCTTCTGTTATGCTTACTTCACCTGCGTGCAACCTGTGTTCTACTGCCTCCGGTGCCTTTTTCAATGGGCCCTGCATGTCTGCTTGTCCACTACGTCACACGCTGCCCTGGATTGTGAACTGTTGATGGGTCCGTTGATGTCCCATGACCAGGACTGTTCCGTGGGTAGGCGCTTAGTGTACGATGCTGCACTTGAACCATCGGCAGACTCTAGTACCTGTGCTCGTGCACAGTGCCTCTTGGATTACAGTTTCATCGAAGTCAACGCAAGTTGCCCTGAAATGCTCCTGACTGCCTCTGGATATAAGGAGCATGTCTGCTCATTCGGATTGCTTAATTGGATGGCGTACCTTTTTAATATTGAAGGTTCTGACAGCTTGTTGGAGCTTATGGCATTCCACTTACCCGCAAAGGTTTTGGCCCAAATATACGCTGTGAATGGCTATCGTAATGAGTACAAAAAAAACATTCTCTTCATTCGGCTTCATTTTTCAGCCCACGGTGATTCTACTTTGGATTTGAATTGCTATTTGGCCTTTCACCAAGACGCTTTGCCTCTGCTTACCTCCGATTTCTGTTTTAGTCCAGGGCTGCCGACCTGATCAAGAGGAGGGTGTCACATGGCCTGTGGGGAAATTGTCGTCTTCTCTAAGTTAGCATGCGCACGCTGCAGACTGTCCGCTGCTTTGCGCACGTTACTACACTAGTTTATTTTGCAAATGCCTCTTTTGCTGTTTTCACATGGGGACCTACCTCTGTGTTCACACTCTGCAGGTTCTTGGGATTTAGTCGGAACATTGTGAGCAAGTTCGATCAACAATGCCCCTTGTTATTCTGTTCTGGTCAGGCCCTAGCACCTAGACAAAACATACCGATGCAGCTGTTGTTTGGGAATACGTACTTTGGTCTTATTGGAATACACAAACAGGTAGCACACACTTGGAGAGGGACCTTTCCAGGGAGAAGAGCAAGACAGCACTTATGATGTAGATCTACCATCTATAGAATGAGGTACGGGGACTGCAGATAACGCCCAGAGATCTTCTAATATATAATCATTCTGCTTCTATACAAGGGGAGGGAGATTAGGCTACACTGTCTTTTCATTACGACAGCTCCTTTCTTGATTTACGGACTACTTGCGATGCTGACCGTATTTGTGTTATGCATTTTCCTGCTTATTGAGGCACATATACTGCATATTAGAGCACATTAGTTAAAATAAATATTTTAAACTTGTTCGTGTCTCTGTCAGATCTTATTGTGGACAAGTACAAGAGTGTGAGCGAAAGGGTGTGTCTTGCAACCGCAATTCCTGAGAGAGTTGCAACCGCAATTCCTGAGAGAGTTGAGAGTGTTGTGTTCTGGGGTGTCTAATCACTTGTTTCTCTGTGAGTGAGTAGGAGAGCAAATGAGACACTATAGCTAGTCGATCCTGGGCTCATGGGTACTAAGGTGGTAGAATGACTCAGTCCCTATGCACTAAGGTCCCATTATCATACGCATAGTTCTGTGTTTGTACAGAATCCCTGCAAAACTGCGACGGTTGCCACGACTACCCGGCATCAACGTGATTGGTCGCAATGAAAAGGTACTGTTTATGAGTCTGCAGACACCACGACCGACACAGTCGGACAGAACGGTTGGATTCTGTTGTTTTCAGCACTGCTGTAGCACCAGATGGAGCCTCCGCCTTCAAGGAACTGCATTTTAAGGTTATTCTTGCAAAGGGCATATTTTTAAGTACCGTAAGTTGTATTTTTATCGTTTTGGTCTTGTTTTGAATATATAAAGTATTGGATATTTTTCTAAACTGGTGTGGTGTTCTTTTGTAGTGTTTTCACTGTATTACTGTTGGTTATGTGCAAATGCTTTACACCCTGCCTCTGGGATAACCCAGACTGCTCGTGACAAGCTACCAAGGAGGTGAGTAGGGGTTATTTTAGAAGTGTAACTCCCTTACCCTGACTAGGAAGAAGGGTCCCTACTTGGACAAAGGTACCTACCTCTGCCAACTAGAGACCCCCATTTCTAACACTGGTTGTCAGCGGTGAGGATAAGACTTGTGTTTGCACTTGACCTACAGTGACTGATGTACACTACCACCATATCGCAGACCAATACGTACCACATACTGGTTCTTTTTGTTTTTGGCCTATTTTTGATCTTGCCAGTTTACTGAGAACTTGAACTTGCTACTTCATCATGCCTGAATCAAGAGCATCATCTGTTGCATCCTTGGAAGTGGCCTTTGAGGAGGACAGGTTGGAATCCTACAACGTGAAAGAGCTGAAGGCGATTTGCAAAAACCTAAAGGTCCAAGTCAGAGGCCTCACCAGGAAGGAGAAGCTACAACAGCAGCTGAGGGCCTGGGTAGCAGCCAGACATGCCAGTGGGCAATCTGGAGATCTCAGTGGGGATGCGGAGGAGCCTCTTCCCTGGGTGGATGCGCTTTTGGGAGGGGGGGCCCTCCAGGCCAGGCAGCAGTGGCTTGTCCCCAGAGGAGCTGGAGGACAGGCGGCAAGCAAGGAAGTTTGAATTGGAAATACTCTAGCTGGAGAATGAAAGGGAAGAAAAGAGAATAGCCATGGAGGAAAGGAAGATGCTATTGTATCAAGAGTGTGATATTAAGGAGCTGGAGCTAAGAAGTAGGTCCAGCACAGATGGTGGCAGTAACTCCTCAGTGCAAGCAGATAGAATTGTGCACATCCCAAAGAATGACGTAGGCAAGGGATTCAAGAATGGGGAGGACATGCAACAATGGTTTCAGGGTTATGAGGCACCAATACACATGCATGGGGGCCCTGAGAAAAATGAGGGGGAGGATTGTGGCCTCTTTTCCCAGAAGAGGTGAGGGACTCTTTAGTGGCTTTGGGTAAGGGGAGTAACCTCACCTATGCTGACATGAAGGAAGCCCTGCTCACCAGGTATGGTCTCATTCCTGAAAAATACAGGGATCAGTTTAGGTCCAGTAAGAAAACTGATACCAACACTTGATTGGAATGTGTAGATTCCATCATCATCATCATCATAACCTTTATTTCGGTCCTCAGACCATAAAAGGAATGTGTGGGTTCTTTTTGCAGGTCACTGGATGGCTGGGTGAAAGGCAGTAATGTGACAGATTTTCAGGGGCTCTACAATTTGATTGCATGGGAGCACTTGTCTAGTCTACGTTTTGCAGAGCTGCGCCAGCACTTGGTTGATAGTAAGCGGACTGACCTCAGGAAGCTTGCTATGGAGACGGACCGCTGGGTGAGTACCAGGGTCCACAAGGAGGTGTAATGAATGACTCAGCCAAAGGTGGGCAGGGTCCCCAGCAGAGGAGTTGGGGGGGCAAGGGTAAAGCACAGGAGTTCTCTAGAGGGCCCCAAACTAACACCTAGGTTAAAGGTTCCCATCCCCCAGGAGATGAGAAAGCAGTGGTCTCTTCAGGAAAGCCTGCAGAGACAGGCCCCGCAAGTGCTATGCCTGTGAGCAGGTGGGTCATTTGAAAGGGACCCCAAGTATCCCAAGAGGGCACAGCCACCCACCGGTGAGCAGACCAAGGTGTTGGCTAGAATAGCGCTTGGGGAGGAGTGGTATCTATAGGAGGGTGGGGATCCCGCAGAAATGACCCTAGTCTCACTAGGGGACAGTGAGATAGCAGGCACCTGGTCTCCTGAGACTAACACTAAAAAAAAATACAGCGCCTGGGTGACCATCAATGGGAAAAAGGTAGAGGCTCTCAGAGATACTGGTGCAAGTGTGGCCTCAGTCCGGTGTCAATTGGTCTCTGAGGAGCAAGTAGTCCCCGGGGCATTCCACCAAGTAGTTGCTGTAGACATCTCAGAGCGCAAATGTAAGGTGGCACAGATTCCCTTTGAATGGGGGGGGGGATTACTCAGGTCCCTTGAGGGTGGTTGTGAGCCCACCATACCTGTAGAGTGTCTGTGAGGAAACGACCTGGAGCAGTCCTTGTGGAAGGATGTTGAGCTCAGGTCTAACTTGGAGATGCTTGGGTTGCCAGAGTGGGCATGCGTGACGACTCGGTCAATGGCGGCCGGAAAGGGTGATCAGAAGGACCTGGAACCTGAAACAGAGGCCCAGGTTGCTGGCAAGAGAAAGGGCAGGGGACGCGAGAAACCCGCTCTTCAGGTTCCCATGGTACCGGAGGAAGCGGACCTCGAGGGGGGACGTCCCAGTACTTACAGGGGAGCAGGTAGCTGAACTGGGGGACTTATCTGAGCTGACCCATTGGCAGCAAGAAGGTGGTCCCACCAGGAAAGAATTCTGCAGGGAGCAGAAAGAATGCCCTTCTCTGGAAGGTTTGCGGCAGCAGGCTGCAATCCAGGCATCTGGTGATCAGTCGGGATCACACTGGATTTGCTGGGAGAATCGTCTCCTGTACAGCGAGCCTAAGTTCCCTGGGCCTGGGTCAGCCCGTGTGCTGGTGGTACCCCAGCGCTTCAGAACCTTCCTACTGGGTCTGGCTCATGACGTGCCTTTGGCAAGACATTTGGGGTGGGACAAGACTTTTGACAGGCTTGTCACCCACTTCTTTTGGCCCCAAATGTGGAGGCAGTCAGATGGACATTGCAGGTCTTGCCAAACTTGCAAGGCAAGTGGTAAGAGTGGGAGGAAGTGTAAGGCTCCTCTCCAACATTTCCCAGTTGTTGGAACCCCTTTTGAAAGGGTAGGGATGGACATTGTGGGGCCACTGGACCACAAGACAGCATGGCCAACAGGTACATCCTGGTCTTGGTGGACCATGCCACCCGGTACCCGGAGGCTATCCCTCTAAGGACAACGACGGCGCCAGTGGTGGGCCAGCATTAATGGGGATCTTTTCCCGCGTGAGTTTCCCCAAAATGGTGGTTTCTGAACCATGGGACCAATTTCATATCCAAGTATATGACATCCCTTTGGAAGGAGTGCGGTGTAACATACAAGTTCACCACTCCTTACCACTCACAAGGTAACGATTTGGCAGAGAGATTCTACCAAACCTTGAAGGGCAAGCTCAAGGGTCTAACAGAACCCATGAGGCGTAAGTGGAACGTTCTCTTGCCATGCCTTCTCTTTGCAAACAGGGATGTACCACAGAAGTCTCTAGGGTTCAGTCCCTTTGAGCTTCTGTATGGGCACCATGTGAGAGGACCTCTTAGTTTGGTCAAGGAAGGCGGGGAGGCAGCTCCAAGGAAAACTCCCCAGGATGTATTTAGCTAAATGCTGGCCTTCAGGAACTAAACTGCCCTCTTCAGGAAACTCGCTCAGGCGAACCTGGAAGTAAGCCATGAGGAGATGAAACGGTGGTATGACCAGAAGGCCACTCAGGTGGAGTTTCAACATGGCCAGAAAGTGTGGGTCATGGCCCCAGTACAAACTTGTGCCTTGCAGGACAAGTGGACTGGGCCTTTTGAGGTGGTGGATGTCAAAAGTGATGTCACCTACCTGGTGAATTTGCAAACTCCCAGGAACCCTTTGAGGGTCCTTCATGTGAACCGCCTCAAGCCTCACTTTGAGAGGTCTGAAGTGAGCATGCTCTTCGCAACAGATGATGGGGTGTAAGAGGAGAGTGAACCTCTCTCTGACCTGTCTACCAAGGAGCACGATGGGTCAGTGGAAGGTGTGATCCTCTCCCCTACACTGACCCCATAGCAGCAGAGTGACTGTCACCAATTGTTGGGGCAGTTCGCCACACTGTTCTCTCCGACCCCAGGTGTTACTCACTGGTGTACCCATGACGTGGGCATTGGTGGCAGCCTTCCTGTAAAACACAAGATTTACAGGCTGACTAACCGGGTCTGGGCCAGCATCAAAGAGGAGGTCTCTAAGATGCTGGTGTTAGGGGTGATAGAGCCCTCCAAAAGCCCTTGGGCCAGCCCAGTGGTCTTGGTCCCAAAGGCTGCTGCACCCGGTGCCAGTCCTGAACTGTGGTTCTGCATGGACTATTGTGGGCTCAACGCCGTCACCAGAACGGACGCACACCCCATCCCCAGAGCTGATGAGCTCACTGATTGGTTGGGAGCTACCAAGTTCCTCAGCACGTTTGATTTGACGTCTGGGTACTGGCAGATTGCCTTAACCGATGGGGCCAAGGAGAGGTCGGCATTCTCAACCCCATAGGGGCATTACCAATTCCGGGTGATGCCCTTTGGGTTAAAGAATGCCCCTGCACCCTTTTAGAGATTGGTCAACCAGGTGTTGGCTGGACTGGAGGATTTTAGTGCCGCCTACCTGGATGACATTGCAGTGCTAAGCTCCAGCTGGGAGGATCACTTGCAACATCTCTGGGATGTGTTGAAGGCTCTGCAGAAGGCAGGCCTCACGATCAAGGCCAGTAAGTGCCAGATCGGGCAGTTCTGTGGTGTACTTAGGGCGCCAAGTAGAAAGCGGCCAGGTAGCGCCCCTACAGCCTAAGATTAACACCATTCTGGCTTGGGAGCCCCCCCAAGACCCAGACAGAGGTGAGAGCCATCCTAGGTCTCACCGGTTACTACAGGAGATTTGTCAAGGGCTATGGCACTATTGTTGCCCCCTTGACAGAGCGGACTTCCAGGAAGCAGCCCAGGAAGGTGATCTAGACTGATGCCTGCCAGAAAACGTGTGATACCCTGAAAGCAGCCATGTGTACGGGGCTCGTGCTCAAGGCACCAGACTTCTCCAAGGAATTCGTAGTTCAAACTGACACTTCAGAACATGGTGTGGGAGCGGTGCTCTCAACTGAACGATGAGGGCCTAGACCAGCCTGTAGTCTTCCTTAGCAGGAGACTACTCCCCAGGGAGCAGAGGTGGAGTGCTATAGAAAGAGAAGATTTTGCTGTGGTCTGGGCACTGAAGAAGCCAAGACCCTACCTGTTTGGGACTCACTTCTGAGTTCAGACACACCACAGGCCCCTCAGATGGTTAATGCAAATGAGGGGTGAGAACCCAAAACTGTTGAGGTGGTCCATCTCCCTACGTGGAATGGACTTTACAGTGGAACACCACCCCGCCACAGAACACGCCAACGCTGATGATCTGTCCAGGTTCTTCCGCCTTAGTGAAGAGAATTCACAAGAGGGTGGGTAGCTCTCCCTACTTTCAGCTGGCGTGTTTCCCATGTCTTTTTTGCTTTCTGACCTCCCGGTTTTGACGCTGGTTTTGCTGGTTTAATGTCTCTGCACACTTTCTCAATGCTGTTTAGTGTTAAAGTGCAAGTGCTCCTGTTGTAAATTGGGTTATGGATTGATGTTTCCATGATTGGCATATTTGATTTACTTGTAAGTCCCTAGTAAAGTGCACGGAGGGTGCCATGGTCTGTAAATCAAATGCTGCTAATGGGCCTGCAGCACTGGATTGTGCCACCCACACAAGCAGCCCTGAAAAGGGTTCTCAGATCTGCCACTGCAGTGTCTACGCGCAGTTTGTAACTGCCATGTCGACCTGGCACCCACTTGCCAGGCCCTAATCTTCCAGTTTCCTACATGTAAGTCCCCGCTCTGGTAGGCCAAAGGTACCACTGTGGGCAGAGTGCTGTGCATGTTAGAGGAAGGACATGTACTGGTGTGTGCGAGACATGTCCTGGTAGTGAATAACAGTACATTTCGTTTTTCACTATGAAAAGGCTAACTGTCCCATAGGATAGAATGGGAGTTTACTTATAATATCTTATAAGCATAACTTCCCATTGGGACAAGATAGGGAAATAGAGTTTAGTATGCATGGACTCAGAATGTAAAAATGCATCTTTTAGTAAAGATGATTTTTATGTTCTGTGTTTAAAAATACCACTTTTAGAATGTAGGTATTTTCTTGCTTAACTATCCTGTGTGCCTCTGCTGGTTTGTGGATTGACTGTCTGGCTTTGGAGTGACAGGGGCTGGGGATGTGCATTCACTGTAGACAGCCACTGGGGGGTTGAGGTATGAAATGCCTTTCCTGGATGAGTCACGGCTGGGCTGAAAAAGACCTGGGCTGCATTTAGATTAGTGGGAGGAGATTTCCTTGCACCTGAATGGGGCTGGTCTGCCTTACACAATGCTGTCTCCACCTCCTGCTGGGATGCTGGGCCAGAGAGGACAGAACTGGTTTGGACTAATAGAGCCTCTCTGCCTGAGAGAACAAAGAGAAACGGAGTATAAATATTGGGGCCCAAACCCCAGAACTTTAGAACTCGCTGGAATCAAGGAACCTGCCAAGAAGAAGAGCTGGAAGAACTGCCAGGAGGAGTGCTGCCCCTTTGCTGTGTTGTTGCTTTGTTGGGTTGGTCTGCAGTTGCTGCTTCTGCCTTGGGCAGTGAAAGGACTGGACTGAACTTTCTTAAACTTGTGCTGAGTATCTCCAAGGGCTTGAAACCGAACTTGTCTCTTGTTCGCGAAGTCTCAGGGACAGCAAAGACTTCACCTACCTCCGAGTACCGCCTCTGGAACCGCGGTTTCAGTTGCCACAGAGGGGGAAAGCAGCTGACTCTTTCACCGACACTGCTGCGGACTCCGTGTCCTGAAGGCACTGCCGAGAGCACCGCCGCACTGCAGCCCTGGTCTCACCGACGATGACGACTACTGCCACCGAGCCGCTGCTTGCACTGCGACCTGTGGGCACCACAGTCCGCACTGCCTCCCTTCACTCTGCCACCCTGGTTTCACCGATGTCGCTGCCCGCGACACCCGTGACCGCACCGTGGTTTGGGGACACTGCTCGTAAGTCACATGACACACCACCCCGTCTCACACCGCCGTCTGGGCCGAGCGACGCCAGCTACCACCAACCTGCACTGTTGCTTGCACCGAGACCTGTCAGCACCGCCACGAGCACCGCCTCACCCCGCACCACAGCCCTGGTCTCATCGACGCCGCTGAACGACTGTCACCAAGCCGCTGCCTGCACCGCAATGTAAGGGCACCGCACTGCTACGCTTCACATCGCAACAGAGACAGTTGCCATGACTGGCCCGCACCAACATCGGCCGCAACGAAAAGGTACTGTTTACGAGTCTGCCGACACCACGACCGACGCAGTCGGACAGAACTGTTGGATTCTGTTGTTTTCAGCACCACAGTAGCACCAGACGGAGCTACCGTCTTCAAGGAACTGCGTTTTAAGGTTATTCTGGCAAAGTGCATATTTGTAAGTACTGTATGTTGGATTTTTATCGTTTTGGTCTTGTTTTGAATATATAAAGTATTGGATATTTTTCTAAACTGGTGTGGTGTCCTTTTGTAGTGTTTTCACTGTATTACTGCTGGTTATGTGCAAATGCTTTACACCCTGCCTCGGAGATAAGCCTGACTGCTTGTGCCAAGCTACCAAGGGGTGAGCAGGGGTTATTTTAGGAATGTAACTCCCTTACCCTGACTAGGAAGAAGGGTCCATACTTGGACAAAGGTACCTACCCCTTCCCATTACCCTTTCCATAAACTAATCTGAATTGTTACCCTTTCATGTTCATTGCAGCAAGAAGAAAAAAAGTCAAATCTGCCCTGAAAAATTAAGCACACCAAAAAGCAGTTAATAATTTTTGCAAAAGGTTGCTCAGATTGTGCAGCAACATGCAGAGATTTATATTCTCTTCAATGGCCTACAGAGTTTTACAAAATAAACATATTGCAATAAATCAAATTTCTACTGATCACTTTTTCTTTTCAAAGAGGTATATCGTAAGAAGAAAAAGCCTGCATCTGTTGCCAACAGTATGCCCAGACTAGGGTCCCTTGCTCACTGTGCCACTGGAACCAAGCTGCACTATACTGACGAGCCCCAACCAAAACCAGTCTTTGATTGCTTGTGTGCCAGTAGGACCTGGCTTGGCAGTTCAGGCTGGACTATTCCCATTGGAGCAGGACCTAGCCTGATTTGCATATGGCTGGGTCTAATCTGAGATGGCATTGTGGGCAAAAGAACAATGGGTTGTAATGCTACCTGGAGCAACTGCCAGGAATTAGACAAATTGCAAGCATTCCTCCCATCACCTTTTGATTGTTTGATTTAACGCCCTAAAGGGCCATGGGTATGCCCAGACACGGGTCCTTTGATCACTGTGCACTTGAACCAAGCTGCACCCAACTGACGAGTTCCAATCAGGGCAAAACAGGTCTTCAGTTGCTTGTTTTACGGTTTAGAGAGTACTTGGCTTGGCAGTTTGGGCTGGACTGTACCCACAGAAGCAGGACCAAGGCTGATTTGCATATGGCTAGGTTTAATTTGATGTGCCATGGTGGACAAAAAAATGGGCTGGAATGCTACCCCAAGGGACTGCCAGTAGTTAGACAAATTGCAAGCATTCCTCCCATCACCTTGTGTGCGTCTGATTATGCTTCGTGACCTGCCTTTCACTAGGGCTGCTGGCAGCAAACATTGTCACATCAGAACACAATATATTACATTTGAGAGCCATTTTTTTTATTACAGGTGACTAGATACATCACAAGTCATCTGTAATAATCAAACTACAGACATCTTTTATACAGGGATAGCAGGCTCCCATATACTATATTAAAGTATCCCTGCCTCAACCTAAAAGTTGAAGTACATGCTCGTGACTTTTCTCAAAATCCACAAAAAGCTTCAACAGCTGACTCATATAAGTAGTCTGCTTCCATAGTAGTAAGCTTTGCTCCTCTGATTCCCCATTCTACCCGACTTCCTGCTTCGACCTGGGAAACAAATGATTCCTGCTCACTTCTAAAGCTAGCTTCCTCCTATCCTACCCATACTCCACTAAAGAGAGCCCAACAACATGCATCTGCTGCCTCCATACTATGCCATTCCTTTAATCAGAGGCTTCTCCACACATCCTAAACCCCTCTACTTCAAATGCTCTAACAGCACCAATCTTAAAGATCAGATGCAGTTCCTCATCTACAAAACAATTATCTCACCACTTAATCTGCATGATTTAAAATGCAAGGTCCACATATGCTCACCATTCAGAGACTCATAGCCTCATCAATGACCATAATCTGGACATTCAATGCATTGACAACTGGTTAAATGTGGATTTCAAGAGCATCATTAAATTCCTTGTTTCCATTGATATATTATTCAAGTATACGGGGGATAATAAAGTAGAAGGTGGCCTTGCTCTTATCGACAAGTAGTCTCCCAATTGCAAACACACTCCCACATCCACCTAGGAGTGTTTCGAATCCCTCGACAATGCCATGAATGCCCCCTTAACCAACACTCTCCTGCACATGATATATCCTCCACCTCAAACTCCTGCCAAACTTCATCAAACATTTTTCAGAATTTGTGACATTGTCTCATAAAATGTGAAAAACATACATTTGTAGGTAAATGTAATGTGGTTTGGGGTTTCCACAAATTCATAAACTTTCTGGCCCTTCAAAAACTTGTGCCCAATTTCATATTCTAAATCAGCTCTGATCACTCCCATCCGACATGAAAGACAAAATTAAGAATTATATTTTTACTGACAATATCTGTCAACAGCTTCTAAGCCCCTTCATTTAGACTGGTCAGACTACATTCTATTTCACACACCAACTCCCATCTCAATCAGCACAAATCATGGAAAAAGGCAGAAGAGTGAAGCCAAACAACCAAAAAGAAACAGTTTGTGGCGGTAACCATGGAGAGGTGCCTTGCTCCTTAAGATCTGGTGTGCATCACCAAGGGCATAACCAAACAATCAACAATTATTATAGCACCATTTTATCAGCTGCAGATGAATTGACACCAATGTAAACATGACTCCCAAAATGAGATCTAACTAACCTTGGTATTCTTATTTTATTCCCCAGAAGAGAAGGAGAAATCGGAGAAAATCCAAATCCCAACTCTACTCCCTTCACTCAAAAAGCCACAGAACATCTACAAACATACAATTGTTTATGCCAAAACGAACTTCAACCAAGGACAAATCAATTCTGCTCCAACAAATATGCTCCCCATTCAGGCAAATCAAAGCAAACTCGCCTCCGTGTGAGAATTTGACAGTTTCAGGGCAAAAAATGAGAACTTTCTTCAATGTTTCTCCAATAACATAACTACTATAAGGAACAAAATAAGATCCAACAAGCTTTCTGACTGCCACCCAAAACATAACCCTCCTCATAGATTTTCAGACTAAATCTACCTCAATATCTCACACTGAACAGCAACAAGTCAAAACAAATATATTATTTATTGGACTACATACCTACTTCCTCCAAAGAGAACTTTCATACCTTTAATTGAATCTGGTCCATTATGATCAAAATCCATAGTGTTATCACAAGGCAGAAAGAATACCACCCATCTCAATGCAGAAGTTCTGCAAATTTACCGCCCGGTGTCCAACTTGCTACGTATGGTCAAAGCTATTAAACGTTGGATACACCAACAAGAAACACTTAAGGGGGCTGAGCCAGCCACCATGCTTTGAGGACTCAGACGGTGGAGCTCCTTGCCGTTGGTGATTCCCTGGCCACGACCAGTAGCCGTTTCCTCGCCGCTCCAACGAGGGAGGCTTCATGCGGTGTCCGGGACCCTGGGGGAGTGCCCAGATGAACCCCGCAGAGTGGGACTGGTGCTGGGGAGCTATTGCAACTGCTCGGTTCCAGCGCTGGAGGACTTCAAAATGGAAGCCCAGCTTTATCTGCGGCCTTCTCTCCCTGCTGTTCTGGGGCCTGGCTGGAAGTGGGGGAACGGCGTAGGACTGTCGCAGGATGCCCTCCTCTCTACCTTGTTCTTGGCCTACTGGCCTGTCATTACTGCTTAACATCCTCTACACCTTGTCCAGTGGCCCTTCTCCCTTGTTAGAGCGACTCTCCTTGCACCACTGGGAGAGTAGTTGGGATTTCTGGTGGTTCGATTCGGACACTTTATGGGCCCCCCTTTAGGTGCCATCTTGGAGCACCCTAAACACAGAAAGGATGATGTTGCTGCCAGTGTATCCCTGCAGGGGGGTCAATCAGCGCACTGGCGGTGGAAATAGTGTACGTAGAGGACAAGTTTGACAAACCTCTAGCTGTGATTGATGCTTTTGGGGGAACGGTTGAAGGGCACGATTGATTCAGTTTCCGTGGAGCTGGGCCTTATTCGTGAGGATTCGAGGGAGGTCTCCGAGAGAGTCGCTGCCCTGGAGACCACAGTGCAGACCCTGACACCAGCTGTTCAGTTAGCGGACCATCGCATCATGGCTCTTGAGGTACAGACTTGACGCCTGGCTGCACACTTGGATGATCAGTAGAGGCAGCCTGGCATAATTATGTTCGCATTGTGGAACTACCCAAGCATGCTGAGGGGACTCACTGTTGGCTTACCTGGAGACTTGGCTTCAAGAGTTAGTGGCTCCCGAGGACCTCTCAAGATTCTATGCACTGGAGCGTGCACCCCGGCTGCCGGCACGGGAGCCTCGTCCTGGGGCCCCAGCGCGTCCTGTAATGGCCCATCTCCTACATATCAGGGACCGGGTTTATCTCCTGCAACAGGCCCGTGTGCACTGCCCCTTCGCGGTGGACAATACCAAGATATCTCTGTACCCTGATTTTACCTACAGGTTCAAGTGCACAGGGCTTCAATCCTGGCAGTGGAGAAGAAGGTGCGGGACTTGGGCCTGGTTTACTCTTTGCTTTTCCCAGCCCGACTGAGAGTCCAGTCTGCCGACAAAGAGTAGTTTTTCACTGATCCATCTGCTGCATGGGACTGGATTAAACTCTTTGACAATGGCACGGTGCGACCCGAGATGCCCGAGCTGAAACTCCCCTTGCGCCAACGCTCTTGCCACAAAGGGGTGGTCTCGCACTATTAAGAAGCAAGCGGCACTGGAACAGTCGAGGGTGGTTGAAAGTGATGCCTCTTTGGGGGCTGGTGTGGACTCCTTGCAACACCAGTCCCCGGAATGCTACACCTCC
The DNA here is from genome assembly GCA_963921515.1 of Calotriton arnoldi. Lineage (NCBI taxonomy): Eukaryota > Metazoa > Chordata > Amphibia > Caudata > Salamandridae > Calotriton > Calotriton arnoldi. Next base: position 811,496 of record CAWUFW010000311.1, read on the forward strand.
GCTTCGGACTCAAAGGACTCTACTATCCATGGCATTGAAACCACTTTCCTAGGGGTTACTCCAGGGTCCGTGGGGGATTTGGTTTGAGGTGCCTGCCTGAGCCCTCCATGGGTGATTTGCCTTGTTTCTGTACAGTGTACAGCTGGTTGGCTATATGGCTCATTGCTTAGGTTTGATTTCATTCTATGGTCCAGGGAGGTGGGGGGAGGGGGAGCTTGCAGGAATTGCCCTATGGAACTGTTATATTTCTTGAGTGTTGGTCCTTCACTACATACAATCTTCCGTTATGGATCTAATTGGCCTTTTGAACATTAGTTGGCTCCTAGTCGGGGCCTGTGTGGTGTGCTGTTTGGACAGGAGGGTTGTATGTATCTATCCTTGGGGGGTGTTGAGGGATTCCTTGTTGTGCTGTATGGTTTTTTGTTGTGTCTTTGTTTCTTTACTGGCGATGGAGCATGTGAGGTCATGGCGATGTGTGTCTGGTACAGTGGGGCCCTCCTGGTTAAATGAAGAGCGGATGGTGGAGGGGTCCCCGGGTGTTCCTACCAACTTCTGGCCCATTATTTATGGCTAGACAAGTTAAGTTGCTTATGTGGAGTGTGTGGGGGCTTCTCTTCCCCCAGTAAGCATTACAATATGCTGTCTAAATCTAAAAAATCTAAATCCATATTTGTAAAGCGCGAACTACTCACCCTTACGGGTCTCAAGGCGCTGGGGGCCGTCGTGGAAATTAAGTGAGCTATTGCCCAGTCACATGGTGCTGAGCTGAGCTGTAGCCGGAGCCGGGGATCGAACCGTGAGCCCTGTGCTACGAAGTCAGCTGCCCTGGCCGCTGCACCACACCTCTCCACTGTCCTATTTGAAACAGATGGTAGTGCATATTGCGTTCCTCCAAGAAACCCAACGTACTAAGGTTGAGGGCTGCGCCCTTCAGGGGCGCTAGCGGGACCAGCTTTATGCTACTTCTTACTCTGGCTTTTCACTGGGCGCTCTCATTTGGATCAGGTCTGGGGTCCCCTTCTGCTTGCACAGGGCTGTTATGGACCCGGAGGGACGCTATGTCCTGGTGTTGGGGAGCCTGGATGGTAGGGATATAGCACTCTTTAACATATATGGACCAAATGTGGATCAATCATCGTTCCTCACAGGCTTGGCGCACATGCTGTTGCTCATGGTCCCCTTTTGGAGAGCAATGGGCGGCGATTTCAACTGTGTGGAGGAGTCGAGTCTGGATAGGTCGCACCTGCCCTTACATGGCACACCTGCGGTCAGGCTGGCTGCGGCGGCCCACTTGTGGGCTGGAAAGTGGAATTTGGAAGACTGTTGGTGGGCGAAACACCCTGAGGTTCATGCATACTTCTACCGCTCTGGTCTGCATTATCTTGAGGTTCAGCTTGACAGGTTTATACGTGAAGGGTGCTTCATGGCAGGGTAGTCTGTGGAGTATTTCGCAAAAACGCACTCTGATCATGCTCCTGTGTTGGACACATTCCAATTGTCCTCACCTAGAACTAGTGTGCCAACCTGGCGCTTTGATACGACAATAATGGATGATCAGGTTTTCTGGCTTTTATTGGGGGAGTGTCGGAAGCGGTATTTTCTGGTTGACTGAGGCGATGCCCCAGCCGGGCTGAATCTACCACTCCCGTCAAGGGCAGGTGATTACACTCGCTGTATAGCCTGTGCTCACCCTTAAGTAGCTTGGCACTGAGAAGTCAGGCTCATCACAGAGGCAATGTGTAAAGCATCAGCACAGCACTCACCCATGATAAATACCCCGTGCGGTACAAAAGAGACTTCACACAAGGCTCATGTAAAAATTGTTTGTATTCAACACATATTACTAGCAGTACTAGGCCCACTCGCTTTGTGTTCATATAAAGAATATGCACACTGGGGACAATTCCTAACCTAACCCCACCACACATTACACCCTTATGCGGTACAACAGGCTATACACCCCATGCGTACCCCAACAATCCTTATAATTCAATCCCAAACAGTTATAGTGGGCACCCCAGGTCACAACAAAATCAGAAACACAGACATTCAGGAAATTAGACCACTTTTTACCAGCACCACAGGCCAGGGCCACGGGTGTAAAACCAGTGTTAAATGTGAAGTGCTCAACACCGGCGGTACACACACAAGTACACACACAAGTGTACACACACTCTCTCACTCTGCACCGCTATGCATAGCCACTGATACCAACCAGTTCGTACAGAACGTTCTTACACTCATACACATTCAGGACCCTAATGTGGTGCACTGATACTCAGCAGGTCAAATGTTAACACTCTGCAGACCCCGTAGACAAAAACTACCTCCACCTGTCCGTTCACCCTGACTATCCTATGACCCTGGATGGAAGATCCCCAAGTCTCACTTAGTCTGGGTACTCGGAACAGGGGGACAAAGTAACAAGTTTTAATTAGGAGTTAGACGTAAACAAAGGGGGTTTGGCATCCAATCAGGAAGTCACCCACAGGTCTCAAAACACAAAGGAGTCATGCAGTCTCTTGACCCGCTTCAGACTGTCTTGGAAGCGTTCCTCCAGCCCAGTCAATCTCTCTCACTACTACCTGGCGCCACGATGTCTCTGGGAGGGGCCAGGTGAGGAGAGGCCAGTTGCTCCACCGAGATGAGGGACGGGAAGGGAGCAACAATGAATGGGGAAGAACGCAGAGGAGCCTCTCGTATGCAGTAGGTGCTTGTGGGGTACACACTTTTATGGGTCGTACCCAGGCAGTCCAGGCACAAAGTCTGGTGCACTTTGGAATGAGTCACACCAGACACTACAGGTCACACACATGAAGAGTTGCACATTCCATACCTCCCTGGAAATGAAGCACAACATCCGGGGCACATTGATATGGGTTATACCAGACAATTTCGTTCGCACACACAGGTGCAAGTTCAGCAGAGCCACATGAGGTAGAATGAGGCACTACTACGGGTATACCCCACCTATGAGGGTCGCACCCTGTGGATCGGACACCGCACGCAATGAGCATACAGCTGCTGTGACGCACAAGAGAAATGCGGCACGAATGACGAATCGAGCCACTGTGGGAACCGCAACAGGTGAATCCGCTCATCACAACAAGACATTTATGAATTTCTGGGTTCCTGCAGAATAGGAACCACACACCTTAGATGTGGGCAAGGTTTCTGGGGCTCCACACTAGGCAATCCGGTCTCCAGACACAGTTCTTAGTTCAGCGCCTACGCCTCGCTTCCCATTGGGATTCAGCAGACGAAACAGGCACTTGTGAGGGCAAAGCTCTTCATATGACACGGCTAGATGATGTAGGCCACTCGTAGAAGATCTTTGATATCCCTTAGATCTCCAGGAGAACAGGAGGCCCACTGACGGACCCTTGGAGATCACACTTCAGGGCGCCACACCTCAGAAGGTTTTCAGCGCAGGACAGCAACTATTAGGACAGTTATCCTCCATGTGCATGACAGATTCCTGACAGTGTGCACCATGCAGTCCGGGTTCTCCGGTCCCAGGTCCCTACAAACATATCTCTCCTTTGCTGAAGCATGGCACCAGTAGTTATACTGAAGTGTGCCTTTGAAGTTCAGGGGTCTCTCTTTGAACCACAGATGTCGCCCCTAAATTTCAGCCCTGTTTGCCATGGGGCCGTGGAATGCAGATCTTATTCTTTAGTGGGGCCATGATCCGGCCCCTAGAGGCTAAGTGTCACAACCTCCCGTACCAATCTATTCCACTCGGCCCTAAAATGGCAGAGGTCTGTTGTTTCAGGGCATACCAATGGTTTATAGCTGTCTTTGGGGAATGTGCATATGAGCTCCCCTGGCCTCCGGTACAGACTGGAGCCAGGCCCCAAGAAACACAAAGAGTTTTAGAACATAGAAATGCCCATATGCTATAAGTGGCATTTCTAAGCGAGATATTCCTAAACCACCTTTACCTTTGGAAAGTGTTTGGTACTGCGTATCCATTGATAGGAAACATCATGAGACTGCTCCACTGCAATCCACTGTTGCAGCCCAAAGTAATGTCAAATACTTCCCCATGTTAGCCTATGGAAAGAGCAAGTCTCATAGGTAGTGAAAAGACACTTGGATATTCTACATTACCTGAGTGCACGTGCTCTAAAGGGCACACAGACCTGCGATAGCAGGCTGGACACATACACCCTGGCACCATTGGTGTCAGTTGTTCACAGAAGCTTACAATGGTAGACTGGATACAGGTTTAACCATTTTGGGTGCAAGTGCATACCCACAGACCTGCAATGACAGGCTGGACACGTAGTCACGGGCACCATAGGTGCAAGTGCGCATGCACGGGCCTCCAAGAGTAGGCAGGACGCAAAGTCCAGAGCACCAAAGGTGCGAGTGCGTACACCCAAGCCTGCAAGGTCAGGTGGGAAACATAGCCTCGAGCACCATAAGTGCTGGTGCGCACGCACAAGCCTGCAAAGGCAGGCTGGACACGGGTTTACCCATTACGGGGGCAAGTGTGCTCACACAGGCCGGCGACGGCAGGCCGGACAAGTAGTCACTAACGCCAGGGGTGCAAATACGCCCACTAAGGCCGGCAACGGTGGACCTGACCCGGGTCTTGAAACATCATAGTTGTAGGTATGCACACACCAGCCTGCGTTGGCAGGTCAGACACCTAGGGTATACACCGTAGATTAAATGCACACTCATAAGCCAGCAGCGGCAGGCAGGCTGGACACGTACTCAAACCAGCACAAGGGCCAGTGAGCACACCCAGGACAGCAATGGCAGGCTGAGCACACAGTTAACACCCCAGGGGTGCAAGCTGTCCCACACAGGTCTGAGATGGCAGACCGGCCCATGTCTCAGAAAATCGTGTCGGTGCCACTTCCTAACACGTGTAGGAAGGCAATCGCACTTTCACACTGTCTTCACGGTGAGGAAGTGCCCTGGGCCCGATCCATACAGCATTGGCTACACCCAAGGAGTACCCCATGGGGAGTCAGAATCCAAGGCAGGGGAAAACCCATGTGGGGGTTCCTCGCTACCTGGATACGGGCATCCATCTGTCCCCGCCCTACCTTCAGCCTACCACTCACCTGTGCCCCTCTTGGCTTCCCTGGGGGCAAGGGGGTACTCGTGGTATGAGAAGGCCCACTCGGGATTGGCTGAGGCGTGAGTGATGCCAACCAAAGCAGTGGCGCAATCGCGCCCCACAAGCCAGAGATAGCAGGCCCAAACACATGGTTGACAGGCTATCCAGTGGGGGAGCACACTTAGAGCTACGTCCCACTACTAGCCAGTGCCGTAGCCACGCGGTGTATGTAGGGTACATATTTACGGGGCCCGCGTAGGTACGGTAATGAAACCAACCAAGTACGCACCCCTTCCTGGTGCGTGCAGGACGGGGGCACGCACCTTTCCTCTGCAGTACAGTGGATAGGTGCAAAGAGTCCTAAGGCTATGTGGAGAGATGCGGCAAAAACTAGGAGGAAAAAGCAAAACGTTTTGGGGTCAGTTACCCTAAGAAGGGCCATGTCCAACACGAAGAACATCTCAGAGTACTGGTATGATAATGTTGGTTTAGACTCGTCAGTAGGGGTGGAATGGGAGACGATGAATGTGGTGATTTGGGGGTATTGTATTTTTATTAGAGTGGGGCAATGTACACACATTTACTTTTGGCTATCCAGCAGTAGGAAACGGTGTTGGATGATCTTTCTTGTGGGAGGGAGGGGACTCCAAATAGAAGGGTGCGCCTGCTGGAGGAGCAGGAGAAGCTGTTTGAATTGGTCGAGCGCCATCGAAGATTTGATTATAAGGCGTAGGTGGCCAAGTGTCTATGCAGAGCATGATAAAAATCGGTCAGGATGCTTGCATGGCTTTTGCGGGATGTCGTGGGTTGTCACACTGTTCTTCAACTGCGCGACCCCATTGGGGCAAGATATCTTTACGTAAGAAAAGATCAATGAGGTGTACCTGCAGCACTATCGTGATCTGCACTCCTTGGGCGGTGAGTACTGAGGTGGAAATGCTGAATTATATTTCGGATGCTTCTCAGATGTCCCTTGAGCTGGCGGTGGCAGATGAACTGGCTGTAGATATTAGCAAGCAGGCGATACGGATTGATTAAGGAAATGGCGAGGGGTAAAGTGTCTGGCCTTAATGGTTTACCTATAGAATTATACAAAGCATTTGCTTCAGACCTCGTCCCTAGACTTGTGGCGCTTTTCAATGATTCTCGGCAACGTGGTCAGGTTCCATCCTCGCTGCAAGCAGCAGCTATTGTATAGTTTCCAAAGAAGGATAAAGTCCCTTTTTTTCTCGATTCTTGCAGCCGCCTTCCAATGCTTAAAACCGACAACAAGATCTTGAGTAAGATACTGCTGACTTATTTGCTTCCGCATATGCACTCTCTAGTCCATCCTGACCAGACTTGCTTTATTCCCATGCGTAGCACTATGCCTAACATTCTGCGATTATTCCCAGCAACAGACAGAACAGGGGGTGGGCGGGGGAGGGTGGGGAGGGGGGCAGTAGTCGCTGCTACTGGTGGCGCTGGTCATGTTGGTGGATATTAGGAAGGCTTTCGATTCGCTTCACTGGGAGTTTCTCTATGCTACTCTGTTTGGCATGGGCTTACCCTTTGCAGGCTTTAAAAAAAATCATAAAAATGCTACTAGACCTGCAGGTCTAGTAACTTGAAAAATTTACGCGACCTAACTGTAATGTACTTGACCCATAAACTGGTCTCATTATGTCATCCTAGGCAATGTTTTATTTCACTGAGCCACCTCTTTACATTATTACATATGAGAGCACCTTCCAAGATGTGAGTTCAGCATGTCTGCTGTACAAAAAAGTATTTGGTTTGATTTAATAAACTAAACGTTAGCCCCATGTATAATAGGAATTTAGCCCACATATAGGGTACACGTTTCCCCTGACTTGTCTCTTAGTTCACGAATAGCATTGCCATCAGGGCAGGGGCAAGAATGTTTCTCAGTTCATCTTTAAAAACTCACTTTTAATAAATACATTACTATAAGCCAATCTAACCCCTGGCATATATATACACACCATATTCCCGCCACGACCTCAGTGCCACCGGTGTGCCACTGAGTGGACCGTGGGGGCCTTGTGATTTTAGGAGAGTCTCTTTCAGACTTGGGTGGTGAGCCCGACCCCGGGAAATTTCCCTTAGAAGCCTCGGGGTCTCTCTGAATTCTTGTTCTGATCATCCCCACAGCTATGGGGTTTGGCGATTGTCTGGAATAGCCCGGCTGGGTTATTTAGATGTGGGGGGGGGGGGAAGCACCACTGCTGTAATGCAAGAACCATGCTCCTGGGGCCCTGCGTGTTCCCCCTATTGTCTTGCCTCTCTCATAATTGGCATGATGGCACTATTGTTACCAACGCTTGTACCTCATGTTTTTAACAGTAGGTCTTTTTCCTCTATGCCCTTCCCGCCAACAATTATTGTATGGCTTGGTGTACTGTGTTGTTTTGGTAAACATAATAAAAATATATATTTTTTAAAATAACACTTATTTGTACTCGATAAATGCAGCTTCTGACCTGGCTAAAGTATTGAAACAGCAACTTTAAAGAAAACGAAAGACGTTTATAGAGTACTGGATGGAAGAGACTCCCGTCCTTAATGGAGTCACCCTTTTAATGGTTTGTAGACAGTGTCTCTATTCATCCTATCCAGCCAATATTTAATGCAACCTCGGGTATCTCCACCACCTTCCACTTCCTTTCCCATGACTACACCAGAGTTAAAAGTAGTATGAATGTATGTATACTGCATTTCTATAGCGCAAACCTAGTCAAAAGGCAGCAAAGTGCTGTACATGGTCAAAGACTAGCATGAACTCAACGAGGGAGAGGAAGCTGGTGGTGGAATGTTAATTAATTGCAATGTAGTGTTCTTTAAAGAGGTGAGTTTAACTCTTTCCTACATTGGAGCAGATTTGGGGCGGTCCTCATGGATACAGGAATTTTGTTCCAGATCCTGGGTGCATACATGGAGTCAACCAATTTTGTATTCTTAGAAAGCATCATAAGCATGGTATAATGATCCAATCATTGAGCTGGAAGGAAGGTTGAAAACTGACATTTTTGAGTATCCTTGACTACACAAGGCCTAGCACATGGCCTTTATGGTGATGAAGCATTACCAGTAAGCTGAAAACCCTATCTGTGCAATAAATTATCTGTCACAAATAAATGTATCATATCATCTACCTGTAAAAATCAGATAGTGTCGCGGTATCACAATCAAAAACCAACTTAACAATTAAGCTACTGCACGTTCCACATTATTGCCAAGTGGCATATATACTAACAAGAGCACACCGTTTGAAAGCCAGACAATTGACAGTGAATAAACAAACTCCGTTTTTATTAGTCATAATAAAACTTAAGTAATACATTCCATTCATCTTTGGCAATCACTGTACGCACCACCCCATGCATTTTTCCTATTCTTTGTAAGAAAGACAGAACCACATTGGACTTGGTCAATCATGAGAAGCTAACGATCTGCTCCCCACCGTGTTCCAGTAAAACACAGTATCTAGTTGGAAGTCAATCCGCTCTAATTTCCAATATGTTCTCAACTGCAGACCTTGTGTTAATTTAAATGCCTGTAGCAAATGCTTGGCCTTTGCATTTGTAGTTAGGTGCCTCTTTTGGACATGGTTAGCCCCCACTTTTTGCCAGGAAAATGATGTATTAACGACTGGAAGTGCGCAGGATCCCTGCTAACCAGGTCCCCCATGCCAGAAGCTTTTTCCCTAAATGACACGTTTTGTTTCCCAATTGGCACACCGTTAGTACGTCTTGCAAGTCTCTAGTAAATGGTAGCCCTGGCACCAAAGGCATTGGCACTGAAGAGAGACCGCAAGGGTAGCAGTATGAATTGTGCCACCCTAGGGTCCCCTCACCAAGGCCATGCACACTGAAATTGCAGACTGTGTGCCTTGGTACAGACAAAACCGAAGAGTCAACATGGAACACATGAATAGGAGGTGTGCCCCCCTCTGCAAACGCCACCCCTCAGGTGTTAGAGGCGAGGGGAAGCTAATTTTTCAGTGCCCACCATCTTGAAGATGGTGAGACTTCTCCTATCAGGGCTAGGGCTATGTCCCTCTTCCAAAGGAGGTGGGCATAAAAGAGGGTGTAGATACCCCAGGTAAGGGGGCCATTGTTCACTACCGGTCACTCCCTTGTAAACACCCCCCAAGTTTAGTATTTAGGCTGCATCCCCAGACCCTGAAACTAGATTTCACGGACACAAGAAGAAGACTAACAAAGAACCGCTGTTGGACCGAACTGCTGTGGTGGACTTTTGGGCGCAAACTCCTGCCTGCCGCCACTAAACTCAACAATCGCCATCCTCCATCTCGTCTTGTCACTGTGTGGCCTCCACAAACCCCGGCGGGTCAGTAGCACTTCGCAAAGTGCTAAAGAACTCCCTCGAGATAGAGGTACTATCTTTCTGCAGCCACAGACACCGAAAACAGCAAAGTCCGGTCCAGCGTCGTCCAGCTCCCCATCCCAAATGACGTCTCTGAGTACCAGCCAGAGGTACACCTGCTCTAGAGATTCATCTCGGTCTTTACACCAAGTCTTGAGGCCTCAGGACCCACCGGAGCTGAAAGGCACGAATACTTGGGGTATCAGATCCCTAGCTGCGAAAACCTACAGAGCTGAGTTCAGGCAGACTCCAACTTCACAGAGAGCCAGCACCTGACAAGGGACATCAGGACTCCGGAGACTCACCTCAACAGTGGCCCAGCAGCTCCCGGATCATCGCTCCAAGGTGCCAGCCCCTGACCACAAGGTTCATCTTTGCACGCCTTTGTGCAGCTGCACATCTTCACTTTACCCAGCCCGCCCAGCCGGGGCATCTTCAAATCAGCTGTGCTCCCAAGGCCCCAGAGCCCTTGCAACCTCTACTCTCCCTTGAAAACCTTTGGACTTGCCTGCAAGTCCCCCTTTACACTGATTTTACAGGTGGCCCCCCCTTCCTTTGTATCGTGTCAGCTGCAAACTCTCTTTGTTCCTTGCGCCCCTTGCAATCCAGAGAGCTCCCGGGGACTTAGCCATGGCACTTTGAACCTTGGCCCCGAACCTTCCGATTTCTACAAGGGTAACCACGCCACAACTGTTTTGCATTGCTTTTTCCAATTGACTTTTCCCTTCCATAGGAAATGTATTGTGCGTAATTGCACACAACTGTACATATTGCATTCACTGTGATTTTCTCGTATTGCGAAAAGTATTTACCTTGTACCCAAAGTTCTTGGTCGAAATATTTATATAAAAAGTAGTACTATTTTTTTAATTCGATCTTCACTTCATTCATTGAGTGGGTGTATCATGTATTGCCTTGGTGTGTACAACAAATGCTCAGCACTACCCTCTGATAAGCCTAACTACTCGCCCACACTACCACAAAATAAAGCGCATTATCTACTTTTGCCTCTGTAAACCAATAAGGGTCTCTTCGACCTCTCTGCACAGTGTATCACATTTTTGTGCACTAGATAGAAAGGTCGGTTTCCTAAAGTATTCATGGTCAAGTATCATGTTGCACGGGGGCGTGGCTTAGCAAGCCAGCATGGCGGACGTGTTCTAAGTAGGCTCCGTCCAGCCCTTCATTCATCCTCCACTGATCCTGCTCCTCCGTCCACGATAGCCCCCGCCTGCTGTGTCCGGTGGTGGGGAGACGAGGCGACGCTTGTTGGCGGTGTTTGTGGGCCGGTGCTGCATCCTGCAGCGGCGGAGATCGGCCCTGAGGCCTGCGGGCGGCGCTGAGACCGCGGCCTCGAGTGCGGCCCAGCCGGTGGTTCCTGCAGCAGCGGAGCGGTTGCGGATGGTGCGGCCCCCCCGCTGGTGGCGCGGAGCGAGTCAATCTGCTCCACCCTGATAGCTTGCGGGTGTTCCCCGCGGGGCGGCCCCCTTCCCCCCCCCCACCCATTGCTCGGCGGTCAGTCGGACCGAGGGGGAGAGGGGGTGTGGACGGTCGGGGAGGCGTTTGCTGCTGTTGCCGCCATTTTGGGCCACTCGGCTGTGGAGCTCCCGGCCCGTTGCAGATCCTGTGGCAGGCCCGCCGGTACCTGTGCCAGCCTGGTGGTGTCGGCGGTCGGCAGAGGCCTGCCCTGCCTGGTGCTTTGCCTGGTTCGCCATCTGGGGGCCGGGGCCTGGTGCGTGGCCCTGGACGCATCTCCGTGGAGTACTGGGCTGCCGGGGTTGGCCCGTTCATCGTTATTCGCGGGTGGGCTCCTGCCCATCCGTTCTGTGCCCCCGGCGATTCCCGGCTTTCACGGGGATCACTCCTCTTTGTTCGGCAGCCAGATCGGGCTGCGGGGAGGACCCGGGGTGAGTGGTCGTATCCCCCGCTGGGCCCAGGGGCGTGCTGCGGAGGCCTGTTGGCAGTGGCCTGCTTTCTCCTAGTGGGTCTAGATCCCCCGCCTTCCCCAGTCTTCTCCAGGTCTGTGTGGGGGCTCGGCGGTGCTGTCGGACCGCATGGGGGTGAGGGTTGGCGACTGCTGCCCGCTGAACCTTCTGGGTCCCTTAGGTGGCCCTGGGGCGCATCCTATTCGTCCCGGGGGCCTCTCGTGGATCTGTGGGGGCTGCCATTGGGGGCCCAGGCTCTGGGGCATACTGAACTGGGCCCGTGCTGTGCTTTTTGGGCGCCCTGGCGGCCCCCCATCGCCCTCTGGTTCACTGCTGGGCACTAGGATTCACCCACCTGGGGATCGTCGCCGAGTGGAGCGGTGCCGCTTGGCGCCCAGGGATTCTGGACACTCGGCGAGGGCGCCTTGACGGCCGCATCGGCAGTTGGATCGAGCTGCGCGGACCGCTGCCAGACAGCAGTGTCACCCCTGTGCTACTTACGCTACCCTGCCGTTCGGGGGTGAACGGTGATAGCGCCTGCCTATTGGGAAGGGGGGGGGGGTCATGAAGGTATACCCGGCCCACCATGACGAGAGCCAAAACCGGTGGAGGGTCCTCCAAGCAAAGTACGTTGGACAAATTAGCTGGCCCTGGAGGCTCCGCGGTGGCAGCGGGTGGGGCCCAGGGTAATGTTCCAGACAATGCCGCCCTCCTGGCGGCGATTACCCAATCCAGGGATGCCCTGGATGCCAAAGTAGGGGCGGTGGGTTTAGACGTTATGTTGCTGCGCCAGGACCTGCGGAATGCGGTGGCACGCATCACTGAGACTGAGACGCGGATCTCGGGAGTGGAGGATGTGGTGACGACCCTGCAACAACGAGTGGCATCTCTGGAGACTGCTCAGCGGGGTTTGGCGTCCAGGGTGGAGGATGCAGAGGGTCGGGCGCGACGTAACAATCTCCGCTTTGTTGGTTTTCCGGAGGGGTGCGAGTCTGGCAACATGGAGAGGTTTATCACCCAGTGGCTGGAGAGCTGGCTACCCCCCCCCCTCCCCCGACTCCTTGTCTAAATGCTTTGTGGTGGAGCGTGCACACAGGGCCCTGATGCAGAAGCCTCCCCCGGGGGCTCGGCCGAGGCCAGTGATTGCGAAGCTACTTAATTATCACGATCGGGATGTGATCCTGAAGCAGGCCAGGGCCCAAGAACCTTTGCTGTATAATAATGCCCGTATCCTGATATTCCCTGACTATACTAAACAGACCCAACAACAGCGGCAATCATTCCTCGCAGCCAAGGCCCGCCTGCGAGAACTCAAACTCCCATATGCATTGCTCTACCCGGCCCGGCTGCGGGTGGTCTATCGCTCTCGTACATATTTTTTTGACTCCCCGGAGGAGGTCTTCCGTTGGACGGATGAGACGGTGCGACTGCGCCCCCACTGTCCGCCCGGGAGAGAATCTGACTCATCCTCGAGCGGAGTGGTCCGGAACGTGCCCGGGTGAGGGGGTCTCGCCACTCCAGGTCCAGGAGGCGGTCCAAATCCAGCGATATTCCATCACGTGTGGGATCTGCTTCGGATCAAGCTGCACCAGCTGACTGATTAATTTCTGTGCATCTACGATCCTTAGAGATGTTAGAAGTGGCCAGAGGAGCCCGATGAGGGCCAGTATTTCTGTTGGTTATTCCAGACAGGGATAGGGGACGATGGGCTGTAGTTTGGGGATCCATTGGTGGGTGAGGGGTGGTACCTCCTGTTGGGGTCTGCCTGCCGCAACAGGTACTTCACTGTTTTTGAGGTATAGGGTGGGGTCAGGGGGTTGGTTGGGTTGTTCAGGGGAATTGTTGTTGTTCTTTCATCGCACTGTTCAATTGCAGGTCGGGCCGGGCTATGTTGCATTTCTTGGGCCACCAGGGCTTTTCATGTTTCTGATGTTTTTGCATGGCCGCCCTTGCGGGTAGACCATTAGACTCCTCGGGGTCCCTGCGCATTTTGAGCTGGAATGTCAGAGGGGCGCTAGATAAGATTAAGCGCGGAGCTATCCTTAAGCAGGCTAAGCGCGCCGGCGCCGACATCTTGATGCTGCAAGAGACGCACCTTATGGGGACTAAAGCACTCTGTTTTCAGCGTTTCGGATATATACAAGTGTTTCATGCGGGCTTTGTGCGGGGATCCAGGGGAGTGGCAGTCTTGATCCACAGACGAGTCCCTTATATTCACATTAGAACGTGGGGTGATGCACAGGGCAGATATCTTTTCCTTCAGGGTACGTTGATGGGTGAGTCCATGATATTGGGTAGCGTCTATGGCCCACCGCCGCTGTCCTGGGGTTTTGTAGAGAAACTTGTAGTGACCGTGTGGACAGATATCCCGGAGGGCCTGGCAGTGGTTGGCGGGGAGTGGAATGATGTGTTGGATCTTGCTCTTGATAGGTGGAGGCCCGATGGGGCTCCGATGGTTCGCAATCCCACCAAGCTTCATTCCCTCGTAGTGGGCCAGGATTGGGATGACCCATGGCGTCGTTTACATGGTGGGACTCCGGGGTTCACCTATCTCTCGGCGGTCCACGACTCCTTCTCTCGTATTGATTATATCTTTGTGTCTCGGGGGGGATGCTGGCAGGGTGGCGGAGGCCGATATTCTCCCTCAAGGGCTCTCTGATCACTCGCCTGTGGCCATTACCCTGCGTGCTGGCCTTGCACGCGGACCTTTCCGGTGGCGCCTTTCCACATGGAATCTCCAAAATGCGGAGTATAGGGAACACATGGAGGACGCCATAGACCAGTATTTGTCGCACAATATGGGATCGTGTCGGCGGCGTCTCTGTGGGAGGCAATGAAGCCCACAATTCGCGGGGTGGACATCTCCTTCAGCGCGGCGGCGCATAGGGTCCGCAGGGAATCTCTTATTCGGGCACAAGCTAAAATCTTGGACCTGGATGCGCGCAGTAGAGACGAGGGGGGGTGGCTGGTCCGCCGCCAGTTGTCGCTGGCGCAACAGGAGTACTTGTCCCTCTTGCTAGATGAAGCCCGCCAGGCATGGCTGTCAACCCAAAGCAGGATATATCAGTGGGGGGACAAGTCGAGCAAACTCTTACATAGATTGTGCCAAGGAGCGACTGGCTCCCTGGTCCTCCCGGGTATTGTCGGTTCCGATGGGATACCGATCTCGGATCCGTCGGCTATCGCAGAAAGTTTCGCGGTCTACTATGCGGACCTCTATGCTTTCTGGGAATGTTTGTCGGCAGAGGTTATTGGCCGATTCTTGGATGATCTCCCACCCAGAGCTCTGACTGACGAGGTAAGCGCGGACCTAGACCGCCCATTCTCGGCGGATGAACTGACTTCTGCTCTTCAGGAGCTGCGGCCTGGTAAGGCGCCGGGTCCCAATGGTTTCCCGAATGAATTCTTTAAACGGTACTTCCAGCAGCTTGGTCCCCATTATTGCAAGGTTGTGGAAGAGGCCAGGGAGCTTGGTCGTTTGCCCAGAGACTGGCGGCATGCTGAGGTGGTGGTTTTCCACAAACCCGGCAGGCCTCCCGAACATCATGCATCTTACCGTCCCATCTCTCTCTCAACGTCGAGGCCAAGGTTCTGGCCAAGGCGCTTGCCAATCGCCTCCGTCCCCATGTCTCGTCTATTGTCCATCCGGACCAAGCCGGGTTTATGCCCCAGCGGGCGACCCGCCATAATATTCGTAGGGCTCATACAGCTATCGCGGCAGCCGGGAGTTTGGGGGTACGCGCGGCCTTATTGCTCGCAGATATGGATTGAGCTTTTGATTCACTGAGCTGGGAGTATTTATTCGCCCTCCTCCGCAGATTGAATCTAGGACCTCGCCTTTCTCTCCTATCTGACTTTACTTTACACGGACATAACGACGTCTGTGCGCGTGGCGGGTTCTGTCTCGTCGGTCTTTCCCATTGGCCGAGGCACCAGGCAGGGGTGCCCCCCGTCACCATATTTGTTCGCCCTGGCAATGGAGCCTCTGGCGCATGGGTGCATATTGATGCGCAAGTGGCCGGGCTTGAATGGGCCAACGGACTGTCGGATCGTATAGCTTTATATGCTGACGATGTGCTGTTCTTTCTTACTCAGCTGGATAGGACTGGCCCGCGGTTGCTGCGCATCATGCAGGTGTTTGGGGAGACTACTGGCCTTTATATGAATGAGCGAAAGTCTACCCTGTGGGTCTTGGGTGGAGGGGCTGACCCTGGTGCCTGGGCCTCCGCGGTTCAGGTGGTGCGTGGGGGGCTGAAATATTTGGGTGTGTTCCTCTCCAACGCGCGGTCGATTGCCTGGGAAAGGAACTTGGTGCCGGTGTGGAACAGAGTGCGTGAAGATCTTAAAGTCTGGTCCCACATGCCCCTATCTATATATGGTCTCTCTTCCTCGTCTGCTGTATCAGTTGCAAAACCATCCATATCCTATTTCTTCGGGTTGGTTCCGCCAGGTTAATGCGGCCTTGGGCCAGTTTCTATGGGGCGGGGGGGTTGTCAGGGTGGCTCTCCGTACTTGCTTTAAATCCACGTATTGTGGGGGACTCGCTACTTCTGACATTCTTTCGTACTATATGGCCTCACACCTGTTGGTTCTCAATGAATGGTGGTATGGCGATAGGTCAGATCCGGCGTATGCCCTGGAGCGAAGTTTGATGGGTGATCACTCGCTACATACGCTCCTCTATTCGGCGCCCTTGCGGCGTTCTCTGCCGAGTGTGACACAGCTGGTGTTTCAGATTTGGCGGCAGGCATTGCGGAGGATGGGCTGGTGGAATCGCCTAACTCAAGAGACGCCGCTATGGCAAAATGGATGTCTGCCGCAGTTGGCGGCCTTGCCTGGCTTCCAATATTGGGATGCGATCAGGATCTCCACCCTAGGGGATGTTATGAGGGGGCCCGTCCTGAAATCGTTTCAGGGCTTGCAGAAGGACGTTCAGATGCCGCTCACACAATTTTTTTAATATTTGCAATTTCGGCATGCTCTCTCCCCTAGCTTGGTGGGCCTGGAGAAGTTGGCCGACTTCAGTCCGGTAGAGGCAAAAGTTTTCATGGGGGACCTGCAAGACCGTAAAATATCTAAAATTTACCAGTCCCTGGTTACACACTGCTCCCCCTCTTTACAGCGTCTCCGTGGGGCCTGGGAGGAGGATGTGGGCTCCCTTGAGGAGGACTGGACGGAGGCCCTGGCCTCCCCGCGCGGGGCGGCTATTGCTATGAGCCTTCGACTCATCCAGTTTAAATACCTCCATAGGGTCTATTTTACTAGAGTCAGACTGTACAGGGCTGGTTTGGTGGCATCCCCGGAATGTCTCCGTTGCTTGCATGAAGAGGGTACCCTGCTGCATACTATATGGGATTGTCCTGCGCTAGCTAAGTTTTGGCGGGGCGTACTGGCATGCCTCTCAGAGGTTCTGGGTTGGGATCTCCCTCGTTCCCCTAAATTAGTACTCCTACATGTTATGGACGATATAGGGGGCAACGTTTACAAGCGCCACCTGATGTTCCTGGGCTTTACCCTTGCCAAGCGCGACATTGCTAGGGCCTGGAAGGCGACTGCCGTACCCTCCGTCTCAGTGTGGAAGGCAGGCCTGGATTTCTGTATGGGCCTCGAGGCCCCCATTTTATAGCACGGGGATGCCCGCGTAAACATTATAAAATCTGGAAGCTCTGGGCGAATTACAGGGGATTGGAATTGGAGCCCATTCCAGCGCAGGGATTGTGTGGGTTGTAGTCTTCTCCTCCATTGTCTTGGGGGGGTCTGTATCATACGTGTACTGGGCGGCATGGTGTCTCTTAGACATTTCTCATAGCGAGTGTAGAACTGTTGCTCCGATGATAGATGCTGATTTTGCTGGGTTGACTGTGCGATGGGGTGGGGGGTGTTATCTGTTTTTTTTGTTTAATTTGGTTGTATTTCATATGCACGTCCCTTCATTATTCCTTTTCCGGTATTACATGAGAAAACTGTTAAAGTCAGGATATTGTTCATTGATGCTACGGAAGCCTCTGGGTTACAGAGCTCCGCTGTATGTGCATTTGACAAATAAAATTTGTTTTTTAAAAAACAGTATCATGTTGCACCACACTCTGCTTGCCTGCCAGCCTCCCCTCAAAGTTTATGCTTTCCTTCCTTCTGAATTAAGCAAGAATATTTATGGTCCTCTGGAATTTCTACTATCAACTGAGGCTGTAGGCATTGTTTTCCCTGGGAACTTGACTCTTCCTGACAAGCACCTACGAAGATATGGCCTTTCTATTAAATTCCAAAGGACACAGCGTCAGGGCCCTGGACGAGCCAAGATGGCCTTGCCTTGGGCAAGGATTAGTGCTCCAAGTGGGAGCACTTGAGAAGCTTGCACGTTTAAATACTTTTTCACTCTCTGTGGAGGCAAAAGTAGTTTTCACCCACGGGGGGAGAAAATACTATCACTTTAACTCAACATGTGGTACTAGTAAGTAGGCCCACACCTTGCCCTGTCTCAAGAAAGGTGTTTTAATAACTAATCTGCATTCTATATGAGAAAACACACACGTCACACATTTTAATGTCACACAGTGTAAATAGCAAAACAATTTCCTAAAATTTTCCACACAGGTTTGAAATGCATGCAGGTTAATTTAACAACTGTTCCTCTCCCGACCCCCACAGAGAGGATCAAATTATGTTTACAGAAAGAGGATCTCTGAAGTAAACAAACAACAACAAAAAACAGCAAACCTTCTAAGGAGTAGTGTGCAAAATTAAATCGTTTTTGACATCTAGGGATCAAAGGAGAGGTAATATTAAACTACTTTAACTCAACAATCCATGCTAGTAAGATAGGCGCTGCACATTGTGTGGGAACAGACTTCCTTGCCCTATAGCAAGAATAATGTTTGAGCATTACGTCTAAGGGATGTCATTGTGTCTTTCCTCCACCATTGCAATGGCCTTTACTACCGACTCCAGCATGGGTGATTAAAAGTGTTTTTTTTTGTTTTTTTCGGGGTTTTTTAAAACCAGACAACTTTCAGGCAGCCTTCAGATGTTTCCATAGGCTCCTAATCACAGTATGGTATTGCTTAAACATGGTCTACACAACACAAAAGCAATTTAGAGAAAGCACCCGATTTATCCTGGTAGAAATGTGAAAAAACATCGCCTGGCTAAGATCCCTACATCCAGCCAGATGCAAATGGAAACAAAAGCACAATTTAGTGCAGTAGATCCCTTTAAGGTCCCAAACAACCAAGACCTGATATTCACTTAAACACAATCTGGAACAAAGTCCAAATTTATCTCAGTGGACCCATTCTAAAATACCACCACCTTAGCATCAAGCAGGAGCGGAATGGTCGCTGCTCGGCTTCATTATCCGTTTAATTATCCTCCCCCGGAGACTCTAAACTCCGATTAACTGTACCGGAGTGATACACTGGATCCGGTGACCCTGCGGAGTGAAATTGGAGGTCTTCCTCTCTTGCCGTCTACCTGCCCGGTTTGTCGTCCCTCCACTGGACTGTGTGCTGCTGATTCTGCCCCGGAGGGCTGTGGCTGCGGGGTGCTTGGGTCCGTCTGCTTGCGGCACTTGCTGGCGATCACCCTCTGGGAGAGGACTCTGACCCCCAGAGTACACTTCATCTGGACCAGCTGCCGTGAGTGAGGGGGAGGCGTGGTCACCGCGCTCATAGCGCCGCCTCTCCCCCCGCGACGGGGTCTTCCTTTCTTGCCGTCTACCTGCCCGGTTTGTCGTCCCTCCACTGGACTGTGTGCTGCTGATTCTGCCCCGGAGGGCTGTGGCTGCGGGGTGCTTGGGTCCGTCTGCTTGCGGCACTTGCTGGCGATCACCCTCTGGGAGAGGACTCTGACCCCCAGAGTACACTTCATCTGGACCAGCTGCCGTGAGTGAAGGGGAGGCGTGGTCACCGCGCTCATAGCGCCGCCTCTCCACCCGCGACGGGGTCTTCCTTTCTTGCCGTCTACCTGCCCGGTTTGTCGTCCCTCCACTGGACTGTGTGCTGATTCTGCCCCGGAGGGCTGTGGCTGCGGGGTGCTTGGGTCCGTCTGCTTGCGGCACTTGCTGGCGATCACCCTCTGGGAGAGGACTCTGACCCCCAGAGTACACTTCATCTGGACCAGCTGCCGTGAGTGAAGGGGAGGCGTGGTCACCGCGCTCATAGCGCCGCCTCTCCACCCGCGACGGGGTCTTCCTTTCTTGCCGTCTACCTGCCCGGTTTGTCGTCCCTCCACTGGACTGTGTGCTGCTGATTCTGCCCCGGAGGGCTGTGGCTGCGGGGTGCTTGGGTCCGTCTGCTTGCGGCACTTGCTGGCGATCACCCTCTGGGAGAGGACTCTGACCCCCAGAGTACACTTCATCTGGACCAGCTGCCGTGAGTGAGGGGGAGGCGTGGTCACCGCGCTCATAGCGCCGCCTCTCCACCCGCGACGCGGGACGCAGCCCAGACGAAGCCCGGACCAAGGGCGGGCCCGTCTGAGCCCGTCCGAGACTGGGCTGGGCCACCCCATTAACACTGGATCTATCATTAGGGGGGTCAGTTCAGTTGTAATATCGTTGCATCATGCCACCTGTTGGGGCTAGCCTTTTGGGCAAACGTAAATCCGGAGTGGAGTAGTGGGAACCCTTGATGCTTTCTTATCTAGGGCTGAGTCTGCGCTCATACATGAGATTCAATTAACGGAGCGCAGGCTATCGTTAGATCCTTTATCTGTAATTGATTTAGGTAATCCAGCCCCACTTTGTATGCCAAGGCAACCTGTTGCCCCTGTAGTTGCTCCGTAAGGGCCATCAAGCCAGGTTATATCTGCTTTATCTGCCCCACAAGACTCCACTCCAGTCAGCCCAGGAAATTTGCACAGAGCCTCCCCGGTCACCACTAGGGGTAAGAAAGCCAAGCAGCTTAAGCAGGGAGCGGGGGGAGTAGAGGGTGAACCCCCTATAAAGAAAAGGAAAGCTCACGCTTTAGGAAAAACGCATACCCATCCAACTAGGGGTAAAAGTCGGAAGGCCCCAGTCAAGGGGGGTAGGGGACGCTTACAATCCCCAAGTGATTGCTCTCTTGAGGATGTTAATCCGGATTTCGATCCAGTAAATAGCAGTTGGGAAGCTTTCAATACCCAGCTATTGCAGAAAATCTCCTCTTTGATTGACCCCTTGATGCAGAAACTGGTCTTAATTGAAGCTAGGCTCACTGAAATAGAGCAGGGTCTCCCTAGGATCCCAGTGACTGACTCTACAGCTCAACAGGGTGGAGGGGGATGCATCTCAATGGGCTAGCGGGGGCCAATTGAATAAGGGACTATCAAACCCTACTCTCATTCCCCTAGTGTAGTTTTGGGTATCAGTCAATCATATCCTTCAACTGGAGGTGGGTCAGGTCCATGCAATACCCTCCCGCCCTCGAGAGTAGGTAGTTCGCAATTATTCCAACAAACTTTAGCGGAGAAACAGCACCCCCCAACATCCCTTCATTTACCGCCGGAGGCCACTCCTTACACCATTGTCCTGGGGAATGTCCCTGAGCTGGAATCACAGGTGCAGGAACATTGGTCTACCCTGCGTAATAAGGCCCTTCACTTTCTAAGCTCCAGAACAGGGCTATCAACTGAACTATTTACTGAATTTAAAATGGCGCGAAGGGTTCCGTGGGTGGGAAAGTCACAGAAAACCTTAAGGGGGGATTGTGTGGTTTTGAGCTTTAGGTCACCAAGCATGGTACAGTTTATCCTGTCAAGGGCAGGGACTTGCGATGTAGGGGATATTATTTCCGTATTACCTTTGGGTTTTTTTTATCGACCCAAAATCGATCATAGCGGTTCTAACCGGGGTGGGTTTTTTCATCAATCGGGGACTTTTGTTCATTCTGTCCCTGTAAGTAACCGCTTTGATGCTCTTTCTACCCTGGAAAGTAATGATTGACTCAGCTGTGGCGGTGTGCCTGTAACACCTCCAACAAGCCCAAATAAGGAGCTTGGGAGATCAGATCTAGGTTCCCCTATTAGTGACCCAGCTGATAGGTCTACTCTTAGGAACCCTCTACTAACGGGGGCTGCTAGTATTACAGTGGGCTCCTGGAACATTGCGGGTCTTCCATCTAAAACTGATTCCAGTGATTGGTCTATTTTTATTGATCAGCTAGACATCTGGGTATTTCAGGAGACCTGGTCTATGGATCAGGTCCATCATCCCGGTTTCCTTAATTTTTCTAAACCAGCACAAGGGGGACGTAAGGGTAGACCATCGGGTGGGTTAACATGTTGGGTGAGACAGCAATCGAGCTATACTGTTAAGGAAATCTCAATTGACAGCCCGGATATCATGGCTCTTTGTGTATGTATGGGCCAAGATCGGGGCTTCTTGCTAATTAACATCTATGCAAGAGGCCAGCCGGGTGGGAGGTGTTCCGAGACAGTTGCCATCCTTGACAGTTTCTTGGATAGTTGGAGAGTAGGGTACAATTTAATTATAGCGGGGGATTTTAATTGCTCTTTTGAACCCCTTGGTTTTGAGGATGGTAATTTAACAACTGTTGAGGACTCTCAATGGAACGTCCCCCTCTTGATCTCAGTCCAATTACAAAATGGGACGGAAGCTGCATTGCAGCTCAAGGGGTTGTGTCTGGAGAGGGGTGTAAGGGCAGTTAATGGGAGATCACAGTCGGATCGGAATGGTGCGCATACTTTTCAATAACGGCTTAAGATCAAGCCGTATAGATTATATTCTTCTTAATGTGGAATTTTGGGCTCATTTACACGACATGTCGGTTGTTGAGCGGACCGAAAGTGATCATGATCCTTTAGTATTATCACTCATGGCTTTGAGCACATCAGGCAATGTCAATAAGGATGAAGCACACCCCTAGTGGAAGTAGCTGTCTCGAATAATGATAGAAGAGTCAGATGGGTTAGGTTGGTCGAAAGAGAGGGGGACTTGGAACAGATGAAGTCTATGGTCGCGCATTCGGTTGCTATTCTTACCAAATGTCTTTCACAGGAGGAAATTAATCGCACTGTTCTAAGTGTTCACAACGAGTTATTTCTCAGTTTAAAATCTTTTTTTACCACACGTCACTCTAAGAAGAAAATTTCAGGTGTTAAAATGGCTTCTTGGTATAATAAGTTGTGTAGAGATGCATACCGGGAACTTGCTAAGGCCATTAAATCTAAAAATGTGGGTGCGGTTAGACTGGCCAGGTCTAGGTATAAAGCAGTCCAAAAATCAGCCAAGAAGATTTGGGACGACAAACGTTGGCTAGACCTCCTCGAAGCTAGTAACGAGAGAGACATGGTTAAATTTTGGCAGATAGTTAAGTGGGGTAGTAATGGTACACCAAATATACCTGCCAACCATGTAGCGCCAGATTCATGGGTCGAGTACTTTAAGGCCCAATTCTCAATTTCTAATGCTGTCGATTCTTATGCCTTACCCGGACCTATGCCTACTACCTTATCGTTCGAAAGCTCGGAGGTTGAAATGGTCCTTTCATTGATGCCGAAAGGGAGGGCCCCTGGTCCGGACTGCATACCCGGCCGACCTGTTCCAGTATGATAAAGCGAACTGGGTCAAATACATTACCTTTATTGCTAATGCTATAGCTAGTGGTTCACCCATCCCGGATACATGGTCTGGAGCTATCATATTACCAATATATAAAAAAGGGGGATCGCTCGTCACCTGGCAATTATAGGCCGATCAGCCTTATTGATACAATGCAGAAAATTATTGCCAGATTGGTCCTCAGTAGAATCCAGGTGTGGATTGAGGAGAATGATGTTTTGTCACACTTGCAGGCTGGCTTTCGCCCTTTTATTAGCACCATTGACCAGGTTTTTAGGTTTGTTATGATTTATTGGAAAGTAGTTATCATGGGAGGAGGTTTGCTATATGCAGCTTTTATTGACCTTAAGTCGGCATTTGATTTGGTACCTCGTAAGAAACTGTGGAACGCCTTTGGATGTAGGGCTGCCCCAGGAGCTATTAGCTTTGATAATTAAACTGCACACTTCGAATTATGCGCAGGTGCGGTGGGGCACAAATGGTGAGGCTACAGCCAGATTTCCAGTTCTAAAGGGGGTGCGCCAAGGATGTGTCCTGGCGCCCACGCTGTTCTCCTTGTTTATAGACAGGGTGGTTCATTACTATTCTAAATGTCAAACAGATGCCCCTAGTTTGGCGGGGCTGAGGATACCATTGCTCATGTTCGCTGACGACACCTTGATCCTATCCAAGACGCAGAAGGGCCTGCAGGCAGCATTATCTAGGTTCGAGGTGTTTTGTCACGACCATGAGCTGGTGGTAAACGTGGATAAGACAAAGTTTATGGTCTTTCACAACTATAAGACCATTAAAAGTAGTGTGTCTATGAATAATGTTTTATTGGAACAGACTAATGCGTTTGCATACCTGGGGATTACCTTGGGTAAGAGACTTAACTGGAAGCCACAGAATGATCTCTTAGCTATGAAACATGCACAGTTGGCAGGAGCTTTGGTAAAAGAACACAAGCTCTCGTCCACCAAGCCCATTGCTCCGGTTCTTAAGATCTATAACACCAAGGTTATTTCCTCAATTCTATATGGTGCGGAGTTATGGGGCTTTGAGAACATCTCCTCCTTGGCACAAGCTCAGAATAAATTTGTTAGAGCCATTACAAGCCTTCCTCAATCTACGCCCCTCCTGCCACTTTTTATGGATCTGGGATGTCCTCGTATTGAGGATTTAGCCCGATTCAGACCGATAGCGTTTTGGAGAAGACTCTGGGTTACGCCCGAGCTCTCCCAATACGCTAAATCTGTCATGGATTTCAGGGGGGTCGGTTGTACGGGGAAGATTAAATGGCTACAGAATGTAAAAAACACCTTGTGCGGGATGGGGATGAGTGGTTTATGGGAGCATCCCGAAGATAATTCATTTCCGTCTAAAAGGGAGTTCAAGGCTGCATACTGGGAGATGGTTAAGAGTAATTATTTTTCTTCCACTACTAGGCCTACTTTAACCAGGGACTTCCTTACGGAAAAACAGGACTTCGTGCTCGAAAAATATTGGGATACCATCCTTAGACCGGTTGACAGGAAATTATATCATCAGTTCAGGGTTGGTTCTCTCCCAATTAACGCCTTACATGCAAATGGCGCTTGCACGGGTCAGAGCATTGCCCTGCATGTTTAGCTCCGATGGAATCGATAGTCCATTTTTTGTTAGTGTGCCCGGCGTATAAATTACCTCGGAGTAAATGGCTGAAACCCATTTGTACGAATTTGGGCACTAGATCTGCTATGGAGGCGCTAAGGATTTTGCGGTCATCCACTGAGGCCCCTATAGTTGTAGCTATGGCCAAATTTTGAGTTGGGCTTGGATTATTCAGCTGTAAAAAAATCAAGAGTATCCAGGGCCTGAGTTACAGCTCCATAGCTGCGGTGTCATCTCAGCGAGACTCTGTTATTTAACCTGTAGTAGTGATGTTAATCTGGTTTTATTTAGTATCTGTATTTTTATGGTTTTTAATGTGGCTTTTGGCAACAGAGCCATTTTTTATAAGAGCCCTGTTTTGTATAAATATTTGTTTTAGTTACACTGTTATGATTGTTATATATAGTACTGTGTTTTACTACAAGTATTTTTAACATGACATTGTATGTTTTGTCTTTTATGATTATTTTAATCGAAATAAAGACTTAATGAAATGAAATGAAATTGGAGGCTCTTGGTTGCGTATGCTGACTGCTGTGGAGCCCTCGCAAGGTGCCCGACGGAGAAGCTGATTGCGCCCGGTCCCGCCGGCCGAGTGAGCTACGCCAGAGCCGGGGCGCCCACGTGGTGTCTGGGCCGGACGGCTGCGGGGACTGTGAGCTGCACCACCCTGATGCGGCGGCGGTGAGTGAGCACGACAACAGCATCGCTCGGTGCTCGTTGCTCCCCCGCGTGCATGCAAGTCAGAGGCTGTTGACCCAAAATAGACTTTTATACCGCACCTCACGACCCCCGACGATCGGAAGGTAACAGAGCATCTAGTCTCTACGCATTGCCACTCATATACCCAGCTGGAGCGGACCCCTGCACGCTGGTTCCATCTCACCAGTGAACTAGGAAGTGCTGCATTACTAGAGCCCGCAGCCCATATTTCTAAGTCTGCTTCCACTGGCATTGCAGTGCACAACGCCCGCACAGTACACGGCACATTAGATGAGGCGGCCATCTTGAAGGCGAGACTGAAGGGGGAAAAGAACTTACTACCACGCTCAGATCAGCGCCAGGTTGTCCCCCTTAGGGGTGTGGAAGTGCAGTACTCACCCCTAAGAAGTACTCAGGACATGGTATAGAGGGCGTGGTTGCTGGGAATAAACCCAGGGGCAGCGTGCTGCTGCGGCCCCTCCTAGACCATGTCGAAACCTTTGTGGGGTGAAATAGGGCGGCCACGCAACTACGATCATTCGGGCCTTCCCCCGATCTCCCTGTGGAAGGACGTCTTTCAGATGTGGGCTTAAAGTGACGAGGTTGCCATCTTATCCCCTTTGTTACTAGCGCCCTTGGTGCTGCATGGTGGGGGGGCTCACGACATTCTAAGACTTACCTTTGCTTCAGCCAAAGCTGGACTCCACATACGGCACAGCACGTACATTGATAGAAAGAAATCAAGGCCTACATGCATTGCGGGCTCCCCCGGCCTCCGATAACGTTACAGTTGGGGGAACAATGGACATTGCTAGCCTATTTTACTGTTGCTGCCCTGCGGACCCTCTTGATTGCTCACTATACCACTCCTCCTATTGTACATCAACACTCAGGCTCCTTCACAGCTAGCAACAAAACGCCTACACGCAAAGTCAATCACGCTCTGCAAGATGGGTAAGGCAGACGCGAAACAGACGAGACTGACGTTTGAGGCAAAGAAAAGCTCCCGTGCGCAACAGGATGACCCTAATCATGCCGAGGAAGACCCAACACAGGAGACATGGCAACCGCACGATCCAGACATGAAGGAATTACTGCTTGCCGTGCGGCACAGCCTCACCTCCATAAAAGGCAAAATGGATGTGATGAACGCTCGTATGGATGCAATAGTCAATAAACTTGACAAACATGAAGAGCGCATAAAAGAGACTGAACTCCGCATCTCCGACACAGAGGACAGTACAGCAAAATTACACAAACAAGCTACTCAGATGGACAAACTTCTCCGTGTCATTGCTGCCAAAAATTAAGATCTTGAAGCGCGCAGCTGCCACCACAACATTCGCGTGATTGGCATCCCGGAGAGCACCAACACGGGCCGAATGGAAGAGTATATAGAGCAGCTGCTTCGAGAAACAATCGGCGTTGATGTCTTGTCTTCCCAGTTCATAGTGGAAAGGGCACACCGTTAATGGGCCCTAGACCGCCACCGGGAGGTACGCCACGCCCTATAATCGCACGGTTGCTCAACTACCGCGACCGAGATGTGTCACTCAAAATGGCACGTGAAAAAAGAAATCTCACTTTCCAGGGTAATGCATACACTCTCTATCCTGACTTCACGGCCACTGTACAGGAGGAAAGATGTAAGTTCACTACCGCCAAACAGAAACTTTGACAGGCATAGATTGACTATGCGCTCCTGTATCCAGATCGGCTGCGGGTGACCCATCAGGGCAAGCAACATTTCTTTTCAAACCCGCAACAAGTGGACGACTTTTTGAAACGAATTAAACGGTCAAACAATCTGCACGTTTCACAGGAACTTGCACAGGGATCGTCCTCTCCGGACAGAGCATAGCTTTCTGTTCTTAATCTGGTGGAGAGGGCATCACAAAATGCTCGCTTTTCTCGCTCTCGATGTGGATACTTTCTTCTCTGCGCTGCTGCGATAGCGGAACACTGACACTTTCTATTGACATATAGCAGCGACAGAAGCTCCATGATCAGATAAGTTTCCTCCTGGGGATGAATGACACTTAGTACTGAGCACCCCTATCCCTACCGAGTTCGCCTCTCCGACACCTTACAACTCGGAGGGGAGGATCTCACTGTGCTTGCACCTAGGGGTTCCCCCCCCCCGGGTGATCCCCCTTACTGCAGATAACAATGCAGGATGTTTTTTGTTCTTCGGGATATATGGGTGGGGGTGGGACTAGTTATTCTGGCATGATTGGGATGCTACAGTGGGTGGGGGCGGGATGGGGAATGTTTATGGGACATGATATTTTAGAGAAAGACGCAGACGACATTATTCTTGTATGCTTTGCATCTTGCCTGTAGTTGTAGTTCACACACCACTAACTTTTTGAGAATCCAACTTCTCATATGGCCGACGTAACCACTAAACAGAATATACACATCCTGACATGGAATGTTAGAGGGCTTGGGGATCCGAGGAAACGTAGGGAAAAAAAATAACCTTAGCATCAAGCTGGATAAAACCAATTAAGATATAAAATAACACCAAATCGACAAAAAAAAAAAAAAAAAAAATCAATCAGTAATCCGAGTTATGAACTTTCAACATATATTCCTAGTGCCAACTGTGTGCATCTGGATGGGAACAAAGTCATAAGTTCAAGCAGACAGCGATGGAGTGCAGTCGGATACAGGACCAGGTTTGCCCCACTGGAAGATTTACCTGCTGACTTCAATGCGAGGAAGGTACGGTGTGGCTCTGAGTCGCTCGGCTCCAGATCCAATGAAGCCTTTGGTGAGGAGTTGTGCGACGCAGCTCCAGGGTGGATCTGATGAGGGTTCCAGTCGGGAACTGCGCTGCTCTGCGTTGCTTGCCGTTGGCTCTGGTGACACCTTTGTTGTGAAGTTGCACAGCTCTGTGCTGGATCCGGTGAAACCTTCAGTTAGGTAGGGAGAAGCACACTTTGACTCCAGCCAAGGGTCCAGGACGACAAGACAATGCTTGGTGGCTAGGCTGACTCCCACAAAGGCCAACAGAGGGGACGAGGTCAGGTCCAGTTGGGTCTGGTCAGCTGGGAAGCAGGAAAGACCTCTGGACCTTTTTGACTCTGCAGTTTACAGAGAACGTCAGCCAACTGATCCTTGGAGTCACTTATGGGGTCCTGGGTTGAAGGCAAGCAGGTCTTGTCTTTTCAGGTTTCAGACAGCAGGGCAGTCCTGCTTCAGAGTTTTCAGAAGTCCAGGAGTGGTCTGAATTCAGGTTCTGGGGATGTCATTTTTATGCCCAGGTGGGTCAACCCTTTGTCTTACTTTAAAACTGGTTCTGCTCAGTTCCTCTCCTTCCTCTGGGTTCGGCTGTAGACTGGCTAGTGAAACAAAGGCAAGGGCTGGCCTGGTGGCAGGTCCTTCAATGTGGGCCAGGGCCGGCCCCTTTTAAGTGTAATCAGGGCAGTAGCACAGCTCCCCCCCAGCCACCCTACCAGAAAGACCTTAAACTTTCCACATCCAGGCTCTTTGTCCACAGCCTGGGAGGAATACACATCATACCACAGGAGAGCATTACCAGTCAGAAGAGGCATTAACAGTCAGGTGATCCTGGACATTGGCAGAAAGGCATATTTTAATTGGGTAGTTGACCCTCTTCTAATGAGTCCTTGAATCCCTTTTATAACTATTTCCAAACTGAAGTTATGCATCATAACAAGGTATATTGTAACCAAGCGCTTTTCAATGGGAGAGCCAGTCTTTCCCAGTAAAAAAAACATGATTGGAGATTTTTCACTGCCAGCAAAGGTAAAACAAATATATATGCCCAACTTTATATATACAAGCATACTGCCCAATGGGCATTTAGGGACTGCCTTAGAGGTGAAATATTAGCGGTTTAGGTCTGGCAAAAAGGTTTATTTGGCAAGTCAAAATGGCAGTTTACAACTGCACACACAAGCTGTAAGGAAAGGCCTGTACACGTTTTACATTGCTACTCTGATGGGTGGCAAAATGAGTGCTGCAGCACACTTGTAACATTTAATTTACAGGCCCTAGGTACACATAGTACCATATACTAGGGAATTATAAGTAAATTAAATGTGCCAATTCGGTGTATACCAATTTGACCATGTTTAAAAAGGGAGACGACACGCACTTTACCTCTGGTTAGCAGGTGTAAAGTGCACAGATCCATAATGCCAACAAAAATTAGTTC
Source organism: Calotriton arnoldi (assembly GCA_963921515.1). Classification (NCBI taxonomy): domain Eukaryota; kingdom Metazoa; phylum Chordata; class Amphibia; order Caudata; family Salamandridae; genus Calotriton; species Calotriton arnoldi. The sequence goes on from CAWUFW010000311.1 coordinate 840,961, forward strand.
AGTTTCAGAAGCCAAAACTCTGGGGAAACACCACCCAAAGGATGGTATTTTCTAATAGCCATAAAATGTGATAAGGTCATTATAGGTAAAGCCAGTAAATCTACTAAAAAAACAGGAGGTACCTAGAAACTGTAAACAAGGTTAATGATCCCTTCTTTTTAGGTCTCACCCACAGCTGCAATACGAAATAAACAGCAAGTGTGGGTCAGCCCCTTGCTGCTGACTGGATGACTATCTTGTTGAGGTCAGTTTCTCTGCTCTTATTCAATGGTATTCCTACCGAGTTTGCCCCTTTCCTTAGCATTTCTTCTTTACGATCTTTCAAACTGGATCATTTTTATCTGCCCCTTAATGATGTGAGGGCCATTTTTTTGTTTTACATTTTTCTTTCCGCGCTCTATGGGAGTAAAATTGCGGTGCCCCAGGGGTTGCGCACTGCTACTGTGTTGCTTGTTTCCTACTCATTGCACATCATCCTCCATACACTCTTTAATGTACCATTCAAAAATTGTCATCAGCCACCCTGGAATAGTACATTAAAGTCTCAAAAGTGTATGCAATCCCAGACTGCCATCTTCGAATGCTTTTTATGAGAAAAACCATTCCCAAACGGATGCCTGCACGTTTGAAGATGTTTAAGCATCGCCAGCCATCTTGAATTTTTTTTTAGCAAAATGGGATGCCAAATCAAGGAAGCACTGGCCAAAATAATAGTTCTTTGGTTATAAAGGGAGATCTACTGGCTGTACAAAATCAAAAAGACACTGGACATAGAACTGAGTCCCACCCTCACCAATCAACCTAGGTAGAATGCTTCATTATTGGATTGCTCCTCATCCAGAATTCATTGATGGGAGTGTGGATGGGCTCCAACTTCCTGGAGGTCTTTGTGGAGATCTCTTGGTTTGTTGCACAAAAACGGCAGTGGGATCCTCAAGACAATTAAAATTACCTATAGGTGACGTTGACTAACTTTATTCCAGTTAACTTTGGTACCAACCAAAACAAAAACATCAGGACTTGTAGTGGATGGTCAATGATCTTCAATTACCTAGGCCATCATGTTTCAGTTGTGTCATAAGCCTCATGCACTGCCTCCAACTTTCTTCAAGACTTGGATCCCTATCTTCTGTAATTTTGCATTCCAGTTGCTCTTAATTTCATTTAAATGGTCAACTAGTTGTAAAGTGCAGGTGCCCTGTCACATGTATAAGCACATAAGACACATACACATTCTGCATACTCATGTTTTGTTGTGTGTTCACACATGGTTAACCTGTAAAAATACACCAAATGGTGCATGGAGCAGGGCACAGTAAGTTCACTTATAAATGTTCACTTCACATACTGGTTCTCAAAAGTGACGATTCACGCCAGCATCACCCCACTGCAAACACATGCATATGCTATTTCCCAGTGGAAGTGCTAAGCACATGTAATAAGTATTAGGTGTGCATCTAGAACGTTTCCATGTGCACCCATTTCTTCTTACCCAACTCTGGTTTGAAAGGAGCCCAATGGAGTGAGGTGCCTTTGGAGCCTGCTGTTGTCAAACAGTGTGATAAAGCATACATTTTTATATACATATTTATAGACTGCATGGTGTCAGCAAGAACTGCATGGTCATCAAAAGGTAAGCTCACATCGTCATGAGGAGTTCACCGTAGGCTGGCCTATACGTCCAGAATCCCTCTGGAGACATTACATTGCCCTGTAAGGATGCATTTACCCTTCCCATTAAATGTGTACCCAATACATGGACATACGATGTAGATGTGAGGGGAATCACGTGACGTTGATTATGTGATATGTAGATGATCATCAAGTCTGACATGTATTCTGATTAAACAGGTTAGTGGTGAGAGTTTGCGTCCTTTTTAATGAACATACTCAGATAGGTAAAAACGGTTTCCTCCAATCATGATAGTACCCGTTTTGAGACCATGTCGGCAGGGTCTTTTTGAATTTGTAGTATGGGATAAGTGAACACACCTATGGACAGACCACTTTTCTCCTTTCCCCTTTTATAAAGGACCTACTGCCTTTGCCAATGTATGTTTAAGCCTACTAATACTAAATGTGTGTTTCGCTAAAAAATTAATAAAAATGGTTTAGCGATGACCAACTGAAAAATATTCTGCCTTTCCATTACTAAGACAAAATTAGTGTAAATGGCAGAGATAATTTTTAATTAACAAGTGAACTATTGCTCCTTCGCCTCCGATAGAAAAGAAGCCATTTAATTTCTTTAAAAACTGCATATATCACTAGATCTCTCATTCTAACCAACTTAACATGAAACCCTATACTTGAAGAGTACATTCAACCCAAGCTGCTACAACAGGTTGAATTGGCCAGACAGGTACATAACAGTACAGCAAAATGAGACAAGTTCTACAAGGCAAGCAGAGGTGGTGAGTATTGTGTGGATGTGGACAAAGGCCCAGGGACCAGTCTTGTTCAGCCGTGGCAAAAATCATCTAACAAAACAATACAGGCAACGTGTTCTACAGATCAGAAGAGCAATTCATAACAATCAAATGTTTCAGCGAATGAATGATGACCTATTTCCAAAATAAATCTTGACATTAATGGGATATGAGCACTTGCTAAATTTTACACACTTTTACTTTCCTTTGGGCAACAACTGATTAAGTTTCTATTCAAGTATCAATTAATTCAGATCTCACGAGTTCCATGACAAGTTGCTCTGTGTACCATATCCTTAACTGTTTACTTTGGCGATTTAGTATTCCATTTACCCGTTCACCAACACATTACTTTGTTCAAAACAACCCACAGTACTGTGGTGGTTAGGAACGCATTCCAAAAGGTACTTCCAAAACAAACATTATTCATGTGGCGTACAGGGTTTTGAAAGAAGCAAAGCAATTTAAGGTTCAGACTGCAATGACACTGTGCAGAGTCCAATACAGAAGTATTGCGTCCAGAGGCAGACCTTTGTGCCTGCTCCTCCAATAGGATGGTATGTTGTTTTCATCTGCAGGACTTGCCCGTTTGATACTTTATCGTGTACACCGGATGGTGCAGGCTGCACAGCACATTCATTCAATATTACTATAGATCATCATGAGCTTGTATTTGCATTACTGGTGCAGGTGAATGGGGAAACTAAGAAATTTCGACAGCTACTCTAGTGGTTGAGAGCAAAGATGGTCTGCCTGTTCTCTTTACAATGCACATTCACAAAAGTGTGTAGAAGGTACAGGCAAACATTGCAAACATCATGATTACATCACAGGAATTAGCAAATTTAGGCTGACCACAAGATAAACTTAATGACGGAACCGGTCTATTGTCTCTTAAAACACCCACTTTGTATGGACAAGGTTTTCACTGAACCTCCTCAACTACCATTTGAGGCTTGACAACTGAATGCCTCTCACATCTCTGGGCTACATCCACCAAGGCTCATGAGTTGGAATGAACCTAATCAACCCCATCATTGCTGGTGTCGGTCTGGGCAGAGTCTGCTTCTCTCCTCCTGCACACAGGAAGCTGCCACTCATTGTATGGATCTCTAAGAATATTCTGCTGTCTCCCAACCTTAGCTCCTAAGTGGCTCTATAACAGAACTTTGCATCATTGGACTTGCAGTTGCACTTCTCCCTTTTAAAGAATGGGGTAAAAAGCCTTGAATAATACCCTTAAAAAGGCAGGCCTTGCTTAATTAAATCCGTTTATACATATGCCATAAACTCATCTTCTCAGCCTGTAGAAACCATCTCACAACGTTAACAGATTTCAGATATTTTTAAAATGAAAGCCTTTAGCTGTTGCTAGTTGTATTATCCTCCAACTATAAAGGGCGTCACATACGTCCACTTTCGAAAGAACCATGCTAACATCTGGAAAGCATAGAGAGGAATAAGTTAAAAATAATTGACGAAGTGGGAACAATTTCCGGTGGGAAAAAAACTACATTAAAGCCGCTTTTGGCTTTAAACTTCAGGTGACTCCCGTCGGAATCGAGTCTGCTGGCATCAAGGAAACATATTTACGGAAATCCAAGGAAAAGGCGCGGACACAAAAAAAATAATACTAATCAAGTATTTCTACCTCCCGCTATATCTGCCCAGTGAATAAGTAGAAAAATTGCCAATAATCCTTTAAACGACAAATTCAATTGTAAAGGAACATGGAAAGTTTAAAAAAATGAGCCTCCCGCCAATACAATGGAAATAACCACGCCACGGTCACTTTAAATTCCCCAAGGACACCCGCACTACCACACTCCAAAAATACCCGGAAAGACTCCTGGCAACCCCTAGAGCAATGACCCTCTGGCCCCAGTTCGGGGACACATCGACGATCCCCCTTCACAAATACACAGCGCGTGGAGAATGAAACAGAAGGGACAAGGACTACCGGGAAATCCCAGTAACGAACACAGGATTGTCCGAGCCAATATTCCAAGCCCGTTGGCCGGCCTTTGCTAGCGCAGGCGGAGCTTTGTGTACCGTTAGTGAGGCGCATCACCTGCTTGGACAACAGCTCCCGCAACGTCAAGACTTCACCTATAGGCTCTGCTCCGCGCAGCGGTTTACCAGTATCACAGCAGATCCGAAAAAGAGGTTAGGAACGCATGTGACACGTGCCACAATACGTCACAGCGGCCGGCGTGTTTTTTGGCATGTGCAACGATGAAAATGGGAAACAAAAATACTCCGGGGATCCCATAAATTAGGTCGTGTGGCAAAGTGTGACAGCAGAAAAGAGGTGGAGTCGCGAGAGTTAAAGACATTAAAACTTCTTACATTCATTTTTAAGACTGCCGCAAATAAATTGCGAACAAGGTAGGGTTGCCACCTGACCGACACCACGATACAACAAGCATTGACAATGCAATAGGTCTCGCAACTGCGAGTTTTGGAGCTATTGGCATTGTAAATGGCAATGATTAGATTAGATTAAAATACTTATAAAGCGCATGGCTGCCTCGGCAAAGAGGCGTCCCAGCGCTGAAGCCAAACTAAGCAGGAGTCAAGACAAAGGGAAATATATCTGGGAAAGAACAAGGGACAGGACAGAGGGAGTTAGACCTGGGAGAAGAGCCAAGTCTTCACAAGGCGTCTGAAAGCCTGATGGTCAAGGTTGCTGCGGATGTAGAGAGGGAGAGCGTTCCAGAGAGTGGGGGCCAGGCGTCTAAAGGAGCGGCCACCCGATCTAGCTCTACGTATGTGAGGGATGCATGCAAGATTCGGGTTCGCCGAACGTAGGGCACGCGAGGGGGTATACAGAGTGCAGAGGTCGCCTAGGATATCTGGGGCACTTCCTGTCAGTATCTTATGTGTGATTCAGAGCGCCTTGAATCAAACACGCTGTTCAAGGGGCAGCCAGTGCAGGCGGCGGAGAAGATTAGAAGCATGACTGAATTTAGGAAGGGTAAAAATAGCACAAGCTGCCGCGTTCTGGACCCGCTGCAATTTATTAAGCACGGATTTATTAGAGCCGAGAAGAAGCACATTGCAGTAGTCCAGACGGGCCAAAATAGAAGCTTGTATAATCAGTTGGCGTGTTTGGGCATCAAAAAGATCCAAAATCGGTCGGAGGCCGCGCAATAGTCCAAAGCATTTCCCGGCCACTGATTTGGCATGTGTTTCAAAGTTGAGGTTATTATCAACTATGAAGCCTAGATTTTTCACCGCAGGTTTGGGATCAGGGGGATCACCAAGTGCCCGGGGCCACCATTCCTTCGTCCAGAGATGAGACTCTTTGCCAACCAGGAGAATCTCTGATTTGGTAGAGTTCAATTGCAGAAAGTTAGCCGTCATCCATTCTGCAATTGCAGAGATGTCTTCTTTAAATTTTATTTTGTCTCGCTTGGGATCATTGGACAGGGCAATCACTAGTTGGGTGTCGTCGGCGTATGACACCAGGGAGATTCCTCGTACTTTGGCCAGCCGTGCCAAAGGGCTCATATATATATTGAAGAGCGTAGGGCTCAATGCAGAGCCCTGAGGAACCCCACAGAGAAGAGAGTGTACATGGGAAGAGAAAGGGGAGAGGTCACTTGAAAGGTTCGGTCGGCCAGGAAGGAGGAGAACCATGCTAGAGCTTTATTCCCAATTCCTATCTCCTTCAAACGTAGGAGCAGGATTTCATGGGACACCGTGTCAAATGCCGCGCTTAGATCCAGCAGCACCAGCGCTGATGTGCTGCCGGCATCCAGCACGGATTTGAGTTGTTCTACCACAGCCAGTAAAGCTGACTCAGTGCTGTATCTTGGTCGGAACCCATTCTGTGAACTATCAAGTATATGATTAGATTCTAGAAACTGTGTTAGAGTAGAATTCACATGTGCTTCTAGAATTTTAGAGAGGAAAGGAAGCAAAGAAATCGGGCGGTAGTTCTCTGGTTTGGACGTGTCGAGTGTTGGTTTCTTAAGTAGAGGGACCACTTTTGCATGCTTCCATGATTTAGGCACCATCGCAGTGAAGAGGGATAGATTAAGTAAATCCAGACACTCAGGAAGAAGGCCTTGTTGAATTTTCCTGAAAGCGTCCGGTTTGAGAGGATCGTCTGGAGATCCAGATTTGATTTTGACCACTAATCTCTCTAATTCCTTCAGGGAAATAGGGGAAGAGATGCAAGGAGGACAGTCTCAGAGCCAATATAAACATTCTTCCCGCAAACACTGGAGGGTATACCATGATCGAACTTTTGGTAGATATCTTCGACCTTCTTCAAAAAGAAGGTTGCCAGCTCCTCGCAGTGTTTGTTGGAGGAAATAACATTGCCCGATTCCACTGGAGAGGAGATTAAATCTTTCAGTAGAGAGAATATAGTTTTGCTGCGGTTGGTGCTTGTATTAATCAGGCTGGAATAATGAGCTGCTCTGGTTATGCACACCAGTTTATGATAGGATTTAATGGCCGCTCTATATAGTGCTTTGGCCTGGGGGTCATATGTTCTCCTCCAGGATCTTTCTAAGATTTTGCAGTTCTTCTTAGCAAGGGTTAGATCTTCATTGAACCAGGCATTGGCCCGAGTGCTTTTAGAATGGGTAAGTTTAAGGGGAATGCATGTATCTAAGGCTTGAGTAATCCACCTTTGGAAGATCGCGTTAGCCTCTTCCATATTTGCAACTTTTACCATGGGCTTTGCACTCAGGGCTGTGAGGAAGTCTACTTGGTTCAGTTTATGCCAGGGCCGTTTTAATGAGGGATGTTGATTAGGCTGGGGCTTATGGCCAGCTATCGTTAGCCGCATCATGATGAGGAAATGATCAGTCCAGATCATAGGGAGTGGTGACAGAACTTCCAGTGACTCTAGATTAGAAAAAATAGGGTCAAGGAGATGTCCCGCTCTGTGCGTAGCACTGGGGGTCAATTGAATCAACTGACAGGCTGCCAGATCCCCCAGAAAGCCAACAATCTCCGATGATTCTTGTAGTTCTAGATGGAGGTTCAGATCGCCTATGATGTTAAAATTGGCAGTCCAGTGCTATGACAGTGTTTATCAGGGCTTCTCTAAAGGTTTTTAATGGACCAGGGGGTCGATAAATAAGAAGGCCGGAGAAAGTAAAGTTAGCACTCAGAGAAATTTTTAAAAGTGCACTCTCACAGTCAGGAAGATCTAAGGGGGACAGGCTGCAGGAATGGACTGATTTGTAAATAATCGCAATGCCGCCCCCTCTTCCTCGAGATCTGTTTATGCTGCGTCTAGCATAACCTGTAGGAAGAGCGAGTGCTGGTATGGCCACAGAGGATTCACATAGCCAAGTTTCCGTAAGGAAAAGGATCTCAGGTGAGCGTTCCTGTAGGAGATCGAACACCTCAGCATGATGTTTAGGCAGTGAGCGACAATTAATGCTCAGAAGAGTGTGTGTCACCATCCCAGAACCAGAGAGTGTAGCGTGCATCAGGGGGAGCACTCTGAATTCACAGTGTTCACAAAGAGAAGGACAGTTTTCTGGGTCCCAGCTATGATTCCCGCAGGAGCCTTCTTTATATAGGGCCCGTAGTTCTTCGCCGGTGTAGCTACCTAATTGGGCTTTGGAAGGAGCAGGGTCTCTGGCTCCTGGCGATGTCCCGGCGCGGACGGGCGCAGACGGGCTTGCCTCTGGCGTGCCTTTGGCGCGCAAGCGGCGCGCCCGCTGCGCGCGCCCGCTGCGCATCCTCGCAGTGGTGTGCATTTGAGGCTACGGGGGCTCAACAGGCTCCACCCGTGCTCTGCGCTGATTGGCTAAGGGCCAACCAATCAGCGTGTGAGGATAAGCACCAGGAAGTACGGGCAACCACACAGACGCGTGTGGAATATCAATTAGGTATTTCTTTTAGCACTAAAGCATAGGGTGCAGTGGGCAAAATTGTGAGTGCGCTTTAAAAGAATTTTGAAAGAATGTTAAAAACAACAGTCAAATTCAATCAAACGTTCCCCCAGCAATTCCCCAGCTAAAACACCGCTCAGACAGCCGCGCGTCCTCGCTACGGCGCGTATTTGAAGCCACGGGGGCTCAACAGGGTCCACCCGTGCTCTGCGCTGATTGGCTAAGGGCCAACCAATCAGCGTGTGAGGATAAGCACCAGGAAGTACGGGCAACCACACAGACGCGTGTGGAATATCAATTAGGTATTTCTTTTAGCACTAAAGCATAGGGTGCAGTGGGCAAAATTGTGAGTGCGCTTTAAAAGAATTTTAAAAGAATGTTAAAAACAACAGTCAAATTCAATCAAACGTTCCCCCAGCAATTCCCCAGCTAAAACACCGCTCAGACAGCCGTGCGTCCTCGCTACGGCGCGTATTTGAAGCCACGGGGGCTCAACAGGCTCCACCCGTGCTCTGCGCTGATTGGCTAAGGGCCAACCAATCAGCGTGTGAGGATAAGCACCAGGAAGTACGGGCAACCACACAGACGCGTGTGGAATATCAATTAGGTATTTCTTTTAGCACTAAAGCATAGGGTGCAGTGGGCAAAATTGTGAGTGCGCTTTAAAAGAATTTTAAAAGAATGTTAAAAACAACAGTCAAATTCAATCAAACGTTCCCCCAGCAATTCCCCAGCTAAAACACCGCTCAGACAGCTTTTTATAGAAAATTAAAAGACATTGTCATTTACAATACCAAAAGGTAAAATACCAAGTTCAAAACGCATGAACTGCAAAGTAGTCCGTCATATACTGTGACAACTGCTTTCAAGTTACATGGTTTACATTTACTAGGATGATAAATGGGGTATTTTTTCAATCTCTCGCACAGCAAAGTTCCCCGTCGACTCCTCCTTTAGCTTTTCCTCTTTGCCCAGTCTGTCACCAGCACAGGAGTAGATCGAAAAGAACCCCCAACAGACCACCCAAGGCGGTGTATAAGAATGGGTGTGTGCGTTTGTTAATCAGCTGGAGTCAGTATTACACTGTACATTAAGTAACAGTATAACTATACAGGGTTGCAGGTTAATAGGTGACAAAATGTGCAATACATCCGGGTATTTCTTGATGCCTGCACCCCTTTGCGGGCTAAACCTTACAGAACTAAATCAATGTGTATACATCAGTGGCGGCTGGTGGAATTTGAAACTGGTGAGGCGTATGGAGAACGAATCAACGTATGCGAGCGAGCCCGACGGCAATAAGGGGGTTCGGGGGGGGTTCTCCCCCCGTGAAGATTTTTTTTTCAAATTGGCATCTTTTTGGTGCGATTTTCAGCACTATTTCTGTGATAAATGGACTAAAAATTCAGTTTTTCTAGGCATTCATAAAAGAAAACTCATACATTATTTCAGAGAATTTCTGGGTTGCCAAGCAAGTCTGACTTCTGAAGAGGGCTAGGGTACTAAGCAAGACTGCTTTGGCTCTACCCTTTCCAATAGAAAACACTAGTTAGTGATGTGAACAAGTTCAATGGACAAACCTGGGGTCTAGGGAGAGTCCCTCTCCTGAGAAAGAAATTTAAAAAGATTGGCAAATGGTGCATTTTAAAGCAAATGAATGCAGCGATAAAGCAAGGCTTATTAAGCAGTGGGAACGTATAGTCTTGAAATATTAAACACATTAAAAACTACCCCGTATCTTCTTGCATTAATTTGTTCAACAGTTACTGTAATATGTAAATTGTTCTGCATGACAACTTTAGCCCTTTAAAATGTATGCTTGCCCAGTGTCTTGCACTGCATGCAGCATTAACTTTGGAAAAATATGCTCTAACCAGACTTCAGGAAGCACCCACAGCTGCTGGCTGTAACAAGTCGTATAGAAATATGTGCAGACAGGTCTTTAAGTGAGATGAAAAAAGTGGGTGCTCCCTATAAAGGAACATGCCAAATACATTTCTGTGATTCCCATAGTGTGCCATCAGACCGGTATTTTGGTTTCTCTCCAGATAAATGGCACAGCAACTGAAATACGCCTAAAGCCTGTCAGTATGATTGGCTTTGTCACTGGGTGTTAGCTGTTTAAGATAAATGAGTAACAACAATGATTTCTTATAAATAATTAACATTGAAAATGTTTAAATTCTGAACTTTTGAAATAGTGAGTCTGTGAATTAAATAGCATTGAGGCCTGTGGAAGGAGTTTTGGCCTTCAATTATGTGTGCTTTATGTTAGATATGTATCCTCTTTTTCTCTGCATATCTTGTCCATCTGCACATCTTCAACCCCTCTCTTTCCTCTTCAGCATACTCTTTTCACTCTTCCCCGAATGCCCTTCCTCACATCTCTGTCACTTCACCGCCCCCAACATGCACTGCACTCCCTCAAATATAAGCACCTTAATTTCTCTTACTTTTGCCTTGCAAATATTTTGACATCAGTGTACCCCCTTCAAACACATTTCCACAGAATTTCAGTTGCAAATGGAATACACAAACATTGTTCTGTGTGCTCTGCAGAGAGGCCAACCCACTGACAGGCACTTTGTTTGGCTTTAGCCTTAGCGCCTGCGTGCTCAATCAAAGCCCCTCATAAACACCTGGCATGGCTCAAGCCTCAAAGTATGCACAGAAAAAAATACAGATAAATAACAACATTATAAAATAGCTAACTCGTGGGGAATGCAAGATAAGTAGACGTAAAATAAGAGAGGAACTAAATCGCTGAAATGCATTCCCTCGACGTTTTTAACATTCATTGTTTGCAAGTCAATCCATGTTTTTGGCATCAGTGCACACCACCATCCCATTTAAAGAACGTGCAAAAACCAGAAGTAATACTGTTAACTGTCACGTTACTGCTTTCAAATAAGGGATGGAGAGGAATTACCCAGGAATCTAGAGCTCAAGAGCAAAAGCAGCGTAATACAGTGTGCAAATAGGCCACCCGTCATACAGCACATCATTTTGTGCACAATTATGCATCTGGTTACTGTCTGTGTTTTGTTAGGTATCCATTGTGTGGTGTGACACTGCTCTAATCGAACAGTAGCAATGAAAATGCTTTAAACTGATATGTACTTTCGGGATAAAGGTAATTCAGTTAACCACAAGTAAAACTAGTTGTGCATCTTTCTACCCAATTGCCAAACGCGCTCCCTGGGGCTGGGAGGGGGGCAATTGGCGCTGCACCGCAATACACTCACAGGGGCCGGTGCCAATGAAATTAGCTCCGTCCTCTTGTGACTGCAGCGGGAGAGTGAAGGGGCAAAGAAAGAAATAAAACTAGGGATACGGACGGTGCTGATGGTGCTAACAGAAACTGCTGAATCAAAACATTTCGTTGCCCGAATTTAAACAAAACACTTTCGGATTGTTTTCGCAGTAACAGTTAGATGTAACGCAACTGACGCCATAAACGGGTTTGTACACGCACGCCCGCTGTCTTTTGTTGTGATGGGCACCCCTTATTAAATCTCCTATAATCTCCTCCACAAATACACCATTTCCTACTTCACGTTCTTATAAAACTCGTTTAACCTAAAATTAGTTCTGCTCCCAGCTAAAAGAAACCATTCAAAAATAAATCAGTGCACTATTCATTCAAGCATCCATCCATTCGGCTACTTCAGACCGGAGAAGGCTTTCAGGAGCACTGACGCAGCCACGTCGAAAGGCATCTTTCTCATTTCAGTTCAACCAACCATTACCAATAGCTGAAAATAAACCCCAAACGCGTACTTTTGTGTAGTTTACAACAAACTAGACGATCTGAGTCTTATAAAAAAAATCCTTTCGCGTTTTCAAAAGTATCCCTGAAATATTTTGCGCCAGATGTTGCAAGCTTTTTGCGCACAATGTTACATTGATTGATTGGAGCCAGTTCCCAAATATTTTCTCCACAGATCTGTTGTAAGCTTACGGTGTAAATGGATAAGCACCGCCTGACTTGACTGAGTGCACTTATTCTCGGCAATAGCGTATCACCTTGCTGTGCTCACTTTAAAGTTATCCTTGTGACTCTTCAGCGTTTCCAAGGACGGAACCCAAATCGCACAGCCCGAGTGCTTTCTGCGTGGCTTACACCCCACATCTGCACCAGTCGCGGCTCGCATCGCAATACTCGGAGGGGGGGGGGGTCGCGCGGGGGTGGGGGAATTAAAATAAGAAAAAGAAAACTTACCTGACCGCCGGTCCGCGCCGCCTCTGCTCCGGGGTCCCGTTGGCGCCTTCAGGAACAGCACTGGAGTGGCAACCCCTCTCAGCCAATACTGGCGCTGCTCCAGCAGCGCCAGGATTGGCTTAGCAGGGTTACTCGCCGCCCACCTGCCCATTAGGAGACAGAGGGTTGCTTGCGCCTTTGATCAACCCTCGCTCTCCTAATGCGCAGCCACCAGCCAGAGCAGACACTAGTGCGCATGACTGGGCACGGCGGAAAAATTCTCCGACCTTCACCCAGCATGCGCACTTGTGCTGCTGCCTGCCGGCTGGTCTGACATTGACAATGCATGTCAGTCAGCATGACGCCGGACCGCCCACCCCCTTCAGACTCTGAAGGGGGTGGGCGGTCCGACGTCATGCTGACTGACATGGATTGTCAGATCTCCCTCGGCGTCTCTGAACTTAAACTGAGTCAGTTTACTTAAGTTCAGAGACGCCGAGGGAGCTGCGGGCGCGGGCGGCTTCAGTGGGGCAACGCCCCAGCGCCCCAATGGACGCACCGCCACTGGTATACATTTTAAATACATAACAATAAAACAAAAGAAAAGTAAAGGGTGCAGAAATAGAAGTAACGCGGTATTTTAACAATCAGGACCTTCTTCCTCCTCTAGTCCTGCGCCCCCCCATGGGAGACCGACAGCTGATGGGTTCAAGGTCGTACCGATCCAGATGTCCCCTCAAGTGTGCCGAAGACATCACAGCATGAGGCCTTCTGCAGGGTACGATCAGCAAACAAGAAGTGTCAGTCAAAGGAACATCATACCGCGCTCTACAGCCACACCCAAGGCAGGCACATCACCACGTCAGTTCCCAGAATGCCTCTTGCCAAAGGGGAAATAAGTAGGTAAATTGGCCTTCTGCTCCCAGATCAATGCATAATCAAACTGGCGAAATCAGGCTTTTTAGGTCTCGCCTAGCGTTGGAGCGCGCATGCGCTCCTCGCTCTGCGAGGCGTCTTGTAATCGATAAGATTTCTGAAGTGGAGTTGAAGTCCCGCCCATCATTTTGATTGGCTGGCGTCACCGTTTATGCTAAACGCTGGGTCATGATTGAGAATGAGGCTTTTTTGTTACCGCCCTGTCTCCTTCTTGGATGGCCCATCCGGACTGGATTTTTTACTTGCAGCGTTATACATTCTCCTTTAACTGAGGGGTAAGCACTATTTGTTTTCATTTGCGTAATGGCGACAGCTTGTTTCAGTCGCCTTTGGCAAGGGCGGCCGCTTGTTTATATTTGCATCGCGTTTTCATATAAAGTGAAATCGCGATGCAAATTTAAACAAGCGGCTGTTCGCCTAATGGCGACAGCTTTTAATGTTTTCCTAACCTTGTACTCTCCCGCACCCTTACATATTCCCGGAAACCACATGACACAGGCCCGAGCTGTTTCTTGTTTTTGGAGGAAAAAGGAAGTGGCAGTTCTCGGCCCGCGATCTGAAGCAAGACTCGGAGACCACAGCCCGAGCGCCTCGAGTGGCCGCCAGAGACGTACGAGCTTGCGAGGTACGGGAGTTCCAAAACCGAGGCCCCCGTGATGTTGTTCGCCCTGAGCCCCTCATATTCTTTTGTCACTCCCGTAAATAGTTCATTCTGGGGGTCCTGGGTTTTACGCGGCGATATCTCCTACCGTTATTTATTTCTTCTACTCTCTGAACTGTGGAGCTCTCGGGGTGAATGCGCCCGCATGAGGTTCCGTCTCTGTAAATTACTTTGCCGGTTAATGTGCCTACTACAGATATCTGTTTAGCCCGCGCCTTGTATTCCGGTGCAAACAGATTGGCTCAGAGGAGTTATGCCTTTGTTGCTGCGAACAATATTTTACCAGGAGGCTACAACTTCCAGTCGTGGTAAGGTAGCTCAGGTGGTGAACGCGCATTCCGCTCTAATCTTTGTAAGCTGGAGGTAAGTTATAGTTCAGTTTAGATAGATCTCTCATATGATAATTAGTTCGTCCTCTGTCGATATTTGGATTACTTACACAGGTCTGTCGATTTTGGAGCTGTGGATCCGGGTTCGAGTCTCGATGGCAGCGAAAACCTCCTGGGATTTTTGGGCAAATCACTTAATCTCCCCGTGCCTACCCTCCCAAAAATGAATCTGTCCTCGTGTAACGTAACTGGTGCTCATATAAAGCGCTCCAGTACCTTCGGGTCGAGTTCGCGCTACATAAAAAACTCTCCCAAAAAAGAGATAACTTTGTAGGGTTAGCTGGTCCGTAGCAACTAATTGTGTGTGATCCCCCCCCCGGCAAATAACTCACGACACGAATTAATGTTCTATTCCCATCATCAAAATTTAAGGGGTTTCTGCTCCTACTACATAATTTTTGGGGTACGGCTGTTGCGATAAAAAGGAGCACTTATTTTCATCTAAGAACTCGCGAAATGTTGATGAAATGGGTGCACGGCTCTAAAAGTCAGACAAGAAAGAGGTGACTGACTAGTGTTTCTTTGTCTGCCTTTAACTTTCTGATCCCCTCCCCAGGCCCCCTGCAACCCGCCTTCCTTGCTATTCGGCACCTGGTTGGAATTATATGGTGGTGTGATAGCTGAATCAGCCAGAGGCCCAACGTTGGGGAATTGGCCCAGCTTTTTTATTTCGTTTTTCTTTTTCATGAAGAGTCACTAAGTCGGCAACGTTCCATTATTATTATTTGCAGATTGCTAATTATTTTTATGAATATTAGATGCGAGGCTGTGTCGATAAAAGGAGCCCAACGCATTTGGTGGCTTTGTAGAATGTAAAATCGACAATATGGGCTAGTTGGCTAAAGAAATAGGTCTCGTTCTTGTTAAAGTTATTAAGGGGTGAAGTTATAAACATGGAGTAGTGTAACAGCGTGCGTCACTAAGATAATAGCATTTTCCGGAATAGAGCATATTTATTTGTGACGGGTTGGTGAGCGTACAGAGCAGCCACAAGCAGCAGAAAAAGAACAGAGGGTTAGGGAGGGCAGTGCTAGGATTGTAATAAACTCTACTGGGCACCCCAGTGGTGTGAATTTTTTTTAAATTATTTTGTGTAATGCTTCTGAAATTTACTTGTCCTGTAAAAAAAAAATAATCCACTTGGCCCAATTGGTGCTATGCAGTGATGTGACAAATTATAGGAGCCTCTCTGATTATGCCGATATTATATTAACGTTTGGATTGTCACAGGTCTCAGATTTTCACTCATTATTGCAACTCTACATACAGTAGCTAAAAGAAGGTGTAAAGCGTAGTTGTAGGGTTCGAATGACCTTTGAGTTTGTGCACACCCACGAACTTATATGTTGAACAGTATTCACCATGTCCTCTCCACTCTCTTCACACACTAAACAAGCATTTTCAATGCAATAAGTCTCGCATTTACGCGAGTTTGAGCTATTCGCATAGTAAATAACAATGTCTTTTATTTATGTTTTGGTTTTTAAAACAAATAAAAGGCATTGTCATTTGCAATGCTAGTAGCTTAAACTCTCACAAATGCGAGACCTATTGCATTGCAAATGCTTGTATTTATCTGTTTTGAAAGCCTGCAAGTGGTGCGTAAACACGCACTTTGTACTTATAGTCACTGCTTACGGGAAGCAAGGCTGGCAGTAACTGCTCCTCTTTTACTGCCAGCCTTGCTTCTCGTAAGCAAGGACTATAAGTACAAAGTGTGTGTTTACGGACCACTTGCAGGTTTTCAAAACACATAAATAAAAGGCATTGTCATTTACAATGCCAATAGCTCAAACTCTCGCAAATGCGAGACCTATTGCATTGCAAATGCTTGTTTTTTTAGGTGAACACTTTGTATACATTACTGCATTAAAAGTCGGCCTTTAGATGAAGTAAGGCTTTGGGAAATTTGCATAAATTGCATCGCCGAGTTGGCGATGCAGCGAGCGCAAGGTAAATAGTTTTATTTATTTATTTACTTACCTTACTCCTGCCCGTCGTATGTCCGACTCCACAACCCCCCCACCCAGCCCCTCCCCCTCCCGCCCCGCCACCCCGCAGCACTACCTCTGCGAGTCGCCACTGGTACTTCCTTCACCCACAGTTGCACAAAATCACACTTGCAACTGGAATACGTGGCCATTGCTCTGTTTGTTCAGCAGCGCGCCATGGATTGGATGACCAAGTATTCTGAACACCTTTTTGTCCCACTGATAGGCACTGTGAGAAATTTGCACTGCCTCCAGCCTTTGCTCAAGAGCTCTCAGTGGTAGCCCGTTAAAAAGGACTGAAGGCAACTCAATTCAAAATGTGCCCTGTATAAGAGAAATATGCTACACAAAAAATACAGAAATACAACATCCTGGAAATAGTGAGCTCTTAAGGAATGCAAGATTAAGCAAAATATGTGAAATATAAACAAGAACTAAATCGCTGACTATACTTTAACGTTTTCTACATTCATTGTTCAGAAATCGCTCAGTGTTTTTTGGCAGTTGTGGGTGGGTGGATTGGTGAATTGGTGGATGCAGCAAGGTATGTATGTATGGGTAACTGATGATGTGGATGGGTGGGTGAGCAGATGAATGTGTTTGAGATGGATGGATGGATGAGCGATAAAATGTGCATGGAAAAACGCAAACTCTGCCGGGCCATGCTGAATTAAAAGCAGTGCGATGGCACTGTGGCTCAATGGAATCAGTCAAAGCATATGGGGCCCAAGGGCAACAAAACAAACTGGGGCAACACCCCCACGCCCCAATAAAGAGACCGCCCCTGGAAGTCACAAAAAGCCCCTTTTTAGGTCGAGCATTCGAGACCTCTTGTATATACTTTAGTATATACTTATATGTGTATAAGGTCGAGCATTCGAGACCTCTTGTATATACTTTAGTATATGTACTTTGTGGGCTCTGGAGATCAGCCCTAGGACTTGTCTGCTTCCGCTTAGGGACTATTTTTTCTGTTCAACTGCCTATATTTAACTGTCCTGATAGAAAACGATCAGTAGAGGTCAGTAAAATACCAGAATTGCTTTCTGCTTGTTCAACTGCCTCTATTTAACTGTCTTGATAGATAACGACCAGTAGAGGTCAGTAAAATACCAGAATTGCTTTCTGCTGAGGGACTTTCTTTTAAATTTTTCTGGCAACTGCCTCTATTTAACTTTCTTGATAGAAAACGACCAGCAGAGGTGAGTAAAATACCAGAATCACTTTAGCATTCTCTAGATTCCAGTCCATAGAAATTGTCTTCCACGAGCACCCGTAGACAATAATATATTTTTTAAATCTTGTATTTTCAGTGATATGACCACCGAAGGCCCTGATTTTATATTAAAAACAGAGCTTTGAACTATACCACTTCCCACTGAAAGGCAATATTTCTCTCCATATAATCCCATACCTGGTGTGTCACGCAGTTTGGTGCTTACTTTCCCTCCATGATAAAGAACAGTAGATGTTTCAGCACCCAGGCTAATGTGCTGTATAGCTAAATACATATAAGGTCCCAAAGGCAAGACCGATTGCATTGCTTGTTTCAGCCCTTATCTGTTCATACTTCAAGCAGCAAATATAAATAGAAAGCACTTTTAAATGTGTTCTGGAGCTGAGTTAATGACTAATAATTACAGTAAACAAACACAGAAAATTCATATTTTGTTCTAAAAGGAAAATCTTTTCTAAAGCCACTTCTGCTGTTTTTGATATTGCATCCAGGGTGGGCAACAAACCGAATGAGGCTATGCTCAAAATCTATCTGACAAAATGTGTCTCCTTGGCCACATATGGTTGTGACATTAGGGGTTATACGACGAACTTCCCTGCAAGTTGAAGAAAATCGGTTCTTCAGATGTCTTTTATCTTTGAGACAGAACTCTGCTTCTTTTATGGTCATGAGGAATTAGCACAAGGATATATTTCTTACATTATTTGTCTACATTTTTTTTACGTTGGCTCTCAGTTTGGCTTAAACCAGGGACTGGACCCAACCGTTCAATAATTAATAACTAAAATCCCCTGGTTTAATTACATCAAGCCCTCCTTTGATGAACTTGTCTGCTTTGACCTTTTTGTTACTCCAGCCTCAATCATCAAAGCAGACCTGGAGTGGACTAAACATGTTTTTTCATCGCATAGATATGCTAAACCGTAAGTAATAGCTTGTATTTTGTTAAAAATGCAGGACCCAGGGGGAGCGAGGCGCGAGCCGGTCTCCCCCTGGGTGACTTCGCACGAGAGGGAGGGACCTGCTTAAACCAGGCATACCGGATAAGGTGTGGGTGGGTTTGGAACGCTCTTAGAGGAGGGCGGCCGGCGGTGTTGCTGCGGCTGTTGCAGCATGTTTGCCGGTTCATAATAAAGAAAAAGTGAAATTTGAACAGACCCCAAAAAATGCAAGCGTATCTTTGAGCAGTCGTTCCCCACTCACACCTTTAGGCCACCAAAACGTTGTAGAGCCTTTTTTGTCTCAAGTACGCGAAGAGAAGTCTGACTCGCAGCTGAGTCGCGCTGTGCTGTGCCCTAGCGTGAAGCGAGCCGTCGTGGGAGCAGGAAGGCGCAGGGGTGAAGCGCGGGGCTTCTTACATCGGCCACACGCAGAGCTCGGAAGTGGGCTAGGGGTGTAGCGTTTCCAGTGCTCGCCAGCTTGTGAGGGAGGATCCCCTGGCTAATGGGCGTGTCCTTAACAGCACGTCAAGAGGCAGCGGTGGGTCAGCATTTCAGGAATTTAGAAATGGAAACGAAGTCAGAGCAGAGATTGACGGAGGGAGGAGAGATGGAATTGTTTTTTTACCAAATTTGAAGGGGGTTTATCAGACATCGCATATTCAACAAAAAGCAGAGTTTGGTGACAAGTCAGGTCAGTGGGTGTGGGTGGAGAATTCGGATTTGTTTCCAGGATAGGTTATAGGTGACAATACAGTTAGGGTCCTGGGCATTACTGCACAAGCTGGCAGGTGCGGCCTAGTTAAGAAGCCTTCTAAAGAAAAACCGGAGGTATAGTGCGTAAACAAACAGCCACCAACAGAGCAGGAAGCAGCTCTTTTAAGTTGGTCCGAAGAAAAAGGTAGATCATTAGCGGATCTTCCTTCCTTGATGGAGCATTTTGAACAAATGTCTGCATCAAAATGGAAGGTATACGATGGGGGTGTGGGCGATGGGGAGAGACCGGGGGTAAGTGGGAATGATTGTCAACCTGAATATAACGATATCTTGGATTGCGAGGAAGACAGTGAGGAGTTAGAGGAGGGTGAGTTCAGAGAATGGGAATGTGGTACAAACGAGAAAGGTATGATCGCAAAGGATGGGGCTAAGAGGGGAATAACGGGGAAAACAAGTGTTTATAGTATATTGCAGAAGTCTGGAGCAGACAGAACAATCGCACAGGATGGGCAGAAGTTTATACAACAATCAATTGAAGCCAAGGCGTTTCAGAGAAGATCATCACCATTGCCAAAAGGTAAGGCATCGTGGTGGTCGGCTTGGGAAAAGTCAGATAATTTTAATACAAATAGCACAAGATCTATTGGAGTAGGTGAAGCTATCCTGTTAAAAGATTGTGGGACTGGTATGATGGGGGATGAAAATGCAAATAATGATCAACAAGGAAAAGCTAAAGGAAAAGATGTAACAAAGTTGAAGTGCAAAAAGCAGTTGTCTAATGACGATGAAGTTAAAAAAGACAAAGTAATTGACAGTTCAGAGGCGGAACAAGAGGATAAGAATATTCATGAAAAATTACCTTATATGGGATTTGCAATGCCTTTGGGATCTCACTTATCAGAAAAAACGAAGAATAGAATCTGGAAGCATAAATTTATAGATGTTTTCAAGTTATTGCATAGAGATATACAGGCGAAAGAAGGTTCAAAAGAAGAAGAGTGGGAATTAGCTAGAAGGCCTAGAGTTCCCAAAATCATAGAGAATTGGACATCTGCATTTCTAATCTATGCAAGCATTTATTGCGAGAAGCATCAAGATAGGGCAGTTGCGCTTTTTGAAATACATGGGCATCATTCGTAAAGTCCAAATAAATTTTGGTGGTTATGCCTGGCTAAGTTACGACGAGGAGTCCAGGGCCAGAGTCACTTTGTTCAATAATAAACCTTGGGGGGGGATACGTCTGTTGAATATTACAAAATGCCAATAAAAAAATACTTAAAAAAAAAAAACCTAGGGGGGATGTTGACTCTGAGTTATGGCTCCAGTGGGTGTCCTCCACGCACCTTCCAGCCACGACTCATACAGCAAGTGGTTTACCTGTTACTTATCGGTCCTTTCAGAATCGTCCCGCCCAATCTGGGGCGGGGTGGTATGGGAGGGGGTCAACTCCATCTACAGGAGCATGTTGGAATTTCAACAGAGGCGTTTGTATCAGGCAATTTTGCCTTTTCAAACATGAATGCTCACAATGTGGTGGGAAATATCCAATTACACAGTGTTTTGCAGATTCCAAATTTGGGGAGCCAGGTCGAGGGCAGCGGGGCAGAGGCCAGTCATTTCAATATCCACCAAAGGGCGCATACCCCAATTAAAATTGAGGTGTTAGCAAATCGGTTAAGCCTTTATCCTGATAGAGTGGCGGCATCTACATTATTGTGGGGTTTTAAAATTGGTTACCAAGGCACGAGGCAGAGGAGATGGGCGGCTAATCTCAAATCAGCTAAAGAATTGCCGCATATTGTTCAACAAAAGCTAAATACAGAGTTACAAGCAGGCAGGATTGCAGGCCCCTTTCTACAGTGCCCATTTGAAAATTTAATTGTTTCCCCTTTAGGAGTTGTACCACAGAAAGCGCCTGGCGAGTACAGTCTTATACACCATCTGTCATGGCAAGAAGGCCAGTCTGTCAAAGACTTTATTTTACAAATGGATTCTAGTGTCTCTTATGCGTCAGTTTGATGGTGCTTTGAAATTAGTTCATATGGCTCGTAAGGATGCAGAGCTTGCAAAAAGTGATATTTAGTCAGTATTTAGGCTCTTACCCATACACCCCACGGATTTTGAATTGCTTGGTATGCATTTTAGAGATGCTTTTTACATAGACAAAGTCCTTCCCATGGGATGTTCAATCTCGTGCGCCCTTTTTGAGTCATTTAGCACTTTTTTGCAATGAGCCTTCATAGAGTGCAGTGGGCATAATTTGGTTTGTCACTACCTGGACGACTTTATGTTTATTGGTGCAAACAACACAGACCAATGTGGTAAAGCCCTACAAATGTTTCAGGATATGGCTAAGGAGCACAGGGTGCAATTGGCCCCAGAAAAGACGGAGGGCCCTAGCACCAGGTTAACATTCCTGGGTATTGAAATAGACACAGTAGATATGACAGCTAGGCTCCCAGTGTCTAAAGTTCAGGAAATGAGGTCTTTTTTGCTGTCAGTTATGAATGAAAGGAAATTGGAACTCAGGAAAGTGTAGAAATTGCTAGGCTATTTAAACTTCGCTTGCAGGGTGGTCAGGGCCGGAAGAACTTTTTGCAAACGCTTAGGTTTGTCCATGTCTGGGGCTTACCTTCCTCACCACAGAATAAGGATCACCATGGCCATCAGAGCTGATTTGCATATATGGCTAAAGTTCCTGGAAGAGTTTAATGGAGTTTCATTATACTTCATTGAGGAAGATATGATTTGGCAGATCCAAATTTTTTCGGATGCATGGGGCGCCAAAGGCTTTGGTCTTTTTTGGGAGGGTCGTTGGTGTGCCGAGAGGCGGCCTGGTCAATGGTTGAGACAAGGGCGCAGCATAGCCTTTTTAGAGTTATTCCCATTGGTGGTTGCACTGTATGTTTGGGGCGAAGAATTTAGAAATAGAACAGTTCTGTTTCAGGTGGATAACATGGCTGTTGTCCAATTGGTAAACAAGCAAAAGGTGAGAGACCTGGGAGTATTACGACTGCTAAGAGCATTTATGTAGAAGTGTTTGCAATTAAACATTGTTTTTAGTTCTCGGCATGTTCCTGGAGCAAGTAATAATATAGCGGATGCTCTATCTCGATTTCATTGGCAGAGGTTTTGCAGCTTGGCTCCGGGCGCAGACAGCAACAAGACAGAGATCCCACAGAACGTTTGGGCATGGGGGATTGAGGATAGTCCAGCTCGTAGAAAATTCTTTAGCTCCATCCACAAGACAAAGTTATCAACAAGCCTGGAGAGATTTCTTAAGTTATTGTAACATTGAGTCTGGGGATGGGAATCCTGTTGGAAAAGAACAGAGTATTTTGAGCTTTGTACTTTTTTGATTCAAAAAGGTTTGTCTCACAACACCATTTCAGGAAAACTAGCAGGGGTTTCCTTTTGCAGTCTACTGTGGTGGGGTCATGATCCTGTTCAAGGTTTTTTGGTGCGAAAAGTTTTAAAAGGTTTGAGTAAGGAACAGTACAACAGGAGATCGTTGAGAGAACCAGTGACGTTTAACCTGTTACAACAGTTGTTACTTCAACTCCCCTTTTTCTGTTATGATGATTTTGAAAGTTCTAGGTTTAGGTTGTGCATGTTGTGGCTATTTTTTGGCGCTTTCAGAGCATCGGAGTTGTTGGGTTTGAGGGGACATCCAGGAATTCAAAAGGGGGAGATAGTTCTGGACCAGCATAGGGTAAGGATTTGGCCAAGGCAGTCTAAAACAGATCAGCTGGGTAGAGGCAAATGGGTATGTCTAAACAAGAGTGGGGTTGTGGGTTGTTGCCCTGTGGAGGAGTGGAGAAATTTTCAGAACTCGTTGGGGAACCACAATAATGACATTTTCTGCCATACTAACGGCAGTCGGTTCACGATTTCAAACCTACTAGCCGTATTGAGAAAAGCTTAAAGCAGGCTGGGGAAGGACCCTAAAAAGTATGGGACACACTCTTTTCATATTGGGGCAGCTACAGAGGCTGCGCGTTTGGGTTGGTCATGGTCAGACATAAGAAGGATTGGGAGATGGACATCAAGATGTTGTGAAAGATATGTTCATAAATAAGCTTGACTTGTTTTACAAATCACGTGTTAACACCTTTCTCTTTTCATTTAGGTTGTGTTCATGGTCCTTTGTCTGAAAAAATGAGCACGTGGATAGTGGGTCATTCATTCATAAAATGGGCGGCTTTGCATGCAGAACAACAAATTTATGGCCGAGCTCTTGGACTCCAAAGTGTCAGACACAAGGTGGTACGGAAAGGGAAAAGCGGAATGCATTTGGGGAACCTACTGACTACTTTAGCTGAACTTTGCTCCGTCAGAGGGTGTTCGGATATGTTAGTTATCCATTTAGGCGAAAATGATTTAGTTCAACTGTCAGGTTTGACACTAATAAAACAAATGGAATTTGATTTGTCAGTTATAAAGCACAAGTGGGGGGGTTTGTGTTTAATATGGACTGAATTTATTCAAAGGAAAGTATGGAGAGGAGCGAGGTGTCATGCAGCAATCGAAAAAGCAAGACGTAAATTGACTAGAGCAATGAGAATTTTCTGTTCTGAAATGGGCATTGCTGTTTTGTCTCCTGGTAATCTTAAAGTGGACGATGCTCATATGTTTCGTGATGATGGGGTGCATTTATCCAAATTGGGGCAGGCGTATTATTTGCTCGAAATAAGGGAATTATTTGCAAAACTGTGGAAAGAGAAGCTATGGTGCTCTAATAAAGTTTTATAAGTTCAAAACAATTTTCAACAGCTAGTGGTGGGGCAGGAAAACTCTTCGGTTTTCTTGGATGGCGGTTTTTTGGGGGCTGGATAGTCTGGAGCGGGCATATCCATCCCTCAGGGGGGAGGACAGAACACAGGGGAGGTGAAGAGTAAATGATGTGGCTTGGAACAACACAGGACCAGATCGCTTGAGGATGCTTGATCAGGGGAGATCGTGAGATTGGGGTATGCAAGGAAAAGGTGGGGAAGGAAAGAATAATGGGGAAAGGTGGAAGACGATGGGGTTTATTGAAGCAATGTTGAGCTATTTGGGGATTTTTAAGGGTGGAGGGCATGGTTAGGATTTTTCTCATGTATTACTGAGGTTTAGTTATTTACATTGTTTGTATCAATGAAGTTTATGCTATATACCTGTCTTAATAAAGTGGCCTTTTTTGCTATATCAAAGAACACGGTGGTACGTGACTTATTGTGTGATGCGGGGCCCCTTGGGGTGCGAGCCGGTCTCCCCCTGGGTAACTTGGCACGATGGAACGGGCCACGGTCGCAGATAGGTTGAGGTAGGTAACTGGGCGGGGCTTAGCGTTAGGTTTTATAAGGCATGGTTTGGGCAGGAAGTTAGCAGCTGAAGCAGTGCCTAGGTGGTTAGGTCATTTTTTGGGCCCTCCCACCCACCCTTAATGTTTTCCATTTAAGGCAGCTATGAGTAATTGCCTTAATTGCAGTTGTTATGTCATGAAATGTTACTGAGCTGGCCAAATTGTACCGGCCTGATTAATTTGAAACTGTTAAAGGAAAAATGTTATTTCTGCCACTGTAAGACATGTTATAGCCTTTAAATTTACCTAGGCGGTTTTTGGGGGGGTGGATAGTCTGAAGCGGGCTTATCCATCCCTCGGGGGGAGGACAGAACACAGGGGAGGTGAAGAGTAAATGATGTGGCTTGGAACAACACTGGACCAGATCGCTTGAGGATGCTTGATGGGGAGAGATCGTGAGATTGAGGTATGCAAGGAAAAGGTGGGGAAGGAAAGAATAATGGGGAAAGGTGGAAGACCATGGGGTTTATTGAAGCAATGTTGAGCTATTTGGCAATTTTTAAGGGTGGAGGGAATGGTTAGGATTTTTCTCCTGAATTAGTGAGGTTGAGTTATTTACATTGTTTGTATCAATGACGTTTATGCTACATACTTGTCTTAATAAAGTGGCCTTTTTTGCTATATCAAAGAATACAGTGGTACGTGACTTATTATTCAATCTACTGAACCATACCTGACATTTATGACCCACAGTAACCATCGTTTTATGCTAACTTGGGTCAAATTGAACCTGATACATTGTCTTTTATCTGTTCCTAAAGGCTGGTCTCATGTATCTGCTGTCAGTCCCTGTAAATGTGATTTGGTCTCACCCCACGATTTCATGGATTTTATAACGTTTCATACATTAAAAGGCAGCTACGCGTGTACTTTGTAACTCATTTGCTTAAGAGCCTGAACTCTCCGTTCAGACCTGCTTTAGTCCTTGCTGATGTTACCCAATTGGCGAACCTGTTTTGTGGTTGCTGGTTTCTTAGCTGGTGCAGTAAAATTTCTTCTCATAGTCCCATGGTTTCATTGGAAAACGCAGGGTGGTTGAGCATTATCTGTGTTAGCTTTGTTCAAATTTAATTCTTTGCCTTTGCATCTTAAGCTAGAGACCAAGTTACGCAATTTTAGAAAAGCCTTGAAGACATGGCTCTTCCCATCTGTGTAGCAACTTGTATGGTTTTGACTATTGGTTTCAGGTAAAAGGGCATTTCTGATACTTCGCTTTCACCCCAGCGCCAAGATACCACTTAGGGTGACCGTAAATTTGTACATATTTGTAATTTACTGGTTGCCTTAGTGGAAAGGCTCTGCTTACTATAGTAGGTATGGGTTGTTTATGGTGACAAACCAATTTTAAAGGCTAATTGCCTAATAGGGTACATTAGTAAAGGCAATTTAAGATCCCATAGGTTTGATTTATTTATTATGAAAGTTATGACAAAGGCATTTGCCCATACGTGATAATTATAAAAACACCCGTTAAATCCAATAGCTGTTAAAGGGTGGAATGTTATTACATTTTGTTAAAGTCTGTAGACAGGTATCTTCTTACACAGAATCTCACAAATGTCCTTAGTAGGCAAGGGTTTTGAAGTTTTTTACCCTCTTTTACAAACCCTGGGAGTATGTGATTAGTACTGTGAAAATTCTTGGCAGGCCCTCATAGGATGGCATGACACATTTAGTTGTGTGACTGGCCCTGTAATAAAAAAGTCATACAAATGCATACATATATGCACATGGAATAGTTTCTGACCTGTAACACCAGTTCCCTTGCAGGGGTATTTCCATGAATGTGGAAGTATGCGTCCTGTAGGTCTACTGCACATAACCAATCCTCCCGCTGTAGTTGAGGATAGATCTGGTGTAGTGCTAACATCCGGAATCTTTCCTTCCGAATCCATTTGTTTGCCTCCCTTAGATCAAGAATGGGTCTGAACTCGTTCTTGTCTTTCTTTTTGACGAGAAAGAATCTTGAATACAGCCCTTTGCCTCGTTGCAGCAAAGGAACAGGTTCTACTGCCTGTTTTCGTAAGAGAATGTTCACTTCCGCTTGTAATTGCGATAGGTGGAATCTTGATTGCTTTGGAGGCACTGATGGTGGAGGGCTGATGAATCATAGAGAATATCCATTGCGCACAATATTCAGAACCCAAATGTCTTGCGTGATACTTTGCCACTCTGCCAGGAAATGTTGAATTCTTCCCCCTACCAGAGTGGGTAACGGAAGAGGGGGAAGATAAGATTCAGGGCTTGGAACCAGAAGGCAACTTGCCTCCTTGTGAAGTTTGCTGTCCTGACCTTCCTCTAGGTTGCCTTTTTTGATACGGTTGGTAGGATCTTTGGTACGATTGATGTGTACTAGATTGACGCCCGTGATACCACCGAGGGGTTTGAACCCTCTGTGTTGTATATCGTCTTGAAAAAGGACGGAAGGATCTTTGCTGTTCTTTGGGTCTCTCGAGACCCACCGCCTTCAATGGCTCTATTTCTGCTTTCATGCGTGCCATCTCCTCATCTGCATGAGAACCGAAGAGTGTAGTGCCGGAGAAAGGAAGATTTTGAATACGCTGCTGCGCTTCAGGCTTCAATGAAGTCAAGCGAAGCCATGAATGCCACTCCATGACAATATCCATGCGCAGCTAGAAGTGATGTGTCTGCAGCAGCTCTAATAACCTGGTTAGAGACCATAAGTCCTTCCGTTAATATTTCATTAAAATCCTCCCTCTTATCTCTAAGTAGATGTTCGGCAAATTGTTGGAGAGACCCCCATAGAGACCGGTCATATCTACCCAAAAGCGCCGTTGCACTAGCAGCTTTCATGGAGGTTGCTGCTGTGTTGCACACTTTTCTTCCCACTGAGTCTATTTTACGACTCTCTTTATCAGGTGAAACTGTGGAAGTTGGAGCCGTGGTATGTTGTTTCTTAGCGGCCACCACAATGACTGAGTCTGGAGGCAGGTCCACCCTTAGGAAAGTGGGGTCCTGTTCTGGAGAACGATACTTCTTTTGCAGCCTGGATGGGGCCGGCTTAATAGAAGATGATGTAAGGAAAAGTTCCATCGCCGATTCCAAGAGGCCTGGTACCAAAGGGAGCAAAGGACGAGATGCTTGTCTTTGCTGTAAAGTCTCAAATATGATTGAAGTCGATGGAACAGGAACAGGAACAGACATAGGAATGTTCAACTTTGAAGCTCCTCGAACTAAGACCTCTTGAAACGTAAAGATATCATCAATAAGAGAAATCCTTTGAGGAGGGGAGTCCGATAAAGTAGGTGAGTATCTTCCTGTACTCGTAGAAGAAGTATCCCTGGTGTGTCTAGACCGGGATCTTCCACTGTGATGTCGGTGGTGAGAATGAGTAGAGGAAGGTCTATGTCGATGAGAATGAGCCCTCGTACGAGACCTGGATCTCAGCCTTCTTGGTGGAGTAGTAGGTGGAGGCGGAGGAGGAGGAGTAGGAGGAGGAGGAAGAGGAGGAGGAGGAGGCAGTGGTGGAGTAGAAGCCTGAGGTTAAGGAGGAGGCTGATCATCTGGACGATGAGGAGGAGACTGAGCAGATGATACTGTCCTAGACGGAGAGTATGTCCGAGAATACTCAGAATCTGATGTATAGATTAATCTCCTTCTTTTTCTAGCCTTCTGGTGAGCTACCGATTCCACCGGAGAACCATCTTTCCCCCTCGACGTCGATCTGCTAGTCGATGGCGGTCTTCGACATCGTCTTGAAAGAGAGCTCCCTCCTGACGTCGACTGTAGACTCTTTGAAGAGGATCGAGTCTGTGATCAACTGGTTTTTCTCAACGTCGAACCACGATGTCTTCTCGACGTCGATCGACTGCGATGTGGAGACTTCGACCGACGGTGATGTGTCGACGTCGATCGACGATGATGTCTTGACGCCAATCGACGATGATGTGCCGACGTCGATCGACGATGATGTGTCGACGTCGATCGCCGGTGATGGGTAGATGTCGAGTGACATGATGTTCTCGACGTCGATCGCCGGTGATGGGTAGATGTCGAGTGACATGATGTTCTCGACGGCGATCTTATGACCGTCTGAGGTGGGCTTATCGACGTCGAACGTGTTCTCACTGTTGGAGCAGTCACTGTCGTCGACCGCCTCCTCGACATTGCATGTCGGCGTCGTTTCGACCCAGAGCCCTGGGTCGACGGCAAACAGGTCGCCGCTGCTCCTCTCGACGTCGTGGTCTTCGACGTCGACTGGGAACGACGCCATTTTTCAGCCTGTCTTCCACTGGGGAGTCCCCCAGAGGCTGAAGATAGGGCCCTGGTAGAGGACTGACCCTCTACTTGCCCTGAAGTCCCACCTGATGACTGGAACTGCTGTTTTCTTCGTTCTTTTGCTCCCTGAAGGCGGATTCTCTCCCTGTCACGCAGAGACGCTTGGAAAAGGTTTTGCAGATAGAACAGGAGTCAGGAACGTGAGTAGCAGGTAGGCAAATAATACATTCTCTATGAGGACCAGATTTTTCCTTCTTCCTTCCACAGTCTGGACACTTATCAAAAAGAGATGGCATTTTTTAAATAAACTGCGGTAATTTCTGTCAGAAAAAGACAGGAAAAGGTAGAGAAGGACCAAAGACGTCGAGTGAAACTCTCAGAATGAAAGTTCTGACAAGATTTTTGATGAAAAAACCCAACTTTGGTCGAGCTCAGTGCTCCAGGGTCCTGTTAGAAGGAGCCGGAAAAAAGAACTGAAGTAACTGTCACTGACTGGGCATCATGGGATACTGGTGTTCTCTCAGTTTTCTTAAAGGCATAGCGTCTAGTGTAAGACATATAATGGCAGCCTATGGGGGCTACTCTGTCCCACCCTTTCATCTCTATCATGAAAAAGGAGTTTTGTGAAGTGGGATTTTTATGGGTGTTAAACACCATTTAAAATTACACAAAACATAGTATTATGGCATCTTTTTCACTTCAAGATGAAGTTGTGGCCTTTGTAGCCTATTTAGTTAGGCTGCATTATTGTCTTTTCTATCTCTTAAGTGTCTTTTTCAGGCCTTCCTGAAGAAAGGCGAAAAATATCCACTTAAGAAGATATATCTAAAGAAGTGCTACGGGGTCCCGGCACGTGGGCGGGACTATTCAAGTGCTTACGACTATACATGGAAATCCCCTGCAAGAGAACATTTCATACAGATAAATAGAGGGGCTTTGGGTCACCCTTCTTCTGCCAGTTAACTAAGTATTATTCCCATTCTGACCACCCATGATGCATACAGCATGGGGCAGTGGGTCAGCCCACTTCAGTCATTGCCTCTATTGCACATAGAATACGTTTTACCTGATCACATGTGCTAATCTGACTGAAAATGAGTGTACTTCAGTGTCAGAGATGGTTTTCCATTTCTTCTTTTATTGGTCCTTTTTCATTTCATTTCTTTTCTTCACCTTTTACTTTGTTTACTAAGGTTTTTTGTTGTTGCAGATCCTGAGACAGTGCTACTGGGTCACTCACCTGCCTTTGTGGCTACTGGCCGTCGCCTTTCCTGTTCTGCTTCTAAATATTGCAGCCCTCTTGGAAATTACTGCCCACGGTGTATTATAGTTTTATGTCTGCCATCTTTGATCTGTAGAACAATGGACAATTCTATTCCAATGTGATGTTTACTGAGTAATGAACTTGGATTGGAATTATGCAAAGCGCATCAGTGTTTTACTGCTCCAAGATGGCCAATATGTTGCCTCTAACTGCAGCAGTCATGTTGCAACTTTAAAACACCGTTATACTATGTACAATACCGTTGCAAGATTGTTTTTTTAAATTTGTTTTATTACAGGCATATGCCATGTTTTGGCTGTGGCATGTTTTCTTTTTTGTACTTTTATTATTTTAATTAATCTTGGATGTGTTTGTTGAGTTTGTGTGTGTTTTATTGTAGATGGTTAAGTGGGTAAATGCAAGAATGAGCCACTGGGGGGTGAAATGGACAAATAAGTTCAAGAATGATTGAAAGAGTGCAAATAGTAGATGACTTTTTGAGTGCCTAAACTCACCAGTCACCGAAGAAGCAGTTTCTGTTTCAGACCACACCTACTGACAATTTCAGTGCTCGTGAGGGGCAGGCATGTCCTTCCATCGAGCCACATACACAACCTCTGAACCCAAGAATAGGAAATATTGACTACCACTAAGAAAATTGCAAAAACGTCAGTGAAATATTATTTCTCTTTACCACTCCTCCTGTTCCAGGATGGTGGGAAAAGGGAGATCTTAGCACAGTAATCCTTTTGTTGATACAGTGCCATTTTCAGTAAAAAATCATCATCCCTGGACGAAGCCCATAAACTGAAAGAGGTAGCCAACGGAATATACAATATCGAAAGACCACTTATAGATGATTTTGTATTGTACTATATTACAATTACATTTATATCATGCTTACTATCCCTTATGAGGTATTGAATCGCTTTACAGCAGGTAACACACTAACCAGAACCCAGGTTAGTGGTTAGTCTAGTGTTATAGTTTATGTTTGGTTATTGGGATTAGCCTGGTAATCTCAAGGAAACCATTCTATGCATTTACTCCAGTTTTGTTGTAGTAGATTAAATTAGTAAGCATTAGATGTGATTGTTAGTGTGAGTTCATACAAATTATTGGCGGGATGAGCAGTTAGGCTAGGGGAGATTAGGTATTATTAGATCTCAGGAAAAGGAGAGGTTGTGATTTATGAAATGAAATGTTGCAATTTGCAGAAATAAAATAATAGAAAGTAAGATAGTCAGGCATCCAACTTAGAATAGGCTACACCCAAAGAGAGTAAGGCATGCAGGGGATGGACGGCAAGCAGAGGGTCAAGGAAGGAAAACAATTGATAGTTTGAAGTCAATGTAAATTTTTCCTGCAGGGTTTTCGGAACATAGTCGGAGGAGGCTTTTTGAGATAGCATGCAATCTGAAGATGGATGTAAAACTGTATAAAGAAAGAACATTATTTGCATGCGAAATAGCATTCTATGCAGCAGCGTTTGTATAGTGCAAACTAGCCACATGTGGAGTGCAGAAGTGCCTATCCACACAGATTACATATTACAATGAACTATGTAAATTTATGTAGAAAAACACATGCCACACGAAAAAATGCACACAAACTTGCACAAGGCCCTCACTTAAAAATGTAAAGGAAGGAATGAGAATAAAATGTATTACTGAATAAATAAGTTGTGGCATTGAGTATTGTCTGAGAAATGTCATTAAGAAAAGGTATACAAATAAGGTAGCTGGAATTCACTTAAAACATCGCCACATTCAAATAAGGTGAAATATATTATTATACACATCACAAATGAAGGGCTTAAAGAATATATCCATATGTACCCTTCGCCAAGTGCAGCTGAGTCACAAAAAGGCACAGAATACCAAGCAATATAGGCAATGTAAATTTTATTATCCATCAATTTTCTCCATTATTAATTGTGTAATGTAAAAAATATTTCAGACCGTCAATGTATTGTTCATATGGAAATCTATATCTGTATCTAGATCTATCTATCTATATATATATATATATATATATATATATATATATATATATATATATATATATGTATATATATAGCCATCTATTGCACGTTTTTGCAATTTGTGGTGAAGGCTGTACATAATAATAAAAGAGATTCTTTGGTTCAAGTGGATCATGGTACCGCTTCTCCTTTCTGGGAAAAGGAATGCGAGGAGGTAATTTGTGTGTGTGTACGTATGAGTGTATATATATATGCGTAAATCCTCAAATGTGTAACGTAATGTTCACTGATCTAACTCTTGGCAAGCACACTAACTAGTCCTGCATTAGTATGGAAAGGGTGCACGATCAGTTACACAGAGAGTCCACGCACTAGCACGCTTTGTTGCCTTACCGAATAATTTAAGCAGTCTGATTATACCATATGGGACCACTCCAACGGGATTATCTGGGTAAGAACTAGCACAGAATGGGCACGCAATGACTTGCATGAACACGATCCACCATACAAAGGGACAATGGTTGGCAATAGCACAACTAGTTAGTGTGCTTGCCAGGAGTTAGATCAGTGAACATTACGTTACATGTTTGAGGATTTATGCATCGTATGCTTTAGTCCTACGGCGTTGAGTGCTTTCTGATTTGTATGGCAATTAAATTTGAATTCCTGATTTTGTTTGCTATTTAAAACAATCTCAGATCCATTTTACATGTGTGAATAAGAATGTATAATTCCCATATGTATTATATATTGTATGCACATTATGCTTCATTAACCTGTATCGTCTTTCTTCTCATTCCCTTGACCATGATGTATACTGGTGAAAGTATTTTTTCTATTTTCTTTCACCTGGTTGGCTATTTTTATGGCTTATGGGGCACAATATGCAAATTGGCCGTGACGAAGACCTGTTTAGGTTGAAACGCATTGCCATGAATAAATATCTTGAAAGTGAAGCGCTGAGTGCTGTTACCTGTGCCCCTCTGACGTGCGTGGCACCTTCCTTAACATATATATATATATATATATATATAAACCATTATAGATGATCAAAATAGTAGGATGTAAAGGCAACATGATAGGAGTAAAAATTGAAACTTGTAAAAAATAATTAATTTACAGGGACAACCTCCAATCCAATGTTTAAACATATGTATTTATGATTGTTTTAGACACAATACAAATTTTATATTATGTATAAGTATGTCATCTATGTCTATGGATAAAACAGTCATGTGATGCAGTTTTTGTAAAGCACCTAGCACTTTAAATTAAGCACAATGTTCGGTTACCATTGTCATGTGATCAAGCCTCGCAGAAGGCGAAACGCGTAATGGCAACAGAGGTGAAATAAAATTACCTTGAAGCACGATTTTTGGGTCCGTGTCCGTTCCTGGAGACATCCGAAGGAGAGCAGCAGGGTACATTTGATATATATATATATATATATATATATATATATATATATATATATATATATATATATATATATATATATATATATATATATATATATATATATATATATATATATATATATATATATATATAAACAAGAGCAATCTAAATGGTGGGAGCACAAATCTTTACAACAATACCTAGATGTGGGCAGGATCCCCAGGGGTTTAAGGATAATCATCGCCCCAAGCTACGAGAATCCCAACCCCAGCATGCTTAGAGAATGGGCAGAGTGTAATCTGGAATATTCCAGAAGATTGGTTCAAATTTTGGTAAAATATGCTGAATCTCTAAGAAATATGATCCACTCAAAACCCTAAAGTCGAGTTGGAGAAATGACAAATCACAAGCACCATTGACCAACAGGGAATCACAAGCTACCACATCAGCCTCTGATTTGAGCTCCGCACTGGAGAGTGAGTCGGAACCTGAAACAAACAGGCCAGGAACAAGTCAACCAATGCCAAAACTCTCCTTAGCAGAGGAACTGGGGGGCATATTATCAAGGGCTGGCGATATAATTATCGCCGCTTTAGCGTCCGTTTTTGGGCGAAAAGCGGCGATAATTATATCGCAATATCATCAAGGACACGCTAGCGCGTGTTTCCTTGATGTAGAGCCCGTTTTTTCACAGCCTCGCCTTGCATCGCTAATGAGATGCAAAGAAGGCGTGGCTGTGAAAACAACACATGTTAATATCGCGAAGGCAGCTTCGCGATATTAACAAGGAGGTGCAGCGATAAAAAAAATCGCGCTACCTCAGCTTTAACTCAGGAATTTAACGTCTGTTAAATTCCTGACTTAAGCATACTTTTCATGGGAGATGGATTCTGCTGATACGACCACAGGGTCGTATCAGCAAGGTTATCGCCGTTTTGCAGGGAACATCGCTGGAAAACCAGCGATGTTACCAGCAAAACTGCGATTTCCCCGCTATCGCTGGAATTCTTATCGCCCTGGAGTAACGCGTTGTTAATAACGCGCTACCAGGGCGATAAATTCCAGAGATAGACGGCGATAATTATCCTAGCGCTAAGCGCGCTTTGCGATAATTATCGCCGTCCCTTGCTGATATGCCCCCAAATTTTTTACGCCAGGACAGAAGGCAAACCTTGCGTCCGAGAAACAACAGAGCCGGCAGAGGAGAAACAAAAAACGGCACGAAAGGAGAAAATCATGCCGGCAACGAAAAAAGCAAGAAGCAAACTACGGGTCGGTGGAGACGAAAATAAATCAAAGCTCTTGTGATGCCAAAATGATAATCAACTTGGCACAAATTGATCTGAATCAAGTGGAAACACAACTTTTGTCTTTAGGTTTGTCTTACTGTCCTGAAAGCAGCTTTAATTATGCACTGACAAGAATGAACGTTTTTAAATTCGTACGCAAATTGAAGCTGAAAAAGTATCATCTTCTTCGTAAAGTCAGTGAAAATACAAACACCCTCCAGTCTGAAATCTTATCTCCCAATATAAGCAACTTGACGATTACAGATATACCTTTGTTAAAAGAGTTGCAAGATCTTCAAGAGGAGAATGATGGTTTCTGCTCCTCAAGCTATGGCATCATGCAATCTACAGCTAGAGTTGCGCTGCCTCAGTTAAACACCTTTGCATGGACTGGCACGCCTTTCAGACCAAAGTCTGCATTCAATCCGATCATGCCCCGCGATTCAATAGACATATTTAATGAACAAGTAACATCTTAAATCAAAAAATGTAGCCATTGTATACAAAGAACTAGGTTAAAACTCAGCAACCGCGAGTTCCAGTATCGTCAATTGATTGACAAACTGCAGAAAAACAACCAAATCGTGATTCAAAAGTCAGATAAAGGTGGGAACATTGCCATCTGGCCTAAAAACAGATTACCTGGAGGAGGCATTATTACAGCTGAATGACAGAGAGTGTTACAACAGAAGCAATGTTCAGGCAGCCCGCGCAACTTATAACGAGTTTTATTCAAAGCTACTAGCATGGAAAAGTGCAGGTCTCTTGAGCTTGGAAGAACATAAATATCTTAAAAATGATTGCCCAGTCATGCCTGTAATCTATTTTATTACCAAAGATCCACAAAAGTCCAGTTAAGCCTCCAGGTAGACCAATAATTTCTGCACGAAATAGCTTATTGGAGAACACTTCTCGTTATATAGACTATTTTCTGCAGGAACATGTTCAAGGACTACCATCTTACATACAGGACACTAGTGACTTTCTCCGGAGAATACACAATATAGATTGGCCTGATAATTACCTCCTTATGACAATGGACGTTATATCGCTTTACACGAGCATCAATCATAAGGATGGCATTCGAGCACTGGAGCACATTTTAGGCAATAAAGCGATTTGTTTGTTTCAACATAGCAAAATGTTAATCAATATGACATTGTATTGTTTTGAAAACAATCTGTTCATGTTCCAAAACCAGATTTATCAGCAGGTACGAGGTGTTGCCATGGGGCCAGCTTATCTCCAAGTTATGCGTGTCTACATATGGTTGGTGGGAGGGGCTGGTCCTCAGGGCTAAATATGGGGCTATCTTGAATGAACATGTGATGACATGGTTAAGATTTATTGATTATTTGTTTGCCATCTGGAGGGGCACAAAGTAGAGTGCCTTGGAGTTTGTTTCAATGATTAATGCTAATGATATAATCTCAATTTCACAGCAACAGTGAGCACACACACAGTTAATTATTTAGATGGACAGGTATGCATTATTGATAACAAACTAGTAACTACGTTGCATCGTAAGGAAACAGCCGGTAATTCCGTGCTGCATGCTACTAGTTTTCATCCTAACCATTTGATTCAGAGTTTCCCCTATGGGGAAATGTTTAGGTTGAAGAGAATATGCAACAATAATGCTGACCTAGCAAGGGCTCAACAAGTTAGCAAACTTAGATTTTTGGCAAGAGGTTATTCTGCTAAAACAATCGACTCAGCAATTACCAAATCACAACTGCGCAATAGATCTGAGCTCCTATTTGGTAAGAACAGCTGTGATATAACCCCTAAACCCTTGCATAAAACAGATGTGGCAGATCAAACGAGATTCATCATCACGTATAACAAACAGGAAAGAAAACTGAGGAACATCGTCAGGCGAAATTGACCATTAGTATTGGATGACCCAATAATAGGTAACCTTTTGCCCAAATCACCGTCTATTACATATAGAAAAGCCACCTCCATGAGCAATGCTCTTGTCGAAAGTAGCCCAGAATTAATGGAGCGGGGTACCTGGTTATCACTTAGAAAAGGCTTCTTCAAATGTACAACATGTCGATCCTGTAAATTTGGGGTGAACAAAATTTCTTATTTAACCCCCTGTAGTGATAGCCCTACCAAAATCAAAAAGTTTCTTACATGTAAGACGGATCATGTAGTGTATGTGCTGGAGTTTTCTTAAGGACTGCGTTATGTTGACAGTACTAAGCTGCAGGCCCACAAACAGATACTCCAGCACATACGGGCAATCACCAATTCTGACCCCACCTACCCTGTGGCCCGTCATTTCAAAGAGAAGCATGATAACAATATGGAAAAGTTCAGTTATTATTTACTGGACGCGGTTCCAAACCTCAGAAGGGGAGGTAACAGAGAGTCTATATTAAGAAAATTGGAGACCTGTTACATTTTGGAACTAGACACAAAGATGCCTGGGGTGCTCAATACTAGTGAGGACCTTTTCACTTGTCTGTAGTAGTAATAGGGGAATATAGGTTGTACAAGCAGTATCGATCTATCAATTGGTATAAATCATCCCCTATTAGGGAATATGAAAATTTCAACCAAAACAACCAGCCACGTAATACGGGCAAAATTTGGTGAACCACCAGTAGAGACACAGCCTATTTATTGAAATTATACATAGATGAGCAATGAGAATCCCAAATATGTTGAAACATCTTTTATTTGGTGTAAGTGTCTTGGCTTCATCATTAATACCAAAATGGTGATTCACTAGTAACAACTGGAGAGATATAAACAGTTTTTTTAGGACATTAAGTCCATTACTTACTTCGCATTGCTGCTACTTACTCGATATTATTCCAATTGCACTTTTGCACTTTAAAAACAATTGAGGTAAAAACACAAATTGGAGATAGTTACCCATATTTTGCACTTTATTTTTATGCACTTTATGCACTTTGCACTTTTCCAGACTGCGATTCGATATGAGAAGATAGTATGTGATTCAATGATTAATGTTGGCAAATATTGGCCATTAATAACAGGATATGTAGACAAATTTAAGTAATAGGATCTATCATAGGGAGCACCCTGATGAGGTTGTCGAAAAAGCATTTACGCTTGTACTACACTTTAATATATGGAGTATGATTTATGATGATATATACAAAATGCTAATTTTATCATGAGTATAATCAATTTGATAACACAGGTTTTTTTATAACATGAAGGTATTTTACCGTGATTTTAAATCAAGTAATGTCAAATGTGATTTAATCAAGATATTATGTGTTCGAATGCATAAGCAGTCTGTCATCAGTGTTTATGGTATGGGTTCAACACTTGTCACTTTAAATACTTTTGTCCCACAATGCAGTGGTGTCATGTGATCAACGCCTATCTAGCCAAAACGCGTTATGGCGGACTGTCTGCAATAAACAGTTTTTGCACTGGCAAATTGAGGTCCGTGTCCGTCCTTTTCCGGTAGATGGAAACGACAGAGAGCGGAGAATTTGAGATATATATATATATATACTCACTGAAACAAAACAGTGGTTACAGGGAGGTTATAGTTAGGTTGATGTTTTACCCATACAAAGCCAAAGAAATTCAGCAGTTATAGTTATACTTATGTTAAGAAACTATATTTGTGGCCTAAAGTTACTAAACGTCTTGAGTTATAGTTTCTTCAGATAAGTATAACTATAATTATAACTATAACTGCTGAATGTCTTTGGTTTTGTGTGGGTAAAATGTCAACCTTACATAACGCCCCTGTAACCTTTATTTTTTTCAGTGAATTTCTATGTTATTTTAACATAAAGTAATATATAATTACTATGCGTTATTACAACCACCACCGCACATGGCCTTTGGCTGTGCGTGGTGGTGGCAATTTCCCGCAAGGCCTAGCCTGTGGCCAACCTCCCCACATGCACCAAGCCGTGCGCGGCCGGTGTTTGAGTTTTTTTCCCCCTGGGTATCATCCATGGATGCATCGTGGATTTACGGTGGAGTTGCGCTGAGTGCCGTGGTGGGTCTGCGGATCCATGCTTCAGCTCCAAAAAAATGGCAATTGTTTACACATGTGGGGTCCCTTACAGACCCCTCCATGTGTCCTACGGGTTCAGGATACCTCTATCCTGACCCCTTATCTTATTTGTCACTTTTCTTCCCCCCTTCACCAATACTAGAACATGAACATGCCGTTTCTAACCATGAAAAACATTACCCTGTGGGGAGACATTTCGAACAGTACCACTTCAATGATCGTAACCAGCTGAAATTCTATGGTAGATCGAGTGGGAGCTGACACACATGGTGGTGACAGGATTCTCAAGCTGAGGAAACGTGAATCCTGTTGTATCATTGATTTCAATACCAAAGCCCCATATGGTGTAAATTCTGATGAAGATCTGTACATCCACCTAGACTGAATTCCTGCTTGGTGTCATTTTGTTAGCACTGTTGTTTGAAGCAAAAATGGTTTTAAAGTGAGTCATTTGTGGAAGCTTGTATTTTAACATTCGGTCTGTTCTCTTTTATTGCAGGAGGAGAGGAAGGGACTCTCTAAACCAGGCTTTGTTCGAGTGGAGAGAGGTTGTCCATGCGTGGGCAGCCTACCCTACTCTTCCACAGACGAACTGGTAATTTACATCTGGAGGGTTTGATTTTGAGTTTTCACCTTTTTCTCCTTATGTTACACTTTCACTCTCTCATACTTGGGACTTTCATTCTGGACCGCAGAATTCGATGATTTGTGGAGTTAGTCTCAAGATGCTTATAACACTTGCCCAGTGGGACGATACTTGCTGGTTTTCCATTATTCCTTGGTTTTTATTATTTCCATGTGCAACTGTGCCCATGTTTATTCTTGATTTTTTAAACGAACAAGTCACACAACCCATGTCACTTGTCATTAGGCCTTAACCCATTTTGGGCCACCTTTGTATATCTAAGGGGTGCGTTAATATTAGACCTGACCTTTAGCCCACTGGGGCGGAACTTTTCTGTTAATCCCCACCTAAGCGCCTACTTGTAACAATGCATTCATATATTTGTGGGTATCATGCTCTAAATTGATTTTCCAAGTTGAATTTCGCATTTGGTTTCATTGTACTGAGACGACATTTCAGGTCCAGCACTGCACAATGCCCACATCCCATCCAAAATGGGTAATATGGTTCTGGCAAACTGTGATGGTTACTAACTATATGATGAAGCAACGCCCAGTGCGTGGTGTCCTGACACAATCAACAGGACAAAGGCAGCAGTTAACTCTCGTGCCTTACACAGGAATGCCTCCACAGGGCACGAGATATTTAAACAGCTCATTCATTCTTGAACTGCTGATTGTGGTAGGAATTGCATGTTGGGCAGCCCACAGGTCAAGGGCACACAGACTGCTCAAGCCTCTCCAGCCAAGACAAAGCTGTAGACAACAGACCAAGGGGTATCATGCTCTAATTGACTTTTCAAGCTGAATTTCACATGTGGTTTCATTGTACTGAGACACCAGTACTGAGTAACAGTGCTCTTTATGTTATTTTTGGCTCACTTGGCTGTCATGCAACAGACCAAGGGTTCAAATGTGACTATCTACAGAACCATTTGTGGAATGTACGATTGCCTTAGCTTAAGTAGTGGTAGCCATATTCCTGTTCACCACTAAACGAGTGATACCAAGTTGTACCAGTCTCTGATGTGTAAAACGTGACTCGCATGCCTGACAACTGGTGCAAGAAATTCTTAAATACCTTTCTCAGCTCCGATAGTTTACATTTTTGTATTTATTTAATGGTTGACTGTGTACTATCACACAACGTAGTTTCAGCACTTGCCTTTTCTTCTGTTCTGGTTTCCATTGGAGCCCTGTTTATGAAAGCATATCAATGTTTGTCTTGTTTGTGTGCATTTGGTGCTACGCTCAGAGAGTGCCCAGGGATCCCGTTGGTTCTCGATTCTGTGAGTCATAGGTTTATTTTCTTTTGTTAATAAACATTTTCAGACTTCAAAATGGTTGTGAGCACAGACCTTTGAAAAACCTCGTGCATTATTGGCCTGGAAGGGCCTGCGTTTCATCGAGGCCAGGGATGGAGACCAGACCGCTCTGCACTCAAACCTTAGGTTTAAGCCAGAGAATTTTCTGAATAAGGGTTAATTGGGTGGAGGGCGGCCTGATGTTTGACCTATCAATCAGGTCAGACAGTTGATTGTGCCTATTGACCAATAAACCGTTAAAGAGAAATTGGAAGCAACCTGGTGGACAAGTGACCATGGGACAAGCTGTTTTCGGTCAGGGTTAGTACCCCTACTGTCGAGCCTCTTCCTTCTTTGTTTCCACAAATCACATCTGAAACGTCAGACCCAGGAGAAGTCAAGGAGGAGTAACTGTCATATATGTTGTGTTTCCTCATGCCGGCAGCTGAAGACGGAGGTGCACTGGAGGAGCCCCTGGGAACAGAGCAGCACCGGCCGAGGTGTCGGAGGGAGTAATACTAGCAAATAATACACAAGCGTGTGCAGCAGGTGCGGCTAGCGGCAGCTTGACGTGGCGAAGCGCTAGAGGACACGAGACGAGAGGCTGACTCTATGACCTCGCAAAACTCTTCCAGGACATGTTTTTGTTGGGCCCGTTGCTGAGCTAATGATAGGCATCATATAAGTAGGGAGGGCAACCCGACTTTATTCAGGGACAGAGTATGAAGTGCGCCATTAGCAAAAGAGTGAGAAATAGAGAGAACCCCTTGAAATGGTTTACATGCTCCCTTGTCCTGTG
Source organism: Calotriton arnoldi (assembly GCA_963921515.1). Classification (NCBI taxonomy): domain Eukaryota; kingdom Metazoa; phylum Chordata; class Amphibia; order Caudata; family Salamandridae; genus Calotriton; species Calotriton arnoldi. The sequence continues at coordinate 882,590 of CAWUFW010000311.1, forward strand.
ATGTACATGAGGACAACCCTCAAGGTGAAGGTACCCTATTCAACCCATCCATTGTCCTCCTTCCTCTTCAGGAATATCGGGGCCAGGGCTGGGTGGCCGAGGACGGTACCATTCATGTCCCTTGATCCCCTGCAGATTTAGTCAGTACCACACAACATTTCCATGATAGCTGTGAAAATCCCATGATGTTCAGAGAGGAGCTTTCCCCCATTGTTGAATATTATAAACCTAACTGGGCGGATGTAAACCAATTCTCATTATGGTCATTAAAGTTTGAGATCTTTCGTTAGAAAAGTGCTATTGGCCTTGGCAGGCACCCGGTGATGCAGCTGCTCTTATGGCTGCCAGGGAGGCCCTGGGAAGTACTGTAATGGAAGTGTGTGCAGTTAACACCGATTGGACTAAAATCTCAAATTGTTCTTTGTACCAGGACGCTGGAAGCATTATAAATGTATTGCATTCATGCATCTATTATTATTATGAGCTTCCTCAATTCTGGGATAGAACCCATTAGGAGGAGCACAGATCGAGACTGGCTTTGGTGGCAGTGTCCATTAGGTATTCTCGTTATCGGTTTAATTGTGGTAATACTAGCTTGTCACTAGGTGGCACCAGCTGATAACTATTGAGTGGCACTCAGCGCTGTTGGTTTCACCTTGAGAATTAGACAGAGGAGGGGAGGAGAAATGTTTGAAACCTCTTCTAAACAAGTGCTGCAACACTCTTCTGAAGGGGTTGCCAAACTTCATCACTTGTAGTCAATTAAAGCGTGTAGTTGTTATAGGGCTGCACTGCTCGTCATAATTATATTTAAACATCACATTTCATAGGTCTCGTGTATCTAGCACTTGAAACAACATGTTAAATCTAAACAAATAATTGCACCCTTTTCACATGGAGCCATACTTAGTTCTGTTTCTCCTGAAGTGTGTATTTTAGCGGGCAGTGCTGTGGGATTCTTGGAGGGGGCCCTATACGGGTAACATTGCTGCGGAGCTCCCAGCCACATCACAAAGAATCTTACTGCAGTGGCAATCTAAGCTTTGCATAAAACCGCGGCGTCATTCTGTGCTGGGGAGATGGAGGTGTGTTTAGCCTGTTGGTGAGTGTGTAAGGAGGGCGCGTGCTTGTGTGTTGGGGTAGTGGTAAGATGAGAGATGTTAGTCTTTAGCAAACAGGTAACCTTATGCTTCATTGTGAAAGCCTTCTGCCTGTGACGTGTGTGCATGTGATCAAAGAGTCATAAGGGCACAATAAGCAAAAACATTCTGGCGGGAGATCGCTGCAGTCAGGTTGGTTTCAGACTTGTACCTCCACTATTGTAGATTTCTCTTTTAAATAAGATGCTTTGTTTCCTAGACAACCATCGAAAAAATACAACAAAATGCGAATTGGTTAAGATTCAATCTCGCAATTTTATCCCAACCTTCAATTCAAATATGCACACATGACATTATTCAAATTATACAGATAAATAACACTTTCCTCATTACTGCACTTTCAACATCGAACAAAAACTGTACACATGGACTTTAAATGACAAATACGTTTGTATATCATACATTAAAGATATATACACTGTTAATATACCTTTAGAATTAAGAAAGAGAGAAGGTAGGTACATAAACAAATTACAGATTACCACTCCCATTGCGTTTCCTTTTTTTAATTTTCAAACTACCTTTTTAAATATCATGGACATGTAATATATATTTAAAAATGTCGATTTGTAATTATAAATATACATTTTTTAATTTCCGTGCCACTAGCTGTCGGGTACACCTTTAGGCATGCCTAAGCAAAACTATGCTCAGGATAGCTGACTTGCATTGATCCCCACGAATATGCGTCACGAAGGAAGAGCCAGCCTAAACTGTAAGCGCATGCCCAAGAGAAATACGTTGCCTGGTAACTCCTTGCAAACTCTTGCATCTCAACCTGCAAAAAAACAAACAAAAAAACAAGAAGATGATCACTTTTAAGTTTTCATTATGTTTCCATTAACAGCATCCCAACCAGCCAAATGGTACCTAACCAGTTTTGTTTCTCTCTACATACGCTTTGTGCAGGGCGGTGCTGCATCCCTATGACTCGCTGCTTCACTTTTCTCATTTGAATGGCCATTTTGAAGCAGCCTTTTTGCTACATGTGCCTGTCCTAAAGCTTGCGGCTGCATCCCTGCTCGCCCTAATGTGTGTCCTGTCAGTGTTGGGGCATATGTGTTCAGTCTCTCACCCTAAAGCAACACTGGGACTGGACAGAGAGGGCAGCCCCAGTGTGTTTTTACTGCAGCCTCTGATCAGCTGATCAGTCTGGGCAGCATCCTCGCTGCTAACGCAACAACGCTTCACATTAGAATCTGATCTGCTTTGCGCTAAAGCACGTAAGCCGCACAGTGACAGACATTGTGCAAGACTTGACAAAAATGTCTTAGGAAGGCTTAAGCTCTCCTGAGCCAAATTTTCAGCTTTGCTTCTGGCACCTTGCCTGTCCCCTACCAGTTCCTGCCTTGGGGTGCTATTGTTGGATTTGCCAAAAACTCAGGAGACATGGACCTACAACCTGCAGCTCCCTTTCTCCTGATCCCTGGAGAGGCATAATAAAACAGAGGTTGCCCACTCTCACCTTTACTTTTTTACTAGCCGTTCGACCCTTACGTTCCACTATTAGAAACTCAAATAACTCTAAATCTGTTTTATTAGTGGTTAAAAAATCTGTTTTATTAGTGGTTAAGGAATTTCTTGAGACATTAGAATATCTATGTATAAGATTAAGAACATTGGGGATGGAAGTTTCTGGATTGCTAAAATATAGTAAAACATTATCAGCATAAGTAGATGTTTTGATGGTAATGTTCTTTATTTTGATAAACTGAATGTTATTAGAGTTACTAATAGTGGAAAGTAAGGTTTCAATGGCTAATGAAAAAGTAAAGGTGAGAGTGGGCAACCTTGTCTACTGCCTCTATAAAGTAAAAAAGAATTGGAAAAATGTCCATTTATGAATAATCTGTCTGACGGAAAGGAGTAGATGGCCGATACCAATCACATGAATGAGTCTCCAAAATTAAAGACAGACAAGGCACAAAATAAATACTGCCAGTGAACTTTATCAAAAGCTTTCTCAGCATCTAGTGCAAAAGGCCAGAAGAGACAGGTAGAATTGGGATGGCTTCAATTACATGGAATAAAAATCTGCTGTTATTGACAGAATATCTATATTTCATAAAACCTGTTTCATAAAACCTGTTTGATCAACATGGATTATAGCCAGTAGAATATAACATAATCTGGTGGCAAAAATGTTTGCATACATTTAACTGTCTTGGTTAATTAAAGATGTAGGGCGATAGTTACAGACTTTAGTATGATCTTTATTGTGTTTAGGGAGTACAATAATCAATGCTTCAGTAAAAGAACCTTAGACGATACCAGTTTTGCTAAATTCAGTGATACAAATAATGGGCAAGGTGAGAAAAAACGTTTTCTAAAATTCTGCTGGAAAACCATTTGGTCCTGGGGATTTACATGGTTTCAACTTTTTTATGGCTATTTGAATTTCTTCCATAGAAATGGGTAAATCAAATTTAGATCTTTCAGTTTGGGATATATAGTGGTAAGAGGCAAGACACTGAAAATGCATCAATAAAATGGTTGCCTCTGGATGGAAGTTTACTGTACAATGAATAGTAGAATTCCAAAAATTAATTAACAATGTCAGTAGTAAAAAGTGTTATTTTCCCATTAGTGCCATGAAATGTGTGGATTTGATTCTTATCTTTTTTAATACAGAGATAATTTGCTAGTAATTTCCTAGATCTATTATCAGTGAAACAAAAAGTTGCTTTATTATTAGAAACCTGTATATCCGCTCTTTTGCTTAAAAGAGAGTTATATTCATAACTGAGCTTTTGTAGTTGAGGCTTTGTAAGTAATATCGTTAGAAGTGATAAACAAATGTTCACATTTAACTATTTGCTTGTCTAAGTCAGAAATTCTAGTAAAAAATGATTTGTTTTTATGTGCAGTTATAGACATTGTTAACCCTCTAATATAGGCTTCAAAAGCATCTCAATGGACAATATTAGACGTTATACCATCAGAATTGTAGAAGAAATAGTCTTCAATAGCAGATACCATTTTAAACTTATTGGTTTCACTAAGAGCAATATCTACATTCATACGCCATCTCGAGTGAGAGGAATGTAGTGTGTTTAATTGTACATAGAAAGACGTCATAGAATGAGCCGAAATATCAATGTTTCCAATAGTAGGATCAGAAATTGAATGGAGTAAATTTCTTGTGGATAATATTCAATTTGTGAATATGAATTATGAGGAGGGGAGAAAAAAGAAACTCTTATGTGTTGGAACGTGTAAGTGCCATATATCAACAAGTTTGGTAGTGTAAATAAGTATTTGAGCACATGAAAAGCTTTGGGGGTCTAAATTTAGTAGAAGAAATTCTATTTAGTAAAGGGTCACATATTAAGTTAAAATCACCTCCAACAATAAAAGTAACCATACCTAAATTGACAATTTCAGAAGAAATAGTTTTCCAAAAGTTCGGGTGATCAGTCGTTGGACCGTAAATATTGAGTAAATGCAAAATTGTATTATCAATTAAAAATTCGCCATCAGTATCTGAACATTTGTCTAATATCTTGAGCTTAATTTTTTTAGAGAATAGAATTGCCACAGCATTCTTTTTTCCTACAGGTGGCGAAGAAAGAATATGACCAACCCATTTATTAATAAATCCAGAAGGTACTCTTCCTATCGAAAAGAAAGAGGAAAACTAGGTTGGAAGTGGATTGTCCAAGGAAATCCTTGTGATTATTATTTGGTGCCCTCACACATCCAAAGGCATTCCATTCTTCATCATACTGCGTGCTCTTTTTCGGGCTGGCACTGCAATGCCCTATGGGCCCCCTCAATAGTGCTCTTTATCGGAGATCTTTTTAGTATTTAGCAATAATGATGAAAGCGTGTGAGAGGATGTGGAATGTGTAGGGTGGAGTGAGTGCTATAAAGTGCCAAATGAATTAAAACTGTCTAAGGGATACCTAATTAGTTTTAATATGATGGTCCCTTGGCAGAGATAAAAACAATGGAAAAGTGCTATCATGAGGGCTCAATGGACCAAGATAGCCATAATGTATATGTGAGGTTGACATGTTTCACGCATAATGCTCCAGCAGGATCCCTGGCATTTCTTCAGGATCAAAAAAGATCTGTACCGTACACCTAGAGAGGGAAGTGTAGTTCCAGGCACTCCCCTAATAGGAAAATATATCAGTATAGGATTGTCCAACCTAAATAGAAAGACATCATAAATACAGGTTTAAAACACTTGTTGGTAGTTGCTGCTTAGTGTTTCAAACTGATTACTCAATCTCCTCATGGTAGACATAACATGCTTAAAAGGCGCTAAAAAGTAGTTGTTTAACTGGTCAGTGCCCATACAGAAAGCAGGCCAGGCAAGTGACCTGACATGTAAAACTTTTAAAAACATAATGTATTGAAGAAGTACAACAACTAACATTGATAAGTACAGGGTAGTGATGTCCCCATAGGTGAGAGTAGGGATCTTACCCTGTTGAATCAGTCTGTCAAGTCCCTTAGATCAGAAGCAGAGGATTAGGTGCTGCTGCTAAGAGACTGAAAGACACAGTGAAGAATATCAGCAAGGGAGCATAGGAGACCCTCCGATAATGCGGAGAATTGTTCCCTGCTGAAAATCTAAAGTAGAAGTCTACTCACGTGCTCCTACGCGAAGAGCGCCAGAGACCTACCCCACATTTGCTTGCCTCGAACTGTAATGATGGGGAAGAGCTCGAGGTATTTATGGTGAAGATTGTACCAGTAATTATCGCCAGGTGTTCCTGATTGTATGCCTGGCGTGAGCCATCATGTAGTTGATGGGCGTCATTGTGGAGGACCAATGGCCTGCCCGGGGGAGGTCTGTGAATAAAACTGAGGCCTGATGCATGCATGCGTGAAGACTCATGCATGAGGAACGGACTGCCAAGTCCAAATGAATATTCCATGTTTGGAGTGTAATGTGCAAGTGGTAAATGCAATGGAAAAACGGCCCGAGTTCCATTTGAGGCCTGAAACCGTAAATGCGGTACCTCATGTGTTGAATATAAAGCGAAAGGGGGAACAATAGGGCGAATGCAGATGGCGTATAAAAGTATACACATCTAAATGAGTTTAGGCAATGAAATGCTTTGTCATTGATAGCCAATCAGACAGAGGTGCAACTGTATGCACAGTATGGGCTTCAACAAGTCAAAATGCACAGAAGATGAAATATTGAGAAAAATGGTTATATATGCATATGCTAAAATCACATATAGTGATGCTGGGCATTCATCAACCAAGGCAAACACAAGGAGATGATGGACGGAGCGCTGAAACTTTTCAGGCACTCACCCCCAGTCACAGATCTGGGTTGAATCCATCATCGTTCTTTAGCTCACTTCGCCACCCCAGTTCAGACCCAGCTATATGCAAATCAGTCTTGTCCCTGTGCCTCATGGGAACAATCCAGCCCGAACTGCCAATCCAGGTCCTCCCTGGACTGGAAACAAGCATCCTGGGACCGGTTTCGTGCTAACACCCCTCATCAGTCAGGCTAGCTTGAATCCAGTGGCAAAGTGAGCAAGGGACCCACGTCTGGGCATACCCTGCCAACTAAGGGCGAACAAAGCAAACACAAGGAGATGATGGACGGAGCGCTGACACTTTCAGGCACTCACTCCCAGTCACAGATCTGGGTTGAATCCATCATCGTTCTTTAGCTCACTTCACCATCCCAGCTCAGACCCAACTATATGCAAATCAGTCTTGACCCTGTGCCTCCTGGGAACAGTCCAGCTCAAACTGCCAAGCCAGGTCCTCCCTGGACCGGAAACAAGCATGCTGGGACTGGGTTCGGGGTAACACCCCTCATCAGCCAGGCTAGCTTGAATCCAATGGCAAAGTGAGCAAGAGTCCCACTTCTGGGCATACCCTGCCAACTAGGGGCGAACAAGGCAAACACAAGATGATGGACGGAGGGCTGAAACTTTTCAGGCACTCACCCCCAGCCACAGATCTGGGTTGAATCCATCATCATTCTTTAGCTCACTTCGCCACCCCAGCTCAGACCCAGCTATATGCAAATCAGTCTTGACCCTGTGCCTCATGGGAACAGTCCAGCCCGAACTGCCAAGTCAGGTTCTCCCTGGACCGGAAACAAGCATCCTGGGACCAGTTTTGGGGTAACACCCCTCATCAGCCAGGCTAACTTGAATCCAGTGGCAAAGTGAGCAAGGGACCCATGCTTTGGGCATTCATCATCCAGCACGAGGAAACCCAGAGAGGGGTTGGTGAAGCTGCTCTTTAACTGGTATATAGGCTGAAGGATGGCCTCACTAACATATGTGGTGTTAGTAGGAGGGTAGACAGTTGGAAAATCTCTCTTTAGTAGGTTGATTCTGCAGAAGTAACAGTGTGTCTGTGTGAGAAATTCCATATTACATGTGGTTACACCTCAGACCATGGTATGAAATCCCATACTACATGTGGTTACAGCTCACACCATGATATGTCATCATTTAGTCCCTAAGTATTGGTGGAGAGACGGAACACCCATTGTTGCTCTCTTCTGAATAGTATGGTAGTACTCCATTTGATTATTAGCCTCCAGTATGGTCCACGTAGGGTCATGATGGGTGTGGTTGGAATTACAGAAGTGGGCAGACATTTTTGTGATGGTGCGTTTGCAGTGGATGTTACTACAATGCTCCGTGATTCCGTGACTCATTGACCCCTCTAGGGTCAGTGAGTATCACTTGCAATTTAATGCCTGCGCCCTGGTGAGCCCATATCAGCACCCCACGCGCATGATTAGTGAACCCTGCAGCAAAACACTCCATGCACATACGGCGCAATAAGAGAAGCCCGATGTTTGGGGCCAGGTGTGTCTCTTGTAGGATAGCTGTATCTATCTGATGTTGCTGCAAATATGTCACTACCTTTTTCAATCTTGCAACAGTTGTTTAAGCCTCTAACGTTCCAAGTCAGAATATTTAACTTTGACATCTATCTGAACAAATTAGCATTATCCATCATATGATCCAACAATAAGAGTCCATATCCTATGTAGCTAACATAGATGACCCAAACCATGCAATATTATCGTTTTCGCCTGTATGAGCAGAGGCGCGAGCATCTTTGTCCTGCCTCATTGCTCCAGGACCAGATGCGAAGGATTCACGTCTCTTTAGAAATTGTTGCAAAGTTTTAGGGTCATTAAAAACCTTAGTCTTGCCCTTCACCATGACTCTCAGACGTGCAGGATAAAGCATTGCATATTCAAGTTTGAGATCCTGTAGCTTGCGCTTAAGTGGGAGGAATTTCCTCCTTGCGCCATGTACTTGTGGCGTGAAATCCGTAAAAATAGAAAGTTTTGAGCCTTCACAACGGAGAGAGTATGCAACTCCCTGGAATGGTGCAGCGCTGCATCGCAGTCCCTGTAGTTGAGCAGCTTTGCAACAAATGGGACGAGGCCACGCCCCAGGCACAAGACGTGGCACCAAAGATTTGTGGGCCCGCTCAACCACAAACATGTCCGAAAATAACTCACGGCCTACTAACTCAATCAGCAAACATTCGACGAAGGATTCCATGTTTGCGGTGTTGGTGGATTCCTCCAAACCCACTATGCACAAATTGTTCCGCCTTGAGCAAGCCTCCAAGTCCTTAGCCTGTAGTGTTGCCAAAGTTTTCTCCATCAATTTTTGGGGGTCTAGAACTACTGCCTGCTCGTCCTCAGCATCAGATACTTGCCTTTCCATTGTGTCCAAATGCTCCGTGTGTTTATCTATACGTTCCGACATCCTGTTCATTCTGTATAAAAAGTGCGTCGATTTTCCCATCAATCTTATTGAGGCTGAGTTGCATAGTTGCCAGAATATGATGCAGATCACCTTCCAGTTCTAGACGAAGAGTATCAGAGCTTGCCTCAGTCACGGTTGCGCTGTGTCACATTCTGGGTGTTTTACGCTGTTCAAACTGTAATTTGGATCGGGTTTAATCAGTCTTTCCCATTGTGGCCTGCACTATGCAAGTTGCAACTCAAAGCGAAATCAGTGAAGGTGTACCACATAGTAATTGTCAAGGATAGTCCACAATGACAAACCCAAAAAGCGCGATAGTAAATAATAAATTGTGGTATCATAGCAACTTTACAATAACTCCGATAGTACAGTTCTTGGGACCACAATAAATGCAAGGACGTCCGGATAGGTCACCACTTCTCTTATATGGCTCGAATTAGGCTGCATAAACTACATGGCCATCATGAAGCAAATATGTCGATCAGGTTTCAGGAGCAGAGATACGGCTCTAAGCCCACAGGATACGTATCAGGTCAAGCAGCATCCACGGCCAAGAACAGCGGTCCCGTCGTGACCCCCCAGGCTGCCGGCCCCGCACACCCATCTACGTTGTGTGGCCTCAGGAAGACGCAGGCAGGCAAGGTCCACTACAGGCCATGTAGCCCCGCAGCAGATGGGCGCAGGCCCTGGGGAAACCAGACACCCCAAGTTTCCAGGGGTGACTCGCTCCACTGCTCAGTACCCTGCAGGACTCCCCACATGATCAAGTGGCTGGAAGCGACTCCATAGCAACCGCAGGCCTCAAACGTCCGCCGGCACCAGCCCGGCAGGGCCTCCATGTCGAGCAATTGCACCTGAAATATCTGCTTCTCTGCGGGGGACGCGGTCGCCACCAGCACCCCTTCAGTCACTGAGCAAGAGGCAACGCTTTAATGTTGGTGATGCGACAGGATTATGCAGGATTTTGTAATCGGCCGACGGAGCACGCCGATTAGGTGGCCATCTTGAGACCAGGCAGACTCCGCCTATCAAAACTTTCATAGATAATCCAGCCATATCCTTTCGAATACTTTTAATTTCTGATGTAATGTTATCAGTATTTGATCTTACAGCCTGTATTTCCTCCAATGTCGTTGTTAAAGACAGTTCGGTAGAGCCAACAATTTTAGATTTTAGAGGTGGTGGAGAGATTGCCAGTTAACGTTTATTAATGTTAAGTGCACTATTTTTGCCTTCCATATTGATAGCGAATCAAGAAATATCTTAGCAAATAAATAGGAAAACAATGTAGTACTGTTTGAGAACACTAACCACTGTAAATTGCAGGTGCATCAACTGAAACTAGCTGTAGGAGGGTCTTAGACCCAAGCATCGCCTTTTCCTGAATGCGGCTCCTCCCCTTCTGACAGGAAACGTGGCTGCAGAGAGAAGAGAAACTCGGTATTGGTTCCAGCGGTCAAGCAGGTTTCAAAATGATGAAAACCGCCAGGAAAAAAGCCATGCAGGTGTCACAGGCTGTATTATCTCGAAAAGGTGAGGAAAGGAATGACACTTTCCTCAATCGTTGTAAAAAAACGTCGTTAAGTTCGACCACGACAGAAGCTGGGAGGAGTGGCCATCTTGATTTGCACGCTCGTGCAATCCCCCTTAATTGAGGTACTTATTCTAACTGTATAATGATGTTGTTTATTTGTTACCTCTTTGCTGTACAATTGTACTAAAGCTGGAAAGCCCACAAATATAAACAACCCTTCAAGAGTAGAGGCAGGTTTTTTTTGTTGCAATGTCTATACTGATCTATTTGGTTTAGCTCACAGGGTTGGTGAGATCACTGTCTATTTTCTGAGCTCTGTAAACAAAAAAGGCTTCCACAGAGGTTCAAGGGCCACAGGAAATCTAGCTTCGAGTGCTAAGGAAATAATCTTCAGCACACCACAGGATTATGAAGAAGAAAAAGAAGTACAGTCAACAGAAGTTGAGAATGCTCTGAGAAGCTATTCTTCAGACCATGGTATTTGGTATTCATTGAGAAATCCTTCACAGTAAATGCTCACATTCATTAATTTGGGTCTTACTTTCAATGTCTTGTGTTCCTGAAAATAGGTCTGACTGTTACCTGGTGGTCATTCCCTGTTGCAGATAACTTTTGCTTGTAATACTTTGTTGATTTATATTTTTACCTTTAAACTTTCGCTGCCCAATTTAGTTTTGGTGATTGGGGCACATACATTGCATGTGTCCATATAATATTATGTAGTAAATTGTTTAAATCAATGTTTGCATTTATCCCATGGCTAAAAGATATAGGCAAGATGCTGCCACCAATTCACTGTAGTTGATTCACTGCACTACCATGGACCTTATTTTAGCTTTATGTTGAACTATACATGTTCTTGGTCTTTGGGCACTTTTGCTTTGATTTCTTTGTCAATTACCGGTTGTTAGTCCTGGCATCCTTGGCGTGGTTTCCCCTGTCTTTTTGCCTCTGGTATTTTTGATGCCATGCTGGACTTCATCTTTACTGGTTTATATACTCTGGGCACTTTACCACTGCTGATCAGTGCTAAAGAGCAAGTGCTTCCTGGGTAAATTGTAATCCTGATTGCTTCTCCATTATTGTCATATTTGATTTACTGGTAAGTCCCTAGTATGTGTGCCCAGGGCCCGTAAATCAAATGCTACTAGTGGGCTTGCAGCACTGGTTGTGCCACCCATATGGGTAGCCCTGTAAACCTGTCTCAGACCTGCCATTGCTGTGACTGTGAGTGCAGCTTTAAACTGCCATGTCAACCTGGCAAGTGCACGCACTTGCCAGGCCTTTACCACCCCTTTTGCTACATGGAAGGCCCCCCTATGGTAGGCCCAAGGTACCCCCATGGGCAGGGTGCAGTGCATGTGAAAGGTAGGGCATGTGCTGGTGTGTTTTACATGTCCTGATAGTGAAATACTGCCCATTTTGTTTTTCACTGTTGCAAGGACTTGCTCTACCATAGGCTATCATTGGAGCTGCCTTGTAACTTATTACATGTGTAACTTTCAATTGGGAACAGCTAGAGATTTGGAGTTTGGGATCTCTGAGCTCAGAATTTAAAAACACATCTTTTAGTGAAGGTGGTTTTTAAATTGTGTGTTTGAAAATGCTACTTTTAGAGAGTGTGCATTTTCTTGGTTAACCATCCTGTGCCTCTGCCCGCTTAAAGAATCAACATCTGGTTTAGACTGACAGGGGCCTGTTTGTGCATTCACTCTAGACAGTCGCACAAAGGGAGTTGAGGTGTGCCCTGCATATCCTGATTGCCCTTCACCAGCCTGATGGGCCTTCCTGAGCTACAGTGATGGGAGGAGTTGTCACTGACACCTGAATAGGCCTGTGCCTGGCCTCTCACAATGCTGTCTCCACCGCCCCCAGAGTGTGTCTGGAGCCAAGATCAGGCAGGACAAGAACTTGTGCACAACAAAGACAGTCCTTTGAGGAATGCCTACTTCAAAGGCCAAAATGGGTATTAATATTGGACCTAAAATCCAAGAATTTTAGAACACTTCTGTATCAAGAGGAGGCTCTGCTAAGAAGAAGAGCTGAAGAGCTGTAAGGAGGAGTACTGCCCCTTTGATTTGTGTTGCTTTGCTGGGTTGGCCTGCAATTGCTGCTTCTGTCTGGGAGAGGAAAAGGACTGGACCTTGCTGTGTATCCTGCTTTGAGAAGTTTCTCCAAGGGCTTGTGTGTGCTTGCCTCCTGTTGAGAAGTCTCAGGGCCATCAAAGACTTCACCTGCACTCTCCCGGAGGCCTCACCATTAGAGGATAGGCTCCTAACCGAATATATGGACAAAAAAGCCATTTCACTCACCTACCGCAAGATTATTAATAACCAACCAGACCCAACAAAACCCCTTCGAGAAAAATGGCAGGCCGATATGGGAGAGCTGGATGAAACCGACTGGCAGGAAGCCCTAGCGTCCCCACGAGAAGTGGCGATACCGTCCAAATTAAAACTAGTACAGTTGAAAATACTCCATCGAATTTATTACACAAGGTTAACCCTACAAAAGACGGGAAAAACTGATAGACCACTTTGCTTACGGAACTGTGGAGCACTCGGCACTTTCTATCACACAATATGGGAATGCCCGGAGATTGCGACATATTGGGGCACAATTATGCATACAATTACACAAGTTATCGGGGCCACCGTATCCCCAGAACCCAAGAGGTGTCTCCTAAACATCTGGGATCCAATGGATCTAAACCACGCGGTTCAAGACTGGGCAACGCTGGGCATGATGTTAGTCAAACGTAACATCGCTAAACATTGGGGAGCGCAGGCTACCCCAACATATCGGGAATGGTGTAGTGACATTGATAGCGCCATGATGGCGGAGAAGGCAGTATATACACACAGGGGGTGCCCCAAGAAGTGGAAACGGGTCTGGGGAAAATGGAACGATTTTAGAGGCGTGCGCATCAAGGGGTGTGCAGTTCCTAACAGGGGGACAAGATTTTAGAGGCAACATCTGTGACCCACCACCTGACGAGTAGGCAACAGACATTAGCAAATAAAGGAAGCGAAATGATGTTATGAACGTACCTATATTAATAATGTATTGATTGTATAACCCCGTCGGAGGGGATTGTTTGTGCTATGTAACATGCATATATCCTTGCTAATCTGTAACTGAACTGGTATATGTTAACCAATGTATAATAAAAAGATTTTAAAAAAAAACAAAAAACGATATTTATACCAACTATATTATTGAAAACATCATTAAAAATAATAATAGCCTTTGAAACGATATTGCTTTCCTAATAAAAAGATATTTTTGACAATGATGTTTCTGCATCGCAAAAAAAAAAAAAGACTTCACCTGCAGCCTCCCTGAACTCCACTGCTGGGACAAATACTTTACACATTGCCTCTGAGCTAGGCCTGACTGCATGTGCTAATCTACCAAGGGGGTGAGCAGGGGTTATCTTGGGTGTTTAACTCCCTTACCCTGACTAGAAGGTAGGGTCCCTACTTGGACAGGGTGCAAGCCACTGCCAACTAGAGACCCCCATTTCTAACACCAGTGATGACGTAACTACACACAAAAGAAAGGGCTTGATTTAAAGGTTGGCAGATGGGTTACTCTGTCACAAATGTGACCGATATCCTGTCATCCTTATTACAAGTGCCGTAAGATATAATGCACTTGTAATAAGGTTGACGGATATCCGTCACATTTGTAATGGAGTAACCCATCTGCCAAACTCTAAATCAGGCCCAAAGTAATATGTCTGCAGGATGTATTGTAAATTCAGACTTGTGTTTTTGGTTTGTTTTATTGCATGGTGACACCTAGACCATTGAATGTGTATCTGTCAAGAGTAAGAACCTGTTTGGTTATTGACTATACGGTTGAAATGTTCACATCAATTACTGGCATATTATTGTGATCAGAAATTGTATAGGAGTCAACTGCTACACCTCTGTTTGTATTCTATTGTTGATACACTTTGTCACACAGCACATTGACACTGAGTATTGCACTGTCTGGCCTTCATTGTCATTCATAATATCTTTGTGTCACTTAATCGCATTTTAAATATCATCATGCTTGTACAAGTCCTTGAAAATATACATGTGCACATATGGCACAGGGCTTTCTTCTAATTTATAGAGTTTACTCACACACAAATTTAGTGCCCTATTAGGGTACTTCACATATCGTAAGTAATGAACAAAGTGTTGTAATTGTGGATACAATAACTGCCGCCATTATGGAAGTAACCCATTTTCCTCCCATGTCGATAATTCAGTCCAGTGTGGTTTTCTGTGTATGTGTGCTATACAATACAAATAAATACATAACTATAACCGGACTGCTGCACACAAATTAGACTTTAATTTCACTGCCATTCAAAAATATGTATGCAACGAAGCATCTGTATTTCTAATTCATATAACACATGGGGCTGGATCACTGAACATCTGACCTACATGTCTTTGGCGCATGCACCTTTTACCACTGTGCTAATAAAACAGATTTGTGGAGGAGGTAATGTGTGACAAGCATATTTGTTGTGTTGCATTTTTCTGTAGTGGTTGTGTGTTGTGTTGTTTTTGTGCTGTTGTGTTTTTGTGCTGCATTATTGTATTGTTTTATTGTTGTGTTGTACTGTGGTTGTTGTGTTTTGTTGTGTTGTGCCCTGTTTTGGTTCAGCTGTGTTATGTTGATTTGAGTTATGTTATTGTGTTATGTTTTCTGGATATCTTTAAAGATGTCAACAAATGCTGATATATTTTTGGACAAAAGCAGCCCATTCCTTTACAGTTACAGTGGAAAAAAATACTACACCTCCAGCTCTTCCACTATTTAAGACATCAGTCAGCCAACAACACTGGAAGAGATCTGTCTTTAAGTAGTACTTTCAGCGCTCACTTTATAAGACACAACACTAGTTGCCCAGATAACATACTTGTTATTGTGACACTTTAAAGTAAAATTTTCATAAACTATGTTTTTTCATCAATGGCATTTTATTGGGTCTCCCCTTTAGTGTGTTTGCAGTGTTAAACATTTTATGTAGTTTCGTTGCTGTATAGTAACCCTTTACCCCTGCATACTCTCCCAACTACTATAGAGAACAAACACAGCTTCAGTATATTATTGTTATTTATCAAATTTCTTTAGCTGAGTGTTCATTATTTAGTCAGAGTCTTTGGTTAGGTAATTAATTCTTGTTTCATTCCAATTTTTAGTATGTCATCAGAGGTCCCAGTATAGTTTGAGTGCTCAAAGTATACGGGGTAGGATAACATTAGTGAATTAAATTGCATGTAGTTTATCAGGGGTCTCCATGTTACCCTAATTTTGCTTTTTTCCATTTGAACCCAGTGTTTTATTCCCTTAGTTATCACTCAAATGCTATTCTCAGCTGAACAGCTTTATAGTAAGCCTCATGATTTGGGAGGTCTAAATCACCTTCCCTTTTGGAACTCCTCATGGTAGTTTTCTCAACTCTAGGTGGTTTGTTCCCCCATCTGAATTCCTCTTCTGATTTTTGTAGTTTTTGCATTTCTCGTTTACCTATGAGTATGGGGAGTACTTAAAATGCATAAAGTAGGCTTGGGAGTATATTCGTCTTCAGTGTGGTCACTCTTCCCAGGATAAAAATAATGCTTACCATTTCGTGAGCTCTCTTTTTAACTTTGATCATCAGGATAGGTAATTGGCTGTGTAGAGCCCCTAAAAGGTCGATGTTAAGTTAATACTCAAGTGGTGGATTTTTTCTCTTGCCCATCAGATGGTGATATAGTATTCCCCCCACCACCTTGTTTATGAAATTCCAATGCCTAGTGTTTCAGATTTCTCAAGATTAACGTTGAAACTTAATATTGTCCCATAGCTTTCAAATATTTTTGGTATTATTCAGATAGAGATTTCCGGGTTGGTTAACAATAGCAAACTATTGTCAACCAAAAGAGCAACCCTGCTCCACCCCCCCTTTTGTCTGATTATTTGGGTAAGTGGTCTGATTGATGGAGCAACATAGAGTGGTGGGAGGGGGAAGTACTGTTGTGTTCCCTTGTACATCCTAAATGTATTTGACAATGTTGGATTAGTGTAACTTGCCCAGATACACTTCTTCAACATGGGTCCTAGTCCAAATGTTTCTAGCATTTTTTCTAGACCTATCCACTCAGAGTTTGACTAAAGATTGAGTTGGAAATATCATCTTGTTAGAATATTGTTGCCTTTATATCGACAACCAAAATATTGTCGGCAGGATTATCACAGGTAAGAATATCTTTATTAAGTATTGTTTTAAAAAACAATTGTAAAAAATATTGTTATATATCATATACTTGTGTGTAATATCATTTTTTATATCATTTCAATATTGTAGATGTTATAAAATTTTTTTTATTAAAGTGTGTAAATATGTGGTTGTTGTGGTTGTAGGAGAATTGGGTGGGTTCTATTTTTGATTTTTTTTCTTTCAAACTTTTAAGTGTAATTGTATATGTAATTTTTCAAATGTATTTCTTTATATTATTGTTTTGAACTTTTAAGTATTATTGTACTGTGTTGAGGTAATTTTTTTAAACTCATGAATTTTTCTATTTTAGCAGGGGATGTAGTGTTTATATGGGGAAAAGGATGGAGAGTGTTATAAAGAGTTTTTAAATTTGTAAAAATCTTTAGTTATTTAGTCAGTTTTCAAAAAATGAAATATATTTGTTTGAAAAATATTTTTAAATGTTTTATTTTCAAAAGTAAACAGTTGTTGGTGAAATTGTTTACCTTTTTATGTTGTTTTTCTAAAATAATTGCAATGTTTAAAAATAAATTGAAAAATAAAAAATTAATTAAAAAAAGTTATATTGTAATTTTCTTACGCATGTTTTTAAATTTATAAAATATACAAAGTAATTGATAACCATTTTTATAAAAATTATTTTACATTACATATTATTTTAGTATATTTAAAAATATTTCAGATTTGTATAAAAAACATTTTAAAAAAATCATTATTTATAATTAATTTATATATTTATTTTTGTATTTCTACATTTTAATATTAATCAAATGATTTATGTATATAAAATCAATTTAAAATACTTTTTCTTTATTAAAATTTATACTGTATATTATAGTTTTTTTAAACTAGTTGTAGTTAATATATCCTCTTTAAAATTCTATGTTGTAGTTTAGATTGATGTGGGATTAGTAAATTCAATTCCTTCAATGCACAATGCTTTCCCCAATGTCTTTTACATTGAGTTGGAATATTAAATTTAACCCCTTTAATGTCCTACTATCTCCCAATGGTCCCTTAGATTGGAGCAGAAGTAGTTAATTTAACTCCTTTAATGTCCAACAATTTACCCAATGTAGCTTAGATTGGAGTGGGGATGGTACATTTAAACCTTTCAATGCTCAACACCTTCTACAATGTGTTTAGATTGTAGTGGGAATAGTAAATTTCACCCCTTAAATGTCTAACATCTTTCCCAATATACCTTAGATTGGAGTTGGAATAGTAAATTTAAGCCCTTCTATAGCCAACACCTTCCCCAATGTAGTTTAGATTGGAGTGGGAATACTACATCTACCCCTATTAAAATCCAACACCTTCCCCAAATAGTAAATTGAAGCCCTTCAATATCCAACACCTTACCCTGTGTAGCTTAGATTGGAGTGGGACTAATACATGTAAAACCTTCAGTGTCCAACACCTTCTCCAAAGTAGTTTAGACTGGAAAGGGAATAGCAAATATATGCCTTTTAAAGTACATTTTCTTCCCAAGGGAAGCTTAAATTGGAGCGGGACTAGTAAGCCTACCCCTTGTAAGGCCCAAAACTGTCCTTAATGCTGCAAAGATTGGGGTGGGAACAGTAAAGATAATCCCTTTCATGTCCAACGCCTTCTCCAACGTACCTTAGATTTGAGTAGGAATAGTAAATAAACGCTCTTTAAAGTGTAGAGGTTTCCCATGTAGGTTATAGTGTAGTATTGTTGCATTATTACAAAGAATTTTAAAACATTTTGGGGGTTGTTAGAAATGGGGGTCTCTAGTTGGCAGAGGTAGGTACCTTTGTCCAAATAGGGACCCTTGCTTCTAGTCAGGGTAAGGGGGATACACTCCTAAAATAACCCCTGCTCACCCCCTTGGTAGCTTGGCACGAGCAGACAGGCTTATCTCAGAGGCAGTGTGTAAAGCATTTGTGAACACATACAGTAATACAGTGAAAACACTACAAATGGACACCACACCAGTTTAGAAAAATGAGTAAACTTTATCTAAACCAAAACAAGATCAAACGACAAAAATCCACAATACAGTAATAAAAATATGACTTTTAAATGGTAGAAATAGTTCAGTTCAATGCAAGTTGTAAATGCGACACTTTTCTCAAAAGTACCTTAGATGCGTCACGCAAAACAAACAAAATGGCCGCAGGGAAGGTGATGCGTCGGTACCTTACACTCAGGGAAGGTGATGCATCGATTCCTTGCTCCGGGGGAGGTGATGTGTCGGTTCCTTACTGCAGCGCAGGGGAGTTGATGCATCGGTTCATTACCGGAGAGGAGGTGATGCGTGGTTTTCTTAATGCGTGGGGAGTTGATGCGTCTGTTTCTTACTGCGGCCCCCAACGATGCAACAGTCTTGGCGCCTCGATGCGATGCGTCGATCCGGTACGATGCGTGGCTTCGTGCAGCTGCACAGCAGGCTTGCGTCGGGATCGGTGCAGTGATCTTGGACTTCGGAGATCGTTTTACCCGAAGCGTCATGCAGCGGTTTTCTCGAGCCGCGGCAGGCGCTGCAACGGTTTCTTCGGCGATGCGTCGGAAACAGGTGCGGATACGTCACGCTTCTTCGATGTTGCATCGATTTTCCAGCTCTCAGCGACAAACAGTCTCTAGAGCTCCTAAACAGCAGCAGGCACCTCTTTGCAGGTTGGAATTCCCAGCAAGGGAATTCAGGGGAGCTGGTGGTGAAGTCTTTGTGTCCCTGAGACTTCAGAACAGGAGGCAAGCTCAGTTTCAAGCCCTTGGAGATCTTTTCTTCAAGCAGGTGACAAAGCAAACAGCAAAGTCCTTTTTCTCCTTTCCTTGACAGCAAGCAGCCACTGCAGGCTAACCCCAGACAACAAACAGCACAGGGGCAGTATTCCTCCTCAGCTTATCCGGCTCTTCTCCTTGACAAAGGTTCCTCTTGATTTCCCAGAAGTGATCTAAACGTCTGGGGTCTGGGTCCCTCTTTTTATACACCAAAATCCTTTGTTCTCTGAAGGCAGAGAGTGTCTGTACCCAGCCAAAACCAGTTCTGTGGGGCACTTTGCAAGTGCACAACAACCTCCATTGTCAGTGTGAGCCCTGGCTCCAGACACACCACAGGGGGGGCGGAGCTGTCATTGTGGAAGGCAGGCACAGCCCTATTCAGGTGAAGGTGCTACTCCTCCCACCACTCCAAATGTAGGCCAAGCCTATTCAGCCCAGACTTCTGAAGCCGCTGCCCCTCTCCAGCCCCTGTCATCCAAAAGCCAGACATGCAATACACAAATCTAGCAGAGGCACACTGGATGGTTAGGCAAGAAAATACCTACTTTCTCAAAGTGGTATTTTCAAACACAGAATGTAAAAATCACCCTCACTAAAAGATGCACTTTAACATTCTGAGTTCAGGCATACTAAACTTTACTTTTCTATCTTGTTCCTAGGGTCAGTCATGTTTATAAGATGTTATAAACAAACTCCCCATTCTGTCCTATGGGAACAGATAGCCTTGCAATAGTGAAAAACGAAATTGTGAGTATTTCACTATCAGGACATGCCACACACATCAGGGCATGTCCTACCTTTCACATACAATGCACCCTGCCCACAGGGGTACCTTGGGTCTACCTTAGGGGTGACTAATATGTTAGAAAAGGGAAGGTTTAGGGACTGGCAAGTGTGTGCACTTGCCAGGTCGACATGGCAGTCCCAGACTGCACACCGGCTCTGCAATGGCAGGCCTGAGTCTCATTTTACAAGCTGCTTTTGTGGGTGGCACTATCAGTGCTGCAAGCCCACCAGCAGCATTTGATTTACAGGCCCTGGGCACACATAGTACACTGTACTAGGGTCTGACAAGTAAATCAAATAAGCCAATCATGGAATGACTAATCCATAACAATAATTTACAAAGGGAGCACTTGCACTTTGGCACTGAACAGCAGTGGCAAAGTGCCCAAAGCATGTAGACCAGCAAAACTGGAGTCCAACACACAGCAAAACACAGGAGGTAAAGGCAAAAAAATGGAAGAGAGACCCACGCCAATGGTGACAGGTCTAACATGGGTCATTACGAAGATGGACGGACTTCAGTCCGCCATCGTATTGTATTTGGGACCGCCCACCTACAAGGCGGCGGTCCCACAGAGCAAATTACGATGCGACCACCACAGTGGCGGTCGCATTGCCCATGTTTTGTATTGCGGCGGGTGCTGCGCTCTGCAGCACCCACCGCAAGACAAAACAGACACCTCACACACATCCCTGCACTATGTGGCAGGCACCAGATGGTGCCTACCACATGGTATAGGGATATGTAGGGGGGCACAACAGGTGCCCCCCAGTGCCTATGTCCCTAGCCCAGGAGGTTAGGGGGTCCGCTACGGGCCCACTAATCTGTTTCTGTCTGCTGTTTTGCAGCTGGTTGACCGCTGCAGAACGACCGTCAGAAAGGGATATTGTAATCTCTGTGGCAGTGCCTGACAGGCACCGCCGCCATTCTGGGACTACAGGGAGGTCCAACAGGCGGTCGGATACAGACCGTCTGTTGGTACCGTGGCGGTCAGAGTTTCCGACCGCCACCAGTCCAGAAGCCATTATAATATGACGGACGGAGATCTCTGTTCCGATGGCGGGTGGACCGCCACCAACAGCCTGTCGGTGGTGGTGTCCACTTTATCGTAATCAGGCCCTTTGTTTTGAACCTCAATTTTATTTCAATAGCATTAGAAGCTTTTTTACATACACTTTTACATATTATATTTTATAGTTCTCTTAATTTTTTACATACTTTTTTAACAAACATTGTAATAAATATAATTACATTTGGTTTTATATTCTTGATATACATTTACAGTATTTGTAGCATAAATATATTAATATTTTATATATAATATTAAATATGACTCTCTCCAAGACATTTAGATCTCTCTTCTGTCTCCTCCGCAACGCCTCACCGGCCCAGATAAGGCTAGAGATCGGCCTAGTAAATCAAACTATTGCTAGGAAAGGAGCATATACTAAAGTGTGGAAAAGAATAAAATCATACAGATTGAATTAACTATGCCAAGCTCTCTAGCAAGAAATACAACCAAACGCAAACGCCCCATCACAGCAGTACTAAGATACGGCGATTGACGATCTGGCTGTTTGTCCACTATGGGAAATGTCTTTGCCCCTACAATCTTTTAAAAAAAATATCAATGATCTGATGAAGAAAACCTCATTGCTAAAAGACAGATCTCATCTCATGCCTGAACGATATTAAATGAATACAAAATTCTCAAACCGCTACCTTATTTATATACAAGATGGTACAGACATCTAAAAGATGGTTTCATCAGGTTGCTGTTTGGAGCCCTCCCTGGTCTTACCCACATGATGCCTTGGATCTGGGATATAAAAACAACTCGTTGTAGACTGTGTAAAACTGGGGAGAAAAATATTATTCATTCGACCTGCATCTGCCCCGCACTATTGAAAGAAAGGAGGGGCTGCTAAAAGTACCCTTTAATCAGCGGGGAGTTTGTACATGCTGGCAAGCTGTAATTGCATTCTTTAAGTCATCAGATACCCCTCTGAACTGTAGTTTTCCAAATTTCTTAAAACTGGTTGCAAAAAAAGTGGAAATTTACAAGTCTATCTCAGCCTAAATCCGCCGCTAAAATGACCACAGTTAATATCATTACTAGTACTGTGAAGGATTCTGCATTGTTGCGAGATGTTTTAGAGCTATGTATTGCTGCCATCTTGTTTCTCTATGTATAATTTGCTACCTTTAATCATAGACAAGCTCTTAATAGAAAATTATGAAGGAATCTTTTTATGGTGATTGTATATCCGACATTTAAATCCGACGTTTAAATTAATTTTATGTCCTTGTTTTAACTTTTAAAATATTATAAGATTTTAATTAAACAATAAAGATTATAATAGTATCTGTAGCAAAACATTTCACATGTACGTTTTACATTTTAGTATATGATATTATTTTTACATATTTTAAACAATATTTTTTAACAAACACATTTTATATTTTACTTGAACAATTTTGTCTGCACAACAGAATCTGCAGTCCTGAGAAAGCTGTTCCTGGAGCAAGATGGCGCTGGCGTAGGTCGCGAGCTCGCTGAGGGACATCCACCTTGAAACACAGCATACCGACCAACTTGCGACCCTTGTCCACCAGGAGACTCATGTTACCGACGTCATGCCAATTGCCTCAGAGGTCATACTGGGTCAGTGTGGAGCCTCTAAGGAGCTGTTTTTAATGTGCCTAACTAAGTCCCCCGAGACCGGGGAGAAATTCTACTCACTTACGGATGAATCTGACCTTTCTAACCTAGAGGATTCGTCATCATCCCTGAGCGATGACCTGGCTTCAGACTTGTCCTCCAGCGATACTTCTGACAAATCAATTTGTTTAACCCAACGCAAGGTCATTGGGAAGGGCGTTCGGGGGAAAAGAAAGAGGAGCAAGAAAAGGGGAACCGGCGGCGAGGCCTCTAATGCCAGTAGTAAGGACACATCGATGGGAAACCTGCATTGGGACTACTCTGCCACCTAGTTGGTTTTTTCAGGAGAGGAGCACGAAGGAAGTCAAAAGGACCTTAAGCAGACAGCGCCCGGCTCGCTCACGCAAACCTCAACCGTGGAGGGCTCTTTGGCAGTAATCCTTCAGACGATTAAACAGGTCCAGGAAGAGGCCATGTGTTCGAGTCGGCGGGCTAGGCTGGTCACAAAGAAACTACACGCGACCATCAAAAAAATCAATAAAACTTGCTCAGACATTGCAGGTAGAATCACAATGGTGGAGGAACGGACTGAGTACCTGAAAACAGAAGTTAATGCCCTGAAGCTACAAGAGTCGTCGCGTGAAGCTACCATGACTGACGTCCTCTGGAAACTTGAGGATCAGGAGAATAGACAGAGTTTTGGGAGTACCCGAGGGAACGGAAGGATCGGATACTAGAGCCTACATTGTATCCCTGTTCAAGGGTGCCTTTCCGGAAAAAACAAAGTGGGATTGGGAGGCGGAAATCCAACGCGCCCACAGGTTTCCCTTAATGATTAAAAAGCCCCGGCCCAATGAAGTGGAAAGACCCATGGAAATCTTGGTCTACTTCGGGAACTTCCTGCTATGCCAGAGATATTCGAGCAAGCCCGCCCCAATGCGAAAAAGGACTTTGGTGGGGTTTCATTTTTTGTAAGACCTGATTTTGCTCATGCCACGGTAGAGAGGCGCTGGCGGCTGAGACAACTGTTTGCCCCATTTCAGCAGATCGGAGCTGAGGTATTTCTTCAGAACCCTGCTCGGCTGAAAGTAATATTTAAAGGACATACCCGTATCTTTACGTCTGAAATTGTGGCCCAGGAATATCTGAAGATTAGTGGGGGCCCAGCAGCTAGAGTGTAGGTTAAGTAATCTTACACAGTGTTTGGTCCTCCCTGTTCACTCAAGTTACAGGTAACGAGTCTACAACTCTTGGGTAGAAATGTTATTAGAGATCAAGCCTAGACGAGTCCCTGTAAAGAGGAGTTCGGGTTTAAATCTCTAAGGTTATTTGTGGGGAGGTCACGGGGGGCGACAGGGGGGTTATTTGTGGGGAGGTCACGGGGGCGACCGGGGACGCTTGCTTTCACAGGTGCCATCATTCAGGCGCGCAGCCTGATTGCTCAGTTGGTGGGGGAGGAGGGAGGGGTCAATGGGAGGGAGGGGCACTGGTGGTGGGGTTGGGTGGGGGCTACACAGGATGACAAAGGATGCAGTACTATTGGAGGAGATGCCCTTGTGGGGTGACCCAACACCAAAAGGGTAGGTTGGAAGTGTTTAAGAGTAACCTAGTGAAGAGGGGAGATGAGTAAGCTGAGAATTGCCTCGGTAAACATATGTGGGCTGAATGATAAAAAAAAATGAGCTAAAGTAGCCCTGGAAATACAAGTCCTGGCGGCGGATATAATATGCCTCCAGGAGACCCATATTGGGGGGGGACAGGTATCACTGTTAGATACACTGGGTTTCAGCCTGGTTGGTGGAACTCTCCAAAGCACCCGGACTCACGGGGTGGCAGTTATGGCCAAAAAGGACCTTATTCAGAGTTTTTCACAAACGCGTACAGATAGACTGGGGAGGTGGGTTATTTCAGAATTCCACTCTGTGGAGTGCAACTTTACCTTGTGTTCTGTGTATGGGGCAATCCTAGATGATGCGGGCCTGCTTGACTGGCTGACTAACAAATTGGTATCCTGGCCCTCGCCTATTGTTTCATGCAGAGACCTGAATATCAACCTGCCTACTAACTGGTCATGTGAGGAGCAGTACAAGTACCACGGCAGGAAACCAAGGGTTTTTCAGTCCCTTAATGGCCTCTGTAAGGATCATAGCCTTATGGATGTTTGGCAACTGAAGAGACCAACTGAACAGGGATTTACCTTTTTCTCCTCTCCACACCAGTCGCATGCACGTGTAGATTATTTTTTTGTTTCACAGTCCATAAGCCGAGAGTGTGATATAGAAATCTACCCCCGGGTCATGTCCGACCATAATCCTCTTGTTCTCGAGATTTTAAAGGGGGGGATCCGCAAGAAAGGCAATAACTGGAGCTTTGAACGGGCATTATTGGTTAATAATGAATACATCAATCATATCAGGATCTGGATATCATTTTTCCTCAAAGAGAATCTAGGCAGCAAGTCATTCGAGATTGTCTGGGATGCTCTGAAAGCGGGGATCCGTGGAGAAACCCTACAGTTCACGCTAACTAGGGCGAAAAAAGAGAAACAGAAATTGCGGGAACTCTATGCCATACTTGCCCTAGAAGAGAGGAAATTAATAACCCGCCACACAACTGGGGACAAACATACAAGAGGCCCAGATGGGGGTTTTGTTAGCGAAAACAGCTATTAATGATATCACGACAGCAAAGATAGCTGACAAATTTACAATCTACAGGGAGCAAGCTTATGAATGTGGCGAACAAGTCGGTCGTACCCTCGCTATCAGAACCAGACGAAAATGGGGTCAGAGTGAAGTCAGGGAAATTCGGGACCCGGTACAGGGCATGATTCTGATCCGGTTGGAATCAGGTCTGCATTTAAAAGATTTTATCAAGCGCTATATCAAGAAACTGGCAAGGGGAACAATGATGATTTTATCAACTATCTAGACTTAGGGGCCGATTCCGATCTCGGTCGGAGGCGCACCCAACACCATTCGGTCGGGAAAAAAGCCATGCGAAAGCCTGTTTCCCGACCGATCCGTACAGCACACCGAACGAGCAAGTACGATGCGCACAACAGCAAAGAATCCGGCCGAGCCGTACTCACCCAAACCAGGTCCTGTTCTCCGACCGAGGCGAATCCGGAAACGCCGAATCGAGTCGCACGGAAGGAAAAATGCAGCCCCGTCCGGCCGGACAAGTACGATGCGCTTTCCGTACGCGCCGAACCCGTCGCTACGCACGGCACGTCAAAGCATCCGGGAGAGGCGCACATAAGCTCCGATTCGCACCACAACACGATCCACGGCTCCGAGACGAACACGGCAGCGACGAGGACGACGCGAAGCGACGAGGACGAGGCGAAGCGACGAGGACGACGCGAAGCAACGAGAAGGACGAACGACACGAACCAACCATGAATCCCTTCGTCCCGATCATACCAATATTCTACATATACTACCGGAACAGGCACGGACGCGTACGGCGCAGAAGGTAAGCCAGACACCAACCACAAAACACATACAACACGTACACGACACATCACACACACACAGAGGGATGCAGAATATACTTACACCAGCAACAACAGCACCATAGGGGCGGGATGCCCATCACCAATGCCACATATGCACACAGGGGCCTGAATGCGCACCACCACCCCTACCCAGGGGGGGCAGGATGCCTACCACCACTACCACCCTCACCCAGGGGGGGCAGGATGCCTACCACTACTACCACCCTTAGCCAGGGGGGGCAGGATGCCTACCACTACTACCACCCTCATCCAGGGTGGGCTGGATGCCTACCACTACTACCACCCTCACCCAGGGGGGGCAGGATGCCTACCACCACCCTTAGCCAGGGGGGCTGGATGCCTACCACTACTACCACCCTTACCCAGGGGGGGCTGGATGCCTACCACAACCCTTAGCCAGGGGGGGCTGGATGCCTACCACTACTACCACCCTTAGCCAGGTGGGGCAGGATGCCTACCACTACTACCACCCTCACCCAGGGGGGCAGGATGCCTACCACTACTACCACCCTCACCCAGGGGGGCAGGATGCCTACCACCACCCTTAGCCAGGGGGGCTGGATGCCTACCACTACTACCACCCTTAGCCAGGGGGGCAGGATGCCTACCACTACTACCACCCTCACCCAGGGGGGCAGGATGCCTACCACTACTACCACCCTTAGCCAGGGGGGCAGGATGCCTACCACTACTACCACCCTCACCCAGGGGGGCAGGATGCCTACCACTACTACCACCCTCATCCAGGGTGGGCTGGATGCCTACCACTACTACCACCCTCACCCAGGGGGGGCACGATGCCTACCACCACCCTTAGCCAGGGGGCTGGATGCCTACCACTACTACCACCCTTACCCAGGGGGGCTGGATGCCTACCACCACCCTTAGCCAGGGGGCTGGATGCCTACCACTACTAGCACCCTTAGCCAGGGGGCAGGATGCCTACCACTACTACCACCCTCACCCAGGGGGGCAGGATGCCTACCACCACCCTTAGCCAGGGGGGCTGGATGCCTACCACTACTACCACCCTTAGCCAGGGGGGCAGGATGCCTACCACTACTACCACCCTCACCCAGGGGGGCAGGATGCCTACCACCCTTAGCCAGGGGGCAGGATGCCTACCACCACTACCACCCCCACCCATAGGATGGACAATGCATGACACAACCAGCACACCACAACCTAGGGAATGCAAGAAGAAGACATCCCCCAACACCATGACAAGCGTGTGTAGACTGTGTCAAATGCCTACAACACCGAACATGACTTCGAACATACAATGTGACCCCCTAGCACATGTGCCACACAAATATGTGTGTGGCACACACAACGCAAGCAGGCCATGACCATTGTGGCAATGGGGTCCAAACCCCCATCATCACAGTGACCAAAAGGCAAGTGTGGGGTCCATAGCTGCAGCACATTTTGAACATTGTGGCAATGGGGTCCAAACCCCCATCATCACAGTGACCAAAAGGCAAGTGTGGGGTCCATAGCTGCAGCACATTTTGAACATTGTGGCAATGGGGTCCAAACCCCCATCATCACAGTGACCAAAAGGCAAGTGTGGGGTCCATAGCTGCAGCACATTTTGAACATTGTGGCAATGGGGTCCAAACCCCCATCATCACAGTGACCAAAAGGCAAGTGTGGGGTCCATAGCTGCAGCACATTTTGAACATTGTGGCAATGGGGTCCAAACCCCCATCATCACAGTGACCAAAAGGTAAGTGTGGGGTCCATAGCTGCAGCACATTTTGAACATTGTGGCAATGGGGTCCAAACCCCCATCATCACAGTGACCAAAAGGCAAGTGTGGGGTCCATAGCTGCAGCACATTTTGAACATTGTGGCAATGGGGTCCAAACCCCCATCATCACAGTGACCAAAAGGTAAGTGTTGACAAAGTAAGAGGTGCAACTGCCAAACTGCATGGATGATTCCTGGTCACAGAACAACAAACACATCAGTGGCAAAGTAGTGTATGTGTCCCATTGCAACATAAATTGGGGGAGCCAAATCCTGCAGTGCAAATAAGACATAACTTTGGCCATGTGCAGACAAACAACACCCATGGGGGCTGACACCGTCAACAATCATCAATGACACAATGACCGAAGTGACCATCCGAATGCAGACCCACATATTTGCACCTATGGGCACACACATGCAGATACCCTGTGGAGACTGCAGATGTGAGGTGAACAGATACCATACCATGGCAGCAATGGGACACACAATCAACAATTAGCACCAAATGAGGGCTCCCGTCCCATCAGCCTGGTCATGGAAGTGCCAACGGAATCATCAGCACAGATCCAACACACTTGTATAGCAATGTTGCACTGACAACACAGATGAGTCCTTCCCCATTGATGCCCAAACCTGCATGTTCACTGGAGATGGCCACACGGTCAGGGAAGTAGACGAATAGAACAATGGCAGGCACAACAGATGTGCAGGGGTGGAAGCCACAGATGTGAAATTGCCAATCTAAGTAGGAAATCCCATTGCCAAATACTGAACACATGACACCCTCAGATGCTGCTATGGATGACATGGATACACCACAGGATAGGACACATTCCCCCTGGACCAAATGGGTTCCTGCACAGTAACACTTCATTATCATGAGACCAAATATCACCATCACTGCAGCAAGGGCATGGTTAGCATCATCAACATCATGTACATCAGAAGCAAAAGCACTAGAGAACAGAAAGTTGCTTTATTCAGCATATGTGGCATTAAAAGTAGAAGTCCGGTAGAACATAAACAAAGGCCAATGGCCAGTCCATCAACAAAGTCACAAGTGGGTGACAGTGGCAGATGCCACCCTACACATGCCTGCACAAAACCAGGGACAATCCACTAGGAGGGGCAACCGGGGGGTAGGCCAGGCACCGCAGGGACAGGATCAGGGCTCACCAGGAGGAAGCAGGGAAGGGGTGGTGGGTGCTGGAGAGCCACTGACAACTGCAGTGGAGGTGTCTGACATGGTGTGTGCCGGCACAACTGCGGGGCATGGCTCAGATGTTGTGGGTGCCGGCACGACTGCAGTGGACCCTGCAGATGGAGTGGACAAGTCCGCCACTGCAGTGCCCAAGTCAGACAGGGTGGTAGTGGACTCCACTGCAGTGCCTACCACCAGGGGAGGAGAATGGGGAACAGGCAAGGTGGGCTGGACAGAGGGGAGGACACCCTCACCATATCAGTGGCACAGACAAGCGCAGCAGGGGGTGGTGCCGGGAGAGCAAGTGGCAGGGGGAGAAGGCCGGAGCCTCTTGGGGATGGTATATCTGTGGGTGGGGGAACCTGGGGCAGGGTGTGGTGGGGGCACCTGTGGAGTGGGGGCCTGAGGGATGGAGGAAGGAGACCCGGTGCTTGAGCTGCAGGGCGGCGGCGGGGTCTTGCTCTTAGCACTCCGGGGGGACTTGCGGGTGGGGGCCTCAGTCTGTCTGCGCCTGGGGGAGGGTGTCTGGGGCGAGGGGCACTCTGCTCCATGTGGGGGGCTTCCTCTTCCCCCTGGATGCTGGGGCAGCTGGATCGGAGGGGAAGAGGCCGAGGTCACTGAGGAAGAGGCGCTGGGTCTTTGGGGTTGCAGGTGAGGCAAGGGAGGGTGCTTTGGAGGGAGAGGCAACTGAGGACTGCGCAGTGCCCGTGGATGCATGTGTGTGTACCAGGGCCCCATCCCCTGTGAGTCTGGTTTCAGTCCCCTGACTGTGCGTGCGTGTGCGTTTAGTTTGTGGCGTGTGTGTCTGTGTGCTGGACGTGTGTGTGCTGGTGTGTGCCTGTGCCGGTGTGTGTGTGCTTGGGACGGGTAAGGTGCTGGGGAGTGTGGATGGAGCAGAGGCAGGAGGGGTGAGGGACTGTCTGAGGAGGGACACTGCTGCCGTCAGGGAGGAGTCCATGGACCTGTTGCCCCTCTGTAGGTCAGACATGCCCGATGAGATGCCCTCCATGAACGACACCAGCTGAGTCAACAGTGCGGTGTGCGCATGGAGGACACTCAGCATGGCTGTCTGCCCTACATGGAGCTGGCGAAGGAGGTACACAGACTCCTCACTCAGGGCAGCAGGGGACACAGGGGCAGGGGGTGCGGTGCCTGGGCCAAAGGAGACACGCTCCCGAACATGGGAGCCTCCACGGACCTGGGGAATGGGAGCCGATGGGAGGGCGGTGGTGGTGCTGGTGGTGGCGGGGACAGCAACACTAGCTGGGGTGTGGTGGCTGCTGACACCCGCCTCCACAAGGGAGTCATCCTCCGAGTTGCTCTGGTCCTCAGCTGAGGTGGATGGTGCTGAGGACTCCTCGGTGTGGCTCCCCTCGCCCTCCGTGCCACTGGGTCCCTCCGACCACTCCTCGGCTGCTGACCCAGTCTGGCTCTCTGGCTCCTCCTGGTCCGTGGAGCTGTACCCTTCCGTGGCCGTGGATGTATCTGCAAACAATGGGGAAACAGACAGACATCAGTCACCTGCACCAAACGCACACACCACTGTGAGCACAGCACATTACAGAGCAAGCCCTGGCATCATTAGTTGTACATTGCTAAAAGTGCCCTAACTGAACAGGAGAAGCCAATTGTCAGTCTGATGCCAAGCATGGCACTCACATCCCACATGGCATGGCACCCATCTGTCTGGTGTCTGTTGGATTGCAACACCCCAGTGTGGACACATGCACCAAGTACACAGTAGTTGGACAGTGCAGAGGACACGGTGTGGCATGTGGACATGCACACATCACAGCTCTTGCCACTGAGTCAGTACAGGTTTCCGGATGAAAGGGATGCCCAGAGTCAAATAGGAAATGCATGTGATGCATACCAGCGACAGACACCATGATGCACCCATGTCATGATAGCCAGCGCCACTATGGTGTGCATGTAGCACATGTCACTCCCCTGCAGGACCACCAATAAGTTGACACATGCCATGGCAGAGGCATGACTGCTAAGTCATACATCACTGTCTCAGTGATGTATGACTTGGCAGCCAGACAACAACACTATGCACTGTGTCACAATAGTAGGTCATGGGGAATGCAAGTCCTGGAGCTGCACAAGTGCACATGTACAACCCCCACACAACACATCATCTTAACCCTCATCTGTCCAGGTCTCACCTATTGGACATATGGGAGACATGTGACACTACCCTCTGAACCTGAGCCCCTCACAATTTGCTGTGAATGGGGAACAGCTGCCTGAACTTCACATTCGCATACCCCAGTCTGCACGGGCAGCTGATCAAACACCTATGTGACACACAAGTATCGTCTCCTATGGTCACATCTCCAGGGGCATGCTGAGCCCCTACCAAGAAACACCCCAGCAGTCCTGGCAACTAATTCACAGCACACTGACACAGAGGCAGACACCTGAGGGCTCAAATCACTGTGCACAATGTGTCAGCTGATACACGGGAGTGGGAGTACAGAGTGCATTGCATGGCCTGGAGTAGGCATGACTGTCCTGCTCCACATGAATGAGGGATGTGCCCTGGACAGTGGATAGCTGGCTATGTATGTGTGACACACGTAATCTGCACACTCCTGGGGCCCAAACATTGTTCCCACCCGCTGCATGGGCGTGTGCCACATACCCCAGGCACATGTGGTGGCTCAGCTCAGCAAGTGGACCGCATATCAAAGCAACACGCAGATCACATGTCCAAACCCAGGCGTTGTGTGAACAATGGACCCACCCATGATGCCCACAACAGAGTTAGGGAAACAGATGCTGTCCCCCACCTTTAGTGAAGCAAACTGCAAGGACAAAGTCCCAAGTGACACAATTCCCTGAATGTAAGGGCCACACCTGGGTATCAGATGAGCAGTGGGCAGTGCACAATAGAGGGACATGGCTCCTGGACAACATGACTGCTGCACTGTGGCAGTTGAACCAGGCCAGAGGAGGGCACAAAGCATGTAATACAGAGTTCACAGTGCAGTCTTTGACTCACCCCCTCCTTGCTGCTGTCTGGCATTCAGCTGCCCATCCAGGTCTGGAAACACCACCGCCAGGATCTGGAGCATGTGGGGGTCAGGGTCCGTGTTCCGCCCCTCCTGCGAGGAGGCGACAGCTTCAGCTGGACCCGTGCAATCCTCCGGGTCCAGCCCCGAAGGTCCTGCCACCTCTTCTGGCAGTTGCGGATCCGGCGCTTGTAGACCCCCACGGACCGGACAGCCCGGACGATGTCCTTCCAGATTTCCTGCTTCCGATGGGCATTAACCTGTCAGGATGACAAAGTGAAAAGGCCATTACCACACATGCAACATATCCGTGCATGACACAGTTGTATATACATGTCTCAATCACAGGGGCACATGATGTACACAGCCAGTGCAAAGCTGACCATGGACAGTTTGCCAGACGTCACTACATGGTATCATTGCATGGGAAGTAAAACCATGTTCAAATGCACTGTCACTGCACCATACCTGTCCAGTGCAAGTCACTACACACTATGGGGGTGACAACTACTCAGTGAGCCTGCTAGCCAGTGGCGTGCAGACTCTCAGCCTTGCTAGTCACACAAAATGCACATTCAGAAAGGCAGTGCACAGAACACTCACCTGCTCCCCTGGTGTCCCATACAGCTTGCTGTACTGTGGAAGTAGGCTGTCCAGCAGGGCCTGGTTCTCTTCAAGGCTGAAGGCTGGGGCTCTCTCCACAGTACGTGCCATTGCAGGGTCCAGAGGGGCAGAGACAGCAGCAGTGCAGTGGCAGATGTCGTCCAGGAGCATGTAGTGCAGGCAAGTGAGCTCTCAGGGGAACAGCCAGCAATATATATGTGCTGGAGAGGCAGATACTGTCCCTTGTGTCCAAAGTGATAGGTCCAAGTCGTTTGCATCTTCTGAATCTGGCCAATCCATGGAATAGCAGCACCAAAACACGCCCACAGCATCCTTCAAATCTTCAACTTCATGACATACATGATTTTGCAACATTGTTGTGGGTGACCAACTGAATTTACAGCAACCGACTCGTTCGAAATTCGAAAACGCGTCCGTTGCCAGGCAAGCCCATTGTCAATGGGTGCGCACCGATCGGTCCATTGCGGTACAACGCGCACAGGGGTACAACGCGTACCCGCACACATTGAATGCAATGGGCCGGCCGGAGGCACCGATCGGTCCATTGCGGTACAACGCGCACAGGGGTACAACGCGTACCCGCACACATTGAATGCAATGGGCCGGCCGGAGGCACCGATCGGTCCATTGCGGTACAACGCGCACAGGGGTACAACGCGTACCCGCACACATTGAATGCAATGGGCCGGCCGGAGGCACCGATCGGTCCATTGCGGTACAACGCGCACAGGGGTACAACGCGTACCCGCACACATTGAATGCAATGGGCCGGCCGGAGGCACCGATCGGTCCATTGCGGTACAACGCGCACAGGGGTACAACGCGTACCCGCACACATTGAATGCAATGGGCCGGCCGGAGGCACCGATCGGTCCATTGCAGTTCAACGCGCACAGGGGTACAACGCGTACCCGCACACATTGAATGCAATGGGCCGGCCGGAGGCACCGATCGGTCCATTGCGGTACAACGCGCACAGGGGTACAACGCGTACCCACACACATTGAATGCAATGGGCCGGCCGGAGGCACCGATCGGTCCATTGCGGTACAACGCGCACAGGGGTACAACGCGTACCCGCACACATTGAATGCAATGGGCCGGCCGGAGGCACCGATCGGTCCATTGCGGTACAACGCATCACTGTACATGTGACTGGCATATGTCAGCATGCCTGTCTCAGATGGACATATGCCAGCCACAGATAGCTCCCAGGGAGTGAGGGGCACACCTACATCACGACAGCCTGTCCAAACTTTATCATAAGGCATGTAAGGATGCATTTCCTATTGTGTGTATGTTGGTGTACATGTTGTCCTGTGGGTGTCACCTGTGGGCAGCCACCCCCAGGCTGTGCACGTGTTCATGGGGACAGGATCCTGGGTGTTACGTGTACATGACCACTGTGATGTGCAACTGTTCATATCTGTGCATGTGCCATGGTCACATTTCACAGTGGTGTATGTGTATGTCATGTCACATACCCCGTGAGTCCCATGTGGGATGGTATGTTTGAGCCAGGGTGTCCCAGTGGCACAATAGTGATGGTCCTCCACAGTCTTTGTGCATGTAGTGTTTACAATGTCTCTGATTTCATGTGCACAATGGGAGACAGTCTCCACATACACGTTGTGTGTGCATGGACTCTGATGTTGTGCGTGTGTGTCACAGACGTCCATGTCTGTCCTGCCGTGGCAAGTGGGGCCACTACCTGTGGGGGTCATGGTTGTTTTGCTGTGGTGTATACATGATACTCCATGTAATGCCAGTGTCCATGTGGCATTACAGGGTCCCTGGGAATGTACCTGTCGTTGAGCTGTGGTGCCTGGGGCACATCTGTCCTCACATGTCACTGTGGGGGGTTATTGTGACACGGCAGCAGGAGATGGGAACTGTGACACGGCCTCATGATATCCAATGGGCCAACCTGGGACTAATTGATGCCACCTGTTGGACCGTGTTGACAGATGTTGGCCATGTATGTACCATACATGTCCTTCCGGTACTGCACACTTCATGTAGTTGTGCCTCATAATGATGTATGTTGGGATCTTGAGTGTGTTCAATGCCGCATATGTGGGGTGACTGACAATCTTGCTTACTTCTCCTCTGCACTGCAGGGCTCCTGCTGTCCATCGACCATTCCCAGACCTGGCAACGATGGTGGAACGGGACAGCATCCGACGGTACCGCTTCACCAGGCAGCTGATTGAGGATTTGGCAGTGCAGTTGTCCCCACATTTGCAGCCTGGCCGGCCGTATCCTACAGCGCTGACCCCCAAGGTGAAGGTGATGGCAGCCCTACACTTCTTTGCCACTGGTACCTTCCAACATACTGTGGCGACTGCTGGTGGGATGTCACAGACCATGTTCAGCCGTGTGCTCCGTGATGTTTTGGCGGCAATGTTGCTCTTCCTGAACCGGTACATCTATTTCCCTAGACTGCGACGACTCACTGACGTGAAGAGTGACTTTTATGCCCTGGGGAGGATGCTGCATGTAATTGGCTCCATTGATGGGACACATGTGGCTTTGGTACCACCACAGGCCCAGGAGCAGGCCTACAGGAACCGCAAGCACTACCACTCGGTCAATGCACTGGTGGTGTGTCTTGCAGACATGACCATCACACACGTGTGTGCCCGTTTCCCTGGTTCAGCACACGATGCCTTTGTGATGAGGAGTAGTCGCATCCCCAGGATGATGGCACAGATGCAGAACCAGCGTGCCTGGCTTGTCGGTGTGTACTGACTTTGTGCCATT
Source organism: Calotriton arnoldi (assembly GCA_963921515.1). Taxonomy (NCBI): domain Eukaryota; kingdom Metazoa; phylum Chordata; class Amphibia; order Caudata; family Salamandridae; genus Calotriton; species Calotriton arnoldi. The sequence continues at coordinate 918,359 of CAWUFW010000311.1, forward strand.
GTGTGTGATCTGATCTGTAGTATTCCGCCCACTTTTCCAAGTCAGCTAATGTGCACTTGTCTGTCCGTAGGTGACTCGGGATACCCCAACATGCCGTGGTTGCTGACACCCCTCAGGAACCCTGTGACACCAGCCCAGATGCGCTACAATGAGGCACATGGTCGGACCAGGAGAGTGATTGAGCGGACCTTTGGTCTCCTGAAGAGCCGCTTCCGCTGCCTGGACAAGACCGGAGGGTCCCTCCCATATGCCCCTGCGAAAGTGTGCAAGATTATCATCGTCTGCTGCATGCTCCACAACCTGGCAGTGCGGAAGGAGTTACCTCTCATCCAGGATGACAATGACCAACATCCGCCACCTGTGGAGGATCCTGGCCTGGACCACGATGCCAGTGACGATGATGATGATGATGGTGATGGTGATGTCCGCACACAGCTCATCACCAACTTCTTTAGCTGAATGTGAGTATCCTGAGGTGTCATGTCAATGATGTGAGTTGGCATGATGTGTGGGTGGTGCTCTGGTGCTGTTGGAGTGTGTCCATGGGCTACTTGACTGGATGTGTGTTGCGATGTGTGGTGACAGGTGGGCTGTACTCCCCAACAGTGTTGACATGCTAACTTGGTTCTGGGTGGGTATCTTGTAACATGTATTGTGCATGAGTTTTGCTGTTCTGTCCTGTACTCCATTGCTTTTGACTGTGTCATTTCTGTCCTTCACAGGGTACTTTCAGATTCGTTTGGTCAACTGTGTCCACCGACGACGTGATTGCACATCCAGGCTGGTAGCTGTTGTGTCCCTACAGGTGATGTGCGCCACACAAATGGACTTCCTTCCGTCTACAGTTGTTGACTGTGTGCCCGCTGCCAGGTGGGATTACCTTGCATCTGTAGTGGTTACGGCATGTTGCAACTGTGTAATAAACCTGTGCTTCACTTTGTGATGTGCGTTGTCTGTGGTCACACATTTGACTGCCATTTGCTTACTGCACCTCTGGGCTACTTGACTACAACTGGGAATGGGTGTGGTGTCTGTGCATTGCACCGTCTTCCCTGGCAACATCAGTGTAGGCAATGAGTCAGATGGCCTAGGTGTGTATGTGTTGTGTAGCCCTGGTGGTGTGTCTCCCTCATGTGTGTCACGTTGCCTGTACTCACATGCCTGTGTTGTCCTTGCTGTTGCAGTTCGCATACACAGTGTAATTTTGCAGTTCATCATCCCCATAACAGCACCCACGTTGGAATCACGACAGAGGCAAGTATGGTGTATTAGTGTTTTTATTGTGATACATTTGTGTTAATAGTGCATAGGATGGGTAGTGCTGTACATAAATCTTGCAATCCCAAGTTCCTAGGTGAATTGAAAGTCCTGGTAGACAGGAACCCAGTATAGGGGCCACAGTTGTCTGACACATTGGTCCAACTTGTACTCCCCATGCAATGTGTGGGAGTAGTGTTGCCGTCAACAGGGTGAACAGTCTGTGCACAAAGGCGAACATCCAGAACAGGTTCAGGCTTCCTGGGAGTTGCGCTTGGCCATCGGCCTCTCACTTTTCCCTCCTCGGACGACCCCTCTTCTTGGGGGGGGCCCTCAAGTACAGGCTGCTGCGGTGCAGGGGACTCTCCGCCAGAGTCCTCCTCCCTCCCTGTGGCAGTTGCAGTTTGTTCGGCACCAGATGTTGTTGGCACACAGGGAGGTGTGGACTGGTTGCTGTTCATCTGGCGGAGGCATTGTAAAATGTCCCTGTGCACCGCCGTCATCTCATGCAGTGCATCCCACTTGGACTCCACGCGGGACATGTGTGAGTCCACACGGGACATGTGTGACTCCACGTGGGACATGTGGGAGTCCAAGCGGGCATGATGGGCAGCCTGCTGCTGTTTAATGTCTCTGAGGAGCCCCACTACCTGGCTGAGGTCTCCGGTGCTGGACTGGTACGCATCAGCTATGCGTACCAGTTGTGGGTCATCATGCACACCAGCAACGTCTGCAAGCAGCGACCTCTGTCTCCCACCCCTCCCACCACCCCTGCTGACATGTGCAGTGTGTGCAGTGGCACGCACAGATAACCCTGGTCCACCTTGGGGGTTGGTGGTGGTGGTGGTGGTGTCCATGGCCCCAGGTTGGTCCAGGGTCACTGTGCTGGTGTTGCTCCTTGTTCTGTCCATGTCGGCAGGGATGGTATTCGTGGTGACAGTCGTTGGAGGGGTGGGTGCAGGGGGTGCAGCTGGTGGTCCTGCTGGTGCTGCAGCTGGTGGTCCTGCTGGTGCTGCATGTTGACTTGCACCGGATGTGCCAGGTTGTTCTTCATCGTCCGAGGAGGACAGAGGCTGTACGACGCCAGTGAGCTCGGCATCCTCTTGAGCCTGGGACTGGGACTCCTCAGCGTCTGCTGCTGTGTCCCCATCATCACCTGTTTTTGGGAGACACAAACAATGTATGTTATGTTTCTGCAGGCATCAATGGTTGACACACATGACAGTTGTGACTGTGCCTCTGGGTGCGGGCCTGTACATTGCATTGTCCTAAGTCGTCACAGTCAGGGGTTGATATTGGTGTGGCACATTGTCCTGCATTATTTGGGCATTTCTATGTATTTTCTGGGGTGTGAACATGGTCTGCATTGGTTGTGTTTGGTTGACAGCCGGCCCTCCTTCCCACCCACCCAGCCAGTCAGTTATCCCACCATGGAACGTGCTTGCGTTGCAGGGAGTGTAAGTTGTCTCTCAGGATGTCAGTCAGTGGTGTCCTGCTGTTTGTTGGTGCACATTTGCCAGCAGGGCCTTGTTCTCCCCACAGCAGTAGCCAGTGTCAGCCATCTTGTGAGTCCTTCTCCACGTCCTGTGATGTGAGCATGGTTCAGGGTGGTGTTGATGGGACAGTTGTGGGGGTGAGCTATGTCTGTGACTACGACTCCCATCATGCCATTGCCTCCACCCCACTTCCCAGCATTCCCATACTTACTTGCTTTTGTGTGGAGTTCAGTGTGTGTGGGTGTGAGAGCAATGGCAAGATGGCTGACAGTGGTGTCCTGCTGTTGGTTGGTGTGCAGTACCCAGCATGCCCTTGTGCTCCCCACGACACAGCAACAGTGTCAGACATCTTTGATGGGCCTTTCCACTCTCTGTGGGATGTGCATGCGTGAGTGTGAGCTTGCTGGGCCATGTGGTGGGGGATGTAGAGCTGTGACTACGACTCCCATCATGCTATTGCCTCCACCCCCTTCCCAGCATGCCCATGCTTCCTTCCTTTTGACTCTGCTTCCCTGTGGGGTGGGCTGGCTGTGCTGACAGGATGGCTGGGAGTGTTGTCCTGGCAGTTGTTTGGCTAGAAGTCCCAAGAGTGCCCCTGTGCTTCACACAACATAACCCAGGGTGGTGGTTCTTTGTGGGATCTTGTGTTAGGATGGGGGCATTGCATTCTACCAGGTGGGTTCTGTGGAGTTTGTGTTGGGGGTGTGTGAGGGGAGGTGCTTGTGACTATGGTCAGTGCTGCAAGTCCCCCTTCCCACCCAGCTAGCCAGATATCCCACCATGGAACGTGCTTGCATTGCAGGGAGTGTAAGTTGTCTCTCAGGATGTCAGGCAGTGGTGTTGTGCTGTTTGTTGGTGCACAGTTGCCAGCAGGGCCTTGTGCTCCCCACAGCAGTAGCCAGTGTCAGCCATCTTGTGAGTCCTTCTCCACTTCCTGTGATGTGAGCATGGTTCAGGGTGGTGTTGATGGGACAGTTGTAGGGGTGAGCTATGTCTGTGACTACGACTCCCATCATGCCATTGCCTCCACCCCACTTCCCAGCATTCCCATACTTACTTGCTTTTGTGTGGAGTTCAGTGTGTGTGGGTGTGAGAGCAATGGCAAGATGGCTGACAGTGGTGTCCTGCTGTTGGTTGGTGTGCAGTACCCAGCATGCCCTTGTGCTCCCCACGACACAGCAACAGTGTCAGACATCTTTGATGGGCCTTTCCACTCTCTGTGGGATGTGCATGCGTGAGTGTGAGCTTGCTGGGCCATGTGGTGGGGGATGTAGAGCTGTGACTACGACTCCCATCATGCTATTGCCTCCTCCCCCTACCCAGCATGCCCATGCTTCCTTCCTTTTGACTCTGCTTCCCTGTGGGGTGGGCTGGCTGTGCTGACAGGATGGCTGGGAGTGTTGTCCTGGCAGTTGTTTGGCTAGAAGTACCAAGAGTGTCCCTGTGCTTCACACAACATAACCCAGGGTGGTGGTTCTTTGTGGGATCTTGTGTTAGGATGGGGGGCATTGCATTTTACCAGGTGGGTTCTGTGGAGTTTGTGTTGGGGGGTGTGTGAGGGGAGGTGCTTGTGACTATGGTCAGTGCTGCAAGTCCCCCTTCCCACCCAGCTAGCCAGATATCCCACCATGGAACGTGCTTAAATTGCAGGGAGTGTAAGTTGTCTCTCAGGATGTCAGTCAGTGGTGTCCTGCTGTTTGTTGGTGCACAGTTGCCAGCAGGGCCTTGTGCTCCCCACAGCAGTTGCCAGTGTCAGCCATCTTGTGAGTCCTTCTCCACTCCCTGTGATGTGCGCATGGTTCATGGTGGTGTTGATGGGACAGTTGTGGGGGGGGCAATATGTGTGACTGCGACTCCCATGATGCTATTGGCTACACTGACTTGGCCAGCATACACAGAATTCCTTCCTTTGAGTGGTCTTCACTGTGTGTTGGTGTTGTTGTGGTGGCTACATGTCTGGATGTGTTTGTTAGTTCTATTTGTGCCACTGCCTAGCTGTAGTTGTAGTTGTGTTTGTACATGTGTTGGCACAGTTGGATGTGACTTTTTGATGGCATGTGTTGTGTTTATCTGACTGACATACACATTTTGGGATGATTCTGTTCTGGTTGCTGTGTAATTGCTATGAGTGCATGGTTTGACTCTCCCCTTGACAGTGATGTGTGTGTTTTGTGGCAGTATATTGTGTACATTTGTTGTGTACTCACCAGGCTCTGGGATGTCCTCTAGTCCATATACGCTCACTGGCGGAAGGATGGCCCGCACCTTCTCCTCCCAGGGCCTGAGGTATATTGGCTTGGCAGGAGGGCCACTGCCGGTGTATTGGCTGTTGATGTAGTCTTTCTTCAGCATGTCCCGTACCCTCCTGCGCACGTCATACCACCTGTTCTGGATGTCGGTCTTTGTGCGCCGACATGGTGATTGGGCGTTCACCCTGTTGATGATCCTCTCCCACATCTTGGTTTTCTGCGACATGGGGGTCTGTTGGACCAGTGTGCCAAACAGCTGTGGCTCCACCCTGAGGATCTCGTCTACCATGACTTCCAATTCACTATCTAGGAACTTGGGATTCTTCTTGGGGGGCATGGTGATGGGTGGTGATGGTGGGTGATGTGTGTGTTGGTGTGCAGGTGAGGGTGTGTGAGTGTGTGTTTTGCTGGGTGTATGTGAGGTAGGTATTTGTTGGTGTGCTGATGGTGTGTGGCTTGTGTGAGGGATGAGCTGTGGGTGTGTGGTTGCTTTCTCGTGGGTGCTGGCAGTGGAATGGCATTTGCAAAGGCTCATGGTTGTGATTAGTGTCCTTTATATAGGTGGAGTTGTGGGTGTGTCTTTGTTCTCTGTCCCCACCCCCCCCAGTATTTATTGGCTTGGTAATTGCTTGTTTGGCCTTTTTTTGGGTGATTTTTCCTTTGTGCTGTTTGTGTATGTTGGAAACGTTCTTGTGACCGAGTCGGACCCTGCATTGGTCTCGTACGGTGTTCTCCGTTTCGTTCACGCTGTGTTTGTGCAGTTTTCTATGCTGCGTACGCGTCGGTCGCGGTGTTTTGTGTTGCTTCGGCTCGGTTTTGTATGCGTGTCGGTCGTACGGCTTGTCCTCCGTCCGACTCGCTCGTGGTTTCGCGCCTTGCATCGTACTTTGCGGTTTGGAGTTCGAGTGTACGTTTCGGTCGGATTTGTTCCGGGTGCGTGTCGGTCGGTTGGATTCGCGTGTTTTTCCGGCCGGATTGCTGTTTTCCGTGCGGCTCGGTCGGTCGACTTGGTTTCGGTACGTGTCGGTCGGATTTTCGCGCCTTGCATCGTACTTGGCGTGTCGTGCGCCACGGGTACGTGTCGGTCGGTATTTTTTCCGGATCCGAGTCGGTCGGTGCTTTTTCCGGCCCGAATCGGAATCGACCCCTTAATATTTTCACCTAGATTCGGTGAAGAAGAACAGCTGGGTTTAAAGGGGAGTCCACCTTGGGAAGAGATTTTAACTGCTATTTCCTCGTTGGCGACAGGGAAAGCAGCTGGGGTTGACGGTATACCCGTAGAGTTCTATAGAGTATTCGCGCCGGAACTGAGGGATTGTCTAACTGGGCTGTTTACGCAGATTTTTAACAGAAGCAGGCCCCCACCCTCTTGGTCGTTGGCAAAGATTGTCGTTTTCCCCAAAAAGAACAAACCTGTAACTGAACTCGGGTCCTATAGACTGATTACTCTGATTAATGGGGATTCCAAAATGTATTCTAGGATTTTAGCTTCGCGATTGTCCCCAATCGTCAGCAAGGTAGTCTCTGGGCGGCAACACAGGTTTATACCCGGGAGAAGTACTACGGACCACATTAGATGGGTAATTACCCTGTTTGACGCACCTCAGGTGGCAGGAGACCCTATGGCTTTGATTCTGCTGGATGCGGAGAAAGCTTTTGATAGGTTCTCCTGGCAAAACCTGTGGAATGTATCACAAAAGGCGAATATAGGACCTGAGTTTCGGCAGGCTCCTAAGGCTTTATATGTTAAACTGGAGGCCAGGGTATTCGTCACAGCGGAACTATCGGACTCTTTCGAGATTTCTAGAGGGGCCAGGCAAGGGTGCCCTTGCTCCCCACTATTATTTACCCTTTACATAGATCCATTTATACGTAGGCTTGAGGTTAATGCTAGGATTCCCCCTTTTTTTTTAATGGGTGGGACACAAAAACACTTGCCTATGCTGATGACATTGCCCTAGTCACGCCCGTGCCCTCTACAGCCCTTGTGGACATAGAGAAAGAGGCGGCAGAGTTCGAACACATCTCTGGCTACTTATTGAATAGGGAAAAAACGGTAATACTGCTTAATAATCAGATCTCCCTACAGGATCCACGGGTTTCTACCAGCGCAGTATATCTAGGAGTCACCATAATGCCCAATCTAGATCTTATCATTAAATATAACCTTGAGCCTTTGATTGAAAAATCTAAAAAGGATCTGCACAGGTTAAATAACTTACATCTATCCCTGGCCGGCCGTTGTAACGTTATTAAAATGATCTTTTTCCCCAAAATCCTTTATTTTTTTTGTGCTATCCCCTTAGAAATTGGAAATCTCTGGTTTAAAAGACTAGATGAAATGATCTGCCTGTTTGTCTGGTCATATGCAAAACCGAGGAGGGCGCTAAAATACTTAACCCTCCCCAAAGACAGAGGCGGATGGGGGCTCCCGAATTTAAAACTGTACTATTGAGCTACCAACTTACAGAATATGGGGCCCCTTCTACAGGAGAAACCATCCCTGCAAATAGGAGTTGAGTATTGCCCTTCTCCATCTGAGCTACTGGTCGGTGCAGGGGTGTGGGGGAATTTATGGAGGCGAATTGAGCTGAACTACTTTAAGAGGGTCCGGTTCAAGACCTTATTGAACTGTTTTAAAATCTGGTCACCGGTTCGTAAATTAATGGGTTTGGGCAGGCTAAACTTCTACACACCCCTGAACGATAACAAATATCTGTCCAATATCTTCGGGGACCAGTACACTTCACGCTGGGTTAGAGCTGGTCTAAATAAACTGGGCCTTTTCTTCTCCCCCATGGGTTTAAAATAATTTCAAGAAATTAGGAGTGAATTTAACATCAGTCATAAAGATTTTTTTCAGTACTTACAGGTCAGGGACTTTCTAAACCGTAAGGGAGGTGGGCCGATAGGATTTCAAAGGTGTGATCTGGCTGAATTCTGATAGGGGGGCTCAGACCTTCAATTGGTGTTATCTACTCCCTTCTTAATAAGCGGATGAAGGATGACATGGATAAGCACTCCCTGAGATGGCAAGAATTATTGGCCATCGCAGAATCTTGCTTCTGGGAATCCTTTACTATGGCTCAGACTACGTTCTTATCTTCGAAATTACATGTACAGTACTATAAGACCTGCTTCAACCTATACTATAAGCCTAGCAAGATCATTAAATGGGGAGATGGTAAAGGCTCGCGATGCCCCAGATGTCAGCTAAGGGGGGGCGGATATTATACACATCTTTGCTACCTGCCAGTCGTTAACATTGATTAAGACTCAGATCGCAGGATTTTTCAGTACTGAATTAAATATTCAGGTGTCTCTGACTCCAGCCGTGATTCTTTTGGGGGTATCTAATGTTGATAGGCTGTCAAGAGGGAGGGCCCTGGTCTTTATCGCCATGACCATTTTTCGTTTATGTATAGCCTCTGCATGGCTAGATAATCACCCGCCTGTGTTCCAACAATGGCTAACTAGGCTACTGGCAACATGTAGCTTAGAAAAAGCAATTTTCTCAAAGAAAGGGATCCGTAGCAAAAAGAAAGGCCTTAAGAGATGGGGACCGCTGCTGGACTGGATAGATATAGGGCGTTAAGGATGTTATGCACGATGCACTTTAACCAAGGTGTTAGATAGGATTTATGTATTTTTGCCCTTATGGGCCTCTTCTTCACTCTTCTTAAATCTCACTTTGTATGAAAGTGAATGAAATATGATCCGTATCTGTGGCAAATAGATGTTATTTAATTGTGTAGCCGGGGTGGCTGGGGTCGGGGGAATTGGGGGGGGGGGTATATATATATACTGGGGGAAAAATGATGGTCTCATGTTTGTATTATGCACTTGGATATGAAATTGACAATAAATATATTATTTAAAAAAAAGAAAACATAGCCATACTTATTGTATATTAATAGGTAATAGAAAAAATGCCCTTTTTTGTCACTTTCTATACTTTCACATTTTTAACTGTATACAATTTACACAATTTCAATACATTTTTAAAAATTGTATAACAATTTTTTAAATAAATATAAGAATTATCTTAAAACTTTATTTTTTAATTGCCATGATTTTCAATGGGTAGGTAGTCTCTTATTTCTTTTTACATTTAATGGCCATGTTGTTTTTACTGATACCTTGCTCTTTGAGTCTAGTCAGCTAATTTTTCAATTGCTGTAGGTTCCTAGAGGTTGAGGTTCCCTGCTACTACATGAATCAGGAAACAGTACTTTTAAGTTACATTTTGAGCATTTGGTTGGTAGGGGTGTGTGTTTAATGTTAGTATAATTAGTGTAGGTTACCATTTTGTTGTTTAGTGATTTAGGGCCTCATTACGATGTCGGGCTGACGGCCACCGACAGGCCGTCAGTGGCAGTCTGCCCGATATTCTGGCCATCGGTCCGACCACCAGATTATAATACTGGCAGTCGGAGTGCAGAGGTCGAGGGGAAAGACCGCCGCCTCCGACAGGATCCAAGATCCCGTCAGGGCGGCGGTCGGAACCCTATCCCTATAATGGAGGCGGTGCCTGTGCAGGCATCGCTGTAGGCATTAGGATGGCCCTTTTCGACTGCCTTTTTCATGGCGGTCCAACCGCCATAAAAAGACAGATGGAAACAGACTTTGGGGGCCCAAGAAGGGCCCCTGTGGGCTACTGCTAAGTGGCCTGGGGGACACATGTTGTGCCCCGTCACACAAACCCTGCACCATGTGCCAGGCACCACATGGTGCCTGGCACACGGTGCATGGATGTGCACAAAGTGCCTTTTTCTACTGCGGCCCTTTTCCTGGACCACAGCACATGCTGCAGTAGTAAAAAGCACTTTTCGACAGCCGTGCTGGCGGTCTCATCATAATTGGGTGGTTGGGACCGCCGACTTATTGTTGGACGGTCTTCTGCCCGATATGATGGCGGTCACCCGCCGCCATCGTAATAAGGCCCTAAGTCTTAGGTTGTAGTTTGAGTATTTTTCACGTACTGCTGTAAGCATTGTCATGTTATGTATAATTTGATATATGTTTTATTTTTCGTATTACATGTATATTTATTTACTGTTAGCCTTATGTTATTTCTAATGTTTATGTGATTATTTCTTTTATGTTGGTGAGTATAAATGACTTAATAGTGTTGTAGCTTTTTTTAATGTTGTTCTACATTTAAAGTAAATATTTAAAATTATTACAATAATATTTAACCCAAAAATATTGTTAATATTTATTAAATAAACTTCTTTATTGCACTTAATACTTTATAATTCACAGAACTCCACAGCAACTCCGGAGTCTCCTTATGGTACAGTATAAGAAAAATTAAAACTATACTTAACTATATTTAATATTTTAGGCTAAATATTAATGTAAATTCAATTGTATATTTTTATTTTAAATTTTGATTTAATTTAATATTGAAATATAAACTGTTCCCCACCAGTTTCCCTATCTTCCCTCCCCCACCCATTTCTCTAGTTTCATACCCAGTACTCTTCCCTCTGAGCCTCCATCATGTACGCATCCTTCACATTTTTTACATTTAACACTTACAGAATTTAATTATGTTTTATTTTGAGTTTAATGAGGTCTTTGTTTATTTTCACACGTTACGCGAAAAGTACTTTATTTTTGCCTGTTTAAAAAGGAAGGTATGGGGAGGCAGAGTCAGCAACACAACATGGGGGACGCAAGGGTCTCAGCTCCGAGACTCAACCTCAAACCCGTGAGGGTGACATGCACCGGAAAGGGCAATCAACAACCAACTATGCTTTTAGACAATTAAACAACGAATGGCCCAGAACAACTGCGGGAGCAGAGGAAAAGCTCCAGGTGATTTGGCTGACCTCACACTGACACTGAAGATGACGCCGAAGACCACCCGAGTAAGCGAGAGCAGTGAAGGCCATGTGGGGCCCACCTTAAAGCAAGCAAGTAGCAGCTACAATTGCAGGACAGCCCCAGGGCCCCACAAAGTTCTTTCTTTTTACACATCCTGGGCCCCCAGGGACTACACATTCCCTAGGGATACTTTACCTGAGTGAGTGAAGGAGTGGGCCACCTTGATGGAAGAGGTGGTGGCCTGCGAGTGAGACTGATGTCTCAGACCTGCTGTACAGTTGGATACATGGGCTAGGGGCTGGTTTCCGCTCCTTGGAACTGAGCTAGTGTGACCTGGGGGTGCCATCTTGACATTACACATTGGAAACGACTGGCAATGCAGCTCCTGCTGAGGGAAAAAAATTAAACAGCACAACCGTGCCTGGAATGGCGGAGATGCGTGACCCCTAGAGGAGTTGTGGAGGCCCGGGAAAATATTAACGCATTACAGCCTATATGGATGGAAGAGGCCCACAGATGAGAGTAGGTGCAACCAGTCTGAAAGAAACGTAATATTACTCCTCATGCTGAGTATAAACAAAAATGACAGTGAGGAGCTGAAACATTAACGGCTCTGTAAGGTATATAAACGGGGATCATTTGAGACACAGTTGATTAGAGAGGGAAAGCCTACAAACAATGGAATCATCTGAATGTGGAATGGCTAAACACTCACCGCTGCTAAAGGGGGATGTCCAAAAAGAGGGTAGAAAGGCAAAAAAAGCCTTTAAGAATATTGGAAACCCAGGCTACCGGATTCACAGAAATATTTTCAGAAACTCAAATTACCCAGACCTCCAAGGCACCCAGGATATAAGACTCCGCCTTCAGGAAAAAATATCTCAAAAAATGCGTGAGAGGGCTACGAAAAGAGTGGAGGGAAGACGTCCAGCATGAGCTGGATAAGGCTAAAACCAGCATCAATGAAGCTATCTCAACATTCCAGTAGGACATTGACCAATTGAGCACAACAGTACAAGACATGGAGACAACCATACAAGAACCTGGAGAGACATCCTGAGTCATGGCATGTAACCTTTCGCAGCGGAAATACGAAGATTTCAGAAAACAGACCAAGATGGAATAACATAGGAATAAGAAACGCCAAAAAAGATACTGAAGGAACGATATGAATGCATACATCCAAAGGGGTTTGGCTAGATACTCCGCATGAAAGAGGGTGAGGTTGTGGCAGTGGACAAAGCAAACAGTTGGACCCATGGAGACAAGCCAGGCAAACAGACCATGGTCCATAGTAGTCAAGCTCTCATCGTACCCACAAAAGAAAGAAATATAGAGAGAGATCACGGAAACAGTGACTGCTCCATTTTGATTTTGATAGTCAACTTATTTTTCTGCAGGATGTGGTTCAGACTATGTTCAAAAAAAGCAAAAACTTAAAGCCATTAACAGATATCCTGACTAAGAAGGGCTTAAGATTCAGATTGACATTTCAGTGTGTAGTGGTGTTTCAACTGAACTTAGAGCTACACAACGTCCAAACAACCAGGTGTAACTTAAAGTGTTGGACCCCTCCCTTAAAATGGAGACTTGGACGGATATGAAACTAATGGCGGACAGAACCAGAAAGTCCTTTTGCTAATGACCCTAAGGTACAGAAACAGATTGTCAAAGAGAGGAGAGAATCCATGCCTGATTACGATGACGGTGGGACCGCCACAGACAGCCAGGTGGTCCCACTGCCATTGTAACCATGTTTTCCGCCCATCACATTAGGATGGCGGGCGGATGGATGGCGGTTGGAGAGACTGACCGCCACGGATTGGGAGCTTGAATCCCTACAATGGTGGCGGTGCCTGCTAGGCACCACCGTAGTGATTATGATGTCCCTCCCCGCCGGCCGTTTCATGGCGGTTTACCCGCCATGAAAAGGCTGGCGAAAAGGGACAGTGGGGGCCCTTAGCAGTCCCCCATTATCCCATGGCCCTCAGTTTTGGGTTTTGGGGGGCACCTGTGGTGCCCCCCTACATATCCTTGCACAATGTGACAGGCACCGCAAGGTGCCTGCCACATAGATCAGGGATATGCTAAAAGTGTATTTTTTGTACGCCCGCAGCACACGCCGCAATACAAAAGATACACTTTGCGACCGCCTTCAAGGCCCATCTCCGATATGATGGCAGTCGGATGTAAGCCCGACCACCATCATAATGATCCCCATAGTGGTTATACCCAAATCAGGCTAGGGCCCTGCTGACTTTACATCATATAGTCCAATAAAACTGACAAATCTTGATGTCAAGATTTATATCAAAGTGCTGGTGATGCACCTTGTGCCATTGATCTCAAATTTAATACAGAAAAATCAATATCATTTTTTTAGGGAAGGCAGGCCTTTGATAACATCTGTAGAGTAGCCCATGCCATTAAAAAGGCCAAAAAGAAGAAAATGAAAGCTGTGTTAGGGGCTCTTGATACAGAAAAAGCCTTCAACTGGGTGGACTGGATGTATATGAGGGCAGTGATGTGATATTCAGACTTGGAAAGCCATACATTCAGATGGTGATTGCAAGCTATTAGGCTTCTAAGGCGCAGGCATTGATAGACGGAGCAAGGTTGAACCTTCTGGAGTTGTCCTGAGATAGGAGGCAGGGGTGCCCCCTATTGTCCCTGCAATATGTGATGGTGATAGAGCTTCTGGCAACAAAAAATAAATTGTGGCTGGGCAATAGGGAGCATCCAGTTTGGAGCACTGGATAAAGAAATATCTATTTTTGCTAACGATGTGCGCTTATTGCTGAGGTACCTGAATATCTCACTCTAAAGACTCAAGAAACTTTAAGCAAATATGGTAAAGTGCCTGGATATAAAATCAATGAGAATAAAACAGATTCTGCAAGAGGTACCATTTCAAGTAACATCAGATAAGATAGAGCTAACGTCCTCACTTGCAGGGCGGAATGCCGCAAATATACCCAGACTTTGGAGTGAAGTCCAGGAGGATTTACGACCCTGGCAGAATCTTTGTGTTTCATGGCCGTGGTGAATTGCATCAATAAGAATGAATGTGAAATGGAACCAAAATAACATAACTGGAACACATACGTCTACGGACACAGCCAAGAGGAGAGGGGACACAGAGAGAGGAAGTACAGGGCACGAGGAGAAGTGGTGGGCACACCTTGAAAATAAGTAAGGCAAGGGTAGGAGTAAGAAAGAGCAGGACATTTGTAAGGGCAGTTATTACATTTCTGCACAACACATATACTCTCATTAGCATCAAAGTGAGATGGGGCACTGGTGAAACTGGATAGAGGCACTGGGAGGTGCTGTCATTGGAAGTGCGGGTTGGTCAAGCGGGACTATTTTCTTCATTTTCATCTCAACACATGGAGGTCTCCCACCTCTGGTTGCTGCCATTGTATAATCCTGGGCCCATTTCAAGATGTGTTTCTAATCCTTTATCTTGGGAAGCATCTGAGCTGAAGAGGCGCACTTTACCCTTTATCATGGGGACCACCTTTGTTTCAGCCTATGCGAATGAGCAGTTTCATCAGTAGTCATCTCATATCCTTTCTTTAGCCACTTTCTTCAGCAAGTCATGCCCTTGACTATCATCCCAGGGGCGACCTCAGAAAGTACAGCTCAGTGAACAGCCTTTCCAGGGGACACATGCTCAGCAGGCAGCAGGGCTGTCCAGGGAAGGCAGGGAAGGGTTTCATATGCCGTATGTTAGATTTATGATTTACCTGGACAACTTCAGTACACTATGCCCCTAGTGACACTGTCAGAGCCTCAGAAAGATGCAGCAGACCTTAACCAGACTGCTACCTTTATAATAATCTTACCTCCCCTCACCCCTAGCTCTGGTGTACCTGCTGCCTGTCTCAATTGATCATGCTTCCTCTCTTTCTCTGTTGGAATAGGCAAATATGAGCTCTCGGTGAAGAGTTGGCACAGTGTTGTGCTTTCCTTTGCTTTAACCTGTAATTCCATTCCTGAAGTTGTAGTTTCACGGTTATGAGAAGAATCCCTGGGCAGGGAATTGAAGAACATAACAAGGCTCTGCGCTCTGAGATTCACCTCAGGGATCAACCCACTGTGTCCTACTCACCCAGCTACCCAAATACCTTGATCTTGCTACTGTCTATGCTGCACCGGTTCCATGTCTATAGAGAGCTTGCTTGCTTCTGCCTTTGCTGTTTTAGGAGGAGTAATGCTAGTACATTAGTTGGAGGTTCAGTGTTAATTAAACTAAACCAAAATCACAGACACACTTGTTTTATTTATTAATCTTGAGCTGCATTTTCCCAGGGTTGTTTATGTTTGTTTATCTACATGACAGGTGTATATATGTTGGTTGTTGTGCATAACGTTCCAGCACTAGCCTGAGCAGAAACACCTGTGATGTCATCCATGCAATGTTTAAGCTGGTGCTGTGGTGTAGGAAAGTGTGAGACGGTTGAGAAGGAGTTGGCCAGGGAAGGGGCAGACACCCGGAGCTGCAGTTTGTTTGCGGGTAATCCTAATGGAAGTCTTTAAACAGGTAGCTCCTAGGGTTAGCTCATATTTAGAGAGTTACTTATGGCCTCTCTCAGGCATATCGTGAGGGAGGCTCAAGGTTCCTAAGACCACCCATGTGTTCACTGAACCAAACTCCCTATCCAAGTAAAATAACTGCTGAATGAGACGTGGACCACTTGTGCACATTTGAACTGCCAGGATTCCATGATAAGCAGCATTGAGGTAACAGACTGTTTCTGTTTTTCCGTGATTGTTTCCGGAAAATACTGTCAGAAAGTTATGAATGACTATAACTAGAAGAAAGGACATAGAAAGTCATCGATACAGGACCAAATCCCATCAGAATCAGAAGGTAGAAAGTCTATGGCAGAAAAACACAGTGACTTTATTGCATTACATACCAATTTGTAGGTCTGTTAAATGCGAAGACCTTTTGTTTTTGAAAAAATCTTGGAAATACATACTTGTACAGACTTCAGTCGGCCCTCTTCATCCATTGATCTGTTATTGTGCCATTCACATTTTGCTTCCTCCCACAAAAGCATACAGCATGGGGCAATGGGACAGCCCATTTCAGCCATTGGCCTACCTCACTGTGAGTGACTGCATTTTGCCTATTTACGTGTGCTTCCTCCTAGGGAAAACTGAACCTGAAGCCAAGAGTCCATCTGCGGTCACAATCAGAGTTTAGTAAGTAGACAGAATTCTAGACTGCCACATAGGGCCTGATTCTGATTGGAACGCCATTGGCGCGGGAAAGGAACTGCCCCACATGTAGTTGGCAGTTTCACCCACCTAATTAAGATGCAACCACCATGTAGGCGGTCGGAAAAATGCCTTTTTTCCATTGCAGCTTGTGCTGCGGCCCGGAAAAGAGCAGTAGCACAAGCCGCAATGGAAAAAAGGCATTTTGCAAACATGCATGTACCGTGTGCCAGCCACCATGTGGTGCCTTGCGCACAGTGCATAGATGTTTGAGGGGCACCATATGTGCCACCCTGGGCCCATAGAGGAGGCCCACGGGGATGGGAGCCCTGCTAGGGCCCTCCAAAGTCCCTTTCCATCTGCCTTTACATGGCAGAGGGAAAAGGGACATCGTAATCCCTAAGGCAGTGTAGGGAATACGTTCTGACCTACGCTCCGACGGGCTCCTTGAGCCTGTCGGAGGCGTTGGTCAGTCCCTCCGCCCACTGCGCTCCAACCGACTGCATCATTATGCAGCGGTCAGACCACAGCCTCCGAATCCAGACTGACCGGCGATCCGCCTGACATCATAATCAGGCCCAAAGTGTGAGTAATCATCATTAATAATGATTTGGCAGAATAGGCTGCCAAGTCAAAAACACTAAAGTGCACTTTTTTTAAAATAAATGTAGCAAATGCCATTGTAGCTTTTTTTTTGTTTTGGTAAGAAGTCTCCAAAGGGAAAATGGTGATGTAGTCCCACAATATGTGACCTGCAGACACTAATCTACAGTTTACCTTACTTTAGTTGTCAACCGTTGCAAGATGGAGCAGGAGAACCCTCAAAATTGCTGCTCACAGTGCACTCCGACTATCCCTTTGGCTCTGGCTCTGTTTTTTCAGAGGACCACCACCTCCTTGCCTTTATGTGGAAGCGTGAACACCAGTAAGCTAAGGCTCTTTTGGGCTTTGACGCTTAATCACCATTACAAGGGGTGTTTGGGGGCAGCCGAGCGCAAAGAGGTCCGCCCTCTGGGCAGATTGTGAGGGGCGGGGCTGGCCGAATAACGGCCATTTTGCGCTTTTTGGGCTGGGGCAGGTAGTAGCCCAATTATAGCCCAATTAACATAAGGGCTTAAACCATAAACCATTTTAGGTTTGCTGACCTGGTGGCTGGGAGCAGGATAGTGTAGCGGTTAAAAAAAATTAGCAGGTAGTAGTTTTGGTAGCTTTAATTAGTTGGAAAACATGCAGGATTACCGGGTGCTAAAGGCGGTCCGCCTGCTGAGTGAGGCAGAGCATTTTGACCTCCTGATGCCGGAGGCTGCTGGGACTTTGCGCCCTCCGCAGCATGCGTCGGCGGGGGTGGCGGCCACCATCGCGGCCTGCACATCCCCTAAGCGTGCCAAGATCAGGGCGGTAAGTGCTCGGGCCGCTCCTATTATAGGAGAGCGGCCCCTGGGTCGTCCTGCGCGCTGGAGCCTCGTGCGCGTTCTGAGGCTCCAGCAAAGGTGTGTGGGCGGGGCCCGTGTAGGCCGGAGGAGCGCGTCAGGCGCTCTAGTGGCAGAGCGGGACAGCACGCTCCTGTCAGCTCCGGGGAATGGACTAAATGATTCTGAGGCCCCCGGAGCGGTGGGACTCCACGAAAGGGATTTTGCAGGGAGGAGGGAGAGGGGGGTGGGATGATGTAGCGGAACACCGGGAAGGAGGGCAGGGGGCCCGAGCTTGGCCAGATGAGGAGGCGGGGCGTAGAGAGGGACTAGGAGAGACTTTCCCTTGCTGGGATTTTACTAGAGTGGCAGAGAATGAGCAGGCCCCAGGGTGGGAATATCCCGGGCAGGAAGATGATGCGCTGGGGGAGAAGGGGACCCCTGGGGAGAAGCGTGGGGAAGAATTAGGGCTTGGGGGGGAGTGTACAGGTCCCCATCGAATCAGAAGGGGAAGAGGAGGAATTTCCAGGGGGATGGGAGCCCGCAGGGGGCAGCCATGTTTGGGAGGGGTTAGATATTTTCACCTCTTGGAATGAGGAGGTGAGGGGCCTTAACAGGTTGGGGCAGGTTGATGCATACTTGGCAAAGGGAGGGTCTGTTGGGCTGGAGGAAAAGGGTATAACTCAGAAAAAAGGGGGCAGGAGGTAAAAAGAAGGACAGTGTAAGGCAGAGTAGTAGGGCCCCTGGGGCAGGGCAGGGTCAGTCATATGCAGGCGTCACCGCCGGGCTGGAATGGAGCGAGGGAGAGGAGGGGGGAGACAGTGACAGGGAGGTGGACAATTTGTTCAAGGTAGGGCGTCGGTGGGCAGAGAGCACCTTGGGAGTAGGAAGGAAGAGGAGAAGGGAGCTAGGGGAGGGGTTGCATAGGCCCAGCACACCAGACCAGTCATTTATTTTTCAGGAGGACTAATGTCGAGGTGGGGACTTGGCAGAGCTGGGAGCGGCTCACTGGCACCGAGGAGAAGGGAGGGCGGAGCCTCGAGTGGCGCGCCTGTTACCTGCGGGGGACCCCGTCACGGCCAGCATGTGTAGACCTCAGGCGGTCTCGCTGGCCCCAACACCCGACGGACCTCAGCGGTCTGCCGTGCCACAGGAACGCAGGAATACGCAATCAAGGGGTGCGGGAGAATACCGGCGGGTGCATTCGGCACCCCCCGAGGCACGGAGTCGCGGGCCCACTAGGGACCAGCAGGGGGAGATTCGCGAATGGCTCGAAGAGTTAGACTTTGACGAGGAAAGCCTTGAAGAAGGCAAATTGAGGGACAAAGAAGAAGGAGCAGGGGGGGACAGAGTAATGTGTCTTGTGGTGTTTTACAGGTTACACGATGAGCGTCGGAGCCTGCGGGGAGGCCAGCGAAGTCGGTACAGACCACGGCCCACTGGCGAGGCGGACTGCAGCAACACGGGCACCCTCCTTAGAGCCAGGTAAAGCACAAGGAAAGGGGGAAGCCAAGGATGGTCTCAATTGGGACAGGGGGGGAGGAGGACATGGGGGGAGGTGGGTAGGTTGCGGAAGGGTAAGTATGTGCTGGATATAGGCATGGGCACTGAAGAAGACGGTAAGATGGGCACGACTAAGGTTGAGGATAATAAAAGCGCGGGGAAAGCTGATAAAGGGGAGGAAACAACTGCCGAGAAAAAAGACAAAGTGGAGAGTAAAGAATTGAAAATTATAAAGCTTCCTTATATGGGGGTAACTAAACCGCTGGGAGCACATTTGATGCTGGCGACTAAAGAACGCATTTGGAAGGGAGAGTATGTTGAAATGCTGAAACTTTTGCATAGGGAGGTACACGCGAAGGAAGGGTCTAAAGAAGAGTATGAGCTGGCCAAGGGTGCCACTGACCGTGGAGAATTGGACAGCTGCCTTTTTATTTACGCAAGCGTTTACTACGGAAAATATCCGGAGCGCATAGTGGCCCTCTTTAAATACATGGATGTTATTCAAAAAGCACAGATTACAGGGGGTGGATATGCATGGGCGCAATACAACGAGGAGTTCAGAGCACCCATGGCCTGGGATCCCGAAGCGAAATGGGGGGAACTGGACACAGATTTGTGGCAGCACACTATGGGGGCGTCCAGAGCGGGCAAGACAATTTTCACAGCTGGTGGGCTCTCAATAGTGTACCGGCCTTTCAGGGGAAGCCCACCCGGGGAGGGGTGGGAAGTACTGGAAGAGGACAGACAGTGTTGGGAAAGTCCTGTTGGGACTTTAACAAAGGGTTGTGCACTCGGGAGTTCTGTAAATTCCGACACGAGTGCTCGAAGTGCAGGGGTAGGCACGCATTGGTTAACTGTTCTGGGGCGGGGGTCACCAACAGCGAGGACAGCAGTGGCAGCAGGGAGGAGGCAACGGGGGGCAGCAGCAACAACACTTCGCAGGAGTTTGGGGGGCTAGGGGAGTTCAGGGGGTTGGGCCGAAGGGCTCAAACGCCAGTTAGGTCAGAAAAGTTGAATGCAGCCTTACAGGGTTATGACAACCAGAAGGCTGCAGAAGTGTTGAGGGAAGGCTTCAGATCGGGTTTTCGATTAGGGTATGGGGGACCTAGGCACAGAAGGTGGGCGGAGAATTTGCAGTCAGCAAGGGAGCATACACAAATAATACAAGGAAAACTGGATAAGGAAGTGAGGGAGGGGAGGATGGCAGGTCCTTTCACGGATTGGCCCCTAGACAACTTGATTGTGTCACCCATTGGGGTAGTGCCAAAGAAGGAACCAGGTCAATTCCGGCTTATTCAACACTTGTCCTGGCCAGAAGGGAGCTCAGTAAATGATTTCATTGACAAGAAGGAAGCTACAGTCTCATATGCATCAGTTGACATTGCCATGTCACTGGTAGTGACGGCGGGCGAACTGGCACAAATGGCAAAATGCGACATAAAATCAGCTTTCCATTTGCTTCCAGTCCATCCAGATGATTGGGATCTTCTGGGTATCCATTTCAACGGGAAACGGTACGTGGACAAGGTATTACCGATGGGCTGTTCTGTGTCATGCGCATTATTTGAGTATTTTAGCACCTTTCTGCAGTGTATGTTTTCATACGCACGGGTCACAAATTGGTGACACATTATCTGGATGATTTTTTCTTTGTGGGCACCTCTGGCTCCACGGAGTGCCAGGTGGCACTGGAAAACTACAAAGAGCTGATGAGGGAACTGGGGGTGACGTTGGCACCTGAAAAGACGATGGGCTCCAGCACAGCACTGTCTTTTCTGGGAATAGAAATTGATTCCAGGATAATGCAGGCGCGCCTGCCAGAGGAGAAGAAACAAAAGATGTTGGAATTGTTCAATGACATGCTAGCTCGGGAAAAGGTGACAGTCAAGGAAATACAGGTCCTACTAGGACATCTTAATTTTGCATGTAGGGTAGTGAGTAGGGAGAACTTTTTGCAGGAGATTGGGTAGGGCATTGTAAGGTCAAAGACCGCCTCATCATCATGTGCGACTTTCAGCAGGTGTGAAAGAGGACTTGAGAATGTGGAGGGTGTTCTTGCCGTCTTTTAATGGGATCCCACTTGCAAGGGAGAAAGACATGGTGTGGGATATACAGATTTTTTCAGACGCAGCGGGCAGTGAGGGTTTTGGCCTTTTCTGGCAAGGAAGGTGGTGCGCTGAGCAGTGGCCTGCAGAATGGAGAGAAGGGGGTAGGAGCAGTGCATTTCTAGAGTTTTTTCCTTTGGTAGTGGCAGTGACATTGTGGGGAGCACAGCTAGCACACAACAAAGTAACCTTCAGAGTAAATATGGTGGTCGTAGAGATAGTGAACCGCCAGTCAGCAAGGGACGAGCAGGTGATGAAGCTGTTGAGAGTGTTTGTTTTGGGTTGTTTGCGCCATGACATATCATTCAGAGCTCTGCACATCCCGGGTGTGGACAATGACATAGCGGATGCTTTGTCTCGTTCGCAGTGGGGGAGATTCTGTGGGCTAGCCAAGGACACCGACAGGACGCCGACGCCCATGCCGCAGCAGTTGTGGTACGTAGGCAACACAGGATGCTACAATTGGTGGTAGGGTCGCTGGCAAAGTCTACTAGGATAGCCTATAATTTAGCGTGGAGAGAGTTTTTGCTTTCAGGCGCCCAGCGGCGTTTTAATAAAGATCAACGAGGGGAGGGTGTCATTCAGTTCATATTGGATGTTAGACCCGGGATCCCTGGTTGGCTGAGGTAGGTACCTTAGGCCAAATAGGGACCCTCGCTCTCGGGGTAGACCAATCAACTACCTTGATGGACTTCCCTGCTTGGGGCGATAGAACACGGACGCAGGCCCGCTACCGCAGGGACACCCTCCTGTTCTATGCCTTCCTGACCCCAGGGGATTCTCTTGGTCACTACTCCCTGGGCCAACTATGCCGCTCCATGGGTACTTCCTGGCATTTGGGGCCTCTCTAGGGGTGCTGGTCCCTTGCCAACACCCACCTAGAGCGGTACCCCTGGAAGACCCATCAGTCAGGATACTGTTCCCATTTATCCTGTCCTCCAGGTTAGAAGTGGGTTTACCGTGGTCACTCCTAGGGGACCTAGCCCTACTGGCTGGACACGGTCCCACGGGTTTTCCCATGAGGGGACACCTTCCTCCCTTAACCTTCCATTTAGATTTCTGTGCCTGCCATTTAGGAATGGCACCCACAAACTTCAGGACCGCGGGAGCTCTGGTTACAGACGCCCCACGCCCTCCTGACGCTAGGTGTTCTTTCTCACACAGCTGGCAAGTAGGCGCTAGGCCTTCAACCGGGTGCTCCTCTAAGGAACCCTCCAGTCTCCGGGGTGCGGTGGTGAACCCCTGGGGACGCTGCTCACACTCCTTCCCTCTCTTTTGAGACAGGGCGCTAGCCCGCATGCCCCCCCCATTACTCTGGGACCTAACGGTTCTACTTCGCCTCTCTTCCCTCTCTAAGGCCTTTTCAGACCCTTGGACCCATGACCAGGGGTCCGGCTCTTGTGCCAGCTCCCGGGAATCAAAGAGCTTGCACCCTAACACGGGTTGGCGCAATCCTGGAAAACAATTACTGAGCCTAGGCTCCATAGGGGCAAAGTTGAGCAACCCCTTCAAATCATTCGCCATGCTCTCCAACACCCAATCATCCAGTGCACGCTTGTACTCATCCACACTGGGCACTGGCTGTACGCTGCCACCATTTAAACTGGATTCTGCCTGTTTAACCTTCATTTCCAGTTCCCTCATGCTTAACTCATGAGCTAAGAGAATCTTTTTCTCTTCCAAGGCGAGAGCGTTCCTGCTCTCCTCTGCTCGCTTTTCACTTTCAATGAGCAGCTTCTTCTCTTCTGCTTGAGTTTTAAGGTTTAAAACCTCCAACTCATGCTCTCTGACCCTTTGGTTTTCCTCCAGCTCCTCTGGTGAAAAACTCCTCCCTGAATGGCTACTACCAGCCCCTAAGGCTGGTCCCTCCACTGGCAAATCCTGTGGACCAAATCCATTCTCTGGGTCATCCTCATCCACCTCAACATCACCCGTCTCCTGAGCCTCTTTGGCTTCCCACCAGGCCCTCAAGGCCATTTGCAGCTCCTCCTTCTTGGCGCTACTTTTCATGGGACATCCCAAAGCTGTGCAGAATTGCCTCAATTGATCAACTTTGTAGGTAAGCAATGCCTCAATGTCGAACTCTAATTCTGCAGCCTCACTGGCTACTTGACTCCTCTGAGACATTATGTGTGGCTTAAAGGTCGCTCAAAAATAGAACCAACAAATCAAAAACACAATATGTGGTTGCGTCGTGGTCTGCGCTAAACTTGTGATGTACACCAATTACTCACGTCAGGGAAAGGAAGGACACCTTCTCAGATAGCCCCCGCTCACCCCCTTGGTAGCTTGGCACGAGCAGCCAGGCTTATCTTCAAGGCAATTGTGTAAAGTATTTGCAACCACGCTCATAGCAACCCAATGATGACACCAAAAATGGACTCCATACGAGTTTAATAAAAACGAGTATAAATTTATATAAAAAGATATACGATAAAACCACACAATATAAATCCAACATATGCGTATTTGTAATATTCTTCCTGGCCGGTTGTTAGGCCAGGCAGCCCTTGTAAGTTCTGGCGATATTAATGAGCACTTCTTAACGTTCCACTGCAGTCCTATTGCAATGCTATGCAGTTCGTAATGCTAGAATCAGGCACTTTGCAATGTAGAAATAATGCAGTTCGTAATGCTCGAATCAGGCACTTTGCAATGTAGAAATAAAGCAGTTCGTAATGCTAGCATCAGGCACTTTGCAATGTAAAATAATGCAATGCGTAACGCAACAATCAGGTATTTCGTTATGCAGAAATAATGCAATGCCTAAAGCAACAATCCGGTATTTCGTTATGCAGAAATAATGCAATGCGTAATACACTAATCAGGTAGTTCGTTATGCAGGAACCATGCAATGCGTAATACGACAATCAGGTAGTTCGTTATGCAGAAATAATGCAATGCGTAATACGACAATCAGGTAGTTTGTTATGCAGAAATAATGCAATGCGTAATACGACAATCAGGTAGTTCGTTATGCAGAAACAATGCAATGCTTAATACACTAATCAGGTAGTTCGTTATGCAGAAACAATGCAATGCGTAATACACTCCAGCACCGATCACGGTGCCTCAGGCGGTCTCTCCGCCACTCGTACTGACTCGCAGTCAGCCTCTGTCAACAGTTGCCCCCACACGGGTATGGTGTAAACAAAAAGTGCAACTCCGCACTCCAGCCCCGGTACTGCCACTGCGCTGGCAAGTACGGGCCGCGATACGAGCCGAAGCAGAGGCTCGCACTGCAGGAATGGGAGAGGCCGAGAGCGTCTCCCTCCGAGCCCGCACCCTGCCCCAGGCATCGACACACGTTACCTGGGGGGTACGACCTCACTCTCCTCTCCTCTTCCCGTGACTTGGGCCTCCGATGCAATCTTTGTGAATTCCGGGCAGTGGGACTCGGGCCCTCCCTCGACGAGGTTGGTTCGAGGTCCCGCTCTGGAAACGGCGGCCTCGGGCAGGCGGCTCGGCTCCTCCGGGGCTGCCGGTCCGGGCCGCTGATGCTACGAAGATCTCAGGCTGCAACAGGGCACAAGCACACAGCATTGCTGAGACTCACTTGAGCTTCGGGTGCACGATCACAGGGCACTCCTCACGAAGGTCTCAGGCTGCACAAATCACACGCACACAGCCTCGCTGAGACTCACTTGGACTCCGGGTGTGCACGATCACAGGACAATCCTCACGAAGGGCTCAGGCTGCAAAAAGCACACGCACACAGCGTCGCTGAGACTCGCTTTGACTCCAGATGCCCACGATCACAGGGCAATTCTTACGAGGGTCTCAGGCTGCAAAAGGCACACACACACAGCGTCTCTGAGACTCTCCTGGAAACTTTTGTGTTCCTGAGTTTCCGCAACAGGGAGCCAGCTCACCTCGGGCCCTTGGGGATAAGGTACTTCCGGACACAGCACACAGCAAAGTCCTTTCAAGCAGGGGGACACAGCACACAGCAAAGTCCCTTTAGCCTCTCCTTGGTTAAAGCAGCAAACTGCAGGCCAGCCCCAGAACACACAGCAAGGGTCAGTCCTTTCCTTCAGTCTCTTCAGCTGTTTCTTCCTTGGCAAAGGTTCCTCTTGACCACGAAGTAGCTTCAGTCTTGTTCAATCTTGATCAATCCATTTCTCCAAAGTTCAGGGGCTTCAGATCTCATAGTTATACCCCTAAATGTCTTTGAAGTCTTTGTGTTCAGGGGGGCACTGACCCCTGTTCAAACCAGTTCTGGGTGCCTCCCTGCCAGTGACACCTTATTCCTTTGAAAGTAGGGGTCTGGATCCTCAATCACTCAGCAGGGGACGGAGCCATTGGTTTATGGCTGCAGCCCAGGCCTCTTCACCTCTAGGGGCTACTCCTCCCCCTACACTCCAGATGCAGGTCAGCCTGTTGCTGTCTCACCTCCTCCCCTGGGTCAAGACATTCTCCAGATCCTATCACTTTCAAAACCAGACAGTCAATCCACAACAAGGCAGAGACACACAGAAATGTTAGAGCACAAAAACCCAGCCACTTCTAAAAGAGTGGCTTCTAAACACACAATTTAAAAACCACCTTCATAAAAAGATGTGTTATTACATTGTGAGTTCAGGCACACTAAACTTCACCTCTCCATCTTAAGCCTTTGGGAAGATAGGCTGGAAAACATATTACATAGCCTCCCCATTTTATCCTATGGGCAAGATGGCCTTTCCACAGTGAAAAACGAAATGGAGATTATTTCACTGTCAGGACAGGGTACACACCTTAGTACATGTCCTACCTTTCACATGCACTGCACCTTGCCCAGGGGGTACCTTGGACCTACCATAGGGGTGTCTGATGTGCATAGAAAGGGAAGGGTAAGGTCTGGCAAGTGGGTGCACTTGTCAGAACAACATGGCAGTTTAACAAACTGCGCGCAGGCACTGCAGTGGCAGGCCTGAGTTCCCTCTTTAAGGCTACTTGTGTGGGTGGCACAATTCGTGCTGCAGGCCCACTAGTAGCATTTGCATTACCAGCCCTGGCACACATAGTGCACTTTACTTGGGACTTTACTAGTAAGGCAAACATACCAATCATGGACAGCCAATTACCATTACACTTTATACAGGGAGAACTTGCACTTTGACACTGATTAGCAGTGGCAAAGTGTCCAAAGCATCTAAGTTGGCAACACCATGTCAGAAAAAAGGTCTGGGGGGAAAGCAAAAAGTTTAGGGAACTTTAGCCAAAAAGGGCCAAGTCCAACATTGGATATGATCGAGAAAGGTTTATTTAGAGTCACAATTGCAGGGAAGTTAGCGGGGATCGCTTTTGTTGGCAAGCTACTATGGGGCTACTCGCCATCAGCAGGTGAATTAGGTACGCGAATGCTAGAAAGTTGGGCCAGGGAACAAGGACAGATGAAACAGGTTAGGAGGCCTTTGTCATGTCGGCTGCTGGGCAAGGTGATACAGATATTGCCAAAAATTTGCACGGATGGTTTTGAGACTTGCTTGTTCTCCACATTGATGGTGTGGATGTTTTTGGGCGCTTTTCGGGTGTCTGAATTGTTGGGGCACAGGAAGGGTGGGAGGATTACGTGGGATGATGTGGTCCCGCGTAGTGCGGGGGTACATATTTGGTTGAAAAAGTCTAAAACAGATCAGAGGGGTCTTGGAAAATGGGTGTCACTGCAGGCATCAGTTCCTCAAATCACTTGTCCTTGCAGGTGGGAGTCACGTTCCAGGGCAGCGTCCAAAGGGCTCGAAGGGGCGGTGTTCGCGCATGCTAATGGAAGCAGGGTTACAGCTTTTCAGCTGCTGGCAATGCTGAGAAAGGCGCTAAAGGAACTGGGAATCAACGGCGCAGATTTTGGGACAAACTCATTCAGAATCGGAGCGGCACCTGAGGTGAATAACAGGGGGTGGGGGCGGGAGGACATCATGCGGCTGGGAAGTTGGTCATCCAATTGTTACAGGTGCTACCTGCACAGCAATGTCGGGGGGATTTGCGCGGTTGTGTACAATGCATGAGTTCACGCAGTTTTTCTCGTTTCAGGTTCGGTGGCCAGCCCCCTTTCCGTGGAGATGACAATTTGGGTAGTGGGGCATTCCTTCGTGAAGTGAGCTCAACTCCAAGCCTGCAAGAGTTCCTACGGAGAGAATTTAGGATTTAATGAAAAGCTTTTTAAGGTGTTGTGGAGGGGTAAAGGGGGCATGTCATGGAGCAAATTGATTCCTTGCCTGAATGGACTGATGGTAGCAGACAGGTGTCCGGACATTTTAATCATACACCTTGGTGAAAATGGTTTGTGTAAAGAGAAGGGTTTAGTTCTGATGAGGAGTATGAAGAGGGACTTGGCGCTGATCAAAAAACAGTGTTCAGGCTGCTTAGTTATTTGTACGGAGTTTGTTCCCCGTAGGGTCTGGCATGGGGCAATTAACCCAGGGGCTGTAGACAGGGCCCGGAGGAAGTTTAACACGGAGATGGCACATTTTTGCAGACAGCTAGGTTTTGGCAGGATTGCTCACAGGGAAATTCGTTTTGACACGGTGGGATTTTTTAGAGGGGATTGCGTTCACCTTTCACGAATTGGCATGGATCTTTATCTTTTGGAAATAAGGGAGGTGTTGGCTAGGACTCTCAAGGCCACTCAGGAAGGTAAAGCCTAGGAGGAAGGCTGGGCAGAAAAAAGGGTAGGCGGAGTAACCAGCCTTCCCTTCTTCCTGGGTGGCGGGGTTTTGAAAAGTTGGCCAGGGTTGGCAGAAGTTTTTTGTTAAGTGTTGTAAGTTTCTGAGCAGGGGCAGGGAAAGGGTAGGCAGGTAGGCTAAGTTTCAGGGTAGACGTTTGTTAGTTACAGTTGCAGAAATTGGAGGGCATATGTTTTAACTGCAATACTGTGTAATGTTGTTGTTATGTTATTGGAAGGGTGGGGGAACGTTTGAGGGGATCGTAGGGGCAGGGGGGGATCAGGGGTCAGTTATTTGATGTATAGTGAGGTTTTAGTTTTGTAAGGCAGTTGCCAGTGTTATTAACTGTAATATGCACCTGTTTCAATAAAGCGGCCTTTTACACACACAAAATTGGTCTTGGTTTGGCTTGCCCCCCTCCCTCCCAAATGTGAATAGGTGAATTATTTCATTTTGAGTCGGAGTATAAATCACTTTGCAAATCCAACCTCATAAGAACTTTATTTCGGCACAAATGGCCATAAAAGCACAGTTTAAAATAGCAGTTTAAAATTGAATAAAATACAAATAGTTAAAAAGAAGAATAAAAAGATCTACATTCCACGCTCTGGAGCAGCAATTCCAGGCATCAGCCATCTTGAAAAACAGGACATAAAGTGCTTGTGCAGTATACATTTAGAGGCTATTTCCAAGCAATATTTTACTCCTTTTAGTGTTACAATTTTAAAATTGCGGTACACATAAAGACGATGACTAAAAAAACAGAAGAGCAATGCATTTACTCAGCCAGCATATTTGCCTCCAGTTGTCAACATGGTGTTTAGGTAAAACTACAAACATTACGGGGCAATAATCTATATACATTCAATGTCAGGGAATGTTGGTCATTGAGAATAGTTCAATTGACTCCACAGCAACCAAATAAATACAGTATGTGCGAAAATCATCAATTAAAACATATCATAGACAATTGTCATTCCTGTTTACAGACTTGTTTAAGATGGCTCTGCGTGTGCACCACATGGAAAATAAAAAGCGTGAAATTGAAAAAACAATGGGCATGCGCGTGTCAGATTTTAAAATCCTATACACATCGCGACAGTGTCTAGACCCCAAATTCCTACAAAGTTGGAGTAGCCATCGCAACCTTGCCTTCCTGTACCCCTGACAGAAAAATATCACATGGAGATCAGTCTCATCTATGTTAAAACACGCAGGGCACTCTGCGTTTGTGTAGCCCTCCCACTTTTTTGTAAATGAACGCAGCGGAAGGACTCCATACCTAAATTGCAGATAAAGCTTCTTCGCCAAGAGCGGCTGTATGTCGTCCAACACTGGTTCTAAAATATATGTACTTTTTACTTCCAGAAACTCAGCAGTCAGTCGCCCCACCGAGGGTCTCGTCTCAAACTGGGTGAGTTTATGTTCTCTATAACTCTCTACCAAGGCTTTTCTGGAAGTCATTTGGGAGATTTCTTCTGCATTATGCCACAGACTGCCCCAGCCCAGGTCCTCACATGTTTTCTTGACATACAACAGCCAAGGCAACTTCCCTGCACCTTGCAGCCCCATGACATCAGTCAGTTCTTCTCTATAGGGGGCTAATTCAGGGGTGGACCACAGGCGCCGCCAGTATAATATAGGTCTAAGAGCAGCTTCTTCCTCGATGGGTCTAATCCCTAGATCCATACGGAGAGGTGTTAGTGGTGTGCTAGGAGGCATTCCCATTAGTTGTCTGTCGAATAAATTCTCAGTACGAGCTAACTGGCCAGATAGACAGTGCCCCCATAGTTCTGCTCCATAGAGTGCGGCCGTCCTAGCATGTGCCTTGCAAATTTCCACCACAGGACTCACCAATTTTTCAGAGCACGTCCTATGTAGTTTTAGAATACCCTCCATAGTCTGGGATAGTTTTAAGCCTATTTTACTGATTTGGGCTCCCCAATCCAATCTCTCTGTCAGTGCAATTCCCAGGTACTCAAATATGGATACCCTCTCTAGGGGACTTCCATCCAGGCAAGGGTTTGGGCGAGTGGTGTTACCTGCATTAAAAGCCATGTACTTTGTTTTTTGTAGGTTAATTTCTAGTCCCCGATGTTTGCAGAAGGCGCTAAAGTTGTTCAGGGTCCTCTGAATTCCCATAGGGGATTTAGCAAGCAAGAGCGTATCATCTGCAAACATGAGGGCAGGTATTGTGCGTTTCGCCAGCCTGGGAGCATAGATGTTTACCCCGGTTTTCAATGAATCTATTAAGCCATTAATATAAAGTCAGAAGAGAGTTGGGGCAGGAAACAGCCTTGCCGGACCCCTCTCTCGACAGGCAGGGGGGATGAAAGTTCGCCATTTTTACCAAATCTAATTTGAGCAAAATTGCCCTCATGTAAGCCTTTTAACTGGTGGCAAAGATACTCTGGGACTCCCATGTCTAATAGAGTTGCCCAGAGTTTGTCCCTTGGTACTAGGTCGAAGGCAGATTTAAGGTCTACAAATATAAGGTAGAGGCTGCCACCCTCTATTCTAACAGTTTTCCAGTGGATCATCTGTAGCCTTAGGATCTGGTCAGTTGTTGATATCCTTGCTCGAAACCCAGCTTGGAGGGGGGTAAGGATGCTATATTCCTCCATCCAGTTCTGGAGACGCCCCAGTAGGACACGTGCAAAATATGTTTGACACACATCTATCAGACTAATCGGACGATAGTTGACAGGTGAAAGCGGGGAGCCCTTTTTATAGATTGGTATTATCTCGGCCCCTGCCCAGGTGGTGGGAATCGCCATACCTTGGAGAATTGCATTAAACAGAGAGGATAGGTACGGGGCCCGTACAGTTGGCTCGGAGCGGAAGAGATCACCAGTGATCTTATCCAGCCCTGCGGCTTTAGCTGGTTTAATCATGCCCAGGGCCTCAGAGACTTCTCTCAGCGAGATTGGAGGGGTATCTGCAAAAATCGGGCAAGGGGACGGTAAGGGTCTGTTCACTAACCCTTCCCCGTCATCAACCCTTGTGTAAAGTGATTCAAAGTGGGCCTTCCATGCTTCTTCACTGATATTGGGTTCTATGGCTGATTTGCCCTCCTGAGACCCTGAATTGATAATATTCCAAAAGGTCCTCAGGTCATGATTTAATAAAGCACTTCTAAGCTCATCCCATTTTTGCGATTCCCAGCTTTTTTTGGCCATGGCAATGGCGTTCTTATATTTTACCCTCACTTCTTTGATCGCTGGCCTGGCGTTACTTTTGATGGCGGTGACAAGGCCATTTTTAGCTACACGGCAGTTTGAGTTGAACCATGGGTGTAGGGATTTTTTAGTCGCCCTAGGCTTTTTGTTTTGGTAAAAGAAAGCGGCCATAGATGTAAACAACTCTTGGTGATTTTGAAGAATTGTTATTAAAAGTGCCCTTTGACTCTGCAGCTTGGTATACAACCATAAAATATGGAAGGATTTGTTGGTAGCGCATGGCCAGTTTTTCTTCTGACTGGGAGAATTCGCCCCAGCGGACTCTCCTCCCTCCATTTGACTGAATCAAGCATGTATCTGGAGCTGGCAAATTGTCAGATGAATTCATGGCATAAGGTGTTGTTATTGCTAGAATGAGGGCATTATGATCGCTATCATGGCGAGGACTGATTTTAAAATCTATCACTCTGTGCCATAATTTCACATCTACCAAAATGTAGTCAATGATGGAAGTATGCCCCTGTCTGTTAAAAGTGTGATTCCCAGGCGAGTCAGATGTAGTGCATCCATTACAAGCTCTCAGTGAAAAGTTTAGTGTAAGAGTGCTTATCTGTAATGCTAGTGGGGTCCATGCCCTTATTGGAGGGATATTGGGCTCTGGGATGGACCAGTAACGATCCTCCTCACAGAGAGCGCCCGAGGCCAAGCCATTCAGGGGTTCAAATTGGCAATTAAAATCTCCGCCAATGATTACCCCGAGGTTTACAGGGATGGTTGAGAGACAAGTAGTTAGTTGTTCGAGTGTGTTGGACTCTTTCCCTCTGGGTACTGGTCGGGAATATACATTAATTAAGACTATTTCTAATCCTGTGTGGAGGGAAAGAAGTACACAAAGGATGTCACGAAAAGAGCTCTCTAGCTGTTTTGCCTCACAGCCCAAATGTACTGCGACCCAGGTACACAAGCCTCCAGAAGGTCTGCCCTTCCCCACATGAGTAGCTGGAATGCTAAACGATGCGTAGCCCATCCTATGTATTTCATCTTTGGCCCATGTTTCTTGGAACATGCAGATTTCATGCTGCTCTATAAAGCGACCCCATTCCGGACTATCCAGTTTAGAAGGTAGTCCAGCTATATTCCAGGAGAGGATTTGCAGACTGGCAGGGCCCATTTGGTTTGTTAAGCAGGGGGGGTTTATGACTTCATTCTCTTGACTGCCCAAAGGGAGATGGCAGTACTCCATTTGCTGCGGTGTACTTGTTCTGTTAACTGGGTCGTGAGCGCCCTTTGGATTATGTGAGGTATTTACTACATCCCTCTGAACTAAGTTGGAGGTCTGTGTATCCTGATGTAAAGGATCAAGGGTCGGTGGATTAATGATAGCTGTCTTATGTATACTCCTAGTTAGCTTATGCTTTCCTGCCTCACTTTCCACATCCAGCCCCAGATTCTGCTTAGAGAATATTCTCCTCTGTACGCTTGTCCTTCGCTGTGTCCCCACCTCTCTAAGATGATTGGCTAATTCTTGTGGGGGCTCCTCGCTCGCGAGTCAATCTACTGACTCCAGAGGATTGAATCTATTTTCTACCGGAATGTTGAAGAATAAGGGGGATGGTTGGCCCTGGCCTAATGAGGAGAAATGGTTTTCCTGCAGCCATTCCCCCCTCCAATGACCATATCTTCTTCTTGCCGGTGGAATAAGGGCAGGGGGATAAAAGTAACCTAATGGTAAGGAGCTAATACCCCCCCTGTTCCTCTGGTAGAAACGATCTAGAAGGGATTCCACAAGCACTGTGTTTTTGAAGTTTATCACAACGCAGTCACCAGTAATGTCTTTTGGTCTCCAGCCCACCCAGCCCACCCTGCGAACCATGATGATTTCATTTATGTCTCTATATGAAAGTTGTTTGTGGTTGGCTACCCACTGCATGCATTTATTTCTTAATTCAAGATATGACTCTCTGCTCCCCTTTTTCAACCCAGGGACACCCGCTAGTATGACTACATAAGGGGTTGAGTCCGGGGGAAGGTTTATGGATGGTAGAATTAGCCCTAGATCTTGTCTGCCCTCATGTGAGACGTTTTTGATCCCAGGCCTCTCGCTACGAGTGCTGCTTGCTTGAGGTCTAGCTAAGGTTTGAAAATTTTTTCTTCCTGCCTGTGCCCCCTGATTGTACTCCTCATGGTGTAGACTAGATCCTTTTCCTAGCCCCTCAGCGTTATTCAGTCGGATTCCCCCACCCTCCTGGTTGGAATGGATTGCTAAATTGGAGGTTGGTGTGCTAGCAGTCACTAGGGGTTCAGGGTTAGTTAATAGGGGGGTCTGGTTTGTGTTTACAGGATTGGCCGGTTCCTTTACCCTCAGGGCTGCGTCAGTCTTGTCCACCCATAGTTCGACTAGATTGGTAAGCTTATCTGGCCTTTCCCACAATTTTTTTAGCTCATCCTTCACAATGGTGCTTACTTGGACCTGTAAGTCCACCATCACATCCGTAGCCCAGGCTGGGTGGTCCAGGTCTGTCTGTAATGGTGTTTCCAGACCAGCCTCCCTTAAGTCACCAGAAATTGCATGGACCATAGATAGTTTTTTGTGCTTTTGGGCCAATGGAGCAGCATTTTTGGTTTTCTTGGCTTTCGGGCGAGCAACTTCTTGATGTAGCACAACCACATTACCCGCTGCACGGGTCCTTGGGGGGGAGATTGGAAATTCCTGGGCGATGGGCAATGAGGATCCTGAATCATCATGCAAGCTAATGGGCTGGGCAAGATCAGGGGTAAGAGACAATCGTCTTTCAGTTAGTTCGATCTCAGTAGCAACTACTCCAATGGCTCTCTGTAACATTCTGTCTATGGAAGTTGGTTGGAGTGAAGAGGACAGTTGTGGATGTGCTACGTTAGATTTCCCCACACAAATCCGCCTACCCATGATTGTGGTCAGGTTAGACTAATGGCCAGATGAAAAATTCCTGGAACAGGGGTCACTGACCTTGCAAGCTGTTACAGCTGGGATCAGGATCCAAAGGTCTACGAAGGACCCCAAGAAGAACCAAGGGTGGTGGCCCAGCCCAGCCTCTTCCGGCCTCTGACGGGCCCGCCCTTGGCCCGGGCTTTGCCCGGGCATGCCCGCGCGCGTCTCGCGCTGCTGGAGCCCCTGGCAGGATTTGTAAGCGCCTCCTGGTGCACAGGCAACGCTGGTGGCTGCGCAACGGCGCTGGGAGCCGCAAAGAACACTGGGGAGTGTGGTCCTACACTCCCCTGCTCCCAGTCTGCCTCCCTCTGCTGCCTCTGGTCTTTGGCCCCAGCGGGGGGCGAGAAAACAACTTCACGGCGTCCCGCGCTGCGGGAGCCCCTGGCAGGATTTGTAAGCGCCTCCTGGCGCACAGGCAACGCTGGCGGCTGCTCGACGGCGCTGGGAGCCGCAAAGAACACTGGGGAGTGTGGTCCTACACTCCCCTGCTCCCAGTCTGCCTCCCTCTGCTGCCTCCGGTCTTTGGCCCCAGCGGGGGGCAAGAAAACAACTTCACGGCGGCAAATCTATTTAATCGACGGTACAGTTAGACTAAAAATGCACAGAAGCCTAATTATGTTGTGGGGCGCATTCTTTTGTATTGCCCTTTTGCAACTTCTTTATGAATGAAAGTCTGAATTGAAAAAGATACAAAAACAGAGACATTTTCACTACAGCATTTCTTTCACATCACTTTTTGACTCGTAGATTGAACGCAGGGCCGTTTCTACAACTAGGCAGGACTAGGCGGCCGCCTAGGGCGGCAAAAGGTGGAGGGCGGCCGGCGGGCGCGGCAAAAAACAATGACCTGAAATGGACTTAAAC
Organism: Calotriton arnoldi; assembly: GCA_963921515.1. Classification (NCBI taxonomy): domain Eukaryota; kingdom Metazoa; phylum Chordata; class Amphibia; order Caudata; family Salamandridae; genus Calotriton; species Calotriton arnoldi. The sequence continues at coordinate 953,094 of CAWUFW010000311.1, forward strand.
GCTGGAGCTTCTTAAATCAACTTTTGAAATTCAAGGAGATTCGAATTCCCGGCCATCAAACAGCAGAAGAAGTCAGTAGAACTCATCTTGGGCAAGAATCCGAATCTCCTCGAATTTCAAAACGAAAGCGCCTGTTCAATTCGAACGTCGACATGACATCACGTGACGCCACGGGCAGCAGGGGGGCTGTGCGCGCGCGGCCGGCAAGACAAGAGGCAAGAGGCAGAGAGAGTTCCCGCTGCGGCCTGCAGGCCTATCAGGTACCGGGGGAGGCCGGGGTGGGATCCGGGGCGGCTGCAGCATAGCTGCCAAGGTTTCAGTCTGCTATGTGTGACATTTTCATAATAGTGTAATTATGAGTGACATTTTCAACCACTATGAGTGACACTTTCGAGCGAGCAAAACCAAGCAATGAGGACGTCTCGGACTCGCCCCAGCCAGCCCCCGCCGAAGACTGCACTGGGCATTGTGCAAGCCTCGGAAGAGTGAGGTGGAGGCACACGCAGTTGTTCTTAAATTAAAAGAAAAGTGTGTGTGCTCATGGTCATAAAGTGTATTGCGCCTTATTTTGTGTAAATAAATAAAAGCGGCACTATGCAGACACGTGGTACAGTTGAATGAACTGTTTTATTATTGTTTGAATCGACTAGAAAGGTGGTGAAAGAGACGAGAAGTAAAATAAAGTCACTGACTTTCATTCTTACTCTCAGTCTCCGGCAGCTTATGTCTGAGAGCTGTTATTTTATTACCTCGTACGTGGCTGACCAATTAAAATGAAAACAAACACCAGGGAAGATCTGCAGTACGAATCTAAAACACTGTAATCACGGTCTCATCCCCAATATATTCTACATATGTAATGTCGTCCGTCTTTAATATCTATTATCACTTTGGTCGTAGCAGTCCCCTGCAGTGCTGGATAGGAGAGAGTCATATTAAGAGGACTTAATCTGCACACTTCTACAAGCCAGATAGAGTGGCAGGGTCAGCATTAACACTGGGCTCACTGGCGAGTGCCTGCGAATCTTGGCAAGAACAAAGAGCAAACTTAGCTGCCAACTGGGCATGGAAAAAACAATGAAGAAGCGGCTGACTTGCCGGTTTTAAAAATGCTTTTCCTTATCAACTTAGTGCTGTTTTCATATCGTAATCAGATGACGGCCCTCACAAAAATTAAAGATCTTAGTGGCTGCTCTAAAGGTTATGTTTACTTTACCGCCACCTTAATTGCCTCGCTGAGCGTATGGACCGCTGGTGTGCTCTGGGATGAATAATTCCAGCTCTGTGGCTCGCTGCAGGGGGTTCACTCAGCCGCGGGTGTGGTCGGCTCCCTCCGGTTGGATAATCATCCCTCTCTTCCTTCAGTGAGTTCATACTCTCCCTCTCGTCATTCAGTGACGTCATGCTCTCCCTCTCTTTCTTCAGTGACTTCATACTCTCCCTCTTTTCCTTCAGTGACTTCATACTCTCCCTCTCTTCCTTCATGACGTCATGCTCTCCCTCTCTTCCTTCAGCGACTTCATACTCTCCTGCTCTTCCTTCATGACGTCATGCTCTCCCTCTCTTCCTTCAGTGACTTCATACTCTCCTGCTCTTCCTTCATGACGTCATCTCTCCCTCTCTTCCTTCAGTGACTTCATACTCTCCTGCTCTTCCATCATGACGTCATGCTCTCCCTCTCTTCCTTCAGTGACTTCATGCTCTCCCTCTCTTCCTTCAGTGACTTCATATTCTCCCTCACTTCCTTCAGTGACGTCATTCTCGCCCTCTCTTCCTTCAGGGACTTCATGCTCTCCCTCTCTTCCTTCAGTGAGTTTATACTCTCCCTCTCGTCCTTCAGTGAGTTCATACTCTCCCTCTCGTCATTCAGTGACGTCATGCTCTCCTCTCTTTCTTCAGTGACTTCATACTCTCCTTCTCTTCCTTCAGTGACTTCATACTCTCCCTCTCTTCCTTCATGACGTCATGCTCTCCCTCTCTTCCTTCAGCGACTTCATACTCTCCTGCTCTTCCTTCATGACGTCATGCTCTCCCTCTCTTCCTTCAGTGACTTCATACTCTCCTGCTCTTCCTTCATGACGTCATCTCTCCCTCTCTTCCTTCAGTGACTTCATACTCTCCTGCTCTTCCATCATGACGTCATGCTCTCCCTCTCTTCCTTCAGTGACTTCATGCTCTCCCTCTCTTCCTTCAGTGACTTCATATTCTCCCTCACTTCCTTCAGTGACGTCATTCTCGCCCTCTCTTCCTTCAGGGACTTCATGCTCTCCCTCTCTTCCTTCAGTGAGTTTATACTCTCCCTCTCGTCCTTCAGTGAGTTCATACTCTCCCTCTCGTCATTCAGTGACGTCATGCTCTCCCTCTCTTTCTTCAGTGACTTCATACTCTCCTTCTCTTCCTTCAGTGACTTCATACTCTCCCTCTCTTCCTTCATGACGTCATGCTCTCCCTCTCTTCCTTCAGCGACTTCATACTCTCCTGCTCTTCCTTCATGACGTCATGCTCTCCCTCTCTTCCCTCAGTGACTTCATACTCTCCTGCTCTTCCTTCATCACGTCATCTCTCCCTCTCTTCCTTCAGTGACTTCATACTCTCCTGCTCTTCCATCATGACATCATGCTCTCTCCCTCTCTTCCTTCAGTGACTTCATGCTCTCCTGCTCGTCCTTCATGACGTCATGCTCTCCCTCTCTTCCTTCAGTGACTTCATGCTCTCCCTCTCTTCCTTCAGTGACTTCATATTCTCCCTCACTTCCTTCAGTGACGTCATTCTCGCCCTCTCTTCCTTCAGGGACTTCATGCTCTCCCTCTCTTCCTTCAGTGAGTTTATACTCTCCCTCTCATCCTTCAGTGACGTCATGCTCTCCCTCTCTTCCTTCAGTGACTTCATGCTCTTCCTCTCTTCCTTCAGTGACGTCATTCTCTCACTCTCTTCCTTCAGGGACTTCATACTCTCCCTCTCTTCCTTTGGTGATGTGTGCACAGGGTTTCACTCTGGGGATACTGCAGTGTGCAAAGATTACCCCCCTAGTGTTCCAGAGATGCTGTAGGCACACTACATCCTCTGGAGAAGCTGTAGTGTGCATGGATTATTGCTCTGGTGATGCTGTAGGGTGCATTGGTAATCCTGTTAGAGAGGTTGTTATGTCCATCAGTATTTCTCTACTAATGTGGTATTGTATGTGGGGAGTTCCTTTCACAACGCTGTAGTGACTATGGGATATACTACAGCTGAAGGTGTAGTGTGCATGTGTCCTGGCAATGGAGCATTGTCTGTCTGGCAGTCTACTTTGCTTCTGGAGATATTGAAAGGCATTTTGTGCAGTAATACCTCCAAGCTTTTATTGTGGAGATGTTGTGGTGTGCACCAGCACCACAGTAACATGTTGTTGACCCTGTGTATGTGGTACCCGTGTAATGATGTAGCCTGTTCGTGTACTGCTGTTCGGATGAAGTAATGTCAAATCCTTTTGGTAATGCTGGTATGCCCTGATTGTGCACATCTGTTGATGCAGAAGTGTCTGTGTGGTATCCTTTGGTGACACTGAGGTACCCGGGGTATTTTGGTGATGCTGTAATATGTATGGGCTCTCTTTATGGTGATACAGTCCGAGATGCTTCCATGGTGATGCTGTGCTATAAACATGTATGTTAATTCTGTAGAAACTAAGAGGTATCGCTCTACGTGTGGAGGGCTTAGCTGATGGTGTATTGTCCCTGCGTACCCCTCTTGTGTTTCTGTGGGGTCTGCGCGTACCCCTCTGTTATGCTGTACTGTGCATGTGATATGCTTGTGACGCTTGAGTGTCTATCAGTGTCCCCCTTTTGCTTCTGTGGAGTCTGTGCGTACCCTGCTGTTGATACTGTAGGGTCCATAGAGTGCACCTCTTTTTATTTATTTAAAAAGTTTTATAGAGTGCTAGCTTGACCCGTAGGTATCAGAGCGCTTTACATACACACTATAAACAGAAGGAAATTGCATTACATAGTAGGAATGCAGTAAGGAAGCAAAACAGAGATAAAGAAAAAATACAACATGAAAAATACAACATGAAAAATAGGTAAACAGTGCAGCGGAGGGAGAGAGAACAAACGAAGGTGGTTAACACAGTCCGGTCACCAACTATCCTTGAATGTCAAGAGAGAGAGGAGTCAACTCGGATATTGAAGTCTAGGTTAGTTGACGTTGGTCAGGAAAGTATTTGTTAAGGAGATGGAGTTTCAGGTCCCTTTTGAAACAGGAGAAGGAGGGGTTGCATCTGAGGACTCTAGGGAGAGCGTTCCACATCCTGGGAGTGTTGTCAGAAAACGATCGGTATTGGGTGATTTTATTTTTCAGTTTCGGAGAGATAAGAAGGAGTGAGTTGGAGCTTCTCAGCGTTCTGGATTGACCTGCTCTTACCAGTTTGTTGTTCAGGTAGTTGGGGGCCAGAGAGTGAAGGGTTTTGTGTGTGATGCAGGCCAGCTTGTAAATTCACCTCCCTTCCATGGGAAGCCAGTTGAGGGAGTTGAGAGCTGGAGTGATGTGTTCAAATCTTTTTACTCCAGATATGAGACAAGCGGCCATGTTCAGCACTGCCCTTAGTGGGGCTAGGTGAGCTTTTGGAGTCCCTGTTAGGATGGCGTTCCCGTAGTCGATTTTAGAGAGAACTAGGGATTGAACTACTGTCTTGAGGTCATCATGGGGAAGAAAAGGTTTCAATTTCTTGAGGTGTTTTAGTGAGAAAAGAGCACTTTTTGCAGAGTTTTTGATGTGGGCCTCCATTGATAAGTTCTTGTCAAGGGTGATGCCTAGAGACTTAACTGGATCGGATAGGACGAGGGGGCAGTTTAGGGCAACCAGATTCTTGAGCCACTCTTGGATTGGTCGATGGTTGCTTTTTGGAGAGAAAAGGATTAGTTCCGTTTTATCTGGGTTGAGCTTTAAGTGGTTAGCGTTGAACCAAGTTTGGATCTCGGTTAGAGTGACATTGAGGTGTCGGATGTCGCTGGGAGACTTGATTTTGAAATAGATTTGGGTGTCATCAGCGTAAAGGTGGTAATTCACTCCAGCTTTTTTCAAGATGATTGTGAGGGGCTCCATGAAGAGATTGAAGAGGGACGGGGAGAGGATCGAGCCTTGCGGGACCCCTAGTGTGACTTTTGTTGGCTTCGAGAGACAAGAGTTGATTTTAATTTGTTGCGAGCGGTGTTGAAGGAAGGAGGTGAACCATTTTAGTACTGTGCCATTAATGCAGGAGCGCTTCGACAAGGTCTCCAGAAGAGCTGGATGATTTACTGTGTCGAATGCCGCAGATAGGTCAATAAGGATGAGTAGGCAGGCATCACCTTCATCTAAAGCCTTGTGAATATCGTCAGAGATGTTGAGCATAGCTGTTTCAGTGCTACAGCCTTTCCTGAATCCTGATTGAAAGGTGTCGAGGAGGTTGAACTCATCAATGTGTTTGTTGAGTTGGTGGAGAACGCATTTCTCCAATGTTTTTGCAAGGAACCGGAGGTTGGAGATAGGTCTGAGGTTGTTAAGATCATTAGGGTCGGCCCGTGGTTTTTTGAGAATGGGTGAAATTTGTTCTAGTTGAAGGGAGTCTGGGACACAGCCTGAAGTGAGAGAGGCGTTGATGATTTTTGTCCAGAAAGGGGAAATGGTGTGGTTGAGTTCTTTTATAATTGTGGATGGGAGGGGGTCCATAGTGTGGGAGGAAGGTTTTAGATTAGAAATTATACTGATACCTCTGGTGACACTGTAGTGTCTAAGGGTAATGCATGGACACTACAGCTTCAATTGAGGGGTATTTAAAGACCAGTGCTTAGTTAGGTGGTTGCTGGTGAGCCCCAACGTCCTTCATTTTTGGGACTGACACTTATTTGACCTCATCAAGCTTTGATCCAGAGCAAGAGAGAGAAAAACACAAAACAGGGAATGAAGGAGGAAGAGAAAGACCGGGAAACAAGTAAGAAAGCAGGGATGCAAAAGAACCTGAAAGAGTGAGATGAAGGACCAGGGAGTGAGTGTCTGGGGGTGGATGAAAGAGGCACAGGGTGCAATCAACACTAGGCAGCCTTGGTATTCGGCCCTCTGGCATTCGATGGCGCGGGCCGTGGGCTTCTGAGCAGAACTTCGGGCCCTGGCACTTATACGTTTTCATATTAAGCACTGCCACAGATATGCTGTAGTAACCACAGGCTCCCATCCAGTGATGTGACAGTGTGTGTGCGGTGCCCTCTTTGATACCGTAGTGTCTATGGTCACTCTTCTGGGGATCCCTGCCATCTATGGGTGATGCAGCAATGTGTACAAGCTGCTGTCAGATGATTCCGTAGCGCCTACGTGGTGTTTATCTGGTGAGGCACTGGTTCTGTAAGGCACCGCTTTAGTGGTACTGTAGTGTGTATGGATAGCATTGTTGTGATACACTATCTATGGGGTGACGCTCTGGTGAATCAGGAGAACTCATGTGGTGATGTGGATCTGTCCGCGTGGTAATCCTACTATGCAGCAGTAGTGTCTGTGTGCATCCTGGTAATGATGTGGTGTCTATGGCTACTCCTCTGCTGAGGCTGTAGTGCCCACGCCTTTGGTGAAGCTGTTGATGGAGCAGGGAAAATAAAAAAAAGTAACCCCTAACAAATTTTATAATTAATTAAATAAAATGTTCGTTTAAATGTATTAATCAACACTGTATGTGTGGGAATGGTAATATGCCAATGTATGTGCTAAATAATCTATTAATGAATGTCCGTGTGTCTAATCATAACGTAAAAATAAAAGCGTACTAAATAAAAATAAATGCATGTTTGTGCTTCATAGAAATAAATTGTGTCATTGCAAAAACAATAGTGATGGTAAGTAAGGAACAGCTTAAATGTTGCTTTCTGCTAGGTAACAACTAATTGGGGTACGTAGACGGGAGGGAAACGAAAGGGATATCTTTCTTTATTTTAATTATGTTTTGTTTGCCTCAAATTAGTGCTTCTAAAAGTATAACCGAGTGGCGATATAAAATGGCCGCCAGTGGGAAGATGTGCGCAGGCGCAAGGGGACACGTGGTACGGGATGAAATTGGAGAAATCCGGAACCTCGTGATGTCTCTGAGAGGCTAGGATGCAAGAAATGGTCAAGGCTGGTGTGACCTAATTGAACTGATAGTGTGCCATGATGATCAGCAGAAAGCCCGTGGGAAAGAAGTCTAAGAGAAAGGACAATGACTGCGGAGTTCTCGAATGTGTCGAAAGAAGTTACAAATGAACTGATCGAATCGGATGGAAATGTTTAAGCGTATGGGAAAGGAAATGATCCAAGGACCCTTGAATCCAAGAGAACTTGATTAAAGAATGAATAAGCTGACATGCATGGACCAATGAAAGAAAAGCGTGATATTAATGTTGCAACAGTTGGTTAGCAAAGTTAGAATTAGGGTATAAGAGGGCCTACTCTTAGTGGGAGGGGGTTCAGAGAATTGATGTCAGTCGTGGTTGCAGTCACAGTCAGGAGAGGAGTTGAAGAGTCGTGTTGGTGGCTTCCAGTGCTGGGTGGTCCTGATCGATCCCTTACTGAGCGGGAGATGCTGAAAGACTGTTAGAGGAGACGGGTTGCAGGTAGCTGATGCTGACGAGCTGAAGTTGCTGTTGCTGTCTTAATTTTACAGTTGAGTATGAGAATCAGGCTAATTCTAATTCCTAACTTAGGTTAGAAATCATTAGGCTAAATTAGGAAGCTAGGCAGGTAATTAGGGTTTTTGGCTTCATGACAAAATTTCCTTTCTGCAATAAATTGATTATGCTTAATAAAAATTGTGAATTTAAGAATGAATAATTGAATAAAGTATTAAAATTCTTTTCATGCCTTAAAATTTATATAAAATTTAAGATTCTTTAAACCTAAAATGACTCAGTGGTTATTTTCCTAAATGATTGTGACATAAGTAATTGGTTATTGTGATTCAGCTGGTCTTAATCACTATGAACTAATTTCTTAAATGAATGATTCATCGACAAACAATGAGCAGGAATATCTTAAGAAATAACTAAAAGAAAGTGACTAATTAAGGTAATAAGATATCCTGGCTCTTCCAGCGGTACATAAAATGGTGTTCTCCATTTAGTTCTCATGCTTCTCCTAGGAGTACAGAATTTCATAAAGGTGTAAAGGAAATCCAGGAGTGTGCGTGTGTGTTAGGCGATGTTTATGGGCCCCATCGTCATGAGGATATGAGAAATATAATTTGCCCCTGGATGACCTATAAGTAACCTGGGAGGAGAATAGTTTTTATTGTACGCGCTGGATCAGATTTCTTGGTAGCAGAGTTATGGTTTTCTATAGATTAGTTTAGTGATTATTGTTTAATGATTATTGATTATTTTTTGATGACTAACACTATATGTTGAGTCACGTTATGTTATATGTAAGTTTTCACGCTTCTGGGATGTAGGAAGTGGAACACGTGTGGCAAGAGAAGTCACATGGAATTTGGTACATGGTCTGAATTCATTTTGGTTATAACGCAGGTTGTGTTATGTTAGGGATTTCGGTGTGAAAAGTGTGTAAATGAAATAACAAATCACGTTTACTTGTGAAACTTTGGCCTTAATTCTCAGGAGCCTAGTCTCCACATGTGTCTTATCCCCAGAGAAACGAGTAAATTGTTTGTTTGAAAGAAGGGTAAGGTAGAGGGAAGTGCTACTTTATCGGCGAGAGTACATAATTCTGTGGTAGGGTAGAGGTAAGCGCTGCCTACTGGAAAAGCAGGATTCTTGTGTAAAAGGACAAAGCTGTCACTTTGTTTAGCGAATCAGACTATGGAATTGTTTATTTGTTGTAACTAACGAAGAAAATAGCGAAAAGAAAAAAATTGCCGATAAATTTTGTAAAGGAGGGGTAAAGAGTAGAAGTGACGTGGAAAAGTGCCGCGCTAGGATTGGTTAGTGCACTAGTCACGTGAACACAGAGCAGGAGTGACGTAGAAAAGTGCCGCGCTAGGATTGGTTGGTTCGCGGACGGTGGGAATTGTTCTGATTGGTATGTTAGTGTGAATCGCGCTGTAATTGGTCGAAGTTCCGTACACAGAAACAGCGTTAGAGTAAAGAGAAAACAAATAGAAAACATGCCGTATTACGAGTATGAAAGGGAGAGAACGTCATGGACGACGAAATTGAAGAATTTCTTTAAGAAAGACAAAAAGGTTGTGACTAGAGAGGGACAAGTAATTCCTCCGCCGAAATCAGCAGCTTCACATATGATGCTGAAATATGGATATCATACGTGCATATGGTTGGACAATTGGGTAAAATATACAAAGAATGATGGAGCATTGGCTTTTCCTGAAAATGGTTCTTTTAATGTAGCGGTTTTACGGAATCTAAGAGAAAAAATGTTTAAATTGGAACCTAGACCTAGACCGACACAGTTTGAGGCTTTAACAGAATGGGAAGATGAGATGTACGAGCGAGAAAGATTCAGAGGAATGAAAGGTTATGAGTTTGTGCCCGGAAGATTGTGGGGAATGAATCATGAGGACAGAATAAAACGATGGAGATGTGCTAACATGACAGGAGGTTTGTTTCCAGCTTTTACAGTTGAGGAAGGGACTAAGAAAAACGGACTGAGAAAAAGAAACATATAGAGAGAGAAAAGTATATGCATGAGAGCGAAACGGATGACGAGTTGCTGGAAGATATTTTAAATAGAAATCCACCTCCGTATCAGCAGAGTTCTACAGTGGTGACACCAAATGCGCCACCAATAGAGACTATGCGAAATAAAAGTCCGGAAAAGAAAAATGAAGTAAATAGGTCACAAGAACAAATGAGAACTTCTCAAAATGAGGGAATAGAAAGCGACAATGCAAGCGAATTGGCAAGGACAACAAAAGAACTAACAGAGAAAATTAGAGAATTAACGAAAAATATGGAAGCAGTTACTGTGCCTGTAACAATAGGTCCAGTAATACCAGTTTTTGAGAATCAGAAAATTGATGAGCGATCCTTGGTGATTCCCTTGAGTTCACAATTTCAGAGAGAAAAGGAAAGAATGGAAACAAGTCCAGGTACAAGCAATTTGGCTAGTGCTTACAGACCAAGTCCACCTGAAAATTTGACAGTAAATGAGTGTAACAGTAGGAAAATACCTATGGTAACTGAATCTGCAACAGTGACACCTGAAAAGAGTGGAAATTGGACAGAAATAAATAGTACTCCCATAGGTCCGACTCCTGATGAGTTAAATGAGTGGATGAAAGCTTTTAAAATAAAAGAAACAGAAGAAAAACCATTAGATGTGATCAGATTGAAAATTGACATGGAAGAATTAATTCTAGGAACGATTGGTACTGAAAAGATAAAAAATTATCAGGATGATGAAATAATGTTTCTGTGCAAAAGTATAACATGGAGGGCAAAGAATTTACATGACAAACTAGAAGAAGTGGCTAGTGAGATTGGAATAGATTTTGCAAAAGTAAAAACATTGCAGAAACCATACAGAGTAGACTTTTGTGAAAAAGATATTGAAAATTTGAATACAGCAGGAAGGCTGACACAGATAAAGGAGTTGATTGTGTTGTTGAGAAAATGGGGTGATGTGGACAGATGGAAGGTTAGATGGACAAAGAAGAATGAGAAAAGTATAGACAAAGGTTCATTGGCTTTTATGATAACAGAAAAAGAACCTGTTGCTAAAGAATACCCTATGAGAGAAACTCCAGGTGGTAGTTACGTGCATGTTCCCTGGACTAGGCAGGACATCCTGTCATTTACAAATGACTTTCCAAAATTAAGAGAGAAGCCAGTTGAGTGGTACCGACAAGTAGAAAGGTTTGTAAAGGTCTCAAAAGTGTTGTGGATAGATTTGGATGGATTGTTTGACATAGTGGTACCAACGGATCTGTGGTCCGAATGTAAGATTACGGTTGACTGGCCAACTACAGAATATCCAAGAGATCCTAAGACAGGAGCTCCAGGACCAGATGTGATGAAGAAATACGACAAGGTGATTACCTTTTTGAAGAATAAGATTCCTCCCAAAGAGACAGATTGGGTTAAGATTGATAGAACTACACAGGAAAGTAAGGAGTCTGTACATACATATTATGAGCGTTTGTTATTGGTTTTCAAGCAGTATAGCGGTTATGAGGAATTGAGTGAAAAGGACATGAGTCATTTTGTATACCGATTTGTGTTTGGCCTGAAACAAGAAATAAGCGATATGATTAAGCAACATATGATAAATTGGCAGAATGGAAGTGTAGATGAGGTGCTGAGGTATGCTAAGTATTGTAGTGATGAAATAGAGAGTAAACAGCGTAAGTTGAAAGAAAAGGCAATGTGGGCACAAGTGAAAGTGGCAGAGAAACAAGAAGCCCAATTGGACAATAATAATGGAAACGAATCAGGACAGAATAAGATGCGACCAAACATAGGTAAAGGAAAAGGACAAGTGAGTCTAGAAGAGGCAAAGAAGAAATGGCCATGTCATAATTGCGGAAAATTAGGGCATTGGAGAAATGAGTGTAAGTTCCCACCTAAACCTAATCCGGAACATCAATCATTAACTCCACAGGTGCAGAATGAGGTAGTTGTTCAACAAAGTCAGGTGCCACAACCACCACTTCCCAACACTGTTAACCAGCAAAGATACAGTACAGAAACAGGATTCTACGGAGGAGAGCAGGTAACACAGTTGCCGCGAGCAGCTAACATTTCTCAGTATTGGTTGCGTCAGAGTGAGGATGACCCGGATGAAAGTTTCTGACGGTGCGCAGGAGAGGGGAAAGAGTGCGTGCTTGGCGCAACTCTAGAGGTAGATCAGTCTGGTCCCTTTGTGGATGGAGAAGTGAATGGTGCAAACGTAACATTCCTTGTCGATACTGGAGCTACCCGTTCTACTGTTAGATCAGTGGAAATTCCGAACCTTCCTCTCTCAGGTGAATACATCCAAGTGGTAGGAGTAGCCAATCAGCAGATTAAAACCCCACTTACTGAATTGGTAGAAGTAAAAATTGGTTCTTTTAGCAAAATGCATAAATTTGTAGTGTGCGATTGTAGTCCTGTAAATCTTCTAGGTCGTGACCTTTTGTGTAAAATGAATTGCACAATTTATTGTACGCCAGATGGAATAGGTTTTCAGACTTCAGATGAAGATGTTTTGTACAAAGTAACTTTGATGAATCAAGAACCTGAAACGAATGGTTTGTTTCCTGCATTTGATGCAGAAAAACTTCCAGAAGAACTAAAAAGTGCTGTAAAAGAAAGTGTGTGGGATTTTACAGGAGAAGACATTGGGTTAATGAGAGAAGTTGATCCTGTAAAAGTGACAGTGAAGGAAGGGATAATTTATCCAAACACGCCACAGTACAAATTAACTCCAGAAATAATTGAAGGAATAACTCCTGTGATAAATAAGATGATTGAACAGGGAATTCTGAAAGAAATCATGAGCAGTCCATGTAATTCACCTATTATGGGACTGAAAAAGCCAAATGGAACATATAGAATAGTACAGGATTTGAGAAAGATCAACAAAATAGTTGTACCATGTTGTCCAATAGTGCCAAACCCTGCAGTAATTCTATATCAAATCCCGCATGAAGCTGAGTGGTACACTGTGATAGATTTGTGTCACGCATTTTTCTCTATTCCTTTGCATCCAGATAGCCAGCCATTATTTGCATTCCGTTTCGGAGAGCGTATTTTGGCATGGTGCCGAATTCCACAGGGGTATACAGAAAGCCCCTCAATTTTTAATCAGATTCTAAAGAAATCTCTGGAAGATTTAAAAATGCCAGAAAAATCAGTGATGGTGCAGTATATCGATGACCTATTGGTGGCATCGAAAACCAAAGAGGCATGTGTAAGTGACACAATTGCTTTACTGAACCATTTGGAGAAAAGAGGACATAAAGTGTCCCCTTCAAAATTGCAGTTTTGTCAGAAAGAAGTCCAGTATTTAGGGCATAAAATTGAGAAAGGAGTGCGGAAAATAGCGACAGAAAGAGTAAGAATGATTCAAGGAATGAGAGCACCAATGACTCAAAGAGAGGTAAGAATGTTTTTGGGAATGGTTGGATATTGTCGACAGTGGATAAGTGGATTTTCTTTGATTGCAAAACCCTTACAAAAATTGACAAAGAAAGATGTAAAAGACCCTTTTGAGTTAAACAAAGAAGAAATTAAATCTTTCAAAGAATTGAAAAAGAAACTGTGTGAGGCCCCTGCTTTAGGCATGCCTGATTATGAGAAGGATTTTGAGTTGTACTGCAGTGAAAGAGATGGATGTGCATTTTCAGTATTGGTACAAAAACACGGGACCATGAAGAGGCCAATCGCTTACTTTTCAGCTGTTTTAGATCCTATAGCAAAAGCATTGCCTGGATGTCTGAAAGCAGTTGCTGCTACTTGTGTAAGTCTGGAACAAAGTGAAGGTATAGTGATGGGGTATCCACTGAGAGTATATGTTCCCCATTCAGTAGAAATTCTTTTGACAAGAACAAAAACACAGTACATGACACATAGTCGGCTGACTAAGTACGAAAAAGTCATCTTGAGTGCTGAAAATGTGACCATAGATAGATGCATAAATGTAAATCCTTCTACATCATTGCCAGATGAAGAGAGTATAATTGAACAAGACGAAGTAGATCATGATTGTCTGAATGTGCTGGAATATTGCACAAAACCAAGAGCTGACATAAAAGATGAACCATTAAAGGAATCGGATTATGTCATGTTTGTAGATGGTTCATGTTTACGCACAAAAGAAGGAGTGTTAAGCGCAGCTTACGCAGTATGCACAGTGGCAACTGTGATGGAAGCGTCTTGTCTGAAAGGAGTTAGGTCTGCCCAGGTTGCGGAACTAATTGCTTTGATTCAAGCATGTAAATTGGGGAAAAATGTACGAATCACGATTGTGACCGATAGCCAATATGGTTTCGGCATCGTACACGATTTCGGTCAGATTTGGTCACAAAGAGGATTTTTGACATCTGCAGGAACACCTATCAGAAATGGAGATTATGTTAAAAGACTGCTTGAGGCGATACAGTTGCCTAAACAAATAGCTGTAGTGAAGTGCAAGGCGCATAAGAAAAACGAAGACTACATAGCGGTCGGCAATAATTATGCTGATGAGATCGCTAGATATTGTGCGGAAAACATGGCGTCCCTGAACAAAAATAGAGAAAGGGAGCATATCTCTTGTCCTTTGCTTTTCACTAATACTGTCGAAACATGGGATGAAGTAAGGCAGTTACAAGAAACAGCAAGAGATGAGGAAAAAGATTACTGGATAAAAGCAGGATGTAGAAGACAGGAAAATAATGGTGTGTGGGTATACAGAGATGAAAGACCAGTTATGCCTGATAGCATGATTGCAGACATGGCACGGATGTACCATGGACAAGCTCATATTGGGAGAGATGCAATGATCAGACTTTTTAGACAGACCTGGTATAACCCAAAATTCAGAGCCATTGCTGAAAGTCTTTGTCAAAGATGTCTTATTTGTCAACAGTTTAACCCAGGAAGAAAAACAGTAGTGAGTCTAGGAACAATAGGACGAGAAGGAGGTCCATTCACAAGAATACAGATGGACTTTATTGAGATGCCCCCTAGTAACAGATTAAGATATGTTCTAGTGGTCGTCTGTTTGTTCTCTCGTTGGGTGGAGGCATACCCCACAAGAAGGAATGATGGAACAACAGTGGCAAAACTTATGCTGCGAGAGTTCATTCCAAGGTATGGTTTTCCAGTCACGGTTGAGACAGATAGAGGAACACATTTCCAAAATGAGTTGATCCAATTGATTTGTGAAGCTCTGAGTATTAAACAAAAACTACATTGTGCTTACAGACCAGAGGCTTCTGGGGTAGTAGAGCAGATTAATGGAACAATTAAAAACAGATTAGGAAAAATGTGTCAAGCTACAGGACTCAAATGGCCGGATGCACTGCCTCTTGTTCTGATGACCATCAGAAGCATCCCTGAAAAGAAAACGGGACTCAGTCCTCATGAGATGATCATGGGACGAGCAATGAGACAAGCACACGTACCCGTCAACAAGTTATTAACTATAACTGATGATCTAGTACTGGATTATTGCAAGGGACTGGCTGATGTGGTGCGTTCTGTGTTTCATCAGGTTGGACCGGATGCGACCACTCTTGAAAGAAAACCAGCCCACGACTTGAATCCAGGAGACTGGGTCCGCATAAAAGTCCACAAGAGAAGAAACTGTCTAGTTCCGCGTTGGGATGAGCCAAGGCAGGTAATCCTAGTGACAACGACTGCTGTCAAGTGTGCAGGAGTGAAGAACTGGGTTCATGCCAGCCACACAATCAGAGTTCCAGAACCTACAGATCGACATGTGAGTCGGCGTCTGGAAGTGTGGGATAAAAGTTTAACGGCTGGGACAACCAAGATAAAAGAAAGGGTGCCAGAACTTGAAGATCGACCTGAAAGTCGACATCTGGAAACCCCAACTGCAAGTACCTCTAGAGAAGAAGAGGAAGAAGAAGAAGAAGAAGAAAGAAATTCAGAAATTCCAGAATTTGAAGATCGACCTGTAAGTCGACATCTGGAAATATCTGACACAACTTCAGACTCTGATGATTCAATTGAAAACCGTAAAGAATTCCTAAGGAAAACTTGGGGTTATAAACCAATTAGAGAAGAAACTGAGCAAGAAATTGAGTTAGATGAACAACCAGGTACAAGTTATGGTGGAACTCCTTCAGAAACAATATTAATAGATGAAGTAGGGAAAGAAGTACACAAAAGGTTAGAAAATCGAGAAGAACCCCGAGGAGCAATAGGGATAGATAGAGAAACAGGAGAACAGGGAAATTTAGAAACAGAAAAGGAGAAAAACACCAAATCGGAAGAACCCCGAGGAGGGACAGTAATAAGGGAAAACAAAAAGGAGAAGACAGATCCACCAGTAGGAGATGACGAGATTATAAGTTTCAAAATAAGAGACAATAGTGAAACAGTTGAAACAGAAACAGAAGAAAGTGGAGGAGAGGAAAAAGCAAAGACTGAATCAAGAAAAAGAAATTGGAAATCGGAAAGAGAAGAAAGAGAAGGTGAGGTCAAAAGGCCAAGAAAAGGAGATAATTGGCCCAACAGCTATGTAAGAAAATTGAGATATAGAATAATAAGAGCGGAAGACGAAGGTGCTGAACAAGTAAATGAAGTAACAAGTCAAAAGGAACAAGAAAAACCCAGTGGAAAAAGATTACAAAAGTCCAAAAGGACAAAGAAAGTGAATTCAAAATTTAAGTCACCGGAGTGGCTGTACATTGCACTAACTGATTACAAAGAAGAAGAAGAAAACACTCACGGAAACCAGAGACTGAGAAGTCGGATGGGAAAAGGTGAGATGCAACAAAACTGAAGTGAAGACTTATAGTGCTTCTGCCGGACGTGACAATTTTACTGGATGTGACAAATCACCGGATGTGACAACGAAAGAATTCTGGAGAGAATTAAAGAAAGTACCAAGCAAAGACTTTTGAAAGCAGAGTGGCATCTAAGTCATTTCTGAGGTGTAGTGACACAATTTTCTGAGGCTTAACAAATAGAAAAAGAAAAAAATGGAAAATAATAGGGATAGAAGAGATAAATGTGAATTTATAAAGAAATGGTGCAAAATGTGCTGTTTTTGTACAGGGTTATTAATGACCATATGGATAGTTTTAGCAATCACAATTCCTATTAGTGTAGCTGTGATAGAAGCAAAAAATGATACTAAACCAGAAAAAGAAACTAATATTAAAGAACCAGTTATTTTAAGGAGTAGTGCAGAGTTGCATAAGGATAAGTCAGTAACAGATTTTTCAAAGAATGTTTTCACCAAATTGTTATATGAGTACGTAGAGACAATGGATGTGAGAGATTGTTATGTTTGTATGCAGTTGCCTGCATCAGTATCAGAAGGTGTGACTTATCATCACTTACCTCTGACTTATGGAATAACATGTAGTGTAATAGCAAGTTTATTTTATAAAACAGGTAGATTAGAATCTTATTATACTGATATAGATAAGATTTTTGCAAACATTCCAGTAGTACCAGAACTTAACAAAGTAAAACCAGCAAAAGTTTTAGGAGAATTCTTTTTAGAACATAGAAAATTAACGTTAGAAGAAATAGTTAGTAACAACCTTACCTGTGAGTTAAAGAAAGAAGAAAAAGTATTTTTAGACATGGTTGAAGAAAGAAGAATGAAATTTCAAAAAGAAGCAATAAAAGAGGAGGGAAAACGCTTATGGACGTTTGAGGAAGGAAATCATGAAGGGAAAAAGATAAATGCAGCAATGACATTAGACTGGCCGCAAACAGGAAAGTTGTGCATTAGGAGAAATAAGACAGTCTATGACAATTACTTTGTAGGTTCCAGTATCTGCCATGACAATTATCAAATTCTGGGAGGTTGGGGATTCAAAGGTGGAAAGGACCCAATATTTCCAGGTATCTATTATGTTTGTGGGAATAGAGCTTATTACAGGTTACCGGACCATTGGTATGGAACTTGCTATGTAGGCCTGGTCTTTCCAAAAAAATTCACATGGACAGAGAAGAAAAGGGAACATACAAGATGATTAATAGATTTACACGTAGAAAGAGGGAAAGTTTTTCAGAAATTGTAGGTGATATTTTTGGAGCATTGATACCAGCAGTGGGAATATCTTTGAATGCATTTAAAATTCGGAAGTTATCCACAGTAGTAGACCGTTTATCTACAGATACTGCGGGAGGGTTCTTAATGGTAAATACCGAAATGGTTGCCATGAGAGCTATGGTGATGCAAAATCGGCTTGCCCTTGATATTCTTTTGGCAAAAGAGGGTGGAGTCTGTGGAATGTTGAAAGTCCAACATTGTTGTACTTACATTCCTGATAACAGTGAAAATATACAGAAGTATATTACAAATATTACAAGTTTGCACAAAGAATTAGTTCCACTGGAGGTTGAAAGTGTTCTGGGAAAACTTGGTAGAGGGTTTTCCTCAGTAGCGAATTGGTTAACTAGGATGAGTAGACTAGTGATAGGGAAAGTTATAATAGTAGCAACTATAGTAATATTGTTAGCCATGATATTGAAAATAGTAATAACATGTATAAAGAGAAAAATAAGACAGAATAAGATAAGAAGAAATAACAGAATAATGAGAGAAAGAGAGAGAGAAATGGGTGAAATTGAGTTGGAGAAAATGAAAGAAAGCATGTATAAAGAGACTAAAAGGCAAGATGAAGAAGAAACAGATGTATAAATAACAGAAAGCAAAGGATGAAAGACATGCTGCCTGAAAAGAAGTATGACTTGGGTTTTATGTGGTGATTTAAAAATCACCAAAGGGGGAGTTGATGGAGCAGGGAAAATAAAAAAAGTAACCCCTAACAAATTTTATAATTAATTAAATAAAATGTTCGTTTAAATGTATTAATCAACACTGTATGTGTGGGAATGGTAATATGCCAATGTATGTGCTAAATAATCTATTAATGAATGTCCGTGTGTCTAATCATAACGTAAAAATAAAAGCGTACTAAATAAAAATAAATGCATGTTTGTGCTTCATAGAAATAAATTGTGTCGTTGCAAAAACAATAGTGATGGTAAGTAAGGAACAGCTTAAATGTTGCTTTCTGCTAGGTAACAACTAATTGGGGTACGTAGACGGGAGGGAAACGAAAGGGATATCTTTCTCTATTTTAATTATGTTTTGTTTGCCTCAAATTAGTGCTTCTAAAAGTATAACCGAGTGGCAATATAAAATGGCCGCCAGTGGGAAGATGTGCGCAGGCGCAAGGGGACACGTGGTACGGGATGAAATTGGAGAAATCCGGAACCTCGTGATGTCTCTGAGAGGCTAGGATGCAAGAAATGGTCAAGGCTGGTGTGACCTAATTGAACTGATAGTGTGCCATGATGATCAGCAGAAAGCCCGTGGGAAAGAAGTCTAAGAGAAAGGACAATGACTGCGGAGTTCTCGAATGTGTCGAAAGAAGTTACAAATGAACTGATCGAATCGGATGGAAATGTTTAAGCGTATGGGAAAGGAAATGATCCAAGGACCCTTGAATCCAAGAGAACTTGATTAAAGAATGAATAAGCTGACATGCATGGACCAATGAAAGAAAAGCGTGATATTAATGTTGCAACAGTTGGTTAGCAAAGTTAGAATTAGGGTATAAGAGGGCCTACTCTTAGTGGGAGGGGGTTCAGAGAATTGATGTCAGTCGTGGTTGCAGTCACAGTCAGGAGAGGAGTTGAAGAGTTGTGTTGGTGGCTTCCAGTGCTGGGTGGTCCTGATCGATCCCTTACTGAGCGGGAGATGCTGAAAGACTGTTAGAGGAGACGGGTTGCAGGTAGCTGATGCTGACGAGCTGAAGTTGCTGTTGCTGTCTTAATTTTACAGTTGAGTATGAGAATCAGGCTAATTCTAATTCCTAACTTAGGTTAGAAATCATTAGGTTAAATTAGGAAGCTAGGCAGGTAATTAGGGTTTTTGGATTCATGACAAAATTTCCTTTCTGCAATAAATTGATTATGCTTAATAAAAATTGTGAATTTAAGAATGAATAATTGAATAAAGTATTAAAATTCTTTTCATGCCTTAAAATTTATATAAAATTTAAGATTCTTTAAACCTAAAATGACTCAGTGGTTATTTTCCTAAATGATTGTGACATAAGTAATTGGTTATTGTGATTCAGCTGGTCTTAATCACTATGAACTAATTTCTTAAATGAATGATTCATCGACAAACAATGAGCAGGAATATCTTAAGAAATAACTAAAAGAAAGTGACTAATTAAGGTAATAAGATATCCTGGCTCTTCCAGCGGTACATAAAATGGTGTTCTCCATTTAGTTCTCATGCTTCTCCTAGGAGTACAGAATTTCATAAAGGTGTAAAGGAAATCCAGGAGTGTGCGTGTGTGTTAGGCGATGTTTATGGGCCCCATCGTCATGAGGATATGAGAAATATAATTTGCCCCTGGATGACCTATAAGTAACCTGGGAGGAGAATAGTTTTTATTGTACCCGCTGGATCACTGTAAAGGTAACCCTAGTGACCCTGCACTATTTATACATTAACCCAGTGGTGCTGCAGAAACATCCACGAGATGGTAGTAAAAGGGAGGGGGCGGCATTTTTCAATTCTCGCCTAGGGCGGCAAAACACCTAGAAACGGCCCTGATTGAACAATTACATTTCGTTTTGGCCATAAGTCTGAAGGACACAGAAGCAAATACTTTGCAGCATAATAATTTACTAGGGCTTGCTCTTCTTAGTGGTATGATTTGTGAATTTGTGACTGAGATGAAGCAGGAGCTGAGCAGAAGGATGCATGGTGTGTGTCAGAGAATTCCTGCTAGTTTGGCAGCTGTGGTGTTCACTGACAGGTCATTGTGCATCAGAAGCTATAAAACCTATGCCCTCATTATGATGGTGGTCTTTCGGACCGCTGATTGCCATTGTATTGGGCAGATGACTGTCCGACAATGAGTCGGCAGTCCTGCCTGGACTATTATCATCAGACCGCCGTGCAGGTGGTCAGAAAGTGCTTTTTTCAACTACGGCTTGTGCTGCAGCCCAGGAAAAGGGAAGAAGCACAAGCTGCAGTAGAAAAAGCCACTGTGTACATCCATGCACCGTGTGCCAGGCACCATGTGGTGCCTGGCATATGGTGCATGGATGTGTGGGGGACACTATATGTGCCACAATATGCAGAAGCTAGTAAGGCATTCCACCCCAGCTTCGACAAGAGGACCCCTTGCTTCACCTTGATGGCTCACTGAGCAGACTGCCACCAATTCTTACTGAGAGGGCCCCTTCGTTCCTCCTCTTTTCTTTTCCCAACCATTCATCCTTTCCACTGCATGCACATGTTCACCTTAATTTCTCTTAACCGTCTTCTATATCCCTTCATTTTCCCCTTCTGTCTACTCCTTCTTTCACCTCCACCCCTTTGCCCCACTCCCTTTACTTCCCCCTTTCTCTATCTCATTCTTTCCACATTCTCTAATCCTACGTCCCCCTGTTGACCTTCTTTTTCTTCTCTATCCCTTTTTTCTACAGTGTCATTCTCTCCCCCTTTTGTCTGCTAAACTTATTCTTAGCTTGCACTTTTGCTCCACTCTTCTTCCACTCATTTCCCCTTCTCTCTACAACTGATGTTTCTCCCCTTCTTCCCTTTTTAATCTATTCTCCTCTTAACAACTTGAATTTGCTGCCACTCTCTACATTGTTCTTTTTCCTGCATATGCATCCTATGCTGAATCTTTACAAAAGGTCAGGCATGACCTTTTGATTTTTATATATTAATTAGGTGGTTGCTTGCTCTTCCCTCCTTACGCCCTCTACGCCACCAGCCTCATTGTGGGAGCTCCTCACCTCTCCCTTTACTCTCCCTCAACAGCCTCTATGTGTGTCTTCCCCAAACCTCCCTATGTCCTCCTCAAATCTCCCTATCCTCTTCTTCACTAGCCTTCTCTCCCTTCAAGCTGCTGTTCCCCACCAGGTTCCTTATCCTTCCTCTCCCGTCCATTTCTCTAGTTTACTCCCCAATACTCTTCCCCTTAGCCTCCATAATGTAAGCATCTTCCCCATCACTCAGTGCTACATGTGTGTGTCAGAGGTTCCTGCTAGTATGGCAGCTGTGGTGTTCACTGACAGGTCACTTTCAAATTGCACATTGTTTGTGTCCTTCGGGGTTAGCCTGCGTTATATCTCTATGTCCTATGAGCTTTATATGTAACATTTTATGTTTAGCTTACATGTAATTTTTTCTCTGCATATACTATGCAGCTCTGTTCTACGTGCACACTTAATTACTTGTCCCATGTCCCATGTGTTCTGCATATGCTCGGTGCTCCATGTATAGTATGAATGTTGTATACTTTGTTTTTTGTCCTTACTCTCTGCCCTACACCTATGTCGTGCAAAGTGTACTTCTTGTACTTTATATTTTACACAATTTCTACGAATTGCACTAATTCTGTGCTGCAAATGTACCCTTGATTAGCAGGCACAAACTACTCTGCTCTGTGTGTACTGTGCTCTATATGTACTTTGCACTCAAAGAGTAATATATGCATTATTCTCTGTGCTGTACATGCATTCTGGTCTTCATGTACTGTGTGATATGCACAAGCTCAGCTGTAGTTGTAATTTGTAATAGGCAAATATGTCTGTTTTACAATTGAAAGTGCCTTATCATTGCACTTTTGAGTAAGTTTACACTTTTGAGTATGTTTACTACTTTTCGGTACTCACAAACTGCCCTTCTGTAGTAACTTACACTTTTATTGTAACTTGGGGGTTATTCGCAAGCTGCAGGTGCTATTTACAACTGTCAGTTATGCTTTTGAGTAATTTACATGTGTAATTTACTCTTAAACTTCTGAGTAAGTTTCCTACATTTGGCAACTAACAAATTGCACGTGTAAATTACTCAATGTGTGAGTTACCTTTGTGAATATCCCCATTAGACGTGTAACTTACACTTTTGTAGTAATTCCAGCTGGGACAGACCTATCAGGCATTTCTTGCCTGCAACGCTCTTCTGGTTTGCTGTTTGGTGTCTGTCTGGGGTGGGACTTAGTCCCCCAGCTTCCGCGTCATCAGAGGAGGGGGAGGGGCTTACCTCCTGATACGCTAAAGCGCCAGGAGACTCCTGCAGCACGGGACGGACCTACTGGGCGTTTCTTGCCCGTGATGCTCTGCTGGTTTGCTGTTGGGTGTCTGGCTGGGGTGAGACTCGGTGCCCCAGCTTCTGTCATCAGTGGAGGAGGAGGGGCTTACCTCCAGACGCACTAAAGCGCCAGGAGACTCCCACAGCGCGCGACGGACCTACTGGGCATTTTGTGCCCACAACGCTCTGCTGGTTGCTGTTTGGTGTCTGGCTGGGGTGGGACTCGGTCTCTCAGCTTCTGCAGCATCAGAGGAGGAGGGACTTACCTCCCGACGCGCTAAAGCACCAGGAGACTCCCACAGCGCGCGACGGACCTACTGGGCATTTTGTGCCCACAACGCTCTGCTGGTTGCTGTTTGGTGTCTGGCTGGGGTGGCACTCGGTCCCCCAGCTTCTGCATCATCAGAGGTGGAGTAGGGGCTTACCTCCCTACGCGCCAAAACGGCAGGAGACTCCCGCAGCGTGGGACGCGTGCAGGCATGCCCAGGCTGCGCTCGGGTGAAGCCTGCGCCAAGGGCGGGCCCATCTGCGCCCATCCCAGACCGGAGGAGGCCGGGCTGGGCCCACCCTCTGAGATCTTTCTCCTGGGTGAGTGCCCTATTGCTTTATTCTCTTGTGTTATAGAAACCACCACTCCTGTCTCATTTGACTGACTCAACATGGGCAAAAAGAAAGTCACTTTGTCCAAGCCACTTCCCCCCCAAAACCACAAGTATAGACAAAATGCTCCAAAGAGCTATGGGGATCATAACAACCGAAACTGAACTAACAGACAGGAGATTATCCCTGGGAAGCCCTGTAGACCATTTTGGTGGGGCTCTGCTGCTGCTAGATCCTAGGTCCCTCAAGGGAGGACAATGTGATGGCTCTTCAGGAGGGTGGCCATTTAGTGGCCGATGCAGAAATAGATAATCAAGTGTCTTTATCTATGACCTGCACTCTGCTGGGGGCCAGGAAGAAGCAAAATACCAGACAATACTGAGCTGCCAAACTTCCCAGACATAGTACTGCCTCACTATCTCGCCTGCAGCCTGTTAGGCCTGTAATAGAGCCAACCAGCTCCTCAGTTCAGATACCTGCAAAGTCTATCATTTTACCATGTATGAAAGAACAAGCTAGTCCGCCAACCTGGACGACTGGCCTTATGGAATCATTACTCGGGAAAGTTAGACCTGCTAGTGAAAGAGATTGTCCCGCTCCACGATAGGTTAATGTTAATTGAAAAAGTCCTGGGTAATATTTCAACCCGCCAAGTACAAGTGAACACTGCTGTGCTTGACGTGGCTGCTGGTGGCCATATCTTAACTACTCATGATTGCCACAACACACAGCCTAGTAGGCTAAGCAGCCACGATCAGTTTCTTAAAGGGGATGTGACTGGAGCCAGTACATCTACTTGTGTTATAAAACCTGTAGACAAACCATCTGGAGGGACGGAGCCTCCGCGCATTGGGGTGGTTTGCCTGCTGCTTCCTTACAACATGGTGCGGTCAAGAATGGGTTAATAGCCCATAATATTTCAACCACATCTAAAGGACTACCGGTAATAGACCTCCCTCCAGCCTCCTGTCCTTATGTGTTTGTGCTAATTGGTGTTCAAGAACTGTATGCAGACCAGAGGGAGGACCTAGTTGATTTAACTAACAAATGTCTTAAATGGTTGGGGGATCAAAGGCAATCCTCAATGGCAGGAGAAATCTTGTTTAGAAAGAGAGTGAGTTGGTTGGGGAGGGGGCCAAAGCTCCAAAGTGGTGATTGTGTAATTATACATTTTAGATCACCTAGGATTGTTCATAAGCTATTATTTTGCCCCTATCAGTGGCCCACAAAAGGATCGAAGATTGAGTTAGTACCATTGGGGTATTTTAACCATGCATAAAGGAGCATGATTATCCATCCCACAAGCTTGCATTTAGTTCAACCAGGGATTTTACGCATTACTCAAAAGACACCTATGGTTTTAATGTACCTGTTTCCAATAGATTTGATGTATTAGATGGGATTGAATGACTGGAACCAAGAGGCAATGGCTCAGTAATTTCTCATTCTTCCATTACACAAAAATTCTGAAGCTCCTGAGGGCAAAAGGGTTGTCACATTTAATGGAGTGCATGATAAAGGGGCTATTTCCATAGTGGTAGGAGACAGAGGGTGAATTGCCCCAGCGGTAAGTGGTGAAGGGGAAGTTGGTATCCACCCACCTTGGTCTAGCCCTCACAACATTGAGGCATCCCAGGGATATTGTGCAGGCTATGGGCATCAGATCACACAGGGTAAGGATGTGTCGTTTTCCCATGTAATCCAGATGGTTGGGTTTGATCGACCAAACATGAAATCACAGCCTGACCTATCTGATGGTGACAGTGATTATGATGCCCTGTTTTCCCCAGCAATTCAGAGGTTTTATGAACTAAATCCCTCTGTGGTAAGTCCAAGTTCAAATTACTATCCAGGCAGACCTTCTGGAGGGTTGACCGCTTGGATTTGTGCAGACATTCCAGGCATAATAAAAGAGATCTCAGTGCCGTCCCCTTACATTTTGTGTGTGTCTATAATAAATTCAACTCATGTTGTATATCTATATAATGTCTTTCTTAAACCCAGGGGTTTGGCCCACAAATCATCCACATTGGAGTTGTTACTCTCTCACCTGTCAACTGTTCCTGGGGCTGCCCTAAAATTGTTGGCGGCGACTTCAATTGTCGGCTTGAACCCCTGAATGATGAAGGAGAGGTTGACTTGTATGAAGAAGGCACCGTGTGGGGAATCCCAAGGCTGACCTTAGTGCAATTAAGAAATTGACAGCCCTGGCAATGCAAATTAATGCCCTGACACGAAGTGCAGGGCTTCGAGCTGTGAATGGGAGATCTCCATCTGACAGCGAGGGGAAGCACATCTTTAATCGGCTACCAAGTACTAGCCTTATTGATTACATTCTAATAGACTTACGTCTTGGGCCGTTCGTGTTGACTTTGCTGTGAAAGATCAGAGAGTGATCACAACGCCCTCCAACTTGAGATAGATTTTGCTATTTTGGGTTTGAAGCCACCTCAGGAGGATTGAATAGACCCAAATATAGTTGTTACCAGCAATAAGCGCAGAGTAAAATGGGACAGAGAGAAAGACTCAGCGGTGGAGATGGGCAAGATTTATACTTCGGTAGCCGCAAGTTTAGGTAGCATACGTACGTTGGGGTGGGACAGTATAGGGAAATGATGTTCAACATCTATCTCTAACACACAATAAGCTGTTCGATGACCTCAAGGCCATATTTTATGCTGAATCCAGGAAACCCTGTAAGCAACCTCCCTCGCAGCTGTGGTTCAATATAGACTGTAAGAATGCTAGGCAAGCTCTATCGCTAGCGATCAAAAAGCAAGACCAGGGGGAAATCAAATACTTGAGTGCTCCGTACAAACCCACCATCAGGCAGGCTAAAGTGGAATGGGAAATAGAGCACTGGAAGAGCATGCTAATTGCAGTCAATAATAGATATTACTGTAGCTTCTGGAATCTGGTTTCAGTGGGCTGCAAAGCGAGGGCTGTTCCAGCCATTTCGAATATTGCTGCAGCTGACTGGATCTCACACTTTGCATCCTTGTATTCATTAGAGGGTGGTGGTGATTCCTACAAGCAAGTGCTGATGCTCTACAATTTATTGAAGGAAGAGGGTAATTTGTCACAGCAACCAATTTTCAATTCTATTTCTTTAGAGGATGTAAATGCAGCATTAGGCAAAATAAGATGTAACAAAGCTCCAGGACGGGACAAAATCCCTGGTGATCTTTACAGGCAAAACCAGGATGTATGGGGTCCGTATTTTATGCCATTATTTAACAGCATCTTCAGAGGAGCGGCCATTCCCCTAATGTGGTCAGGGGCTGAAATCATTCCCATACATAAAAAGGGTTCCCCTGAAGACCCGCATAATTACAGACCAATCAGTCTGATAGATCGTTCCCAGAAACGTTTTTGTACCATACTCTGAAATAAAACACTTCCAAATTCTTTCATCCTGTCCTGTCAGTTTGGACAATGATGAATCCCCCTGATACGGGATACTGAAATCAAAATGGATGAATTGTCATTAATAGATCAATACCCCCTTCACTCTGAATAAATCTATTTACGTAGAGTCTGGTACAAAAATATATTGTGTCACTGGGGTTTCTTAGTTATAATAGCTTCATGTTATACTTTGTGTAAGATTATAAGTTAAAACGATCACACCCTACTCCCACGGCCTTTAAATCTTTCCTCGCTCACCGCTGCTTCCTCATATACCAAGTGATATGTTAGTAAAGTTTGAAAATAGAATTTTAAAGGCACAGGCCTGTGGAGATTCATCATTGTCCATACCGGCAGGACAGGACGAAAGAATTTGAAAGTGTTTTATAACAATTTTATACAGGTAAGAATTTAAGAAATAATATCAAATATATAAAAAGGAACTTAAAATAGAGAATATTAATAATGATACGTAATAAGCGAGCACTCATGTTTCTCTTCAGGTTACTATTTACTATCAAAATACGACTTATGTGAAGGGTGCAGTGATGCTATATACACAGGATCTATTGGAAGGTTGAGAAAACCAATATTCCTTCAATATTGCAAGTATTGACTTAAATATAACAAAAATTTAAAATAGGTAGTGTTCACTGATTATATGAAAACTTATTTACACTGTTCATTATAAATTACAGTGAGTGGTATCCACGTAGATACAGCAGATGGAAAATCAAACTAATTGACAGGATTCAGTTCATGGAACAATGAAAAGTAACTTGTGAGATAAATTGCTCAGTATTAGTTATTTTTTTCAAAAGAATAGGAATAGACAAAATGTATAATTATAAACTCAACTATAATTCAGAAGAAAGGCAGCTAATAGGGCTATGATTAGGTGTGCAAGATTACTCCCTGGGTTATGAATTCACAAAATAATAATGTATAAATGTTGACCCTATATTGAAGTGTATGCACAAAGATGCAGAGGAATGTACTTACTTTAGATCATAGGATTATGTCTGTCTGATAAAATGATTATATGTATATTCTTTTTTTGTATTTCGATGTGTATAGAATATTTACATAAACTTTAAGGTTGTAACAGCTTTGTACAGTGAATATTTTTAATTTCTTGAAAAACTATTTGTATTTATATAAAGCCACTGATGTTAATCTCTATGTTTGACAGCCCCGAAGAAGCACTAGTTTACATGAAACACGTGTCAACTGTAATGCTGTGGCTGTAACGCTGTAACTACTGATTCATCGAATGATGCTGATCGTATGAATAAAGAAAAGACATAAAGAAACTGTATAAAAAAAATTGTATATTTGATGTTTGTTGAAAAAAACCTCTCAGTAATAATTTACATTAATATTTAACATAAAAATATTTCTAATATTTATTTTTTTAAATGTTGTCTATACTTTATCAAGGGGAGACTCTGCAGTCGGGGTGGAGATCTCTGCATTGTAAAGTATAGGGAATGTGTTTTAAAAATATTATGTAGATAATAAATATTTAAAATATTTGTATGTTAAATATTAATGTAAATTCATTTAAAATATTCACTTCAAACTTAGAACAAAATAGAAATAAATACTACAGTGCTATTAGTTTTGGCTTAAAACGTCATTTAATGAAAATAAATTAATTTAAATTATTTTTTTGAGGTTTAATTGTTATCTGATAAAGTCTTTTTTTTAATATGCATTAATAATTATTAAATGTGATGTATAGAATGAATTTAAATGAATGTAATTATTTCTTTTAAATGTAATGTTGCACTGTTTTTGAAATTCAAAAGTTTGTTAAATATTTTTTAAGTAGTTAATAAATATGTGCTATTTTTATATATTTTTAACAGTATTTATTTTTATTTATATTTTAACAATTTTAAATAATGTAATTTAAGTAAACATTATTTCCCAAGGTTTTTTAAGTTCCTACCTTCATTATTTTCTGTGGGAGGGTGAAATAGTGGTTGGCCATGTGTAGTGCTTGACTTACTACAAAAGTGTAAGTTACTACAAAAGTGTAAGTCACACATGTAGTAACTACAAAAGTGTAAATTACTATAAAAGTTTAGGTTACTACAAATGTGCAGTTTG
This sequence comes from Calotriton arnoldi, assembly GCA_963921515.1. Lineage (NCBI taxonomy): Eukaryota > Metazoa > Chordata > Amphibia > Caudata > Salamandridae > Calotriton > Calotriton arnoldi. The sequence continues at coordinate 981,909 of CAWUFW010000311.1, forward strand.
AGAATAACACTCTGTAGTACGTTTTGCAGTACTACTGTAGTACAACAAAAAAGTACTACAAATTGAAGTTTCTGAGTCAGGACCATAATTTGGAGGTCAGACGATTGAGTTCAATTTAGCCTCAGACACAGGAGATAGAAAAAGAGGAGGTGGGGTAAGTATGTGTGTGGGAGGGAGTACATATGTGTGTGTGGGGGGGGGTAAGTGTGAGTGCATGATGCGCTTGGCCTCATATATATCTCATGTTGTCTGCGTGAGAGAAGCTTGAATACTATTGCCAGTGTTGTGCAGTTTCTGTGTGTGTCAGGGAAAGAAGCACTACTGCTACTCATGCTGTGCCTGTGCTGTAAGTATGAGACAATTGCACATGCCGTGCCTATTCTGTGTGTGTTCGCAAAGTCTGAGAAAAACCTTTCCATAGGCAAAAGTCAATGCTTTGCAAATGTTTGTTTTTGAAGCCTTCCCAACATTTAAGTGGCCCTCTGTGCTATCAAGGAATAGTTATTTTTATTACAGATAAAGATACATTTCATCATCTATGAAAACTTAAACAATAAAAAAAATAACTATTACTCACAGTTAGAAGAATAGCGATGACGATGAATGTCATTCCTATTATAATATTTTCAAAGCAGCGTCTACAAGGAAGCGCGCTTCCAACCGACGAACTGCAGAAGGATCAAATTCTCTTGGTTAGAGCAAATTGTGTTTTTCATATGGAAGACATTTAATTATTTTGTAAATAAATATAAATGTGTGATTGCTTGTTTAAATGTATATGATCAAGACATAGAACATAAGAAGCATTGCTTGAAACTCAGCTGAAATAAATATAGGGCAAGTGAATGTATTTGTGCAGACAATTAACCTATTTTGAGACATTAGTTTCCAAACTGGAACCCGTGGCCGAACTGCAAAATCTGTTTGGCTGGTGCCGATTTCCACTCGGGCTATTTGCACCAAATTAGACACTTCAGTGTGATATTGTGCTCAATTTCCTTTTGCAGACTCCAGATTTGGGCTAGTACAAGCAATCTTCAAACTTTGTCTATGTAGTTATCTATTTTTCCTGCCACCAAAAGAACACTGTTGGCTATTGCAAAAATAAGCCAACCAATTCTCATTGACAGTACAGAATATTGCCCAAAATAGTTAATGTGTGCAAAATAGTACTAAATTAGCAGTGTACATAATCCCACCTTAAGAGCTGCCATTTATTGGCAATTTTTTAAAGTCAAATGACTAATACTTCATTCTTCAGTGCCTATAATTTAAGTCAGGTGACCCTCACATATGTCTTGTTCTCAATAGATATAAAGCATAATGCCTGTCTATTAATCATTAAAAAATCTGCATGTTGTCTATACCCCGAACGAAAGTCTGTGTTTGATCATTTTAGGTGCTATCAACCAAAGCGTGTAAACGTGGTAAATTCAGTTCTACTTCTTCTAATTTATCTTCTTTTTCAAATATTTGTAATATGTACTCAAGATTTTATTGTTTGCCTCTCTCTTCTTCAACAATCGGGGCAAGAACTTTGCTTCCTGAGAAGGTGTAAAAGTTTGCTGGGCAGTTTCCATGGCAAATGCAACACTTTTGCTAGTTGTAGGACTATATTGCTGAAGGCACTGGCATTTATATGGTGCTAAGAAGCAACACAACTTTCTAGAAGCAAAGTGGGTGTGGGGAGCCTACAAGTAGGGGATACCAGATTATCTACAAAGAACGGGGTGGGAAGGGAGTTCAGTTATTAAGCACATATTGAGGATCTCTGAGGTGAAATTAAGGCCCTCATTACTGACCTCCATCGTATCGGAATGGAGACAGCCCAACATTTAGTCGGCGGCTCCACCTGCCTTATTACGGTCCGACCCCCTTCTACCATTGCAGCTTGTGCTGGGGGCCGGAAAAGGTATGTTTTGAAACATCCATGCACCGTGTGCCAGGCACCATGTGGTGCCTGGCACACAGTACATGGATGTTTGGGGGGCGCCACATGTGCTCCCCTGGTGCCATAGTGGAGGCACATGGGGAGGCCCCAAAGTCACATTCTGTCTGCCTTTATATGGCAGTGAGACCACCATATAAAGGCAGAGGCAAAAGGGACAGCTTAATACCTGCGGCGGTGCCTCCGCAGGCACCGCCCCATTGCAGGGATTACGCTCCGACCGATGCTCTGACGGGCTCCTTGAGCCTGTCGGAGGTGTCAGTCAGTCCCTCCGCCCGGCTTATGCGGTGATCGGACTGCAGCCTCCGATGATGGATGGATCGCCACCGACGGCCTGTCGGTGGCGATCCACTTAACATCATAATCGGGCCCTGAGTTTCTTTCTGGGTTTCTCCGTATTTCACCTTACTTTAAGTCGGGCAGAGCTGTTAGTAGTTGTGCTGTGTTGGCTTCCTGAAATGATTAGCTTTTCAGCCAAGTAAGTTCCCTGATTGTTGCTGCTTTTTTAGGTCGAGCCTAGCGGCAGCGCGCATACACTCCTCGCTCTGCAACACTGCTGTAGTAGAGTATGGGAGAGAAGCTGCGCCCACTCTCCTCCCATATTTTTCATTGGCTTGTGTCATTGTCTTTCGTAAATGCTGCCTTCGGATTCGTTAATAGGCTTGTCAGTCCCTCCTTAGTACGGCCTTGTCTTCATTTGTACCCTCCCATGGCGACTGGCCCTTTTACTTCGGTTGTTACACGGGAACTGTTATTTAGTCTGTAAGCACTATTTACTTTATTGAGTTTCTCTTACTGCAGGCCGGACATGCGCTGCTTCAGCTGAAACCGCTTGTGTTTTTTTAAGCAGCACGGCCAGCCCAGTAGCACGGGCACCGGCTTTTAATCACTTTAACCCGGTATTATCTTGTGTCTGTTTCAACCCCTCCCCAAGTAAAATGGATTTAGAAATGATTAGCGAATTACCTCATGTGAATTCCAGGTAGCACATAATCCTGTGCTAATGGGCTGAAGCTGACAACAGCACATCTTTGTTACATGTCATCTGTGCTAAAGCCACCTGACGGGTTGTTTTCAAAAGGCTGTTTTATTAACAACACCACCACCAATACCACCACCATGACCAATACCACCACCAATACAACCAACACCACCAATACCACCACCAATACCACTACCACCACCACCCATACCACCACCAATACCATCACTAATACCACCACCAATACCACGACCACCAATACCACCACCAATACCACCATCACCAATACCGCCAATACCACCATCACCACCATCAATACCACCACCAATACCACTACCACCACCAATACCACCACCACCACCAATACCACCACCACCAATACCACCACCACCAATACCACCACCACCATCAATAACACCACCTCCACCACCACCAATTCCACCACCAGTACCACCACCACCAATACCACCAACAGTATCACCAATACCACCAAAACCACCACCACCAAAACCACCACCACCAATATCACTACCACCAATACCACCACCGATACCACCACCACCACAACCACCAACACCAATACCACCACCACCACCAATACCACCACCACTAATACCACCACCACCACCAATATCACCACCAATATCACCACCACCAATACCACCACCACCAATACCACCACCACCAATACCTCCACCACCAATACCACCACCACCACCACCAATACCACAACCAATACCACCACCACCGATACCACCACCACCAATACCACTACCAACACCAATACCACCACCACCAATACAACCACATCCACCACCAATATCACCACCAATACCACCACCACCAATACCACCACCACTACCACCACCAATTCCACCACCAATACCACCACCACCAATACCACCACCACCACCAATACCACCACCAATACCACCACCATCAATACCACCACCAATGCCACCACCACCACCAGTACCAATACCACCACCAATACCAATACCACCACCAATACCATCACCACCACCACCAATATCACCACCACCACCAATACCACCAATACCACCACCACCACCAATACCAGTACCACCACCACCAATACCAATACCACCACCACCAATACCAGTACCACCACCAATACCAGTACCACCACCACCAATACCACCACCACCAATACCACCACCAATACCACCACCACCAATACCAATACCACCACCAATACCAATACCGCCACCACCACCTCCAATACCACCAATGCCACCACCACCCCCAATACCACCTCCACCACCAATACCAGCACCACCAATACCACCACCACCAATACCACCACCACCACCTCAGCGCCTCTTGCTCACTAGTAATAGCAGGGGCACTGTACGAGGCCGGAGCTGCAGCCAAGACCATAATGCCTGCCATAAAGCACACCCTGCCCTGCACCAGGAGGTGAAGCCAAGGCCCTACCACAGCTGGAGTGTTTCTTATTAGAACAAAGATAGCAATGACATTACGCAAAGCCACACTGCACACTGAAATCACGGAGAGGGCAGGAAAGGGCTCCCGCCTCCCGCTTGTCCTCCTGAGCCGCGGCAGTGTAATCACAGAGCGAAAGGTGTTGCAGCACTTTGTTAGTGTTTATAGCTCGGATCATATGTAACTCTCACTTCACACTTTGTGTCTGTGTAATTTACAACACTTACACATCTTCTTCACTGCACTATTTATCACTACTTTGAAGACATCGCAAGCCGGTCTCTTCCTCTGATATTTACAATCTAACAAGCGGTCGAGAAGGCCCTCTATTGCAATGCAATAGGTCACGCATTTGCGAGAGTTTAAGCTATTAGTATTGTAAATGACAAAGCCTTTTATTTATGTTTTAAAACCCAAAACATAAATAAAAGGCATTGTCACTTACAATGCCAATAGCTCTAACTCATGTGAATGAGAGCACGTAATAGTTTGTTGGAGGTTCGTACCCTCTTAGTCATCCAAGGATTCATATGTAAATAATGTTTCAAATACTAATTCGTTGGACAATAAGTCATCTTTTTCTTGTCATGTGTAAGCAACAAAATATCCTGTCTCGTCAGAAGCACGAGGCTGATATAGCGAAGACAAAAAATCACGTCTCCTGGTGAAGTTAGTCTCTGCGGTCCGATGAAGAGCAACTGTTTCCATGAATGAGAGACCTATTGCATTGAAAATGCTTGTTTGGTGCTGCAGCTGAGTTTTAAAATGAAGCAAGCCTGGATAGACAGCCAACAGGTAGGGGAGATGTGGTCAGTCAAATATATTCAGTTCTATGTTGAGATGGGTGGTGGCATGTTCGATAGTCTTTAGTGGGGTCAGCACGGTGGCAATGAAGCCACCAAGCAGGGTGTCACTCCTATCCAGGTGTGAGAATACCAGAGCCTGAATTGCCATTCTAAAATTAGTTTCTGGGAGGCACGTTTTTATGTTTTTTCGAAATCTTGAGTTGGTAAAATGCTTTGTTGATCTTCTATGTAATGTGTATCTTGTAAAGTAGCAGTCAGAGACTAGGGTCAATCTAAACGATTTCGCTTTGGTAGGAAGGACAGATGTAACTCCTTCTATCTTAATGTTGGAAAGCCCGGCTGGTATACATGCTTGTCTTTGGCATTTGGGAATAGGGGTAATTCTTATTTAATAGTGTTTTACTTCAGATCGATGCTTTGCATCCGGTTTTTAGTGAGAGTCAACAGGTGTGAGAGTACCAGAGCCTAAATTGCCATTCTAAATTTAGTTTCTGGAAGGCATGTTTTTACTTTTTTTTCGAAATCTTGAGTTGGTAACATGCTTTGTTGATCTTCTATGTAATGTGCACCCTGAAAAGGAGCAGTCAGAGACTAGGGTGAATCTAAACGATTTAGCTTTGGTAGGAAGGACAGGTGTCACTCCTTCTGTCGTAATGTTGGAGAGCCCAGCTTGTATACATGCTTGTCTTTGGCATTTGGGAAGAGGAATAATTCTTATTTGATAGCGTTGTACTTGAGATCGGTGCTTCACACCCAGTTTTGAATGAGAACCAACAGGCCTTTAGCTGTTCAGTGTCATTGTCGGCTGGGAGTTTCAGGAATATTTGGATGTTGTGAGCATAGTGATTTTAATTTGGAGTGCAAAGCAACACCCGATAAGTAAAAGTGGAAATGCCTAAAAAGCCCATCCATATGGACCTCTTATTTACTACTAAAATGGTAGTTTTGTGCACAGAACAGTGGTACAGTATACAGTATACTCTGCTACTGTGGGACTTAAATTTCTGGTTTTTATTAAGTAAAAATAACCCATTTACAACTTACCCATTTACAACTTACAATAAAAGTGCAGGACACACAGACGAACAACACTTATGGAAGATATTCTTCCATAGTGGTGTATCTATAGTTGGTAAGGCAAACTAGCCACAATGCTACAGCACTGAACTTTGTTAGCACTGCCACGTATGGCACCCAATGAGTTCATGCACAAGAGCAATCACCCTCCTAATAATGACATAGAATTAACCACTCATGAAAGGGAGTGTGTAAAAAACATGTTCATTACATCAAAGGTACACCTATCAAAATGGTCACTTCATTTTTCTATCTGGATATTCTTTTATTTCCTAGAGATACCTGGACCAAGCACATTGAAAATAACAGGTTAAAGATGATATGTGCCTGTGATGGCATTTGTAGGTTTGCCACTAAGTTGGGTTGTAACCCAATTCGGGAGATGGCCTCAATCTATAGAGCCAAATGCATATCTACAGCCTCTTGTAGCAGCTGGCTATGGGGTTATACAGAATCCACTATTGTACAAACGCAAGAGAATATCTTTCTTCAGCGATTTCTTGCCACACCACAATCTACATCAGCCATTATAGCACACAGGGAATCAGGTATGCAACATTTGGAAGACCAGTTAGTGATGAAAGCCATCCATTTGTGGCACTATTTGGAGTAAAGAGGAGACCAAGCTCACAAAAGCAATTATAAGGGGTTGTTTAAAATTAGACAATGCACTGAGAATCCAATGGCTCCTGTGTATCTCCAGAGAGATGGCCCAGTTTAGTGATCCTCCATCATTAGATGAACCAGATAGCATAACACAAGAGGGAACAAAAGCTTTTACTTCTTAAGAATAAGGTTGATGCTGGATATGCCAAAGACACTATTAGACCGTCCCTTGTTAAATTCCTTTCTGTGGCACAAAATGAAGGCTTACAGAGGTATCTTACAATTACATCTAAAACCCAACATCGTTTTGTCCTGACACATTTAGGACTGGGCACAGCTAACATATTGGTAGCCTTTCCAAAATTGAAGCAATGGCCAGAGGCAGCTGTAAAATGTCCATGTGATGGAAGATCGACTCAGGCACAATGCATTTTATTTTATTTAGCAGTTTCTATACTGAAATTAGGAAATGTTATCTAAAACCTTTGTTTTAGCCAATAATATTAGGAACTACAATGAAGCTTATTCATATTCATGTTCCCTGGAGGATCCCAACACGTGTTTGAGAGTTGCTTCGTTTATATGGAAAGCCATTCCTATTTGGAAACATTTAATCATACTTTTTCCTAGGCATCCTATATGATTCCTCGACAGCCTAAATGTGTAATTCTTTACACCTTGGAATTAGTGCCCTATTGTGGGGCAGTGGACTGGTTGTCAAACGGTAATGTTCTGTTTACATACAGGAATTAGTCAGATGATGATGGATTTGGGGATTTTAAGGCCATAGTGATTATCTCTGAAAGTCACGTATTAGTAGGTTTAACACTTTATTTTATGTTAACATAGCGGACCTTAGTTAGAGTTTTTTTTTTTAATAGAGTCTAGAGGTGAACTGGCCTGCTTTCTAACTCCAAGTCAATATGAAAGTTATGAAGTCAACTTAGTATGGCAATCACATTTTTTCGAAGTTAAGTCTCAATCGGACCCATTTAAATGAATAAATCTGCATTAGCACTTTATGAGCCTATGGGACTGGTTTAAACCTACTAAATTGCATTAGCACTTTACAGCGAGCTGGCTGGTGTAACATCTTGCTCCTTATTTTGCTATTTTTCTGCACTTTAATGGCACGTTTTGAAACGTTTTATGAATCGTGTCATATTCTGCATTTATTGCTTGTGATTTTGGTATATTGTTTATATTTTATATTGCTATCTTTGTACACCTTATCTATGATGAGCTTTGAAATGTTTTGATGAATTGTGTTATAACCTGCATTTATTGTTAGTGTTTTAATGTCAGACGTAATATTGTTATGATTAGGTATTTTTATGCACTATGAATTTTTTATGTGTACTTTTATGGTTTTACTTCAAAACTGAATAAAGATTTTGAATCAATCAAATCAATCACTCAGTGTATTTACATGTCCAGTCAATCTTTAGGGACAGGCTCCTAGAGTGGTGGAATGTGGTAGGAAGTCAACCTTATCATGTATCATGATACATGCCCAGTTGGTGTTTCTAAACTCTGGGTTCAACTTATCTTTAAGTGCCAACAAGTTTGGTAGTTAAGGGATATAAAATAATTTTCAAATGTCCAGGAACAAGCTAGTTGCTAAAATTGACAATCTGTTAATAGAACTCTTGACTTTTGGATCTACAATTCGAAGCATATCACTAGGCCACATCTATGTGTATATCATGATTTGTTAGCATGCACTTTTGGACTAAAGAATACGAAGTCAGGTATATTAAAGGGTTATTTCTATCTTTACATACAGCACCCTTGCTTATGCATTATTATTTGGGAGTGTGAAATATCAAGGTGTTCAGAGTGATTGCAGAACTTTAATGAAGGTTAAAGTTTCGAGGAAATTAACCTCTGAGGATTGATCACATTTTTAGGTCGGGCATTCTAGACCTCTTGTATATACTTTAGTATATACTTATTATATACTTATATGTGTATGTACTTTGTGGACTCTGGAGATCAGCCCTAGGACTTGTCTGCTTCCGCTTAGGGACTTTATTTTTCTGTTCAACTGCCTCTATTTAGCTGTCTTGATAGAAAACGACCAGCAGAGGTCAGTAAAATACCATAATTGCTTACTGCTGAGGGACTTTCTTTTTTTAAAATTTTCTGGCAACTGCCTCTGTTTAACTTTCTTGATAGAAAACGACCAGCAGAGGTCAGTAAAATACCAGAATCACTTTAGCATTCTCTAGATTCCAGTCCATAGAAATTGTCTTCCACGAGCACCCGTAGACAATAATATTTTTTTCAAATCTTGTATTTTCAGTGATATGACCACCGAAGGCACTGATTTTATATTAAAAACAAGAGCTTTGGACTATACCATTTCCTGCTGAAAGGCAATATTTCTCTCCATGTGTTCCCATACCAGGTGTGGCACGCAGTTTGGTGCTTACTTTCCCTCCATGTTAAAGAACAGTAGATGTTTCAGCACCCATGCTAATGTGCTGCATAGCTAAATACATATAAGGTCCCAAAGGCGAGACCGATTGCATTGCAAATGCTTGTTATCTTAGAGCTGTTGTTAAGCACAGTGAATTCAGAAGCACACTAGCAGTGGTGGCTGGCAGGGAATGAGGCTGGCGGGGTTGAAAAAAAAAACGAAAAAAACCCACTTACCTTTAAAACAGCTGCCATCTCTCCATCATGTTGTCGCTCTTCTTCGGTCCAAACCAGGAAGCACCCAGGCTCCCCATAGCCAAACGCGACGCTGCAATGCAGCGTTGCGATTGGCTCCCTGTAGCCAATCATAATGCTGCAATGCATTGTTGTGATTGATCTGAGCACCCTGGTTCGGCGCTCAGACAAGGACAGGGAGCCTGTGCATGTTCCTCACCAGGCAGTGCATTACAGCCTGGTGGGGAAAATGCAAAGTGCGCATGACTGTTTGGCCGGCCCGAGACGGCCGGCCAAGCAGTGATGGACACTTGGAGTGTGCAAACCTCTCCTTCCCCTGTGACCACAGTCCCGCCACGCCCTAACCCAGTCCTGTAGCAAAGAAAAATAAAATTTAATAACAAGGTTATTATCATTTTATTTTAATTTTGTTCCTGCTCTGCGAGCAGTCGGGCGACGTTCCTTCACCTTAGCGGAGGAGTCGTCCCTGCATACTAGGAGCCCAATAAGCATCCCGGGGTTCTTGAGAGGCTGGTACAAGATGGGCAGTTTCTCTGCTGCAGGCTTTCTTGTAATGCTAGCTTCTAAAGTGACTAGAAGCTGACAAGTCGCATGAACCCTGCAATAATTTAAAATAACTGCTGTGGTGAGAGGAGATTGTGGACTTGTATTAACTGGGGGAAAGTACCAAAAATCTTTGTCCAAAAAATCCACGTTATTGAGACCTGCCCTAAGGTTTCCTGGAAGATCAACATCCTGAAATAACAGATCACCTGGCTCTGTGTATCTGCTAACATCCTTCCGACAAAGGTGCTACCTTAGCCGATAGCTGCACAGTGTTATTTACACCAGCTTTCAGATTTTTGAGCTACTTATAAAGAAACTCTGACTTTTGATGCCAAATCTTGATACAGCTGTTGACTCTGTTCAACAGGAGTATTTTAAAATCCATAAAACTAGAAAGCTCTACAGGGACGAGATCTGATTTGAGGAACCACAACTTCAGGTTGGTCTTATATTTCCATCAGGTCCTGCTCAGACGTGTTCCTACTGGATGTCTAGCATTTATTGACTGGCCCTCCAACAGTATCACCCCTCATGGACCCCTGTTCAGATCAAGCCCCAAGATTGGCCCTGTGCCACATTTCTTTGCTCCAGATTTTTGGGGAAGTTTAAACCTGCCTTTGGAACAAACTTTCAACTTTAGCACACACACATGCACTTATCATTGTATAGTTATTCACTCGTTTTCTATATTCACCTGAAATTGAAAGAAAACGAAAGTTTTAACAATGATTCTCAATAACGACATTTTTCCTATCACTGTAACTTTTAATAATGTTAATTGTTTTATTTTGTTATTTTTGGTGAATTGGTGCGGCCCTGCATATCAGTAGATCCCCAAGGTTTTTTTTCAAATTCTTTATTTCTGCTTACTCGTGGTTTGAATATTGAAATGATTTATTCTTTTGACTGTATGTTGTTTGTTGGGTTCGGTACAGACAGTAGTACATAGTTTACTCGTGGACTTGAGGATTACCTTACAGCATAAGCTAAACAAACAATGGTGTGGCAAAGTTACCATTACTAAAAGCTATTTGTTTATATTGGTCCTTATGTTCAGCTAGTGTCATAACTCACATCAAGACTGCAGCCTCTATCTCCCCAGGATCTAACAATCAAATTCCAAACTGCCTTGTACTGTCTTCAAAGATGCATTTAGCACGGTAAAACATTTTGTCGCACCATCACGGGTGTTCCTTCACTGTATGGTATTCCATGATACAATATTGGGATAGAATATTTTTACTCCTGGCCACAGTATTTCTGGTGGGACTGTTACTCCTGATTATAGTAATCATGCCAGTGTTCTTCTTGCCACTACCTACATGTCAGCCAGCTTCTTCATATACCCCAACATTTCTGGTTTACCATATTTCATATGACACAGCAGTTCATGTCGTCATGATCCTGATTGGAATTATTATTTTGAGGCGCAACATTTGCAGGTGAGACATTATATATGTTGGCAGATGTGCACCCCCCCAGCACTTTGAGTTAGCAACAATGGGAGTAATTACTTCCCAGGCACAACATCGAGAGTGATTACATTGTTGATACGTTTTTGAAACAATTACATTGTGAGTCACTGCATCACATTGTAGGTAAGTATATAGAAATATTAACGTAAAAAAATTGGAGGGCCTGTTCACAAAGGTAAACTTATATGTAGGTAAATCTGCACATGTAAGTCTACTTTTACACTTTGTGGTGAATGTACTACTTGTGGGTAATCACCATTTACGAGTGTAAACTAAAAGTGGAGTCTTAAATGTCTCGAATCCCTGAAGTTAGGGTATGGAGCCTAATTTATAGGGCCAGACATTTCCCTATCGTTTGGTATAGGGAAAATTAATGTGGATTATTAAACTTTTTACAAAATAGTTAAAATATTTTATGCTAAATATTAATGAAAATGAATTTTATATATTTATTTTAAATGTATAACAAAATAATACAGCACTATTAACTTAATTTAAATATTTAATTAATTTAAATACATTAATTTAATTTAAAATTTGTCTTTGAAGATTGTTAAAAAAGCCTACCTGAATTAAAATGATTATAAAATGTTAAAAGTTATGTATAGAATTAATTTTAAAAAAATGTAATTACACTTAGTTTTAAATTTAAAACTGTAAAAATGTATTAAATTAAAATAAATTATTTTCTGTTGATGTATTTTTTAACATTTAATTACATTTATATTGATTTTTATGAAGTAATTTTTTTTTAACATTATTCCCTACGGGCTGGCATTTTAATTCCCTAATTCCATTATTTTCAATTCGAAAGTGTTCCAGTACCAGTGTTTGGTCAAGTGTGGTGCTGTAGTTACTCCAGGTCTGAGCTGGAGTAAAAGTACATTTGTTTTGGATAATTTTTAGTGTAGCAATGTTAGAATTGCGATGTATTAATGGCAATGGGCTTACTTTTTTGTGGGTGGGTGCATGTCCCCATCCCCAAACGCCTTCCTAGCCCTACCTTCAGTGCTCCTTACTCCTCCCAAAACCTCTTCAATTTTATAGAAAGTATTCCTTATTTTCCCACCACTCCCCCGTCATTCCCACATTTACTACTAAAACGTAGGCATACAGGTTTGTAGCTCCCCGCTCAAAAAAGCTAGGCAGAAACCTCAGTACATAGGTTAGTGAATAGCATTCTGTAGTATATTTAGTAGTACTACTACTAAATGTACTACAAATTGCAGTTTGTGAATAGTTGCTTATGTTCTTAACTTCCCACTCCCCACACCTTGCCAGAGTAGGGTTGGCTTGCTTGTTCAATAACATGGGTATGTTTGTATATCAGAGACAGTGATTCATTAAGGACTCTTTCTAAAACATTCATCCATTCAAACAACTTAAGTAAATTAATTACCAATGCAATAACCATTATGAAAAAAGCATGTTTGATCAAGTTGGTTACGGATTTAGTTGCCCCCAAATAGAGCGAATTCATGAAATCCAGCCGAGAGAGAATGAGTGGCTGGACCACAACCCTTCTGGATAGAAGCGGTGGCAAATGTAGAATTTTACGCGACATTCTAAGTAGCTGGCCGAAAGTTTCATAACCGTTTCCGGGTGGAGGACGTGCCTAAGCAATTCCGCAAGCCTAGCCTCAGGTGAGGGTTGGGGTTGTTACCTAGTACCATAGGTTCTTTTGTATCCCCGTTTAACTTGAGGCAGGAGCTGGCCATCCAGCTTCCTTACTTCTCCATACAAGGTCCCAAAGAGGAGAATTGGCGACCGTGTTTGGGGACAAGGGAGAGCACCAATTGTGTGTCATCGGCATATGACACTATCGATATCCCGAACAGCAACACAATTTCTGTGCAAGAGCGCATGTACAAATTGAAGAGCGTAGGGCTCAGTGAAGAGCTTTGCAGTAGTCCACACTTCAAGAACAATGTATCGGAAGAACAGGATTTGTCGAAAACCGGAAAGGTCCTATCCTTCAGGTATAGGTGAGCCATTTCAAGCCTGATCCTGTGACTCCTGAATTGTTAATTCTTTCAATCAGGATGTCATGATTTGCAGTGCTGAATGCTGCACTTAGATCAAGGTGTATGATGACTGCCGTACCTCCTTGATCTAGTAGCATTTTTAGCTCCTCCATTACCGCCAAGATGGCAGGTTTCTGTGCTATGCTTTGGTCGAAAGCCCCAGTGGGTTGTGTACAGGACATTATTTGCTTCTATAAACCCAGTTAGATGCTGGTTCACATGTTTCTCCAGTACCTTGCTCAATTCAGGGAGCAGCGAGATGGGTCTATAGTTCCCTAGGCAGACGGTGTCCAGGAAGGTTTTTTTAAAAAGGGTTTTTACCACTGTGGGCTCGATTACGATGTCAACTCTGACTGAAACTGTTGCGGTCTCGGGACCAACCGACCGACCTCCGGTCAGAGGTCCTGACACCGCAATTACAACCATGTGCTGTCGCATACTCCCATTTCTCTGTGGGAGCTTGTGCTGCGGCCGTAAATCGGCCGTAGCACAAGCTCCCATAGAGAAATGGGAAATTGTGTTAATCCCTGTACCACGTACAGGCACCTCAAGGTGTCTGCCACAGTGTGCAGGGATTAACAGGGGGGCACCATAGGTGCCCCTCGGTCCCCAACCGGAGGCCGCAAGGAGAAGGGGGCCCTTCTAGGGGCCCACAAACTCACTTTCCAACAGGCTTTCCATGTTGGAAAGCCCGGCATGGAAAGCCTGTCTTAAACCGAGCATCGTAATCCCAACGGCGGAAACGTGATCCCAACGGCGGAAACGCCGTCCATTGGGATTACGGGCCGGTCTCCGACTGGCCGACGGGCTCCTTGAGCCTGTCGAAATCCAGTCAGAATGACCGTCCGGTTTCAGTTCCGACGGCCTAAATTGTTATTAGGTGGTCGGAGTTGAAACCACGATGAGGCTCGGAAAGCAGGTCAGAGGCTTTCTAGGCCTCATCGTAATAAGGCCCTCTATGTTTCCATGCAGGTCGTACTGCTCTATTTACTAATGAAAAGGTAGCCCGTGTGAAGGCCGTGCCTGTGCTTGGGGGAGCGGAGACCAGCTTGGGCAGAAGGATTGCGGGGAAGACTACTACTCCCGCCATTCCAAGTGCCTGGAGGCGCTTGAAAACACTGTAGCCGGCCCGCGGTGCAGTGTTGCCCATGTGATGCCTGTGCCTGGGGGAGCGGAGACCAGCTTGGGCAGAGACATTGCGGGGAAGACTACAACTCCCGCCATTCCAAGTGCCTGGAGGCGCTTGAAAACACCGTCGCCGGCCCGCGGTGCGGTGTAGCCTGTGTGAAGTCCGTGCCTGTGGGAGTGGAGACCATCTTGGGCAGAGAGATTGCAGGGAAGACTACAACTCCCGCCATTCCAAGTGCCTGAGGCCCCAATATTGATTCCAGATTCCCAGTCCAGTGGTATGGTCGGCCAAAATACTCCTGACTCCCCTATCGAACCACCGGTGAAAAAGAAGAGAGGGGGTAGGCCGCAAAGACTGTCTAAGACAACTGTTGTATCGGGTGAGGGCAAGGGCTCTCCTCCGAAGATTACATGTGGCCCTGGGAAGTCTGTACAGTCCATACAAGAACTGGAAACTATCCTGGCCCGCTTACTACAGCCTGTGTTAAAGAGACTGAAACGTATCGAGGCTGAGATAGCAAAAATTAGTGATAGAGGGGGAAGTGTCTGTGCTTGTGCATGTATTAACAGGACAGCTGAATCCATACAGAGGGTTAACCATGCATGTCAGTGAAAATGTAATAAATCTTCACTCACTAACTTGCAGCCCGCGGTCAGATCTGAGTGTCAGCCGGATACCTCATCTACCCTAGTTACCAGAGGAAGACTTGCAAATGTGGGGAAGGTGCAAAGTACTGATAATATACCTAGTATGAAATAATGCTATTCAAAGACGCAGTGACCAGATGGTCACCGTGCTGGTGGCCAGAAGAGCTGGGACCAGCACCATCCCCTAAATTAGTGGTCAAGAATCTGGGTGTGCTAATTGATAGCAAACTTAATTTGGATGACCATATAGCCACCACAAAACGGACTTGCTTCCATGTTCTCAGCCTGCTCCGGAAGGTTTTTCACCTTCTCCCTTCTTCAACACGAAAAACCCTGATACATGCAATGGTCCTTAGCCGACTGGACTTCAGCAATGCTCTGCTGATCTCCGCTAAAACAACTGCCTTGAGCAGCTTACAAGTGGTCCAGAATACGGCGGCCCGATTGGTGACTAGTGCTCCCCCCCGAACTCCATCAGGTCCCCTGCTACGCAAATTACATTGGCTGCCTATACGTAAAAGAATAGAATTTAAAATTGGTTGCTTGGTTTTCAAAGGCCTCAATAAAATGGGACCTAAATATCTAGCAGACAAACTGGTTAGATATACACCTTCGCGCACTCTCCGATCAGCAGATAAGGGCCTTCTTACTGTCCCGCGCATAAAACAAACTAGGCTAGGAGGCAAAGCATTCTCCTACATAGCCCCACAATTATGGAACCAGCTACCTCTGGATATCCGCCAATGCACTAATTACCTAACTTTCAGGAAAAAACTTAAAAACTTCACTTTTTTAGTTCTTCGTGCCTCTCTAGTCGCCATTAGCGCGGAGATACCCCAATTGGGGTGATTCATGCGCTTTATAAATGACAGAAATAAATAAATAGTATGGCTGATTCACTGGCAATGAGTAATCTAAATACCTACCGACCCGGTGAAAATTGTCCACCGTCTAGTGACCCCCACCCCCTTGCTAAATCTAGTCAGTCCTCTACTTATTGTGAAGTACTTCTCCAGAATCAGCAACGAATACATTCACATAATATTGCAGACTCTGTTAGACAGACACAGGTTGCTCAAGGGGAAGGTCAGGGAGGTCAGGGAGTATATCAATCCCATCACAAGTTTAATCGTCACCTCCCCCCAGCTGCATGCCCCTTTGTGATGATTTTAGTAAATACTCCACCTTTGCATTATAGCCAGACGGAAACTACTCGACAACTGATGAATAAGCATCTCATTGGCTGACTAAATTTGTTCCGAACTATGAATGCCCTAATGTTGCCAGTCATATCATCATGGCAAGAAGAGTTCCCTGGGTGGGTAACACTCCAAAAATAATTGGGGGGGGATTGTGTAGTAATTAATTTTAAGAATCAACATCTCGTGAAACACCTTCTGGATCTGACCCCCAACTCTCCTGTGGCATCTACACAAATTTACGCAGTACCATTGGGGTTTTTCTATAGACCGTTGGGCACTAATCCTCTGGCCAGGAGGATGAATAGTATTCCAGGCCCTTCTGTACCTCCGCCGCATCCGCACGTTCTGGTAGCCTTCCCTATTGGAGGGAATGTTGTTACAGGTATACAACTTGCAAATAAATTTGCGCCCCTGGAGGGCCTAGAAGCATGCGATTGACATAAGGATAGCGGTGAGACCCAGTATCCGCAGAACCAACAGGAGGTAGCCTCTACAATAGGTAATCAGCCTAAGGACCGGGAAACTGACACCATTAAAGTATTAGTTTGGAATATAGCGGGGCTCAGGTCCAAGAGGGAAAATGAAGACTGGTCTATGATTATCAATTGTTATGACCTAGTGTGCCTTCAAGAAACATGGGACGTGGGTGTGGTGCATTTTGATGGGTTTCGTGCAATTCATACCCCTGCAGTTCCGCCCCGGTCAGGAAGAGCTAGAGGAGGCTTATTAACGCTGATAAGAAATACCTTGTGTATAAGGATAATTGAGTTGGTTGTGCAGTCCTCTTATTACCATCTAATAGTCTGTAGTGGCTCTGATGTAGAGGATATGCTCTTAATCAATTATTATAACAACTATAAAGGCAACATGGCAGAGGTAATCCACTCACTTGAAAATGTAATTGAAAAAGTTATAAGCACCTATCGTAAACCCTTACATATAGTGTGGGTGGGCGATTTTAATGCTCATAGTTTCCCAAAAACCACAACACCGCTATGTGGATTGGTAGACGAAGAAGGGGTTATACCTTACCATTTTCTACACAATCAATATGGGGACGAACTGAACAGACTTTTGGTTACGAGAAATCTGGAAATTTTCAATCCTGTAGATGATCAAACCGGCACTTTGGTAAAAACTTTTGGGGACTCAATGCATGGATCAACGCTAGATTATTTAGTGGTGGCGACCCCTTTTAAGAGATTTTTTAATCAGATAAGAACCTTTGTGTCAATTTTTAGTGATCATGTTGCACTGACCTTTAAAATCCAATGGAAGGAATGTTTTAATAGCAAAGTTACAAAAGTTCCAGCACCAAGAATAGCAAGAAGGAATGGCATAGTGTTAAAGTGGGCAAAAATAAATAAAGATATTTTACTCCCTACTGTAATTGGGAGTACCCAGAAAGAAATTGCAACATGCCTTGATTTGTATAGTGATCCGCAAAGTATAGTCTGGACTTTTGTTTCACTGCTGAGTGTGGTGGAAAGCAATTTGAAATCCAAATCCAAACGATGTTTAGTAAAGACCACACGCTGGTTTGATACGGTTTGTACAAAAACCCTTACTAGCCTACATAAAGTGCTAAAGGAAAGGCCAAGGAATACTGCCCTGGTTAGCCTTCTTCGAACCCAATACAAAAAATGTAGGCGGGAGAGTCTCATGTCCTTAAAAGAGGAGGCCTGGGAAAAATTAAAGCTTGCCTCACTATTAAAAAGCTCCAAAGAGTTCTGGGAGATAGTTAATTCACCATTTCTGAGTCAAGATACAGACCCCACCTTAAGCATAAATGTGGGGGAAGACGCTTGGGTGGATCACTATACCATGATATATGGGTTACCCACAGATAGGGTAAACCTGAATGATGACCACCCAAACTGTGACATAGGTATCCCCATTACCTTCTCAATGACAGAGGTGGAAAATGGCCTTACACAATGCAGTAGTGCAAAGGCTCCAGGCCCCGACGGTGCCCCTATTGATTTTTTTTTTGAACACCCAGGTCTCTGGATTTCATTCCTGACTAACGTTTTAATGCTATAGCTAAAGGAGGCCCTCCGGCCTCGTGGAAAACAACAGTAATTGTGCCAATATTCGAAAAAGGGGATAAAGCGCTGCCTAAGAATTATAGGCAAATCTCTCTTATAGATGGAACGTGTAAACTATTGGGCCGCTTGTTGTTAAATAGACTTGAGGAATGGGCTGCTGACAAAAATATTTTAATTCCTGTCCAATATGGTTTTAAAAAGGGAATGGGGACACTGGATCAGGGCCTAAATTTAAACCTAATTGCAGGGAAGGATACCCATGCTAAAGAAGGAAATGTTTTTATGGCGTTCATGGATCTTTCCGCTGCGTTTGATTCTGTTTTGCGTAATAAATTTTGGATCATTTTGAAATATTATGCTTTTCATCAGACAGTTATACTCCCAGTCCACGGCATGTGTTAGGTACGACACCCAGGGCGAATGCACAAGATCCTTCCCAATCCTGCGGGGGGTTAAGCAAGGTTGCGTCTTAGCCCCTCTTTTATTTTCAATGTATCCTAACAGTGTGGAATCAGCAGTGAGCGTTGAGGTGTCTGATGTACCCAAGGTAAACAAGAAACAGCTACCCATATTGCTATACGCTGACGACGCCGTATTGGTTGCAAGGACAGGTATAGCTCTGCAAAAATTAATAAATAATTATGTGTCATATATGGCGGCATTATATTTACAAGTAAATGAATCAAAAACATTTGTCTTAATATTAGGGAAGCAGCCCAAAAAATTACCATTAAGATATAATGGGGTAACCCATAGAAGTCAATGGACCTGGGTAATAATTGGTATAGAAAAACAATGGTCCTAGACTTATGTTAAATTTTAGTTGTCTGAAACAATCATAAACAGCATGAGGTACATATATAGTTTAAATCAATAATGTACCATTAACTTATTTAAAGAGCATTCAAATATATCCTCAAAATTCAAAGAAGGCACACACTATTGCTTTTTGATGACTCATATTTTATTCGGTCACTTTTCATAACATATTATCATATTCAATGTTCAAGATAAAGGGGTGGTTGCTCCAAGGAAAAATGTGAAGAAAGAAAGTGCTCGTGAAGTAAGATAGAATAAACAAGAGGGGGATCCAATCAAGCAAAACAATGATTCATCATTATTTACATTACAATCTCATAAGCAAAACTGGTCGTGATTCATGATTGCACCAGTTCTACATTAGGGCCTGTCCAATGGTTAATTCATAGTTATTCTTTATGTTCTTTCTCAAAAGTTAGCAAACAACGTTCGTCTGTAAGCAAGTAGGGCTGGGATAGTATACAGTACCAGCATTTTTTATTGCTACACAGAAAATCGAAATAACTAAATCATTTTTATACTTGGGGGTACTTTTTAATAGTGAAGGGACTTGGACAAATATGGTTGAGAACAGATGTAATACATTAGAAAAGAACTCCATGGCTATTCGACTCATTTACAAAAAAACTGGGCACAAAGCCATTGGAACCAATTAAAATAATTTATGGCGCCAAAGCTATCGCTTCAGCTACATACGGAGCAGGGATTTGGGGCATAGCCAAAACTGAGCTACTACAACAGAAAGAAGATAGGTTCCTTAAAAAGCTATTCTCTCTCCCGAAAGGTTGCTCAAATTATATTATGCACCAAGAGTTGAATGTCCCATTAATATCTGATTTGATTTTTATAGCTCCGGTCCTACTTTGGCACCCAATCTGGACCAGAGACACAGTGGGACTCACTCAAAATATTATCCAAGATTGCTTATCCCTTGATAAGGCGCTTAAGGTCCCATGGTTGCATTATGTAGAGGATACATTGTTGAAGCTGGGTTTAGTGACCCTATACACAGATCCACTTACATGGATGGATACGTCAAAGGTGGAAATTAAAACATGTGCTAAAGAGTATAGGGAGAAAGAAATCATGGTGGCATTATATCTGGCCCTTCCGCCTATTTCTGGGGAAGCAAATTCATATTTGACATCTGTGACAAATGCTCGACATAGATTTGTACTCCTCCGATTTAGACTAAATTTTATTCCGTGCATGCTGGCCTTCCCATCAGGGACGTACTCAATTAATGAACTCCCAGTTTGCCCCTGTGATGGCACATCTATCCAATCTAATTTACATCTTATAATCTTCTGTAAATGTTATTCTTGTCTACGGAAAATGTATATTCGCCCATTGTTTTTAAAATACAAATTTGCACAATGTCGCCCAGCCTTGTTTTTCTCCAAATGCTTCCAAATCCATATGTAAACTTTTGTGTTGCATCATATCTATGTATGGCTTTATCAAAAAGGAGACTAATGAGATGATAGATTGCATTTTAAATGAACGTGGCACTGTTTAGCACTTTATATGGCACATTGTTTGGTGATCATTGTTCGCAAATGAGCCAGTCCCAGTATTGCACTAAGCACTTTATGAGATGTTGAATGAATTTTACATGTTTTAATCAATGTCTTGGATAATGCTTTTATATGGTTCCTATCTGTTTTTTATTCTGTTTTTTATTCTATGTTTTTAACGAAATTTGCTGGTGATGTATCTTAATTTTAACAGGTGATCAATGTATTTTCTTTGCACTTTTATGATCTTAATGTTTAAGATCGAATAAAGTTATATTGATTGATTGATTGATAATGAAAGATTTACCATTTCTAGGAAGACCGGAAAGATGTGCTCTGCTGCATTAAAAGGAATGTGTGGCAGGTCGGATCGAGCGGAGATCTTGATTTCATTTTGTTAATTAATGCGACAAAGCTACCTGGAGTGATGCTAGGGAAGACTGGGAGGCAAGCTTTCCCCTTCTCTTGTTTGCCACTATTTCTATTAGAATCTAAATATCTTTCAGTCTCTTGGAAAGTCAAGTAAATACTGGTGATTTTTTTTTTGAAAAAATCTTGCCCAATCATTTGTTTTGCAGATTTAAATTGCTCGAACTCGACCCGAAGGTATTGGAGCGCTTTACATGAGCACCGGTTACGTTACACAAGGACACATTCATGTTTTTTTTTTGTTGGTGGGCACAGGGAGATTAAGTGATTTGCCCAGAATCACAGGATGTGGACGTGTCCCCGAGGCTCGAACCTTGGTTTCCAGCTCCAAAATCGGCAATCTAGCCATCAGACCACATCCTCTCCCCAATCATTGCAATGGGCTGCAGTGGGCTCAAGTGTGCAACTATCAGATTTAGGCTCCATCAGTGATTTGACAATCTAAGACTTTTCTCGAGGAGAGTTAGAGGTGCAATTAATTTTTGATTCATAGTAGACCCCCTGGGCAAGTTTAATTTCAGAATGGTATCTGCTCATAGACTCTCGGTAATTCGATTTGCCTAGCTCGTCATAGGCTTTCCTCCACTTCCTCTCACATCTTTTGCATTCTTTACTTAGCATCAGAAGGTGCGGGGTGTACCCTGGAGCAGATTTGGCCTTGGCACATCGATTATGAGTCTTTACTGGGATAACTTAGTCCAGAGAGTGTTTAACCTATTGGGTGTCCTTATCATTAGCCAGTAGAGGGTCCTTACCCAAATCAGGTATCGAAACATTAGGACCAGACTTCTATTTCTCACTATTTAATTAGGGAAAAGCATAGATTTAAGTGCATATTCTTAAACCAGTGTATTGTCTGCTAGAGCAAAATAACCCATATCATAGTCTGTTTCAAGAAGAAATGCACCTTAAGTTTTTTCCCACCATCTGGAAATCTATTATTAGGGTGGAGAGACTCTTTTACGTACACTGCTGTAAAATATAGCCTCCTTCACACACATTATACACGCTTATGTCCTCCTCTCTTGGCACTCACTTTAGGTTCGTAAATTAGCTATGAAACACTATTGCGAAGGTTTGTGAATACCCACAAAGTTACTGTTGTGTTGGTGTTTAGTGCTTTCCAAAAGGCTGCACCTCTGCCCTGCCTCTGATGATGCCCCTAAACCTTAAACGTTATAATGCCAGAATTCACTAAACGAGCAGAATTGTTGCTGATGTGGATGAAATTTGCAGCTGTAGAATATGCAAATCCACTGAATTCTAAATGCAAATCCAACTTTTTGAGCATCTAATATGCACTTAAGCATACAAAAAGCTTAGTGAATTAGGCCTTATGTACACAGTTATTCCATTCTTAAGATTAACCCACAAAAAATCTTGAATGTTCAACCAACACTATTCAAAAAACTTACACTTTTTTACAGTGAGGGCATTTTGTCAGCGTGTTGAGGCTCGATTTCATCCACTACAAAGAAAACAGAATAAACAATTATTGCAGGAAGCAATCTTGCTTGAGAACGAAATATTTTTTTCTTGTCAAATATTAGAATGGGTCGGTGCTTTCAGGTATAAAGGACAGATCACTTCAGAGTTGGTCATCTAGGATGGAGCACAAACAAGCACACAAACTGAAGTTTCTTAAGCCCCTATGTTGCTTAGTCTTTGTATGAAAATGTATCTACAATACATTATTGTGCTAGAAGGTGCGTGGACGAAAGAGCACAGAATCTTACTAGAGGCGGAGAAAAAGAACAAGGTCAAAAAGCAAGGTCATCGCAGTAGGCGAGCGGGTGGGGCACTCTAAAGAATTAAAGAGGGAAGCAAAATAAAGCTATGAAAATGTTTTACTACACGCCCACATTATAGTTAACAAGCGTGAAAGGCCAGAATTCCTCGAAATGTTTTGGGGAGTATTACAGGAGGGAGAGAATTTTTCAGTAAAATGGGCAAAATACTTCACAATTTTCCAAATATGTTGAATAAAAGTCAAATGTTTTCGAAGCAGTCCTGAATTGAAACTAATACAAATATTACTTTGTTGCAGAACATCATGGATGTGCCTTTCAAGGTTTCCGTGATTGGAAGAGGACACTACCAATATGATACAAAACGACACACGGAAAAAAATAGTCAGTGAAAACCCTAGGCTAAGAAAAATAATAGCAAATTTAAACAGTGGATCAACACATAATAACTATTATTACTCCTGTGTCAGGTACTAACCCACCTACATTTTACAAGTCAGAAAATAAATTGCCACCAGAATTGATGCTGTTATATACCGGGGTGCTGCCTTCATATTCCAGTCTACATTAATATATATCTGAATATTGCTCAAATATTGCATCCTGAGCACGGTTTTATTAGGATGCTACTGAAGTATACCCAGGTACTACTAATACGTGATGCACAGAGAGCCAGCCAGGCCAGAATGTTGCTCAAATAGGTCTGCATTCTGGTCAATGTGTAAGTGTAGGAAAATGGACTGATAACTAGTGAGGAAACATCCACAGTCTGTACCATGGTCCCAAAAAGTTAAACAATTTAGTGCTTAAAATGTTCTTTAGGAATGTCAGACTTAACCCTTCTTAGATGCGGCAATGGGGACAGGCTTCCCTCGGAGATAATGCAGGTAAAGTATTTCAGCAGTATCACAACAACATTCAATATATAAACTTCCTAAATCAGTTTAGAAAAACAAAGAAATATGCCATGATTAAAACAACAACAAAAATTGGTCATGTGCATCAAGAAGTATGATTTTGTTTTAAAGAAATAGTAAAAGGTATCCTTGGAAAATAATGGGAATCTCAAAATTCAATGTTAGTCTATGGAGTGTGTGATGCTAGTACGAGACTCCTTTTCCAGCTGAACAGGCTGGATCACATATTGAGTAACTCATAGCAGTTCACCCCAATCAAAAATGTGATTTTCTGACTTGGGACTTAGATTTAGAGTTTGGCAGACAAAATACCCCATCACATTATACCCTGCTTGACAAACCATTCTTCTGCCCATTCAGTTAAGAATCAGACGTACTGTCTGCTTTCAGACAAAGGAGTAGAGGCCAGCAGAGTGAGGACATCAGCCTCCCCACCCTATTTACAGCAGACGGTCGGTCTGATATCCTTCTTTCTGTCTGTCACCTTCATGGAAAACCTGGTGGTCACAATTAGAAACAAGCATTTGCAATGCAATAGGTCTCGCATTAGTGAAAGTTTGAGCTTTTGGTGTTGCAAATGATAATGTTTGTTAGATTTTATTTGTCAAAAATTATGCCAGCAGTAGCATACGTAATAAAAGAAAAGCCACAAAACAAGGAAAGTGTGCAGCACCACAGGCTGGTACTGGGTGTCCATGTGGAGTTGTAAAGGGACATCTAATAGCCACATAAGGTACTGCACTCTTAATGCAATTCTAAAAAGAAAAGATTGCAGCTGAGCATACGTTTCCATTTGTTTTTATTGGAAGTGAGATGCTAAATAAACAACAATGGTGCATTTTTAAAACACAAGCTAACAAAAATCTCACTTCCAATAAAAACAAATGGAAACGTATGTTCAGCTGCAACTTTTTAAAAAATAATTGCATGAAGGGTGCAGCACCGTATGTGGCTATAGACGTCCCTTTACAACTCCACAGGGACACCTGATGAGGTGTTGAAGCACTTTTCAGCAAGTAGCACGCTACTCCAGAACCCAAGAAGGATTAGAGGTGAATTAGTGTGTAGGGAAATATAAAAATTTATTTGATTTGATTTGAGCGGTGGACATGTTAGTCTGTTGTTTGGATTGTAAAAGGATAGTTGAGGGGTAGAAGAGGGAAGGGTTTGCATTTATATAGCACTTGCTACCCCTGATGAGGTGTTGAAGCACTTTTGGGCGGTAGCACGCTACTCCGGAACCCATACAAGATTAGTGGGGAATTAGTATGGGGAAATATGAAATTAATTTGAGCGGTGGACATGTTAGTCTGTTATTTGGATTGAAAAGGAATAGTGGAGGGATAGAAGAGGGCTGAGTCTACAAAGTTTTTGGGGGGGAGTTCATAGCAGTAGGAGGAGGTTTGGGATGAGTAGAGGGGAAGAGTCAGAGGAAAGGGTTTAGAAAGGCTTGTTTGGGAGATGTGAATAGTAAAAGAGGTATGAGATGATGCAAGGAGGGGTAGAGGAGGGAATAGTCTAGAAAAGGTTATTTTGGGGAACATAGTAGTGGTATGGGTTTTGGGATGAATGAGAGAGTGGAGGTAGAGGATATATTGATAGAGGTATAGGGTGAGAAATATGGTAGTGCATTGGAAAGAGTAGTAGAAAGAGGTTTGAGATGAGTCAGAGAGTTGAGGTAGAAGATATATTGAGAGCGGTATAGGGTGAGAAATAGGGAAGTCATTAGGAGATGCTGAATTAGAAGCAAAGTAATAAATATAAAGATACATAAGTACATGGAAGGTATACACGTATAAAGAAGGTAATATATGTAGATTAAAGTTGCATTTAATAAACTCAGACTTTCAAGTGTTGCTGTATTTAAAGAAAAATGTTAGTAATTCAATAGTGAAACAATTGTAGATAAATATTTATGGTAAAAGATATACTTATTTATGCAGTCACATATACATGTCAAACATAGCATAATGTAATTATAAGTAATATGTACATTTGTTAAGCAGAACTAATGAATAGATCTTTAAAAACAATTATTATACACATTTATACCTAGCAATACACCTATGTAGATACACCTCTATAGTCAAAATAAATGCTTATATACAAATTATGTTAACTAAGGTAGGTGAGAGGATCCCTCCGAGCCAGCCACTGCCACACTCGGCGCAACCACACGTCCTTTCTTGGAAATTACAGGGTATCTGATGCCCAAACTTCCCACTAAGAGAGCAGGAGGTCTTAAAAAGACCCTTTACAAAGCTCCGAGGTGGGTCTAAACATGCCATGAGCTCGAAAAAAACAAGTACTGCAAATAACTTGATAGAAATATCAGAACCCACAAAGACGTGAAAGAACCGTGGCCTCCAAATGCTGGGAGCAACTGGGAAAACCTAAGTTGCCAGCACCATAAGTACTAGAGGCTGATGAATATTATGATCTTAAAACACAACGATTCAGAGGCTCATGGAAACACAGGTTTGCACATACCATCCCTTTTTTACGAACAGGGCGGAGGCGTCATTCCCAGTCTCTCGCTGGGCCCACCCATTAATGTATGCATATTGGGCAGTTATTTAACAAAGCCACAGGCTTTAAAGACCTGGCCACCTAAAGTTACTTAATTTCAAGCATCTTCCTTCAAGTAAAAAAAACCATGAAATTCTAAACTATTAATTACACTTTGACAGTTAGTCACTTCGAAAGTGCCATAAAACTTCGATTGCCAAGGTCGCCTCCATGAATATAGAAGGCCCTATATATACCAAAGGGTGTGCAACTGTAAATAAAGTTATAACTCTTACCTTTGTTTTGATGATCGCTATTCTTTGTTAAAGCAACACCCATGTTGCTATCCCACGGATGTTCTCTATGTAAAACATGCTGTAACACATTGTTCACTGCTCCAATGCCCTGCCATGGAACCAAGGCCAGAGGGAGGGAAAGCAGCATGGAGGGAAGCCCTGGTGTGGGAGCGGCGCAAAGTCCCCGCGAGGACACATCACCCGCAGACCACCAAAGCCAGAGAGACTGAACGAGGGCCCAGACCCGGGGAGACTGGGAACCGCACGCAGACACTCCCATCGAGCGCCAGAGGGGCAAGGGAAGAAAACCACAGACCCGGTGTGAAAGCAGAGATGCCACCACCCACCGCCACTCACCACTCAATGGCACTCAATCCACCGACCCCTGAAGCTGAGCCCATTAAAAAAAGCCCCTGTGAAACAACGCCGACACTAGCCCATGAACTATGCAACTCGAGGGATAGATCTGCTGTCCAAGGTCTGAGCCCGTGAAAAAACGCTGATGGAGCACACGTTACAGAGTGAGGATTGCAGCATCCCGATCACAAACAATTCACAAGCTCATTACGTGCTCCAGGATTCCACCTGAATGGAAATGCATACAGCTTTATCACGCGATCCTGGAGAACGTAATGAGCTTGTGAATTGTTTGTGATCGGGATGCTGCATTCCGCACTCTGTAATGTGAGCTCTTGGGCCTCTCTGCCCCCTGTTGTGTTTATACCCAGGGCGCGCGTTCCCTTCAAAACATTTACTGCTATCACTACAAAGGAAGAATAAATAAAAAGTCGTGTAAACAAACGGATCAAAACAAAAGCAGGAGGAATACTGAGGTTAGGCGCAGCTGCTGGGAGGAAACAAAGGACGATAAGGAAGGACGAAGAAGGGACAGTAAGCAATTGCATCCAAGCCTTTTGAAAGGACAATCATAGTAACCAATAAAAAGCGAATGGGTGGGCTGTCAGTCCAGTAGTATATACAACGGATCGAGAGACAGCGCATGCGCTGTCAAGGCTCGACCTAAAAAATGACCCCCTACACCCTAGGAGAACCATGGGGGGTTCATTTTTTGTGTTTTCCACATATAAACTCCTCCTTCGGAAGTTTGTTGATTGAAAACAAAAAAGTATGAGGAACCAAAATGATGGTCGCCCTAATCAAACTTGTAGTGCCTTCAGAGGAACCGTTGTGATGGTAGTTCCTCTGAAGGCACAGAGAACACTGCTAGGCCAGCAGTGCTCTTATAAATAGGTGTGTGGTAGTCTGTCAGGGCGGTGGAGGGTCATCAACCCATAAATCACATGCTGAATCTCTTTTTCGGAAACTTCCAGTGGGCAAAACAAGACATGGTAGTCAAGTAGTGCCACAGGAGATGTGATAGGTTGGATTCCTGGTCCTGCATGACAAATCTGAAAATTGCTTCAATGATGCTTCACTTCAGTGCTCACTTGGGGACTTAGTCACTGTTTTGAAGCTTGCAATTCTTCAATGAGGCAAAGTGGGATCTACAGGTAGGCTGGACTCTACAAGGTCAGATACCTAGTGTTGGCCATCTCACCTGTAGCCTTGAACCTCAGTGCAAAAAATCTCACAGTGGGACAAAGCAGAAAATTGTGTCTGCCAAGGGTGCACATGTCAGTAGCCTAAGTATCAAAGCCATGTCTTCTTTGGTCACGCCTTCAGTCCCCTAACTTTTAAGAGCACTCTTTATGGTATCAGGCCACACATAGCAGTGGAAGACCGGCCTCTCAACTACTCTTTTCAAAAAGAACTCCAGACAAAGCCAGTCCTGCTGGTCTGCTGTTTCTTTCTTCAGGATGCTCTTATTCCTATGTACTTGTGGACTTTCAGGAGGTGAGCTCTCTTGGGACTTGAAAATGTTTTCCATCTCTGGATATTCAAGATGAAATTGGATTTCCATCAGTCTTTCCTCAGGTGACATGAGTATGACAACTCCTGCAGTCTATTCTAGTCTTCATGTTCCCAAGCATTCTGATTCCCTGATGGTGGTGTGATGTCAACCTTTTTTACAGTAGTAACCCATTAGTGATATGTGGTATCGCTGGATCATTTGCTTTATGACCCAAGCTATCACAGAAAGTGCAATTCCAAAATGGTGGGAGGCTCAGGCCTGCTGGCTCGCTGGGCTTCCTATGACACGCGTGGGCTTCTCCAGTCTAATCACGGTCCTTCCTCTCAGAACCGAAGGGAAACACCCTCAAGCTGGTCAACGATCTATTGCACCCTCCTGAGTGCAAGGCTCCTGTGTGGCTGGGGAAAGGCCTACATTAAAAGCCTTTTTGCACTGAATATGCTCTTTGGTTTGTGAGTATGGATCAAGGCCATTCTACCTGCATTTGTTTGTGACATCTGCCCCAACCCTCACCCCCTTTTACCTGATACATATAAGAGTAATATTTTATGGTAATGGAATCGCCTGTATTCCTTTTTGTCTCGCTGGCTGATAGTAAGCCAAAGTAGGGGATGCTATATAAAAAAAGGGCCATTACTGTTCCAGCAATGCCCTTTACAACAGAATTTCAGACCTTTCTGGTGAGTGCTCTTGGCTCAGGGGAAGTGTAATTGCAGTCACTGAAGAAGGTTTCGGCCTAAGCCAAAACTAGTTTGGTGACTCCCCTGCACAGGGGACAGAGGCCAACGCTCAAGAAAGCATATTTGTGACTTTTTTATCTGAAATACAGGTTCTCCAATTAATTAGATTTCTGCTTGTGCTCTCTAGAAGAATACTGAAAACAGGAGAGGCCTGGTATATTAAAAATATCTGAATCGCCAATCTGTTGCTTTCTGGATTTGCAACTGCAAACTGGCCTTCTAAAATGTAGGAAAGGCCTCAAAATAACAATTTCTTAAAATAGGACAGTGTAAAATATGAGGCTGTTGGTTGCCTGGGGTGTAAGCCCTGGTCAAGCAGCAACCACAATTCTTGTCAGTATAAGGCACAAGCAGATGTACTGTAGCTTGGCACAGAGCAGTCTGGCTTAACTCAGAGGCAATGTGTAAAGTATTTGTGCAACACTTCAAACAGAAAAACAATGAAAACGCACTACAAAAGGAGCCCGTAACAGATTTAGAAAAATAGACAAATTTTTAATAAATAAAACAAGACCATAACACCAAAAATCCAATTAGTAGAACCAGAGATAGTCAAGTTTAAAGATTTTAGTGAAAATAGCGCCAAAAAGCACAATGCACCAACTGTGGGAATCTGGTTGTGCCGGACCCTGACAAAGTCACAAGTTCAGGCTGACCACGATGGAGCGCGAGCCGGTTACAGGGACTCCCCAGTTAGTCCCTCTGAACAAAGTACCTTAAATCCTGGGTTTCGGAGCGTTGCGTACATCTGTATCGTAGATGCATCGTGCAGCCAAAGTGATGCGTCGATTCCGAGATGCGTCGATGCTGGGGTGCGAGGTCCTGTTGCATCGTCTTAGAGGATCCCATAGACGGGGCTTGCATTGTGAAGTCCAGCATCAGGAATGCAGCATGCAGCAGAGAGGCAGTCCTTCCAGCAGCATAGCAGTCCTTCTTCCTGGCAGAGTAACCACAGGCTTGTATCTACAGTGATCTTAAGAGTTGGTGTCTGAGGTCCCCTTTTTATATCCTGTGGCCCTGGTTCTGAAAGGTGGGAGAAGCTTCTGGACAGTATCTTTGCAGTGCCCAGAATTTCCTGCCTCCCCTGCCCTGGCTCCAAACTTGCTGAAGTGACAATGCAGGGTTGTTAGGCCCTTTGTGTGGAGCCAGGACCCAGCCTATTCAGGCATAAGTAAGGCTGGTCCCAGCTCCTCCCTCCCATCCTGCCAGTGATGGCCCATCCAGTTACACCTATGCTCCCATTGTGTGGTTGTCTAGGGAGGAATGCACAAATACCAACTGCCAACCACACCCAGTCATGTGACTAGAGACAGGCTGCAGGCACCAAATGTCTAACGCAAGAAAATCCCAACTTTCTAAAAGTGGCATTTTCAGCATTGTAATTTAAAATCCGTCTTCTTCATCATAAGTTAGGATTTTAAATTAGGATTTCAGGGACACCAAACATGAACCAATTATCTCTTCTCATTTGGAAATTGCACTTATAAAAGGTAATAGGGGGACTCCAATGTTATCCTAAGGGAGAGATAGGCCTTGCAGTAGTGAAAAACAAATTCAAGAGTTTTTCACTACCAGAACTTGTAAAACCTAAAAGTACAGGTCTTACTTCTTTAATACATTTCACCTTGCCCTCTGGGCAGTCCAGGGCCTACCCTAGTAGCAACTTATATGTATTCAAAAGGAAGATTTGGGCCTGGCAAAAAGGTTTAAAATGCCAGGTTGAACTGGGAGTTTAAACTGCACACACAGGCTTGGCAATGGCAGGCCTAAAACATGTACAAAGGCCTTGCAGTAATGAAAAAATAATTTAGGAGTATTTTCTACCAGGACAAATAAAAGTACATGTCCAACTTTTTAAATACACTGCGCTTGCCCTATGGGCTGTTTAGGGCCTACCCAGACATGTGTATTAAAAACGAAGGTTTTGCCCTGTCAAAAAGTTTATTCTACCAGGTCGAATTGGCAGTTTAAACTGCACACACAGGCTCTGCAATGGCAGGCCTGAGACATGTTTAAAGTGCTACTTAAGAAGTTGGCACAATCCGTGCTGCAGTCCCCCTAGTAGCATTTAATTTACAGGCCCTGGGTACATATGGCACCACTTTACTAGGGACTTGTGCGTAAATTAAATATGCCAATTGGGTATATGCCAATATTACCATGTTTAGAGGAGAGAGCACATGCACTTTAGCACTGGTTAGCTGTGGTAAAGTGCTCAGAGTCCTAAGGCCGGCAGGAACAAGGGCAGAAAAATGAAGGAGAAAGGCAAAAAGTTGGGGGGAAGACCACCCTAAGGCTGACAGGTCTAACATGTCCCCCTAGCTGAAAGCGGGGAGAACTACCCAACCCCTTGGGAGTTCTTATCACTAAGGCAGAAGAACCCGGATAGACCATCAACATTGGAGTGGTCTGACCCAAGATGGTGGTCCACCATAAAGTCCATTCCCTGTAGGGAGATGGACCACCTAAACAGTTTGGGATTTTTACCACTCATTTGCATGAGCCACCTGAGGGGTCTGTGGTCTGTCAGAACCCAGAAGTGAGTCCCAGACAGGTATGGTCGAAGCTTCTTCAGTGCCCAGACCACAGCAAAGGCCTCCCTACCAATCGCACTCCACCTCGGTTCCCGTGGAACAAGCCTCCTGCTAATGAAGACTACTGGTTGGTTTAGGCCCTCCTCATTTAACTGTGCTAAGACCTCCCTTATACCATGCTCTGTAGCGTCTGTCTGCACTATGAACTCCTTAGAGAAGTCAGGAGCCTTGACTACGGGTGCTGTACATATGGCCTCCTGAAGGGTATCAAAGGCTTTCTGGCAGGCCTCTGCCCAGATCACCTGTCTGGGCTGCTTCTTCGAAGTCAGCTCTGTTAAAGAGGCAACAATTTTGCTATATCCCTTGACAAACCTCCTCTAGTATCATGTGAGGCCCAGGAAGGCCTTCACTTCAGTCTGTGTTTTAGGGGGTTGCCAGGCCAGGATAGTCTCAATCTTATCTACACACAAAAGGGCAACAAAGGTTATTTGGAAAAAGTTACAAGAAACCACTTAGAAACCTACTGGGAGATCCAAAGACTTTTTGCAAAAGTACATCCAAATATTCCAAGTTCAGTACTCCAAAAATACCAAATTGGTGATGACTCAGACTAATTTTTACTAATTCTGAACAGGTCGCCACCTTGGCAGCCTGGGCCTCTGAGCATTGGTGTCAATATGTTGCACCACTCCTAACTGACGAACTACAGACAGCCTATCTGCCTAGGCTGCTAATCCATTTTGAAACACTTAGGGTATGATAGCGAACGCTATAGGGTGAAATTAGGAAGGAAAAATGGAGCGCACAAGACAATCCCAAAGCCCCATTTTTCAGGATACAGGACTTAGGGAATAGATGGCTGAAGCCCCACAGCTCTACTATGGAAGAAGTGATGGGCAGGATACTGATGGAACAGCTCTGAGAGGCCCTGCCAGGCCCAGAGCATGGATCGAACAGCATCCAGATGTTACGGTTTCCCTCGCTATAGATCTAGCCTGTGTTTATCACAGGTCCCCTGATTTCAGGGCTAGCGTAACCAGGGTTCCTACTCCGTCACCTCACACTTGGCGGCACACACCCATACTGAAAGCTGTCCCCAAAGTGGT
This sequence comes from Calotriton arnoldi, assembly GCA_963921515.1. NCBI lineage: Eukaryota > Metazoa > Chordata > Amphibia > Caudata > Salamandridae > Calotriton > Calotriton arnoldi. The sequence continues at coordinate 1,015,029 of CAWUFW010000311.1, forward strand.
CCCCGAGAATCACTACGTTCCACGCCCTCCTGGAAAGGACTTCGGACAAGGGCCCCAGTGTTTCCAATGTGCTGAATGGGGGCATATAGCATGCAACTGCCCCAGAGGACACAACCAACCGAACCCATGGTAGTGGGATACTCCTGGGGCAGGGTCTTATGGGTCGGGGGCAGTACCTGCCAGGTATAAGAAAAAGATACAAGTAAACTGGGAGCCAACTGTGATCCTACTAGATTCGAGTTGTGCCATTTAGTGATCAGTGAAGAAAAAGTACAAGTTTAGCAATGGCAGGAGGGAGAGTGTAGTGTAGCTCCTATTTCCCTAATAGGCTCTGCGCATTGGAATAATATATCCTATAGGTTTGACATAGGACTAAGGTCGGTATGTCCCTATCGAGTATATTAAACTTAATTACTTGTGCCAGCTAGCTCAGAGGCCACTAGAAACTTCTTGACGACAAGAAGGGAGTAGTTTCTGGCAGCCGCAAAACATGACTACTGTGTTTCCCTTACAGAATCAGGACGTGTCCCAGAGTCGTAGAAACAATAGATAACTATTTCACTCAGCTCAGTCGTGCATGGTTCAGTTATTCTCAAAGTTACACAGAAATAACAGACGGGCGTTTCAATATAAAGGTTTATTGAACAGTCTTGTTTCTGTTGTAAGTTAGATGTGCTGTTACGATCACAAGACAATATGCGAGATAAATAATGTACAGAGTGAGCAGTAGAAATAAATAATACTGCGTTAGCATTATCTTTTTAGCATATATGCATTTACATAAAATGACACAGCCTAAAAATGCGAGTACTCATACGATGCGTTTCTAGCCTAGTTCTACCCCAGTGTTCCTAACCTATCCTAGGTGTAGGGAGAAGTAGAAGTAGGTGATGTAATCCTGACTAGAGTATACTAAGAGTATGTGCTTAGTATGCCAAGAGTCTAATATGCCAAGAGTCCCTCTAGGTTCTAGTCTGCTCCATACCTGAAGAATGAGAGAGGTAGGAATCTCTTTCCGGACTCGAACTCCAACACCCCGCAAGGGAAGTTAGATCACTGGAAGCTGGACTCTCTGCGTGCAGGAATGACAGCGTCTTCTCAGTGCGTCCGGCCGGGAATCGGGCTCCTCTGAAGTCGAGGTCTCCTCTAATTTACAGGGGTTTGGGAAGGTATATTTATACCTGAAAATGTTAGCATTGACGTGAGTTGGGCAGCGAAAGACGTCATGAATGAACCCCTAAGGAATAATGGTTCATGCATAATATATGAGTCCTTGAAGAAATCAATAGTCCTGGGCAAGGGAATCTCCCGCAGCCTAAGGGTCTGTTTTTTTCATGGACTCGTTGAGACGCTAGGGTGGACGGATGCCAGAATCCATGCCTGTATTTAGAGTGCATGGTTTATGCCTAATTAAGGTCAGGGATTTTATGCCTATATAAGGGCAAGGCGAATTGTGCCTATATAAGGACATGATTCTAGAAAAGCCCGTTTATGGACACCCTATAAAGTATACAACACCCACTCCTCTTTCGTGTATACGACACTACTAAAATGCTAAAACATTTAAAATGCTAAACATTTAGAATGGAGTACCGCATATTAAAACATATCCTAAAAGCATTAAAAGACATTTTTTAAATGCAAAGGTTTCTGTACATCAGTAAGCAATGCTTATCAGTTCCTGCATAAATTTTGAAATAAATGCAATCGGAATGCAATATAAAAGCAATATTTACATATGACGAAAATGATCGATAAGTTTGTTCAAAATCAAAGTCATTGCCTGTCATGAAAATTAAATGAACTGTTCTTAGACACACAAGATGACTAAGTGTCCCTGGAAGTACTGCCAAGTCTGTATTATAAGGCTAGTTCTACTTTAAGCAGATTGAAGTGCCATTTTCGTTCAAAAATGGGACAAAAAGTTCAAATTTGGTAGAGTTCCAAGTCTTTGAAAAATGAAGGCCAAATTGTTGCTGTCTCTCTGGAACATAGTATGCCGAATCAGAGTCAGTTTACGGGTCTGGTGTAAACATGAGATCATCTATTTCAATAGACAAAACCTCATCCACTGTCGTTGGTGTAAGTTGGAACACCTCGTGTAAGAGATCGATCGCACAAAGATGGGAAGCATCGCTCCCAGCATAGGTCGCCGCAGCAATGTTCGCGTCCGTTGTTACCTGTGTGCCTGGAGTTGTTTCTCGTACCTCAGCAGCAGCAGGAGGCGACTGTGAGATCTCAATGAATGCTGACATCAGGATAGGGAGCCTCTGGGGACAACACAGAGCATGGGCCGTTATCGGGACCAGCAAAGTATCGACGTCCTTTGGCGCAGCTGATGGATATGTTAGACAAGCGTCCAACACGCATTCTTCACCGCATAGCAGGCAGCGTAGAACAGGTAAGATGCAATCTTGCCAGATTGGTCTGAATGACAGGAACCACGTGGTATTAAGGTCCCGTAGACGAGTAATGCCCAATAGCTGTACTATTCGCTCACGGCACTTTCTTTCAAGGAGAGCTTTCTCCATTTCGCTCAGAGTGATGTCGGCGAATAGGCTGGCCATAGCGCAATAGCAGAAAGATTAATAAAATTCCGGCAACAAGTGCGAGAATTAATGGTATGCCACCAAACACCGAATGTGCAAAGTTGGGGATGATTCCAAGTATTGCTTGGAAAGGTGCTAACAGACCGGAGCAAATGCTCTTAAATACATGTACAATTCCGGTCATATCTGACATGTTAATGATACGTGATACCATTTCTACGAAATGTATAGGGCAGTTTGTACGTATTAAAGTCTGTATCTCAGCCGAAGTCCTTGCTACTTGTAGATCATAGGTTTCTTTGGCCGAGGTCAAAGGCACTGTTTGCTGTAAAAGCATGGCTTTCATTCTGCTTAAAATATCAAATCTTATAAAAGAGACGGTCAGCGAAGGCCATAGCGGCGACTCCCTGACTGTGTCTATTGGGGGAAACAATGCTTGCATACAGCAAGTGACCCTGGAGTTGACCGTTACTAGATATGGGATGCCTTTCAACATTCCACAGCAACTCTGATCATTCAACATGAGGTAACTCCCATTAGAAAGTTGTCCAAACGTTGGATTAATCACAGCAGCTGGTGTACCCCGCTGATGGCAAGACAAGTTTGCCACAGAACCATTACAAGTCCTGTATAAAGAAATGTCCTGACATATGAGTGAACCGGTCAGTGCATGTTTACAGTTAGTACCGCTAAGAAACACTTCACGATCCCCACTCCAACATCTATGTGTATACGGTAAATCCCAAGATGTCTTAATGTATTCCTTACCCAACCTTTCATATTTGCCTGCTTGCATTTGTCTGAGGCAATACTGAAACTGAAAAGTTGTCACAGGTAATGTTATTTTGCCATGAATAACCCATTCTGTAGCTGGTTTTTCTGCCACTGTGAATGGTAACTTCTCCATTTTTTCAATGCTTGGCACTGTATACCTTGCTCCTCTTTGTGCCAATTCGATCTGTTTATCAGTGAGATTGTATTCTGCAAACAGAGACGACGTGTTGATGAAACGCCAAGGCACATAGCCCGCTCGCAAAGATTGCAGCGTCCATGTCAATGACACTATAGAACGTAATTGGGATTGACCTTGTTGTAACATAGCCAAATCTTGTTCTAGAATGTCGATAGCAGAGGACACAATGCCATCCAATGAATAAATTCTGGAGGACAAAGTTGTTAACCCATTGTCGACCACAGAGAGTGTTTTCTCTAAATTAATACGATCAAGTTCACGTATTCGTTCTGCGGCCTCTATCTGTGACACTTTCCATGCTTCATTATAAGCAGCATAAATGCCGGTATATATGAAACGTTTTTGACGCGGTTTTCTTGGTCCAAGCAAGAATTCCCTAAGATCAGCGTCTCCTGTAAGTAAGGATAAGTGTTGTTTCACATCCTGTAGTGTAGATTTATGCAGCCAATCGAGGCATAATTTTCCTACACTATGGGGCCGATTCCGATCTCGGCCGGTAGGGCTCCGAATAGGATTCGGCTTTACCGGATCCGATTCGGAGCCCTTTTTCCCGACCGAATCGTACGCGGGTCCGGCCGAGCGAGTACGATGCGAGCTCGCCGACCGACTCGTCCGGGCGACCCGACCGCTCCGACCGACTCGTACCCGGATCGTACCGCTCCGACCGACTCGCTCGGACCCGATTCGCACCGCGCAATGGAGACGTTTTCCGGCCGGGTAAGTACGATGCGCACCTCGACCGCTCCGACCGACTCGCGCCGTCCGACTCGAACTCGCTGTCGGAGCCGTACTTTGGGGTCCGTGTCGGACCCCTGTACGCGTACCCGTGCGAGGCGCACACAGGGGGGACCCATGGGTCCCCTACCTGTGCGTGTACGCCGCGGGCGCTTCGCGGCGTACTCGCTGTAGGGGGCGCCCTTGTCCGCCTCGCACCCATTGAGGCAATGGGAGCCCGCGTACGCGTTGTACGACCGGCTCCCATTGAGCTCAATGGGAGTCCGACCGACTCGTGTCCGGTGGCATACGAATGCATCGGACTCGCTCGGGTCGGACTGCACGGGTCCGACTCGGTCGGAAATCTCTCCGGGTCCGGCTCGGTCGGAGAGATTTCCGGCCCCGAATCGGAATCGACCCCTCATATGTTGTTACTACCCCCGGATGTTGTCTTTGGACATATCTTGGGTCTGGCCTATGAATAGTAAAGCCCTGAGTTTTGTTCAAGAACCTTTCCTGACAGCTGTTTGTGTCTGTGGGCCAGATCAACCATTTTTTCCAATTTGGATGAGTTCTGTTAAGTTGTAGTATATTGTCAACTGTCACCACTGCCTTTGTATTATTTTCACTGGCAGGTGTTGGCACAGAAGGTGTTTTCATCTCTTTGATCTTGGCTAATCCAAGACAAGATGTTTGTTGGACGGTTTCATTCAAAAACAGTATTTGTTCAGGGATGATACAGGCTCTAAATAAAGCTTCTATACCCTGTACTTGCCAATCTTTACTACCCCAGACAGTTTTTGTCTCAATTGTGTCTTTCCATAAGTCGAAACCCTGTGTAGACAGTTGGGCAATAAATGCTTCAGAATAAATCTGTTTCGTATTTGTTAACATCATTTTCAGTCCTGTTTTGTTTACATTTTTATAGTAAAACGTTTCTCGGTCAGATGTATTGTAACCTGAAAAATATGGAAACTTACTAGCAAAATTTTTGAACTACCTTGTGGCGGTGTAGGACAATGTTCCCATTGGTTAAACATAAACACATTTCTTGGATATGCAGTTTTGTGCAAATAATGATGACCATAGTGGTTATAACAATACAGTTCTTCATAGTCTGATGAACCTTCTAAATATTCATTTTTAGAAAATGCAGCAGATTTTTCTAGATCAAACATTATATCAGTCACAGTCTCAAAGTCCCAATCATCTGAATAGGTACTGGACGTAATTAAATCACTTAGTGAAATTTTAAACAAATGTGGAATGTTCAATTGTTCACTCGGGCCGAAGATTTCATAATCTGTTTTGTCCCACACTATACCATCCTGTATAGGAACAGCTGTGATGTTCACTGATGACAAGTCTCTTGCTTCACGATGGGAAGATTTATGAGGTTTCAAAAGTACATTCACGTCTTTTCCTTCACTGTTCACATGGATGTATCTGCCACTTATAAGCACGCTTACAGTTGTTACCAAAGCTAGCCAGAGCAGAAAAACAAAAAGTCCAGATGTAATCCAGAGTTCAATCCATGGAGAAACCAGATAATTCTTTTTCAGAAAGTGAATACAGTCTTGTACTTGCTGCTTGAGTTTGAATGATGCTGGCGTCGTTTCAGGTTCACTTGGATCTTCTGAGAACGTATCAAAGTCAATGAAATAGCCAGAAGCAGTTCTGTCAATTGTTGGAATTGCATCAGGATTTGTTGAAATCACAGGAGACAGTTCTTCACGTGTCACGTTGGTGTAGACAGGTGTATTTGGACGAACTGTTATTTGGTTGTCAAGAGGGATGAGTTCCATAGCTTGGTTGCTTAGTCCTTCATTTGTTACAGCTGAATTCTCGATTGTGAGCAGTCTTTCAGTCTGAACCTCTTGAATAGTAGCGAGAGGAGTGAGTCTGCTACTAGGTCGGAGTCCACGAGGCCTACTGCTTAGTATTGGCCACATGTTGTGGTTTGATGAGGTCGATGGACACAAATCTTTTCTCCTTTCTTCCAGCAAGGGGCGGCAGAAGTACTGTTCTTGTTCCTTGAACTGCTAGAACAGGTACCGGTTGTCTGTAAGAAGGTCCAAATTCCTTCTTGTCCGCAATTTTTCTCTGACTAGATCCCCGACTTTCGGAATCCAGACAGGCCTTGCTGGGACCGCCGATATTTCCCCAGTGGTGGTTGGCTGTAGGGAGACGTTGCTTTGTTTCGTTCTTAATTTGTTAAGCTCCTGTAAAACAGCCAAACGATCTTTGATATCAAATGCTTTATTTTCCACCACTGTGCCTACGTGTTCTAAGTCTGGAACCCAAATTCTTGTCCCAAATAGGACTTCATATGGAGTGACCCCCCCTAGAGAACTTCTTGGCAGATTGTTGAGAGCGCGCTGTACGCTATTGAGGTGTTTGACCCACCCATCACCCGAACCTAATACCCTAGCTGTTATAGACTGCTTTATGTCCCGGTTTTTCCTTTCCACAACAGAATTTCCCTCAGGATGGAATGGAGAGGAGTACCGCAATGCAACGCCCAGACTGGCCATGGCCTCCTTGTAAGCCCTAGAGCTAAACGCAGGACCCTGGTCAGAATGTAGCGTGCCTATTGCGTATGTGCCGATAAAGACTCGCAAATCTTTTATAACAGTTCGAGCATCAGCCGGCGCTGAGGCCATAACCATAGGAACCTAGAGCATGAATCCACTGCAACCATGATGTATTTATAATTACCGTCCCTTTGCAAGGGACCGCAGTGGTCCAGGTAAACACAAGCTAATGGTTTATCCGAAATTAACAAGGGTGTCTGTGCAGGACGTTTCACTGTTGAGACTTTCATCTGTTGGCAAATATCACATTCTAAAACATAGTTCTTAGTTTGTTTCCGAATGCCAGGCCACCAATATCTTTGCTTGAGTAAAGATACTGTCGCTGAAACACCTGCATGGGCAGAAGCTATCCCTTCGTGGGCTGCTAGGATTAGTCCTAATCTGCGTTCCTTGTTTGGAATTACCCTATCCCCCACTCCAGGGATTCGAGCAAAAGGAACGTTATTCGCATCAATTACATAAGAGTACTTGAGTGGAAACTTTTTTGGTAACGCTGCACTGCTGCCTTTGCTTGAAGCATTGACAGCTAACATTATCTCACCGTCTATTTTTGTTTTTGAACGAGTGATCGCAGCTATGGAAGCCGTCTGAACAGCCCCACGTTGGGCGCCATGTAGTGTAGCTCCTATTTCCCTAATAGGCTCTGCGCATTGGAATAATATATCCTATAGGTTTGACATAGGACTAAGGTCGGTATGTCCCTATCGAGTATATTAAACTTAATTACTTGTGCCAGCTAGCTCAGAGGCCACTAGAAACTTCTTGACGACAAGAAGGGAGTAGTTTCTGGCAGCCGCAAAACATGACTACTGTGTTTCCCTCACAGAATCAGGACGTGTCCCAGAGTCGTAGAAACAATAGATAACTATTTCACTCAGCTCAGTCGTGCATGGTTCAGTTATTCTCAAAGTTACACAGAAATAACAGACGGGCGTTTCAATATAAAGGTTTATTGAACAGTCTTGTTTCTGTTGTAAGTTAGATGTGCTGTTACGATCACAAGACAATATGCGAGATAAATAATGTACAGAGTGAGCAGTAGAAATAAATAATACTGCGTTAGCATTATCTTTTTAGCATATATGCATTTACATAAAATGACACAGCCTAAAAATGCGAGTACTCATACGATGCGTTTCTAGCCTAGTTCTACCCCAGTGTTCCTAACCTATCCTAGGTGTAGGGAGAAGTAGAAGTAGGTGATGTAATCCTGACTAGAGTATACTAAGAGTATGTTAAGCTTAGTATGCCAAGAGTCTAATATGCCAAGAGTCCCTCTAGGTTCTAGTCTGCTCCATACCTGAAGAATGAGAGCGGTAGGAATCTCTTTCCGGACTCGAACTCCAACACCCCGCAAGGGAAGTTAGATCACTGGAAGCTGGACTCTCTGCGTGCAGGAATGACAGCGTCTTCTCAGTGCGTCTGGCCGGGAATCGGGCTCCTCTGAAGTCGAGGTCTCCTCTGATTTACAGGGGTTTGGGAAGGTATATTTATACCTGAAAATGTTAGCATTGACGTGAGTTGGGCAGCGAAAGACGTCATGAATGAACCCCTAAGGAATAATGGTTCATGCATAATCTATGAGTCCTTGAAGAAATCAATAGTCCTGGGCAAGGGAAACTCCTGCAGCCTAAGGGTCTGTTTTTTTCATGGACTCGTTGAGACGCTAGGGTGGACGGATGCCGGAATCCATGCCTGTATTTGGAGTGCATGGTTTATGCCTAAATAAGGTCAGGGATTTTATGCCTATATAAGGGCAAGGCGAATTGTGCCTATATAAGGACATGATTCTAGAAAAGCCCGTTTATGGACACCCTATAAAGTATACAACAAGAGACAGTGGTAATCACTTGTGTACATGGGGACAGCAAACATAATCCTGTAGCCGAGGTCCCTATCAACTGGTGAGGTCAGAAGGAAATCCTATGAGTGGGACCTACACCCCAATTGGTAGAAGAAATGATCGTAGGCACGTATTATGAGGATTTCCCTCTTTTTTTGTCTACCGTAGAGGATCAGCACCCAAGTCAGGAGTGATTGAGGGAGACTCCATATCAAAGCGAGACACTGAGTGGGGGTAAAGACAAGAGGCATCAGACCAGCAGGGAAAAACGCAATCACAGTAGGTTATATGTGTTAGCCAGTAAAAATAACCCTCCTCCTGTTTTTCCTTCTTTTGTTATGACAGGAGGCAAGCAACACAGTTTCCGTACCACCCAAAGGGAGGCCAACAACCTGAGACAAGCATGGGCCACTGCTGTAAAGCATGACAATGGCTATGTAGGACCATACTTTTGTGTACAGAAAGGGTTACTGTATTGGAAAATAAAGAAAGCTGGAGAGGTCATCACCCAATTGATTGTTCCCCTTTCTTTTAGAGAACAAGTGTTACACTTAGCTCTTAGCCAGACGGGTTGGGTCACTATGTAAGGGAACAAACTGAGATGCATTTACTCAGATGATTATATTGGCCGGGAGTGTTCACAGACATCCGTTGATTATGGACGGCATGTACTCAATGTCAGTTAGTCAACCCACCACACACAACGAAAGCACCCTTAACGCCCTTGCCCATCATCAACATTCCCTTCTCACCGGTGAGCATGGATTTGGTCGGTCCCTCATGACATTGGCTCGCGGATACGAGTATATACTTGTGCTGGTGGACTTTGCCACCCGGTATCCCGTGAGGTATTCCCAGTGGGAGGCAGAGGAGGATGAGGGAGTAGAACTGCTTGAGTATGCCAACAGTTTAAAGGAAAAAATGCATACCCTGTGGAAGGACGTTAGACTCAATATGGAGAAAGCACAAGAAAAACAGAAGTTGGGCTACGATCAGGGTAGTAGAATAAGAGAACTACAGGTGGGGGAAAAAGCTCTATTCCTCTTACCCTCATCAGACAACAAACTATTGGTTAAATGGCAGGGTCCTTATGAGGTGATAGCCCAAGTCACTTTGGTGACCTATAGATTGGCAGTCCTGCATTGTCCGGAAAAAGGACAAGTATATTATATTAACCTACTTAAGAAATAGGAAGAGAACAACGGTCCTGATATGGAGGCCCTTCCGGCTATGTTGGTGACCGATTCACAACCCCTGGAAATTTCCTTTGCTCCAGAGCAGATGACCTTACTCAAGGGAATAGCGCAATTTTTCCCCACCCAAATGCCACACAGAAGGAACAGCTCTTAGCCTTGGTTGATAGGAATATGGATGTTTTCTCATGCTGTCCAGGTCAAACCACAATGGTACAATATGACATAATCACAGAGGGTGACCGGGTGGTTCAGTTACGCCCCTAAAGAATTCACGAGGCTAGGCGACAGGCAGTGGAAGATGAGGTGTCCAGCATGCTAAAAGGAGGAATCATAGAACCATCTAATAGCCCTTGGTGCTCCTCAATGTCAATGGAGCTTGTACCTAAACCCAATGGCACCATATTTTTTGTGTAGACTTTCGCCAATTGAATAGTATATAAAAATTTGACATATACCCCATGCCCAGGGTAGACGAACTTATAGCAAATCTGGGTGCTGCTATTTACCTCACTACTCCAGACCTCACGAAGTGGTACTGGCAAATCCTTTTGCCAAAACCGCTAGGGAAAAAACAGCGTTCTATACACCCTCTGGGCTCTACCAATTCAGAGTGCTTCCCTTTGGGTTAGATGGGGCACCAGCAACATTCCAGAGGTTGATGGACGTCCTTCTATGACCACACCGTGGATATGCAGCTGCATATTTAGATGACCTAGTCATCTACAGCCCTTCCTGGAAGGAGCATATGGACAATCTGGAAGCTGTCCTCACAATCATTAGAAAGGCCAGTCTAACAGACAATCCCAACAAATGTACCCTCGCCACCAATTCTATGAAATACCTGGGATGCTATGTGCAGTAGGGTAGAATTAGTCCCCAAGTTGAAAAAGTGAAAGCAATAAAAGACCTCCCTTGCCCTGTGGACAAAAAAGGTAGATCCTTTGTGAGCTTGATAGGCTATCATCGCTGGCTTATACTGAGATTTTCAGAGATGGCTGCTCCCTTGACTGACTTACTGCAGAATATCCGACCAAGCAAGATAATGGACTGGTCCCTAACCCATCAAAACAGTTTTGACTGATTGAAAAACACATTGTGCGGTGACCTGGTGTTGTTGTGCCGAGATTTCACCAACGGTTTTGTACTTCAGACAGACGCCTCAAACAGAGGTCTTGGAGCTGTCCTATCTCTCTGGACAAATCGGTCATCTCCATCTGGTGGTGTACATAAGCCGCAAGCTGTTGCCCCAAGAGGCACATTATCCCACCATAGAGAAGGAGCCCTTAGCCATTAAATGGGCCGTGGAACAATACATGTTGGGGCGGCCGTTCCAACTGTTGACTGATCAAGCACCCCTGGTGTGGCTGGCCCGCAACAAGGACACAAACATGAGAGTTCTGAGGTGGTTCTCCATCCAGCCGTTCTCATTCCAGATGCAGCACCTACAGGGGCAACAACAGGGCAATGCCGATTTCTTATCACAGACTCCTGTATACTCATGGCCCAATCGGCCATGCCTGGTTGGGATGCACTTTTTAATTGGAAGCCTGGGGATATGCATAACACCAACCCTGCCGGGGATCCCGTAGGCATGAGAAGAATGCAGGCGACCGTTCTCGTTGTTTCTTAGGACATGCCCTTGGATTTATCCGTTGCCCTTAATTGACCATAGCGTGCAGCGTATGGTGTGTGCGGAGAGGAAGAGGTGAAGAAAGCAGCACCTGGAGAGAGGAACGAGGACGCCAGGAAGAAAGAGTCTGTAGAGGAGTTTTCAGGAGGAAAGGAAGCAAATAAGAAGAAGGACGGAGACACAGAAGATCGAGCTACGGCATCAGAGGAGGTGAAGGAGCCGGAACTGTTGAAAGGATTCTCAGAGGAAGAAGACGAGCCGCAAACTCTGGGGAAAGGCGAAACGGACAAGACCACCATGACTCTGAGGCAGAATCACTGCCTTAGGCAAGTATCGCAGTGGGGTATGCACCAGGTAGTGTACTCGGCAATATCACTGGGCTATCAGGTGGTGCTGTAAATAAATTCACTAGTTGCACTTTTTGCCACAAACCTTTATCACAGAGTATTGTCACCAACACGGGGAGAAGAGGAGCTCCACAAGCTATAAAACGATCCGAAAACACTTGAAAAAAATGCATGTCTGCCCAACGCCACAAGAGAATAAGGGGTGCTCCAGGTCGTAACGGTGGATATGACCCACAAATTAGTCTATGGAGAAAGAGTACATGGTGTGGTGTTGGGCCCTGTTTTATGAGGAACCTGAATATCAAGGTCATTCTCCTGTTTCTGTTCCCCCAAAGGGCAAGACCTAGGAGCCGGCAAAGCCGGCTAGATAACCGGAGAAGACCAGGAAGAAGATCCTTATTTAAAGTGTAGGTTCAGTGGACTATGACTTCGCAACCATGTGCTTACAAAACACTGTATTCTACTAGAATAAATCTTTATATACAACTATTCTGGTCTGAGTCATCTTCGTACCCCATTACAGAGAGATAGTAGTAAAAATGTGTATGTTGCTTGCCCATGTGGTGTTAGTGAGCAGTCAATGGCCAGTGACAGCATGGCCTGCAGCCCCCACATCTCTGCTCAGAAGTTTAAGTTCAGTGTCTCTGGGACTGAAATATTCAAATCCAGAGTTTGAAGACCCTTGGGAATACCATCCGTAATGAGGGCCTTAGGGAGCTTGGGAGCTAGCTTCACGGATGTATTATCATACCGTTTTTATTAAAATTGCTGTATTACAAAGGGAAAAAAACCAGCACATTATAAAAGGAAGCTGGAGGCTCAGTTAACTAATGCATCAAACTCCAAGAAACTGTGTTTGACCTAATGACTTCATGGTCACAGATTCAAATCCTGCTGGATCAAATCATCCTTTCATCCTTGTGAAGTCGATAAAGTACCATTGAGTGTAGTAAAATAAACAACTGTTATTCAGTGCCATGGGGTGAACGTGCACTTTACAAATAGATGTCAAGTTATTCAATAACGGTGGCTATACCATTGTACATTTTTAGCAAATTCTTGATTAATTACCAGAAACATATTTCCACAGTGCCCACACACTACTCTGGCACCTCTTGAGTGAACTGGCAGGGCTGACTGAGCTGGCTGTTCTTCAGGAATCAGTATCATTGCACCAATGTTAGTGATATTTCTCCTATAGAGAGATAATTTAGAGAGCATGTAATACCTTGGGGGGTGACACAGCATACTTCAGAGACAATAAAAATCATTCAAAGGTTTTCTTGTTTTGTGTGGAGACACACACTTTTGTTATTCTCAGGTGGAAACTGTTTCCCACAACACTATTCTCTGTATTCTTTTTTGTTTAAAAAAATGCATACAAACCTTAACTCTCTTCCAGGTGTTAGATCTGCAATCAGGGTTTTGGGTATTCTGGTACTGACACAATAAACAAAATTAGAACGAGTCTCCTACCTATCTTTGTCTTTGTTCTAAACACCTCCTCCTTCAATCTCTTTAAAATATCAGAGATTTGGAATCCAGAGGGTGTTATAAAAGAACCCTCACTAACCTACCTAGTTTTACGGGCCAATACCCTTATTCTCATACTCCTGAAAAAAATCACCAGCATTTCTGTTGTTGTACAATGAAAGTATTCCCCTTAACCGCATGCAGTGCTGTTGTGTCTGCGAAATGGTGAGCCTAGTTAACTTCATTACATTCTTATGTCGCTGAATAATGCATCGGCGTGTTTACATAATGTAGTCAAGCATGCGGTTAAAATACTCGGTTGTGACTGAATTTGTAAAAATATGGTGAAACGTTAGTGTCACAAAAACCCGATTACTGACGTTATTTAAATGCATCATGCTTCAGGGGATGGGCCCTGTAGTCTCACTCTGTAGTTAATAGAAAGATAGGATTTTAGAAACATCGAGAGAAAGTTCTCTCCATGCTCCTAGGTATAGCAAATCAGGCTCCCCCCATATTACTTACTTCGTCAAGGTGCCTCGCCCTTTATTAGACCTCTCCTGGTCTCTGCAGTCCTGTTATGGAGGACTCAGTCAGGGCTGCTCCATTCATTAAGTAGTGATTTGGATCTCATTTTCCAGATTCCGAGCCGAGTGCTGGGACCAGCGCTCGACCTGGCTTCCTAAAGGCGCTGGGATTGTTCCCCATGCGTGTATACGTCATGCATGCATCATCGTCACGTACTAGTCACTCTTTAGGATCACTGGGCGTTCGAGTGGTATTGTCCTCCCTTGTTTTCAGGGCAACAGTGTGCCTCGGTGTTAGATGCAGAGTTTCTATGGGTGATCGCCCACTTCTGTATGTCTCTGTGTCTATGTGCTTCTTATGTACTACCTCATTTTTTGATTCTCATCTATGATATGACATTGTGGGCTGCTGATTTTACTGCGACACGATTCAAGACTTTTGTGTAGTTTCTTTTGTTTCAGAAAGCTTAATTCGCGCATTCCAATGGACATGGAGAGAGTATTATGTTTTGGACATCTGCTTGTGAGTGCCCTTGTGTTTTCGCCATCAGCGCTTGTGCGTGCCCGCGTGTTTATGCCATCACTTGTGTTCTAGATCTCTCTGTGGTGACATGTTCTAGGCAGCCGTCTTTCTTGGTGGTCTGGTGTCTAAAGTATCCCTCCACCGTTATTCCTGGGATAAGTGTTAACACATATTATATGATATTCCTCATTCACTCTTCTTTTCATTCTGGGTTGCTGATTTTACTGCAGCACGATTTGAGACTGTTGTTTAGTTTCTTTAGTTGTAGATAGCCTAATTTGCGCATTCTAAGGGACGAGAGGAGAGTTAATTTTTGATTCGGATATCTGCTTGTGAGTGCCCTCGTGTTTTCGCGCAATAAACAGACCACGCTGATGTCTCGAGCGTAAAAGGCCATTTATTAGGACCAGGCTGCACAACATAATCAATAACCAAATAACAACAAATAACCAATAACCAAAACCCCCAACATCAACTCTTCATCCATTCACTCTCTTCACCCACTCCGAACTCACCTCTCATTCCACTCCATGACCCGTTCCGTTCTTCATCCATTTCCACAGATCTCTCCTAGCATCCTCCCCGGTATTCCTGGCATTACACTCATGCCTCCAGCTCCCCCCATCATTCACTCTTCCCCCCCGAGGGGTGGGTGCGCCCGCTATTGACTCCCCCACCCCTCCCAAGCACCGCTAACCCTGCAGCCCGTCCTAAACTGGCACGCTTCGCCAACCCTACTCCCGAACCCTAGTAACTGTAGGGTGGGTGGGTGGCCTTTTCTAACTACACCCTCCCGATGATGCCGAGAATGCAGGAAGAGGAAGTTGCCTTCCTCCCCTGCATTCTTATACCCACCCCCTTAAAACCCCACCCCTTGACCCCACCTGGTCCTCCCCTGCGCGAAAGACCCCGGGGGAAGACTAGTCTGCGACTGTGCTTCCCCCGGGGCCCACCATCGTGCAATAAACAGACCACGCTGATGTCTCGAGCGTAAAAGGCCATTTATTAGGACCAGGCTGCACAAAATAATCAATAACCAAATAACAACAAATAACCAATAACCAAAACCCCCAACATCAACTCTTCATCCATTCACTCTCTTCACCCACTCCGAACTCACCTCTCATTCCACTCCATGACCCGTTCCGTTCTTCATCCATTTCCACAGATCTCTCCTAGCATCCTCCCGGTATTCCTGGCATTACACTCATGCCTCCAGCTCCCCCATCATTCACTCTCCCCCCGAGGGGTGGGTGTGCCCGCTATTGACTCCCCCACCCCTCCCAAGTACCACCAACCAGGGAACCCCCTTTAGGGCGGTTACCTGCCCCCCCACCCCGGGGTTCAACTGTGCATTATTCGCCCCCACCTACTCAAGCATTCCTGTGACACCAAATTGCCTCATTCCATAACTTGCTGACCACATCCCTCATCTCCATCATATAGTATGCGTTCCCCAGCCTCGAAAGATGCACACCGTCGTCCCTAAACAGTAGTGGTTCCTCCAGTTGCAGTCCAGCATGAGCAATCACTTGAATGTCCTTTTCCCCACAAAAAACCCGCATCGCTCTGATTAATTTCCTTCGTGCTTTTTCAACAGCCCCGTGTTTGATTGCCCCCCTCCACACTTTTCGAGGAACAAATTCCGTCCAGGCAATGCATGTCCCAGCCAACCTTTGTTTCAATACCTCCAAGTCTCTTTGCATCAGCTGTAAGAGCGCCAAACCCGACAGCCGAATCAAGTCGTTCTCTCCCAAATGGATTATCAACAGATCAGGGCATCCTTTCTGGGGGACCATCTTCGCGAGCCAGGGCAATAGTGCCCCCCAACGCATCCCCCCTTTTCCCCACCAATGCATCTCATGACGTTGTCCTTTGAGTCCCAGGTTATGGCCGTACACCTGTTGCTCCGCATACTTGGAGGCCCAATGCACGAACGAATGCCCCACAATCCATGTGACCGTCTTGGCCCCCGGTCCACCCACGCAACCTATGGAAGAAAAAGGCGTTAGTAACACATCCTGTAACGCTCCGCCCTAAGCCCCCCGCCGCCCCCCGGCAGGCACCGCTCCAGGCCAAGCACCTTTATTTCCAGACATACCGCTCACAGCACCTAGACTTCCACCTCCCAATCTGCCGAATCCTATCCCAGGACCAACCAAGTCGTGCTGCCGCCGCCCCAATACGGAAAGAATGCGTCCCAAAACCCGCCGGGTCCAGACCCAACCTCCTCAAAGCCATGCGCAGAACCGCCAATAACTGTGCCGCCGTCACCTTCGCCCCAGACGCATGACAAAAGATCTCCCCACTCGCTGCCCGTGTATTCTGTAGAAATTTCTGCCATTCAGCCACCGAGCACACACCCCCACAACCATTCTCACACAACCAGACCCACCTTCCTCTTCCCAACTGATCCGTTTTAGACTGCCCCAGCCAAATCCCCAGACGACCCGCATCCAACCTGATTTCCTCGTACCTCCTGCCACCCACCTTCTTTGTCCCCAACAACTCAGAGACCCTAAAGGCCCCAAAAAACATCCATACCATGCACAAACGAAAAACCCGGACCTCAAAACCATAGTAGCAACACAGCGGCAAAGCCTCAACCAATCGGACCAACAAGTCAAACGTAATTGCCTCCCTCAACACCCCTCCCCCCTTCTCTCCCTGCCCCAACCTCTGAGTACCCTACCTATAATCACATATTTCGTAGGGTCAAAACCAAAAAACAAACAACAGTAAAAAGACACTCCCGCCAACTTTCCCGCGATCGTCGCAGAAGACAGCCCTTTATCGATGCAATGTAATACAAACTGCAACACTCCTTGTTCCACAGCTGCGCGATCTCCAAAAGCAGAATCCCCGCGCCATCCCATAAAGGATCCAAACTCCGCCCATGCCAGTCTGTAGGTCCGTCTTGTGGTATCGGCTATAGAGTTCTCTGCCAGGCCTATCACCCTCACTGCCCCAAGGCCCAGATGCCGTCCGGCAGCTTGGTCTTGAACTGATCCGCTCCTGGTGCCAATCGCCGGAACCGCTGCCACTGCGAATGAGACAAAGCATCCGCAATGTCGTTATTCGCCCCAGGGACATGCTTGTCTCAAAACACCACATTCAATCTCAGACATTTCAGCATGAAACTCCGCAACAAGCGCAGCACTCTGAGATCCCTTGGCCTCTGTCGGTTGACCAACTCGACCAAGGTCATGTTGTCCACATGGAACAGCACGGACCTGTTCTGAAACTCGGACCCCCACACCTCCAGTGCCACCAACAAGGGAAAGAATTCCAGAAATGCAATGCTCCTCCCCTGCTTCACCCAATGAGCCGGCCATTCCTCAGCGCACCACCTGCCATCCCAGAAGATCCCAAAACCCGCTGCTCCGGCTGCATCAGAATAAATTTGTACTTGCCAAACCATCCTGTCATCCTCAAAATCCAGGGACACCCCATTGAAATCTGTCAAGAACGTCAGCCATGTCCTCAAATCCACCCGGACCCCCATGGAAATCCGGACCCTGTGGTGTGGTAAAATGCCCTCGACATGACCATGCCGGGCCGTCTGCAGAACGTCCGTCCAGCCCTCACCACCCTTCATGCGAAGTTCAGGAAACCCAGCAGTTGTTGCACTGCCCTCAACGCGATCCTCTTTTCCCCGATCGCCCACAAGAGGCACGCCTGTATCTCCGACACTTTCGCGTCTGGGAGTCGAGCTAGCCACTGAATGGAGTCCAGCTCAATTCCCAGGAATGTCAGGCTGCAGCTAGGCCCAGCTGTTTTCTCTGGTGCCAAGGGGACTCCGAACCGCTGTGACATCTCCTGGAATTGCGACAGGGCCCTGCCACAATCCCCAGAACGGGCCATCCCCAGAAAGAGGAAATCGTCCAGATAGAGAGTAACGCCCCGATGACCGCTGATCTGTGTAAAAGCCCACTGCAAGAATGTGCTAAACATCTCGAACAGCGCGCAGGAAATCGCACACCCCATGGGCAGAACCTTGTCCACGTAGATGGCCCCTGCAAACTGCATCCCTAATAGAGAGAAATCCGCGGGGTGTATGGGCAGCAAGCGGAAAGCAGATTTCACATCACACTTCGCCAGTTCCGGCCCCAGCCCACACACCCTCACTAGGCAGATCGCATCATCCACTGATGCATAGAGCACCCTCGAGTCTGCTTCTTCCGATGAAATCATTCACAGACTGCCCTTCCGGCCACGAGAGGTGATGGATCATGTGAAACTCACCCTTTTCCTTCTTAGGCACCACTCCCAATGGGGAGATGATCAAATCGTCAACTGGCCAGTCGACAAACGGGCCTGCTATCCTCCCTTCGTCCACTTCTTTCTGCAACTTGGCCGCCACCACTCCCGGCAATTCCTTGGCCGATTTCAGATTGTCTGCCCATCTCCGCACCCGTGGTCCCTGATAGCCCACCCGAAAACCCTCTGTGAAACCCCACTGAATCCGCAAAGCCGCCTCCCTGTCCGGGTAACACGAGAGCCACGGGGCCATCGCTTCCACCTTAACTGGTGTAGGCGCCCTTCTGTCCAGACTGTCCCCTGCCTTTCGCGTTTCGCCACTGCTCTGACGGCGTGACCAAGGTGAAGCATTTTGTAAGGGCATGCCGCCCCCCACACTTGGAGCACTCATGCTTGAACTTGCACGGGTACCGGGAGCAGTAGCCCCTGTTGTAGCTCCAACATGCACCGGTGTTGTTGCTGCCTGGCTTAGCGGGCGGACCTGTGGTTCCTGTACCGGCGGTAGACCCTCCCGCCCCGCTATGGGCGCGACGCGGCGGAAAAGACCGATAAATGACCGGCAGGCCACTGGCCGTGTGAGTAGACGCCGATGAGTGCGTGGATGCCATCCACTGCATCCATAACTCCTGATCCACCTCCCCCCAGGGCTTGTCCGGGTTCACGCTAATCCTGGCTCGAAACTCCTCATCATAACTCAGCCAGGCAAAACCCCCAAAATGCATCTGGGCTTTCCTAATGATGTCCATATACTTCAGGAGTGCTATGGCCCTATCCAAGTGTTTCTCGCAGTAAATACTAGCATAAATGAGAAACGCAGACGTCCAATTTTCCATGTTTACCGGAACCCTAGGCCTTCTAGTCAGCTCCCATTCTTCTTCCTTAGACCCTTCCTTCGCTTGCACCTCCCTATGCAATAATTTAAACACGTCTACATATTCGTGTTTCCAAATTCTGTTCCGTGTCTTTTCTGACAAATGTGACCCCAGGGGCATAGCCAAACCCATGTAAGGTAACTTTTTCTGGTGTTTGTCCTCACTCTTGTCCCCCTTGTCCTCCTTCCCTTCCGCCTTGTCTGTCTGCACCCCGCCATGGCCATCGTCTTAATCCCCCCCGTTGTGTCACCCTCCTTGGATCTGTCCTTCGGTAGCACTCCAACATCCCGCACAGACCCCTCGCCCACACCCACCGACCTGCAGGCCTTCTTCCTCCCCCCTTTCGGCCCACCATCCCAAGCTGCCCACCATGCCCCCTCACCTGACAATGCCGAGTGCGCCTCTCCAGACCATCCTTTGGTGCTGGTGGCCTTGGTGGTCTCATCCTTCGCCTTGCCCTTCGACGGCTTGGGGTCCTGCAAAACACCAAATCCACTGTGGCTCCTCACCCCCTGTCCTGTCATTGTCATCCCTCACCTCCCCGTCTTCCAGCTCGTCACTCTCCTCATCGTAATCCAGCTCCACTTCAGGCTCCACATCCGTCTGCTGCACCAGGAGACGCTGCTCCCTAATCCTGTCTTCCCAGGCCAAGGACTCCCACCGAGGAAGGAGGGGGGCAATACTCCCGTGCCCCCACACCTGGCAGCTGCAATCAAGGCATCGTCGCCATATGATAGCTAGAAGCCCCCCCCACCCCCCTGCATCCCCCCCACCCCTGGTGTCACCACATCACCCCTCACAGGCACTGGGGTGCCAACTCTTGACCCCCTGGAGAGGTCGATGGGAGCGTCCTCCCATTGCCCCATGTCTCCCCCCACCCCCAAGGCTCCTGCC
The DNA here is from genome assembly GCA_963921515.1 of Calotriton arnoldi. NCBI lineage: Eukaryota > Metazoa > Chordata > Amphibia > Caudata > Salamandridae > Calotriton > Calotriton arnoldi. The sequence goes on from CAWUFW010000311.1 coordinate 1,035,424, forward strand.
CCGAAAGCTGGTGCCAGTACAACGGGCCCCTGGGCCCCCCACCTCCCCCTCCCTCTCGACAGGCTCCTGCGCACTAAGAACGGCCGCTGGGCCTGGCTGGGGGCCCACTGGTTCCCCCGCCCCAACTCCCCAAGTGCCTGTTCACCTCTCAGGCCCAGGAAATCCCCAGAGGGCCCCGCCGCTCCCTGAGGGCCTACCACCTCATGCGCACTGCATTCGAGCCGCAGAGGCAGGCTCTTACACCGGCCTCCGCGCACGGGCTCCTTTTTTGGCCGCGCCCCTCCCCCTCTCAGACGCGCCTTTCCCCTGCGGCAGCGGCTCATCAAAACAGGCCACTACCGCTGCCGCAACACCCGCAGAGGCCGCCCGCGGGGCACGCGACATCCCCACCCACGCCTCACACAAAACGCCGGGCCGGAGGAGATCCTCCCGGCCGGCGCAGCCCAGAAGCCTCAGGGCCTCCCTCACCTCCTCTGCAGAAACCGCCGCCATCGCCGTATCCTCCGCAGTCTCGCTCCCGCTGACACCCGAAACCACCGACCAGTGGCTCCGCGCTTTCGACCCGGTGAGTCCCGCGCGAAACCTGCAAGGCCCCGCTGCTGATACCTGGCTACCCCCTTTTCTAACTACACCCTCCCGATGATGCCGAGAATGCAGGAAGAGGAAGTCGCCTTCCTCCCCTGCATTCTTATACCCATCCCCTTAAAACCCCACCCCTTGACCCCACCTGGTCCTCCCCTGCGCGAAAGACCCCGGGGGAAGACAAGTCTGCGACTGTGCTTCCCCCGGGGCCCACCATTGACAACACTGCTTTTGCGTGCCCTTGTATATTTGCCATCACTTATGTTGTAGATCTCTTTGCAGTGACATGTAATAGGCAGCAGTCTTTCTTGGCACACCAATGGCAAATTGGCAAATGCAATCTACCTAATTACATGCTCCTGTGGATTATTCTATATGGGAATGACCACGATAAAAATTAAGACTCGAATAAGTGAACATAAGGTGCAGCATAACTACGACAAAAATGACTGATCATTTTATCAACCAAGGACACACTCTCAACGAGATGACTCGGGTAGTAATAGAACAATTGCGAAACTCTGGAGACAACTTGGAAAGCCGTCTGTTTGAAAAAGATAACGTTGGATTTACCGGATGTCCACACAGAAGAGAGTCCTAAACGATCATTTTCCTGGGTACAACATCATGTAATACCCTAGTCAACTGAAAAGATGAGAGAATGAGAAATAATGGATTTTCCAGATGTTCACACAATAGACAGGCCTGAACGGTAATATTCCTTGGAACAACATCATGTAATACGCTATTCAACTGAAAAGAACAGAGAATGAGGAATAACATACAATGTGTACTAACGCATATGCCAGGAATTATGGCGAATTGATACTCTAGACACTAAACTGCCAAAAAAGACTGCTGCCTATTACATGTCACCGCAGAGAGATCAAGAAAATAAGTGATAGCTAAAATACAAGGGCACGCACAAGCAGTGTTGGCAAAAACACAAGGGCACTCACAAGCAGATGTCCGAATCAAAAATAGACTCGCCTCTTGTGCCTTAGAACGCGCAAATTAGGCTATCTACAACTAAAGAAACTAAACAACAGTCTCGAATCGTGCTGCAGTAAAATCAGCAACCCAGAATGAAAAGAAGAGAGAATGAGGAATATCATATAATATGTGTTAACACTTAGCCCAGGAATAACGGCAGAGGGATACTTTAGATACTTGACCACCAAGAAAGACGACTGCCTATTACATGTCACCACAGAGAGATCTAGAACACAAGTGATGACAAACACGAGGGCACGCACAAGCGGTGATGGCGAAAACACGAGGGCACTCACAAGCAGATGCCCAAAACATAATAGACTCTACCCTTATCCCTTGGAATGCGTAAATTAAGCTTTCTGCACCAAAATAAACTACACAAAAGTCTCAAATCGTATCGCATTAAAATTAGCAGCCCACAATGTCATATCATAAATGAGAATCAAGAAATTAGGTAGCACATAGACACAGAGACATACAGAAGCGGGCGATCACCCATAGACACTCTGCATCTAACACTGAGGCACATCTTTGCCTTGACAACAAGGGAGGACAACACATCTCGAACGCCCAGTGCTCCTAAAGCGACCAGCACTTGACAACGCTGCACGCATGACATATGCACGCATGAGGGACAGCTCAAGCCCCTTCAGAATGCTGGGCCCCGGGGGAAGCAGAGTCGCAGACTAGTCTTCCCCCGGGGTCTTTCGCGCAGGGGAGGACCAGGCAGGGTTAAGGGGTGGAGTTAGGGGGTGGGTATAAGAGCGCAGGGGAGGGAGGCAACTTCCTCTTCCTGCGCTCGGCACCATCGGGAGGGTAGTTGAAAGGCCACCCACCCACCCTGCAGTTACTAGGGTTTGGAGGTAGGGTTGGCATGGCGTGCCAGTTTAGGACGGGCTGCGGGGTAGGCGATACTTTGGAGGGGTGGGGGAGTCAATAGCGGGCGCACCCATCCCTCGGGGGGGAAGATTGAATGATGTAGGGAGCTGAGGCATGACTGGAATGCCAGGTGATACCGGGGAGGATGTTATGAGAATTGTGGAAATGGATGAGGAACGGAATGGGCATGGAGTGGTTGGAGAGGTGAGTTCAGAGTGGGTGAAGACAGTGGAGGGATGTAGAGTTGATGTGGGGCTTTGGTTATTGATGTTGATGTTATTTGGTTAATTGATTACTGTTGTGCAGCCTGGTCCTAATAAATGACCTTTTACGCTTAAAGACATCAGCGTGGTCTGTTTATTGCGCGAAGCGAGGTCGAGCACTGGTCCCGGCGCTCAGCCCAGAAGCGGGAAAATTAGATCCAAATCACTACTTAATGGAGTAGCTCTGACTGAGTCCTCCCTAATGGAACTGCAGAGGCCAGGAGAGGTGTAATACAGGGTGAGGCACCTTGACGATGTAAGTAATATGGGGGAGCCTGATTTTCATGGGAGGATCCCTATACCTAGGAGCAAGGAGAGAACTTTCTCTCGATGCTTCTAAAATCCTATCTTTCCATTAACTACAGAGTGTGACTACAGGGCCCACCTCCGACCAGCATCCCCTGAGGCAAGAAGCATTCTAAATAACGCCAGTAATGGGGCTTTTATGACAATAACGTTTCACCATATTTTTACAAATTCGGTCACAACTGAGTATTTTAAACGCATGCTTGACTACAGTAAGTAAATACACCGATGCATATTCGGTGATATAAGAATGTAATGAAGTTAACTAGGCTCACCATTTCGCAGACACAATAGCATTGTATGCGGTTAAGGGGAATACTTTCATTGTACAGCAACAGAAATACTGATGATCTTTTTCATGAATATGAGAATGAGATTAAGGGCATCTGCCTATAAAACGTGCATGGGAACGAGTGCAGTAAACACGCGATAATAAATAGCTGCAACCCAGACGGGTTGTTATCTGACAATGTCGGACCCCTACCTGACCACTTGGCCAGTACTGCCCGGGCCCAATAAAAATGATGCATCTGTAACTTGAGCCTCGATATCCACAGCCAGCCCAGATCAGTGGCCTATTTGAAAGGAATGTGAGCTGTGGGCTCGAAAAATGATTCATCAGAATGCTTGATGTATTAACTATTTTAAGGATATATAACAGAAAAACTAGGAGTTCCAGTGAGTAAATGTACTTTAAAAAAAAATAATTTTTTTAATTGATTTTCACAATTGCTTGTACATTGTACAGTGACGATGCATAGTAGGAGAAATGAAAAATAAAGGAGCGGCAGCATACAGTATTTCTTAGACAAGTTAAACTCTGAACCTGAACAAAGAAAAAAAAACAATTGACACGTGACTGTATCTTAAGCATACCTGGAATAGAAATGAAAGCATAAACAGACTGACATTATTACATACAGCATATAACATCCATGTTCACAAAGACTCAGTTTCTTGTGCATTTGGCTGACTCGTGGTGCGCAAGTAGATTAACAGGGGCTCCCAGATATCATTTGACCTTGAGGACGATGGCAGCTCTTCCGCATATAGGACTAAGTTTTCTCTACATAATGATAAATCTTTAAGCCACTGTTCCACTTTGGGGCTCAATGTACTGTCCCACACCATCGACACTCGTCGTTTGGGGACCAGCAGTGCCACTCTCACCAGCCTGCCCACCGCTCCCTTAAGGAAGGGGACTAGTCCTAATAAACATATCTGTGGAGAGCAATGCAACTCAGTTCCAATAATCTTTGATAGCGTGGTAGTCACCTGAGTCCAGTAATCCGATACCTGCCTACAGGCCCAAGCTAAATGCCAGAAATCTGCCCCCAGTGCACTGCATCGCTTGCAAGCATCTGTATCCCGGAGCCCATATTTAAAAAGCTTGTATGGAGTATAATAAACTTGGTGCAAGTATTTAAAGTGTATAATACGCAGGTTGCCATTAGAAGTGAGGGCACTAGTGAGTTGGCAGCAGATTTCCCATTCTTTTTGCGTGAGTGGCGGGTCAAGATATTCATTCCAGGTGTCAAGACTGTTGTCGCGTGTGCGGGGCCTATCTGCCTGTGCAGCTCGGTATAGCTTAGTGACTAGTTTATGCCGGTTGGGGGCTGTGGTAAGCGTGTGCAGAGCCAGTGCCTCTGGTGGCTCTGTGGGGAATGTGGAATAGTGACTTTGCAGCGCCTTTTTAAGCCTATGCATATAGAACACAAAGAGCGGCTTCTTATTTTGAATATATTCCATGTCAGTGGTTGTCAGAAACATGCCCCCCGGGAAGAGATCCTGCAGCTGTGTAATGCCCACTTGTGCAAGCGTTCGCAGTGCTCCCTGATCATGTGTTACGGATATGTTCGAATGGTATGCTACCGGTAAAAGTGGGGAGTATAATGGTAGTTTTCCCGCCACACGCCCCAGCGCCTGCCAGGCGGCAATCGTGGTGTTAACCGTGGTGAAGGTATTTCACGGCATAGGTCTCTGAGCATGAGTTAATAATGAATGCAGCGGGATGGGGTGTGCGTCCCAGTGTTCCACAGCCACATGAGGGACAAATGCATGTGGTGTGAGCCAGAAGTGTGCGTATTGGGCATGTGCACAGAGATAATAAATATAGAAGTCCGGTACATTGAATCCACCTTGTTTATATTCCAGTGTGAGGGTCTTCCAGCTCACCCGCGCTTGTCGGCCTCCCCAAACGAGGCGGAGCAGCAGCGTGCGCAAATTTTTAAAAAATTGTTGCGTGAGTTGAATCGTTATATTACTGAAAAAATATAAAAATTTGGGTAGAACTACCATTTTGATCAACGCAATACGGTCTGCAAGCGAGAGCGGGAGTTTCACCCATCTGTCCACTTGTTGTTCCAATAATCCTATGGCTGTCCCATAATTCTCGTGGATCACAATTTCCGGATCGCGGTGAACCCATATCCCCAGATATTTTACCGAATCTGTGTTCCATACCAGAGGAAATTCTAGTTCATGCGGTATAGTGCACTCCGTCAGCGGCATTACCACCGACTTGGACCAATTGATATGAAGGCCAGAGAACCGGGCAAAACGGATGTATTCGCACAGAACTGGTGCTAAATAAATGTGAGGCTCGCGTATAAACAGCAACATATCGTCTGCGTAAAGAGATAGGATGACAGGCCGATGGAAAAAATGGAGAGCCGCGCATTTATGAGATTGTCTGATAAGACAGGCTAGGGGCTCCAGCGTCAGAGCGAATAACAACGGTGACAGCGGACACCCCTGCCGTGTGCCTCTGGTGATATGTATCGGGTCCGATGTGTAGCCCTCCACACGCACTCGCGACGTTGACCCAGCATACAACAGACGCACCCAGTTAATAAAAAGAGGTGAAAAGCCCATCCGCTGTAGCACATAAAAAAGATAGCCCCATTCTATGGAATCAAATGCTTTGGTGGCGCCAAGCATAATCGCCGCCGCCGGCAATTCTTTATTAAGAGTGTGGAGTGTAGCAAACAGTGTCCGCAAATTATGGGAGGTAGAACGCTCTGGAATAAAGCCGGATTGATCCGGCAGGACTACGTTTTGCATGAACGCGAGTGGCCAGAATTTTCGCCAAGATTTTTACATCTAAATTAATGAGTGACAAAGGCCTGTATGATTCGCAACTATTGGGGGATTTATCTTTCTTGAGTAATGTTATAAAATGAGCGCCTCTCGGAGTGTCGACGGAAGTTTGCCTACCTCATACGCTTCGGCGTACATTTCTAATAAATAGAGGGCAAGCTCTTCTGCATAGGCCTTGTAAAATTCACAAGGAAAGCCATCCGAGCCCGGCGCCTTCCTATTGGATAATGTTTTGATTGCCATATGAATATCTTCCACCTTAACCGGTTGATTCAGGTAATCCCTCTGACCATCTGATAGCCAAGCAATTGCTATTTGTGAGAGGTATTCATCGAGTTCCGCTACATCGGTCTCATCCTGTGAGGTATACAAAGTCTCATAGAATTGCCTAAATTGATTTGCTATATCTGGGGCACTATAATAATCTTGACCGTCCTCAGTTGTGATTTTGGTAATGCACTCCCTTTCCAAGCGATTTTTAATTTTTGTAGCTAAATGATGTCCTGGCCTGCCCCCCTCTCCGTAGGCGCGTGCTCTATATCGCTTAGAGATATACCGCATCTCTTCCTCCGCTAATGCTGCATGCTTGAGAACAGTCTCCTTAATGGATGCCAGGGTCGACTCACAAGGCGCGGTTTCGTATTCTTGCTCTAGTTTTTTTAAATTAGTCTCAAGCTTAGCCAATTGTCCTCTCAAATCTTTTAGTATACCTGCCGTCGTGCTAATACAGGTGCCCCGAATAGTGGCCTTAAACCCCTCCCAAAGCATCCCAGCACTATCCACAGACCCCTTGTTATGCTCAAAGTATTGTGTTATGGCCGTTCGGATCGTCTCTGTGTACACCGGGTCCAACAGCGCCTCAGGCCTGAAGCGCCATGTAAAGGCCCTAGGGATAGCCTGCGGGATGGAGAGAGAAAGGCGGACTGGACAATGATCTGAGAGTGTACGCAGCAGTCCAGTCACATCCACCACCCAACCCACCACCTCCGTACTCAGTAACCAATAATCTAGTCTGGACCAGCTGCCATACACAGTTGAAATATGTGTGCCCTCAAGTGTCTCAGGGTGTCTATGGCGCCAGATGTCTATCAATCCCAGGTCTGACATCCCATCCTTTATCGCACGCGCTGCCCCAGGAGATTGACCATCCTTGCCACTAGATTTATCCTTAGTGGGATCCAGGTGTGTGTTAAGGTCCCCGCCCCAAAGAATTATAGCAACTGGAAGCGTACGAAGAACAGCAAAAATACGTTCATATAGGTGAGGGTCGTCAACATTGGGACCATATGTATTTGCTATAGTGACCAGCGTGCCCATCAACTTCTCATGTAGAATTGCATAGCGCCCTGTTGTATCAGTATATGTTTTGAGTGACGTAAATGGGATACCTTTTTTGACCAGTGTGAGGACACCACAGCTGTATGATGAATAAGATGAAGCAACCCGACATCCAGCCCAGCGACCCCCCACCAGCCTGTCCGTGTTGTGTGTCAAATGTGTTTCTTGTAGAAGGGCAATGCCAATACCGTGGCGATCCAGGTGCGCCAATACTTGACGAATTGTTTTTGGCGAGTTAAGCCCCCGTACGTTCCATGTTAAACAAGATATGGACATTACGTTACTATTGACAGATGACAACAAATTATACCTGATACACATATAGTCCAGTGCTCTCCAAGATCCAACCTTACACAGAAGTGAGTACTGGTATGAATGATTGAATGTACATATATGTCGCTGTTAGAGGATTGAAATAGCAAGTCAGCCACGTGAACAAACCTTACCCCAACCCCCCCACCCACCAATGCCCCCCACCCACTTCAGCAGCCCCAACATGCCAAAGCCTTCCCAAACCTCCAAAAACAGTTCCCAGGTGTGATACCTATGGAATAACCAGTTGCGGGGATCACCCATAAAGGGGGGCGCCTGAGCACAACAACCCTCCCAATGGAAACGGGAGGTGGCCAAGCCATCGTGTTAATACCCGCTCAATATTTTTTTACCTCATCAAACAGTAACTGAACATCAGCGCAATGCTAATAGTCCCACCCCACATCAGTTCTTGTGTTATAACAATACTTGTCTGTTAGCAGCCCACTAATAGTAAAGGCCAGGGTGGTAGTGCTGTTGAAGGACACCAATACAGTTCAGCAAGAACACCATATACAGATTTAAACAGCTCATGCGGATCATATCCATCATCACTCATCTGTCTGTTCACTGCTTCCTCCACCATCAAACCTCACAGTGGATATCGGAGAGCGACTCCGTCGCGTAATGTCTTTAGCAAAAGTCATCGCCAATTTCGGGCAAGTGAAGATCTTATGCTTCCCATTGTCTTCTATGCGCAAGCGTGCGGGATACAGCATGGCATACAGTATTTTTGCTGCAATGAGAAGCTTCTTCACAGGCTGATACTCTCTCCTCACCTCTTGAACCGCCACAGTGAAATCAGGGTAAAATGCTAGATTGTTTCCTTGGTGGGTGATGGAGCCTTTCTCGCGTGCCAGCCTCAGCACAGTGTCCCGATCTCTATAATTCAAAAGGCGGGCAATGATAGGACGCGGGGACGCACCTGGAGGTGGGCGGGCCGCCAGGGAGCGATGTGCACGCTCCACTATCAGGACCTGAGACAACTGTTCTGCCCCAAATATCTCACGAAAAAGATTCTCCACGTATGTTTCTAGCTGTCCCGTGTGCGTGGATTCTGGCAGGCCCGTAATGCGCACATTATTGCGGCGTGATCTAGCTTCCAAGTCCTCATTACGGGCCTGTATGACTGCTAGCACCTTTTCCAGTGACGCCGTTTTTGTATTAACTTGTTGCAGCCCATCCTCCGCATCCGATATGCGGGTGTCCGCCTCTCCCAAACGCTGTGCATGCTTATCCAGTTTCGCGGTCATGTGATCCATGCGTATGTTGAGATGATCAATTTTCCCGTCTATGGACTGAAGACTAGCCTGCACCGCTAAAAGGGTTTTATCAATATTGGTGAGATGATCAGCGGGAGCGTCCGCCTCGGAGTCGGAGGCTGCATGCTGAGAGGCCCGACTGGTCTTCCGTGGCTCAAACGTGAGCCGAGGCTGGCCGCGTTCAGATTTGCCCATACTGGCAATTCAGCCTAGAGTGGTCGGAGCAAAGCCCGGACAAACAGTAAAAAATAGGCGATGAAGCCCACTTCGTCAGGCGGTGTGCCCCCAAATAGAAACCAAGGATCCGATGTAGGGAAGGAAATACTGGACCAGCGACGGTACACAAGCTGTATCAAGGGGTCCTCAACTCCCTACCAAAATCACCGCCCAGGCCCGTTCACACTGATATATGCCTGCTGGAAAAATCAAACTCCAGGCAACACAAAGGCCAGCAGGGCACGCATCAGTCCTGGTCTCGGGCAGTAGCAATGGGGGGCGCAATGCCGCCAGGGAAGCCTGTCCGATTGAAGCAACGAGGCCAATCCAGTGATGCTGTGTAATCTAGATGGCAAACTGTCAGGGACGGAAGGTCTCAACCCCAGCTAGGGCAACGATATGGCTCACTCTTCCACAGTAGCCCCCAGTTGCAAATGTTGAGAAGGTGGGGGAAATGCAAAGCAGACCCGACTTAGAGCAGCATCGCACAGGTCTCCACCATCGGGGTGAGCTGCCAGGGCACCGTAGTTGGTTCAAAGCGCCATCTCAGCAAATCATGGAGAGGACAGATGGCACCCCAACTCGCCGCCTTTTTCCGCCCAGCAAATGGCGCCGCCGTTTACATCCAGCGCAGCTATTCAGCGGCAAGGCAGCAAACCTTAACTCGCCGTAAGGAGACAAGGCCGTAGCGCGCCCGCCTTAGAAGCCACCAATCTGCCCCCCAGCGTGGAACACAAGCAGCCCCACAGGAGCCCCGGCCCCCAGCCACGAGCGTAGAAGAGACGCACAGCGCCCCGCACCCCTGCACCGGCGGGCCGCGAGAACCAAGAGCCGAGCGCGCCCCGCTCCTACAGCACAACCGTGCGCAGTGCTCGGAGCGTACCGGCACCCAGCTCACGCCCCCGCAGTCCCCCAGAGCACAAGCCCAACGGCGCCGCACCCCTCACACCGCCCACAGCACAAAGCCGACACTCCCGTGGCCCACCCCAGTACTCACCGCTAAGGCCGACCGCAGTTCTCCACGTTGCCGCTGCAGGCCCGGGCCGTCTCTCGCCTCGATCCGCTGGAAATCAGGCTCCGCTGACCGTTCTTTCAGGCTGGATTGTGCCCCACTTCGTACTTACATATATTTCGCCAAAGTGGCCAGGAATAAACGTGGATTGTGCAGGATAATGAGCGGATGTTTGGGCTTGGCCTGCGGAGCTGCTCTACAGAGCGGCCATCTTGCCGTGCGCCCTCTAGCGCCCCCCGAGTAAATGTACTTACCTGGCTCCACCTCATAAGAACATAACTACCTATATGTATAATATTTTACTTTTTCACAACACCTTGTATTACAGGATACGATGCAAGTGGTATTGTCGTCAAAATCTCTAGGGGCTTTGTAAGTACTTACTACAGTTACCCCTCTCTTGCATGCCTTAATAAGCGTGCGAGCAGTTTGAACTTGGTCCTGAAGAAAGCCACGTTGACCTAGATGGGCAGATGAAGGTGGCTGAAACATGTGGACCACACCCCGGATAAGTGTGGCCAACTAACCATCCCACAGTTATCCACCACTCGCTTTTAATATTGACCAAGAGTCCCACGAATAAATTCACTACCAGGGAGAGGGACTCTCGAGCCAATTTTAACTATCACTTCACACCAACGCATACACAGTCACTGGATCACTTGAAAAAAAACAGCTCAGCTGTAATCAGGCGTCGAAGCACACCCTGGGAGCATTCAGCAACCAGGGTGGGAACCCAATGTTGAAGCATGTCACCTACTAGGAAGGTGAGTGTGGGTTTTCAAATCTTTGATACTCTAAAGAGATTGAAGGAGTATGTGTTTAGAATGAAGACAACGATTGGTTCGTTCTAATTTTGTTTATTGTGTTACTTGGCTGGCAAGGTGAACAGGTTAATACTTCTCCCTCTCTCCTTGTTTATCCAGTATTCTGGTATTGAGCCATAAGCAGCTTTGTGCGGCAACGTGAAAGACCAAACTAAATTGGTTCTTGCTCCAGCAGCCAATGCAGCTCTCTTAGAACAGCCTGGTTCGTAGTCAGTGTGCCTATAATTGGCTTAGTTCCTGCATTTTGGTTGACCCGCAGTTTTTTAGCATTTATTTGAGAGGTCTTTACATATATGGCATTAAGATAACTTAGACATAGGGCCTAATTTAGATCTTGGCAGTACTGGTCCCGCTATTGGTTTTTTGGTGGTCTTCCCGCCCGCCGCCGCTTGATTTAGATGTTGGCTTGACACTGGAGGGTAGACCGCCGCAGTCCTGCTGCCTCCACCAGCATCTTTCTCCTGCTTCATTGGCGCCAGAGGCAGAAGCTGCAGTCGGAGGAAGTCCCGCCAAGATTTGCCCCGTCCAGATTACGATGTGCCATTCTGTCAAGGCAACTGTGGCGGGGAAACCTCCAAGTGCGAGTTGGTGAAATCGGTTAAAAAGAGGGGAGATCCATCCAGATCCTTCCCGTGCTGCTGCTACTTGGCCATGACGCTCAGTAACCCCGTGGTCGCCGGAATCTGTGGTAGGCTTTTGTGTTGGGTGTGGGTGTACATTCAATAGTGTATGTATGTTGTTGGTGTGCAGTGCTATATGTAACAAAAATGGGCAGTACACATTACCTACATGTACATTTTGACAAACTCACAACATATATATGTGTATTGAGATGAAAATAAGTAGTACTTACCTGTCTCCACACCACCATGGCCTCACTCCGTCAGGACTCTGCTGCCAGGACACGACCAGCACAACGGGAACATCTAAATCGGCTTGGCGCAATCCCTCCGGCATGACGGTAATTGAGTACTGTTAGCCAGCAGAGAGGACCACAGCCATGGCAGTCTACTGTCTTTTGCCGCAACATCTAAATATGGCGGGCAGGCTTCAGGCTGCTGTTAGCTTGATGGAGTACTTGGGAACGCCGCTGCAGCGGGATGGCGGTTGCCCCGCCAAGATCTAAATCAGTATTCCTATATTTGTCTCCAGTATTGGTCAAACAAGATTTACAATTTCAGATGCTAACTGGTGGAAGTTTGGCAGTTTTCTAGTTTGGCAGTCCATGGCATCCTATTATCAAATATGAGACCCAGTATTTCAACTTTATAGTGATGATGGTGTTACCTAAGCTTGATCACCAAATAATTAGGGCCCGATTTATATGTTGGCAGATGTGCCCGGACTGTGGAAAATAGATGTTCCATCCGTCTGCCGTCTGAACTGTTCCCACGCCTGTTTTATATGTTGGTGGTTTAACAGACAAAGGTCTGTCAAACCCCTGTTGTCTCTGTCGCATACAAACTCCTTCATTGACGGAATGAGAGCCAAAAAATGGCTGACAGAGGTATTTCAGCCACAACTCCATCCGCCCAATCACTATGTTGCTTACTGTTGGCGTAACCATGGCGGCTAAACCTCCACACCTAAGCTGGCGGATTCAAACCTATAAAAAGGGGTAAGCTTCCTTTAGCAACCTTTCCAAATTGACTTTTGAAAATGTACCTAATGTTGCAAGATGTTGCTTGATATGGATGACGACCCGCCACATTGCCCCCATAATAGGAGGTATGTGAACTTACGTGTATGGCTTTGTTTCAAATTTACATTTAACTTGTCCATTCTCATTCGTCACGTAGTCTGTTGATTTCACAATATTTAAAAAAACCAAAATTTAACATCATGCACCAAATGCCACGTGTGCTACATACACATTTTCTCATATACACATTAATGTCAATTGGGAAAGTGGTGTAAGCATCGGTCATCATGACGGAAGTGCACACCAAATATCCAATCTAGACTACAACTTTAAATGACTAGTAAATGAATAATCAAAAGGAAAGTAAGTCAAACATTTGAAAGACACTTACACTTATATTTGTATGCCATAGTGACCTTAGACTGCAGTTGTTATTTTACATTCAACTAGTAAATATGTCTATATATCAATACTCTTATGTCATGGGTCACTTTGTTATTTATGATAGTATGTAAATATGTTAGACTTTACCCTTAATGAAGGCTCTCCCAAAAACATTTTCCCCTTTACCTCTCCTGTTATTTGAACATGTCTGTCATATTTTAGAAGTCTGGATCCTTTACAAATGCTAACCAGTGCTAGAGTGATTTCCATGAATCCTTTGCCTTACACGTAATTGTAACATTTAATTTACTGTTTACTTCTTAGTAAACTGTCACTTAATGTACCCAGGGCCTTTGCATCTAATACACTAATTACTAGTGGGGCTGCATCACTTGTTGTGCCAACTACTTACGTAAGCCTTTCAAAAAGGTGCAGTTAAATATTGCAAAATGTAAGTTGCATATTTTAAATGATACCAAACCTAAACCATTTATATACTATTGTGGTTTAGGATATTGCTTGTTGATTGAGTAGGTTAGCAATGCCCTCATGCGCTAGCCCAATTCCAGGCAAATAGATGCAATGCAAAGATTAGATGTATCATCAAAAAGTCTAGTTGTAAGGCCAGATCACAAAATGTCAAGTTAATAACCCAAAATAATGAAGTTTGTTCAAAATGTCACTCTAGGAAAACAAATACATTTGTGCCATGTGTCTGTGTTCACCATAAACCAAACATGTTTTCCAAACAATTCTGTTAATAAACTTTGAGATACCTCTCTCAAACATCATATCCAAAAATCATAATAATTGGCAAAACACAAATTAAAACAACAGAAAGACAATTCACAGATATGGCAGTTTGCATCACAGCTTGAAAGTGTGCCTTCTAGGTCCATGGCATATAATATAACCTTCTCGTAAAGGAGCGTATGTCACTCCCGAGCAGGTGGCAACCAGGCACCTCAAATAATAATTGGGAAGGTGGGTGGGTCACTTTTTAAGGGGTTTGGGAAGATTAGTGGTGATTTGGGATGGGGTGTGTCTAGTGGGTGTTTAGGGGTAGAGGGCGTTGGAATGGTTACTGCGGTTGTGGAAGTGTGTGTGTGCCGTTCTGAGGTTGAGTGTGTGTCTGAAGTCTTTGGCTGATGAGTAATTGCTGATTTGGCGATGTCTTTGGGTGTGTTCTGTACTGTGGGTGAGGGTTTTAATGTGGATGAAGGTGTACGATTTGTGGATGTTTTGGCTTTGGGTGTGTGTTTCAGTGGTGTAGTTCGTTTGGGTGATGGTGATTGTGTGTAATTCTGTGTTGTAGTTGGGTTGGGTGACAGTGTGTGTTTTGCTGAGATTGTAGTGGTGGTTGACGGGGTGTGGTAGTACATGAGGGTGTGATTGTGGTTGAAGGTGTGGTAGTGAATGAGTGTGTGGTGGTTGTGAGGGTGTATTGGTGGTTGAAGTTCTTAGACTAATTATTGATATTATTGGTGGATAGATTGGTGTATGTGAGTCTTTGTATGTCATGGATGTGTCTGTGATGGTTGAGGGTGTGGTGCTACTTTGTATGTCTGTATGTGTATATGGTTTTGTTTCTTAGGAGGAATGCCTGTGTGTCAGTGTTTGACTGTGTGTGTGTGTGTGTAGCTAGTGTCTGAGGTTATGCTTGTTGGGGCAGAGATGCTTGATGGGGTTATGGTGGTGGGAGAATGGATTTGGGAAGAGGAAGGATCCAGAGAGGAAGGGACAGGTGATGGTGGGTGGGAGGCAGTAATATCTGAGGGGGGCCTGAGGCAGGCCATGCCTCTCTGTATAGCACATACTGCAATATCTATGGCAGCCTGCAAGGCCTGTAATTGGGTCAATTGGTGACTGACCCATGAATGACACACAACAGTGCAGTCTGGCCTACAGAGAGGCCGCACAGCAATTCCAGAGCCTCTTCAGACTTCACTGCTGGGTAGACAGGGGCAGGTGAGGTGCCTGGGACAAAGGAGACCCTACCCCTTTTAGGGGCTTGGTGTCAGCCAGCATTGGTGTCAACAGGTGGGAGGGTGCTGACCTTGCTGGTGGTGGTGGACGGCGATGGAAGCTGGTGTAGGGTCCACCACCACTTAGGGCTGGTCTGACATGGAGGCCTCTGAGTCTGAAGAACTTGTGGCCTGCTCTCCAGCTACCTCACCCTCCATGCTGCTGGGTCCCTTGGTTTCAGCTGTAACGTCTTCTGACTCCCAGCGGACATCTGGTTCTCCTCCTTCATGGCCAATGTCTCCTTTGCTTGCTCGAGAGGATGCTTATAAGAAAAAGAGAAATTTATGAGCCTATATGTGCCTTATTTTTATTATATAAAAGATTTATAAAGAACATTTTCTAAGTATAAAGAATTAAGCTGCTGTACATACAACAAGGTCATAATCACTTGAAATTCAATTATATAATTATTTTATAATCACAATTGACTTCTGGTTTACATAGTAGATGGATAATTGTGTCTCATATATCTCTGATAAGAGGTCAGTCACTCAACATATATCATATGATACAAAGTACTTGAATTAAGGTAGCCATTATATCTGAAACCATTCTGATGGATGAATGCATCCACCATCATCAGCATCAAGACTTACATTAATGTCTATCCATACAGCATTTATTGTGCATGTGTTTGCGTTGTATGTGTAGCTAACACATATGCTATGTTAAAAAATACATGAGCTCACTTAGGATGCTTTCATCCAATTGTTACATTCCTAGTAATGTTGACTTCTACCTATAGTTCTCCACCTATTATGTACACATACCTTGAATGTGGCTCAATCCACCTATCATACTATAATATACACCTACTCCGGGCATGATAATGATGTACCATTTCTAATGGATACATCAACCTGTGGATTCCTCACCTTTTGAATATCCCCCATGCGCAGCATTCCACAAAAACGTTTCACCATAGCACTCCCACGTCAACGAGGACGTCATAGTACCACGGCTCCACATGCTACTCTGCATGACATCATCGGAGCCATAAGAAGACTTCAACGGCATGCTGACATCAGTTCCCTTTTTTTTCACACCATCGACGGGTAAACATTTTTTCCTAGGCTCTCCATACTGTGGGAGATTTCTTCCTTTTCTGTAGGTGCAATGTTGTTGCACGTGAAGATATCTCATCCTCAGAAGTCGGGATTCAAGCCCTGCAGGGAATGCGGCAGTCAAATGTCCATCACTAACGCGCATGAAGATTGTCTTTGGTGCCTGTCGTCTGAAACCTGCTCGTCATATCGTCAGATGAATCCTAAGGCTTTAAAAGAAAGGGAAGCAAAGCTTTTTATGGCAAAGGCTAAAATGCAGAAGAGAGGTCGTCGAAGGTTGGATTCGTCGGTTGGATTCGCCGTCTCCCCATACTTCAAGGTTGTCCAAACAAAAGCACAAGAAGAAGCGGCGCCATGGGTCTCAACTCTGCTCTTCCAGGGATGGTTCGCCGAGGTCGAAGTCCCCGGGTCGAAAGACTAGGGAAGAAAGATGGAAAAATGTCTCCGACTCCATCTCCAGGGGGCCTCCAGCGTCTTCTCCGACTCTGAGGTCAGTGACTCCGACTGAAGGGCCCCTGCCGGAGCCAGATTTGGATCCAGCGGTGCCTCTACTGCATCCGGCGCCAGTGCCGCCCATCCAGAAGCAGGAGTATTCAGTGTTCCCAGCTCCTGGGTCTGACCCTTCCCCCTTTTAAAATGCTACGTTTAGCATTTTTGCAAGGGCTGCGACTCCATCTGGTGCACCGGCTGGCCCCGTGGGTCTGCTTTTTTACTCCTAGGTAGGCTTTGTGGCACATTTCCAACAGGCTCTTTTTATGCCTTTCAGGCCGATGACTCCAGTGACATGACTTTCGCCAGCGCCAAGACAGCCGACGTCGTTGCCAGTGCAAGAAGGGTGAGAGTATGTGACGCCGATTGATCCTTCATCAGCCCGGTCTGGATCCGTTTTGAGCCATGTCGCCCGGATCCAAATCCACAGCCTCCACCGCCATCTGAACAGCCGTCTGCATCGTTGCCAAAGTCACTGGTGCCAACGCCAAAGATAAGATCTTGTATAGAGGCTTTTAGAAGAAGAAAGGTACTTGTATGAGAATCAGGATATTGAAGAAGGCGGGATTGTGGTCTTGGATCCAGATTTTAAAGGACTTGAGGTGGCAAGTGGCCTGGATACCTCTCCAAAGTGGGGATTGTTATCTCAGGAAGGTATATAGCCACCTGAGGTCACATCTTATTACACTATGATTAGAAAGGTGGCAGAAATGTTGGAGTTGCCTCTACCTTCTGCACAGTTAAAATCCAACTTGTTGACTGAGGCGCTTCATTCATCCACGTCATCATCCAAGCTACTGTTACCTTTTAATGAGGCTCTTACTGAACCCATTCTTGAAATATGGAAAAAGGCTATGTCTTCGGCAGCTGTGTCAAGGTCTGTTGCCAGGAGATTCAGGGGTCGATTCCGATCTCGGTCGGAGGCGCACCCAATACCATTCGGTCGGGAAAAAAGCCATGCGAAAGCCTGTTTCCCGACCGAACCGTACGCGGGTCCGGCCGAGCGAGTACGATGCGAACTCGCCGACCGACTCGTCCGGGCGACCCGACCGCTCCGACCGACTCGTACCCGGATCGTACCGCTCCGACCGACTCGCTCGGACCCGATTCGCACCGCGCAATGGAGACGTTTTCCGGCCGGGTAGGTACGATGCGCACCTCGACCGCTCCGACCGACTCGCGCCGTCCGACTCGAACTCGCTGTCGGAGCCGTACTTTGGGGGTCCGTGTCGGACCCCCTGTACGCGTACCCGTGCGAGGCGCACACAGGGGGACCCATGGGTCCCCCTACCTGTGCGTGTACGCCGCGAGCGCTCGCGGCGTACTCGCTGTAGGGGGCGCCCTTGTCCGCCTCGCACCCATTGAGGCAATGGGAGCCCGCGTACGCGTTGTACGACCGGCTCCCATTGAGTTCAATGGGAGTCCGACCGACTCGTGTCCGATAACATACGGACGCATCGTACTCGTTCGGTCGGACTGCACGGGTCCGATTCGGTCGGAAATCTCTCCGGGTCCGGCTCGGTCGGAGAGATTTCCGGCCCGAATCGGAATCGACCCCTCAGTGTGTTTGTCATCACACCACAGACCTGAAAGCTTGGTAGTACAGGCTTCCTCTTCCACCAAACTGTTGTCTGGTTCTTTTCCGATAACTTCCGCTGACAGGGAGTCTGAGAGGATGGAGCAATCTGCCAAGAAGGTCTTATCCTCGGGAAGAATGGCTCTTAAATCAACAAATGCTAAGTGTTTATTAGAGCATGCTTTAATGGACTCGGCAAGGGAGGTCGTCCCAAAGTTGCCTGGGGATAACCAGGGTAATTTCTCGGGGCTCCTGAATAATACTCATGCAGCTGTCGCCAGATGATACAGTTGTGTCTGGACACTGCTGACTCAGTGGCAAGGGCTATGGGTTCCTCTGTGGCCACAAGGAGACATGCCTGGTTGAGGGGGTTGGGCTTCTCGCAAGATGTTCAGGCAACATTGATGGATTTGCCCTTTGATGGGGCGCATTTGTTTGGTGCCAATGCGGATCCTGCGCTGCAAAGGTTTAAGGACAGTAAGGTGACTGCAAGGTCATTAGGTCTTCAGTCTCAACCTAAGGACTACAGGCAGTTCCGTAGGTTTCGAGGTTTCAGCAGGAACCTGCCCTTTCGAGGAAGAAGTTGGCAGCAACAGCAGCAAGCATCATATCCCCTTTATAGGAGCTACAGGGGAAGGGGCAGAGGTCGTCAGGGTGGATCTGTCCATCAACCAGCCTCCTCCTCCTCCTCCTCTTTTTCCTCCCCGGCCAGTGTTGCAGGAAAGCAGCACTAGCTTCACCATCTTAGAGCATGCTTACCCAGTGGGGGGATGGGAGGGCTATTTTCTGTCTCACTGGAGGCCGGTCACTACAGACCTCTGGGTTTCAGACATTGTAGAGAATAGGTATTCCCTACCCTTCCAGGAGTATGCCTCTCCTTTTCCCCCCGCCAAGGACTTTGTTCGGAGGAGCATCTTCTGCTACTCCAGCAGGAGGTGCAAATGCTGCTTCAGAAGGGTGCAATAGAGTTGGTTTTAGAGCAGGAACGGGGTCAAGGGTGTTATTCCCTATATTTCTGATTCCCAAAAAGGATGGTCGTTTACGGACGATCCTCGACCTCAGGATTTTGAACTTGTTCCTCAAGCAGGAAATGTTCAAAATGCTGGCACAGGTACATTTTGCGCTGTAGAAGGAAGACTGGATTGTTTCGACCGATTTGCAGGATGCCTATTTTTACATCCCCATTCTGAAATCACATCGTAAGTGTGTCCGTTTTATGGTGGGGTCTCAGCATTATCACTTTGCAGTTCTTCCATTCGGTCTTACTTCCGTGCCTCAGGTCTTCACAAAGGTGCTGGCAGTGGTGGTGGCACATCTCAGAAGGTCGGGGATACCAGTATTCTCGTATCTGGATTTTTGGCTGATCAAAGCCAAGTCGCCAGAGATGGTGTTGCGCCATTTGCAGTTGACAGCACAACTGTTGTTCAGCTTGGGATTTTCAATAAATGTACCCAAGTCTCACCTGGAGCCCTCTCAGTGCAACCTGTTCATAGTGGCAGTACTGGACACTACAGTAAGTCATGCCTTCCCGCCTCCTCCGAGGATTCAGGCTTTGATTCCGCTGTTTCAGAACAGAGCTTTAGTTCCAGTCCTGAAGGTCTTGTGCCTGGTCGGTCTATTAGCTTTCTGCATTCTGCTGGTCAACCATGCAAGCTGGCACATGGGGGCTCTTCAGTGTTGTCTTCGCAGGCAGTGGTTTCAACATAATGGAGATCTCGAGGAATTGGTCAAGATTTCCAGAGATACTGCAGCAGATCTTCAATGGTGGGGTGTGTCTGTTAATCTGTCTCAAGAAAGCCGTTTCATCCTCCTCCTCCAGTGGCCACAGTGATAACTGATGCCTCCACTCTAGGATGAGGAGATCTGGTGGATCTGGAGGTCAAAGGTCTTTGGTCTCCAGAGGAAAGGTTGTTGCATATCAATCTTCTGGAATTGTGGGCAATACGTTTGCCTCCAAAGGCCTTCCTCCCTTCCCTTCACGGTCAGTCAGTTCAGGTCTTAACAGACAATACTACTGTGATGTGGTATATAAACAAATAAGGAGGAGTAGGGTCGAATCTTCTCTGCGGAGAAGCTCTGCAGCTTTGTTCCTGGGCTCAGTACCATCAGATTTGCATCATCGCAAATTACTTTGCCGGAGTTCTGACTGTACGTGTGGACAGTCAAAGTCGGCATTATTCAGCCGATCACGAGTGGCGTCTCCATCCAGAAGTGGTTCAGCACATGTTCAAGATATGGGGGATTCCTCAGTTAGATCTGTTTGCCACTCACGAGAACGCACACTGCCGCCGTTCTGCAGCCTCCAGTACCTGATGTAGGGAGCATTGTGGGGTGTGTTTTAATTAGACTGGGGCTACCAGCTGGTATGGCATTCCCCCCCATATCCTCGATTCCTTGGGTTCTGAGGGAGATTCACCAAGGACTGGAGCGACCAGCTGCTTATGGCGTTTCTCCCCATACCCTTGATTCCTTGGGTTCTAAGGAAGATTCACCAAGACCTGACCCAAGTCAAATGAATATCCCCGGATTGGCCACAAATGGTGTGGGACACAGACCTTCTTTACCTCTCATTGTGCCCTCTGCTCCGTCTCCCTCTCAAGGCAGCCCTCCTCTCGCAGCAGCAGGGGCAGGTTCTACACCCCCTACCTCCAGAGCCTGCACCTTCATGCCTGGATATTGAACTTGGCAACCTGAGTTCTTTCTCTCTTCCCTCTGATGTGGTGGATGTTATTTTATCAGCCAAAAGACACTCCACCAGGACAGTCTATGCTGGCAGGTGGGCGAAATTTATGAAATAGTGTGGCGAGAAGTCAATGGACCCTTTGAAGGCCCATTTGTCGGATGTTTCGAGTTTTGAGCTTTCCCTGGTGCAGCAAGGTTACGCGGTTGCAACGGTTAAAGGGTATTTGTCTGCCTTATTGGTATTCCTTTGTTTGCCTGACCAACCTTCCCTTTTTAAGTCCTCTATAGTTTTAAGGTTCATTAAGAGGCTTATTAATAAGTTTCCTCCCACTCCGTTTATTTTACCTCAGTGGGATCTTAATCTAGTGCTTACATTTCTAATGCGTTCTCCTTTAGAACCCTTACACAGTTGCCTGTTGAGGCTTCTTACTTTTACAAACTATATTTTTAGTGGCAATAACCTCTGCTAGGAGGGTGAGTGAGCTGCGGACCCTTAGTACTAGCCTACTTTCTCGACCTTTCATGCAGATAAGTTGGTGCTTAGAACTAGAGTTGCTTTCCTGCCAAAGGTGGTCACTCTGTTCCAATTGGGACAGTCCATTACCTTGCCTACTTTTTACCCTCCCCCGAATCCATCGAAGGAGGAGGAGAGGCTACATCGTTTGGACCCTAAGAGGGCAGTGAGTTTCTACATGGACAGAACTCATGAGTTCAGATTGGATGACCAGCTGTTTGTTGGCTATGTGGGCCTGATGAGTGGGAAAGCAGTATACAAGAGGAGTTTGTCTGGATGGATAATCCTGTGTATCAAGATCTGCTACGCCATGGCTAAGAAGGAGCCACCTGAAGGTATTAGAGCTAATTCTACTAGAGCTAAATCTTCAACTTCTGCTTTGTCCCTGTGGTTGACATTTGCAAAGCGGCAACTTGGACCTCCCTCCACACTTTTGCAAAACACTATTGTTTGGATTTGAAAGTGAGGAGGGATAACCATTTTGCTCATTCTGTGTTATAGGATTTTTTGGTATAGGCAGGCAGGCATCCACCTCCAAGTACGGGACTGCTTGGGGATTCTATTCAAAAGGTGAGGAATCCACAGGTAGATGTATCCATCAGAAGAACAAGTTACTTACCTTCAGTAACGCTTTTTCTGGTGGATAGAGTATCTACCTGTGGATTCCCCACTGATGCACCCGCCTCCCCCTTTCCTGCCTGCGTATACCAAAAATAAGTTTGCCTATAGTTCATGTAAGATGCTTCCAATAAGGTATACTGTGAAACTCATGATTATGCTGTTGTATATGCAATTTAAGTGAATTTTAGTTATGTTTATAAATGTATGAGGTTGTCTTGGCATGCCCGGTATACTACGTATGTTTTGGTGCATGCATTGTTTGTTTACCCGTATGCCTCGAAGGCATGGAAAAAATGGGTGGAAACTGATGTCAGCATGCCGACGAGGTCTTTTTATGGCTCTGATGACATCACGCGGAGTCGCGTGTGGAGCCGTGGTATTATGACAATCTTGTCGACGTGGGAG
Organism: Calotriton arnoldi; assembly: GCA_963921515.1. Lineage (NCBI taxonomy): Eukaryota > Metazoa > Chordata > Amphibia > Caudata > Salamandridae > Calotriton > Calotriton arnoldi. The sequence goes on from CAWUFW010000311.1 coordinate 1,057,915, forward strand.
AGCTATGGAGAAAAGTTTCTGTGGAATGCTGCACATGGGGGATATTCAAAAGGTGATGAATCCATAGGTAGATACTGTATCCACCAGAAAAAGCGTTACCAAAGGTAAGTAACTTGCTCTTCTGGTATGGACAGTGTTTGCTGATGTGACCAACATCATATTGTTTCAGATTTATACACCAGTCGAATTAGTAACATCAGGATCAACATGTTTGTTTGTATTTGTATAGGGATGAACCAGTAATCCTCAAAAAATACAAGTGAGAAATTGGGTTTTTGGTTGAGGGGTGTGAGCCTTTCTCAATAAACAGCCACTATCCTTGTCAGGGTGAACCACAAAAGTCACTAAATTAACCTGTATTTAACCCTGTGGTAGCTTGGCACAAATGCAGCCAGGCTTGTTTTAGAGGCAATATCTAAAATATTTATGCAGCAATTAAACAGCAATAAAGTGAAAACAAAACACAAGAAAAATCCTACACCAATTTATAAAAATAGAGTCAAATGTACTAAATTATTTGACACCAATATGACAAAAATCCAAACAGTAGAACTGAAGACTCGCGTCTATCTGGTCGTGCAAGACCGGGTGAAAATCACAAGCTCAGGCCAACTGCAATGAAGTGTAGGCCGGATGTAGGGACCAGGTTAGTCAAGCTGAAAAAGTTACCTTATAAAGTCCACAGTTCACAGTGTAGAATGCCGAGAGAAGCGGGGAGAGCATTGTGGATGGTCACTGCTGTATCACGAAGAGCAGACCGGGCATCGTGGTCAGTTGCCGCTGTAGCGTGAAAATCCTGTTGAGCGTCGCAGATGGTGGAGCTTTGCATTGGCCGTCACCGGGGCTGTCGATGATGTAGTGCAAAGTGCAGATCTTGCGTTCGGCACAGGCAGCAAGATCTTGGCATTAACGGACCCGTTAGCGGTTACGAAGAGCCCAAAACTTCAGGATTTCTCCTTTTCCTCTAGGAGGAGCTCAACTGATGCCACACCAAGGGTCCAGGTCCTGGGAGGCACCTCTTGGGGATCAGGAACTCACTCCACCTAGAGGCCAGCAGGCTCAGGCAGGTCCAGTTGCAGGTCTCGGCAGGCCCAGTGCAGAATGTGAGCTGAGCAGTTGCAGAGAGCCCTCTGGAGCTTGTTGTGTCCCTGTAGTTCATCTCAGGAGGTCAGTCAGCTGAGCCTTGGAGCCACTTCAGCCTGGGATGAAGGGTGCAGATCCAGTCTTCCTTCTCAGACAGCAGGACAAGCCTTAAGCAAAGCAACAGGGCAGTCCTCTGGCAGCATGGCAATCCTTCTTCTGTAGTATCCACAGCTCCAGCAGTGCAGTGAAGAGTGGGTCTGAAGGACCTATTTTTATACCTGGTGCCCCCTTTGAAGTGGGAGAAGCTTCTGGAGTTTTCCCATGCAGACATGTCTGGAATTTCCTGCCTCCTTGCCCTTGCCCAAGTCTGGGGGCACAATAAATCTGTGTGAAGTGCTTAGTGAGTGTGCTGGGGCAGTGCCTTTGAAGTGCAAGTGTGGTAGATGACAGCTCCACTGCTCCCATTTACTGTGGATGGTCCATCCTGCCAACCTTCAGTCCCCCCTATGTGATACTGTCTGGGAGAAATACACAGCAACCAACTACACCTAGTATTGTGACTCAGGATACAGGCTGGAGGCACTAAATGGTTAGTACAAGAATATGCAAACTTTCTAAAAGTGGCATTTTCAGAATTGGGTCTTAAAATCTGACTTTACCATTAAAGAGGGTTTTAAATTACAATTCTTTGAAGACCAAACTTGACATTGCTACCTACTCCTAATCAAAACTTATTACTAATTAAATGTAATAAGGCAACACAATGTTATCCTATGGGAGAGGTAATGTAGTGAGGCCCTCTTGCACCCACTTTGGTTCTCCATTTTAATTTTCCATTTTACACGTTTTAGCAGACTTTGTTTTAGCTATGTTATTTTTACATATTTTATTTACACATTATTCTAGGAAGAGGCTGTATATGCTGCTTGATTTTAGAAAGCCTTTCCTGCAACATAATCTGTAAACTTAGTTTAAGGCTAAGAACAGAACAAGATGTCCTAGTGTTTGCGTTGCCCGTTCGGAGGCATCTTCCTATATCTAGACACATCATTGCATCAGAGCTGTACCTCTAACACAGTAGTTTAATTATATAAGCAGTGCACTGTCCTTTTATGGGTCAGAGGGACACTCCAGTCGCGATGGACCTGGAATGAATGCTGTGTTCGACATGCAGCTCTGCTAATGCTGATCTTCCATCCTGATCCTGCAGAGAGGGACTGCCAATCCTACTCCAGACCAAGTATGGGGACTCAGGCTAACCCAAGAGATCGGGCAGAGTGTACACCTGCTATGCTCTCAGAGTAGGGGTAGTGATAGTTAGGGATTTATATATATGTAAACACACACGCGTATTTTAGATATATATATATATATATATATATATATATACACACACACATTATATATTTACACACATATGATATATACACACACACACACATATTATCAGACTGCCATGGTTGGACTGTTTATTCTATTCACAATGTTCATAATGCTGGTTACATTGCTTTGTTTTATCTGCCTAATAGTCACAGCTCAGTCTTTCTATGCAAGATTACAAATATTTCAATAAATGTATTGAAAACTTCCTTTGTATCCTTCCTATGTTTACCAAGGTCATGCATGAGTAAACAACGAAAGAGGTAGTATCTGTTTCCATGATTCCCTTGGGGGTCAGAGTATCATTTTCGAAGTTGTTAAAATCACCTGCCACTCCAGGAAGGTTAGGGGTTCGGGTGAGGCATTGTCAGCTAGCTAGGAATTGGGCCAAAAGTCTCTGATGGTACAGATGGACTCAGATGGTATAGATGGACCAATCCTGTTGTCCTAAAACGCAGTCCTACCTTTTCTAGTGGTAACCGTATAACATGGCGCCACCAACATTCTTAGGTCAGGTACCTATTTAACAGGTCTTCTGAGTAATTCTTGTGTGTGCCCAAGGTACCCTATTCACCTTAAACCGAGACATCCATAGTGTTCGGGACAAATCCTTCTCAACATTATAGGAAGCAATTATTTTTGTCTGTTGGTTGTTCAAGCTTGAACCTTTAAAAGGATACCTCATTATAGGTATTCCCTCTCTGAATTCCATTTTCTATAATGGCAAATGTAATCAAAATTTCAGCTAACTGCAGTCCTTCTGTTACAGCACACTTAACATTACATGAGCTACAAAATGGGAGTGGAGATGGTAAAGAGTCAGAATATCGAGTAGGAAATGTCGACTTGCACTAATATCGAGTGCAAAATATCGAGATACATAAATATCGACTGCAAGAATATCGTGGTAAAGAATATCGAGTTTCAGGTAAGAAATATCGTTTTCTAAAATATCGAAGTAATTAATATCGTTTGGAAAAATATAGTTGTAAAAAATATCGTTTTTTTAGTTAGTGTTATGTATTTTAGTATGTATTTTAAATGTATGTGCTCTATTTTTTTGTTTAAGTATTGCATTTGTTTTTTAATATATGTGTTACATTTTTAGAAGTTATTAATTTTATTTTAATTAAATTTCGCGTTTTAGTTCCATAGCGGGTTGTGGGTTTATAGGGGAATAGGGTGGGAAGTAATTTAATTATAATAAATTGAACATTAATTTTTATTTATTAGTATTTATTTATTTTTGATTTTATAGTGTTAATTGTGGGAATTAATTTATAATTAATTAATTAATAATTGGCTGTTAATTTTTATTGATTAATTAACTGGTAAATATGTTAATTGTGTCATTTTTTTAGGAGCGGGTTGTGGGAAAATTTCAGCTAACTGCAGTCCTTCTGTTACAGCACACTTAACATTACATGAGCTACAAAATGGGAGTGGAGATGGTAAAGAGTCAGAATATCGAGTAGGAAATGTCGACTTGCACTAATATCGAGTGCAAAATATCGAGATACATAAATATCGACTGCAAGAATATCGTGGTAAAGAATATCGAGTTTCAGGTAAGAAATATCGTTTTCTAAAATATCGAAGTAATTAATATCGTTTGGAAAAATATAGTTGTAAAAAATATCGTTTTTTTAGTTAGTGTTATGTATTTTAGTATGTATTTTAAATGTATGTGCTCTATTTTTTTGTTTAAGTATTGCATTTGTTTTTTAATATATGTGTTACATTTTTAGAAGTTATTAATTTTATTTTAATTAAATTTCGCGTTTTAGTTCCATAGCGGGTTGTGGGTTTATAGGGGAATAGGGTGGGAAGTAATTTAATTATAATAAATTGAACATTAATTTTTATTTATTAGTATTTATTTATTTTTGATTTTATAGTGTTAATTGTGGGAATTAATTTATAATTAATTAATTAATAATTGGCTGTTAATTTTTATTGATTAATTAACTGGTAAATATGTTAATTGTGTCATTTTTTTAGGAGCGGGTTGTGGGTATATAGGGGAATAGGGTGGGAAGTAATGTAATTATAATGAATTTTTTTATTTTTTATTAATTAATATTTATTTATTTAATATTTTATATTAATTGTAGGCATTAATTTATTATTAATTATTTATTAATTGGTTGTTAATTATTATTAATTAATTGGTAATTATGTTAATTGTGTTATTTTTTTAGGAGCGGGTTGTGGGTTGATAGGGGAGTAGGGTGGGAAGTAATTTAATTTGAATACATTTATTAATATTTTTTATATAATATTTCATTAATTGCATTTTATAGTGTTAATTGAGTGAATTAATTTATTAATTATTTATATTTTGCTTGTTACTTGTTATTAATTAATTGTTAATTAATTATGTTAATTGTGTCATGTTTTACGAAATTGGTGGTGGCATTTATAGGGGAATATGGTGGGAGGTAATTTATTTTTAATTAATTAATTATTTGTTAATTAATGTTAATTAATTAATTAAAATGTAAATATGCCAATTGTGTAATAATTTTGATGTGTGAGTTGTGGGGGTTTATAGTGGTAAATGGTGGGAAGTAATTTCTTTTTAATTAATTAATGATTTGTTGTTAATTGATATTAATTTATTAATGTAAAATTAGTTATGGAAATTGTGTAAATATTTTTAGGTGTGTGTTTTGGTGTTTATTGGGGTAGAGGGTGGAAAGTAATTTAGTTTAAATTAATTAGTCATTACTTGATCATTAATATTCATTTATTAATTGATATATATTTTTGGTAATTGTTTAGTTTTTATTTTGTTTGGGGATTTTGGTTCAATAGCTGTAACGTTTGGTTTGTACATTCATTTTTACATTTTTAAATGTGTTTTATAATTATTAATATTTGTTAAATTGATAATTAATTGTATTAATTATAGAGGTACACTTTTTTGTTTAATTTAGATGTGTGTTGTAAATTGTGTGGTGTTCTAGGGTAGGAAAATAAATATTACATTTATGTAATTTTTAATTTTTTGATTAAGATAAATTTCTATTACAAAATATTTATTTGTTTGTAAATTGTTTGCTAAATTAAAAAAATATATATTTTTATGTCAATTTTAGATTTTTGCTACATTAAAATATTTGTATATGTTTTGTTAATTTTTATATTTTTATATATGGTTTGTTTTTTTATTATTATATTTTGTTTTGTAGTTGATATTTTGTTTGTTTTTAAATTTGAGTTTTGTTCTGTGGGAATACATTTTTTACCCCTCCGCTATCCAACACTTTCCCTACTGTTGCATTCGCAGGAGTGGGAATAGTAATTTATACCCCTACGCTATCCAACACTTTCCCTACTGTTGCACTTGCTGGAGTGGGAATAGTAATTTTTACCCCTCCGCTATCCAACACTTTCCCTACTGTTGCACTTGCTGGAGTGGGAATAGTAAATTATTCCCCTCCGCTATCCAACACTTTCCCTACTGTTGCACTCATTGGAGTGGGAATAGTAAATTATTCCCCTCCACTATCCAACACTTTCCCTACTGTTGCACTCGCTGGAGTGGGAATAGTAATTTTTACCCCTCCGCTATCCAACACTTTCCCTACTGTTGCACTCGCTGGAGTGGGAATGGTAATTTTTATCACTCCGCTATCCAACACTTTCCCTACTGTTGCACTTGCTGGAGTGGGAATAGTAAATTATTTCCCTCCGCTATCCAACACTTTCCTTACTGTTGCACTCACTGGAGTGGGAATAGTCATTTTTACCCCTATGCTATCCAACACTTTCCCTACTGTTGCACTCTAGGAGTGGGAATAGTAATTTTTATCCCTCCGCTATCCAACACTTTCCCTACTGCTGCACTTGCTGGAGTGGGAATAGTAAATTATTTCCCTCCTTTATCCAACACTTTCCCTACTGTTGCACTCGCTGGAGTGGGACTAGTAATTTTTATCCCTCCGCTATCCAACACTTTCCCTACTGTTGCACTTGCTGGTGGTGGGAATAGTAAATTATTTCCCTCTGTTATCCAACACTTTCCCTACTGTTGCACTCGCTGGAGTGGGAATAGTAATTTTTACCCCTCCGCTATCCAACACTTTCCCTACTGTTGCACTTGCTGGTGTGGGAATAGTAAATTATTTCCCTCTGTTATCCAACACTTTCCCTACTGTTGCACTCGCTGGAGTGGGTATAGTAATTTTTACCCCTCTGCTATCCAACACTTTCCCTACTGTTGCACTCATTGGAGTGGGAATAGTAAATTATTCACCTCCGCTATCCAACACTTTCCCTACTGTTGCACTCGCTGGAGTGGGAATAGTAAATTATTCCCCTCCGCTATCCAACACTTTCCCTACTGTTGCACTCGCTGGAGTGGCAATAGTAAATAGTAATATATTTCTAACATTTTATAATTAATAAAAATATTATTTATAAATTATTTTTAAGTATATATATATATATTACATTTTATATATGTATGTTTAATTTATTTTTAAATTTATTTTTAAATTACATTTATTTCTTATAATTGTTAAAATTTACAAATAATTCTAAAAATAGTTTTAAGTAAAATGTATTATTTAATGTATTTTACATTATTTATAATACATATTAAAAAAACGATATTTTGTACTTCGATATTTTTAACAACGATATTTTTTTTCCGATATTTTTGTACTTACCATTATGAAGATAGGAGGTCGATATTTTTGATAACTATATTTATGTCACGATATTTCTGTAGGTCGATATTAGTGTTGTCGATATTCTGTCAGTGATCCTTGGAGATGTTACCTTCATGGTTGAGGCACACAACACTTATAGAACTGAAGTATTCTACTCATGGGTCACTTTTCATGCAATAAATGCTAACACACAAACATTTCACTATTGCGATGAAGCTGCCTTACCAGGCCAATACAGAACTTATAACAACTTAGGGCCCGATTCCGATCCGGGTTGGAAACCGTACCGACCGACACGGACCTGGAATGGATACCGACCGACACGTATCGGCGCCGTACGACCCGTGCAGTACGATGCAATGCGTGTGAATTACAACCCACTCGTACGGAACACAAGCAGCTCGAACGAACCGTACGGGAAACAGTGATTCGCCAGTAAACGGACCTGGAACCGCACCCACCCTCACGCATCAGGAATGGACGCGACCGACACGGACCCGCGCTGTACAAACTGCGTAATACGATGCAATGCGTGTAAAACGAGACCGACTCGCACGGAGCACAATCCGGTAGACCGAGACGTACAGAAAACAGTGACTACCAAACAGTAGACTCCTTTGCGTCCAACTCGGCTGCCAACGAAGAAACACAGCAGAATGTCAGTGTGACAGACTCGGATTACCCCGCAAGAGCCACTGGCAGCGTCCGTCCCGGTCAAATGAATGTCTCCATCACGCCCACCAAAAGCTAAGGAAAAAAGATCAAGAAAGGACCAAACAAGCAATGACAAAGCCAATAAATAAAAAATAAAATAAAGATGGAACCAAGACACACCCACAACTCCACCTACATAAAGGCCCAAATCCACTCCCATGATCCTTTGCTATTTTCAAACACATGACAGCTGAGGAGACAACTACACAGCACCCTGAGCAACACCCACACCTCACCCCCCACACAACATCCACACCATTACCACTTCCTAAACACACTCACAACAAGCAAGAGAAACTGACACCCACTCACCCTCACTTACACCCTCACACACACATCAACTACCACAACCACCCAGCACCATGCCCCCAAAGAAGAATCCAAAGTTCACAGATAGTGAGTTGGTAGTCCTGGTTGATGAAATACTCCGAGTAGAGCCACATTTATTTGGAACCTTGGTCCAACAGACCCCCATGTCACAGAAAACAAAGATGTGGGAGCGGATCGTCGACAAGGTGAACGCACAAGCACCTTGCCTGCGCACAAAGGATGACATCCAGAACAGGTATTATGATGTGCGCAGGAGGGTCAAGAAGCTCATAGGCAGAGACCATGCCTTGAGCCAGCACACTGGCAGTGGCCCACCTGCAAAACCAACATACTTCACGTCCTGGGAGGAGAAAGTACGGGCCATACTCCCACCGGAGGGCATCCATGGATTAACAGGAATACCAGAGCCTGGTGAGTACACAAACAATCTAGTCAATATTGTGTGGCAACACACACATATCACTGCCAAGGGGACATTGGAAACAAGTAGCGTCAGCAAATACAAAGTAAGCCAGAAAAAATGTAAATCTGTGATGTGTATGCCAGTGACACAAACGCAACAGCTGCTATCTCAGAGTAATATCGAACTAGGTCATAACATGTAAAAACCTAACTACAAATACAGCAAGGCATTGACCCCAAACACAAACAAACACTGTCAGCCAACTTGTCAGAACTGTTACACCACCTCACAGGGAAGCTGAGTCACAGGAAGGAAGGTCAGGGATGCTGGGAGGGTGGGTGTAGCCAAAAGCTTGATGGGAGTTGTAGTCACAGACACCAGACCCCCTCACACATGGTCCATCAAGTCCACCCTGAACCATGTTCACCTCACAGGGAGTGGGAAAGTACTGCCCAGATGGCTGATGCTGGGCTCTGCTGTGGGGAGCACAAGGCCCTGTTGGGAGTACTGCTCCAACAAACACCAGGACCCCACTGTCAGCCATCTTGCCAGCACTGTTACACCACCTCACAGGGAAGCTGAGTCACAGGAAGGAAGGTCAGGGATGCTGGGAGGATGGGTGTAGCCAAAAGCTTGATGGGAGTTGTAGTCACAGACACCAGACCCCCTCACACATGGTCCATCAAGTCCACCCTGAACCATGTTCACCTCACAGGGAGTGGGAAAGTACTGCCCAGATGGCTGACGCTGGGCTCTGCTGTGGGGAGCACAAGGCCCTGTTGGGAGTACTGCTCCAACAAACAACAGGACCCCACTGTCAGCCATCTTGCCAGCACTGTTATACCACCTCACAGGGAAGCTGAGTCACAGGAAGGAAGGTAAGGGATGCTGGGAGGGTGGGTGTAGCCAAAAGCTTGATGGGAGTTGTAGTCACAGACACCAGACCCCCTCACACATGGTCCATCAAGTCCACCCTGAACCATGTTCACCTCACAGGGAGTGGGAAAGTACTGCCCAGATGGCTGACGCTGGGCTCTGCTGTGGGGAGCACAAGGCCCTGTTGGGAGTACTGCTCCAACAAACACCAGGACCCCACTGTCAGCCATCTTGCCAGCACTGTTACACCACCTCACAGGGAAGCTGAGTCACAGGAAGGAAGGTCAGGGATGCTGGGAGGGTGGGTGTAGCCAAAAGCTTGATGGGAGTTGTAGTCACAGACACCAGACTCCCTCACACATGGTCCATCAAGTCCACCCTGAACCATGTTCACCTCACAGGGAGTAGGGAAGTACTGCCCAGTTGGCTGACGCTGGGCTCTGCTGTGGGGAGCACAAGGCCCTGTTGGGAGTACTGCTCATACAAACAACAGGACCCCACTGCCTGACATCCAGAACTTTAACTTGGACTCCCTGCAATGGAAGCATCCTACAGGGGGGATTAGCTGGCCCCTGTGGGAGAAGGTGGGCCTGCAATTCCGCAAATACACACACCTCCACAGCAGGAACAAATACACCCCTTGGGACCACTCACACAAAAAGTAAATGCCCATGCGAGATGCCTGACACATTGTCCAGAAGTATGAATTGGCTGCAAGTCACACCAATGCACTTGCCCCCTCAAACCCCTTCACACTGACAGCCAACGCAACTGTATGTATCCTCTCACTGTCTGGTCCTGCAGTGTGGCAGGGGTGCCCCCTGGCGTTGTTGGGAAGGTGTGTGCCCTCTATGACAATTGGGGAGGAGTAGGCATAGCACATACCAAAAGCCACACCCCAATCCACATATACACCATTCACAGGTGACACATGATAGTGAATGGAATGGCCACAGCAACATAGCTGACACCGTAGCATGGTGTCATTTACACAAGGCACTGTGGTGATCTGCATTCCACTCCTACATCGTGCAGCGTTGATTGCATCCCACAACCAACAATCCCCTCACTGCCATTGACACTTGCAACACAAGGAGCAACCTGGCCTGGGCAGGAGTAGGCATACAACTCACAGCAGCATAAGTCAAACACTCAAACCTCTGGCCCCCTCTCATGAGCATGGGATAGTCTGCGATCTGCCGTTGTGAATACCCCTTAGCATGGAGGACATTGACCACATAAATGACATCATCACGCACAGAACTCTGCCCCAACATCATCAGCTACGGATAACACCATCCAATGTGTGAAATGAGATGTGAACTAGGGACACACACCACAAAATAGTATCTTCACCGTGAATGCAGCCATGCCGTACTGTGACCATGTTGTTCAGACACAACAATGTTACTCACAAATACAAGCACAAATGCCAGCACACAACGTCCAAACGTCCTACACATTGCAAGTGGAAGTGCATGTATGTCATTGTTAAAGTACGAATGTTGAGAGGAGGGACACACCTGTGTCAGGCACATTAGGGCACATGAGTAGCAATGCCTATGTACAGTCAAACAACCATGAAATGAGATGTACATGCACACAGCCCTACGTGCCCCTCAAAATGCTCAAGCATCAAACTACATTGTGCTAAACCAAAATAGACACCCGTCACTGACAATGTAGGACAATGCAATGTAAATACACTCATCATGATGTGCAGTGGCAACTGATGTGTGCGAACCGTTGATGTGTACAGAAACATTACATACATTGTGTGTCTCTTACACCCACAGGGGATGCTGGGGACCCAGCAAGAACAGAAGACAAATCCCAGCCCCAGACTCTGGATGACCCTGACCTCCCCGGTGTGGATGCCTCTATGTCCTCTTCGGACGAGGATGAACAACCTGGCACATCCGGTGTGGCCCCGCTCCCAGCCCTAGCAGCTGCAACATCAGCACACCCTGCCACCACTCCTGGACCACCTGCAAACACCTCAATCACCCCTGCCAACACAGCTAGACCAAGGCAACAGGACAACAACGGCACAGGTACACAGGGCACCCAGGAGCTGACGAACAACAACACCAGTGCCAACACAGACAGGGGCCCAGTGCTGCCTGTGCCTGCCAGGGCAGGTCCTGCCCGTGTGGGCAGGGGTGGTGTGAGGGTGGTCAGGGTGAGGCCACGGCCTGCAGATGGGGCTGGACTGCAGGAAGATCCGCAGTTGGGACGCATCATCGATGTGTACCAGGAAAGCACCGGAGGATTTGGCCAGGTTGTGGGGATCCTCAGGGACATGCAACAGCAGCAGGCTGCACATCATGCCAGAAAGGACTCCCACATGACCCGGATGGAGTCCAAAATGGACACAATTGATGAACTCACGGCCGTGCATAGGGACATACTGACATGCCTCCGCCAGATAGCCAACAACATGACCACACCTCCCTGTGTTCCCACTACATCAGTTGCCACTACATCAGCAACTGCCATAGGGAGGGAGGTGGACTCTGGCGGAGAGTCCTCTGCACCGCAGCAGCCTGAACTTGAGGGTCCCCCTGAGAAGAAGAAGAGGGGTCGTCCGAAGAAGGACAAGTAAGAGGCAGATGGCCATGCATACCCACCAGGACGTGACTACCTGTTCTAGACATCATCCAATGTGTGCAAAGCGTTCACCTTGTTTACTGTCGCTAAACTCCCACACATGTGATGGAGGGTCTAAGTTGGACCAATGTTCCAAAGGACTGTGGACTTTACTCGATAAATTTCAACAATCAACACTACCAACTGCACTGTGAGCTTTGGATTCCTATTACACTGTACAGCACTTTCACCTACGTATAACTTACAAACACATGCATGTAAATAAATTCACTATAACACAATACATGCCTCTGTTGTGACTGAAACTTGGTTTGTGTTATTGAGAGGATGACCTGTGAAAAGATGTCTGTGCATGTGAACTACTACAGCGATGTAAACACAGTCATGTGAGTCATGGTGATGTGACACATATGAGGTAGACACCCCACTACGTCAACACAACACATACTTACCATGCCCATCTAACTCATTGTCCTAACTTATGTGAACAGACAATGCAGTGAGATGCATATACACAACACCCTTCTTGAGTCTGTGGCAAGATGCCCACAGGTACAGCATGCAAAAGAATGTTGGATGTGTGGAGAGCGACAACGCACGTCCCAAAGCGAAGCACAGGTTTATTACACATCTGAAACATGTTGATGCCACCACAGATGCAAGCTAATCCCACGTGACAGTGGCCACACAATCACCAAGTGTGGAATAATTAAAGTCCAGGGGTGTGTGGCACATCACTTGTTGGTAGATGACTACTTCCACCCTGGAACTGGATTCTGGGAGTCGGCGGTCAGAGTCGACCAAACAGCCAAAGTACCCTGTGAAGGACAGAAGAACACGATAGAACAGCAATACACATGCCCAAAACATGTCACAAGATACCCACACAAAACCACGTAATCATGTCAACACTGTTGAGGAGTACAGACTACCTGAAAGGACACATCACTGCAGGCATCCAGTCAAGTAGCACACAGCCACACTCACACAGCAACTGAGCACCACCAACACATATCAGGCAAACACAATACATTGAAAAAACATCCCTGTATACTCACATTCAGGCGAAAAAGTTGTTGATGAGCTGTGTGCGGAAATCACCCTCATCATCATCATCACTGGCATCGTGGACCAGGCCAGGATCCTCCACAGGTGGCGGATGTTGGTCATCGTCATCCGGGATGAGAGGCAACTCCTTCCTCACTGCCAGGTTGTGTAGCATGCAGCAGACTATGATGATTTTGCACACCTTAGCAGGTGCATATGGGAGGGCCCCTCCTGTCTTGTCCAGGCAGTGGAAGCGGCTCTTCAGGAGACCAAAGGTCCGCTCAATCACTCTCCTGGTCCGACCATGTGCCTCATTGTAGCGCATCTCTGCTGGTGTCACAGGGTTCCTGAGGGGTGTCAGCAACCACGGCATGTTGGGGTATCCGGAGTCACCTACATACAGACAATTGCACATTAGCTGAGTTTGAAAAGAGCGTGGAAAACAACATTGCCAAACACACACAATGTCAAACAGACAGTACACACTGACAAGCCAGGCACGCTGGTTCTGCATCTGTGCCATCATCCTCTGGATGCGACTAATCCTCATGATGTATACATCGTGCGCAGAACCGGGAAATCGTGCACACACATGTGAAATAGACATGTCCGCCAGACATACCACCAGAGCATTAATTGAATGGAAATGTTTCCGGTTCCGGTATGGCAGCTCATGTGCATGTGGTGGTACCAAAGCCACATGTCTCCTATCAATGGAGCCGATGACATGTGGCATCCTCCCCATTGCATAGAAGTCACTCTTGATGTCAGTGAGTTGTGGGTTAGGGAAATGGATGTAGAGGTCCAGGAAATTTAACATTGCCTCCAACACATCGCGCAGCACATGGCTGAACATAGTCTGTGACATCCCACCAGCAGACGCCACAGTGTATTGAAAGGAACGGTGGCAAAGAAGTGTAGGGCAGCCATCACCTTCACCTTGGGGGTCAGTGCTGTAGGGTATGGCCGGCCAGGTTGCAAATGTGGGGCCAACTGCTCCGCCAAATCCTCAATCAGTGGCCTGCTGAAGCGGTACCGTCGGATGCAGTCACGTTCAACCATGGTAGCAAGGTCAGGGAACGGTCTATGGACAGCTGGTCTCCTGCAGTACATAGGTGAGCAAAGGAAGATAGTAAGTTCCCCTACCTATGTGGCACTGACCATGCTAAATTTCACCTGAGACATCATAAAAAGACACAAGTGCTTTATGTGTGTGCTGTTGTGTATGGACACATATGTCACCTAAATGCCCATCATCTCACATCTCATCTCAACATGTGTACACAACAAGTTCCATGTTGTGCTGTGTCAACTCAATGGGCTGTGTCACAGTACATCTGTACTGATGTCACATACCAAACACACACCACAGTGACAAGTGAGGACAGATGTCTTCCCTGCATCACAGCTCCTTGACAGGCAGATACTCAGGGACCTTGTATTGCCACACGGACACTGGCATGATGTGGCGTATCATGTACACGCCACTACACGCCCAAGACTCCCACAGGAAGTGGCCCCTGATGTCTCTGCAGGACTTACATGGACATCTGTGACACACAGACACAACATCAATGTGCATGCACAAAACACATGGATGTGGAGACTGTTTACCATTGGGCACATGGAATCTGAGACATCAGAAACACAATATGCACACAGACTGTGGATGTACATCACAATTGTGGCACTGGCACACCTTGTGACACACATACCATCCCACCTAAGAGTCAGGGTGCATGTAACATGTCATACACAAAGTCCCCCTGGAACTGTGTACATGCCTCAAGCTCTGAACTGTACAGTTATCTATTACAGTGGTAATGTCCACGAACACACAAAGGAAGCTGTCCCCATGAACCCTTGCACAGTTTGGGAGTGGCTGCCACAAAGTGCTACACAATAAATCATATGTAGACCCCCATACACACACAGGTAATGCAGCCTTACATGCCTTTGGATACACTGTGTCACAGGCTGTGGTGTTGCAGGTGTGCACCTGAGTCCCTGCCAAGTAACAGTGGGTGGCATCCGTTATCCAGTGACACCAACAGTGGCAGACGCGGGTGACTTCAGAAAAGACGCGTCGTACAGTACGAGACCGATCCGTGCGCATGCCTGGCCCATAGATTGCAATGGGGAGAGACGCGGGTGAGTTTTCAAACTACGCGTTGTACACCCGGGGACCGAGCCGTGCATACGCCTTGGCTATGGACTATCATGGAGACGGGTGCAAGTTGTGAATCAAAATACGCTTTGTACACCCGGGGACCGAGCCGTGCATACGCCTTGGCTATGGACTATCATGGAGACGGGTGCGAGTTGTGAATCAAAATACGCGTTGTACACCCAGGGACCGAGCCGTGCATACGCCTTGGCTATGGACTATCATGGAGACGGGTGCGAGTTGTGAATCAAAATACGCGTTGTACACCCGGGGACTGAGCCGTGCATACGCTTTGGCTATGGACTATCATGGAGACGGGTGCGAGTTGTGAATCAAAATACGCGTTGTACACCCGGGGACCGAGCTGTGCATATGCCTTGGCTATGGACTATCATGGAGACGGGTGCGAGTTGTGAATCAAAATACGCGTTGTACACCCGGGGACCGAGCCGTGCATACGCTTTGGCTATGGACTATCATGGAGACGGGTGCGTGTTGTTTTTCAAAATACGCATTGTACAGTCAGGTACCGAGCCCTGTGCACGTCTTGGCTATGGCCTGTCATGGATACGGACGCGGATTCGAAACTTGTACGAATCGTGAGCCCAAAATTCAGTTGGCTCACCACAACAATGTTGCAATTTCAATGGTGTTCTGAAGTTGAAATTTCAAACGATGCGGAAGGCGTGTACGACTTGTGCAATTCCATGGATTGGCCAGATTCATTAGATGCAAACGTGTCGGACCTATTGCATTGTACGCATGGGACAGATTGTGACTCTGCAGCACAGATATAAGGCTGTGTGTGGCCCTGAGAGCTCACTTGCCTGCACTACATGTTCCAGATTGACATCACTGCTACCACTGCTGCTGTCTCTCCATCCTCTGGCTTCAGGAATGGCACGTACTGTGGAGAGGGCCCCAGCCTTCACAGAGGAGGAGAACCAGGCCCTGCTGGACAGCCTCCTTCCACAGTACAGCAAGCTGTATGGGAAACCAGGGGAGCAGGTGAGTGTGCAAACCACATCCTTTCTCATTGTGCATGTTGTCTGACTAGCAGTACTAGCATTGTGTACACCAGTGGCTAGCATGCTCACTGAGTAGCTGTCACCCCCAAAGTGTGTAGTTACATGTACTGAACAGGTGCTGTGCTGACAGAGTGTAAATTGAGTAGTTTGTCATTCCCAGGCAATGTTTGCATGTTGTAACTGCTGGACAACTGTCCATTACCATGGTTGCACTACCTGTGTACATCTTGTGCCCCTGTGATTGAGACATGTATTTGCAACTGTGTGATGCACGAATATGTTGCATGTGTAGTGATGCTCTTCTGACTTTGTCATCCTCACAGGTTGATGCCCATGAGAAGCAGGAGATCTGGCTGACCATCGCCCGGGTAGTACGATCTGTGGGGAACTACAGGCGCCGCATCCGCAACTGCCAGAAGAGGTGGCAGGACCTTCGTGGCTGGACCCGGCGGATCGCAAGGGTCCAGCTGAAGCTGTCGCCTCCTCGCAGGAGGGGCAGACGACGCCACCTGACACCCCACATGCTCCGGATACTGGCGGTGGTCTTCCCTGACCTGGATGGGCAGTTGAAGGCCAGAGAGCAGCAAGGAGGGGGTAAGTGCTAGCCTTTTCTGTGACCTTTGTCTCACATGCTGTTTGCACTCCTTTAGGCTGGTTACACTCCCACAGTGCGTCTGTCTGCTACAACAAGAGTCATGTTCCTCAATTGTGTTATGCCCCCTCCTCATCTGATACACAGGTGTGGCCCTTTCAGTCTGTGACTTCTGTCACTTGGGTTCTGTGTCCTTGCTGTTGACTTAGGTTGAAGTTGGGGACAGCATCTGCTACAGGGACTTTGTTGTGGGCTTCATGACTGGGTCAATTGTTTGCACATTTGCCGAAATCTGACATGTACTGTGTGTGGTCCATTTACATGTGTCCAACTGCTGGTCTGACTCACCACATGTGTCTGGGGTATTTACAACACACCCATGCAGCAGGTGAGACCAATGTTGGGGCCACAGAAGAATGTACATCATGTGTGTCACACATGCATAGCCACCTGCCTAGTGTTCAGGGTAATCCCATGTTGCACAGGGACCAGGACAGGTATACCCTCTCCGGCTATAATTGGCATTCTGCTCTCCTACTCCTCTGTGTCATCCAACATGTTGGACATTGTGTAATGTGCACTCAGGTGACTGCCTCTGTGTCATTGTGTACTGGCCTAGCTTTTCGGACCACTGGAGTGTGACACAGTTTGGGGTGTGCAGCCATCTGAGATGTGGCTGTTGAGTCTGCACATGGGGCAAAACATGGGTGTATCATGACTTGAGTGTGCCCAATGGTCATTTAAACATTCAAGTGCAAGCAGCTCATTATCGTTCTCATCAGCCTGTGATGTGTACATGTGTACAGAGTTGTGTTTGCACTTACTCAGATGTCACATGTGAATGACGTGGGTGCATCAGAGTCCTAATGATGTGGGTAGCAGGGGGGGTACATGTGCACTTGACAGCTACCGGGGTTGCAATCCCAAAACATCCATGATGGTGGCACAGTGCAGACTGCTGTTTTTGGTATGCACTGCCCCTGTGACAGGAGCCAGTGATGACTGATTTGCCAGACATGGCTGTGTCATGGCATAGGACTTGCAAAGGTGTATCCTGAAGTATTGTGAGATGTCATGCATGCACCCCATTTTTACATTGCCTATCTAGACATGACGCCATCATGGTGTCTGGTGATGAGTGACGAACCATTATCTCGGCAATGACTCTGCCTATCCCTTTCCCTGACACATGTACTGAGTAACTGGCAGGAGAAGGGATATGTGTGTAGTGACACATTTCAATCTTAACTCTTGGAAGTTGGACAACGGTCTATGTGGTGCATGTGTGCACACATGATTGTTTACATCCTACATGCACCACATAGATGGCTCCATGGATGTGGGGATATGAGGGGCATGGTTGAGTGGCAGGCCGACAAGTGGCTAGTTCAAATATGTGTCAGCACTTTTTGCAATGTTTAGCAACTGATGCCAAGGCTTGATCTGTAATGTGCTGTACTTACTGTGGTGTGTCAGGTCAATACAGGTGACTGATGTTGATCTGTTTTTCATGATTGTTTGCAGATACATCTACGGCCAGAGGAGGAGACAGCTCCACGGACCAGGAGGAGCCGCAGAGCCAGACTGGGTCAGCTGCCGGGGTGTCGGAGGAACCCAGTGGCACGGAGGGTGAGAGGAGCCACACCGAGGAGACCTCAGCACCATCCACCTCAGCTGAGGAACACAGTAGCTCGGATGATGACTCCCTTGTGGAGGCGGGTGTCAGCAGCCACAAGACACCAGCTAGCAAGTCTGTCCCCACCACCACCATCACCACCCTCCCATCTGCTCCCATCCCTACGGTCCGTGGAGGGTCCCGTGTTGGGGCCCATGTCTCATTTGTGCCAGGCACCGCACCCCCTGCCCCTGTCTCCCCTGCTGCCCTGAGTGTGGAATCTGTGGACTTGCTTAAGCGGCTCCATGTAGGGCAGACATCGGTGCTGAGTGTCCTCAATGCTCACACCAGTCTGTTGACACAACTGGTGTCCTTCAAGGAGGGCATCTCATCTAACATGTCTGCCCTACACAGGACCATTCAGTCCATGGCCTCCTCACTGACAGCAGCAGTGTCCCTCCTCCAATAGTCCCTCACCCCTCCTACCTCTGCCCCATCCCTACTCCCCACTCCCCTACCTGTCCAACACACACACACACCGGCACAGGCAAGCACCACCACAGACACGAGCAGCACACAGCCACGCAAGCCCAAATCCCAACGCACACGCACGCACACTCAGGGGACTGATACAACACACACAGGGGATGGGGCCCAGACACACACACACAGGCATCCATGAGCACTCCGCAGTCCTCAGATGCCTCTCCCTCCAAAACCCCTTCCCTTGCCTCACCTGCAACCCCCCCTTCCCAGAAGCTCTTCCTCTGTGACCTTGGCCTCTGCCCCACAGATCCATCTGATCCTACTCACAAGGGGAAGAGGAAGTCACCACGCACAGAGGGGAGTTCCCGTGCCACACGGACACCCTCCCCCAGGCGCAGTAACACTGAGGCCCCCATACGATAATCCCCCCGGACCAGGAAGAGCAAGACCCCACCAAAATCACACAGTTCCACCATACAGTCTCCATCCTCCAGACCCCAGGCCACCACTCCACAGGTTCCCCCGCCACACCCTGCCCCAGGTTCCCACACACACCGATACCACATCCCCAAAATGATCAGGCCCTCCCCCCTGGCACATGCACTTCCACCCCCACCCCACTCGCTCAGCCTGTTCCTGCCACTGGTGTGGAGACCGTGCCCCCCCTCTGTCCTGGCCACCTCATCTGCACCCCATTCCACTCCTTCGGAGATTGGCACTGCAGTGGAGTCCACATCCACCCCATCTGACTTGGGCACTGCAGTAGAGAACCCGTCCACTACATCTGACCTGCCCACTGCCATGGTGCCGTCACCCACCACATCTGGCTTGAGCCCTGCAGTGGTGACGGCGCCCACTGTATCAGACACCTCCACTGCAGTTGCCAGTGACACTCCTGCACCCACCACCCCTCCCCTGCCTCATTATGCTATCCCCTGATCTGTCCCTGCAGTGCATGGCCGGCCCATATGTATGCCCCTCTAAGGGGGGATGTCCCCTGTCAGTGGCAGTGCAGGCAAGCAATGTGTGACATTTGTCACATTTCACCCTGTTTGGACTATGTGAATGGACTGGCCATTGGCCTTTGTTTACTTTGGACTTCCCAGTTTAAAAGTTCTAATTGCTGAATAAAGCCTCTATTGTTATCTAGTGGTTTTGCTTTTGATGTACCTGATGTTGTTGAGTAATATCATGCATTTGCTGTTGTAATACTGTTGTTGAGATCAGGAAAGTGAAGTGTTGGTGTGATGGACTCCATGTGGCCCATGGGATATGTGTCCAATTGGGGTCTGTATCCATGTCATACTTAGCAGCAATCTGAGTGTGTCATGATTACCAAATTTGGCACAGGGATTTTCATCTTTCATTTGCCAGTTGACATTTGTGACTTGCAGTCATGCACATCTGTTGGGCTCAACATTGCTAAATTTGTCTATCTCCCTGACTGTGGGCCCATCTCCACTGGACATGCAGGTTTGCGCATCAATGATGTGGAAGTCTACTGTGTCATCAGTGCAACTTGCTAAACATGTGTATTGAGTATGTGCAGATGATTTGAGGGACACCCCCATACACAGGCTGATGTGACCAGAGCCTTCATTGTGTTGTAAATGTTGGCTCAGTGACCAAGTTTTATGGTGACATGACAGAGCCCTGCATAGACAACGTTTGGCACAGATGACCTTCCACAGGAGTGGCGTCACCTCATAGCACTGTGTTATTCCGTGACATTGCCTGAGCCCATGGTGTTTGTTCTGTTATCATGTCTGTGTGTGTTTCCTTCCATTCCTTTTTACTACACAGGCTGTATTCCCTACAGATGTTCCAGTTTGTGGTGCTTGCTGAGTTGTCCTGTGTTCATCTCACAGCTTGGGACAGGGTTTTCTTGGCTGTTGGTACATGGCTAACTACTGGTCATTAGGGTGTCATCCCTATGTGTATTTGTTGTGAGGTCCTGGGATGTGGGCGAACGCACGTGGGACACATTCAGGATTCCCCAAGGCCATTTTGTGTTTACGCCATCATGTTGTTATGTCTATGTGGTATCTTTCAGTGATTGTGACACGTGTATGTGTGTGTGACTGCTCCCACTCCTCAGGTACAGTGGTGCAATGTTGGAAGGTGTCAACATGTGTTCAATATGGGTCTCCTTGGGTTCTTAATTGGTGTGTGACTGTGGCAGGGATCCCAATGATTCTAGTACATTTCAGCTCATGGAAATGTCCCGCATACTGTGCAGTGTGTCAGACATTCACGAGGGTTGTTGACTGGGCACGTGTGATGAATGATGGGTACCTTAGATCCCCACCCCTGGGATTGTCATGGGTGCATGTGCAGTGTCACCAGTCCATGTGGGCTTCACTGATGCACATTGGTGCAGATCCAGGTATGTGGTGTTTGGAGTGGCCAAATGTGAGTTGTGTTGTAGCTAAGCCCCTACCTCCATTTGGGCCTTGCATTACAGGCCATGCCCTGTGGTTTCTGTTTGTGTGATGGCAGTTTGTTGGTCAGGAATCATGACCCAGTGTACACAGGTGACTGTGCTTCACAGTATGTGCAACATCTACATTTGTCATCACAGGGGAATTACTATGCATGCTAGTGTCACCACTTTGTGGGGTCCCTGAGGGTAGTGCTGTGGTGGTTGTGTCTCTTGCTGTGTTGATGTTCCACCCAGCTTGTGTCACATTGATCTTTTGGGATCCCACTCATCTTACAATGTGTGATTGACCACAAAGGTGTGCCGAATCAATGAGTTTCCTTAGTTTGTCACTGTGTACACATCTGTGTGATTGCAGTTCTGCCCCCCTCATGTGTTGTGTAGTAGCCTGGGGACACTGACACACACACACACGTTGTGTTTGATATGCAGTGTGAGTCTGGATGGCTGTGTCTGTGCATCTGCAGCACTGCATTGGTATTTGTTTTGTGGGCCATTGGGTGGATGTTGGTTGGAGATTCTTCCCTACTGTCCCTGGGACTCTTGCCTCATCAGTGTGCACATTCATCATGTTTGGTATGTCCCATAGCTGCCATGGTCTGGGACTTTGTGACCTAACAGCTGCAGCAACCACGCAATGCTTAGTTTGTGTATGTGTTTGTTCAGGTATGTATGTTTGCATTATGATGGCCACTTCTGTCATTGTCCAATTGGACACTGGAGGCATTCTCATCCCCCATGGGCGATGCTTGTCTGCACATGGCAGAGGGTGTTTTGGTTGCACAGCAATCTTTGCCTCACCACATCTATTACTGTATGGGACACAACGACTACTTTGCCTCACACGTGTTTGTGGTTTTGGGACCAGGAATCATACATGCTGTTTGGCAGTTGCAACTTTTTTCATGACAACACTCATCTTTAGCTCACTGTGGTGTGTGTGGGTTTAGACCCCATTACCACAATGTGCAAAATGTGCTGCACTTTTAAGCCCCACATTCACATTTTGCTCATTGTGGTGTGTGTGGGTTTAAACCCCATTACCACAATGTGCAAAATGTGCTGTACTTTTAAGCCCCACATTCACATTTTGCTCATTCTGGTGAGTGGGGGTTTAGACCCCATTTCAACAATGATCATGGACTGGTGTAGTTTTGAACCCCACACTTACATTTTAGTCACTGTACTGATGGGGGCTTTAGAACCCATTGCCACAGTGAGCATAGACTGCAGTGGTTTCCCAAGCCACACTGGCCTTTTGGTCACTGTGGTGAGTGGGGGTCCAGACCCCATTGCCACAGTGATCATGTAATGCTTGAATAGTGAAACACACACTCAGGTTTTGGTCACACATGTGATGGGAAGTACATTGACTGTTCACTGTCAGATTCACTGTTGTAGGCATTTGACACGGGGTAACCCACTATTGCCATGATGGTTGGGGTGGTGTGTTTTGCATACACACTCACCCTATGTGTGTGGATGCTGGTAGTGTTATGCATCCCCCATCCTGTGTGTGGCTACTGCTAGTCCAGGTTGGCATCCAGCCCCTATGGGCTGGGCACTGGTGGTAGTGGTAGGCATTCAGCCCCCTATGAGTGGGGGTACTGGTAGTGGTAGGCATCCAGCCCCCTATGAGTGGGGATGGTAGCAGTGATAGTCATCCAGCATCCTGGGAGTAGGGGGTACTGGTAGTGGTAGACTTCCAGCCCCCTATGAGTAGGGGGTACAGGCAGTGGTAGGCATCCAGCCCCCTATGAGTGGGGGTACTGGTAGTGGTAGGCATCCAGCCCCCTATGAGTAGGGGGTACTAGTAGTGGTAGGCATCCAGCCCCCTATGAGTGGGGGTACTGGTAGTGGTAGGCATCCAGCCCCCTATGAGTAGGGGGTACTGGTAGTGGTAGGCATCCAGCTCCCTAAGAGTAGGGGGTACTGGTAGTGGTAGGCATCTAGCCCCCTATGAGTAGGGGGTAGTGGTAGGCATCCAGCCCCCAATGAGTAGGGGGTACTGGTAGTGGTAGGCATGCAGCCCCCTATGAGTGGGGGTAGTGGTAGGCATCCAGCCCCCTATGAGTAGGGGGTGCTGGTAGTGGTAGGCATCCAGCCCCCTATGAGTAGGGGGTACTGGTAGTGGTAGGCATCCAGCCCCCTATGAGTAGTGGGTACTGGTAGTGGTAGGCATCCAGCCCCCTATGAGTAGGGGGTACTGGTAGTGGTAGGCATCCAGCCCCCTATGAATGGGGATGGTAGCAGTGATAGTCATCCAGCCCCCTATGAGTAGGGGGTACTGGTGGTGGTAGGCATCCAGCCCCCTATGAGTGGGGATGGTTGTAGTGATAGTCATCCAGCATCCTGGGAGTAGGGGGTACTGGTAGTGCTAGGCATCCAGCCCCCTATGAGTAGGGGGTACTGGTAGTGGTAGGCATCCAGCCCCCTATGAGTAGGGGGTACTGGTAGTGGTAGGCATCCAGCCCCCTATGAATGGGGATGGTAGCAGTGATAGTCATCCAGCCCCCTATGAGTAGGGGGTACTGGTGGTGGTAGGCATCCAGCCCCCTATGAGTAGGGGGTACTGGTAGTGGTAGGCATCCAGCCCCCTACAAGTGGGGATGGTTGTAGTGATAGTCATCCAGCATCCTGGGAGTAGGGGGTACTGCTAGTGCTAGGCATCCAGCCCCCTATGAGTAGGGGGTACTGGTAGTGGTAGGCATCCAGCCCCCTACAAGTGGGGATGGTAGCAGTGATAGTCATCCAGCCCCCTATGTGTAGGGGGTACTGGTAGTGGTAGGCATGCAGCCCCCTATGAGTAGGGGGTACTGGTAGTGGTAGGCATCCAGCCCCCTATGAGTGGGGATGGTAGCAGTGATAGTCATCCAGCCCCCTATGTGTAGGGGATACTGGTAGTGGCAGGCATGCAGCCCCCTATGAGTAGGGGGTACTGGTCGTGGTAGGCATCCAGCCCCCTATGAGTAGGGGGTACTGGTAGTGGTAGGCATGCAGCCACCTATGAGTAGGGGGTACTGGTAGTGGTAGGCATCCAGCCCCCTATGAGTAGGGGGTACTGGTAGTGGTAGGCATGCAGCCCCCTATGAGTGGGGGTACTAGTAGTGATAGGCATCCCGCACCCTATGAGTAGGGGGTGCTGGTAGTGGTAGGCATCCAGCCCCCTATGAGTAGGGGGTACTGGTAGTGGTAGGCATCCAGCCCCCTATGAGTAGTGGGTACTGGTAGTGGTAGGCATCCAGCCCCCTATGAGTAGGGGGTACTGGTAGTGGTAGGCATCCAGCCCCCTATGAGTGAGGATGGTAGCAGTGATAGTCATCCAGCCCCCTATGAGTAGGGGGTACTGGTGGTGGTAGGCATCCAGCCCCCTATGAGTGGGGATGGTTGTAGTGATAGTCATCCAGCATCCTGGGAGTAGGGGGTACTGGTAGTGCTAGGCATCCAACCCCCTATGGGTAGGGGGTACTGGTGGTGACGGGCTTCATGCCCCTATGGTGGAGCTGTTGCTAGTGTACGGCATATCAACATCCCTATGTGTGTGTGAATTAATGCGGGTACGTGTCGTTTGTTTCTGTGGTGGGTGTCAGACTTACCATCTCCGACGTAGGCGTCGGTTCCTGATCTGGTTATAGATGTGAAGTAGTGGGATGACCTGCGCGATGGGATTCATGCTGTCTTCGTCTCGTACACGCTGATTGTTGCTCCGTCTCGTACCCGTTGCTAGTTGGTCCGTCTCGTAGCAGTGGGTCGTGTTGTAGCGCGAATCGTGCCTATAATACTGCTCTCCTGGATGCTGTGACGTGCTGGAGGTGGCAACCCGTTCGGCGCGTAGGAAGTGCGCATCGTACTTGTCCTGCCGGAAACTGCTGTGTATTTGCTTCCGTGCGACTCGAATCGGCGTTTACGGATCCGGCTCGTACGGGAACTGTAGCTGGGATCGGAGCGTATGGCTCGTTTGGATTTTGGGCACATTTGCGCATCGTACTTCCTTGCCCGGATGGACCGCCCGCCGGTACGTGTCATTCGGAAGGTAAGCCTACGAGCGGCTCTTTGAGGGCATACCGAGCGAGATCGGAATCGGCCCCTCTGAGATACAATTAACATATCAGGAACAATAAAATTGGTTCTAAGGCGCCCTACCAAATACATTACACAACATCAGACTGGGTCCCCTCAGTAATGACGGGACTACATGTCCAGCACTAGCCAGCTATACACCATACCTAAATTTAGCACCGCTTAGTACACGTGAACTACACACTCTCTATACTGTTCTAGTTAAATTATATAGACATTTAACTCAGTTTGTTATGCGTTCAATAACAACTGCTCCAGTGAGGGCAGTTCAAGCTGTCCAGCCACAGTTAGCTGTGCCTGTGATTAGTCCTGTAACTATTAATGCTATTAGGTCAAAGATTCCACCAGATGGGAGGACATTTCATTCTGGACTGCACAACAAACAAATCAGCTTGAATCAGTGTTTCCCCATACGGGACCCCAGGATAAACATAGAATGCTTACAATGTGCTTGACACTTGGAATAGTTCCCACCATTGATTGTGCCACTTGGGGTACAGTTTTTGCTGCAATATATGCCATAACCCATGGTACACCATCACTAGCGATTTGGCGGAAGTTCTAAAACAAATTGAAAATGAATACGGGGCTGCCCCAGCCCTAGATTTGGGAATAAAATTAATTGCCAATTTTGCTACAGTATCCTTAATTAAATTCAGCAATATTAAAGGGGAAGAAGCAGTACTGGCAATACGCCAATGACTCGTGCAAGTTGCATTAGCAGACCAGGAGCTCGAATTAACAAAAATAATTGTGGACAGCTATACATCTATTGGTCAAGATAATTTGGGGACCAGACCAAATAAGCCACAGCTTAAAGGTAGTTCTGAAAAGGAGAATACCAAACAAGCACCAGAGTCTTCTAAAAACGCTGGGACAAACAAAAAAATAAATTAAAAACAGAATCACAGATGGGATCTCTGCAACCTGAGACCTCTGATAGACATTACAATTTACGTAACCATGATACATTAAAACAGCTTGATCAGTAACAGTACACTGATGCACATCCTTCTAGGTTCTTTCAGGACTCATCAGACAAATAATCAGGGAGAGGGGGGCGATCAGAGCGCACACAAGAAAAGTATGTGAAACTGACAAAGGACTCGAACACTTGTCTGATGTGTGGCGCGGTGGAGAAGCAGACAGGGACACGTTTCAGGTGATTCAGTTGCTTTTATTCTTAATCCAATGTTATAGGGAGGTTTTGATAACTCAGGGGTTTTTCGTGGTCTTTTGGGGGTGTCTGCCGCCTTCCCTCTCTTGCGTCAGAGAGCGGGGGAAACTTCGGGCGTTTTCTCTTGTTCCGTTGTCGTCAGGAGATCATCGGGATTCCCAGCGGCCAAGGCAAAAAAAAACAACAAAAGAAAAGAACATAAGGACGGGGCTCTAATGTCCTTAGAAAGTGCTCAGGGGTTGAGGAGTGAAGGGAGAAGACACCCAGTTCCGCCACCAGGGTTTGTACTGCGAGGACAACTACGCGCAGTTAAAAAAAAAGAAACGTAGCGGGCGCTTTGAGGTTCTCTAACTCCCTCCACCCATCCGTTCCGTGGGAGCTTCAAGCTCCTTGCCCCACACAGTCCCAAGCCGACCCCATACATTGTCTAGCCACGTCCCTCCTGGGATGCGGCTGGCTTTTTCACGATGCCGAATGGGGTCCGGCTCCCTCTTGGATTCTTCGGTACTGGCGGCTCCTGGTGCTCCGGTATGGGCGTTTCCTCTTCCTCGCCTCCGGACCCTGTCACTCTTCGGCTCCCCGGCATCACGAAGAAGGTCTGGACACTTCTCTCTTCTTCCTCTTGGTCCTCGCCTGTCGTTCTTCCAGCTGGAGACGAACGCCGGCTTCTCTCGTCCTCTTCCGTTTTCAGGCTGGGGGGATCACATGACCCTGTCACATGATCGGGCGAGGAGTTCCAGAGCGCGAGCTTCTTAAAGGAATAGTCCAGTTCCTGTTCCACGATCCCTGTCTGAAAATAGAGGAGAGGACACGGGGAAAGGTAAGGGGGAAAGTGTTCTATTGCAGCGTCCTGTGTTTCGGTCGGCTGTGGTGGTACTTCGTCACATGATGTCAGCATAAAAAGGAAGAGAAACTTCCACAACAAAAACCCCAATTCAAAAAGAAGAAGGTTGCGGGAATTTCAGTTAAATTTGCCACACATATTGAATACTCTCCTTCAGAACAAGACGTGGGCAGTGACTCTGCTAGACAGCGCAGCAGAGGTCACAATTGTTCGACAGAATCTTCAAGAGTTTCTGGATGCTAAAGCAAATGAATTTTTCATAGAAGTTAAAACCCCAGATCAACATGTCAGGCCTCCAGACAGACTTTATAAACTAAGCATACAAATTAAGGGTGACATAATGCGGACCATTAGGGTAATATTCTGGGAAAATCTAACACTTAGGGGCCGATTCTGATGCGGGTTGGAAAAGCTTCCCGACCGAATCGGTTGGGAAATGGTGTCTGACCCACTCAGATCTGGAAAGTCCGACCGGCGGAGTAGGATGCATCCGGATGCTTCCAGATACGATTTGGTTGAACTCCCATTGACTTCAATGGGAACATTTGTTCCTAACCGCATCAGAATTGGGCCCTCGGTCGGGAAGACACGTTCCCGATCCGATTTGGAAGGAGCAAATGCCGTTAGGAGGCCTTCCTAACCGCATCAGAATCAGGCCCTCGGTCGGGAAGCTTTTCCAACCCGCATCAGAATCGGGCCCTTAGTTATGAAATTCTCTTAGTGGACGTCCATTGGCCACCAGAGTTTGTAAGAACAGCCCCACAAGGAGAGGAGGTAATTTTACCATCATTCTCAGTGCTTATCCCTGAGGAGATTAAACAATTGTATGCTGTAGGATGGGCTATTGCACAAGCCCCGGCATTATACCGCAACCACATAGGCTGGGATAAGGAGCCACCTTATTACATTATACCCATATGGTCCAGGTTGCAAGTGCAACCACAATATCCAATTAAACATGAAGCGAAAACTTCTGTGAGAGAACTTCTCTCACAACTCGAATACCTGGGAATTTCTGAACCCTGTGTATCCCGTATGAATAATCCCATATTTCTGTTAGCTAAACCAGATCATTCCTACCGTATAGTCTTAAAATGTAGACATTTAAACACTCATACATGCACATTTGCAATTTAAAACTCACACAGTACGGCTCTAATGAACACGATTGTCCCTAAAAAATATGAAACAACCTTGGATATTTCCAATGTTTTTTTCTGCCAAAACATAGGGCCTGAAAGCAGAGATTTGACAGCATTCTCCACGCTCTGCTGTCAACTTCGCTTTTGTCAACTCCCTAAGGGGTATGAGAACAGTCCTGGACTCTTCGCTGCCTGAGTAACGTCAATTCTACATGATATTGATCAAGAAGCATTGCCCTTTGTTGATGATATATATCTAACGGACTATGACTTAAACACACACTTAGCCAGAGTTTATCGCATTGTACTGGGATTTGTTGAACAAGGCTACAAATTCAATTTCAAGAAAACAAAATTTGCCTTTCTCAGTGTCCTATTTTTAGGATACATGTTATTGAATGAGGGCAAGAGCCTGCCGCCACATTTCCTGGAGAAATATGCTTGTTTACAACTACCAAATACCAAATAAATTAACTTTGGCAGAACATATATACCATATTTTGCGCAACACATAAAATCTTTATACAATTTAGTTTACTCTGTTTTCTCCAATACACATTGGACATCAGCACATACACAAATGCTCAGATCACTGCAGACTGACATGCTTGAAATAAGACACTTACACACATGTATCAACAAAACAAATTTGGTCATCCGTATAATTGCGGGTGCCATTGGCTTCAGGTATGTCACATTCATTGAGGGTGACACAGTGGCAATTGCATATGGATCGAATTTATATTCTTATGCTGAATTGCGTTTTATATCCACTGGAAAATTACAAATTGTAGTATAGATGGCTGTCATTAAGGAAAGACCACTGGCTCAAGAGAAATGCATAATTGTCATTACTCCTGTCCCAGCCTTAGAGGCTGTTACAAAGGCCAGCGCTCCTAACACGAACGCCTTACATCCTAGATGGATACAATGGGCCACCTCCCTGATGGCTACTGATGTAGACTATGTTTTTGACCCTACTTTACAAACTCAAGAATTTCTCCAATATGAACATGAATACCCCATGCTCAGTAAGTTTTTGCCTCTTGATCAGTATTAACACATCATATATACTGTTGGTTTAGCCCAGCCTGCTGTAGGCACCAAACACCAATACTCAGCTGCATGCACCACAGTACATGGTGTCATGTTGGAAAATTCCATCCTCAAAAAACTTTTATGCAGTCCCTCGGGGATTGCACTGCACAACTGCCTGAAGTAAAAGCATTGATTCTGGCACTAGAGAATATGGATACTGAAATTCCCCACACTCATAGTGTCTGATTCATATTATTGTGTCCAGTCTTTTAATTACACCTGAATGGATTCAGAGACTCGAACAGTAATACTATCAAACACTAGCTACTTTGGGGAAAGGTAGCATAACTTAAAGACAGTTTGCCACAAGCTCATGTGACATACACATTGAGTCATCATCGTGTTGGAATACACGTTATAGGGAGTTCATTGGCAAATAAAGCTGCCAAATCTGTAGTTAAGACTGCAACTGTAATTGCAATTACTCATTCTAACATGAGGGTGGATGAAGATATCATGGCTGCCGTTAATGCTTCGTGCAATGGCACCCCTTTACCGAAAGAATATTCAGCAAAATATTCCTATCACGTAAGTGCCCAAAATATTCCTTTTGCTACCATCCCTTGGGTGGCTGATCATGTGATTCCCAACAAAGACCACAGGCTAGAATTAATCGCAGCTACCGTGAGGGTATAGCGTCTGCCCATGCTGTTGTGGCAGGAGCGATTTCACTATTGCAAAAACGTTATCGGTGGCATGGTCTGTACAAACAGACAAACAAGTATGTCCGTAACTGTGACATTTGCCAACAAATTAAAAGTTCCACCATTGCACGCCCACCGCAGACATCCCTCTTGGTTTAAAACAAACCGTTCCAATGCGTGTACCTAAATCAATCATTGCGATCCTCTAAATTCAGATAGTGCATTTAAATTAATTCTACTTACTTTAGATTCTTGCTCCAGATTCCTATTGGTGTGGCCACAATAGTCAGCTGAAGCTTGCACTGTTATTGAAGATTTGCAAGTCTTCATTGGGACATATACAGTAGCTGCATTCCACTTGGACCAGGGCCCTGCTTTTGCCTCTAAGGCTTACAATGATGCTAATGAAACCCTGGGTGTGACTGTGCATTATTCCTCACCCTATCATCCTGAGGGAAATTCGATAGTGGAGAGGAAACACCTAGAGTATTAGGGTCAAGTCGTAGTTGGATCCATCACTTGTATGGCGTCCAGAGAGCATTAAATAATCTGCCTAGATGATCTTTGGATGGTCGGACCTCATACAAGGTCCTGTTTAGCATCCAGATGCACGTTCCAGATCCTGAAAGTCCTGCCACAGTGACGGCAGATACACCTTTTGACATGAATAAACGTTTCGTTGTCTTGCAGGTATTATAAGACTTCTGGGACGAGCAGTCTAATGACCTTTCTAAAAAGCCTGCTACTGATGGAGTCAAGGAGCAATCAGCCTGGATTCCAAATGTTGGGGATCTAGAGAAGATTGCAGTAAAGAAGGAGTTTGGCTCATCATACCGTGCACCAGTGCAAGTCCTCAGCCTTCAAGGTACAAGAACTGTGATTTTGCCACTGCTTGCTGGTTGTAAAGACAAAATGACTTGTCTCCATTGATCAAGTAAATTAAATTTGCATCATGTGGCCAGTTCTACACAGTAGGCCACGAGGACTTGTGGGTAGTTTCCTGACCCCTATGATTACCCTACAGGAACTTCCTCTTCAAGTTTTAAACACCACCAATGTTGTTTCCCCCGGACTGGGTAGGGCGGAGAATGAACTATTGTTTATTCCTGTTACCGCTGCCAGTACAAGCCATACATTGGTTGTAAGTATACAGCTTGCTTCTGCTACTTCTAGCAACAGAGTTGTTTAAAATGAACCACCTTTGGAAGTGTATACCAGTTCTCTCCTGCCAAATATGGCTCCTGTTTTTCAACAGAATGCTTCTTGTTACTTTGTTGCTATTGATGACTTCTCTTCTGACACTTCACTACATGGTGTGCGTGATTTTCTTCTTTGGCTGAAACACACTTATCTGATCCCTCCATGGCTTTACCTTTGGGTTGCCATCTCATTACTTTTCCAACTTCTTTGGATTGGATTTGTGACAGTTTTCTTCCTGCTAATAAATGGATACTATCTTCCAGAACACTCTACTGCAGAACTGGTAGTCGAGATGTTGAAGCATCATTTGTCTGTCCCTTGTGAACATTTCTGCTTTTCCAGTACTTGTATAAATTGTTTGGGATAAGGTCCCCTATAACAATTTTGGACCTACAGAGACTCTGCAGATTCCTTACAACTTTAAGGTTGAGATGGGTGACATGATTACCCTTGAATATGTTTCTGATAATTAGGATATTAAAAACAGTTTATTCAATGCTCTCACAGCTTGAATATTATACTGTATTTCAAAGTGAAGATTTATATCTTAACTCTGCTAATTATGGAGAAATGTTTTATTATCATCACTATGCACATCATTTCTTACACAGAGCTAGTGTTCCACATACAGTTTTTAATTTTACGCAATGGGAACATTGCCCGACTCCTCCAGTGTGTAGCTCCAAAACATACATGAACAAATTTGCATATTTTCATGGCATATTCCTTCAGATCCGGTTTCCTTTTATTTTAAACTTACCCTCTCACAGTCAAAGAAAATTATGCTCACCCAAACAAAATTGATTAATTCTGATTCACTTATTTCCCAACTGACCCTAGAAGGCTGTGACAATTAGAAAGACACAATTGATTTAAAATCAGTTTGGGGAATACAATAGTGGCAATTGCAGGGCACAAACACTTTGTTTAGAACCTGCTTGATTCCAAAACAAATGATTTTCTTAAAAAAGACAGTACAGCAGACTACTTGCTTGGGTCTAGCCAAAATTAAAGAAATGAATTTGCCCAGCATTCCCTCAATTGCCATTTTGATAATTGGCAACACTTATTAACTGGTTCCATGCTGAGGACAGAGCAGTTCCGTCCTCACCCACGTGGTCATGTGCTGAGGACGGAACCGTTCTGTCCTCTGCACATGACCAGGAAATCCCTCTGCTGTTTACAACAGAGGGGTTTCCTTTTTTATTTTTCAGCCTCTGGAGCACATATTTCCTACCACCCAGCGTTCACTCGCAAGCACCTGGCCCATCCACCCAATTGAGATACCATTTTTATCGAGAGACGTGGGGGAATGCTGGGTGGTAGGAAATTTGTGTCGGCCCGGTGATCCCACAACTTGCCCACACAGAAATGTAAGGAAAATTAGATTTTGTTTTTAGATAAATTTGAGGTTTGCAGGTGATTCTGGGTAAGCACACTTTGGGGGATCTACGCAAGCCGCACCTCCCTGGACTCCCCCAAATGTCTAGTTTTCAGAAATGCCTGAGTTTGGTAGGTTTCCCTAGATGGCCGACGAGACCGGGACCTAAAATGCAGGTGACTCCCTTGAAAAACCAGGTGATTTTGTGATAGATAACTATCATGTCTCCACAGTATATTTTAGGCCCTTCCCCATCACAGGCATTTAAAATATTGAAAGACGACTAAAAGATAATTAGGAAACCAGAAAACTCAACGGGGGAGGACCCAGACCACTCACAAACTTGATCTGAATACTGCTGAAGAGAACGTCACGCACACACCCCTACCCCCCAACAGAATTTGAGCCAGGCATAATCGACAAGTGGGTGAAAGCGCTACCCAACATGAGGAAGTTTCCTTGGTAGGGTCAAACTCACCTACACTCACCTGCACTCACACTCTTGAGTGTCCGCAAAATTCAGCACACAAGTGTCGAGCGAAGAGTCCAAAGCTGAAAAGAAGGTGCAAGGACCTACTAAGGACCTACCAAGGAAATTAATTTTACTACGGGAAAAATCATGAGGTCTGGCCGGGTAAGGGGAGCCCCCTGCTTAAAATAAATGCAAACAAGTGAAAAAGAAAGTCGCAACCAGATCAGGCCACTGCGGAAACTCAGCTGAAAACTCAGCCAGACCCACAGCCATACTGCTCCTTATTCGAAATTGACGCTGAAACAGGTGACTCACAATGCGCAACTTTAGAAGAGAAGAAAGTCAGTGTCAGAAAGCACTGTCCCACTCTCTGCCAGCCAAAAATATATACAAAATTCAGTTTCCTGAAAGATGCGGGCTCCACTCTCTTCTCAAGCATCACTGGGGTCCAGGGTCTGCAGTCACCCCTCCAACTACTGGGCATCGGCAGCAGCAAGGAAGAAATAGGTCCTCAGACAAGCAGCGACAAACCTGATCCAGGATCTGAGCCAGAGACTGAGCCTCAC
This sequence comes from Calotriton arnoldi, assembly GCA_963921515.1. NCBI lineage: Eukaryota > Metazoa > Chordata > Amphibia > Caudata > Salamandridae > Calotriton > Calotriton arnoldi. The sequence continues at coordinate 1,091,969 of CAWUFW010000311.1, forward strand.
CAGATCATCGTCACGGCCCTATGTCCACAGTGCCAAGCTGCACCCTCATTGCAGCAACCAACACACATAGCGCATTTGGTCATAGCGGAGGTCATTGCAACTCACAAGCACGGACTGGAGCCAGCCAGTGCACGCCCCCCTCAGAGGGTCAGAAATAGGAACATAGAGCTGCCTACACTAGGGGGAGGAACAGATACCAGTAACAGGGGGATAAACTGCATTATAACTGAGCTTACAGCGATAATATTGATAGAAAGTCCGATGTCACTTAACGAGGGCCCTTTTAAAGAATCAAAGCCTCAACCCACCCCACCGCTCAACTGCGACGTACCAGGTCATCCATCACCACTGCTCCCAACCGCACAGGAGAGAACTCAAGGGCACCAGCCTAAAGACCTGGGGCCCGATTCACAGAAGTAATCTGAGACAAAATCCTAAACTTACTACTTTTGGTATTCACAGAAGGCATTTAGTAGTAGTAAAGTTAGGATTTTGTCTTAAGTCTGTCTTAAGTCTGTCTTAAGTCTGTCCTAAGTTTGTCTTAAGTTTGTCTTAAGTCTGTCTTAAGTCTGTCTTAAGTCAAACTTAGGTCAAACTTAAGACAAAATCCTAACTTTACTACTACTAAGGGGCCGATTCCGATCTCGGTCGGAGGCGCACCCAATACTATTCGGTCGGGAAAAAAGCCATGCGAAAGCCAGTTTCCCGACCGATCCGTACAGTACACCGAACGAGCAAGTACGATGCGCACAACAGCAAAAATCCCGGCCGAGCCGTACTCACCCAAACCAGGTCCTGTTCTCCGACCGAGGCGAATCCGGAAACGCCGAATCGAGTCGCACGGAAGGGAAAATGCAGCCCCGTCCGGCCGAACAAGTACGATGCGCTTTCCGTACGCGCCGAACCCGTCGCTACGCACGGCACGTCAAAGCATCCGGGAGAGGCGCACATAAGCTCCGAATCGCGCCACAACACGATCCACGGCTACGAGACGAACACAGCACCGACGAGGACGACGCGAAGCGACGAGGACGAAGCCAAGCGACGAGGACGACGCGAAGCAACGAGAAGGACGAACGACACGAACCAACCATGAATCCCTTCGTCCCGATCATACCAATATTCTACATCTACTACCGGAACAGGCACGGACGCGTACGGCGCAGAAGGTAAGTCAGACACCAACCACAAAACACATACAACACGTACACGACACATCACACACATACACTGGGAATCTGAATATACTTACACCAGCAACAGCAGCACCATAGGGGCGGGATGCCCATCACCAATGCCACATATGCACACAGGGGCCTGAATGCGCGCCACCACCCCAACCCAGGGGGGCTGGATGCCAACCACCACAACCACCCTCAACCAGGGGGGCAGGATGCCTACCACTACTACCACCCTCAACCAGGGGGGCAGGATGCCTACCACTACTACCACCCTCAACCAGGGGGGCAGGATGCCTACCACTATTACCACCCTCACCCAGGGGGGCAGGATGCCCACCACTACTACCACCCTTAGCCAGGGGGGCTGGATGCCTACCACCACCCTTAGCCAGGGGGGCTGGATGCCCACCACTACTACCACCCTTAGCCAGGGGGCAGGATGCCTACCACTACTACCACCCTCACCCAGGGGGGCAGGATGCCCACCACTACTACCACCCTTAGCCAGGGGGGCTGGATGCCTACCACCACCCTTAGCCAGGGGGGCTGGATGCCTACCACTACTACCACCCCCACCCAGGGGGGCAGGATGCCTACCACTACTACCACCCTCACCCAGGGGGGCAGGATGCCCACCACTACTACCACCCTTAGCCAGGGGGCTGGATGCCTACCACTACTACCACCCTCAACCAGGGGGGCAGGATGCCCACCACTACTACCACCCTTAGCCACGGGGGCTGGATGCCTACCACTACTACCACCCTCAACCAGGGGGGCAGGATGCCTACCACTACTACCACCCTTAGCCAGGGGGCAGGATGCCCACCACTACTACCACCCTTAGCCAGGGGGGCTGGATGCCTACCACCACCCTTAGCCAGGGGGGCTGGATGCCCACCACTACTACCACCCTTAGCCAGGGGGTGCCAGATGCCCACCACTACCACCCTTAGCCAGGGGGCAGGATGCCCACCACTACTACCACCCTTAGCCAGGGTGGGCTGGATGCCTACCACCACCCTTAGCCAGGGGGGCTGGATGCCTACCACCACCCTCATCCAGGGGGGCAGGATGCCCACCACTACTACCACCCTTAGCCAGGGGGGCTGGATGCCTACCACCACCCTTAGCCAGGGGGGCTGGATGCCCACCACTACTACCACCCTTAGCCAGGGGGCAGGATGCCTACCACTACTACCACCCTCACCCAGGGGGGCAGGATGCCCACCACTACTACCACCCTTAGCCAGGGGGCTGGATGCCTACCACTACTACCACCCTCAACCAGGGGGGCAGGATGCCCACCACTACTACCACCCTTAGCCAGGGGGCTGGATGCCTACCACTACTACCACCCTCAACCAGGGGGGCAGGATGCCCACCACTACTACCACCCTTAGCCACGGGGGCTGGATGCCTACCACTACTACCACCCTCAACCAGGGGGGCAGGATGCCTACCACTACTACCACCCTTAGCCAGGGGGCAGGATGCCCACCACTACTACCACCCTTAGCCAGGGGGGCTGGATGCCTACCACCACCCTTAGCCAGGGGGGCTGGATGCCTACCACTACTACCACCCCCACCCAGGGGGCAGGATGCCTACCACTACTACCACCCTCACCCAGGGGGGCAGGATGCCTACCACTACTACCACCCTCAACCAGGGGGGCAGGATGCCTACCACTACTACCACCCTCACCCAGGGGGGCAGGATGCCCACCACTACTACCACCCTTAGCCAGGGGGGCTGGATGCCTACCACCACCCTTAGCCAGGGGGGCTGGATGCCTACCACTACTACCACCCCCACCCAGGGGGCAGGATGCCTACCACTACTACCACCCTCACCCAGGGGGGCAGGATGCCTACCACTACTACCACCCTCAACCAGGGGGGCAGGATGCCTACCACTACTACCACCCTCACCCAGGGGGGCAGGATGCCCACCACTACTACCACCCTTAGCCAGGGGGGCTGGATGCCTACCACCACCCTTAGCCAGGGGGGCTGGATGCCCACCACTACTACCACCCTTAGCCAGGGGGTGCCAGATGCCCACCACTACCACCCTTAGCCAGGGGGCAGGATGCCCACCACTACTACCACCCTTAGCCAGGGTGGGCTGGATGCCTACCACCACCCTTAGCCAGGGGGGCTGGATGCCTACCACCACCCTTAGCCAGGGGGCAGGATGCCCACCACTACTACCACCCTTAGCCAGGGGGGCTGGATGCCTACCACTACTACCACCCCCACTCATAGGATGGACAATGCATGACACAACAAGCACACCACAACCTAGGGAATGCAAGATTAAGACATCCCCCCACCACCATGACAAGCGTGTGAGCAGGCTGTGTCAAATGCCTACAACACCGAACATGACATTGAACATACAATGTGACCCCCTAGCACATGTGCCACACATATATGTGTGTGGCACCCACAATGCAAGCAGCCCATGACCATTGTGGCAATGGGGCCTAAACCCCCATCATCACAGTGACCAAAAGGCAAGTGTGGGGTCCATAGCTGAAGCACATTTTGACCATTGTGGCAATGGGGCCTAAACCCCCATCATCACAGTGACCAAAAGGTAAGTGTGGGGTCCATAGCTGAAGCACATTTTGACCATTGTGGCAATGGGGTCTAAACCCCCATCATCACAGTAACCAAAAGGCAAGTGTGGGGTCCATAGCTGAAGCACATTTTGACCATTGTGGCAATGGGGCCTAAACCCCCATCATCACAGTGACCAAAAGGTAAGTGTGGGGTCCATAGCTGAAGCACATTTTGACCATTGTGGCAATGGGGTCTAAACCCCCATCATCACAGTAACCAAAAGGCAAGTGTGGGGTCCATAGCTGAAGCACATTTTGACCATTGTGGCAATGGGGCCTAAACCCCCATCATCACAGTGACCAAAAGGTAAGTGTGGGGTCCATAGCTGAAGCACAGTTTGACCATTGTGGCAATGGGGTCTAAACCCCCATCATCACAGTGACCAAAAGGCAAGTGTGGGGTCCATAGCTGAAGCACATTTTGACCATTGTGGCAATGGGGTCTACACCCTCATCATCACAGTGACCAAAAGGTAATTGTTGACAAAGAAAGAGCTGCAACTGCCAAACTGCATGGATCATTCCTGGTCACAGAACCAAAAACTCATCTGTGGCAAAGTAGTGTATGTGTCCCATTGCAACATAAATTGGGGGAGCCAAATACTGCAGTGCAAATGAAACATTCCTTTGGCCATGTGCAGACAAACAACACCCATGGTGGCTGAGACCGTCAACAGTCATCAATGACACAATGACAGAAGTGACCATCAGAATGCAGAACCACATATTTGCACCAATGGGCACACAAATGCAGATACCCTGTGGAGACAGCAGATGTGAGGTGAACAGATACCATACCATGGCAGCAATGGGACACACAAACCATGATCACTGTGCTGACCGATGACCTAGGAGTCCCAGGGACAGCAGGGGAAACACACCAAACAACATACAGCCAATGGCACACCCAAGATATGCCAATGCAGTGGTGCAGATGCACAAACACTAACAGGCAGACCAACACTGTCATCATACACAGCAGGTGAGGGGTGGGGGTGCCAGTGTCCCCAGGCAACAACACAACACATGAGGAGAGCTGAATACCAATCATACAGATGTGCATACACTGCCACACTAAGGTAACTCATGGATCCAAATCCCCTATGTGGGCAAGCAGGCATTGACAGGTGAGAGGGAGCACAAAACACACATGTCACACAGGCACGTAGGAACAACAACTGACACAGCAAGTCACAGACACACCACAGCACCACCCCCAGGGCCCCCACAATGTGGTGACCCTGGGCTGAAGAAAAATACCACTGTGATGACAAAGCTAAATGTCGTTCACACTGTGAACCACAGTCAGGTGTCCTGAGCAACTAACTACCATCACACCTACACAAGCACAAATCAATCAGCATGGCCAGTAAGCCAAGGCCAACATGGAGGCAGGGGACTAGCCGGGCAACAACTCTCATCTGCACACACTCAAGACCACACCCCTCGACCTCCAACAATGTGCAGCAGTGAAGTACACATGCACTGGTGACATTGCACATGCACCCATTACTATTCCAGGGTGGTGGGTGGGAACCAAGGTGTAGAAACACATCACACATGGACACTCAACAAGACTCCTGAATGTCTGACACACTGCACACTACGCTGTACATGGACATGACGGCAATACCACACCGACCAATGGGATCCCAGCCACAGTCACACACCAATGAAGAAGCCAAGGTCACCCACAAAGAACACACATAGACAACAACCAACATTGCAGCCCGGACCCTAAGGAGTGCCAGCAGTCACACACACAACGTGTCACAATCACTGAAAGATAACACAAACTGGAAATCACATGACAGGGGCAAACAACAAGTGCCAAAGGGAAACCTGACTGTGACCCATCTGCGTCAGCACACAAACTCTGCCCTGACAGCAAACACACCTATGGGTGACACCCTGATGACCAGTAATGTGCCATGCACCCACATCACAGAGAACACAGGGAGAAGACTTTGGGGGAACATAGCTCAAGTCAGCAAGCATCACAAACAGGTACAACACTAGGGATCACAGCATGCGCAGATGAATGGAAGTGAACACACAGACATGCACATACAACACACACCTTGGGCGCAGGCAATGTCACACGTGTACACACTGCCATGAGGGGACTCCACTCCTGTGTGAGGAAAGCTGTGCCATATGTTGCCTCAGTAGGGCCCCATCATGTCAGCTGAGCACTTGGTCACACAATCAACAATTAGCACCAATTGAGGGCTCCCATCACATCAGCCTGGTCATGGATGTGCCAACGGAATCATCAGCACAGATCCAACACACTTGTATAGCAATGTTGCACTGACTACACGGATGAGTCCCTCCCCATTGATGCCCAAACCTGCATGTCCACTGGAGATGGCAACACGGTCAGGGAAGTAGACAAAAGCAATGATGGCAGGCACAACAGATGTGCAGGGGTGGAAGCCACAGATGTGAAATTGCCAATGTAAGTAGGAAACCCATTGCCAAATACTGAACACATGACACCCTCAGATGCTGCTATTGATGACATGGATACACCACATGATAGGACACATTCCCCCTGGACCACATGGGTTCCTGCACAGTAACACTTCATAATCATGAGACCAGATATCACCATCACTGCAGCAAGGGCATGGTTAGCTGCACCAACAACATGTACATCTGAAGCATGAGCACTAGAGAAAAGAAAGTTGCTTTATTCAGCATATGTGTTGAGGCCAAACGAAGTCCTGAAAAAAGAGCAAAGGCCAATGGCCAGTCCATTGTCAAAGTTCAAACAGGGTGACACTGGCAGATGTCACCCTACGCATGCCTGCACAATACCAGGGACAATCCACTAGGAGGGGCAACCGGGGGGCAGGCCAGGCACCGCAGGGACAGGATCAGGGCTCACCAGGGGGAGTCAGGGAAGGGGTGGTGGGTGCTGGAGAGCCACTGACAACTGCAGTGGAGGTGTCTGACATGGTGTGTGCCGGCACAACTGGGGGGCATGACACAGATGTCGTGGGTGCCGGCACAACTGCAGTGGACCCTGCAGATGGGGTGGACAGGTCCGCCACTGCAGTGCCCAAGTCAGACAGGGCGGTAGTGGACTCCACTGCAGTGCCTACCTCCAGGGGAGGAGAATGGGGAACAGGCAAGGTGGGTTGGACAGAGGGGGAGGACACCCTCACCACATCAGTGGCACAGACAAGCGCAGCGGGGGGTGTGGTGCTGGGAGAGCAAGTGGCAGGGGGAGAAGGCCGGAGCATCTTGGGGATGGTATATCTGTGGGTGGGGGAACCTGGGGCAGGGTGTGGTGGGGGCACCTGTGCAGTGGGGGCCTGAGGGATGGAGGACGGAGACCTTGTGCCTGAGCTGCAGGGCGGTGGCGGGGTCTTGCTCTTAGCACTCCGGGGGGACTTGCGGGTGGGGGCCTCAGTCCGTCTGCGCCTGGGGGAGGGTGTCCGGGGGCGAGGGGCACTCTGCTCCGTGTGGGTGGGCTTCCTCTTCCCCCGGGATGCTGGAGCAGCTTCATCGGTGGGGAAGAGGCCGAGGTCACAGAGGAAGAGCTGCTGTGACTTTGGGGTTGCAGGTGAGGCAAGGGAGGGTGCTTTGGAGGGAGAGGGAACTGAGGACTGCGCAGTGCATGTGGATGCGTGTGTGTGTTCCAGGGCCCCATCCCCTGTGAGTCTGGCTTCAGTCCCCTGAATGTGCTTGCGTGTGCGTTTTGTCATTGGCGTGTGTGTCAGTGTGCTGGATGTGTGTGTGCTGGTGTGTGCCAGTGTGTGTGTGCCTGGGATGGGTAAGGTGCTGGGGAGTGTGGATGGAGCAGAGGCAGGAGGGGTGAGGGACCGTTTGAGGAGGGACACTGCTGCCGTCAGGGAGGAGTCCATGGACCTATTGCCCCTCTGTAGGTCAGACATGCCCGATGAGATGCCCTCCATGAACGACACCAGCTGAGTCAACAGCGCGGTGTGCGCATGGAGGACACTCAGCATGGCTGTCTGCCCTACATGGAGCTGGCGAAGGAGGTACACAGACTCCTCACTCAGGGCAGCAGGGGACACAGGGGCAGGGGGTGCGGTGCCTGGCCCAAAGGAGACACGCTCCCGGACATGGGAGCCTCCACGGACCTGGGGAATGGGAGCCGATGGGAGGGCGGTGGTGGTGCTGGTGGTGGCGGGGACAGCAACACTAGCTGGGGTGTGGTGGCTGCTGACACCCGCCTCCACAAGGGAGTCATCCTCCGAGTTGCTCTGGTCCTCAGCTGAGGTGGATGCTGCTGAGGACTCCTCGGTGTGGCTCCCCTCGCCCTCCGTGCCACTGGGTCCCTCCGACCACTCCTCGGCTGCTGACCCAGTCTGGCTCTCCGGCTCCTCCTGGTCCGTGGAGCTGTCCCCTTCCGTGGCCGTGGATGTATCTGCAAACAATGGGGAAACAGACAGACATCAGTCACCTGCACATAACGCACACACCACTATGAGCACAGCACATCCCAGAGCAAGCCCTGGCATCATTAGTTGTACATTGCTAAAAGTGCACTAATTGAACAGGAGAAGTCAATTGTCAGTCTGATGCCAAGCATGGCACTCACATCCCACATGGCCTTGCACCCATCTGTCTGGTGTCTGTTGGATTGCAACACCCCAGTGTTGACACATGCACCAAGTACACAGTAGTTGGACAGTGCAGAGGACACGGTGTGGACACATCACAGCTCTTGCCACTGAGTCAGTACAGGTTTACGGATGTAAGGGATGCCCAGAGTCAAATAGGAAATGCATGTGATGCATACCAGCGACAGACACCATGATGCACCCATGTCCTGATAGCCAGCGCCACTATGGTGTGCATGTAGCACATGTCACTCCCCTGCAGGATCACCAATCAGTAGACACATGCCATGGCGGAGGCATGACTGCAAAGTCATACATCACTGTCTCAGTGATGTATGACTTTGCAGCCAGACAACAACACTCTGCACTGTGTCACAATAGTAGGTCATGGGGAATGCAAGTCCTGGAGCTGCACAAGTGCACATGTACATCCCCCCCACAACACATCCTCTTAACCCTCATCTGTCCAGGTCATACCTATTGGACATATGGGAGACCTGTGACACTACCCTACATGTCAGAATACAGGCATTGTGTAAGCAATGGACCCACCCATGATGCCCACCACAGAGTCAGGGAAACAGATGCTGTCTCCCACCTTGAGTCAAGCAAACTGCAAGGACACAGTCCTAAGTGACAGAATTCCCTGCATGTAAGGGCCACACCTGGGTATCAGATGAGGAGTGGGCAGTGCACAATAGAGGGACATGGCTCCTGGACAACATGACTGCTGTACTGTGGCAGTTCAACCTGGCCCGAGGAGGGCACATAACATGTTAGACAGAGTACACAGTGCAGTCTTTGACTCACCCCCTCCTTGCTGCTCTCTGGCCTTCAGCTGCCCATCCAGGTCTGGAAAGACCACCGCCAGGATCCTGAGCATGTGGGGGTCAGGGTCCGTGTTCCGCCCCTCCTGCGAGGAGGCGACAGCTTCAGCTGGACCCGTGCAATCCTCCGGGTCCAGCCCCGAAGGTCCTGCCACCTCTTTTGGCAGTTGCGGATCCGGCGCTGGTAGACCCCCACGGACCGGACAGCCCGGACGATGTCCTTCCAGATCTCATGCTTCCGATGGGCAGAAGCCTGTCAGGATGACAAAGTGATAAGGACATTACTACACATGCAACATATCCGTGCATGACACAGTTGCATATACATGTCGCAATCACAGGGGCACATGGTGTACCCAGGCAGTGCACGGCTGCCCATGGACAGTTTTCCAGAAGTCACTACATGGTATCATAGCATGGGGAGTAAAACCCTGTTCAGAAGCACTGTCACTGCACCATACCTGTCCAGTGCAAGTCACTACACACTATGGGGGGTGACAACTACTCAGTGAGCCTGCTAGCCAGTGGTGTGCTGACTCTCAGCCTTGCTAGTCAGACAAAATGCACATTCAGAAAGGCAGTGCACAGAACACTCACCTGCTCCCCTGGTGTCCCATACAGCTTGCTGTACTGTGGAAGTAGGCTGTCCAGCAGGGCCTGGTTCTCTTCAAGGCTGAAGGCTGGGGCTCTCTCCACAGTACGTGCCATTGCAGGGTCCAGAGGGGCAGAGACAGCAGCAGTGCAGTGGCAGATGTCGTCCTGGAGCATGTAGTGCAGGCAAGTGGGCTCTCAGGGGAACATGCAGCAATATATATGTGCTGGAGAGGCAGATACTGTCCCTTGTGTCCAAAGTGATAGGTCCAAGTCGTTTGCATCTTCTGAATCTGGCCAATCCATGGAATAGCAGCACCAAAACACGCCCACAGCATCCTTCAAATCTTCAACTTCATGACATACATTATTTTGCAACATTGTTGTGGGTGACCAACTGAATTTCCAGCAACCGACTCGTTCGAATATTCAAAAACGCGTCCGTTGCCAGGCAAGCCCATTGTCAATGGGTGCGCACCGATCGGTCCATTGCTGTTCAACGCGCACAGGGGTACAACGCGTACCCGCACACATTGAATGCAATGGGCCGGCCGGAGGCACCGATCGGTCCATTGCTGTTCAACGCGCACAGGGGTACAACGCGTACCCGCACACATTGAATGCAATGGGCCGGCCGGAGGCACCGATCGGTCCATTGCTGTTCAACGCGCACAGGGGTACAACGCGTACCCGCACACATTGAATGCAATGGGCCGGCCGGAGGCACCGATCGGTCCATTGCTGTTCAACGCGCACAGGGGTACAACGCGTACCCGCACACATTGAATGCAATGGGCCGGCCGGAGGCACCGATCGGTCCATTGCTGTTCAACGCGCACAGGGGTACAACGCGTACCCGCACACATTGAATGCAATGGGCCGGCCGGAGGCACCGATCGGTCCATTGCTGTTCAACGCGCACAGGGGTACAACGCGTACCCGCACACATTGAATGCAATGGGCCGGCCGGAGGCACCGATCGGTCCATTGCTGTTCAACGCGCACAGGGGTACAACGCGTACCCGCACACATTGAATGCAATGGGCCGGCCGGAGGCACCGATCGGTCCATTGCTGTTCAACGCGCACAGGGGTACAACGCGTACCCGCACACATTGAATGCAATGGGCCGGCCGGAGGCACCGATCGGTCCATTGCAGTACAACGCATCACTGTACATGTGACTGGCATATGTCAGCATGCCTGTCTCAGATGGACATATGCCAGCCACAGATAGCTCCCAGGGAGTGAGGGGCACACCTACATCACGACAGCCTGTCCAAACCTTATCATAAGGCATGTAAGGCTGCATTTCCTATTGTGTGTATGTTGGTGTACATGTTGTCCTGTGGGTGTCACCTGTGGGCAGCCACCCCCAGGCTGTGCACGTGTTCATGGGGACAGGATCCTGGGTGTTACGTGTACGTGACCACTGTGATGTGCAACTGTTCATATCTGTGCATGTGCCATGGTCACATTTCACAGTGGTGTATGTGTATGTCATGTCACATACCCCGTGAGTCCCATGTGGGACGGTATGTTTGAGCCAGGGTGTCCCAGTGGCACAATAGTGATGGTCCTCCACAGTCTTTGTGCATGTAGTGTTTACAATGTCTCTGATTTCATGTGCACAATGGGAGACAGTCTCCACATCCACGTTGTGTGTGCATGGACTCTGATGTTGTGCGTGTGTGTCACAGACGTCCATGGCTCTCCTGCCATGGCAAGTGTGGCCACTACCTGTGGGGGTCATGTTTGTTTTGTTGTGGTGTACACATGATACTCCAGGTGATGCCAGTGTCCATGTGGCATTACAGGGTCCCTGGGAATGTGCCTGTCGTTGAGCTGTGGTGCCTGGGGCACATCTGTCCTCACATGTCACTGGGGGGGTGACTGTGACACAGCATCATGATATCCAATGGGCCAACCTGGGACAAATTGATGCCACCTGTAGGACCGTGTTGACAGATGTTGGCCATGTATGTACCATAAATGTCGTTCCGGTACTGCACACTTCATGTAGTTGTGCCTCATGATGATGTATGTTGGGATCTTGAGTGTGTTCAATGCCGCATATGTGGGGTGACTGACGATCTTGCTTACTTCTCCTCTGCACTGCAGGGCTCCTGCTGTCCATCGGCCATTCCCAGACCTGGCAACGATGGTGGAACGGGACAGCATCCGACGGTACCGCTTCACCAGGCAGCTGATTGAGGATTTGGCAGTGCAGTTGTCCCCACATTTGCAGCCTGGCCGGCCGTATCCTACAGCGCTGACCCCCAAGGTGAAGGTGATGGCAGCCCTACACTTCTTTGCCACCGGTACCTTCCAACATACTGTGGCGTCTGCTGGTGGGATGTCACAGACCATGTTCAGCCGTGTGCTCCGCGATGTTTTGGCGGCAATGTTGCTCTTCCTGAACCGGTACATCTATTTCCCTAGACTGCGACGACTCACTGACGTGAAGAGTGACTTTTATGCCCTGGGGAGGATGCCGCATGTCATTGGCTCCATTGATGGGACACATGTGGCTTTGGTACCACCACAGGCCCAGGAGCAGGCCTACAGGAACCGCAAGCACTACCACTCGGTCAATGCACTGGTGGTGTGTCTTGCAGACATGACCATCACACACGTGTGTGCCCATTTCCCTGGTTCAGCACACGATGCCTTTGTGATGAGGAGTAGTCGCATCCCCAGGTTGATGGCACAGATGCAGAACCAGCGTGCCTGGCTTGTCGGTGTGTACTGACTTTGTGCCATTGTGTGTGATCTGATCTGTAGTATTCCGCCCACTTTTCCAAGTCAGCTGATGTGCACTTGTCTGTCCGTAGGTGACTCGGGATACCCCAACATGCCGTGGTTGCTGACACCCCTCAGGAACCCTGTGACACCTGCCCAGATGCGCTACAATGAGGCACATGGTCGGACCAGGAGAGTGATTGAGCGGACCTTTGGTCTCCTGAAGAGCCGCTTCCGCTGCCTGGACAAGACCGGAGGGTCCCTCCCATATGCCCCTGCGAAAGTGTGCAAGATTATCATCGTCTGCTGCATGCTCCACAACCTGGCAGTGCGGAAGGAGTTGCCTCTCATCCAGGATGACGATGACCAACATCCGCCACCTGTGGAGGATCCTGGCCTGGACCACGATGCCAGTGACGATGATGATGATGATGGTGATGGTGATGTCCGCACACAGCTCATCACCAACTTCTTTAGCTGAATGTGAGTATCCTGAGGTGTCATGTGAATGATGTGAGTTGGCATGATGTGTGGGTGGTGCTCTGGTGCTGTTGGAGTGTGTCCATGGGCTACTTGACAGGATGTGTGTTGCGATGTGTGGTGACAGGTGGGCTGTACTCCCCAACAGTGTTGACATGCTAACTTGGTTCTGGGTGGGTATCTTGTAACATGTATTGTGCATGAGTTTTGCTGTTCTGTCCTGTACTGCATTGCTTTTGACTGTGTGTCATTTCTGTCCTTCACAGGGTACTTTCAGATTCGTTTGGTCAACTGTGTCCACCGACGACGTGATTGCACATCCAGGCTGGTAGCTGTTGTGTCCCTACAGGTGATGTGCGCCACACCCATGGACTTCCTTCTGTCTACAGTTGTTGACTGTGTGCCCGCTACCAGGTGGGGTTACCTTGCATCTGTAGTGGTTACGGCATGTTGCTACTGTGTAATAAACCTGTGCTTCACTTAGTGATGTGCGTTGTCTGTGGTCACACATTTGACTGCCATTTGCTTACTGCACCTGTGGGCTACTTGACTACAACTGGGAATGGGTGTGGTGTCTGTGCATTGCACCGTCTTCCCTGGCAACATCAGTGTAGGCAATGAGTCAGATGGCCTAGGTGTGTATGTGTTGTGTAGCCCTGGTGGTGTGTCTCCCTCATATGTGTCACGTTGCCTGTACTCACATGCCTGTGTTGTCCTTGCTGTTGCAGTTCGCATACACTGTGTAATTTTGCAGTTCATCATCCCCATAACAGCACCCACGTTGGAATCACGACAGAGGCAAGTATGGTGTATTAGTGTGTTTATTGTGATAATAGTGCATAGGATGGATTGTGCTGTACATGAATCTTGCAATCCCAAGTTCCTAGATGAATAGAAAGTCCAGGTAGACAGGATCCCCAGTATCGGGGCCACTGTTGTCTGACACATTGTTCCAACTTATACTCCCCATGCAATGTGTGGGAGTAGTGTTGCCATCAACAGGGTGAACAGTCTGTGCACAAAGGCGAAAATCCAGAACAGGTTCAGGCTTCCTGGGAGTTGCGCTTGGCCATCAGCCTCTCACTTTCCCCTCCTCGGACGACCCCTCTTCTTGGGGGGGGGCCCTCAAGTGCAGGCTGCTGCGGTGCAGGGGACTCTCCGCCAGAGTCCTCCTCCCTCCCTGTGGCAGTTGCAGTTTGTTCGGTACCAGATGTTGTTGGCACACAGGGAGGTGTGGACTGGTTGCTGTTCATCTGGCGGAGGCATTGTAAAATGTCCCTGTGCACCGCCGTCATCTCATGTAGTACATCCCACTTGGACTCCACGCGGGTCATGTGGGAGTCCACACGTGACATGTGGGAGTCCACACGTGACATGTGTGACTCCACTTGGGACATGTGGGAGTCCAAGCGGGCATGATGGGCAGCCTGCTGCTGTTTGATGTCTCTGAGGAGCCCCACTACCTGGCTGAGCTCTCCGGTGCTGGACTGGTACGCATCAGCTATGCGTACCAGTTGTGGGTCTTCATGCACACCAGCAACGTCTGCAAGCAGCGACCTCTGTCTCCCACCCCTCCCACCACCCCTGCTGACATGTGCAGTGTGTGCAGTTGCACGCACAGATAACCCTGGTCCACCTTGGGGGTTGGTGGTGGTGGTGGTGTCCATGGCCCCAGGTTGGTCCAGGGTCACTGCGCTGGTGTTGTTCCTTATTCTGTCCATGTCGGCAGGGATGGTATTCGTGGTGACAGTCGTTGGAGGGGTGGGTGCAGGGGGTGCAGCTGGTGGACCTGCTGGTGCTGCAGCTGGTGGTCCTGCTGGTGCAGCATGTTGACTTGCACCGGATGTGCCAGGTTGTTCATCGTCCGAGGAGGACAGAGGCTGTACGACGCCAGTGAGCTCGGCATCCTCTTGAGCCTGGGACTGGGACTCCTCAGCGTCTGCTGCTGTGTCCCTATCATCACCTGTTTTTGGGAGACACAAACAATGTATGTCATGTTTCTGCAGGCATCAGTGGTTGACACACCTGACAGTTGTGACTGTGCCTCGGGGTGCGGGCCTGTACATTGTATTGTCCTAAGTCGTCACAGTCAGGGGTTGATTTTGGTGTGGCACATTGTCCTGCATTATTTGGGCATTTCTATGTATTCTCTGGGGTGTGAACATGGTCTGCATTGATTGTGTTTGGTTGACAGCCAGACCTCCTTCCCACCCACCCACCCACCCAGTCAGTTATCCCACCATGGAACGTGCTTGCATTGCAGGGAGTGTAAGTTGTCTCTCAGGATGTCAGTCAGTGGTGTCCTGCTGTTTGTTGGTGCACAGTTGGCAGCAGGGCCTTGTGCTCCCCACAGCAGTAGCCAGTGTCAGCCATCTTGTGAGTCCTTCTCCACTCCCTGTGATGTGAGCATGGTTCAGGGTGGTGTTGATGGGCCAGTTGTGAGGCTGAGCAATGTCTGTGACTACGACTCCCATCATGCTATTGCCTCCACCCCCCTTCCCAGCATGCCCATGCTTCCTTCCTTTTGACTCTGCTTCCCTGTGGGGTGGGCTGGCTGTGCTGACAGGATGGCTGGGAGTGTTGTCCTGGCAGTTGTTTGGCTAAGAGTCCCAAGAGTGTCCCTGTGCTTCACACAACATAAGCCAGGGTGGTGGTGCTTTGTGGGATCTTGTGTTAGGATGGAGGGCATTGCATTCTACCAGGTGGGTACTGTGGAGTTTGTGTTGGGGGGGGGGTGTGAGGGGAGGTGCTGGTGACTATGGTCAGTGCTGCAAGTCCCCCTTCCCACCCAGCCAGCCAGATATCCCACCATGGAACGTGCTTGCATTGCAGGGAGTGTAAGTTGTCTCTCAGGATGTCAGTCAGTGGTGTCCTGCTGTTTGTTGGTGCACAGTTGGCAGCAGGGCCTTGTGCTCCCCACAGCAGTAGCCAGTGTCAGCCATCTTGTGAGTCCTTCTCCACTCCCTGTGATGTGAGCATGGTTCAGGGTGGTGTTGATGGGCCAGTTGTGAGGCTGAGCAATGTCTGTGACTACGACTCCCATCATGCTATTGCCTCCACCCCCTTCCCAGCATGCCCATGCTTCCTTCCTTTTGACTCTGCTTCCCTGTGGGGTGGGCTGGCTGTGCTGACAGGATGGCTGGGAGTGTTGTCCTGGCAGTTGTTTGGCTAAGAGTCCCAAGAGTGTCCCTGTGCTTCACACAACATAAGCCAGGGTGGTGGTGCTTTGTGGGATCTTGTGTTAGGATGGAGGGCATTGCATTCTACCAGGTGGGTACTGTGGAGTTTGTGTTGGGGGGGGGTGTGAGGGGAGGTGCTGGTGACTATGGTCAGTGCTGCAAGTCCCCCTTCCCACCCAGCCAGCCAGATATCCCACCATGGAACGTGCTTGCATTGCAGGGAGTGTAAGTTGTCTCTCAGGATGTCAGTCAGTGGTGTCCTGCTGTTTGTTGGTGCACAGTTGGCAGCAGGGCCTTGTGCTCCCCACAGCAGTAGCCAGTGTCAGCCATCTTGTGAGTCCTTCTCCACTCCCTGTGATGTGCGCATGGTTCAGGGTGGTGTTGATGGGACAGTTGTGGGGGGGCAATATGTGTGACTGCGACTCCCATGATGCTATTGGCTACACTGACTTGGCCAGCATACACAGAATTCCTTCCTTTGAGTGGTCTTCACTGTGTGTTGGTGTTGTTGTGGTGGCTACATGTGTGGATGTGTGTGTTAGTTCTATTTGTGCCACTGCCTAGCTGTAGTTGTGGTTGTGTTTGTACATGTGTTGGCACAGTTGGATGTGACTTTTTTGATGGCATGTGTTGGGTTTATCTGACTGACATACACATTTTGGGATGATTCTGTTCTAGTTGCTGTGTAATTGCTATGAGTGCATGGTTTGACTCTCCCCTTGACAGTGATGTGTGTGTGTTTTGTGGCAGTATATTGTGTACATTTGTTGTGTACTCACCAGGCTCTGGGATGTCCTCTAGTCCATATATGCTCACTGGCGGTAGGATGGCCCGCACCTTCTCCTCCCAGGGCCTGAGGTATATTGGCTTGGCAGGAGGGCCACTGCCGGTGTGTTGGCTGTTGATGTAATCTTGCTTCAGCAGTTTCCGTACCCTCCTGCGCACGTCATACCACCTGTTCTGGATGTCGCTCTTTGTGCGCCGACATGGTGATTGTGCATTCACCCTGTTGATGATCCTCTCCCACATCTTGGTTTTCTGCGACATGGGGGTCTGTTGGACCAATGTGCCAAACAGCTGTGGCTCTACCCTGAGGATCTCGTCTACCAGGACTTCCAATTCACAATCTAGGAACTTGTGATTCTTCTTGGGGGGCATGGTGATGGGTGGTGATGGTGGGTGATGTGTGTGTTGGTGTGCAGGTGAGGGTGTGTGGGTGTGTGTTGTGCTGGGTGTATGTGAGGTAGGTATTTGTTGGTGTGCTGCTGGTGTGTGGCTTGTGTGAGGGATGAGCTGTGGGTGTGTGGTTGCTTTCTCTTGGGTGCTGGCAGTGGAATGGCATTTGCAAAGGCTCATGGTAGTGATTTGTGTCCTTTATATAGGTGGAGTTGTGGGTGTGTCTTTGTTCTCTGTCCCCACCCCCCCCAGTATTTATTGGCTTGGTAATTGCTTGTTTGGCCTTTTTTTGGTTGATTTTTCCTTTGTGCTGTTTGTGTATGTTGGAAACGTTCTTGTGACCGAGTCGGACCCTGCATTGGTCTCGTACGGTGTTTTCCGTTTCGTTCACGCTGTGTTTGTGCAGTTTTGTATGCTGCGTACGCGTCGGTCGCGGTGTATTGTATTGCTTCGGCTCGGTTTTGTATGCGTGTCGGTCGTACGGCTTGTCCTCCGTCCGACTCGGTCGTGTTTTTCGCGCCTTGCATCGTACTTTGCGGGTTGGAGTTGGCGGGTACGATTCGGTCGGATTTGTTCCGGGTGCGTGTCGGTCAGTTGGATTCGCGTGTTTTTCCGGCCGGATTGCTATTTTCCGAGCGGTTCGGTCGGTCGGCTTGGTTTCCTGACGTGTCGGTCGGATTTATCGCGGCTTGCATCGTACTTGGCGTGTCGGGCGCCACTGGTACGTGTCGGTCGGTATTTTTTCCGGATCCGAGTCGGTCGGTGCTTTTTCCGGCCCGAATCGGAATCGACCCCTAAATGCCTTCTGTGAATACCAAAAGTAGTAAGTTTAGGATTTTGTCTCAGATTAGTTCTGTGAATCGGCCCCATAGGGTCTCGTATCTTGGCACACAGGAGTGGGAGGATATGTTGGCAGCCTACACACAGGACACCCAAGATAAGTCTATGTGCGACAACCCTGCAGAGTTCGAGAAATAGGAATGCCAGGAGAAACAAGAGAAACAGGAGATGGCTGAGCCAGGGCCTGGGACAGTGGCTCCAGGATCAGCAGAGGAACTGAATAAATCAAAAACCAAAAGTGCCTGCGCAAGCTTGCTAAAAAAAAGTACATCTCTTGGTGGAGGCCCTCCAATACCAATCAGACAAAATGGACATGCAGCTAACCCTACTAGACACTCTGGCAGTTTTCGTTCTAGCCATTGATGGAAAGCTAGGAGAAGTAAATTAATTTCTCCAAAATGCACAGAATACTCCCCAAGAGGATAAATCAGCTGCGGGTGCAGCCCAATAGTCGACAAATTAGCCACCCTCCCTTCAATGCTGAGCAACTTATGCATGCATCTCAAAAAGGGACCTTGAAGTGCAAATAGTTCACCTTTAGAGGATCAGTTTCCCCTTGCAACATAAAGAAGCGTGGCCACCCATCCTTTAAGCAACCCACACCAAAATCCCTACCTCACTAAATCCACAGTGGAACTCAACCCCACCTATGAAGGGCGTAAAAAAATAGCAATGTCTCAAACAGATGCCGGGTCTGTCACTAATCCCAGGATAGAACCCAACTCTCCTGGACCAAAAACAAACACAAAGCAAAGAAGATCCCAGAAGAGGAAAGGCCGGAACCGGAAGCTCAGCCTAAACCAGGAAGATGCCTATCCCTCTTCAGGCCAGCACCTGTTCAAACACTAGGCCAAACATTACACCAAACTACAACTACATCGACAGCAAAGAACAAACAGCCTTCAGAATCTGCAATGGCCACGAGCCAACACTCTGCCACAGGAACCCCATTCGAAGCCCCATCAGGGTTTACCGAGGAGGAGCAAAGCAACCTGACCAACTCCCCTACCAAAACAGACACTAACAAATCCAAAAAACGAAGTGGTCACAGAAACAAGCTTCACTAGGACAAGTATTGGAATAAACAGACTCCAGCAGCTATCGAGCTTCTCATCACCATTACTAGTTTATCAAACGGACACGCGTCCCTAGGCTGTTCTAGTAAATGCAGACAGTCAGACCGTTTTGTACCCCGACATCAGGAGGAACAACCAAACAAGAAAAAACATAACTTCCACCAAATCCACCACACTACCGACCAGTCAGCGAAGGTCAGAGGAGGTGGCTCAAACTAGGCCAGATGGGCACGTAAACGACACTTCCCCTCCGTCAAGCATGGTCCAACTAATCCAAGCCGAAACTAACGCTAACAACCAACACGGAAAAGGAAGCAGGGCAGCTGGATGGACCCAAGCACATCGGAAACACAAGGCCAAGTTTGCTGCTCCTCTGTGGATCAATAAAATATAACTGAACCGGGCATTGCTTGACGTTAACCTAAAACATCGAAAGTGGTATTTATAGACTTGTGGCCCCAACCAACAATTGCACTACGTGGAAAGGAACAACTTTTATCCAGACCATCAGCAATTGAACTAGCACCATCCTGGTACAGGCACCCAAGAAATGCTAGCACCTTTATTTTTGATCTGTGGAATTGTAAATAAGGTTTAAAAAGTGGAGTCTAGGACAACTATGACTAGGTCATAGTCCTAGAAGCACAAGCACTTTAATATCAGCCTAACCTAAGAAACTCTGTTTAGCTTACAAGATCATGAGACCCAAGCACTTTAAGATTAGCAGAAGAACATCATGATGAACTGCGCAACTCAAATAAAGTTTAAGACTGGATTTTTAAAATTAACTGGTTTGCAAACGGCCAGCCAATCCTGAATAACTACGACCAGCTTACTTGATCCGGAAAATTTGCACCGCAGATCTGTCTAATCCAAGAAATCATGTTTAGCCGTCGCAGTTCTGGGGAACAAGCATCTTATGAACTAATGACGATACAAAAGTGAATTGCGTAATCTTCTATAATGCTTAGGGAAGGATTTTAAATTTTGTATTGATAAAGTAAATTGCTGCCCAGACTTGGACAACTACAAACCTTTTACCTGCTTTAGAAGTTCAAGTACCTTGGGATCTACTCGATCAAGGTTAACCACAAATTGTCTGTCTAATCTTGACGCACTTGCACTTTAATATTTATTGATGAGTAATAATTGAATTGTGTAATTTTAAGAATTTGTTTAAACGAATTTTAACATGTTTTATTGTTGCAAAGGTTTTAATTAATCATGCATAATAAACTTAAACCTGAAACTTGCTGCTCCTCTGATCCACCGTCAGGTCCCCATGGCAATAATCTCACATAGAGATGTTAACACCCTCATCTTCAGTCCTGAATACATATCAAGAGGACCGCACGATATTCTGAACCGGGAAACATACTCAGGTTGCTGTCTAACATACCAACCTTGATATATCTATCTACAACAGATCTGGTCTCAATAGAATTTATTTGGCGCAAAAACACACGGAAGGGAGAAGACTCAAAGACCACATGGAGAACATCAACTATTGCACAGAAAGTCCTCACAGAAAGCTCCATATTCAGGAACTGAGGGATAAACATCACCCCCTTTTCCGAACCCGACTACCCTGCCCCTCTGATTCCAGAGGGCAAGGGTGCTCCACCAGGGGGCTCAAAAAACACCCCAAGATCTGTGTTCAGAAGAGCAAAGGGGCTCTCACCGTCCAAGAAAGAGACCTCCCATTATACAAAAGAAGTCGTCTGAAGTCTGCCAACCCACCCCACCTATACAATGACCTGCGATGGATCTCAAGGACAATTAATAGTCAAGCATGCAACAATTGACAAGGCCTGATCAAATCACCACTAACCCAAGGCAACAGCCTACTACATATATGCTCTTGGAACATCAATGGTCTTGCCAGCAAGATATCAGACCCGGACTTCAACACCTACCAACAATCCTTCGACATCATCGTACTGCAGGAAACCTGGCTGGCAGATCCACCTCACCTCAAAGGCTTCTTGCGCTTCTTCACACTAGCCATCAGGGGACAAAATATGGCCACCTACAAGGCGGACTTGCCATCTACGTCTTTATTTTTTTGGGGGGGGGAGTTTTTGTACAGCGTGAACTAGACCTGAAGGTATCAGGGTAAGAAAACGTTGGGTAATCCACACAAGCCACACCTCCCTAGACTCCTCTGGGTGTCTAGTTTTCAGAACTGTCTGGGTTTGGTAGGTTTCCCTAGATGGCTGCCGAGCCCGGGACCAAAAATGCAGGTGACTCCCTTGCAAAACCAAGGCCTTTTGTGATAGATAATTTTGATGTCTCCACAATACATTTTGGGCCCTTCCCTTTCATGGGCACTTGGCCCACCCTCACAAGTGAGGTACCATTTTTATCAGGAGACCTGAGGGAATGCTGGGTGGTAAGAAATTTGTGTCAGCCTGGTGATTCCACAACTTTCCCTCACAGAAATGTGAGGAAAATGTGATCTTTTAAGCTAAATTTGAGGTTTGCAGTGGGTTCTGGGTAAGAAAACGTTGGGGGAACACAAGCAAACCACTTCTTCCTGGACTCCCCTGGGTGTCTAGTTTTCAGAAATGTTTGGGTTTGGTAGGTTTCCCTAGATGGCCGCCAAGCCCTGGGATAAAAACGAAGGTTACTCGCTTGCAAAACCAAGTTGTTTAGTGATAGATCATTTTGATGTCTCCATAGTACGCTTTGGGCCATTTCCTATCACGGACACTAGGCCTACCCACACAAGTGAGGTACCATTTTTATCAGGAGATTTGGTAGAATGCTGTGTGAGTGGAAGTTTGTGGCTCCCCACAGATTCTAGAACTTTCCATCACAGAAATGTGAGAAAAATGTTTTTTTTTTTACAAAGTTTGAGGTTTGCAAGGGATTCTGGGTAACAGAACTTGCTGAGAGCCCTACAAGTCACCTTATCCTATATTCCCCCAGGTATCTAGTTTTAAAAAATGTACAGGTTTGCTAGGTTTCCGTAGGTGCCGGCTGAGCTAGGGCCCAAATTCCACAGCTAGGCACATAGCACACAAAATGGTCCTTTTCCAGTAAAAAAATTTGATGTGTCCATGTTGCGTTTTGGGACGTTTCCTGTCGCGAGCACTAGGCCTACCCTCACAAGTAAGGTACCATTTTTATCTGAAGACTTAGGGAAATGCTGGGTGGGTGGAAGTTTGTCTCTCCACACAGATTCCAGAACTTCCCATCACGGAAATAATAGGATAATGTGTTTTATTTACAAGGTTCAAGTGTTTGCAAGGGATTCTGGGTAACAGAACCTGATGAGAGCCACACAAGTCATCCCATCCTGCATTCCTTTACCCTTGTTGTCTAGTCATCTAAAATGTACAGGTTTGATATGTTTCTCTAGGTGCCGGCTGAGCCTGGGGCCCAAAATCCACAGCTAGGCACATTGCAAAAAAAAAGTTCTGTTTTCAGTGGAAAAATTTGATGTGTCCATGTTGTATTTGTACCATTTCCTGCTGCAGGCACTAGGCCTACCCACACAAGTGAGGTACCATTTTTATTGGGAGACTTGGGGGAATGCTGGGTGGGTGGAGATTTGTGACTCCCCTCAGATTCCAGAACTTTCCTTCACAGAGATGCGGGGAAAATGTGTTTTTTTTAGACACATTTTGAGGTTTGCAAGTGATTCTAGGTAACAGACCCTGGTGAGAGCCACACAAGTCACCACATCCTGGATTCCCCTGGGTGTCTAGTTTTCAAAAATTTACACATTTGCTAGGTTTCCCGAGATGCCGGCTGAGCTAGGGCTCAAAATCCACAGATAGGCACATACCAAAAAAAAGGGTAAGTTTTCAGTGGAAAAATGTGATGTGTCCATGTTGAGTTTTGGGCCATTTCCTGTCGCAGGCACTAGGCCTACCCACACAAGTGAGGTAAAGTTTTTATCAGGAGACTTAGGGGAACACAGAATAGCAGACCAACTGTCTTTCTCTGCATTTTTGCCTTCTAAATGTAAGAAAGTGTGTAAAAAAGATGTAATTTTGAAAAATGCCCTCTAATTCACATGCTAGTGTGGGTACCCACAAATTTAGAAATGTGCAAATAACCACTGCTTCTAAACTCCATATCTTGTTCCTATTTAGGACATACATAGGTTTCCTTGATACCTATTTTTCACTCTTTATATTTTACCAAATGAATTGCTGTATACCAGTACACAATGAAAAACCATTGCAAGGTACAGCTGAGTTATTGGCTCTGCGTACCTCAGGTTCTGGTGAACCTACAAGCCCTAGATATCCCCGCAACCATAAGGTTCCAGCGGACATGATGGTAAATTGCTTTAAAAAATCCATAGTTAGAAGAAGTTACAATTGAAAACGTAGGCATAAATGGCTGTTTTTTTCAACTTAATTTCAATATTTTGTTATTTCAACTTTATTTTCTATAGGAAAACCTTGAAGGATCTACACAAATGACACCTTGCTGACTTCATAATTATGTCTACTTTCAGAAATGTATAGATTTCTGGGATCCATTATTGGTTCCACTCCGATTTCTACCACTAACTGGAAGGAGGTTGAAAGCACAAAAAATAGGAAAAATCGGCTGTGTCCCAGTAAAATACCAAAACTGTGTTGAAAAATGTGATTTCCATGCAAAAGTCTGCCTGTTCCTGAAAGCCAGGAAATTTGTGATTTTAGCACCACAAACCCTTTGTATATATAATTTGCAGGGAAAAAAACAGACGTTTTCTTCTGCAGCACTTTTTTCCCATTTTTCCCCCCCAAAAAATGAAGGTACCTGTATTTTGGCTAATTTCTCAGCCCCCTCCAAGGCAATCCTCAATCCCTGGGTACCTTTAGAATCCTCAGGATGTTGGAAAAATACCTGCAAATTTGATGTGGATACCCTATGTGGACAAAAAGTTGCCGGGGCCTAAGCGCAAACTACCCCAAATAGCCAAAAAAAGGCTTAGCGCATTTGGGGGGAGGACTAGCAGCGAAATTACACTGAGGAACAGCTCAATAGTATGGTGCAAAATGGTACACACAATTCAACACTTTAAGGACCTTAGGGTGGTTATAGTGGCCAGTGGGCACAAATTGTTATCATACATGTTTTGTTTTTTAATTCTACATAGGGTTTTAAAGCTACCAGGCAGAACCTTGTTACATCCAGTCCCAACACTCAAGGATTGTCACTACCTATTCTGTAGGAAAGTTATACCAGCAATGGTTGCAACATTCCACTGTGTCTGCAGTAAAAGAACATCTTTCTCTTCTTTCGGAGGACATGGATTTGCAAGATTCTTGTTGGGTCCTAGGTCTCAAAGTACTAAAAGATTAATTTATGCTGCCTATAATGTAGTTTGGAAACTATCACAAATAGAAGCTGCTGCTCATTTAAGGCAATTTGATCAAGTTAAATTAGAAAAAGCACTTTCTGTTGTTGATAATGGTATGAATGCGTTGTCAACTCGTACTTACAATTTGAATAACATTGTATCATCTGCAATTGACACTATACAAAATGACATGTCTTCATTATACCATGGGCAGAGTCAGCTTAGGTTGATTATGCAGTTGAGCTGGACAATTCAAGTCTTGATATCTCACAACATGTCATGATACTTGAACACGACACAATTATTTATGCCTTTTACTTTAACACATAGGCAATAGGTCATGGCTAAGAAGGATGCTACATATACAATGTTAAACATCGATAAATTAGAACAGTTGCCTTTCACAGTAGCGGAGATCCGTCAGCAGTATGGTTAATACACAGGGTGATATCATTACCAATTTCAACGTTTCATTTTACATCATGCTTGAAACATTTTCCAGTCGGCAGATACGAGTCTTTAGGGGAGAGTTTTGTTCACGAATTGTGGTAATTTCCCTTCGATTACAAGTGTGTTCGTGGGAAACGGGAGATGTTCCTTATTCGAAACGTATGTGAATCTTCACTTGGCCACTCACTAATTTGTAAAGAGGTGACACTGCCCGTAGTGTGTAATGCTTCGATGGCCAGTCTGCCATGTTACATGAGGGGAGTATCAGCTTCTTCGATTCGTCCAGTCATTAGATTACTTTCAAATGGAAGTTATTTTATGTTGGATGATGAAAGTTGCGGTGGGATGAGAGCACATGTTCCAAATGTGGTTTAGGTCTCTCAAATAGTGACATGTTGCAATTCTGTGCTATTTTTTCCATCGAACACAGCTACAGAAGTTGGCTTATGGCCTTCCATTCCAACCTTGAAGGTTACCTATGACAAACTGAGCAGACTAAAAGGCTTATTGTTTCAGAAGGACGTGGCACTTACATCTGCCAGTGAAGCCTTTGAACTGCAAGTAGCAAGGTCATCCTCCGAAATTCAATCGCTACTATGCACTAACTTGCCTCTGCATTTTGGTGAACTTGTGCAATGCATATTTAATGCTTCTAACACTGCTGGTGTAGTACACTTCTTTAAAGCAGTTGGATCTAGCGTTGTTAGCGCGCTTCAGACCATATTTGGAGTGATATCATCCTTCATACATTCTATGATTTCTAGTGTTTTTGGAGGCATACCACTTGTGGTATTCTTGATTTGTGGTATTTTATTTCTATTTTTGCTACTCCACAATGGATGTTCAACCTCGAGGTCAAATGGTGATTGAGCATCTGACTGCCTCCCTTCACCTCCGCACCCAAAGACATCATATGCGGCGTACCACAAAGATCATCCCTCAGCCCCACCCTGTTCAACATCTACATGACCCCGCTCGCAGACATCGTCAGATCCTATGGACTCAACATAATTTCCTATACAAGCAACACTCAACTGATCCTCTCATTCACAGAGGACCCCGCCAAAACCAACTTCTGCAGCTCCATGACCAACGTAGCCAAATGGATGAGAGACAACTGCCTTCAACTCAACTCCAACAAAACTGAAGTGCTGATCTTCGGGAAGAACACCTCTGCCTGGGACCACAGCTAGTGGACTGCAGAACTCAGACCCACCCCGACTGACCATGCACGCAACCTCTTCGTCATCCTGAAAGCCAAATGACCATGAAATGACAAGTTAACGCAGTCACTTCCTCCTGCTTCCACACACTTCGCATGCTCTGCAGAATCTTCAGATGGATCCCAACCAATAATAGAAAGACCGACACTCAGGCCCTTGTCACCAGCCGCCTTCACTACGTCAATGCCCTCTATGCCGGCATCTCCATCCAGCTCCTCAGAAGACTCCAGACTACACAGAACGCTGCAGCCAGACTCTTCCTGGACCTCCCCAAACGAACCCACACCACTCCCCACCTGAGAGACCTCCACTGTCTCCCCATCCAGATGTCAGTTCAAGATCCTCATGCACACATGCAAAGCCCTCAACGACCTAGGACCTGCCTACCTCAACCATCGACTGAACTTCTACCAACCCGTTAGACACCTACGCTCCTCCTCACTTTCCCTCGCACACAGCCCCGGCGTCTGCTCCTTCTCCTACATCACAGACAAGACCTGGTACGATCTCCCCCTCCAGCTGCGTACGGCTTCCTCGCTGGCAGATTTCAGAAAGAGACACAAGACCTGGCTCTTCGAGGGACACACAGCGCCCAGATAGCCCTAGGGTTGACAGAGTAGCGCTTTACAAATGCTTATTGATTAATTTATTGATTGATCTACTGCTCGTCCAACTGTGTCATGAACGCATGATACAGGTTTTTGGAGTATCTTTGCTTCAGGAACTGAATTGTGACTGGTTCCTGTCCTTTAGATAAGTGTGGTTTATCTGCGTGCAACCTGTGTTTCGCTGTCTGTGGTGCCGTTTCGAGTGTGCATTTGACCTTTGCCTTGCAATGCAATTGGTACTATCATTGGACATGGATCTGCTGATGCGTCCGATGAGGACCCATTTTCTGAAATGTCCCATGAGATTGCCATTGCTTCAAGATGCCTTCTATGAGCCATTCCGCTCCTGAGATATGGATGCTTCTGCTCTTAAGTTCCTGGTTCCTGGCTCTTGTAGTGAGGGCATAATGCAGGATGACATGCCTTCAGCAGTGGCTGAGTGTGCAGACCACGTTTGTTCTTTGGAGCTAATCAACAAGGCCATTGTGGAAATATTGTTTGCGGATGCTGAATCCATCTTGTATTCCTTTGACACTGGAAACATGGTTGCCATCTTGGGAGCCTCCTTTGATTTTTAATTTGGCCCTTGTGTTTATAAATAGTTTTTAATATCTATTTTCTTTTTTACAGAACATTTTAATTGGCATATTTTTAAGTGATGTTAGTTTGCTTAGATTGTGAACATGGTTATTATTTACTACATGTTTTGCTTTTAGAATGGGTTTTTATAGAAGCTAAGTCTTTTCATGGTCAAGGGGAGGGTGCAGTTATGCTCTCTTGGACCCACATTGGTTCTCCTTTTTAGTTTTACATTTTGCACATTTTAGCAGACTTCTTTTTAGCTATGTTATCTTTACATATTTTATTTACGCAATAGTATTGCAGGAAGACGGTGTACATTCTGCTTGTTTTTAGAATGCCTTTCTTGCAACATAATCTGTACACTTCATTCAAGACTAAGAACAGAACAAGATTCCTAGTGTTGGTGTTGCCCTGTCGCAGACAGTTTCTAACATCTAGACACATCATTGCATCAGAGCTGTTCCTCTAACAGAGTAGTTTTTTTATATAAACAGAGCACTGTCCCTTTACAGGTCAGAGGGGCAGTGCAGCCACGACGGACCTGGAACGAATTCTGTGTTCAGCATGCAGCTATGCTAATGTTGATCTTCCATCCTGATCTTGCAGAGAGGGATTGCCAATCAAACTGCAAACCACGTCATCCAGGTATGGGGTCTCAGGCTAACCCAAGAGATCAGGCTTAGGGTGCACCCGCTATGCTCTCAGAGTAGGGGTAGTAATAGGTAGGGATATCTAAATATATATATATATTTATGTGAAGGTGAGCATCCTAATGTAAATTTGGATGCGTTAAGAATTGATGTGAACACCCCCCAGCAACAGTGAGTTTAAACCTAAATCCCACTTAATGCCATCCCTACCACATGATAATATTGATGATTTCCAAAATATCATCATTAAAGAATTGGTGACCCTTAGAGGGAACACCAGGAAGGGTAGAGACAACTTAGCCCCACCCCTGAGAATTGCTTTAACCACACTACAATAAGACCCTATGATAGTCATTAAGCCCTCTGACAAGGGGGTAATATTATTGTGATGGCTGTGGCTTTGTATGAGCAAGAAGTTATGAGGCAGTTAACTGAGATTGAATGCTATGAGACAGTAACACTAGAAATCTATAGGACTGCGGTCCGTCAGTACTAAGATTACTAAATTAAATGACGAGACCGGGGTATCTTAGATGATGATGAATATAGTTTTTTTACGAAAAGACCATCCGAAAATTCTGTCATTGTGCTACCCAAAGTGCATAAAAGTATAGACAGTATAGACCAATTGTCTCCTCGAATGATAGCTTCCTGGAGAACAAAGCAATCTACATAGATTTCTTCTTTCCCCCCTTCTTAAGGCTTTACAAGCTTATTGCAGAGATAGTTGAGATGTTCTAGCTAAAATTCATAATGTGAAGTGGGATGAATCCTTCCTTATGATCACGATGGACGTCACATTCTTGTACAATTCAACTGATCGCACATTCAGGTTACAAGCATCCAAGCACTATCTTAAGACTAGATCTTTGTGTTTTCTTGAACACAATAAAACACTTCTCAGTATGATATTATACTGTTTAAAATAAAACATCTTTGTACATGATGGAGTCTTTTATCAACAGAAGATGGGGACTGCAATGGACGCCTGCTTCGACCCCAGCTTCACAAATCTCGGTGATGGGCTGGTGGGAGGAGCAGATGACCTGGGTCGAGGATAATCAAGACTTTATGCAACATGTATTGATATAGACTCGCTATATCGATGATTTATTCTTGCCTAGGAATAGTCCCCATGAGATAGCGTGTGCGTTTCTGAACAAGCTAAATGACAACCCATACAACCTGAGTTTTACCACCACCTTAAGCACAAAAGAAATAGATTTCTTAGATGTCAGACTATGGGTGGAGATTTGGAGAGTACATACCCCTATACACTGAAAAGTAACTGTTGGCAACAGCGTGTAACATTATAACAATCACCATCACCGAAACTTGATTAATAGTATCCCCTACAGGGGAATGTTACAACTCAAAATTGTATGCTGCACAGACACTGAGTATAGGGAACAATCGTCAAACATAAAGCAAAGATTCAAGAATAGGGGACACACAGCCAAAGCACTCTGTCTGAGTAAACATTGGGACATTTTGAAGAAAGATGCCGTAATAGGCCAAGTATTACTTCCTAAGCCCACTATTACATATAGAAGAGGCAGGACGTTGGGGTATTGCCTTACATATAGTTATCATACAAGGACCAACACTGCTACATCCTGGTTGACAAAACACAACAGATGCTGTCACTGCAAAGCCTGCAGGCAGGTATCTAATACCACAACATTTTTAACATCAGGGGGTATAAAAGAGAGGCGATTTTCCAATTGTGCATCAGACTTTTGTATTTATGTTCTTCAGTGCCCGTGTTCACTCTTGTATGTAGGGAGTACCATCTTGACCCTTAGGAAATATATACTAGAGCACCAACGTGCAATAAGGAATTTGGATTTCACGTATCCTGTGGCGAGACATTTCTCGCAGGTACATAACAGTGACGTGTTCAAATTGGGATTCTTTGCAATTGATTGTGTAGCGAAAAACATACGAGGGGTGACAGAGTGAAGCGACTAAGACAGTTTGTGTCGAGATATATATTAGATCTACATACGAAATCTCCTTATGGGTTAAATGAGGATGAGGATTCGGAGGTACACGTCGGGTAGACATTATGCTTATTGACTCTATCCTTTCACCAATGCCCTCATCCATTTTCAAATATCCTTCTCCGGACCCCTGAAGTGCTGTTCTCCTGTCATGAATATATGCCTTTGATGGAGCGTAAAAGACAATTTCCTCTATCAATTCTCTATATTAAATGAGATTTGAGATACTAATTTTAACAAAATGTGCAAAATAGAATGTAGACAAAAAACATGAGTTCTTTAACTGCATCGTAAAAGCATGCAGAAATGTTCTGAAATGTAAAAAGGTGACAAATATAGAAATAGAGAACAGAAACATAGTTAAATGATTCATGAAATGTAGAGATGTGTTTAAGAAATAAAATGTGATTAACTTAGAAATGTGCTGCTGATTACCTAACGTGACATGGGGAAAGGAATGCTTACAATAGTGAATCAAAATAAATGTGATTAAAATGTTTAGCTTAAAGATGATTAATAGTAAAAGTTTTGCCGCAATTACATTAGATTACGTAAACTATAAAAGTAAAGAGTAAAGGTGATACGCATAATAATCTGTTTAAAAAGAAAAATTAAAACGTGTGAAGTGTTTTGTTTAGTAGTGCCTAATATTGACATGTAACCTTTGAAAATAAGAATAATGAGCGAATATACTAAGAAAACTGAACTATATATGTGAATGTATGTTTTATATTAATTTTAACGTGATAATGGTTTTAACAAGTTCTCGTGTAGGCCTCAAATGCTTCTTTTCCTCTCAGGCAAGACAGAATCTAGCTGAAGTAGTCATTTCAGACTTTATGAGAACTTTTCTGAGAGTTTGTTTTCCATGCTTATGAACAATAGGCCCCTTTCGGATTCAGCAACATTTTTGACAGAAATGTATCAATATACTTGCAAACCCAGAGAGAGCGCCTGGGAACAGACAGATGAACTTTCTTACTTTCGAGGAAAGGATGATAATTATAAAGTTGTTGAAATTGATGATTTAGCAAAAGGATTACTTAATGCTTCCGGATTTTTTAGTGAGGTATTGATCACACCATGAACAGCCCACTGTGGACAACCAATGAAAACCATAACATACGATGGAAGTAACATTTTGTTGGCGTAAGCTGAGAACTTTTGGAAGTATAATTGCCTCTTTGGAGGAGGAGTCGGTGCTGCTTATCATTTTTCAATTTCCTTGCCTGGCATGCTGTCGGACTGAACTTTGATTTCCCTTTTACGCCAAACCCCTTTGAACTGAACTTTCTGAACTGACTCACCTGCGCTTTCCCGGCTGGTAAAGTGAGCAGGTATAACTCTTCGGCTGGAGAGTTATGGTCTCAATCCTGTGACTCCTTACACTTCAATTCTGCATAATTGGTTTGTATGACCTAAATGCTGAACTTGATTTCCTGTGTTCTCTCTTTCTTTCGATGAGCCAAAACTTACATGTGATTTCTGTTTCTTGACCATTCAAATTGAGGCAAAGATAAATTATATAACTGAGAAATTTCTTTGTTTTGAGTCATTTTTAGAGTGGATTCTCTTGTAGTAAGATTTATTGATTAACATGTATTGAATGTTGTTTATTTTTAGTTTGAAATTGGCATTTTCTTATTCCAGGTCCTCATAAGATTTTGCCACATGTTCTCTTGATATCCAAGTCCCTATCAGCTCACATAAAAGATCCATCGGAGGATCTAAAGTAGTTGATTTGGTTTTTGCCATGGGCCCAGAGAGGAAATTGATTGAGTATAAATAAAAAGCTTTGCACTGGATCACCTTCCACTAACGGTGAGAGATGGAAAGCAATATGTGACTCAAATTTGATATCTATTGTTGCTGCAAGTTATTGTGTTTTGGGTCGATATACCGAGCTATCGATGATTTGACCTACCAGAAAACCTTTTTATGGGGTGAGAATCTGCATTTTGAAATGTATATTTGGTAATGGTATGTGCACCCCATTAGCCCATGTACAGTGGTGAGTTTAACTCTGATATATAGATACATCATCCATGCTTATATGGGAGAAGATGTGGACATTTGCACAGGATGTAAAAAACATAATCCCCCCAATCTCCCCTTCTGGAAAAAAAACCTCCCCCCTTTTGTGTAACTGCAATACATGTATTAAGTAATGCACTTGATACATTTATATTAATGGGATATCTCATGTGTGTTGGATAACAGTGAGATCAGGACACTTGCGCAGCACTATGACATCTTGGTGATTTGCTGAAAATTTTTGATCAAAGTACCATTGAAGAACTGTGCCTCTGAATGCCAATCAAGAGGGTTATTAGAATTTATTTTGTATGATTGTACTGTTGGTGTATACATATACTAAAAACGTATTGTTATTTGAGATTATTAACCGCCATGAGCTGCAACCTCCAAGCTCTCTGTGTTTATGAAGCTTGGTTGATAAATTCACTCATGCTTGTGATGGTTTTGTCTATGTTGATAATTTAAGTTTTACCATGTATGAGGAAATGTAAAATCGCAATGTTTTTATGGCACATGGGAATCATGTTTGGGTGATATTTATATTACAGGAATGGATTTGTAATATGATACAGGTTTTCCTTGCACTGATCTGTATGAAATTGTAGCAATCCATTGGGACATGGAATGTTTCTTCAGTGTTCATTACCTGTGGGTATTTATTTTCTTTGGAAAATGGGGCTTGTTCACATTGACAAAGGCTGTTTACTGCCAAAACGCGTTGGAGCAGTTCCGTGTAAATAAACCTGTATTTTACACATGCATCCTGGAGCACCCATATTTCTTTCAGCTTCAAAAAAGCTTCCCTGAAAAAGCCAAAGTTGACAGGCATGTTAAATCTTGTAAATTCATTGAAAAAAGCTTCGATTTCACCTGCACAAAACAATGAAATTCAGCAGTTTGTTACCTGAGCTAACTATAACTTACGCCAGCAATGCACTGCTTATGTCCTCACATATTACATCACTGATGATATGGTCAGTGACATCTCTGATGACATTACTGATGACATCTCAAATGACATCACTGGTGACATCATCTAGCGAGTGTATTTAACAAGCGTTTCTGAGACTTAAAGATATATTTATACTAAGCTGCTGCATAAGTTAAATTACTATTCTTTCTGTACTACTAATGAGTGATATTATTTCTAACATATGTGACATGAATAGTTGCGTGACTGTATCCGTGTAGGTGCGTGAGTGGCTGTATGGGTGTATAAGTGGGTATGTGAGTAGCCGTATGGGTGAGTGAGTGGCTGTATTGGTGAGTGAGTGGGTGTGTCTGGCTGTATGGGTGAGTGATTGGCTGTGTGAGTGGCTGTATGGGTGTGTGAGTGAGTAACTGTATGGGTGAGGGAGTGGGTGTCTGAATGACTGTATGAGTGAGTGACTGAGTTTGTAAGTGGGTATA
The DNA here is from genome assembly GCA_963921515.1 of Calotriton arnoldi. Taxonomy (NCBI): domain Eukaryota; kingdom Metazoa; phylum Chordata; class Amphibia; order Caudata; family Salamandridae; genus Calotriton; species Calotriton arnoldi. Next base: position 1,125,558 of record CAWUFW010000311.1, read on the forward strand.
TTGGAAGTGAGTGGCTTTTTGAGTGGGTGTTTGGTTAAGTGAGTTGGTCTGTGAATGGCTGTATGGGTGAGTGAGCAGATGTGGAAGTGCTTGTATAGATGTGTAAGTGGGTTTGTAAGTTGTGTGGGTGTGTGAGTGAGTGGTAGAGTGCTTGTATGGGTGAGTGCGTGGCTGTGTTGAGAGGCTATATAGGTGAGTGAGTGGGTGGGTGAGTGGCTGTATAGGTGAATACATGTGTCTGTGAGTAGCTGTGTGGGTGAGGGTGTGGCTGTGTGAGTGAGTAAGTAGGTGTGTGAGTGGCTCTATGGATGAGTGAGTGGTTGTTTGAGTACTTGTATGGGACTGTGAATGGGTATGTGACTGGTTGTGTGCATGTGTGAGTGGGTGTATGAGAGGTTGTATAGGGCTGTGAGTGGGTGTGTAAGTGGTTCTGTGGATGATGTCATGAGTGATGTCATTTTAGATGTCATCAGTGATGTCACTGACCGTGTCATGAGTGATGTTATATGTGAGGTCATAAGCAGTGCATTGCAGGGGTGTAAGTTATAGATACCTCAGTTAACTATAACTACTGAATTTCAATGGTTTTGTACGAGTGAAATCTGAGGTTTTTTCAGTGACTTTCTTAGGTTTTTTTTACATTTATTTCCTACATGTAACCTGTAACCATTGAGAGTGAGTGTGTGAGTGAGTGTATGAGGGTCTCAGTGGGTCTGTGAGTGGGTGCATGAGTCTCTGAGTGGGTATGTGAGTGGATGCATGAGTCTCTGAGTAGGTCTGTGAGTGGCTGTATGAGTGTTTCAGTGGGTGCGTGAGTCTCTAAGTGGGTCTGTGAGTGGGTGTGTGAGTGTCTCAGTGGATATGTAAGTGTCTGAGTGAGTCTGTGAGTGAGTACAGGAGTCTCTGAGTGTGTCTGTGAGTGAGTACATGAGTGTCTGAGTAGGTCTGTGAGTGGTTGTATGATTGTTTCAGAGGGTGTGTGAGTGGGTGCGTGAGTCTCTGAGTGGGTCTGTGAGTGGGTGTGTGAGTGTCTCAGTGGATATGTAAGTGTCTGGGGGGTCTGTGAGTGAGCACGTGAGTCTCTGAGTGGGTCTGTGAGTGGGTGCATGAGTCTCTGAGTGGATCTGTGAGTGAGTGCATGAGTGTCTGAGTAGCTCTGTGAGTGGGGTGCTTAAGTGTCTCAGTGGGTATGTGAGTAGGTGTGTGTCTCTAAGTGAGTCTGAGTGGGTGTGTGAGTGTCTGAGTAGATCTGTCAGTGGATACGTAAGGGTCTGAGTGGGTCTGTGAGTGAGTACATGAGTCTGTGAGTGAGTGCATGAGTATCTGAGTGGGTCTGTCAGTGAGTGCATGTGTCTCTGAGTGGGTCTGTCTGTGGGGGCGTAAGTCTCCGAGTGGGTCTGTCAGTGGATATGTGAGTGTGTGAGTAGGTCTGTGAATGGGTGCTTGAGTATCTGAGTGGGTCTGCGAGTGGGTGTGAGAGTATCTCAGTGGGTCTGTGAGTGGGTGCATGAGTAGGTCTGTGAGTGGGTGTGTGAGTGTCTGCGTGCCCTCTGTTTTGCCCTCTTCTGCTCTGTTTTGCCTTTTCTGCATGTTTTTCTGCCCTCTGTTTTGCCTTTCCTGCTAATTTTTCTGCCCTCTGTTTTTCCTTTTCTGCTCATTTTTCTGCTCTCTGTTTGGCCTTTTCTGTTCATTTTTCTGCCCTGTCCTGCTTTTTTCTGCTTTTCTGCCATCTGGTTTGCCTTTCCTACTTGTTTTTCTGCCCTCTGTTTTGCCTTTTCTGCTCTTTTTTCTGCCCCCTTTTGCAATGGGGAGGAGGGCTGATTTAGACCCCAGGGTCTGCCAAAATTCGGTGGGGTAGGGGGGCCGTGTGGCCCCTCGCCATGGCCGATTTTGACCCCGGGGACCCCATTCCCCAGGGCCTGACCATGTCTCCCTGGATGCTCTGGAGCCCACCCAGGGCACCCAGAATGCAATGATGGAGAACGCGGGGGGAACATCAAGGCCCTAGCAGTCCCAGCCAGCTCCCTGCCTCCTGAAGAAGCCGGCATTGCTCTCGCATGCAGAGAGTTGCTAATTATGCAGCTCCCTGCATGCAGGAGCAATAGTTTCATCTGTTTCCCTGCCCGCATGGCAGCGGGCAGGGAAACAGATGAAAACTCTGCTTCCAGGAAGCGGGAGCGTTTTGACAGGTCCCACTTGCTGGAAGCAGAGTTATGTTTGCTCTCACTTAAGCGAAAGCAAACTGCTATGTCACATGGGTGGGCACCCCAGGACATAGTAGGAGTCAGTCATGGGGGTGGTGGTCGCTGTGGCCATAATTGGTTCCAAGAGGGGCTGGCCCCGGTGAGGTTATGGTCCCAGGGGCTGTATATAGCTTAGGAGGGGGGCTGAGTGGCCCCCTCCATGTTTAAAGTTTGGATTTAGCCCCAGTGAGGTGGTGGTGACCCGGGCTTCAACCAGCCCCAGGAGGGGGTTCACCCGCCCCCCCCACCCTTATAAAAAAATAAAGCCACGGGGAGGTGGTGGTCCCCAGGGCTAAAATAAGCCAATGGAGGTGGGTCTGTGGGGCCCCCTTCAATAAATTAATTAAGCCCCTGGGATGTGGTGGTCCCCGGGGCTCAAATGAGCCTTAGGAGGGGGGCTCTGTACAGCCCCTCCTTTTTTAAAAATATGCCTACAAGCCCTTGGGACCTGGCCCACGTGGTGGCTATAGTCTAAACAAGCAAAGGAGACGTGCATGTTTTTTTTTACATTTTTGCTGCAGATTTGTGACTCCATCATGATTTCAAAGCAAATTTAAAATAAAAACGCTTTTTTGCCCTGGCAGGCTCCCAGGGGGACTCCAGGACCAGAGCTAGGGGGTCAGAGTATTCCTATCCTGCACCTTTTCTTTTTTTTAATAACTTTTTTTGGGGCTCGGCTGATGCAGAGTCCCAAGATGGCTGCCAACACTTCCTGGTTGAAGTGTTGGCAGCCAATTAGATTTCAGCACGGGAATGGAGGATCCGCATCCCTATATATACAAATTTGTTTTTCTTTTAATATCTTGAAAACTACTGAAAGGATTTACACCAAATAACAGAAAGCGTGCTTTCTGGACCAAGAGCTACCTTTCTGCCAAATTTGGTGTAACTCCATCTACCAGTTCAGGCTGTAGTTGTGTTCAACATCCCTGTGGGAATTAACATGGCAAATGCACTTTTTTTGACTCCTTCTTCTCTGCCTCCACTCGACGGACCACCTGGAAATATTCCATACATAACTAGAATGACCGTACACTTTTTTGGGAAAATGTTGTGAATATTCGTCAACTGGCACCAAAGTTCTAGGCAAGTCAAAAAACGCTATTCTCATGGAAAATAGGTCCTGATTATAACTACCTACATATATATACACATACATATATATAAATATACAAATATATATATATATAAATATACATATATATATATACATATAAATATATATATATACATATATATGTATATATATATATATATATATACATTAAAAAACAAAGGTTACGGAGACGTTATAGTTAGGTTCAGATTTTACACACAGAAAATCATACAAATTCAGCTGATATAGTTAGATGTTTTTCAAGTAACTATAACTCGTGGCCTAAAGTAACTATTACCTGTGCCCTCGCCATGCACCGTTTTCTCATCAATAATTTTACTGCAAATGTTGCAGTGGGGCCGCAAGTTATAGTTACCTTAGGGCACGAGTTATAGTTACTTCAAATAACTCTAACAATAACAGCTGAATTTCTATGAATTTGTGTAAGTAAAATCTGAACCTAACTATAATGTCCCTGTAATCTGTTTTTTTTGTGAATTTCTAAGAGTTTTTTTAATTCTATTTCCTAACTATAACGTTCCTGTAACCTTTGCTTTTTTCATTGAATTTCTAGTTTTTTTTAAATATTAAGTAAGATGCCCAGATGAACGGTGGGGGGGTTGGACGCAGGGCCTGCCCTGGTATTTTGCTGCCTCTGCCCAAGCTTGCTGCTTCTGCCCCCTTTCCATCCACTGTAAACGTCCATGCCCCTGCATTACAGCCCTGTGTGGCCATTGGTCTGCCACTGCCCCTCCCGACTGCCCTGAACAATTAGCTTGCTGCCCCATCCACCTCCTCCCTGCCCTCTGTTGTCCGAGTCCATGCACCAGCCCCCTCCCTCTTGCCCTGCATGGTACATTCTGCCACTCCCTTCTGCCCTCCATGCTCTGTTGGGCTTCAACTGCTCCTCTTGCCTGCCTTGCGTAGTCTGTTGTGAAACCCCTTCCCTTGCCCTCTCTTAGGGTGGGTTTGGGGTTTTGTGTGGCAAGATTAATTTTGCAACTGAGGAACCAGGTTCAAGTTTTGGCATCAGCTCGACATCCTGTGATTCTGGGCAAATCACTTAATCTCCCCATGCCTAAAACCAAAACGAATGTGTCCTTGTGTAATGTAACTGATGCTCATGTAAAGCACTCCAAACCTTCTGGTCAAGTCTTCAACTATATAAAACTGAAAAACAAAAATGATGTGTTTTGCACACGTCTGTCATTGGGCTATATTTGTGCTACATTTGGGTGATATTTGTGCTACATTTCGGCTCTTTGTTCTCTGGTGGCCATCATGGGAGACTTTTTTGTTATGAAACTCCCGAATTTTCTCATTTACTGCAGTATCCTCAGTAGAAAATGCTTTCAGTTTTCCACTTCAATTCCATCAAGATGGCATTCTAATGTGTCACACTTTTGCCATAAATTCAGAATGTTAGCACTCTAGTTGCTCATTAGAACACTGTAGTAAAGCTGCTGATCACCAGGGAGGTAACTGGCAGTCTGCTGCTGGTGTTGAAAAAGTGCATGTTTCAGTCAGCATGTCAGAATGTTTAAATAAAATAGAAGAGACAGATATTTGACATCTCACCTAAAACGTGTCCTACTTTTTCTTTCTACAGCACTAACCATAATTTCTATGACAAAAAGAACCCTCTAATTTTGTTCCTTTCTAAATTAAATCTTTCAAGTTTTACCAGTTTGATTCAATCAAAATGGCTTCAGGTGTGCCATACGTTTGTCATAAGTAAGAATGTTAGCGCTCTAGTTGTTCTTTAGAACACTCTGGGAGGCTGCAGTAGAACACAAGGGAATCAGCTGACAGACTTCTCCCGTTGGAAGTACATGTTTTACTGAGAATGTCAGACTTCATTCTCATATGGCTCAGAAACATAGTGGGAATTTGCAGAAAATATGCTTTCATTTTAGCTTCTGGATCACCTTCCATAACCTTTATGGGAAAATCATGAGAAAACAGTTTTGTCTCAAACATGATTAATTGAATCCCAGCAGAAGGCTTTTTCACAGGGTAAAATCACCTTAAAACACACCACAATTCTTAAAATTAGTATGGTACCATCAACAAATGATTTATATTGTAACTAAAATCTGTTATCACCTTTTATATGTTCTCCTTTATGTGACCCTCAAAACCTATAATTCACCCCAGTGCATTTCAATGGGGTGCTATCATGTATATTCGCCCCAAGATGGCTGCTAGCACTTCCTGGTTGAAGTGCTGACAGCCAATCAGATATCACCATGAGAACTGTGCTTAGGCTCCGCCCAGATATACAAATTTGGATTCTTTCTAATATCTCGAAAACTACTGAACGGATTTACACCGAATATCAAAAAGCATATTTTCTGGACCAAGAGCTCAACATTTCTGCCAAATTTGGTGCAATCCCGTCCAGTGGTTCGGGCTGTAGTCGTGTCTAAAATCTCTATGGAAATTAACATGGGAAACACACTTTTTTTTTTAGTCCCCCTTTTTATTGGTCCCCGCTTGACGCATCACACCAAAAATTTCCATGCACAACAAGAATCCCCGGCACACTTTCTTGGGAAAATTTCGTAAGGATTCATCAAACGGCATCAAAGATATAGGCAAGTCAAAAATCGCTTTTCCTATGGAAACATGGTCCTAACTATAACTACCTACTGGTGACTGCCAGTAGGTAATATACCATGGTTGGACTGATTATTCTATTCACCTAGTTCATAATGCTGGTCAATTTGCTTTGTTTTATCTGCTTAATAATCGCAGATTACTGTTTCTATGCAAGAATACGATTTCTTCAATAAATGTGTTGAAAACTTTCTTTGTATCTTTCCTTTGTTTACCAAGGGCATGCTTGCGTGAATAACGAAATGGATAAGATCTGTTGCCACGATTCCCTTTGGGAACAGAGTGTCATGTTCGAGGTTACCAAAATCACCTGCCACCCCAAGAAGGGTAGGGATTTGGGTGAGGCACTGTGAACTAGCTAGGAATTGGGCCAACAGTCTCTGATGGTACTGATGGACTTAGTCCCTGCACTCTGATGTCCTGTTGTCCTAACACTACCTTTTCTAGTGGGAACCCTATAACAGTAGGCCTTGCAGTAGTGAAAAACTAATTTAGGAGTTGTTTACTACCAGGACATGAAAAACGTAAAAGTACATGTTCAACTTTTTAAATACACTGCGAGCTGCCGTATGGGCTGTTTAAGGCCTACCCTGGGGGTGACTTGTGTATTAAAAAGGAAGCTTTAGGCCTGGAAAAAGGTTTATTGTGCCAGGTCAAAATGTCAGTTTAAAATTGCACACACATGCTTAAATGGCAGGCCTGAGACATGTATAAACGGCTACTTAAGTGACCAATTAGTGCTGCAGGCCCATCGTAGATTTAATTTGCAGACCCTGGGTACATGTAGTACCAATGTACTAGGGAGTTATAAGTAAATTAAATGTGCCAATTGGGTGTAAGCCGATTTTCCCATGTATTAAGGAGTGAGCACAAGCACTTTAGCACTGGTTAGCTGTGGTTAAGTGCACAGAGTTTTAAGGCCAACAAAAATGAATTCAGCAAAACAGGAGGGGAGAGGGCAAAATGTATGGGGGTGACCTGCAGAATGTCCCTGTAATCTTTGTTTTTTTGTGAATTTCTAAGAGTTTTTTTTAATTCTATTTCCTAACTATAACGTCCCTGTAACCTTTGCTTTTTTCATTGAATTTCTAGTTTTTTTTAAATATTAAGTAAGATGCCCAGATGAACGGTGGGGGGGTTGGACGCAGGGCCTGCCCTGGTATTTTGCTGCCTCTGCCCAAGCTTGCTGCTTCTGCCCCCTTTCCATCCATTGTAAACGTCCATGCCCCTGCATTACAGCCCTGTGTGGCCATTGGTCTGCCACTGCCCTTCCCGCCTGCCCTGAACAATTAGCTTGCTGCCCCATCCACCTCCTCCCTGCCCTCTGTTGTCCGAGTCCATGCACCAGCCCCCTCCCTCTTGCCCTGCATGGTACATTCTGCCACTCCCTTCTGCCCTCCATGCTCTGTTGGGCTTCAACTGCTCCTCCTGCCTGCCCTGCGTAGTCTGTTGTGAAACCCCTTCCCTTGCCCTCTCTTAGGGTGGGTTTGGGGGTTTGTGTGGCAAGGTTAATTTTGCAACTGAGGAACCAGGTTCAAGTTTTGGCATCAGCTCGACATCCTGTGATTCCGGGCAAATCACTTAATTTCCCCATGCCTAAAACCAAAACGAATGTGTCCTTGTGTAATGTAACTGATGCTCATGTAAAGCACTCCAAACCTTCTGGTCAAGTCTTCAACTATATAAAACTGAAAAACAAAAACAAAAATGATGTGTTTTGCACACGTCTGTCATTGGGCTATATTTGTGCTACATTTGGGTGATATTTGTGCTACATTTCGGCTCTTTGTTCTCTGGTGGCCATCATGGGAGACTTTTTTGTTATGAAACTCCCGAATTTTCTCATTTATTGCAGTATCCTCAGTAGAAAATGCTTTCAGTTTTCCACTTCAATTCCATCAAGATAGCATTCTAATGTGCCACACTTTTGCCATAAATTCAGAATGTTAGCACTCTAGTTGCTCATTAGAACACTGTAGTAAAGCTGCTGATCACCAGGGAGGTAACTGGCAGTCTGCTGCTGGTGTTGAAAAAGTGCATGTTTCAGGCAGCATGTCAGAATGTTTAAATAAAATAGAAGAGACAGATATTTGACATCTCACCTAAAACGTGTCCTACTTTTTCTTTCTACAGCACTAACCATAATTTCTATGACAAAAAGAACCCTCTAATTTTGTTCCTTTCTAAATTAAATCTTTTAAGTTTTACCAGTTTGATTCAATCAAAATGGCTTCAGGTGTGCCATACGTTTGTCATAAGTAAGAATGTTAGCGCTCTAGTTGTTCTTTAGAACACTCTGGGAGGCTGCAGTAGAACACAAGGGAATCAGCTGACAGACTTCTCCCGTTGGAAGTACATGTTTTACTGAGAATGTCAGACTTCATTCTCATATGGCTCAGAAACATAGTGGGAATTTGCAGAAAATATGCTTTCATTTTAGCTTCTGGATCACCTTCCATAACCTTTATGGGAAAATCATGAGAAAACAGTTTTGTCTCAAACATGATTAATTGAATCCCAGCAGAAGGCTTTTTCACAGGGTAAAATCACCTTAAAACACACCACAATTCTTAAAATTAGTATGGTACCATCAACAAATGATTTATATTGTAACTAAAATCTGTTATCATCTTTTATATGTTCTCCTTTATGTGACCCTCAAAACCTACAATTCACCACAGTGCATTTCAATGGGGTGCTATCATGTATATTCGCCCCAAGATGGCTGCTAGCACTTCCTGGTTGAAGTGCTGACAGCCAATCAGATATCACCATGAGAACTGTGCTTAGGCTCCGCCCAGATATACAAATTTGGATTCTTTCTAATATCTCGAAAACTACTGAACAGATTTACACCGAATATCAAAAAGCATATTTTCTGGACCAAGAGCTCAACATTTCTGCCAAATTTGGTGCAATCCCGTCCAGTGGTTCGGGCTGTAGTCGTATCTAAAATCTCTATGGAAATTAACATGGGAAACACACTTTTTTTGAGTACCCCCTTTTATTGGTCCCCGCTTGACGCATCACACCAAAAATTTCCATGCACAACAAGAATCCCCAGCACACTTTCTTGGGAAAATTTCGTAAGGATTCATCAAACGGCATCAAAGATATAGGCAAGTCAAAAATCGCTTTTCCTATGGAAACATGGTCCTAACTATAACTACCTACTGGTGACTGCCAGTAGGTAATATACCATGGTTGGACTGATTATTCTATTCACCTAGTTCATAATGCTGGTCAATTTGCTTTGTTTTATCTGCTTAATAATCGCAGATTACTGTTTCTATGCAAGAATACGATTTCTTCAATAAATGTGTTGAAAACTTTCTTTGTATCTTTCCTTTGTTTACCAAGGGCATGCTTGCGTGAATAACGAAATGGATAAGATCTGTTGCCACGATTCCCTTTGGGAACAGAGTGTCATGTTCGAGGTTACCAAAATCACCTGCCACCCCAAGAAGGGTAGGGATTTGGGTGAGGCACTGTGAACTAGCTAGGAATTGGGCCAACAGTCTCTGATGGTACTGATGGACTTAGTCCCTGCACTCTGATGTCCTGTTGTCCTAACACTACCTTTTCTAGTGGGAACCCTATAACAGTAGGCCTTGCAGTAGTGAAAAACTAATTTAGGAGTTGTTTACTACCAGGACATGAAAAACGTAAAAGTACATGTTCAACTTTTTAAATACACTGCGAGCTGCCGTATGGGCTGTTTAAGGCCTACCCTGGGGGTGACTTGTGTATTAAAAAGGAAGCTTTAGGCCTGGAAAAAGGTTTATTGTGCCAGGTCAAAATGTCAGTTTAAAATTGCACACACATGCTTAAATGGCAGGCCTGAGACATGTATAAACGGCTACTTAAGTGACCAATTAGTGCTGCAGGCCCATCGTAGATTTAATTTGCAGACCCTGGGTACATGTAGTACCAATGTACTAGGGAGTTATAAGTAAATTAAATGTGCCAATTGGGTGTAAGCCGATTTTCCCATGTATTAAGGAGTGAGCACAAGCACTTTAGCACTGGTTAGCTGTGGTTAAGTGCACAGAGTTTTAAGGCCAACAAAAATGAATTCAGCAAAACAGGAGGGGAGAGGGCAAAATGTATGGGGGTGACCTGCAGAATGTCCCTGTAATCTTTGTTTTTTTTGTGAATTTCTAAGAGTTTTTTTTAATTCTATTTCCTAACTATAACGTCCCTGTAACCTTTGCTTTTTTCATTGAATTTCTAGTTTTTTTTAAATATTAAGTAAGATGCCCAGATGAACGGTGGGGGGGTTGGACGCAGGGCCTGCCCTGGTATTTTGCTGCCTCTGCCCAAGCTTGCTGCTTCTGCCCCCTTTCCATCCATTGTAAACGTCCATGCCCCTGCATTACAGCCCTGTGTGGCCATTGGTCTGCCACTGCCCTTCCCGCCTGCCCTGAACAATTAGCTTGCTGCCCCATCCACCTCCTCCCTGCCCTCTGTTGTCCGAGTCCATGCACCAGCCCCCTCCCTCTTGCCCTGCATGGTACATTCTGCCACTCCCTTCTGCCCTCCATGCTCTGTTGGGCTTCAACTGCTCCTCCTGCCTGCCCTGCGTAGTCTGTTGTGAAACCCCTTCCCTTGCCCTCTCTTAGGGTGGGTTTGGGGGTTTGTGTGGCAAGGTTAATTTTGCAACTGAGGAACCAGGTTCAAGTTTTGGCATCAGCTCGACATCCTGTGATTCCGGGCAAATCACTTAATCTCCCCATGCCTAAAACCAAAACGAATGTGTCCTTGTGTAATGTAACTGATGCTCATGTAAAGCACTCCAAACCTTCTGGTCAAGTCTTCAACTATATAAAACTGAAAAACAAAAACAAAAATGATGTGTTTTGCACACGTCTGTCATTGGGCTATATTTGTGCTACATTTGGGTGATATTTGTGCTACATTTCGGCTCTTTGTTCTCTGGTGGCCATCATGGGAGACTTTTTTGTTATGAAACTCCCGAATTTTCTGATTTATTGCAGTATCCTCAGTAGAAAATGCTTTCAGTTTTCCACTTCAATTCCATCAAGATAGCATTCTAATGTGCCACACTTTTGCCATAAATTCAGAATGTTAGCACTCTAGTTGCTCATTAGAACACTGTAGTAAAGCTGCTGATCACCAGGGAGGTAACTGGCAGTCTGCTGCTGGTGTTGAAAAAGTGCATGTTTCAGGCAGCATGTCAGAATGTTTAAATAAAATAGAAGAGACAGATATTTGACATCTCACCTAAAACGTGTCCTACTTTTTCTTTCTACAGCACTAACCATAATTTCTATGACAAAAAGAACCCTCTAATTTTGTTCCTTTCTAAATTAAATCTTTTAAGTTTTACCAGTTTGATTCAATCAAAATGGCTTCAGGTGTGCCATACGTTTGTCATAAGTAAGAATGTTAGCGCTCTAGTTGTTCTTTAGAACACTCTGGGAGGCTGCAGTAGAACACAAGGGAATCAGCTGACAGACTTCTCCCGTTGGAAGTACATGTTTTACTGAGAATGTCCGACTTCATTCTCGTATGGCTCAGAAACATAGTGGGAATTTGCAGAAAATATGCTTTCATTTTAGCTTCTGGATCACCTTCCATAACCTTTATGGGAAAATCATGAGAAAACAGTTTTGTCTCAAACATGATTAATTGAATCCCAGCAGAAGGCTTTTTCACAGGGTAAAATCACCTTAAAACACACCACAATTCTTAAAATTAGTATGGTACCATCAACAAATGATTTATATTGTAACTAAAATCTGTTATCATCTTTTATATGTTCTCCTTTATGTGACCCTCAAAACCTACAATTCACCACAGTGCATTTCAATGGGGTGCTATCATGTATATTCGCCCCAAGATGGCTGCTAGCACTTCCTGGTTGAAGTGCTGACAGCCAATCAGATATCACCATGAGAACTGTGCTTAGGCTCCGCCCAGATATACAAATTTGGATTCTTTCTAATATCTCGAAAACTACTGAACAGATTTACACCGAATATCAAAAAGCATATTTTCTGGACCAAGAGCTCAACATTTCTGCCAAATTTGGTGCAATCCCGTCCAGTGGTTCGGGCTGTAGTCGTATCTAAAATCTCTATGGAAATTAACATGGGAAACACACTTTTTTTTGAGTACCCCCCTTTTTATTGGTCCCCGCTTGACGCATCACACCAAAAATTTCCATGCACAACAAGAATCCCCAGCACACTTTCTTGGGAAAATTTCGTAAGGATTCATCAAACGGCATCAAAGATATAGGCAAGTCAAAAATCGCTTTTCCTATGGAAACATGGTCCTAACTATAACTACCTACTGGTGACTGCCAGTAGGTAATATACCATGGTTGGACTGATTATTCTATTCACCTAGTTCATAATGCTGGTCAATTTGCTTTGTTTTATCTGCTTAATAATCGCAGATTACTGTTTCTATGCAAGAATACGATTTCTTCAATAAATGTGTTGAAAACTTTCTTTGTATCTTTCCTTTGTTTACCAAGGGCATGCTTGCGTGAATAACGAAATGGATAAGATCTGTTGCCACGATTCCCTTTGGGAACAGAGTGTCATGTTCGAGGTTACCAAAATCACCTGCCACCCCAAGAAGGGTAGGGATTTGGGTGAGGCACTGTGAACTAGCTAGGAATTGGGCCAACAGTCTCTGATGGTACTGATGGACTTAGTCCCTGCACTCTGATGTCCTGTTGTCCTAACACTACCTTTTCTAGTGGGAACCCTATAACAGTAGGCCTTGCAGTAGTGAAAAACTAATTTAGGAGTTGTTTACTACCAGGACATAAAAAACGTAAAAGTACATGTTCAACTTTTTAAATACACTGCGAGCTGCCCTATGGGCTGTTTAAGGCCTACCCTGGGGGTGACTTGTGTATTAAAAAGGAAGCTTTAGGCCTGGAAAAAGGTTTATTGTGCCAGGTCGAAATGTCAGTTTAAAATTGCACACACATGCTTAAATGGCAGGCCTGAGACATGTATAAACGGCTACTTAAGTGACCAATTAGTGCTGCAGGCCCATCATAGATTTAATTTGCAGACCCTGGGTACATGTAGTACCAATGTACTAGGGAGTTATAAGTAAATTAAATGTGCCAATTGGGTGTAAGCCAATTTTCCCATGTATTAAGGAGTGAGCACAAGCACGTTAGCACTGGTTAGCTGTGGTTAAGTGCACAGAGTTTTAAGGCCAACAAAAATGAATTCAGCAAAACAGGAGGGGAGAGGGCAAAATGTATGGGGGTGACCCTGCAGAGAGGGTCAAATTCAACAATATACATAAAAGCCATATGAGGATATGGGTTACTGCTTGATAGGAGTATGTTATGTTGTCATTATGGACATCATTTCTCTTTCAATTAGGTCACTTCATGTTTCAAAGCCTAATAACATTTGATATCCCTACCAATTATACTTTGGGCCTCCCTTCAAGGATATGTCATTACACAGTCACTACACTTGTGCCAATCTGAAGCCTAATCACTAATCTGGTTGCCTTCACCGCTTGAGAGTTCATAATCCAATTATGTAATGTGTCATACGTCTGTGCACATTAGGACCACTTACCAGTGCTAAAGTGTTTGAGTACTCTCCTTGAAACCTGCAAAAATTGCCTTACACACAATTGGTATATTTATTTATTTATTTGGCCATTTGTAGAGCGCACAGCTACCCCCACGGAGGTGTCCCGGCGCTAAGACAGTTGACTGATACAGGTGCACAGTGATTAATTTTAAGAGCAGTTGAAGAGCCAGGTTTTTAGAGCTCGACGGAAAGCAGGTTCTGATTCAGTCAGGCAGAGAGGGAGTGGCAAGGCATTCCATAGTTTCGCGGTCCTGACCGCGAAGGTTCTGCCTCCTGTCCTCGCCTTGCGAAAGCGAGGAATAGCGAGGAGCCGCAGATGATTGGATCTCAGGGCCCGGTCATGATGGTAAGGTTGGAGTCTGGCTCTCAGGTAAGCCGGGCCTTGGCCCCTTGTGGCTCTGTGCACCAGGGTGAGTGCCTTAAATTCTATGTGCCTGATGACAGGCAGCCAATTGAGGTCTCTCAAGTGGGGGGTGATGGAATGGCGATAAGGTACTTTGCATATCAATCTGCAGCGTTCTGCATCATTTGCAGTCTGCGGGTCAGGTAAGCGGGGAGTCCCAGATAGAGGCCGTTGGCGTAGTCCAGGTGAGAAGTAATAAGAGCGTGGATTACCGTCCTTCTGCAGTCAAATGGGAGGAAGTGGAGGAATTTCCTCAGAGTTCGAAGCTTCCCAAAACAGGAGGAGGAGACTTGTCTAATCTGAGATTTCCAAGAGAGCTCATTGTCAAATTTGAACCCCAAGTTTCTCACCGAGTTAACTGGCTCGGGAGGGGGATTCAGTTCTTGAGCACAGCGGGTGGCGGGGCCTGCTGGTTGAAGAAGAGCACCTTGGTTTTTTCTGAGTCCAGCTTGAGACAATTTTGAGTCATCCAAGCCGAGATGTTACTCAGACACCTTCTAAAATTGGCAAATGCAGCCTTTGATTGTTCTTTAAAGGAAAACAACAGTTGGGTGTCATCCGCATAGGAGATCACCTTTACTCCGCAGGATTCAGCCAGTGCTGCGAGTGGCAGGAGGTAGGCGTTGAAGAGGAGAGGACTCAGTGCGGAACCCTGGGGAACCCCACATACCAGGGGTTTCTGGGAAGACATGAAGGGCCGGAGAAAGACTTGCTGTGACCGGTTCTCCAGAAAGGACCGGATCCAGGACAGGGCCATGCCCTGAATTCCCAGGCACTTTAATCTCTCCAAGAGAATCGAATGGGCCACCATGTCGAAGGCCGCCGACAGGTCCAGTAGCACAAGCATGGCTGCGTTGCCCTGGTCGATAGTCTCGCGAACACTCTCAGACACTTCTAGGAGGGTGGTTTCCGTGCTATAGCCTGATCTAAAGCCGGAATCGATTTTGCTGTTGCTGAGATCTGTTCATCGAGGCACCCTTCTTTTCTTTGTTGTTTAGCGGCTGGCCGGCCGCGAACAGGTCCCGCTGCTTCAAAGGCGGCTCCAGGTGCGCGGAACCGCGGGCACTGCTTGGACTTCAGGAGGCCTCGCCACCGGGATGTAATAGGAAGCTGGCCGGCATCCTCGTTCTCCTTCACCCACTTGGGGACATTGACTTTATTTTTCCACTTGGTATCACGTTGCAGAAGTGGGCAGGACCCACTGGGGTGTGCATTTTTACCTTGAGTCTGGGCAACTATTTTATGGACTATACTTACCAGGATGCCTTGCGCCCATTGGGGCGGGACTCTTATCAATAAATATGGTTGCTTCCACTGCCACTTCTGCATTCATCATTTTTTTGCCACTGAAGAAGAGCAATTCAGGCTCGAAACGCGTTTGGCTGTGTATGAAGGTGCGAGGCCATGCTGTGAAAGCGACTGCCGGCGACGGTGTGCTCTACTCCTATTGGTGAGACCTGTTCATCGAGGCACCCCTCTTTTCTTTGATATATACATATATATATTCACTGAAAAAACCATAGGTTTTAGGGACAGTTATAGTTAGTTGGACATTGCACTCGTACAAAACCCGTGAAATTCCCCCGTTATAGTTAGTTCAGCTAACTATAACTCGCGCCCCCGCAATGCACTGCTGATGACGTCACATATTACATCACTCATGACATGGTCAGTGACATCACTGATGACATCACTGATGACATCTCAAATGACAGTTGAGTAAAAGCGTTTTGGTTACAGAAGTGATTTTTAAGGAATATTATTGTATTTTAAAAGTTGACACTTAGAAACTTTTTCACATAGAATCACCAATGTTATCCTATGGGAGGAAATTCACTTAGCAGGTAAGTAGTGGTATCGTTACTTTTTCTTACTCAGTGGTGGATCCTGGATCCAGCACTGGTGCATCTCCTGTAAACAGTTGAAAGAATGCGTTTAAGTCATACAGGCGATTTTTAAGTTTGTAGTGTATTTGTAGTTTGTGAAAATCGACACTTTGAAACTTTTCTGCTGAAAACCAGACAATGGATTCCAATGGAAGGAAATTCAAGTTACTGGTAAGTACGGTTAAAATTACTTTTCAGGATAAGTACTGGGCTCAAAGATGCAGCACTGAGGTCTCTCCTGATAACAGGTGAGTAAATCGGAATTCGTAGTTCGGCTGATTTTAGAGGAATATTATAAAGTTCCAAAACTCCACACTTAGAAGAATTTCCAAGTGAAACCAGTCAATGTTAGCCTATGGAAGGAAATTCAAGTTACTGGTAAGTACGGTTAAAATTACTTTTCAAGATCAGTACTGGGCTCAAAGATGCAGCACTGAGGTCTCTCCTGATAACCGGTGAGTAAATCGGAATTCGTAGTTCGGCTGATTTTAGAGGAATATTTGTATGTTTCAAAAATCGACACAAACTTTTTCAGCAAAAAGCAGGCAATGATATCCTATGGAAGGAAATTCAAGTTACTGGTAAGTACGGTTAAAATTACTTTTCAGGATCAGTACTGGGCTCAAAGATGCAGCACTGAGGTCTCTCCTGATAACAGGTGAGTAAATCGGAATTCGTAGTTCGGCTGATTTTAGAGGAATATTTGCACAATGGTGGAGCGTTTTAAGTTGGGGGATTAAGTCCCCTTGAATACTGAGGGTCCCTGGAGTCCAACTAGCCCACCATGTACCTCCAAAAAGCGCCACAGAGCTGCGTTGCAGAGAGGTGTAAAAAGGGGCGTGGCCTCTGTAAACCTCTCTGCAACGCAGCCCCCTGGCGCATACCGGAGGATCCTGGTGGGCTAGTTGGCCCCCAGGGACCCCCAGTATTCAAGGGGAATTACTTCCCCTTCTTAAAACGCGCCAGGGGGCGCGTTTGCAGACTGCTGCTTTTTTCTGCCCAGGGGGTCCTTGTGGGACCCCCTGAGCAGACCTAGGGGGTCAGGGTGTTTCTACCCTGCCCCCTTTGTGCGTTTTGCGCACTTGTTTCTTGTGTTTTTTTTTTTTTTTTTTAATCGGCGGGATCCGCGCATCCCGCCGATTTTTAAAGAAAAAAAATTGTTTTTTATGCCCAGGGGTCCTTGTGGGACCCCTGAGCAGACCTAGGGGTCAGGGTGTTTCTACCCTGCCCCCTTTTGCGTTTTGCGCACTTGTTTTACTGCTTTCTTGTTCCTCGGTTCTACCGAGGAACAAGATGGCTGCCAACACTTCCTGGTTTGGAGTGTTGACAGCCAATTAGCATGCAGCTCGTGGTCGGGAGGGTGCGCGGATCCACCGCGGCCATAGATATCGAAACTTTTATTTTGGATTTTCTCAGCAACTACTGAACGGATTTACACCATTTTTAAAAGGGTGCTTTTGAACCAAGCACTACCTTTTTGCCAAATTTGGTGTAATTCCGTTCAGCAGTTTTGCTGTAGCCTTGCATAAAGTTTCCTATGGGAAATTGATTTTTTCACTCTTATTCTTTGAATTTCTCCGCAACTACTGAACGGATTTACACCATTTAAAAAAAGGTCGCTTTCTGAACCAAGCGCTACCTTTTGCCAAATTTGGTGTAATTCCGTTCAGCAGTTCGGGCTGTAGCCGTGGCTAAAATTTCCTATGGGAATTAACATGGAGAAAACACGTTTTGGGACCCACCTTTATTCTCGGCCCCCGCTTGATGAATCACCCTGAAACTTTCAAGACAGGAGCGGACCGGAGCGCCACACTAGTTTTGAAAATTTCGCGATGATTCGTCAAACGGCGCCAAAGTTATTGGGAATAGAATGTTACGGATTTCCTATGGATAATAGGTCCTAACTATAACTATCTACTGGCGACCGCCAGTAGATAATATATACACATATATATATATATATATAGACATATATATAGATATATATATATTTACTGAAAAAACCATAGGTTTCAGGCACGTTATAGTTAGAAATTAGCATTTAAAAAACCTTACAAATTCACTGAAAAAACCATAGGTTTTAGGGACAGTTATAGTTAGTTGGACATTGCACTCGTACAAAACCCGTGAAATTCCCCCGTTATAGTTAGTTCAGGTAACTATAACTCGCACCCCGCAATGCACTGCTGATGACTTCACATATTACATCACTCATGACATGGTCAGTGACATCACTGATGACATCACTGATGACATCTCAAATGACATCACTGATGACATCATCCAGTGACTGTGTGTTTCTGTAAAGTTTAAATATGTTTAATATATATAGGGAAAGGCGTATTGAAGAATGAGTGGGTGTATAAGTGTCTGAATGGATGATTTAGTAGGTGCGTGACTAACTCTATAAGTGAGTGATTAAACGTATCTTACTGAATGCATGGGTTAGTGACTAAACTGGGTGAATGTCTGTATCCGTCTGTCTGTTGCTGTGTAAGTGGCTGCATGGGTTTGTGAATAGCTACATGAGTGTCTATATGAGTTATTGATTGGTTGTCTGAGTATCTGTATGGGTGCCTGAGTGTTTGTGTGGGTGGGGTGTGTGCGACTCTGAGCATAGATGTGTGAGTGGGTGATTCACTGGGTGGATGGTTTCAAGAGTGCATCTGTGATAGACTGTATGGGTGGGTAAGTGTGTGTAAGAGTGTGTTAGTGAGTGAATGTATGTCCCAGTGGTACATGTGTGAGTAACTACATATGTGAAAGGCAGTATATATGTGTGTTGGAGTATATAAATAGCTATAAGCGAGAGTGTGTGATTGTGAGAGTGACTGTATGGATGAGTGTGTGCTTGTATCAGAGATTGTATAAGAGCGTAAGAATGTGCTAGTATTTGTATGAGTAAGTGAGCTGGTGTGTGTATAACTGTATAGGTGAGTAAATGGGTGTGTGCTTAATTTTTTGCATGACTGACTAGGTGTGTGAGTACCTCTATGGATGAGTGGTGGGGTGTGAGTGTTTATATAGGTGTATGAGTGCATATAATAGTCCTGTACTGAGTGACTATAAGTATGAGTGACTGTACGGGTGAGTGAGTAGATGTGTGTGTGTAGACCTAAGAATCAGTGAGTGTGTATATAGTAATTGGTGTTGGAGTGTCTATGGTTTTGACAATGGCAGTCTGTAATTTACAGTGGGTGTATCAAAAGTTATATTAGGGTGTGAGAAGATGCATCAAATTATCACATGGATGATGTCATTTGAGATGTCATCAGTGATGTCATCAGTGATGTCACTGACCATGTCATGAGTGATGTAATATGTGACGTCATCAGCAGTGCATTGCGGGGGCGCGAGTTATAGTTAGCTGAACTAACTATAACGGGGGAATTTCACGGGTTTTGTACGAGTGCAATGTCCAACTACCTATAACTGTCCCTAAAACCTATGGTTTTTTCAGTGAATTTGTAAGGTTTTTTAAATGCTAATTTCTAACTATAACGTACCTGAAACCTATGGTTTTTTCAGTGAATTTCAAAGGTTTTTTAAATGCTAATTCCTAACTATAACATGTCTGAAACCTATGGTTTTTTTCAGTGAATTTCAAAGGTTTTGTAAATGACAATTTTTAAATGTATTAATTGTTATATTTATTTTTATGATACTGATTTACTACATTTTTTTAAACTATTTATTTTTAGATATTTTATTTTTTAAATTACATTATAATTACATTATACATTACATTACAAAATATACTTTCTCAGAATGAATTACTTTAGTTTAAATACTTTGCAAATAGGCAATAGACTTTTAAGTACAGTAGTTACAGTTGTTGCAATGGGCAACACAATTTCAAACACAATGCAACATTGAGCTCAATGTGAATTTCTAGTTAAATGCAATTAGTTACTTTATGGATTACTTTTCTAACCACAGGACTGGATCCTAGATTCAGTCCTGGGACATCTCCTGTAAACAGTTGAGTAAAAGCGTTTTGGTTACAGTAGTGATTTTTAAGGAATATTATTGTATTTTAAAAGTTGACACTTAGAAACTTTTTCACATAGAATCACCAATGTTATCCTATGGGAGGAAATTCACTTAGCAGGTAAGTAGTGTTATTGTTACTTTTTCTTACTCAGTGGTGGATCCTGGATCCAGCACTGGTGCATCTCCTGTAAACAGTTGAAATAATGCGTTTAAGTCATACAGGCGATTTTTAAGGAATATTTGTAGTTTGTGAAAATCGACACTTTGAAACTTTTCTGCTGAAAACCAGACAATGGATTCCTATGGAAGGAAATACAAGTTACTGGTAAATACGGTTAGAATTACTTTTCAGGGTCAGTGCTGGGCTAAAAGATGCAGCACTGGGTTCTCTCCTGATAACAGGTGAGTAAATCGGAATTCGTAGTTCGGCTGATTTTAGAGGAATATTATAAAGTTCCAAAACTCCACACTTAGAAGAATTTCCAAGTGAAACCAGTCAATGTTAGCCTATGCAAGGAAATTCAAGTTACTGGTAAGTACGGTTAAAATTACTTTTCAGGATCAGTACTGTGCTCAAAGGTGCAGCACTGAGGTCTCCCCTGATAACAGGTGAGTAAATCGGAATACGTAGTTCGGCTGATTTTAGAGGAATATTATAAAGTTCCAAAACTCCACACTTAGAAGAATTTCCAAGTGAAACCAGTCAATGTTAGCCTATGGAAGGAAATTCAAGTTACTGGTAAGTACGGTTAGAATTACTTTTCAGGATCAGTACTGGGCTCAAAGATGCAGCACTGAGGTCTCTCCTGATAACAGGTGAGTAAATCGGAATTCGTAGTTCTGCTGATTTTAGAGGAATATTTGTATGTTTCAAAAATCGACACTTAGAAACTTTTTCAGCAAAAAGCAGGCAATGATATCCTATGGAAGGAAATTCAAGTTACTGGTAAGTACGGTTAAAACTACTTTTCAGGATCAGTACTGGGCTCAAAGATGCAGCACTGAGGTCTCTCCTGATAACAGGTGAGTAAATCGGAATTCGTAGTTCGGCTGATTTTAGAGGAATATTTGTATGTTTCAAAAATCGACACTTAGAAACTTTTTCAGCAAAAAGCAGGCAATGATATCCTATGGAAGGAAATTCAAGTTACTGGTAAGTACGGTTAAAACTACTTTTCAGGATCAGTACTGGGCTCAAAGATGCAGCACTGAGGTCTCTCCTGATAACAGGTGAGTAAATCGGAATTCGTAGTTCGGCTGATTTTAGAGGAATATTTGTATGTTTCAAAAATCGACACTTAGAAACTTTTTCAGCAAAAAGCAGGCAATGATATCCTATGGAAGGAAATTCAAGTTACTGGTAAGTACGGTTAAAACTACTTTTCAGGATCAGTACTGGGCTCAAAGATGCAGCACTGAGGTCTCTCCTGATAACAGGTGAGTAAATCGGAATTCGTAGTTCTGCTGATTTTAGAGGAATATTTGTATGTTTCAAAAATCGACACTTAGAAACTTTTTCAGCAAAAAGCAGGCAATGATATCCTATGGAAGGAAATTCAAGTTACTGGTAAGTACGGTTAAAACTACTTTTCAGGATCAGTACTGGGCTCAAAGATGCAGCACTGAGGTCTCTCCTGATAACAGGTGAGTAAATCGGAATTCGTAGTTCGGCTGATTTTAGAGGAATATTTGCACTGTGGTGATGGGAGGGGGCGGGGCTTCAGGTGACATGTCTGCAAACAGGCCCCGTGGCGCGTTTTAAGATGGGGAATTAAATCCTCCTCAATCCCGAGGGTCCCTAGGGGCCAAGTAGCCCACCAGATACCTCCAGTATGCGCCAGAGAGCTGCGTTGCAGAGAGGTGTTCAGAGGCCACGCCCCTTTTGCACCTCTCTGCAACGCAGCTCTGTGGCGCTTATGGACGTACCTGGTGGGCTAGTTGGCTCCCAGGGACCCTCAGGATTGAAGGGGATTTAATTCCCCATCTTAAAACGCGCAACGAGCCTGTTTGCACACATGTCACCTGAAGCCCCGCCCTCCCTTCACCACTGTGCAAACGCGCCCGTGGCGCGTTTTAAGTTGGGGAATTAAGTCCCCTTGAATCCTGAGGGTCCCTGGAGTCCAACTAGCCCACCATGTACCTCCAAAAGCGCCACAGAGCTGCGTTGCAGAGAGGTGTAAAAGGGGCGTGGCCTCTGTACACCTCTCTGCAACGCAGCCCCTGGCGCATACTGGAGGTTCCTGGTGGGCTAGTTGGCCTCCAGGGACCCCCAGTATTCAAGGGGAATTCGTTCCCCTCTGCAAACGCGCCAGGGGCGCGTTTGCAGAGTGGTAAAGGAAGGGGGCGGGGCCTGCGGCACCATCGTTTTTTTTTTTTAATTATTATTTTTTTTTAATGCTTTTTTCTGCCCAGGGGGTCCTTGTGGGACCCCCTGAGCAGACCTAGGGGGTCAGGGTGTTTCTACCCTGCCCCCTTTGTGCGTTTTGCACACTTGTTTCTTGTGTTTTGTTTTTTTAATCGGCGGGATCCGCGCACCCTAAGCGCATCCCGCCGTTTAAAAAAAAAATGCTTTTTTCTGCCCAGGGGTCCTTGTGGGACCCCTGAGCAGACCTAGCGGGTCAGGGTGTTTCTACCCTGCCCCCTTTGTGCGTTTTGCGCACTTGTTTCTGTGCCTCGGTTCTACCGAGGCATAAAATGGCTGCCAACACTTCCTGATTTGGAGTGTTGACAGCCAATTAGCATGCAGCTCGTGATCGGGACGGTGCGCGCAGGGTGCGCTCAGGGTGTGCGAATCCGACGCGGCCATAGATATTTATGTGATTTTCCTTTTGATTTTCTCAGGAACTACTGAACGGATTTACACCATTTAACAAAAAGGGTTCTTTCTGAACCAAGAACTACCTCTTTGCCAAATTTGGTGTAATTCCGTTCAGCAGTTCGGGCTGTAGCCGTGGCTAAAGTTTCCTATGGGAAAATGAATGGGGAAAACATGTTTTGGGACCCCCCTTTTTTCTCGGCCCCCGCTTGACGAATCACCCCGAGACTTTCAGGATAGGAGCGGACTGGAGCGGGCCATAAAGTTTGAAAATTTCGCGAAGATTCGTCAACCGACGCAAGAGTTATTTCAAATAGAATGTTGCGGATTTCCTATGGAAAATAGGTCCTAACTATAACTATCTACTGGCGACCGCCAGTAGTATATATATATATATATATATATATATATATATATATATATATATATATATATATATATATATTCCAATCAAACAGCACTCCTTAACTTCCTTGCGGCGATAAACACTGCACGGACTCCTCTTGCTTGTGCGAGTGATTTTATTGATTCGTCTCTCTTAGGTATGTCATGACGCGTTTCGGCCGATAAAACGGCCTTGATCACATCATATATATATATATATCAATATATATATTACTTACTGGCGGTCGCCAGAAGGGAGTTATAGTTAGGACCTTGTTTCCATAGGAAAAGCGTTTTTCTTTTGCCAATATCTTTGGCACCGTTTGACGAATCTTCGCGAAATTCTCAAAACTAATGAGGCGCTCCGGTCAGCTCCTGTCCTGAAAGTTTTGGGGTGATTCATCAAGCGGGGGCTGAGAAAAAAGGGGGGTCCCAAAACGTGTTTTCTCCATCTTAATTTCCATAGGAAACGTTTGTCGTGGCTACAGCCCGAACTGCTGAACGGAATTACACCAAAGTTGGCAGAAAGGTAGCTCTTGGTCCAGAGTGCACTCTTTGCTTTAAATGGTGTAAATCCGTTCAGTAGTTTTTGAAATATTAAAGGAAACATATCAATATCTGGGCGGAGCCTAACCACACATCTCATCGTGAGATCTGATTGGCTGTCAGCACTTCATCCAAGAAATGTTGGCAGCCATCTTGGGACCAATATACATACTAGCACACCATTAAAATGCATTGTAGTGAATGGAAGGTTTTGAGGGTCACCAAAAATAGAATGTATAAAGGGTGATAACAAACTTTAGTTACATCATAAATAATTTGTTGATGGTACCATACTAATTTTAGGAATTGTGGTGTGTTCTAAGGTGATTTTACCCTGTGAAAAAGCCTTCTGCTGGGATATCATGAATCATGTTTGAGAGAAAACTATTTTCTCATGCTTTTCCCATAGAGGTTTGGAAGGTACTCCAGAAGCTAAAATATGAGCATATTTTCTCTTAATTCACATTATCTTTCTCAGTCATGTGAGAATGAAGTCTGACATTCTCAGTAAAACATGTACATCCAACAAGGGCAGAGACTGTCAGTTGATTCCTTTGTGTTCTACTGCAGCTTCCCAGAGTGTTCTAAAGAACAACTAGACCGCTCACAGTCTTACTAATGACAAAAGTATGGCACACCTGAAGCCATCTTGATTGGAATAAACTGGTAACACTGAAAACATTTAATTTTAAAAGGAACAAATTGAGGGGGTTCATTGTGCCACAGAAGGTATGATTAGTGCTGCAGAAAGAAAAATTAGGGCACATTTTGAGTGACTTCTCAAATCCTCTTCTATTTCATTAAAAAATTCTGACATGCAGACTGAAACATGCACTTTCAATACCAGCAGCAGACTTCCAGTTAACTCCCTGGTGAGCAGTAGCTTTACTACAGTGATCTAATGAGCAACTAGAGTGCTAACATTCTGAATTTATGGCAAATGCGTGACACATCTGAATGCCTTCTTGATGGAATCAAAGTAAAAAACTGAAAGCATTTCCTACTGAGGAGACTGCAGTAAATGAGGAAATTAGGAAACCTCATAACAAATAGGGGGCATATCAGCAACAACCGGCGATAATTATCGCTAAGCGCACTTAGCGCTAGGATAATTATCGCCGGCTATCGCTGGATGTTATCGCTGAGATAGCGCGCTATCAGCGACGCTTATCTCAAAAGCGATAAAAATACCAGCGATAGCTACAAACTGTGCGATTATCGCTGGAAAACCAGCGATAATCGCACAGCGACAGGCGATACCTTGCTGATAAGGCAGGGTGGACTCAGCCATAGTATCCACCTTCCATTGGATACAATGGCTAAGTCCGATTGAGACCAGGCGTAAGAAAAGTAGCGATAAGCGCGGTTAGCGCTACTTTTCTTATCGCCATGCATGTTAGCTGGAAGCTTGTTGATAGGAGAAATGTCACTTAGCGACATTTCTCACGTTACTTTAGTGCGGAACGACCACTTTGCATATCATTAGAGATGCAAAGCTGGGGGTTGAGGGAAAGGGCGCTAAGGCAAGGATTCACGCGATAGCGTGACCTTGCTGATAATGCGATAAAATTATCGCCGCTTTTCGCCCGAAAACAGACGCTAAAGCGGCGATAATTTTATCGCGGGCCTTGATGATATGCCCCTAAGTCTCCCAAGATGGCCACCAGGGAAAAAAGAGCCCAAATGTAGCACAAATATCACCCAGATGTAGCACATGTAGAGCCCACTGACAGAAGTGTGCAAAACACTTTTTATTTTTTTGCAGTTTTTTATAGTGCAGACTGGTCAGGTATTGGAGCGTTGCATCTTACTTCGACCCCTTATTGCGTATTTTGCACAAAGTACTTGAGATTGATCTTGCGAAACATTGAACTTTACTATTCTGTTAAACTGAAGTTGCTCTGAGGCGGGCTTTGTAACACCCATTTTTACCTACTGGTTTTAATGAATTCTCATTGTATTGTATTAAGAAAAAGGATTTAGTGTTTTTATGTACACTTTTACGATCTATGTTTCTAAATCAGATCGAATAAAGTTTATTGAATTGAAGTCTCCCAAGATGGCCACCAGAGAAAAAGGAGCCCAAATGTAGCACAAATATCACCCAGATGTAGCCCACGTATAGCCCAATGACAGAAGTGTGGAAAACATTTTTTATTTTTTGTTTATTTGCAGTTTTATATAGTGCAGACTGGTCAGGTATTGGAGTGCTTTATATGAGCATTGGTTACATCACACTAGGACAAATTCATTTTTGTTGTAGGCATGGGGAGATTAAGTGATTTGACCAGAATCACAGAATGTCGAGCTGAAGCAGAAACTCCAACCTGGTTCCCCAGTTGCAAAGTTTGCAGCTCTGGAAGTAACACCACATCCTCTCCTTTAAGTGCAACATTTAATCAAGTGGTCAACTGGATAAAAACATAAAGATAACAAATAATTTAAAAGTGCTTTGTCGCTATTTGAGAACTCAGAAAATATGTCCTCATTTTAGTTTTTTAGAGCACTAACCATAATTTCGATGCAAATAAGACCCTCTCATTTCTATAATTTCTAAAGGAAATGCTTTAGGTATTACAGTTTTGATTACATCAAGATGACATAAGGCGCGCCACACTTTTGTAATGAATATAGAATGTTAGCAACCTAGTTGTTCATTAGGATACTGTTGAGAGGCAGAGGTCAGGGGCACGGACTCGGAAAATTGAAGGCAGGTAGGAGGGTGCAGAGGCAACAATTTGACCACAATGGGCAGGCAGGAAGGGCAGTGGCATCACAACAGACTATGGAGGGCAGTGGAAAGGGGGGCAGGGGCAACAAACCAACAATGCAGGACAGGCAAGAGAGGCTGTGGCAATATAATATACCATTGTGGCCAGAAGGAAGAGGCAGTGGTAGTATAACCATACATGCCAACAGACCCGATTCAGCCAGGAAACGCCCAATGTTTTTAAGCCCAAATTGGCTTTATTTTATCTGTCTCCTGTCTACAATCTCCTCTTTTTCAATGTAAGTCAATGGGGAAAATCAATTCCCCAGTATTTTTTCAAAATTTCCCTCTTACCAAGTTCAAAATGTTAGCAAGTATGGTACATTGAATCATGGAAGGCAGGAGGAATTGGGGTAGGGACATGGACAGGTACACCAAACTGACCTTTCAGGGCAGGCATCAGGGTTTGCAGCAGCACAATACACCACACAGGGCATGCGGGACGGCAGTGCAGCACAACAATCCATGGAAAGCAATAGGGAGGGGACAGGACCATGCACATGGACAACAGAGAACAGAGGGGAAAGAGGCAATGGCAGCAAGCTGACCATAATGGACAGACAGGAGAGAAAGCTGCAGCATAACGGACCATAAAGGGCAGGAGGGAGGGATCAGGGGCATTACAGTGGAACAGACAAGCCAGGAGGGAGGGAATAGGGGTCTGCACATGGAAAACAGAGGGCAGGGGGCAAGGGAGCAGGGCAGGAGCAGCAAGCTGACCATGGAGGTCAGGCAGGATGGGCACTAGAAGCACAACACACCTTGGAGGGCAACAGTGAGACTATAATGGCATACACACAGACCATGGAGGGAAGGTGGGAGGGGGTCAGGGGCAGCTAGCGGACCACACAGGGACGGTGGGAGGGGCCGTGGCAGCACAGAAGACCATGCATGGCAAGTGGGAGGGTTAGTGGCAGCACAATGGCCATGATGGGCAAGAAGGAGGGGGCAGGGGCATGCACAAAGGACCATGGAGGATAGAAGGGAGGGATAGGAGCTGGGCACAGACAAGAGAGTGCAGGGGGAGGGGCCTCACAACAGACCACGCGGGGCAGGCAGGAGGAGCAGTTACAGCACAACCGACCAGGGAGGGCAGAAGGGTGTGGCATGAAAATGGACCATGGAGGACAGGAGGAAGGGGATAGGGGCATGGAATGTGGACAGGCAGGGCAGAGGTGGCAGGGACAGGTTACAGTCATCTGACAATGCTAGGCAGGTGGGAGGGGAGTGGCAGCTCAACAGAACACTCAGAATAGATAGGAGGGGCAGGTCCATGGAACATGGTGGGCAAAAAGGATGGAGCAGGGGCATGCACACAGACATCGGAGGGCAGGGGGAAGGAGAGTAGGGGCAGCAAGTTAAGCACAGAGGCTAAGCAGGAGGTCAATGATGGTGCATAGAATTGGGCATTGGAGGGCAGGAGGAGTGGACTGGGGCATCATGCTAAATGGAGAGCAGTGGCAGCACATCAGACCATGCATGGCAGGAGGGAGGAGGCTAGTGCATGGATTCAGACAACAGAGGATAGGGAGGAAGTGGATGGGGCAGCAAGCTAACTGTTCAGAGAAGGTGGGAAGGCCAGTGGCAGAACAACGGCCACACAGGGCTGTAATGAGGGAGCAGGGGCGTGGACTTGGACAATGAATGGCAAATCGGAGGAGGGGAGGCAGGAGCAGCAAGCTTAGGAAGGGGCAGCACAATGCCAGGCCAGGCCCTGATTCCAACTCCCCACCATCCATTGTGATAGGCATCTTACTTAATGTTTAAAAAAACCTAGAAATTTGCTGGAAAAAACAAAGATTCCAGGGATGTTATAGTTAGACTCAGATTTCACTCATACAAAACCAGTGAAATTCAGCAGTTATAGTTACCTGAGCTAACTATAACTTACGCCCCCGCAATGCACTGCTTATGATCTCAGACATTCCTAATTCATGACATGGTCAGTGACACAACTCATGACATCTCAAATGAGCTGTGAATGGAATGGAACTATAATCGCTAGAACTTTATTTAGGGATAGTGTGTGTATATTAACACCCTTTTTTTTTCTTCTCTTTCGTGTAAGAACCAATATAATACGCAAAGTGCCCAGATCAATATGGCTGATAGCCTTTCACTTTAAAGTAATGTGTAGTCCATTTTTTATGTTGATGTTTGCAATCGTAAGTATGTTTATTATGAACAAGTCACGTTGACGAACATACAGGTATGGCGGTCACTGGGCAAGATATGCTGAAATTACATTCTGTGCATATTAACACTTGTTTTTTTTTTTATTGTATGAATTCCTGACTTTTCGCATTGCGACCAGGCCAATATGGCCACCAGCTTTTTGGCTTAATGTAATATGTAGTCCTTTGTTAATGTTGGCAACTAGAGGCATTTGTACGTTTAAATAAGGAAGCTACAATGACGTCTTGTATCGTTATCAAGGTTCGGACGAGCCAAAACGAGTGGATCGCGTCTTTTCCAGATTAAATACTTCCAAACTACAACCTGAGTGCTGATTCCTTCCTTGTAAGAGTGAGAGGAGATTGAATGCATATATATAAAATTCACTGAAAAAACCACAGGTTTCAGGGACGTTATAGTTAGAAATTAGCATTTAAAAAACCTTAGATATTCACTGAAAAAACCACAAGTTTAAGGGATGTTATAGTTAGTCTGACACTTCACTCGTACAAGACCACCAAAATTCAGCCGTTATAGTTAGCTGAGTTAACTATAACTCACGCCCCCGCAATGCACTGCTGATGATGTCACATATTCCATCACTGATGACATCTCAAATGACATCACTGATGACATCATCCAGTGACTGTGAGTGTTTCTAAAAAGTTTAAGAATGTGATATATATATGATGATTCAGTCAGTGTGTGACTGACTGTAAAAGTGAGTGATTATACGTGTCTGGGTGAATGTATGGGTGAGTGACTAATCTGTGTGAATGTCTGTATCAGTCTGTCAGTTGGTGTGCAAGTGGCTGCATGGGTTGGTGAATAGGTACATGAGTGTCTATATAGGTTATTGATTGGTTGTCTGAGTACCTGTATGTGTGCCTGAGTGTCTGTGTGTTGTGTGACTACCTGCATGGATGTGTGAGTGGGTGATTCACTGGGTGTATGGGTTCATGAGTGCGTCTGCGAGGTGATGTGTGGGTGAGTGAGTGTTTATATGGCTGTGTTGGTGAGTGAATGGATGTCTCAGTGGTATATGTGTGAGTAACTGCATATGTGAATGGCAGTATATGTGAGTGTTGGAGTATATAAGTGACTGTATGTGAGAGTGAGTGATTGTGAGAGTGGATGTATGGATGAGTATGTGCTTTTGTCAGTGATTGTATAAGAGAGTAAGTATGTGTTAGTATCTGTATGAATACGTGAGGTGATGTGTGTGTATAACTGTATAGGTGAGTAAATGGCATTGTGATTGACTCTTTGGGTGACTGACTAAGTGTGAGAGTACCTATGGGTAAGTGGTGGTGTGTGAGTGTCTGTATGGGTGTATCAGTGCATATAATAGTGGCTGTATTGATGAGTGACTACATGCATGAGTGACTGTATGGGTGAGTGAGTGGATGTGTGTGTGTAGACCTAGGAATCAGTGAGTGGGTATGTACTAACTGGTATTGGTATGTCTATGGTTTTGAGAATGGTAGTCTGTATTTTAGAGTGGGTGTATGAAAGGTTATATTAGGGTGCGAGTAGGTGCATCAGAGATTAAGTGGATGATGTCATCAGTGATGTCATTTGAGATGTCATCAGTGATGTCACTGACCATGTCATGAGTGATGTAATATGTGACGTCATCAGCAGTGCATTTCGGGGGCGTGAGTTATTTCTCTGGTTTTGTACGAGTGAAGTGTCGGACTAACTATAACGTCCCTGAAACCTGTGTTTTTTTCAGTGAATATATATATATTCAGGCGCCCTGAAATGTGTAAGGCCACGTAATTTAATCAGAATACAAAAGCCGGTTTGAAATAAAGGCTTTGGATAAAGACACCTGTTTGCCGAGTGCCTCCTTAAGCTCAGGACACATTTTTGTTAATACAATTACACGGCAGTCCGGCCGTGGAGTGATGGAACCGCCTCGTGAACTTTGAGAGGACCGTCGGGGTTTGGAATTATGCCAAGCCTCAAATGCGGGGCAGCAGGTTTTGGAATTGCAAACCGACATGTATAACTGAGACCCACTGGAGGGTATGAACATTAATTTCAAATGACTTTGAGGTAACATTTTCCACCGAAGGAAAAATGTGCTGATTAACGAACTGCAAGGACCAACATGCAGCAGTATTTTACTCACTGGAGAGGCCCACTGGAGGGCAGTCAGCCAATGAAAACATCAGCAGCACTGTGTACCTTGATGAACAGCCTATGAATAAGGGGCAGGCGCCCTGAAACGCGTATGGCCACGTAATTTAATCAGAATACAAAAGCCGGTTTGAAATAAATGCTTTGGATAAAGACACCTGTTTGCCGAGTGCCTCCTTAAGCTCAGGACACCTTTTTGTTAATATATATATATTCATCCACACGCATGGCAACTTCAGCGGCGACAATAGGAGAGCACTCACAGGTCCTTGTTTAAAGATGTTTATTAGTGCACAGACCCCCCCGCACTGACAGACGCGTTTCGGCAATCTGCCTTTTTCGATGTCAGTGGTCCCAAGTGTATGACACATATTTAAGGTGCTAAACGTGATTACGTGATTCAAAAAGAAACATCAAAAAAGAAGAGGGCCTCGTAAGGTTACTGCAATATCCAGAATACATGGCGGCCATCTTAAAACTTGTTCCAAAGTCGGTGCAAATTAGTATAAATTCAACAGTACTAAAAAGTTATAAATAGTTATATACAACTATTTACAAGTGGTCCAAAAGAAAATATATACATTTATAAACATATTTCATGATGGAATTTATTCTTAAATCACAATGTTCATAGGAAAATTCCTAGATGTTCCATATTTCTACCATCAACTAAGTCAGATTATAAGACATAGCGGATCATGGCAAGGTCGAATACCTTTATCCTGCCTGGATGACAATTCATCTTACCGCTTAGTGGCCATAAAAAATATCATGGCATACTAACCAATTACAACCCAATTGGGCAAGACCTCTTGAAGTACTGTGAACTAGACAAAATTACGCCCTGAATGGCCAAATCACCAAGACCAAAACAAAGCCATGAACGTGAGGAAAACCTAAAAACAATGCATTTAAGCAATCAAGGGAATGGGAACTAACAATTAATCATTTGATTTGTTTACATAGAGTCAATACATAGCCAAAATACAAGGGAGAGGATGAAAGTACCAAAGTACAAAAAGAGGTGAGGAGTACATAGGGAATAATTGCATCTCCAATTAATCTAAGCGGGACCACAGCTCCTCATCAATATTGAGGCCTAAGGGAACCCTGGTTTGGAGGTCTATTATATGTTTGGATTCTAAGGCCCTCAATGCCCTTGTTCTGTCTCCTCCTCTTTCATTTTTAGCCACCTGATCAATGCAAAAGAATTTAAGCAGTTTGGGATCACTCTTATGCATTAGTTCGAAATGGCGAGCCATCGAGTAGGTCTGATCTTTGTTACTGATGGCTCGCATATGTTCCAGAATCCGTTTCTTTGTTGGATGAATGGTACTGCCCACATATCTTTTAGGACAGGGGCATTCTAATACATATACAGTATATTCCGAGTTGCAGTTCAACAGGCGATTGATCTTTCTGACTTTTCTACTAGTTACCCCACTTTCCAAGGTTTCATATTCCAATACCTTGTGGCTTTGTTTACATGCCTTACAATTGAGGCATGGAAAAAACCCTCTCAACATATTTGTTGGTAATATAGATGACTGGAAGTGACTGTGTACTAGGTGATCGCCCATAGATTTGCAACGCCTATATGTGATCAACGGATTTTCTGGAGTTACTTTTTTTAGAATTAGATCTGTTCGAAGAATGTGCCAGTTTCTTTTAAAGTTCTGCACTACTTTGGACGATTTAACATTGTAGCGTGTGATCATTCTCACAGGGGTGACTATGGATGTATTGACAGATTTGTGCGTTTTAGGTATTAAAAGTTGCAGTCTATCTACTTTCTCTACTTTTTGGGATGCTTGTTTTAGTACACCTGAAGAGTAGCCCCTATATCTAAATCTTTGGAGAGCCTCGTCTTTGGCTTTTTCGTATTCTCCGGGGACTGTACAGTTTCTCTTTAATCGGAGAAATTCTCTGTATGGGATGTTATTGATCATACTCTTCGGGTGAGCACTGTTGGCATGGAGCAGGGCATTGCCCGCTGTAGGTTTTCTGTATAGGCGAGTTGCAATCTTAGCATTGTCTATATAGACTTCCACATCAAGGTAACATACACTGGTATTGCTAATTTGGCCGCTAAACCTCAGATTGAAGTTATTGTTATTCAGGGAGGCAACATATTCTTCTGCAGCTAGACGGGTGCCCTTCCACACGATGAATAAATAATCTATGTAGCGGGCCCACAATACGATGTGGTCAAGCCATCGTGCCGGCGAGTCCCGCCAGGCCACGTGCTTCTCCTACCAGCCAACGAAAAGGTTCGCATAGCTGGGGGCGAAGCACGTGCCCATCGCTGTTCCCTGATGTTGTTTGTATAGTTGCCCTGAGAAGATGAAAATATTATTCTCAAGGCAAAAAGTGAGCATGGCCAACAGCATCTCATTGTGTTTAACATATTTATGGGGTCGTTTATTCAGGAACCACTTAACAGCCTCCACCCCATCCTTATGTCTGATACATGTGTAGAGGCTGGTGATGTCTAGCGTGATGAGGAGCATGTCCTCCTCCCAAATGACACCCTCAATTGTTTTAAAAAAATTGCCAGTGTCTTTTATGTAGGAACTAAGATCTCTCACCCACGGTGCCAAGAAGAAATCTATGTAGGTAGAGCAGTCCTCCAATAAACTGCCAATAGATGCAACAATTGGTCGCCCTGGTGGTCTACTGGCATTTTTATGGATTTTGGGGAGGTGGTAGAACGTACGAACTACAGGATATTCACAGAATAAGAAGTTATATTCCTCTGTGTCAATCAGACCCTCCCCTTGCCATGTCACCAGTAGTTGATGGAAAGTTTTTATACAATTAGCATACACAGTTCTAGTGGTTGGTTGGTAACAATCAGTGTCTTTTAACTGGCTTAAGGCTTCTGTGACATAGTGTTCTTTAGAAAAAACAACGATGTTACCGCCCTTATCTGAGGGCTTTATTACAATAGAGTCATCATTCCTTAATGATTGAATAGCCTGCCATTGTTCAATTGGGACTTTGTAATCTTTATTATTTTTAAGTGACTTTTCATTTCTCAATTTCTTGAGATCAGTAACAACAGCATCACTAAAGACATCGATTGCATCGAATGTTGTCTGGGGTGTTTTCCTCGATTTTCTCTTTAAACCGCTTCTTCCACCAGTCTGTGTAATCCCCACTATCAGCGAATCATTCTCATCAACTGGCTGCGTAAAAGTGTCCATATCCGATTCAGAAGTTTCTAATAACTGCAAAGTCAAAAGAGTATCTAGATCAGAGCCAATAAGTAAATCCATGTCGTTGGTTTGGGCAGTCTCATCATTCAGGGTTGTTTGAGGATGTAACAGATGTATTTTTTGTAGTTTTAGTTTCCTCGTATATTTAAACAAGTCCACTCTTGTTTCCACAAAGTCAAAATCAGCGGTGGGGCAGAAAGTCAAACCCAATTGTAGTACTCGTGTTTCTGCTTCACTGAGTACTCGATCTGAAAGGTTGATAACTGTCTTTGTAGCTACCATCTGCCTCGTTTGCCTCTGCTCCTGGTTACTCTGGGCGATGGTGCCTCTTCGGCTGTTTTTCCTGCCCCTCCTCGTTTTTCGTTTCCTTTTGACTTTTGGGCCGGTGGATGGGTTCGTTGCGCCGGTCTTTGGCGATTCTCGCGGATTAATTTGTACTCCTGAAAATAAGTAGACCCAGTGGCTGAGTGGTTGTCCTCTGCAGTGGCTTGTTCACCTTCTGAGACTTCCACCTCTGACTCTGAGGTATCTTTATTGCTAGCTGTCCCTTTGCTTTGTTGTTGTGATAGATTTTTTCTGGGAATGTCATATTTGTGGGCAAAAGTTAGGACACGACCTGTCAGGTAATCTTGTTCATCTCTCTGGAACTTTGTTTGTTTTTGTTTGCGCATCCCATTCTCATATTCTTTGAGTCTCCTCATCATTGTTGTTTTTAATTCTTCGCTTTGCTTCGAATCTTTGTCTTTGCTGATCAGTTCCTCTAGTCTTTTGATTTCTTCTAGCAATTTTGTTTGATCACTCCAAGCATATTTGATCAGGATTCTGACCATCCCTTTGGCTGACTCTATTGTGTGATCTGACCAGTCCCTTAACAGCTCCGGATCCGGGTTTTCATATGACGGAACTATGAAAATACGCAGGCCCCTTGGGATACGATCAACTTGCAGATATCTTTCCAAGGAAGTTGCCTCCCACCACTTATGGATTTCTTTCTCGTGGGCTTTTTCCAGGCTTTGGTACAATATTTTTAAATTACTTGTAGGAACTGGCAGTGCACTCGATTCTTTCGGATCCCTCCCGGGTTTTCCGGTTCCCTGTTTGAAAATGTCCATAGCGGCCTCCTCACGTTCGATAACCGTGGACATAGTGACTTCGAAACAAGTATTGGTGTCAAAGAACTTGGCACGCATATATATATATATATATATATATATATATATATGTGTGTGTGTATAGTTGTGCTGGAGTGAGAATCAATTTAAATAATATGGTTTGTCTCCTCATGCACAGGGCTGACCCTAGCTCCTTTTTCCCCGATGGAGGGTCTTCATCTCTCTTCCTCTACTCCTAAGAACATCTTACAGCTTACAGAAACACACAGTCACTGGATGATGTCATCAGTGATGTCATCAGTGATGTCATTTGAGATGTCATCAGTGATGTCATCAGTGATGTCACTGACCATGTCATGAGTGATGTAATATGTGACGTCATCAGCAGTGCATTGCGGGGCGCGAGTTATAGTTACCTGAACTAACTATAACGGGGAATTTCACGGGTTTTGTACGAGTGCAATGTCCAACTTACTATAACTGTCCCTAAAATCTTATGGTTTTTTCAGTGAATTTCTAAGGTTTTTAAATGCTAATTTCTAACTATAACGTGCCTGAAACCTATGGTTTTTTCAGTGAATTTCAAAAGTTTTTTAAATGCTAATTCCTAACTATAACGTGTCTGAAACCTATGGTTTTTTCAGTGAATTTCAAAGGTTTTTTAAATGCTAATTCCTAACTATAACATGTCTGAAACCTACGGTTTTTTCAGTGAATTTCAAAGGTTTTGTAAATGACAATTTTTAAATGTATTAATTGTTATATTTATTTTTTTCATACTGATTTACTACATTTTTAGAAACAATTTTTTTACATATTTTATTTTTTAAATTACATTGTAATTACATTATACATTACAAAAATACTTTCTCAGAATGAATTACTTTAGTTTAAATACTTTGCACGTAGGCAATAGACTTTTAAGTACAGTAGTTACAGTTGTTGCAATGGGCAACACATTTTCAAACACAATGCAACATTCAGCTCAATGTGAATTTCTAGTTAAATGCAATTAGTTACTTTATGGATTACTTTTCTAACCACAGGACTGGATCCTAGATTCAGTCCTGGGACATCTCCTGTAAACAGTTGAGTAAAAGCGTTTTGGTTACAGTAGTGATTTTTAAGGAATATTATTGTATTTTAAAAGTTGACACTTTGAAACTTTTTCTCATAGAATCACCAATGTTATCCTATGGAAGGAAATTCACTTAGCAGGTAAAAACTGTTATCGTTACTTTTTCTTACTCAGTGGTGGATCCTGGATCCAGCACTGGTGCATCTCCTGTAAACAGTTGAAAGAATGCGTTTAAGTCATACAGGCGATTTTTAAGGAATATTTGTAGTTTGTGAAAATCGACACTTTGAAACTTTTCTGCTGAAAACCAGACAATGGATTCCTATGGAAGAAAATATAAGTTACTGGTAAGTACGGTTAAAATTACTTTTCAGGGTCAGTGCTGGGCTAAAAGATGGAGCACTGAGGTCTCTCCTGATAACAGGTGAGTAAATCGGAATTCGTATTTCGGCTGATTTTAGAGGAATATTTTAAAGTTCCAAAACTCCACACTTAGAAGAATTTCCAAGTGAAACCAGTCAATGTTAGCCTATGGAAGGAAATTCAAGTTACTGGTAAGTACGGTTAAAATTACTTTTCAGGACCAGTACTGGGCTGAAAGATACAGCACTGAGGTCTCTCCTGATAACAGGTGAGTAAATCGGAATTCGTATTTCGGCTGATTTTAGAGGAATATTTGTATGTTTCAAAAATCAACACTTAGAAACTTTTTCAGCAAAAAGCAGGCAATGATATCCTATGGAAGGAAATTCAAGTTACTGGTAAGTACGGTTAAAATTACTTTTGAGGATCAGTACTGGGCTGAAAGATGCAGCACTGAGGTCTCTCCTGATAACAGGTGAGTAAATCGGAATTCGTATTTCGGCTGATTTTAGAGGAATATTTTAAAGTTCCAAAACTCCACACTTAGAAGAATTTCCAAGTGAAACCAGTCAATGTTAGCCTATGGAAGGAAATTCAAGTTACTGGTAAGTACGGTTAAAATTACTTTTCAGGACCAGTACTGGGCTGAAAGATACAGCACTGAGGTCTCTCCTGATAACAGGTGAGTAAATCGGAATTCGTATTTCGGCTGATTTTAGAGGAATATTTGTATGTTTCAAAAATCGACACTTAGAAACTTTTTCAGCAAAAAGCAGGCAATGATATCCTATGGAAGGAAATTCAAGTTACTGGTAAGTACGGTTAAAATTACTTTTGAGGATCAGTACTGGGCTGAAAGATGCAGCACTGAGGTCTCTCCTGATAACAGGTGAGTAAATCGGAATTCGTATTTCGGCTGATTTTAGAGGAATATTTTAAAGTTCCAAAACTCCACACTTAGAAGAATTTCCAAGTGAAACCAGTCAATGTTAGCCTATGGAAGGAAATTCAAGTTACTGGTAAGTACGGTTAAAATTACTTTTCAGGACCAGTACTGGGCTGAAAGATACAGCACTGAGGTCTCTCCTGATAACAGGTGAGTAAATCGGAATTCGTATTTCGGCTGATTTTAGAGGAATATTTGTATGTTTCAAAAATCAACACTTAGAAACTTTTTCAGCAAAAAGCAGGCAATGATATCCTATGGAAGGAAATTCAAGTTACTGGTAAGTACGGTTAAAATTACTTTTCAGGATTAGTACTGGGCTGAAAGATGCAGCACTGAGGTCTCTCCTGATAACAGGTGAGTAAATCAGAATTCGTAGTTCGGCAGATTTTAGAGGAATATTTGCACAATGGTGAAGGGAGGGGCGGGGCCTGAGGTGACATCTGTGCAAACGCGCCCCGTGGCGCGTTTTAGGTTGGGGATTAAGTCCCCTTGAATCATGAGGGTCCCTAGGGGCCAACTAGCCCACCAGGAACCTCCAGTATGCGCCAGGGGGCTGCGTTGCAGAGACGTGTAGAGAGGCCACACCCCTTTTTACACCTCTCTGCAACGCAGCTCTGTGGCGCTTTCTGGATGTACCTGTTGGGCTAGCCCACAAGCTACCTCCATTAAGCGCCACAGAGCTGCGTTGCAGAGAGGTGTAAAAAGGGGCGTGGCCTCTGTACACCTCTCTGCAAGGCAGCCCTGGCGCATACTGGAGGTTCCTGGTGGGCTAGTTGGCCCCAGGGACCCCCAGTATTCAAGGGGAATTACTTCCCTTCTTAAAACGCGCCAGGGGCGCGTTTGCAGAGTACTGCAGGGAGGGGGCGGGGCCTCCGGCACGATGCCGTTTATTTATTTATTTATTTTTTTAATGGGAGGGGGCTGCGTGGCCCCCTTCCCTCAGCCACTTTTGGCCCCGGGGACCCCATCCCCCGGGGCCTGAGCATTTTTTTGTTTTATTTAAAAAAAAAACGGGAAGGGGCCGCGTGGCCCCCTTCCCTGGGCCTCTATTGGCCCCGGGGACCCCATGCCCCGGGGCATGCCCTCTCTTTAAATAAAAATATGGAGGGGGGCTGCGTGGCCCCCTCCTCAGGCCATTTAAGGCCCCGGGGACCCCATCCCCGGGGCCCTCCTTGCCCTTATTTTTTTTTTTTTTTTATTTGGGGAGGGGGCTGCGTGGCCCCCTCCCGGGCCACTTATGGCCCCGGGACCCCATCCCCGGGGCCTGGCCTCTGGTTGGGGACTGTGGGGGTCCCCAATCCCCCACAGTCCCGCCGGCTCCCCGGGTCCTATGGGAGCCGGCATTGCTTTCCACATGGGGAGCAGCTAAGATGCTGCTCCCCATGTGGAAAAGCAATTGGCTTGCATTTTGAAAGAGAGAGCAGGTTTCCTGCTCTCTCTTCAAAATGCAAACTAAGTTTGCTATGACAGGGCGGGAGCCGCGAGGCTCCCGTCCTGTCATAGCAAACAGCAGTGTCCCGGGGGTAGGCACCCCGGGACACTGCAGGAGCCGGCCCTGGGGGTGGCGGTCCCCAGGGCCATCAAGGGCTCCAGGAGGGGGCCGCGCGGCCCCCGTCCCTACATTTTGAAAGCCCCGGGAGGTGGTGGTCCTCGGGGCTTGGGGGTCCAAAACGGACCCCCATTTTCAATTTCTTAGTGCCCCGGGAGGTGGTGGTCCCCGGGCGAGTGGGGGGCTGGAGCCCCTCCACACAGGTTTAAAAAAAAAAAAAAAAAGCCCCGGGGAGGTGGCGGTCCCCGGGGCTGCGGGAGGGCTCAGAGCCCTCCCGCACCATTTATGATAAAGCCCCGGGGGTGGTGGTCCCCAGGGCTTGGGGGGCTCATAGAGGCCCCCATACATAAAATAAACCCCCCCAGCATGCCCCCGGGACTTGGCCCACCTGGGGGCAATTAACATCGAAGCGCGGGAGACCGCGCTCGATTTTTTATCGGCAGGATCCGCGCACCCTGAGCGCATCCTGCCGATTTAAAAAAAAAATGCTTTTTGCCCAGGGGGTCCTTGTGGGACCCCCTGAGCAGACCTAGGGGGTCAGGGTGTTTCTACCCTGCCCCCTTTGTGCGTTTTGCGCACTTTTTTTT
Organism: Calotriton arnoldi; assembly: GCA_963921515.1. Lineage (NCBI taxonomy): Eukaryota > Metazoa > Chordata > Amphibia > Caudata > Salamandridae > Calotriton > Calotriton arnoldi. The sequence continues at coordinate 1,165,090 of CAWUFW010000311.1, forward strand.
GGCTGCCAACACTTCCTGGTTTGGAGTGTTGACAGCCAATTAGCAGACAGCTCGTGATCGGGAGGGTGCGCGGATCCTCCGTGCCCATAGATATATATGTACTTTTACTTTTGATTTTCTCAGCAACTACTGAACGGATTTACACCATTTAACAAAAAGGGTTCTTTCTGAACCAAGAACTACCTCTTTGCCAAATTTGGTGTAATTCCGTTCAGCAGTTCGGGCTGTAGCCGTGTCTAAAGTTTCCTATGGAAAAATGAATGGGGAAAACGCGTTTGGGACCCCCCTTTTTTCTCGGCCACCGCTTAACGAATCACCCCGAGACTTTCAGGGTAGGAGCGGACCGGAGCGCCCCACAAAGTTTGAAAATTTCGCGAAGATACGTCAACCGGCAAGAGAGTTATTTCAAATAGAATGTCACGGATTTCCTATGGAAAATAGGTCCTAACTATAACTATCTACTGGCGACCGCCAGTAGATAATATATATATATATATATATATATATATATATATATATATATATATATATATATTGTTTACAGTAGTAAATCTTAAATATTTTAATATATACCAGTAAATTAAATAAATCTCACTAATATTTAATTCTATATATAATATATATAAATATATAATTATATGAATATATATACCAATAGAAACACACATATATATACTTGGCAACAATATGCTAATACATGGGTGTTACAACATGCTCTTTAGTCATTACTGTACACTATATCATCCCTGAGACAATATCAAATTTGTTATGAAAGAATGTGATTGTTCCAATGATTCTAATTCTAAAATATGGCACGTCTTCTCTTTTATTTCACACATTATCCTTTCTGATGGATACATCTGCCTGTGGATTCCTCACCTTTTGAATTACTCCAATGTGCAGCATTCCACAGAAACATTTCTCCTCAGCTCTCCCACGTCGACAAAGACGTCACAATGGAACGGCTCCGCACGTGACTCCGCGCGTCATCGTAGCCATAAGAAGACCTCGTCAGCATGCTGACGTCAGTTCCCTTTTTTCCGTGCCGGCAACACATAACGTTTTTTCCCCAGGGTCTCCATTTCGGGGAGTTTCTTTGTTGCTGTTGTCACACCTTTGAAGATGACTACTCCAAGGAAGTCAGGTTTCAAGCCATGCAGAGAATGTGGGGGCCAGATGTACATCACTGACCTCCATGAAGATCGTTTATGGTGTCTCTCGTCGAACATGGCGTTGGGCAATGCTCTTCGTGCAAGCGCATAAATCCAAAGGCGCTGAAGGAGAGGGAGGCCAAATTATTCATGACCAAGGCCGAAAAGCAGAAGAGAGGTCGTAGGAGGTCAAGAACGCGCTCGAAGTCGCCGACTCCACACACTTCGAGGTGTTCTAAGAAACACAAGAAGAAGCGGTGCCATTGGTTTTCGGCGTCGCTCTTTGAAGGATGCAACTCCAAAGTTGGTGTCCCCAAGTCCCAGATATCATTGCAGGGATGAGATCTCTCTGACTCCTTCATCGGGGGTGTCTCTGACCACGTCACAGAGGGTAGTGACTCCCCCAACTTCGAGAGATGCAACGCCTCTACCGTTGTCGAAGTCAACCACTCCACCTCTGGCTCTGGGGTTTCCGGCGCCACACCCGAAGCTGAATTTGGTGCCTCATCGAACGGCTCCAGAGCCTGTGGTACCGGAGCCAGCATATCTTGCTTTCCTGGCTCCGGGATAGGATCCGTCGCATTTGATGTTTGGCTTGTTTGCCCGAGCTGCAAACCCTACTAGTGTTCCTGTTGGCCCCATGGGTCCATTGGCATATTCCCTGGGAGGTTTGCCACCTCATTTTCCCCAGGCACAGGCACTGCTCATGCCTTTCATGCCTATGGCTCCAGGGAGTTGGCCTCTTCCGATGATGAGATTTTCGACGCTTTTGCAGTTTTTGGAGGGACGAGCTCCTCTAGATGGTTCACAGTGGAGTTAAGATCTAATATTCTTATGGAGGTGCTCCATTCCCCTTCCTCTGTTTCAGAAACTTTGCTTCCCTTCAATGAGACGTTGACAGAGCCCATTCTGAATGTCTGGCAGAAGCCAATGTCCACTCCAGACGTTTACAGGACCGTGGCAAGGAGGTACAAGGTGGCTCCGGGGGATCCTGCATTTCTGTCCACCCATCCAACACCTGAGAGCTTGGTGGTCCAGGCTTCGTGCTCTTCGAGGCTGTCTGCAGGTTCCTTCCCATCTATGCTTGTGGATAGGGAGTCAAAGCACATGGAGAAACCGGCGAAGAAGGTGTTCTCGTCAGGGAGAATGGCCCTTTAAGTCCACAAATGCCACATGTCTTTTGGGTCACTACATCCATGCCCTCATGGACTCAGCTAGGGAGGTTGTCCCAAAGTTGCCTGAGGAGGTGCAAGGGCATTTCTCGGAGGTGTTGTCAGATGCCCAAGCTGCTGCCTGCCAAGTGATCACATCTGGTCTGGACACGGCTGACTCGGTAGCCAGGGCAATGGGATCGTCTGTGGCAACAAGGAAGCGCGCATGGTTGCGTGGTTCAGGATTCTCGCCTGATGTCCAGGCTACATTGCTGGATTTGCCCTTTGATGGATCGCGCCTGTTTGGGGCTAAAGCGGATTCGGCGCTGCAGCGCTTTAAGGACAGCAAAGCCACAGCGAGGTCTTTGGGGATTCAATCTCAACCCAGGAGCTTTGGGCAGTTCAGCAGGATTCGTGGCTTTGTAAGAAACTTGTCCTTTCGTGCCAGGCAACAACCACAGCAGCAGGCAAATACCTTGTACAGGTCCAACAGGGAAAAGGGCAGAGGTTGTCAGTCTCCTCCTCCTCTTCTGCCCCTCCAGCTGTTGTGGCAGTGGAGCAGCTCTAGCTCCCCCATCCTAGAGCATGCTTATCCCGTGGGAGGTTAGGTGTCCCATTTTCTACAGCTTTGGAGGTCTGTTACTACAGATCTCTGGGTTTTGTACATTGTAGAGGTTGGGTATGCCCTACCCTTCTGGGAGTTCCCTCCTCCTTTCCCTCCCCGTCAGGGCTTTTGCTCAGAAGAGCATCTTCTGCTTCTCCAGCAAGAGGTCCTGTCATTGCTGCAAAAGGGTGCAATCAAGGTGGTTCCGGAGTAGGAAAGGAGTCAGGGGTGCTACTCTCTGTACATCCTGATACCCAAAAAGGATGCTCGTTTATGGCCGATCCTCAACCTCAGGCTTTTGAATTTTTACCTCAAACAGGAGAAATTCAAAATGTTGACCCTGGCTCAGGTTCTTCTTGCGCTGGAGAAAGAAGACTGGATGGTGTTGATCGATTTACAGGATGCGTATATTGACATTCCCATCCTGAAGTTGCATCGGAAGTATCTCTGTTTTACGGTGGGGTCTCAACATTACCAGCATTACCAGTCTGTGGTCCTTCCATTTGGCCTTACTTTCACACCTCGGGTCTTCACAAAGGTGATGGCGGTGTTGGCAGCTCATCTCAGACGGTTAGGGATTCCTGTTTTTCCCTATCTGGACGATTGGCTGCTCAAAGCAAAGTCTCCAGGGATGGTGCTGCATCATTTGCGGTAGGACACTACTGTAAGTCGTGCCTTCCCGCCTCTATAGAGGATTCAAGACATCCAGGCTATGATTCCACTTTTTCAGAATGAAGCAGCTGTTCCAGTCCTGAAGGTCTTGCGCCTGTTCGGTCTGTTTGCTTCCTGCATACTGTTTGTCAACCATGCACGCTGGCATATGCGGGCCCTCCAGTGATGCTTCCGCAGGCATTGGTTTCAACACAACGGAGATCTCCACGAGGTGGTCAGAATCTCCCGAGACACGGCAGTGGATCTGCTATGGTGGAGTGTTCCAGGCAACCTGTCTCAAGGGAAGCTGTTTCAACCTCCATCTCCGGTGGCCTCAGTGATAATGGATGCCTACACTATAGAGTGAGTAGCCCATCTGGGGGATCTGGAGTCACAGGTCTTTGGTCTCCAGAGGAAAGATTGTTTCACATCAATCTTCTGGAATTGCGGGGGATACATTTGGCTCTCAAGGCCTTCCTCCCTTCCTTGGTCAGTCGGTTGCTGTCCTAATGGACAACACTACTGTGATATGATACATCAACAAACAGGGAGGAGTAGGGTTGTATCTTCTCTGCAAGGAGGCTCTGCGACTCTGGTCCTGGGCTCAGGACCATCAGATTTGCGTAATTGCAAATCATCTGGCCGGAGAACTGAATGTGTTTGCTGACAGTCTCAGTCAACAGTATTCTGCCGATCACAAGTAGTGTCTCCTTCCGGAGGTGGTCCTTCTAATTTTCAGGATGTTGGGGTTTCCTCAGTTGGACCTGTTTGCCACTCACGAGAATGCACACTGCCCAGCATTCTACAGTCTCCAGTATCCAATGCGGGGAGCATTGGGGGATGCGTTTCATTTAGATTGGGGCTTACAGCTTCTTTACGCGTTTCCCCCTATACCCTTGATTTCTTGAGTTCTGAGGAAGATTCGCCAAGACTGGGCCCAAGTCATATTGATCGCCCCAAATTGGCTGCGAAGGGTATGGTACACAGACCTCCTTTGCCTCTTGTTGCACCCTCTGCTCCGTCACCCTCTCAGGGCAGACCTCCTCTTGCAGTCGCAGCAGCAGGTTCTACACCCCCACCTCCAGAGCCTGCACCTTCATGCCTGGAGATTGAGCGGGCAACCTGAGTTCCTTCTCTCTCCTAGCGGATGTGGTGGATGTTATATCATCAGCAAGAAGACACTTCACCAAATCTGTCTATTCTGGTAGGTGAGCCAAGTTTGTTAAATGGTGTTGAGAGAGATCAATTGATCCTTTACAGGCCCATTTATCTGATGTTCTGAGTTTCTCTCCTTCCCAAGCGCAACAGGGTTGTGCAGTAGCTACTGTGAAGGGCTACATATCTGCCTTGTTGGCTTTTGTCTGTTTACCAGACCAACCCTTGTTGTTTAAATCTCCCATAGTTATGAGGTTCATTAAGGGTCTCTCTAATAGGTTTCTTCCCACTCCTTTTATCATGCCTCAGTGGGATTTGAATTTGGTTCTCACATTCTTGATGGGTTCACCCTTTGAACCATTGCATAGTTGTCTCTTAACGTTTCTAACATTTAAAACTATATTTTAGTGCCAATCTTTTCCACTAGGAGGGTGAGTGAATTGCAGGCTCTTAGTTCCAAGACTCCTTTTACGTCTTTCCATGTGGATGAGATGGTTCTTAGGACCAGAACTGCTTTCCTGCCTAAGGTGGTCACTCCTTTCCACTTGGGGCAGTCCATCACCTTACCTACTTTCTACCCTCCCCCTCACCCTTCTAAGGAGGAGTAGAGACTTCATCGCCTGGATCCCAAGAGGGCAGTCAGCTTCTACTTGGACAGAACCAAGGACTTCAGGTTGGACGATCAACTCTTCATTGGCTATGTGGGCAAGATGAATGGCAAGGCTATCCACAAAAGAACGCTGTCCATGTGGATCACCCTGTGTATCAAGATCTGCTACGCCTTGGCCAAGAAGGAGCCTCCTAAAGGTATTCATGCTCATTCCACCAGAGCTAAGTCCTCTTCTTCGGTTTTGGCTAGAGGTGTCCCTGTGGTAGACATCTGCAAAGCAGCAACTTGGGTCTCCCTCCACACTTTTGCAAAGCACTCTTGTTTGGATTCGGAGTTGAGGAGGGATGGCCATTTTGCTAGTTCTGTGCAGCAGGATTTTTTGGTGTAGGCAGGCACCTTCCTCCTGGGGCGGGACTGCTTGGGGATTCAATTCAAAAGGTGAGGAATCCACAGGCAGATGTATCCATCAGAAGAACAAGTAACTTACCTTCAGTAACGCTTTTTCTGGTGGATACAGTATCTGTCTGTGGATTCCTCACTGACCCACCTGCCTCCCTGTTGCCTGTCTGCTTATACCAAAAAATAATCAATGTATATCTTATGTAATTTGTTGTTGGAAATATTGTGATACTTGGCACTGGGAAATGTCTATGATGAAGAATTTCCAGGTTTGGTTGTGTTTGTATACTGGGTATACTTGTGAAAATGTTGTCGGTTCACCCGTTTGCCTCGAAGGCATGGAAAAAATGGGTGGAACTGACATCAGAACGCAGACAAGGTCTTCCTATGGCTCCGATGACGTCACGAGGAGTCATGTACGGAGCCGTTCCATTGTGACGTCCTCGTCGACGTGGGAGAGCTGAGGAGAAAAGTTTCCGTGGAATGCTGCGCATTGGGGTAATTCATAAGGTGAGGAATCCACAGGCAGATACTGTATCCACCAGAAAAAGCATTACCGAAGGTAAGTAACTTGTTTTTCTCAGGTATAGTCTATATTCTTTTCAGTTGTTTATTATTTATGAACATGGAGGGTCAATGTCTCCAAAAAATCCACCGTAATTACAACTGACTTGATAACAATGCCAGAATGTATTTTTTCATGACTGTTTATGAGCATGAAGTCAAAAGTCTTTTTACTATGCCCAAGACTGCTGCATCCTGTGTGACGGCGAATAAAATACGTGTAGTTCCGCAACTGTGGTCATGTGACCAAGGCGACTTGTTCGCCGAAACGCGTAATCAGTTCTCTTCCAACAAATAAATACCAGTGTTAATACACGATCCGGAGTGGCTCAGTCTTTTCTTATTTGGATCAAGTAAGAAGTATTCGTGCATATATAAATATATATTTGGAGTGAGGTAGCACATTTAAAGATATGGACAAACAAGCCCCAAAGTCAAAGGCATTTGAAAAAGGCACATCCGCCGAAATGCGTCATGCCGTTCTCAAATAAATGAAATTCTTGGATACCCCACTGTGTCCCCTAATCTGCTTCTTGGATGGAGGGATTTGGGTGCAATATTTATGTGGAGCCACGGACACATCAGGGGACCCATCCTTAAGTTGTTCGGAGGCAACGGTGGCATTGTGGAGTTGTGAATTTCAAGATATTGAAAAGCTATGAACCGCCGCAGCCGAAAGGAACAAGAACCTGTTGTCAGCAACAGACCGTGACTTCATGGTGAGACACAGTTCACTGTAACAATGCATCCGGGTGTGTGTCAAGTCGACAATTTGTGGTAGGATGTAGGGGGCCAAGAGACTGATTTTATTTTCAAATTGATGGTAAGGGGCAACATAGTGAATATTTTTGAAAAAACTGTGACTACGTTCGAAATGGACAGCCCGTACTCACCAAGAGGACGTAATCACTAAGGGCTGAAAGAAAGACATTTTTCTAGTGGGAACAAGAGGCATGCTGGGTATTGCAGTCCATGAGAAGGTGTTGCAGTACTTTCTTTAGTGAAACTGTGGTCAGCTGTGCTCCCACCAATTGGAGTGAGGTAGGATGTTTAAAGATATGGACAAACAAGCCCCAAAGTCAAAGGCATTTGAAAACGGCACATCCGCCGAAACACGTCATGCCGTTCTCAAGTAAATGAAATTCTTGGATACCCCGCTGTGTCCCCATATCTGCTTCTTGGATGGAGGGATTTGGGTGTAATCTTTACGTGGAGCCACGGACACATCAGGGGACCCATCCTTAAGTTGTTCGGAGGCAACGGTGGCATTGTGGATATCAAGATATTGAAAAGCTCTGAACCGCCGCAGCCGAAAGGAACAAGAACCTGCTGTCAGCAACAGACCGTGACTTCATGGTGAGACACAGTTCACTGTAACGATGCCTCCGGGTGTGTTTCAAGTCGGCAATTTGTGGCAGGATGTAGGGGGCCAAGAGACTGATTTTATTTTCAAATTGATGGTAAGGGGCAACATAGTGAATATTTTTGAAAAAACTGTGACTACGTTTGAAATGGACAGCCCGTACTCACTAAGAGGACGTATTCACTAAGGGCTGAAAGAAAGACATTTATCCAGCGGGAACAAGAGGCATGCTGGGAATTGTAGTCTATGAGAAGGTGCTGCAGTACTTTCTTTAGTGAAACTGTGGTCAGCTGTGCTCCCACTAATTGGAGTGAGGTAGCATGTTTAAAGATATGGACAAACAAGCCCGAAGTCAAAGGCATTTGAAAAAGGCACATCTGCCGAAACGCATCATGCTGTTCTCAAATAAATGAAATTCTTGGATACCCCGATGTGTCCCCTAATCTTCTTCTTGGATGGAGGGATTTGGGTGTAATATTTACGTGGAGCCACGGACACGTCAGGGGACCCATCGTTAAGTTGTTCAGAGGCAACGGTAGCATTGTGGAGTTGTGGATTTCAAGATATTGAAAACCTCTGATCCGCCGCACCCGAAAGGAACAAGAACCTGCTGTCAGCAACCGACCGTGACTTCATGGTGAGACACAGTTCACTGTAACGATGCCTATGGGTGTGTTTCAAGTCGGCAATTTGTGGCAGGATGTAGGGGGCCAAGAGACTGATTTTATTTTCAAATTGATTTGTAAGGGGAAACATAGTGAATATTTTTTTTAAAACTGTGACTACGTTCGAAATGGACAGCCCGTACTCACCAAGAGGACGTAATCACTAAGGGCTGAAAGAAAGACATTTTTCCAGTGGGAACAAGAGGCATGCTGGGAATTGCAGTCCATGAGAAGGTGCTGCAGAACTTTCTTTAGTGAAACTGTGGTCAGCTGTGCTCCCACCAATTGGAGTGAGGTAGCACGTTTAAAGATACGGACAAACAAGCCCCGAAGTAGGCATTTGAAAAAGGCACATCCGCCGAAAAGCGTCATGCCCTTCTCAAATAAATGAAATTCTTGGATACCCCGCTGTGTCCCCTAATCTGCTTCTTGGATGGAGGGATTTGGATGTAATATATATATATATCAAAGACAATCTCCAGTTCTCCTTCAAAACCGGACACCGACATTGCGGACTCAGTTAAGTTTTCAGCATTCATTTATTTACTGCTTGCTGTTACGCGTTTCGGCAATATCCCCTGCCTTGTTCACACCTTTTCTGTGTTTTGAATGGTAAGGAAACTGATTTGCAGGAGTTTGTACATGACCTTAATACCAGTAATGCTTCACTATGACTCATAGTAGGAACAGTGTAGAGTTTCTTGATTTGAAATCGACAGTAGTCGAGAACTCTTTACAGTCTAACCTGATCCGGAAAATCACTGCAGGGAATTCTATTCTACATGCCCGGAGCAGTCACACACAGAGTTTCAGGTGGAGCAGTCCTTATGGGATATTTCTCCGAATTAAACAGAATTGTACATCAGAGAAAGAATATACAATAGCTTGTGATGAAATAATTACCAGGTTCACAGCAAGAGGCTATTCTAACAAACACCTGAATATTGCAAAAAAGAAAGCCGACTCACAAAGCAGAGAAAGAATCCTTTTGGCCAACCAAAAAATAAAACCATTGGTAAAAGTGGAATACGTTTCATCAGAAAATATTCTGAAGGACCATGTGATCTACAAAACATTTTAACCAAAAGATGGGACATTTTGAAGCATGATCCAGTTTTGAAAAATAACATAAGTGAACACCCTATGATCACATATAGAAAAAATACCTCACTTAAAGACATGTTGGTACACAGTTTTATGAAACCTAAAGATGGTACTTGGCTACCATCGACCTAAGGGTTTTAAAATCTGCAGTCATTGTAAAGCCTGTAAGTTTAGCAACAACTTTGATTCTGTAGTGTTAGAAAATACACAAAAAACCTGGAAAATCAAGAAATGTATAACTTGTAGTACCGATTTTGTCGTATATGCCATTGTTTGTCCCTGTGACAAATGGTATATAGGGTCGACCATCTTTTCAATAAAAAAACGAATTCTGGAACATTAGCGAGCCATCACAAATAACAATGAAAGGTATAGCACAGCCAGGCACTATAATCAACATCGTGGAGGGGATTGGAGAGTTGGGAAATTCTTTGGATTAGACACAATACCAAAACACCCGAGAGGGGGAATAGACAAGTGCCTTTAAGAAGACTGGAATCAAGATTGATTCTGGAAGCAGGTAGCATGATCCCAAGAGGGATGAATGTAGATGCTGAACTATCCGTACATTTATGAGAAAAATTGAGGACTTTCTTATACGTCCACCCTCAGCAGAGTAATGTGTAACAGTAGATAATTTTTAATCTTTTTTCACATATAACAATAGGTGGTTTTAAATTTGTTTATAAATTTCATCACCAAAGAGAAAAACATTTTGGGTCAGACACAACTTTATCATTTCCAGTAACATAACATTATGTTGAGCATAATGTTTGTTCCTGTCCTTCAGGAAGTATTCACAGGTTGAGATGCCGATCTCATTTTCTATATTTATAGAAAATGAGATCAGCATCTCAGCCTCGTTCTTTGGTGATAAAATGTATAAACAAGTGAAAGGCACAGCAATGGGCTTTTCTTTTAGTCCAAGCTATGCCCGGGCTGGTGGGAGCAGAAATGGGCCTGGCAACCAGACAATAACAGATTTGTAAATAAAACAATCATGTGGCTAAGGTTCATTGATGACCTTCTCATTGTCTGGGATGGATCTGATGATGAATTTAATGAATATTTTAACATCTTGAATTCAACACCAGCAAATTTCAAATTCACCTACAACATTAGCCAAACAAGGGTAACATTGTTGGACACGGAAATTTACATATGGGACAATCAAATACATACAACGTTACATCGGAAGGAAACGACAATGAATGCGACACTACATGCATTGTGCTTCCATCAGCAACCTTTAATTCAAAATATCCCATATGGTGAATTCTTAAGAATTCAAAGAATTTGCTCTGAAACAGATGAATGGCGAAAACACAGTAAATATGACAGCACAAAGATTTAAGCGAAGAGGATATCCTGAGAATTTGATAAAAAAAGGTTGGGAAAAATTCAATTTGAAGAACCGAGATGAAATTTTAAAAACAAAAACCCCAAGGAGGTCTGATAATCCGGAACCAATTCAGCTCATCACAACCTACTCAAAGGAATCCAAACAAATTAAAGAAATCTTGAGGAAAAATTGGAAAACTTTCCAACTAGGTCTAACTACAGCTCAGATCATGGGGAAACACCCAAATGTAACATTCAGAAGAGCAATAAATTTAAAAGATTGATTAGTTCACAGTCACTTCCAAAAAAAGAATGGCAAATCAACTCAGTGGCTCAACACAAAGGGCTTTGTAAAATGCCACAGTTGCAAAGTGTGTCAAATTGCGAAAAATACCAAAGAAATAAAACTGGCTAATGAAAGGATTTGGAAAATTCAGGAATTAATTACATGCAAAAGCCAGTATGCAATATATGTAATCGAATGCTCGTGCTCCCTCAAATATGTTGGAAGCACAATATGTGAGCTAAAGAAATGCATCTTGGAACACGTCTGAACAAATGTAAATAAGGACCGCAGCAATGCGGTAGCAAAACACATGGAGTCACACCATGGAGGAGATTGGAGGCAACTAAAATTCTTCGCAATTGAAACTGTAAGCCGTTCAGAAAGAGGCGGTGACAGGGAAAGAAGTTAAGACAGAGAGAATCTCGCCATATTCTTGATCTGCGCACTTTTACACCATATGGTTTGAATCAAAGTGAAGAACTTTATGTACATTTGTAAAGAAACGTTGGATAATGCTATAAAACGAACTATTGGAGTTTCGCTTCTCAACATCACTAAATTTATTCACCTTGTCACAAACACTGCACCAAAAATACCAAGCTCAATATACAAATCACAATAGTTGATCGCGAATGGAAACACGTCAAAGAAATATGGATCAATGACATAATGCAAAGGGCGGTGGCATTGGTTAATTTTATCTGATGTCTCCACTGGAGGAAGAAATTGAGAAGGATAATGAGTAATAATAACCAGGAACCAACCCACTGGAGGGTTTGATTGATATTGGAAATCAAATGAAACTGATATGATCAGGCGCGACGCTCAGTAAAATGCACGAATGATTTGACATCATGAGAGAATAAGTCTCAATACGGACATAAATGATAAAATAGGAGCTTGGTTTGTCTTAACACTTTGTTTTTAACACTATTTGTACACCTTTATCATGCTATCAAGTTTAAGTTTCCTATTCAAACTACATCTCCCATAATGCTCAGCTTTGCAAAACAGGAAATGATGATGTTGTTGGCAATGTACCAAAATGCATATATTGGCTGAAATGCAAATGCGGGCGTTACTGTGAACAAGGTCTCAGTGAGACCGAAGCGCGTTGGTTGTTGTTATCTCTCGGTTAAAATGAACTTTCTTGACCGAAAGTAAAAAAGGATATTTGACCTACCTATGAGTGCGACCCAGTTCTTTTTCCTATGGAGATCAGTGTTATATATATATATATATATGTTACACAAAACAGAAAAAATATTAACAATTCAGTTCCAAACCATTAAGGGCCTTATTACGAGTTCGGCGTCCCATAGGAATGCCGAACCCATGGTGGTGGTCCGACCACCGCCACACTGCGAGCCTGCCTGCAGTATTATCAGTGCGGCGGTCGGGCCGCCGGCACCGCCGGGATCAAGGATCCCGCGGGGCTGGTGGTCTTTCACTGGCAGGAATATGCTGGCGGTGCCGCAGCCAGCACGGCTGATCATATTCCGAGTTTCCATTTCACCGCAGTGAACTTGCCATGAAAAGGTTGGCAGAATGGCAATAAAGGGGGCCCTATCAGGGAATTGGGCCTGGGTGTGCATGCGGTGGGGCACATGTAGTGCTCTCCTGTATTTGCATCCCCATTTCCTGCACGGTGTGGCATGTATGCCACACCATGCAGGAAGGTGCAGTTGGCACTCTGGCAGTGGCAGTATGCATATGAGGCTCTTCTATAATCCTCAAAGACAGACCGCTTCTGTCAGACTCCCGCAGGACCACCCGCCAGACCAGGATTGAAGTCCTAATCTGGCGGGTGGTAGCACCACAGCTTTGGTGGTCCTTCAGCGGGCAGCGCGTTGCTTTGTCCGCTGTAGAACCACCAAAGTCATACTAAGGCCCTAAATAATTTTCCAAATTAATAAAACAAAAAATACACATTTACAAAAACTATTAGAAAATGTAAAAACAAATCAAAATATAAACAAATACTATAACATTAAAAATATAAACAAATATTTAAAAAATATTTAACCAATATTAAGAAATGTATTGAGGTAATGGGAATAATAGATATACTATTTCCACTCCAGTTTATGCAACAGTAGAGAAATTGTAGGACTTCGGGGGTTAAATATATTATTACCACTCCAAGTAGCCCAACAGTAGGGAAAATGTTGGACTTCAGAGGGGTTACATTTACTACTCCCACTCCAGTCTGTGCAACTGTAGGGAAAGCATTGGACTTCAGTGAGCATAAATTTACTATTGCCACTCCAGTCTGTGAAACACTAGGGAAAGTGTTGGACTTCAGTGGGGTAAGAGTTACTTTTCCCACTCCAGTCTGTGCAACAGTAGGGAATGCATTCGACTTTGGAGGGGTTAAATTTACTATTACCACTCAAGTCTAAGCAACAGTAGGGAAAGCGTTGGACTTCAGAGGGGTAAAATGTACTATTCACACTCCAGTCTGTGCAACAGTAGAGAAAGCGTTGGACTTTGGAGGGGTTAAATTTACCATTCCACTTCAATTATTGCTTAATTAACTTTCCACCCAATACCCTTACAAACCTGGCAACCAACACCCATAAGATAATGAATATAAACAAATATAACACAATTTACTTAATTTATATACAAATACATAATTAACTTACTATTAATAGTTAATTGTTAATTAATTATTACTTAATTAAATTCCCACCATACAACCCTAGAAACCCAGCAGCCCGCAAATAAAATATAACTAAAATATATAATTATCACACAATTTCCATAATTATCAATCAATTAAATATTTAATTATACATCAATAATTATTATGTTTGCTTATTATTTAATGAACTTCCCGCTGTGTACTCCTACAAACTAATAATAATCAATTCAGCAATTAATAATAAGCTATTAAGCTATTAATGAATTATTACTTAATTAACTTCCCACCTTATACCCATACAAACCCAGCAGCTCACTCCTAAAATATAAATAAACTATATAATTATTACACAATTTACATTATTAATAATCAATTCAATAATTAATAATAAATTAATTGTTAATTATTACTTAATTAACTTCCCACCCTATCCCTTACAAACCCAACAACCCACTTCAACACTTTAAATTACTATTAACAATTAAATTAAAATTTCTAAATCACTTAAAATGACAATCTATATTTTAAAAAATGAATAACAATTATACAAACAATACTAACACATAAAATTAATATATGCACTAAAACACATTAAATTGATTAAAAAATGATATTCTTTACAACTATATTATTGAAAATGATATTTACAACAATATTCTAAATAACGATATTGCATACGTTAAAAAACTATATTCTTGACAACGATATTTCTGCATTATGATATTTTTGCATCATAATATATTGTTTTGTCATTTCTGTCTCTCGATATATACAACTCAATATTTTGTCGGAATACCAACACAAGATGATGCATTTGTTATGTGTAATAAATCTCTTTTACAGCTCAATGCCATAAATGTTTTGTTGTTATTTTTGGTGAGCTAAACCCTCAACATGTAAGGAAATAAAAATATTTTTAGATGAATTTTAATTGATGGTGTCTGTGTACTTACTTGATAACATTTGACACAATATATTTGTTTACTTATGGGAGATATTAACAACTCAGCAAATAGCAGAACAAAAAATGGTTGAAATGCATTGAAATATAACATTTATGTTTTAACTAAGGTGTTAAAAGGTAATATGTAAGAAAAGTAAATATAAAGAAATAAATGCTATAACAAACACAGATTTGACATGATGATGGATGTGATTTATAAGGGTAAAGCCACAGTTATTTGGAATCCATGTACAAAATAGCTGTTTTCCTCAGATGGCAAATGTATAGAAAAAATTGTCCAAACAGTGAATGGTACTGTTTCACAGGGGGAAATTAGGACTTGTCCCTCTTGTTGGTGGGTTTGCTGTCATCCTCTTCCACTGGTCCAGACAAACCACCCCTCCTCATTTTCAGGGTAGAAGGTGATGGCAGGTGGGTTGGAGGGCCTCCCTTTCTGTGGTGGAGCCTGGTAGATTGTTGTCCGATGTTCAAAGGTGCACAGAAAGGCGTGGATGACTGATTATTAGCCTTGCATATGTCCTTGAACCCGTCCTGCACCACCCCAGATATGAGGCACAAGACAGATATCTGCATTCTATGAGGTCATTGTGCTCCCTCTGCAGCTGGCCCATCTGGTATTCATGCCGGGAGGCTGCTCCTATGATGTTCTGGCCTATGGTTTTCCTATGGGCATCTGTGACCTCACTCTGCTGGCCTACCCCTACCCCCACTAGCCTGTGGCCTTTGCAAAAACCTTAACCTCAATGATTTACAAGTGTCATGTTATATCAATAATTAGCATATGACTTGATATTAGGAATGCAATGTTTGTGTTTCTGGACATTTTCTCCGTCTGACTGAAGAAGTCTAATTTTAAGGTATAAGCTACGTTTTTTGTTTTTTCTACTTTAGGAACACAAAAAGGAGCATTTTTATTAACATAGAGAATAACTTTCCATTTCTTGATTCATTTTCATTTTAAAGGCAGATATTGAAATGTTATATTACCCATTTATATACAGATGTCCTACTAAACATTATTGTATTTTATATTGTAGGGCCAACACCCAGAGCTGAAGTCCCAGAAACAGCACCAAGTATTCCAACCACTGGTCCTACTCCTGCAGGAGCTATCAGTGAAAACACAACTCCTGCTGGCCCTGATCCGGATGGAGAGCAGCCTGGCCCATCAGGTGTGTATTGAAAAGCTGCTAGGGTGAGCATCACTCTGCCTACCATCACTCATATCATCAATGTAGTGTCTGCCTCTCCCCAATTGCCAGTAGTTGTGGCCCTACATCGCTACCAACATCTGTAGTATGCACCCCAGTCCTGGCTCCTGTATTTCCAACACCATCTGCAGTTGAGCCAGGACCCATTGTGATGATGTAAATTGCACAAAGCAAAAGACACACATGGATTTATGCCCAGATCTCTGTACTGGGGTGAATGTATGACATTGTTCTGCATTCTGTCCATCAATTGTTCTTTTTGCTATGTGTGACATTTTTATAATTTCAGTGTAATTATGAGTGACATTTCAACCACTATGAGTGACACTTTTCTCGTGAGCAAAATCAAGCAGTAATGACGAGGGAAATGTATATAAACATTAGAAATGACATACATATTGGAGCAACAAGAAACTATAAGAAAATCTAAAAACTCCTCCAAATCACAGAAATGAAAGGGCACTAACCTAGTGCCCTTGTAAACTGATCGTAGTTTTGGGAATATGCAGTGCATCATTGGTACAGTCAAGTGCTTTCAACAGGGACATTTAACCTCTCCTGTGCGAAATCACTGTGGTAGTGTACATTTTATAATAAATACTTCTGTCTCTAGTAAAGTCACAACACTACACTGGTGCACCTAGGTAGGGAAAAAAAATAATTGAGAAGTGTCTCTATGTCTGTTACACTCACTGGCTCAGCCAGTAGCGAAGTTAATCTGCCCCCAGTCACGTCGCTGGTGAGGAGCTCTGAATGCAAAACTAGTCACGGTGGCACAGCTCTGCCAATGTGAGAAGCGCCTGCCCTAAACACCACCAGCTCAGCCTCTCCCGGACTCCTAGAGTTGCCAGGCGTGTCGACAGCAACAATTAGTGAGGGCCCGGGCTGGGGCACAGGCTGATGGAGGAAATAAGAATCGGAAGTACTAGTACCTACTAGTACTACACTAACCTAGTCACATAGCTCAAAACTGTAAGCAATCTATACACGGCAGCTGCGGAGAAGTGTTTAAAAAGATGTAATTGATAATTACAGTTTAGTTAATAGATTACCTGCTCTCTCAGGCACTTAATAATTATTCATGATCGTCACTGGGCAACTGAGCCCGGATGTGGCCCGGTAGGCTTGGTCCCTCCCAGTCGCATGATATATTACCGCCACCGATGTGCCATCAGTCATGCTGCAACCAGTGAGCACAGCAGCCTGCTGCACCCACTCTCACTTCGACTGGCCCCCCGGCGCTGCCTCGGTGACCCTGACTCGTGAGCCAGCCTCTCTGGCCCTGTCTTTGGCTGACTGGTGCAGGTGGGATCCGATACCACATTGGAACCATGAGCCATTTTTACCGCAGACGGTCGACGGTGCGTGTCAGCAGCTTTCAGCCTGGCTTGCCCTGCATTGACAACGGTGAAAATCAGCCGCAGATGGCGTTAGTTACTGTCAGAAATCGCTCACCTCCACCCCGCTGCGGTCAGAGCGGCGAGTTCAGGAGGAGCAGGAGCTGCGCATTTAAGTTAAAGAAACTAGGGCGGCAGCAGGAAGACCGTCGGACGTGACGCACATAGCCTATTGTGAGTCTACTTCATCATTGGGCACTAACTGCAGTGACGTTGACACTTTAAGTTTGGAGCCACGTGTGTCAGCCCGGCCCGGAAGTGTGTCTAACTTGAATACTACAGTACTAACGCGCAGAGCTGCGAACAGATCTAGTCAGCTTCCTTAACCTCTGACTGCCGGGAGCAGCGCGCACCACGATGACAGGCACTGCAGCTCAGTCCATCAAGTGCATTATAGCAGCCCTCCACGTAGCAGCTGAGAAGGTGCTATAATGCGTGACAATGCATTTCAGTGCGGTGATGCGGATCACCACACTGAAATGCGTTACACTAACGCCTGATGCGTGATACTTGGCAGGACTGCATTTTATTTTTTTTAACTTCAATCACAGGTATTTGCTAAAACGCGCCGAATACTAATACGACGCCACCAAAAACCCAACGCCACTAACCTAAGACTGACTAACACGACAGAGTTTGATATGACACAAACGTACAGGGAATTCTCCTCAGTGAAGTGTGCCGAGTTAAGGCAGCACATTCTGAACTGAAGAGGGGTTGAACAACTAGTGCAGGAACTTGGAAACCACATTTTGGCGGCCATCTTTGAATTCTTTTGTTTGGGTTTAATTCTCCATCTTGTGAGTTTGCTCTTGTTTTTTGGCCTTAAATATCTTTTGTCATAAACTATGCCTATTGAATGCAACTTTATTTTGATTTTGTTTTGTTGAATCCTGCAAGAGTGCAACATATGGTATGTTGAAAGTGAAACGTCACCTACATCAAAATTATCCATAATGATGCTATATCGGAGGTGTAGTCATTGACCACTAAGTGTAGAAGTAGTTGTGTACTGCACTTTAGAATGGCTCCATCTACAAAATAAAATGTCTTCTTAACAAATTTACACATTAAAATCTGTTAAAAATAATTTCATAAGCCACATCATTGACCAGACCCATACAAAGAGAATAACATGCAATATCTTAGGTTTAATGTAGGTGCAGCAAAACAATACTCACGCATAATGGTTACTTGTTACCTAAGTATAACACATATTAAACTAACCTAAATATGGGTGTACTGATTATATTCTGAAAAGGAATTAGGGTAGTGCGCATTAGGACTGGTCAACCAGTTGGCTACTAGCAATTTCTTTAAATAAACTTTTTGCCAGGCCTACACCTCCCTTTTTAATACTTTTTTTGTGCAAAATCGTTTTATTGCAAGAAAAGAGCAATAATGCAATAACATTGAATTGCAACCGTTGTAGCATCACATCACAATCACGAATCCACTGAAGTGCAGTAAGTCCTATTACTCTCCCCTCCCCCCAGCCCCTTCCCTGCGGTGAATAATAAGGCCCTATCACCCATAGGTTACATCAAACCAAGAGCATCAGAGTCGGTGGAAGCGATCAGGGTACATAATCCTCCTCGGAAGTCATTCTACTTCCTGCATATTTTGGCCCATTTTTTAGGACAGCCCCTTCCTTCATAAACTGCCCTCTCTGCCAGCATTCACCAATCCATGTCCTTTTTACCAGTCACTCAGTCATGGCACCTGATCGGCCCTAAATTTGCGTGCAATATTGCGCTTTGCCACCATTAACCCCAGTGTCATGTAGGTCTGGTCCATGCGGGGGAGGTCCGTAGCCTCCCAGACATTGAGTAGGCAACACTTCATGGTGGCCTCCATGTTGCCCCCGCACACCTCATTCAGGTATGTTACCACAGAGTTCCAATACTGCTGAATGGCAGGGCAACTCCAGATCATATGGAAAAACATACCCTTTTGGTTACAACTTCGGTGCCATAGTGGGGTTGCCGCCCTCCCCATCTTACCCATAGTGGCACATGCAAAATAGCAGCAATGTAGGATTTGTAATTGTACGAGGCAAAACCTGGCTCTAAACGCCAATCATTCATTGTCCTCCACCCCCTCTAGATCCCTGTCCCAGCTACTCCTGTAGCTGAACTAGGGTATTGGGTGAATTATTAAACAATTTACGATGCATGAGGGAGATAGCCTTTTTCGGCATATGTTCGTCAAGGAGCCAATCCTCCAGCGGGCAGGACTCCGGGAGCACCCCATCTCCCTTTGGCAACATCGTCTGGAGTGCATGACAGATTTGCAGGTCCCTTTATGCCTCCATAGGTGCCATTTGATACTCTGGTTGTAGTTCAGTGTAGGAAGCTGGCTCCCTCTATAGTGCGCTAAAATGAAGTACACTGCGCAGAGAGTCTAGTGGATCCCCAATAGGCGTGCAGAGGTAAAAGCAAATAGTTCTAATGCTCTATTTTTGGTAGTGTGGACGAGCAGTTAGGCTTATCAGAGGGTAGTGCTAAGCATTTGTTGTCACACACAGAGACAATAAATGAGACACACACTCAAGAATAAATCCGAGACCAATTAGGAAAAATAGAATTGCATCTTTATATATATATTTAGAAACCAAAAACTTTGTTCGAGAGTTAGAAAATGCTTTATATGTCGATTGTTTAACCAAATGCAGTTCAAAACACAAATGCTTACAGGATTTAAGCAACAGCAGTCACCAATGCTTACAGGATTTAAGCAACAGCAGTCAATACCGTCAGGCAGAGACCATCAAGGTAAGGGGGAAGAAAAGCATAGGGTTAGATAGCAGAGTACTGCTGTTAGAAATGGGGTCTCTAGTTGGCAGAGGTAGGTACCTATGTCCAAATAGTGACCCATGCTTCTAGTCTGGGTGAGGGGGATACACACTTTAGATAACCCCTGCTCACCCCCTGGGTAGCTTGGCACGAGCAGACAGACTTATACCAAAGGCAATGTGTAAAGTATTTGTACTCAAGACACAGTAATACAGTCATAACACCACAAATGGACACCACACCAGTTCAGAAAAATAAAGTATCTTTATCTAAACAAGACCAAAACGACAAAAATCCAACATACAAGTATTAAGAATATGGCTTTTAAAGGTTTCAAACAACTTAGTCCATAGAAAATTATGGATGCGTGATTTCTCTCAAAGTACCTGTAGTTGCGACAAAATTCACAAGGCCAAACAGCCGCAGAGATAGGAAGCATCAAAAAACAAAGAGATGCGTTAGTTCCTGAGACCCTGGGGAGGCGATGCGACAGTTCTGCTGCACGCAGGAGAAATGATGCGTCCAATCCGGTCTGTAGGGGGAAGTGATGCGTCGATTCCGAGACGGTTCTGGTCCGCGGGTGATGCGTCGGTAAAACTTGCCGCACAGGTACGATGCGTGGAAATCCGGGATGCGTCGGCGATCGATGCGGCGGCATGTAGCGGCGCTATGTCAGTTTCTTCAGCCGCGATCCCTCGATGCGTTGGTTCTTGCAGCAGCGACAAGCGCTGTGTCGGTTTCGGGAGCAACGCGACGATGCGTGGAGATTCTTCTCGCACTACGGTACTGCGTCGGAAAAACAACTGCAAGAAGAGCGATGCGTCGATTTTCTTGTAGTTGCGTTGCTTTTCCAGCTCCCAACAGCAGGAACAACCTCCAGAGGCCCAGCACAGTCACAGGCACCACTTGGCAGGTCAGACCTCCCAGCAAGGAAGTTCAGGGGAGCTGGGGGTGAAGTCTTTGTGTCCCTGAGACTTCAGAACAGGAGGCAAGCTCTACTCAAGCCCTTGGAGATCTTCCTCAAGTAGGGTGACAGAGCACACAGCAAAGTACTGGTCCTTTCCTTGGCAGAAACAGCTACTGCAGGTCAACCCCAGACAGCACACAGCAAAGGGGCAGTGCTCCTTCTTCAGTTTCTCCAGCTCTTCTCCTTGACAAAGGTTCCTTTTGATTCCAGAAGTAGTCTAAAGTTCAGGGGTTTTAGGTCTAATATTTATACCCCAAAATGTCTTTGTTCTCTTTGTGCAAGGGGCTCTGAGCCCAGTCCAAACCAGTTCTGTCCTCACTGGTGCAGTATGCTCACAGGGGGTGGAGACAGCATTGTGGAAGGGAGACAGGCCCTATTCAGGTGCAAAGAAATCTCCTCCCACAACTCTCAATTCAGCCAAGCCCCATTCAACTCAGCTCCGAGTCATCCAGGAAGGGGCAGGCACACCTCAACCTCCCCAGTGGCTGTCTACAGTGAATGCACATCCCCAGCCTCTGTCACTCCAAAACCAGACAGTCAATACACAAACAGGCAGAGGCACACAGAATGCTAAAACTAGAAATGCCTATTTTCCAAAAGTGGCATTTTCAAACACACAATTTAAAAACCATCTTTACTAAAAGATGTGTTATTAGATTCTGAGTTCAGAGAGCCAAACCTTATTTCTCTATCATGTCCCAATGGGAAGTTATACTTGTAAGATGTTACAAAGCATTTCCCATTCTATCCTATGGGGCAAGATAGTCTTTCAATAGTAAAAAACGAAATTGGTAGTATTTCACTATCAGGACATGTCACAAACACCAGTACATGTCTTACCTTTCACATACACTGCACCCTGCCCAGCAGGGGGTACCTTGGGCCTACCATAGGGGTGCCTTACATGTAAGAAAAGGGAAGGTTAGGGCCTGGCAAGTGGGTGCACTTGCCAAGTCGACATGGCAGTCACAACTGCGCACAGACACTGCAGTGGCAGGTCTGGGTTACCTTTTTAGGGCTACTCATGTGGGTGGCACAATCAGTGCTGCAGGTCCACTAGTAGCATTTGATTTACAGGCCTTGGCGCACACAGTGCACTTTACTAGGGACTACCAGTAAATCAAATATGCCAATCATGGAGAACCAATCATGTTCACAATTTACACAGAGAGCATATGCAAAGTGGCCAGAGTCCTATAGCCAACAACAACAGGTCAGGAGAAAATAGGGGGAAGAAGCAAAAGGTTTGGGGATAACCGTGCAAAAAGGGCCAAGTCCAACAACTGCCAACACAGTTACTGTCAAAACAACAGTTGATGGACAGAATGCAGAACAATGTCATACATTCACCCCAGTACAGAGATCTGGGCCTAAATCCATCGTTTTTTTGCTCACCATGCCATTCCAGTTTGAACCCAGCCATATGCAAATCAGTCTTGACCCTGTGCCTCATGGGAACAGTCCAGCCCGAACTGCTAAGCCAGGTCCTCCCTGGACTGGAAACAAGCATCCTAGGACCGGTTTCGGGGTTTCACCCCTCTTCAGCCAGGATAGCTTGATTCCAGTGGCATGGAGAACACGGGACCCACGTCTGGGCATACCCGTCCCATTCGGGGTGACAAATGCAAAAACAACAGTTGATGGACAGAATGCAGAACAATGTCATACATTCACCCCAGTACAGAGATCTGGGCCTAAATCCATCGTTTTTTTGCTCACCCTGCCATTCCAGTTTGAACCCAGCCAGTTACTGTCGCCGTCGATGAAAGCAACAATCTGCTATGGAGTTTTGGGGACAACGGTCTCCCAGAATTCAGGGGAATTTCTACTCCAGGTGAGTCAGAGTTTCGGGAGTCCCAGGACTCGCGCACGCCAGGCAGTTTTGGGTGACCTGGGTCAGAGGTGCCGGAGGACTTGGTATGCAGAGTTCGTTCTTCACGGACAGCAGTGAGCTACAGGTGCGGTGAGGGCAGTCTGTCGCGGTTGGGGCGGTCGTGCCCAAGTTGCTGCTTTCACACAGTCAACGCCACCAGAAGGCGGGTACAGGCTCACAGGAGTGGGGCTGTTTCCAGCATTGGTCGCAGGTTCTGTGAGGATCCCTCAGGCTGGTGGATAAGTTGAAGGGATCGGTTACCAGACTGGTGACCAACAGGCCTTGGCTGCTGCAACATTTGGGTGATGAGGTGAATCGTGTCGACACGGTCCATGCCGGTCTCTAGTTGGTGGCTGTCTTTACTGGCCATATGCTGGGGACTAGTACCATTAGTCCAAAGGGAGATCCCAGGCAATTGTAGAAGGCTGGCAGTGCTCTGGGGGTTTTAGAGGCTGCACAGGTTCCAGGTAGGGACAGCAGAACACAGTTGTCGAGTCCTTTCGCAGTTGGCAGGGTTTGGCGCTGGTTTCGTCTGCAGCATGTCTTCTTCCTTTGTCTTCTTTTGGTCCATGGAATCTGAAGTCAAGGTCTCGGGAAGCCACCTAAATACTAGATTTAGGGGGTGTTTAAAGGGGAGGGAGGTGGTAGCCAATGGGCTGCTCACCTGTAGAGTGACTCCACCCTCTATATGCTTACCGCACTTGGGGTGTGGGCATTTCCCTGGCCCTGATAGGACATTTTCCCCATCTTCAAGATGGTAGAAAGTGAAAAGTGGGGTCTACCTCGCCTTCCCCGCCCTAGGGGGGGTGTGGGCAGAAGGTGGGCACACCTCCTAGTCTCACTAGTTTTCCCACCTTTTCTCCAGCCAAAAAGTGGAGCAGGAAAGGGGGTTTTAGCCTCCCTCACTATCTGAAGGTTCCTGGATGGGATTTCAAAGGCAGCATGGCCTTTGAAGCTTCCCGCCCAGATGGGCCATCCTGTCTTGGAGGAGGTGTGCAACACCTCCACCCAAAGCAGACTTTGTCTCTGTTCTCTCGAGAATGCGTGCTCTCACCCCAGGAGGCCAGAAACATGTCTGGTGGTAGTAGACTGACGAAAACCAGTCAGGAACCACAACCGGACTTGTTAGGTTTTCAGGGGACCCTCTAGAAGGGTCTCCTGTGTAAATTTATTCATAAATACATTGCTGGCATCAGTGAGGATTTATTAAGACAAGATGTTTAGTACAAAACACCTTAGAAATTAGTGAAGCCATTATGGAGCTAAGAAAATTGTGTTGATGAGTACCCAGCCCATGTACTCTTTATGGCTTCCCTGTTCACTTACAACATCACAGATTAGACTGGATATTGTAGGGGCCTCTCTGCTCATGCAAATATGCCCACACATAGGATATAGTGCACCCTGCCTTAGGGCTGAAGGCCTGCAGTAGGACTGACTTACCTATGCCTTATGCATTGTATGGGGAGGCAATGTACACAGGACAGTGTGTCATGTCAGCTTTTTAGATTTTCCTGCATCAAGACACGCAGCCCGCAGTGGCAGAGTGCATAGCCTTGGTGAGGGGGCCCTGGGGTGGCACAATCAGTGCTGCAGCCCCAGTGGACCCTCTTCAGTACCCATGCCCTAGGTACGAGGGGTACCATTTACTTGGGACTTATAGCGGTAACTGACTTTGTGCCAATCATGGTACAGTTTTGGGGAAAGAGATCTGGCACTGGGAACCTGGTTAGCAGGGATGCAGTGCGCTTATAGTTCAAAATCACATCAGACAAAAGGTGAGGGCTAACCATGCAAAAAGAGGCACTTTCCTACATGCCCCCCCAAACAAAAGAGGATGAGACTAACCTTTCCCTAGAGTGTCTTCATCATCTAAGTGGAAGAACCTGGAAAGGCCATCTGTCAGTCCCAGGTGGTGTTCCACTGTAAAGTCCATTCCCTGTAGGGATATGGACCGGAAATGGACCACCTTAACAGTTTGAGGTTTTATCCTTTCATTTGCATGAGCCATCGGAGAGGTCTGTGGTCGGTTTGGACAAGGAAGGGAGAACCAAACAGGTATGGTCTCTTCAGGGACCAAACCACAGCAAAGGCTTCCCTTTCAATGGCACTCCAACGCTGCTGTCATCGGAAGAAGCTGCCTGCTTATGAAGGTAACAGGTTGGTCATGGCCATCATCATTGGTCTGGGATAGGACCGCTCCTATCCCATGTTCAGAGGCATCTGTCTACACTATGAACTGCTTGGAGTAATCTGGAGCTTTTAGAATGGGTGCTGAGGACATCGCTTCTTTCAAGGTGTCAAAAGTCTTTTGACAGCTCAAGATCCAGTTGAACATTTTGGACATTTTCTTCAAGGTCAGTTCTTTGAGGGGGTACAATGGACCCATATCCCTGCATGAACCTCCTGTAGTACCCAGTCAAGGCAAGGAATGCCCTGGCTTGGGTCTGGGTGGTTGGAGCTTCCCAATCCAGAATGGTCTTGATTTTAGGCTATAGCCGCTGAACTTGGCCTCCACCTACCAGGTGGCCCAACTATACAACCTTGCCCTGCCCTATCTGGCACTTACTTACCTTGATAGTGAGGCCGGCTCTTTGCAGAGCTTTCAGAACCTTTTGGAGGTGAATCAGGTGATCCTGGTAGGTGGAGGAAAAGACAGCAATATCGTCAATATAGGCTGCACCATAGGCTTCCAGTCCAGCAAGGAATTTGTTCACAAATCTCTGAAAGGTGGCAGGGGCATTCTTCAAACCAAAGGGCATCAAAGTAAACTGCAAGTGCCCATCTGGATGGAAAATGCAGATTTTTCTTTGGCTTCAGGGGTCAGTCCTATTTGCCAGTACCCTGATGTGAGATCACAGGTACTCAGATAGGTGGCTGCCCCTAACCTGTCAATAAGCTGTTCAACTCTTGGGATTGGGGGTGCATCTGTTTTTGTGACTGCATCAAGGCCCCTATAGTCCACACAAAACCTAATTTCTTTCTTTCCACCCTGGACAAGAGGCTTGTGGATTAACACGACTGGGCTGGCCCAGGGGCTCTCTGAGGATTCGATGGCATCAAACTCCAGCATCTTGCTTACCTCAGTTTTGATGCTTTGTTTGACATGGTCGGACTGTTTGTATATTTTGTGTTTGACAGGTAGGCTGTCCCCTGTGTCCATGTCATGAGCACACCAGTTAGTATGACCAGGGGTAAAGGAAAAGAGCTTAGCAAACTGGTTGACGACTTGTCTGCAATCCGTCTGCTGTTGGGCAGTGAGGGTGTCTGAAAAGACCACTCCATCAACTGACCCATCTTTAGGGTTGTGAGAAAAGAGATCAGGGAGTGGCGCACTCTCTGCCTCCTGGTCCTCATCTGTGCCCATGACCACAGTCACATCAGTCCAGTCATTGTAGGGTTTAAGGTGATTTACATGTATCACCCTCTTGGGGTTTCTACATGTGCCAAGGTCAACTAAGTAGTTGGCCTCCCATTTTCTCTCAAAGATAGGGTAGGATCCACTCCATTTGTCCATGGATGGCTGTAGGGGCCACAGGCTCCAACACTCACACCTTCTGCCCTGGTTGGAACTCCACCAAGGCAGTCGTTTGGTCATACCAGAGCTTCTGGAGCTCTTGGCTGGCCTCAAGGTTTTTGTTTGCTTTTTTCATTTTCTCAGCCATCCTGAAACAAAGGCCAAGCACATAATCCACAATGTCCTGTTTTGGTTCCTTGAGGGGTCTCTCCCATCCTTCCTTAACAAGAGAGAGGTCCTCTTACAGGGTGTCCAAATAAAAGTTCGAATGGGGAAAACCCTACTTCCTTTTGTGGCACCTCTCTGTAAACAAAAAGCAGGCACAGTAGTGGGACATCCTATCTCCTTCTGAGTTTTTCAGGGAGTCCACCAATCATGCCTTTTAGGGCCTTGTTAAATCTTGCAACAAGCACATTTGTTTTTGGGTGGTATGATGTAGTGAACCTATAGGTCACCCCACACTCAGCCTACACGTGTTTTAAGTATGCAGACATGACGTTTGTACCTCTGTCTGATACTACCTCCTTAGGAAAGCCAACCCTAGTAAAAATACCAAGGAGGGCCTTGGCCACTGCAGTAGCATTGGTGGTCCTTAAGGGATTGGTTTCAGGGTACCTGGTGGCATGATCCACTACCACCAGAATAAATGTATTCCTTGAGGCAGTTGGGTCTAGGGGACCAACAATTTCGATCCCTACCCTTTTGAAGGGTACCCCAACCAATTGGAAGTGGAATTAAGGGGGCCTTCAGGTGGCTACATCTCTTGCCACTAGCCTGACAGGTGGCACAGGAGTTGCAAAACTCCTTCACCTTCTGGAACATTCCTAGCAAGTAGAAATAGTTAACTAAACTAGTCCAGGTTGTGGTCTGGCCAAGATGCCCAGCTAGGGGGATGTAATGGGCCAATGCTAGAAGAAACCCTCTAAACATCTGAGGAACTACCATTCTCCTAGTGGCACCAGGTTTGGGGTCTTTGTCCTCAGGGTATAGGAGTCCCTCCTATCAATAGGTTCTGTGGGAACCACTGACACTTACCTTTTTCTGAACAGCAGCTTGCTGTCTCAGGCTTTCAAGAGTGGGACAGGTTTTTTGTCCCTGGCACAGATCTTCCCATGAAGGTCCTCCTGGTCCTAAGAGCACTGCTGTGTAAGGCTCTAGCGCCTGAGGCTCAGCTCCCTCTGGGTCATCTCCCTGAGGAAAGGGGGCTTGATCTGGTGTCTGTTTTGCAGCTGGTCCCCTAGTCTTCCTGCCTTTTCTCTTTGAAGGTTGATCCATCCTTTCAGGCTCCAACACTTCTTTTTCACCTTCGGTTTTGCTTTGTGCCCTAGTTTTTACACATACCCATTCAGGTATTCCCAGCACTGCTGCATGGGTTTTCTTCTCTACCTCAGCCCATATAGAGTACTCCAAATCATTTCCAAGTAGACACTGTACAGGGATAGCAGAAGACACCACTACTCTTTTGAGTCCACTAACCCCTCCCCAATCTAATGTCACCAAGGCCATTGGATGTTCCTTAGCCTGATTATCAGCATTGAGGACTGTATAGGTCTGTTCTAGGAGATATTTATCTGGGGGCACCACTGGCTCAGCAACCATGGTGATGCTGGCACCAGTGTCTGTGAGGGCTTCCACCCATATCCTATTAATATTTGGCTCTTGTCGGTAACGCTTCAGGTTACTGGGCCAGACAGCCAGGGTAGCTGCATCCACCCCTCCCTCTGAGACTAGAGTTGCCTCAGTGAGCACCTTGACCTTGTCAGGGCTCACCTGTGATCCCATCTGGACACTAACAACTGCATTTGCTGCAGGTGGACTAAAGGCATTTGTTTTGTTTTTACAGCTAGGGTCTACAGTTCGGTGTCCAGTTGTCTTGCAATCAAAACATCAAGCCTTCTTGGGATCCCAGTTTTTACCCTGGTACCCACCCTTGGGCTGTGATGAGTTTCAGGGCCCACACTCCTGAGCAGGTTTTTGGGGGCCTGATGAAGACTCATTTTTGTTTTTATCCTTTTGGTCACCATGTTTCCCTTTGGGGGGTCTTTTTGGCCTCTTTCTTTTGGTCACCCCACCAGTGGTAGTTTTAGTCACCCTTGTTTTGACCCAGTGGTCTGCTTCTTCCCCAACTTTAGAGGAGAAAGTGGACCTAGGCCTACCAGATGCGGATTTAACTTCTCATTGTAACAATTACTCAAACAATGTTCCTTCTTAATTAAATTGTAAAGCCCTTCAAAGTCCTTCACATTGTTCCTGTTAACCAACCACCTAGTGTTTTCACTGAAAAGTCAACAAATTCCACCCAGGACTGACTTTGAGTTTTTCGAGTCTCTCTGAATCTTATTCTATACTCCTCAGTGGTGAGTCCAAAGCCCTCAATCATGAGGTCGTAAGACTCAGCCTCTTTTTCAGGTAATGTTAGGAGTCTATCCCTGCATTTACCTGAGAATAGTTCCCACAAGAGAGGGGCCCAATTTGTTCTGGGTACTTTCCTCCAATGTTGTATATTTTCTCAGAGGAGTACAAGAGGTGGCTCCTGGTTTCGTGTGAAAAAACCTCTGGATCCCCTGTGATGTAGATCCCTAGATAACGGTACCCCTCAACAGTGTTTTTGGCAGCCCAGTCTTGGGGAAGTCGTGGGGCTTCTCCGTGGAGGAGATAAATGAGGGATTTCTCCCAATTGATGGTATAACCTGAATAGCAGCAAAACAGGGTGAAGCTGTGCATTAGTCTGTCGAGGGTAGGGACCGGGTCAGATATATACAACAGGATGTCATCTGCATAAAGGGATATTTGGTCCTCTCAGTCCTCCATCCATTTTAGTCCTCAGATCAGGGGGTCCTGCATGATCCAGGCTGCTAACGGCTCAAGAACCAGGGCAAATGTGAAAGGGGAGAGAAGGTAGCCCTGTCGTGTTCCACGCCACAGTTGCAACACCGAAGATGTACCACTGTTGACCATCACCTGGGCAAGAGGAGCAGCTTATAAGAGTCATACCCAAGCCAGAAAGCAAGGGCCGAGGACCAACTTAGCTGAGGACTCGAACATATATGGCCACTCGACTGTGTCAATGGCCATACGGGCGTCAAGCAACAGTACTAGGGCATCCTCTCTGAGCGGCTCAGCACTTCCCAGAATGCTATGTAGGCGGCGCAGGTTTAGAGAGGTGTTGCGCATTGACGTGATCACCCGGATCTGCCTGGTGGCTAGCAATTTCACTAATATTTTAACTTCAGAGTTTAAAAGCAAGATCGGTCTGTATGAGGCAAAATCTTCAGGAGGTTTACCCTCTTTGTATATCAATACAATATATGCTCATCTCTGGTCTCAGGGCAAAAAAAGCCTGAGTCCCAGCTCTCCTTATACAATTGCAGTAGATGGGGCACAAATGTGGGGGCCATGAGCTTGTACAGTTCCATTGGTAGTCCGTAGGGTTCTTACCAGGGGTTAAATCCCAGATCACCTCGATTATTTCCTCAGTGAGTTCCTGCTCCAAGACTGCCCTGTCCGCTGGTGTCAGCCCCGGTAACCGAATGTCAGTCAGCAGTTCACTAGACTCCTCAGCGGAGGCCATGAGTACGGGGAGTAGAGGCGTGCATAATAGGCAGCAAATGTGTCTGCCACTCCCTGTCGGTTGTCCACCCGTTCTCCCCCGTCCATTCGTATGATAGGGACCCAACCATTTATGTTTTTTTATCTAGCCAAGCTTGGAGTATCCCTGCTTTGTCGCCCACTTCATAGGGACGCTGTTGGGTTGCCCAATGGCTGGCAGCCTCCTCCATGGTGTCCCTGCACTTCTTTTGTTTGAAGCTAAGAATGTAGCACACACCATCCCGGTTTGTGTGGTTCAGGTCAACTAGCTTGGTCTCTAGGTCTTGGATCTCCATCTCCAGCACCTCCATGCAGTCCCTGTTTTCCTTTTTGTGTCCTACCACTAGAGAGAGGCCCTGATCCTTTATAACTGTCTGGTACGCTTCCGATAAGGAACGTACTGAGTCCACAGAGCCCTCATTCTTGTCAAAGTATCTCTCCATGGTCTCACAGAGGCCTGTGCCGATGCGGGGCACCTTGAGGTACCAAGGGCTGAGTACAATCCT
Source organism: Calotriton arnoldi (assembly GCA_963921515.1). Lineage (NCBI taxonomy): Eukaryota > Metazoa > Chordata > Amphibia > Caudata > Salamandridae > Calotriton > Calotriton arnoldi. Next base: position 1,195,599 of record CAWUFW010000311.1, read on the forward strand.
TTTCCGGTTGTGGCGGGGAGGCTGTCCGTATACTGCCCATAGCGGATAATGGTCAGAAATACCTCTTGCGAGGTTATGGACCTCTGTGAAGCATGGGAGCTTCATGAGAGCTGCGATGTGAGAGTAAGAATGTAGTCTATGCGCGAAAGACTGACATGTGCCCCCGAGTGAAATGTTGTATCGCAGGATTACGGATACCCAGAGGTCAATCAGTCCCATAACCGTCAGGAAGTCCGCAAGCAGTCTGCGGGAGGATCTCTCCATCTTGGGGGGCCATAGCTCCCTACTGTCGTCTAGGGCCAGGTTAAAATCTCTGCCAATAATCAGTCTGCCCTCGGATATGGGCAGGGCAAAGGAGCATCCAGGTCTAGGAACATTGCCTCATGCAATCTTGTGGGGACATAGACTGAGATGATATTAATCACTTCTCCCTGCCATCATCCAGAGAGTGCAACATATCTACCTTGGGAGTCTGGCCAAGTACTCTGTCCGATGAGGCTGCTAGTTCAACACGCTGGTGTTCACGCTGTTCCTATAGGTCTCTCTGAGGGCCTTGTTGTCTATTTTGGGACCTTTTGTTCTTTGCACATACAGTGTTTGTTGATGGCTAGTGAGTGTGTTGCGTTTGATGCCTTCTGTTGTTCCCACAGTCCAGGGTAGTCACATTGGACTACATGTCTCAGCAGCCTCGGCGGGGGCCATCTTGGATGTGGCAGGCCTCCATAAAAAGAGCCACGCCTTGGAGACGGTGCTCACTACTCTCCTGCCTCTCAATGGTAACGGAGCGGTTGCTCCGGTCTTTGTGATTTCGGCCCAGCAGTGTCGGTGAGGCCGTTATTTGAGCTTTCTGATCACGCCTCTGTGCCGGGGTATTTCCTGGACTCCTCCTATGCATCGCTGGCTCCCGCAGTATGATCATAGCACACAAAGATTTGAGGAGCCTTTTGAGAGTGCGCCAGTACAGGCCAGGTCGTGCTCTGTACAGTAAGGTTAATTAGAGGGGTGCGCTTGTTTTCATTTTGGCAGCATTTCAGGCGGAGTGCACCCGCCTTTATTTAAGTGGTTTACATTGCTATGGGCATCTGATGTAATTAGTCATTGTGAGCCTCGGGCTCAGGCTCATTTTATGATATCTCAGGAGCAGCATACTCCGAGTTGAAATATATACAAAGAACGCTTCCTATTCTGCAAAAATAAGCATGCAACTTGATTTGACAGTGAGTGAGATGATTATTGAACCTACATAGACAACGCTACACGCTCTGAATATAAAGCATGCTGTTTGATAAGATAGTGAGTGTGATGACTGTTGAATGAGAACGTAATCATTTCAGCTAAACACAGTGCTACTGGAGTGATACTTGACTACTGAAGTGATACCCTAGGAGGTCAGTATAATTGGTGCAATCTAGAGGAATTGCTGACTATGCCACAAAGTTAAGTGTACTGCAACCCATATCTGAGGCATTCCAAGAACCCTATAAACAAGGCTACAAAGCAAATTAAACTGTGAGTTTTGCTTTTCAGATCTCCTTCCCCGCTGTTCCTTTCCCACACCCTTACCCCCACCTGGCCATCCCAATACTCAGCGCTATCACAGCCGTCTAATTTGGAGCTACTTGGAGGTGGGCCTTGCAAAGCATTGCGCAGATCCCGAGGAAGTAGCTACTCTGACTGAATAGTGAGCCCACGAATCATATTCCTCCTGGTCTGCACGAGAGCTTCCAATGGCCACCTTGGACGATCTCATGAAGGTGATAACCTAAACGCAGAGGGACCTAGTTGAATCCAAGAACGCCACAGTGGCGCTTGCGGCTAAGGTGGCCCATATCTCTTATTTGTCAGGTGATGCCGCCACCTGGGCAGTACCTTTGGTTCAACAAGATAGTACACTCCTGTATGATTGCCGACAGTTTGTGGAAGAATTCAAGAATTTGTTCGACAGACGCACTGTTGCTCTGTCAACGACCCGAGAATTATTGGAATTAAGACAAGGAAACAAAGACTATCTACCTCATTTCAACCGTCTAGTAGCAGAAACCTCATGGCCAAAAGAAAAGAGGTCAGGTTTATTTTATCAAGGGTTAACCCCTTCGCTGCTAGGCCTTTCCCCCCCCTGTGCTAAGCCTTTTTTTGGCTATTTGGTGTAGTTCACGCTTAGGCCCCTGTAACCTTTTGACCACATAAGGTATCCACGCCAAATTTGCGTCCTTTTCTTCCAACATCATGGGGATTCTAAAGGTACCCAGGGTTTGTGGATTCCCCTGGAGGGGATCCAGAAATTAGCCAAAATACAGCTACATTTTTTTTTTTTTTTTTTTTTTTAAATGGGAAAAAAGTGCTGCAAATGAAAGCGTCTGTTTCGTTCTCTGCAAATGGTATCAACAAGGGGTTTATGGGGATGAAATCACCATTATCCCAGCTTTCAGGAAGTGATAGACTTTTGTCAGAAAACCAACATTTTTTACAAAGTTTTGGCATTTTACTGGGACATAGCCTATTTTTGCTATTTTTTGTGCTTTCAACCTTCTTCCAGTTAATGGTAGAAATGGGGGTAAACAGTCTAAATATCGAGTTTTTAATTTCGACCTACAATAATATCGAGTTTGAAATATCGTAGGGACACAATATCGAAGTCAAGAATATCGACGACCAGAATATCGACCAGAAGGTAAGAAATATCGTTTTTATTAATATCGAAGTTAGTAATATCGATAGTAAAAATATCGATGTTACTAATATCGATATTTATATTAGTGTTATGTATTTTATTATGTATTTTATATGTTTGTGTTTATATTTTTTGTTAATTATTGTACTAGTTTTAGAATATATGTATAACATTTTTAGAAGTTAGTAATTTTTTTAAAGTAAATTATGCGTTTTAGTACCGTAGCGGGTTGTGGGTTTATAGGGGAATAGGGTGGGAAGTAATTTAATTATATTAAATTAATTTAAAATTTTTAGGAATTAGTAATTATTTTTAAGTAAATTTTGCGTTTTAGTTCTGTAGCGGGTTGTGGGTTTATAGGGGAATAGGGTGGGAAGTAATTTAATTGTAATTAAGTAATTATTTATTTTTATTTATTGGTATTGATAAATAATTTTATGTTAATTAATTATTAATTGGTAATTAATTTTTATTAATTGGTAATTAATTTTTATTAATTGATTAATTGGTAATTATATTAAGTGTATTAATTTATTATTGAAGTGTGTTGTGAGTTTATAGGGCAATAGGGTGGGAAGTAATTTAATTGTAATGAAGTAATTATTTATTTTTATTTATTGGTATTGATAATTAATTTTATGTTAAATAATTATTAATTGGTAATTAATTTTTATTAATTGGTAATTAATTTTTATTAATTGATTATTTGGTAATTATATTAAGTGTATTAATTTATTATTGAAGTGTGTTGTGAGTTTATAGGGCAATAGAGTGGGAAGTAATTTAATTGTAATTAAGTGATTATTTATTTTATTGTTGAGTATTGATAATTAATTTATTGTTAATTAATTATTAATTGGTCATAACTTTTTAATAATAGATATTTTTATGTTTTGGAAATTAATTTTTTCATTAATTAATAATTGGTAATTAATTGTCATTAATTATTATTTATTGGTATTTATCAATAATTTATTAATTAATTATTAATTGCTAAAAAAATGTTTGATTGTTTTTGGGTATTGAAAATTAATTATTTTTTATTTTATTATTATTTGGTAATTAATTGTTAATAATTATTATTTAATTGTATTTATCATCTATTTAATTGTTAATTAATTATTAATTGGTAATTATTTTTAAGTACTTATTTATTGGTATTGTTAATTAATTTATTGTGATTTAATAATTAAATTATTATTTATTTAAAAAAATTTTTTTAATTATTAGTAAGTTATTTTTACCCCTACACTATCCAACACTTTCCCTACTGTTGCACTCTCTAGAGTTGGAATAGTAATTTTAAACTCTACGCTATCCAACACTTTCCCTACTGTTGCACTCTCTGGAGTTGGAATAGTAATTTTAATCCCTACGCTATCCAACACTTTCCCTACTGTTGCACTCTCTGCAGTTGGAATAGTAATTTTAACTTCTACACTATCCAACACTTTCCCTCCTGTTGCACTCTCTGGAGTTGGAATAGTAATTTTTACCCCTACGCTATCCAACACTTTCCCTACTGTTGCACTCTCTGGAGTTGGAATAGTAATTTTTAGCCCTACGCTAGCCAACACTTTCCCTACTGTTGCACTCTCTGGAGTTGGAATAGTAATTTTAACCCCTAGCAAACCCAACACTTTCCCTACTGTTGCACTCTCTGGAGTTGGAATAGTAATTTTAATCCCTACGCTATCCAACACTTTCCCTACTGTTGCACTCTCTGGAGTTGGAATAGTAATTTTAACCTCTACGCTATCCAACACTTTCCCTACTGTTGCACTCTCTGAAGTTGGAATAGTAATTTTTACCCCTACGCTATCCAACACTTTCCCTATTTTTGCACTCTTTGGAGTGGGAATAGTAATTTTTACCCCTACGCTATCCAAGATTTACTGTTTTAGTTAATGTTGTGTATAATTTATTTAACAAAATTTGTTTTTAATTTGTTATATATATTTTTTATATTTTTATTTATATTATTGTTGTATGTGTATGTATGTATTTATAATTTATAAAATGTTTTTTAACAATTTATAAGTTATTACAATAATTAATTGTAAATATTATTAAGTAAGTATATATATTATATATGTTTAATTTTTTTTTACATTATATGTTTTACTTATAATTTTAAACATATTTTTAACTATGTTTATTTTAAATATATGTATCATTTACTTTATTTTACATTATTTTTTAACATTAAAAAAACCCAATATTTTTAACAACGATATTTTTGACAACGATATATTTTTTTCGATATTTTTGTACTTACCATAATGTAGATAGGACTTCGATATTCTTGACATCGATATTTCGGCTCCGATATTTTTGACGTCGATATTTTTTACGTCGATATTCTGTCAGTGATTCAGAAATGGGTATGAAAGCAAAAATGGATCCTGGAAAGCTATACATTTTAGAAAAGTAGACATAGGGGCACATTACGATACCCGGCGTAAAAAATCCGCCAGGCATGGAAGCGGCAAAAATCCGCCCGCACACACCGCCTGAACACCGACCACGCCATTATGAGTACACAAACTGAAAACCGCCATCGGCGGAAAAATCATACAAAATACCGCCCGCCATCGTCCGAGTCGGAGTCAAACCGCCCGCCACGGACGGAAACACGCACGACAACACAAAACCGCCCGCCCACACGGCCGACACACCGCACGTGAAATTACGATCGCACCGCCATGAGCGCGGAAAACAACAAATATACCGCCCGCCAGCGCAAACAACGCCGATGAGAATCGACACGGCAGAAGCCATGGCGCCCACGTACCTGCACAGAAACCATCCGCACACAAAACCAATAGCACACAACATGGCCAACAAGTCCACACAGCAAGGCACGCACAAATACACAAGCACAGTACACATCCCGAAAACACCCCCGGACAAACAAAAATACAAAGGCCAGAACCCCAGACACAACACACCTGAAAACAACAGACCATGAGGACACACCCACATAGGTGAGTACAAAAGCAGCACTCCCACAGACCACAACCCCTTGCTACATTGCAAACCAGAGAGGAGAGGAGAGGACACAGTGACACAGCAAGGACAGCAGCACACCACAGAAACGCACACATCACAACCACCACCACCACCACCACCAAACACCGGCACCACAAACCCCCTGCACATTACACAACACACACCGCACCAGCACCACAAACACCATGGCACCACAAAGGATGCCCAAGTTCACGCCCATGGAGCTGACGGTCATGGTCGACGAGATCATCAAGGTGTACCCACAAATCTATGGGAACATGGTCCAGCACACACCACTAGCCACCAGAAACAGAATGTGGACCCGGATCGTAGACCAGGTCAATGCAGTCGGGACCCTGCCCAGGAACAGAACCGAGATTAACAAACGTTGGAATGACGTCAAGAGCCTGGTCAAGAAGAAGGAGGGCAAAAACAGAGAGCTGGCTGCCGTCACTGGCGGAGGGAATCCCGCGCTCTTTAAGACCTTCAAAGCGTGGGAGGAGAAGGTGCGAGTCGTAATCCATCCGGAGATCCTCGCCGGATTAGCAGGGGAGTGGAGGCTGGTAAGTACAAACTAATGTATACCAGCACACCGCTATGTACACACATGCGCAACCACCATGCCACAGCTCCCAGGGACAAACACCCCCATGTCCAGCACACAATACACAACACATCACACGCACATGCAACAGACACTACCACACACAGGCCAAACCGAACAACTGTAAGATGCGTGGGGACATGTGTACACTAAGCCAGCCACGTAACCACCAACAGGTCCCCAAATATGCCAGAAGCGCTACAACGAGCACCCACCACACCCATGTGTCCGCCACAGCTGCACCAACTGACAAGTAACAGGTAAGTGGCAGGAACACAAAGTGCAGTGGGTGGGACGGTGGACAGCCCAAGTACAACACACACCAGGCCCCAGTCCCACAGCACAGCAAGGAGGAGCATCCCCCACACCCCACACCCACGTGTCAGCCACCGCAGTGCACAACGACAGCCGAAAGGCAGACATCACGGTCCACAGCAATCGGTGTCAGTGGGTGTACAGCCACCCCACGACCCACTACACCCCCCCACCCCCACAGACCTGCAACATGGAGCACCCCCGCTAAGAGCCATGTGGCATCCAGTACAGTGCACGCACGAACAACTTGCAGGTGGGAAACTGGACAGGGCTGGATTACTGGAGGCATGAGGACCATAACACCACCAACACATGGGACATGTCACGTAGCACACGAACATGCAGCACCGCCCACCGTCACGAACAAGTGAACAATGTGCACACGGACATGAACAGCAGACTCACACCCCACATGACCCATCACAGACATAGCAACACCCAAGGAGCCACGTCTGCATGCACAAGCCACACTGAATATAGTCCCACACGGCAGCCACTGTGCAACTCATCACACACAACCGAAACACCATTGAAGTCCTGTCCATGTAGCCCCTACTGCCTGTCAACCACACACCCCACAACTACGCCTATGTAAGACAAACAACACTAGACGCAACAGAGCGGAACAACAGAAATGCACACGAACACCACTGAACCCATCAAACACACAGACACACCATGCACATACAACATACCATCCATCCCATCCGTCAGCCCCAGTCTCATGAAAGGCATGTCATCCGCACAGCTGCCACACATACAGCAGTCACGCTAAGACACATGCCCATGACCAACCATGTGCCAGAAGTCAATTAAGCGCACGACACACTGTGAGCAACAACACACAACATGGGCCACACCCCCCCGAGCACTGCAGTGATGCACATGGCACAGGGCAGCACGCACACCAAGGAGATGGGACAACTGCAATACGTTGGCTGGCACACAACTATCACTCACTCATAACGATGCGTCCAATGCCATGTCCAGTAACCACAACAGACAGCAAATATGCAGGGCATGTCAGGCATGCACACACCTCAGACCATGCACTGTCATGCTGCCACAACACATGTCACGTTCGGCACCCATGGCTCACAGCATGTACCCCAAAAGCATATACCCTCCCAAATGCGAATCTGGGGCATGGCCCCCATGTTGCCATATGCGTTCCTAAGCGTTCCATTTGAACCCCAAAAGCATATTCCATCCCAAATGCGAATCTGGGGCATGGCCCCCATGTTGCCATATGCGTTCCTAAGCGTTCCATTTGAACTCCAAAAGCAAAGTACAAACCAGACCCAGGATGGGCCAGGAGCCCGCATACACCAGAGTCACAATGAGTAGGGGCAAAGCAACACACCCATCGGCATGGCCAATCCGTCCCATGCCACATGTGCACAGCACACAGTCCCATTGCCTAGCACACACACCTACAGATGCCACAGCCACACACTCGCCTCCGGGAAACCCATGTACGAGATTGCACGAACTGCCAATGTCAGACGACTAATACATACTTCGCCAGGTGCAACACAATAACAAATCTCATTTTCTCCACAGGTGACGAACTGCTGGACGCTGGGGATGGAGACAGCAGCCAGCACAGCCAGCCTACAAGCCCCCAACGAGGACACACGGATCTGGAGGATCTGTCCACCTCTTCGGACACGGACCACCAAGCTGGCCCATCTGGCGTGGCAGGGCCCAGCCGCTCCCCAGGACCCCTCCTACCCACCAACCCATCATCCAGGGATGCTGAACAGTCCCAGTCCCCTGCTGCCACTGTCGTTGCGGCCACACCCACGGTCATTGCGGCCACTACCACTGCCGCAACCGCCACCATCGCCGCACCGACCACCACCGCCTCCACCACCACCACGTCTTCGCTGGCACCAGCCCCAGCGCAGGTGGTGGCCCGGCCGACTGGATCCACCCTGGGAGCCACAGCGAGGACTGTGGTGAGCAATGTGGCTAGTGGGCAGGCCGGTGGCAGCAGGACTGGTAGGAGGAGCAGGGTCAGGGAAACGCCAGCCTCCCCTGGGAGCCATGCCCTGCCTCAAATGGACAGAGTCCTTGGGGCCTATGAAGAGGCCCAAGGACAATGGGCCAGGTCTGCTACTGACACGCGGGAGGTGCTGGGGGTGCTGAGGTCCATGGACGCCCATATGGGCCAATTCGTGTCCCGTATGGACCAACTCGTGGACCTCATGGGCCAGCTGGTGGTGGCGGTGGGGTCACAGGCAAGGCCAGCAACACCACCTCCGCCACCACCTGCTAGGGCGCAGGCTCGGGCAGCAGTGTCCACTTCCCCTGCGTCCACAGCCAGTGAGCACACCTCACCCACCACCAGCAGGTCGCCACCACACACCCCCTCCCAAACGTGGAAGGGGCCGTCCGAAGAGGAAACAGATCTCCCGGGAGGACTTCGCACGCTCCAGTCGCAAGTGAGGCAGCCAGCCAGCCTTCCGCCAGCCTTCCTTGACCAGCCACTGCATTGACTTGCTCTACGATCCCACTCCACACAGCCATCTGGATGGCATGTGTGTGTTGGACTATGGACATAGAACCAGTGGGTACACCCTGATCATCACGCAGCCATGACCGACAGCTCATTGTCACTGCACGCACCACTTTTGTCATCACCTTACACACAATCACATGTCACAGTTTGTAATAAATGCACCTTTTTCACTAACTGCTGTTTGTGCCCTGTGTCTTTATTGTACGGAATACAACGGCCACCTTGGGCGGAAAGGCACCTGATGCGTGGCATGGAAATGGAATCCGGAGGGCCTGTAGGGACCTAGGGGTGGGAGACAGAACAGGAGCACATTCAATGAGTGTGTCACACACCCATCACACAGTACATGTCAACAACTACAAGCAATGTACACACATCGCACAGAGCAATAGGGCACAATGCCACAGTCACCAACAGTGGCATACTACCCTGGCCATGGAGCGTTGACACACTGCACGCAGTGAACATACGGCCACCCTGACACAGCACACACACACCTGCATAGATACAGACACATCATCCGTCGTACATGGACACTCACCGTCAAGTGAAGTAGCGGGCGATGAGCTGCTGGCGCACATTCCCAGCTTCCTCCTCTCCGCTGTCCACCTCACTCGAGCTGTCCTGGTCTGCGGGCTGGGGCCCTGGTTGATCTCCGTCATCCACAATGAGGGGGATCTGCTTCCGAATGGCCAGATTGTGCAGCATGCAGCACGCCACCACTATCTGGCACACCTTCTGTGGGGAGTACGCCAGTGCACCCTCGGTGCGGTCCAGGCACCTGAACCTGGACTTGAGGAGGCCAAAGGTACGCTCGACCACACATCTGGTCCTCCCATGTGCCTCATTGTATCGATCGTCTGCTGGGGTGCGAGGATTCCTCAATGGACTGAGCAGCCATGCCCCATTCGGATACGCAGAGTCACCTGGGTGTGAGGGACACAGAGAACCGTTGCTATTCCAACTGGACAGGGGACAGCATCGCACAACCAGCACGCTACACCACTCCACATACTCACCGACAATACAGCCACGATCCTGTTGCAGATTGGCCATCAGTCGTGGCAAGATGCTGTTGCGCATTATGTGTGCGTCATGGGCCGAGCCTGGAAACTTTGCACACACGTGGGTGATCACCATGTCCGCAAGGCACACCACTTGCACATTCAGGGAGTGCGTGTGCTTCCTGTTGCGGTACAGGTGCTCAGTGGCCTGTGGTGGAACAAGGCCGACATGTGTGCAGTCAATGGCTCCCACGACGTGTGGGATTCTGCCAAGGGCATAGAATGCACCCTTCACTGCCGCCAATTCACGAGCCCTGGGGAATCTGATGTACCTGTTCCGGCACAGCATCATGGCTGCCAGTACATCCCTCAGCACCTTGCTGAACATGGGCTGGGACATCCCTCCTCCACTGCCCACTGTGTGCTGGAATGACCCAGTGGCGAAGAAATGCATGGCGGCCATCACCTTAGCCGTGGGGGTGACAGCAGTCGGATACACCCTGCGGGGACGGAGATGGGGCTCTAACATGGCACACAGTCGATGCAGAGTTGGCCTGTCCAGCCGAAACTTCCTGATTACCTCTGTATCGTCCATGTCCGCCAGCAATTGGTATGGGCGGTCAATGTTCGGTCTCCGCCTGGGTTAAATGGCAGAGGACACATGTCAAAGCAACACGGCACATAGCAATTTCGCATACACATCACTGACATGACTGAGCAAGCACATGGGCCACAGCCCAGCTGTCAAGCTGGGACGGCACGGCCACAATACACTTACACAGGTCTCCCAACAATGGCAATGGCAAGTGAGACATACCACTGCCATGTGCATGCACATGGGGATCTAGGCCCCAATGACTTGCGGGGCGTGCTGATGGGGACTGACTGCATATTCGTCAAGCGGCAACGCCACGGCAACATGAATGTCTGCTGAGCATGGAACTGCTTCCGAGGCTGGATGAGTATGGCACACGACGACGACGATGTGGGCACGGGCTGAGCGGCCAATACAAGTGGGACCTGTGGCACGAGGGGATATGAGACAGTAGTAGGTGTCAGCACTGCACCCTATGTACAGCACTGTACGGATCACAGCTCCCGAAACATTGACTGGTGTCCACATTGACAGCCCCATGCCAAGACGGCTGTGTGCTTGCAGTCACACGTCACAGGTGAGAGGTTACATTGCACGTGCCAGGTGGCAGTCGTACATAGTGGGAGCTGGCATGTGTGTGCATGTGTCTCCTGTTCAGGATCCACCAGATGGGCGCTGACTCTGTACTGACCATTGGACACAGCATGTTCTGTGGAAGGCTTGTGTGTGTGGGATGGTGGCACTGGATGTGCCTCCGTTGGGTGGGGGCCATGCACAGGGCGGGTACGTCGATGATTGCGCATTGTTGGTCACGGTGGGTGCACCAGCTAAGATGTGTTGCCCTGTGTTCAATTCCTATGTCCGCATGATGATGGACTGTGGATGTGGGCAGACTACACATTGGTCAATGTGCTGTCCATATGCATGTGCCTTCACACCAGGCACAGCTGCCCCTGCACATGTGACCCCTGCTGGACTCGCTGCTGGGTCTGTGGAGCTGATGCACCTTCTGCGCGTGGGGCGGACAGCTCTCCTCACTTCCCTCATTGCGCATGTCATGTCTTTGCCGCAGGTGACATGGATCATGGAGGGCCCACATGTACGCGTGGGTAGGCTACACATGATTGTTCACTGGTCGCCACCCCCAGTCAGTGTTTCGAATGGGAAGGTTGTCGTGCTGGTGGTATGTTCGATGTGGCGGATGGGCGGGCCTAGGTGCGGGCTTACATTCCGGACATGGGGGTAGTTGGATTGGCGACTAGTTGCAGTACACACGGGACACGTCTCTTCCTTTCCACATCTGGGTCATCCCTTGTACTAACTGACAGTGATACAGTCATCTTCGCCCCAGCCCTCATGTCCTCCCCTCGCCCCCAATATGCATGCTCACCTGCGAGGCTAGCGCTTGCACAGGCAGCCCCAAGCTCGCACCAGAGAGGGCAAGGAGTGCATGTGTGGGTCCAGTTGCACGAGTGGGCTGTCTCAGGGTATGATGTGTGGCGGGACGCCGTCCACCTGCGTGGTGCCCCAAATGGAGACCCGGCCTGCATGGACTATGCATCACAGTCTTCGCCTTCCGGATCCGCCACCTGCGACACCCAGTGGCTGTGGCTGCCCTTGCGGCCATGCCGCGTCCGTCTGTGGCTGATGGCCCACACATTCACTCTTTGGCCTCTCTGGGGAGGGCTCAGGGGTGGTGGCGCACGCGCTTGCACTTAGTCGCAATGGCATGTGGCGTGGTTGGTATGATGGGCAATGGATGGGATGGTGCGAGCCACCTCCCGTGACGTCAGTGCTGCTCGTGCTGTGGTGCGTCCCCCTACACTTCCATTTGACTTTTTGCCATGCTGGACGTTGAGGTTCTATTGCCTGCGTGATATGACCAGGAGGAGCGCGAGGAGACCTCTCACACACCATGCTCCACTGCCATCCCGTGCCCTGTATCGCCTGTGTGGATTGACTATGTTGGGGTTACACCTGGTCGACTGGGGCTGTGTGTGCCTTGTCAAGGGGCATGGCGGGCGCACAACAGGATCCAGCTTGTCCACAGAGGGTGGGCTGAGGTGCGCCTGGTACCGCTTTGTACGTGTGCCCGGCTGCTGTGCACACACGTGTTCACTCCCCCGACAGGTGTCCTCTCACAATGCCCAGGGAAGCGGTGGTGTACTGTTCATGACCCCTCCCAACACGGCGTGCTCCAACTTGGCATGTGCGCATCTACCCGTCGCACCCACCCACCTGAGCACTGCGTCCATACGACTTCACACGACACATGTGTGTCTTCCACAGTAGTGCTACTCATTTGCGTTGACATCCAATACCAGTGGACTACATGGTCATGTCACGACTGCCGTGTACTTCACATACTCTCATCCTCTCTCATTCGTACTTGTGAAATGAGTCAGCGGAGACAGTTCTGGTTTCAAACATTATATTGAGTCTTCTGTCCTCTGTGATGCAGTATAGTGGACACTACTGGCAGCGGGATACATGTTGAGGATATACTGAGCATGATTACAAATGGGATAGGGTGTGGGGTTACATCTGCTTGGCCAAGGCTGTGCTAATGTACATTTACGTATGGCTGCGGAGCTGCGGACTTTGACACAGACGGTATACATGTAGCCTACCAGACCGCTCGGCATCATGGGCACAGTCCATCTCAGTTCCATGTGACAGGTTTGCTGCGGTTGTTCCTCATGCACGCGTGCATGTGAGATGACATCAGGGCATGTGCTTGCGTGCATGCAGCGGCGTGCCACTTGTTGTTGCACTGTGGTGGTTACTGGACATGTCACAGTCACTGGGGTCGTGTTGTTGTTGTATGCACTTGTCGTCCATGCAAAGGTCCTGGTATGGGATTCCCGGGCGGGGGTGGGAGGGGTGCAGCACCCACAGACTCCAGGCGACCTATTCATGTCCACTGAGCGGTGTGTGTGTCCATGGGCGCTGGATCCATGTCGTGTCCTGGTTGTTCGTGCAGTTCCGTCCATGTGGGTGCGATACACAGAGCCCATGCCACTGCCTCCCACGATGCATGCGGTGTTCCTGGATGTGATGGGGAACAGTGTGCATGTCCCGGTCATATCCGATGTCATGGCGATGTCGTTGATGGTGTGGTTACAGTTGCCGGTCGTTTGGTATGGCTGTTGTGGTGGTGACTGGCCAGATCCGTGCGGAAGCTGAGCATGGGTGCGGGGTTGGACTTCATAGGTCACTCGGGGAACCTGCGTTGTGGTCCGACGTATTTACAGGTTGACAGGTATGCGATGCCGTCCAGCAGGGCTTCCATGTCATTGGTGGTGTACATGTTTGCCAGCCAATGAAGCGGATGGTGGCTGTCAAGGTGTTGTTCGTAGGTTGTCCCTTGGAGGACCATGATGGGGCATGCTGGGTGACATTCGATGTAGCTGTTCTCGATGATCCGTCGTGTGGAGGCACAGTGGTTCCATTTCAGTGCGCGTGCGATGTTGGCCACATACGCCATGCCCCCATAGGCAGAGCAGGCCCTGTCGTGTGCGTCCAGAGGGAGGAGTAGTGGTAGCAGGTCCGCCTTCAGACATGCCGGGTTGGAGAGGCATATCTCGACGGGATGCTGGTAGGGACACCTCCGACAGTAGAAGACGGGCATGACGCAGCTGAACAATGTGATGCGGTAAGTCAGTCGGTAACTTACGTTCAGCAGGGACAGGAGATCGCATCCCAATGTATGTATCGTGCTGGTTTGGTACAGCTTGAGCTCTTCGGCGTAGTTGGGTAGGTGTGTTGCGGTTGCCATTTCGCAGCGGTTCGTAGAGGTGGCGTGCTCCGGCTTTGTGTGCAGTCTGCAATGTGCACGCTCCGGGGTTGCTGTGAGCTCTGTGTAGTCGTGGGGAGACAGGACTTGTGTTCTGTTGGCTTGTTTGGAGGACACGGGCCCTCTTCCCACATGCTTCTCAGACAGTTCAAGGTCGGTGCTGTGTGACTCCTTCCAATTAACTTGCATGTGGCCGACATGGGGGAGTGTTTTCTTCTTTCTTCCCCGTCCGTTGTGTGCTTCTGTGATATGCGCTATCTGCCGTGTGGTCGGTCTCCTCGGCATGCCTGTGTTGGTCTATTCTTGGACAATGGCTGTATTCACCGGCTTCTGTCGTAGGGCTGTGGTTTCGGTGTTGGAATGGAAGGTCATTCAGTGCTGTCTGCTCTCCCTTGTGTGGGCGGCAGGCTGCCTTTCCGCTCTGCGTTGGGCCTTGTGTGTGGATGTAATTCTTGGGCCACCTGTTGTCGGTCCCCGGGCTCTTTGGTGTTCCGTTTCATGTGTCTTGTTCATATGTGCAGGGTGGTATGGGTTTTTCAGTGTGGTACTGGCGTTCCTCTTCCCGAAGGGGCCCTGCTTCTCCTAGTTGGTGTTGCCGCCGCTGTGTGCTTCGCCATGTTTGTTACACTGGGGTGTGTCCTGCTGTTGCGTGACTTAACTGACATGTGTGCGTCGGTTGTGTGGCGTTGGGTGTTGTCCGTGAATTGGGCGTTGGGGACATGTCTGTGGCCGGCCTGTCACGTGTCATGTGCGTTCGGGGTGGGGCTGGTGTGTGCTGCTTGGTTGTGTCCCTGTGTCTGTGTGCGACGCATGCATGGCGCTGCGGTTGGCCTCTGCGTTGTGCGCATGTGTGGCGGCGTCATCGGCGCTTTGGGGCCGTGACGGGGTGGTTGGTTCCTAGTCCCAGGTGGTGTGTACACATGTGTTCCGCGATGTTAGGATTTGGCCTGTGTGTCATATGTGGATGCAATGGTGGATGTGTAATGTGCACGCGCTGGTGGGGGGTTGTCCGCTTTATCCGCCCTTGCACTGTGTGCGCTGTTTGCGTGCACTTGTTGTGTGTGTGCCTACCTGCGTCTCCGCGGTACGTTGCGTCCTTGGTGGTGCATCAGCAGAAGCATGGGAAGGGCCTGCAGTGCTGGATTCATGCCCGGGGTGCCGCTTCTTCGTTGTCCGTGCTCGGCGTCCGTGTTTCTGCCTCTCTTTCACGTGCGGTGTCTCTTTGCCGTGGGAGCCGTTTGTTTGCGGCATCGTAATTTATGCGCCGGGCGGGACGTGTTTCGTCGGACGGTGTGTGTCAGTTGGGCTGCACCGCTACGTGTACGGGCGCACTTTGATGGCGGACGGTGTTGCTGGCTTGCCGGCGGTGTTTGGCCTGCTTTTCGCATCGTAATTGGGCGGGCGTGTGGACTGCTGCGTGCCGGCGGTAACTGGTGGTTTTTGCATCCGCCAGCACGGCGGTAGTGCTTCCGCCCGCCATCGTAATGGGCCCCATAATTCTGAATTCAGTAAGGGGTCATTTGTGTAGATCCTTCAAGGTTTCTTTATAGAAACTAACAGTTGAAAATAGGAGAAAATGAGTTGAAAAAAACAGCCATTTGTGCCAACGTTTTCACCTGTAACTTCTTCTAATCATGACAGATGTTTGAAAGCAATATACCGTTACATCCGCTGGACCTTTCTGGTTGTGGGGATATATGGGACTTGTAGGTTCACCAAGAACCCAACGAACTCAGAGCCAATAACTGAGCAGCATCTTGCAATGGTTTTTTATTATGTACCGGGTATATAGCAATTCATTTGGTAAAATATATACAGTGAAAAATCGGGATGAAAGACACCTATGTATTTCTGAAATTGGAATAAATATAGAGTTTAGAAACAGTAGCTACTTGCACATTTCCGAAATTGTGAGTACCCATACTAGTATGAGAATTATAGGACATTTTTCAAAGTGACTTCTTTTTCACACATTGTCTTTCATTTGGAAGGCTGAAATGCATCAAAAGTCTATAGGTAATAGCAGTTGCTCTACAATTCTGTGTTACCCTAAGTCTCCCGATAAAAATGGTACCTCACTTGTGTGGGTAGGCCTAGAGCCCGCGACAGGAAACGGCCCAAAACACAACGTGGACACACCACATTTTCACAGTGAAAAGTGACCCTTTTTTTGCAAAGTGCCTAGCTGTAGATTTTGTACCCTAGCTCTATCGGCACCTAGGGAAACCTAGCAAACCTATACATTTTTGAAAACTAGACACCCAGGGAAATCCAGGATTGGGTGACTTGTCAGGCTCTCACCAGGTTCTGTTACCCAGAATCCCTGGCAAACCTCAAACTTTGTCAAAAAAACACATTTTCCTCACATTTCTCTGGTATAAAGTTCTGGAATCTGCGTGGATCCACAAAATTCCACCCACCCCGCATTCCCCAAAGTCTTCCAAGAAAAATGATACCTCACTTGTGTGGGTAGGCAACGGCCCAAAATGCAACGTGGACACACCACATTTTCACAGTGAAAACTGACCCTTTTTTTGCAAAGTGCCTACCTGTAGATTTTGAACCCTAGCTCTGCCGGCACCTAGGGAAACCTAGCAAACCTATACATTTTTGAAAACTAGACACCCAGGGGAATCCAGGATGGGGTGACTTGTCTGGCTCTCACCAGGTTCTGTTACCCAGAATCCCTTGCAAACCTCAAACTCTGTCAAACAAAATACATTTTCCTCACATTTCTGTGGTGGAAAGTTCAGGAATCTGCGTAGATCCACAAATGTCCTACCTCCCAGCATTCCCCCAGGTCTCCCAATAAAAATGGTACCTCACTCATGTGGGTGCCCCAATTACCCGCGATAGGCAAGGGCCCAAAACGTATTGAGGAGACATCAAAATGACCTATCACAAAACAACCTGGTTTTGCAAGGGGGGTCACCTGGGTATTTGGCCCCGGGCTCGGCGGCCATCTTGGGAAACCTACCAAACCCACACATTTCTGAAAACTAGACACCCGGGGGAGTCCAGAGAGGTATGGATTGCGTGGATCCCCCAACATTTTCCTACCCAGAATCCCCTGCAAACCTAAAATGTAGCTGAAAAAAATCACGTTTTTCTCAAATTTCTGTGTGGGAAAGTTCTGGAATCTTCGTGGATCCACAAATGTCCTACCATCCAGCGTTCCCGCAGGTCTCCCGGTAAAAATGGTACCTCACTCGCGTGGGTGGGCCAAGTACCCGCGACAGGCAAGGGCCCAAAACGTATTGAGGAGACATCAAAATTACCTATCACCAAACAACCTGGTTTTGCAAGGGGGTAACCTGGGCTTTTGGCCCCTGGCTCGGCGGCCATCTTGGGAAACTATCAAACCCACACATTTCTGAAAACTAGACACCCGGGGGAGTCCAGCGAGTTATGCCTTGCGTGGATCCCCCAACGTTTTCCTACCCAGAATCCCCTGCAAACCTCAAATTTAGCTGAAAAAAACACATTTTCCACATTTCCCGGGGGGGGGGCAGATTGGGGACTACTGCCCCTATCTGCCCCCCAGGGGGGCAGAAAGACTAAATTTACCCATAATATTATGGGGGGGAGCAAAGGCCCTTGCCCAAGGGGCCACTCCCCCCTCCCTGGTTTCTAGTGGGTGGATCCCTGCTTGGGGATTGCCCTCCTGGGGCGATCCCCAAGCAGGGATCCACTAGGGAGGGGTACCATTGGAAAGGGGAGATTCTTCCCCCACCACACAGCTCCGTCTGTGTGCCCTGCTGCTGCCCCTGATTGTGCTCGCTTTTCCTTTCTGTGCCCCCTTGCTGCCCCTGATTGTGCTCGTTTTTCCTTTCTGTGCCCCCTTGCTGCCCCTGATTGTGCTCTGCTTTTTCCTTTCTGTGCCCCCTTGCTGCCCCTGATTGTGCTCGTTTTCCTTTCTGTGCCCCCTTGCTGCCCCTCATTGTGCTAGTTTTTTCCTTTCTGTGCCCCCTTGCTGCCCCTGATTGTGCTCGTTTTTTTTTTTCCTTTCTGTGCCCCCTTACTGCCCCTGATTGTGCTCGTTTTTCCTTTCTGTGCTCCCCTTGCTGCCCCTGATTGTGCTCGTTTTTCCTTTCTGTGCCCCCTTGCTGCCCCTGATTGTGCTCGTTTTTTCCTTTCTGTGCCCCCTTGCTGCCCCTGATTGTGCTCGTTTTTCCTTTCTGTGCCCCCTTGCTGCCCCTCATTGTGCTAGTTCTTTCCTTTCTGTGCCTCCTTGCTGCCCCTCATTGTGCTAGTTTTTTCCTTTCTGTGCCCCCTTGCTGCCCCTGATTGTGCTCGTTTTTTTTTCCTTTCTGTGCCCCCTTGATGCCCTGATTGTGCTCGTTTTCCCTTCTGTGCCTGTTTCCCGCCGCTGCGCCCTGCGGCCCCGCCCCTCACTGCCCATTCGCTGCCCCATTCCCTGCTCCTCCCTCCCACCTCCCCATTTATGGCGGCCGCTGTGCGGCCGCGCAGCGGACGTGCGCAGCGGGCGCGCCGCTGGCGCGCTGAAGGCACGCCTAAGGCAAGCCCGTCTGCGCCCGTCCGCGCCGTGACCGCGCCCAGCGCCAGACCCCCTGGTCCGGGCATCCCCCGCGCCCGCCACATCAACAGACGCCGATACGACGCCAGCACCCTCCACGCACTCAACCCCGGAAAAGATCACGCCTGCTACCAGGCCACCCGAAGCGCACCCAAGGGCCCTTCACCTGCCGGAACTGCAGCTTCGCCAGCACCCGCCCCGCCAAACCACCGCCCAGGAAAGAACCCAACTACCTCAGATGCATCCTCCTCAACACCCGCTCCGCCCGCAAACACGCCATCGAACTCTGGGACCTTCTCGACTCAACCTCCCCAGACGTCGCATTCCTGACGGAGACCTGGCTGAATCCCGCTTCAGCCCCCGACATCGCCATTGCCATCCCGGACGGATACAAGATCACCCGCAGGGACCGCACCAACGGAGTCGGAGGA
Organism: Calotriton arnoldi; assembly: GCA_963921515.1. Lineage (NCBI taxonomy): Eukaryota > Metazoa > Chordata > Amphibia > Caudata > Salamandridae > Calotriton > Calotriton arnoldi. The sequence goes on from CAWUFW010000311.1 coordinate 1,215,088, forward strand.
GGCATCGCCATCGTCCACAGGAACACCCTCAGAGTCTCAACCAACACCGACGACACCCTCAGCACCGCCGAACACATGCACTTCCAGATCCACACCGATCCCAACACCACCCTCAGAGGAACCCTCATCTACAGACCCCCGGACCCCGACCACAGTTCAGCGATTCCATCGCTGACTTCGTCAGCACACACGCCATCGCCTCCACGGACTACATCCTCCTCGGGGACCTGAACTTCCACCTCGAGAACAACAAGGACACCAACTCCACCACCCTGATCGACAACCTCGCCACCCTCGGACTCAGACAGCTCGTGACTACACCCACCCACGCCGCCGGCCACACGCTAGACTCCATCTTTTCCGCAAGCCCACACGTCTCCTTCAACCACACCTCCGAACCCCACTGGACTGACCACCACTGCATCCACTTCACCTACAGGAAGCCCACCACGCACCACCGCACCGAACAAATGCCTCGCCGCTGCTGGAGCAGAGTCACGGAAGACCAGCTAACCACAACCCTCGCCCTGAGCCCACCCGCCGAACCCTCCGACCCCGACACCGCCGCCCGCAAACTCAGACAGTGGATCGACGACTGCGCCAACACCCTCATCCCGCTCAAGAATCCGCCCAACAGCCACACCAGCAAGAAAGCCACCTGGTTCACCGAAGACCTCCAGGCCTCCAAACGAACATGCCGACGACATCCAGCCGTCGCGAGACCTGTGCGACTCACTGGCCACCTTCTTCCACCGCAAAATCGCCAACATCCACGACAGCTTCAACACCACGACCGCCCCGGCAACCACCGAGACCACTGCCCCCACAACCACCAACCGCCTGCTCTCCTGGACCAACATCAACGACGAGGACACCAGCGAGATCATGAACACCATCCACTCCGGTTCACCGCTAGACCCGTGCCCTCACCACATCTTCAACAAAGCCAGTACAGCCATCGCGCCCCATCTCCGGAAAATAATCAACATCTCCTTCGAGACAGCAACCTTCCCGGAAAGCTGGAAGCACGCCGAGATCACCGCCTTACTCAAGAAACCCAAGGCAGACCCCAAGGACCTCAAGAACTTCCGACCCATCTCTCTGCTCCCGTTCCCCGCGAAGGTCACCGAGAAAATCGTCAACAAACAACTGACCCGCTACCTCGAGGAGAACAACATCCTGGACCCTTCCCAGTCCGGCTTCCGCAGCAACCACAGCACCGAAACCGCCCTCATCGCCGCCACCAATGACATCAGGACCCTGCTAGACAACGGAGAAACAGCAGCCCTCATCCTCCTGGACCTATCAGCCGCCTTCGACACGGTCTGCCACCACACACTACGAACACGCCTTCACGACGCCGGGATCCAAGAGAAGGCCCTGGACTGGACCACATCCTTCCTTTCCGGCAGAACACAAAGCGTCCGCCTCGCCCCCTTCCGATCCAAGGCCACCAAGATCATCTGCGGCGTACCCCAAGGCTCCTCCCTCAGCCCAACGCTGTTCAACATCTACATGGCACCCTCGCCCACGTCGCCCGACAGCACAACCTCAACATCATCTCCTACGCCGACGACACCCAGCTGATCCTCTCCCTCACCAAAGACCCTCACACCGCCAAAGCCCACCTCCACGAAGGAATGAAGGCCGTCGCCGAATGGATGAGGACCAGCCGCCTGAAGCTGAACTCGGACAAGACGGAGGTCCTCATCCTTGGTTCCAACCCTTCAGCCTGGGACGACTCCTGGTGGCCAACATCACTGGGAACAGCCCCGCCACCCACCGACCACGTACGCAACCTAGGGGTCATCCTCGACCCCACCCTCTCCATGACTAAGCAGGTCAACGCCGTTTCCTCATCCTGCTTCAACATCCTCCGAATGCTCCGCAGGATCTTCAAGTGGATCCCCACCGAAACAAGAAAAACAGTCACCCAGGCCCTCGTCACCAGCAGGCTGGACTACGGAAACGCCCTCTACGCAGGAACGACGGCTAAGCTCCTGAGACGGCTGCAACGCATCCAGAACGCCTCTGCACGTCTTATCCTCGACATCCCCCGACGCAGCCACATCACACCCCACCTGAGAGACCTGCACTGGCTCCCTGTCAACAAGAGGATAACCTTCAAGCTCCTCACCCACGCACACAAGCACTCCACAACTCCGGACCAGCCTACCTCAACAGACGACTCAGCTTCTACACCCCCACCCGCCAGCTCCGCTCGACCAGCCTCGCCCTCACCACAGTCCCCCGCATCCGGAAACGACCGCCGGCGGCAGATCCTTCTCCCACCTCGCCGCCAAGACCTGGAACACCCTCCCCACCAACCTCCGACAGACCCAAGACCTACTGGCCTTCAGAAGACTCCTCAAGACCTGGCTCTTCGATCAGTAGCAGCACCACCCCCCTCTTCCCCCAGCGCCTTGAGACCCTCGCGGGTATGTAGTGCGCTTTATAAGTGACAAGATTGATTGATTGATTGATTGATTGATTACCTCTCCCGTCTTTCCACATGCTCGGGGGGCTGAGATAGCCCCCAGAGCATGTAGAAAGTGAAACTGAAATGAGCCTCAAGGCTCATTTCAGTTTCGGTTTCACTGAAATGACGTCAGCGCGACGTGCGCGCTGATCGTCATTTCAGGGAAACCATCTGCACATCCTCTGGAGCTCCCGAGGCTGTTGAGGGGGGAAAGAAATCCCTCTGGTGCCTGCACCAGAGGGATTTCTAGTGCCATGTGATCGGACGGCTGGGGGCCGTCCTACGCACAGGAGCACTGGTGCGTCGGACGGCCCCTGGCCGTCCGGCGCACCAAAGGGGTTAAAGGATGACTTAAAGGACGTTCTTGCGCAAATAGATCCTCAACCCACCTTTTGTTCTGATCTGATTAATTTAACCCTGCAACTGGACCACAGATTATCGGAGAGGGAGGGAGGTAGAAAGAGACCTGAAAGAGCAAGCTGGCACCCAGAAAGGCCCATAATCCAAACACCATCCTCTGACAGCTGCAGAACCCATGGAAATTGAAACAATCCATCAGCCTTTAACAAAAGTCGAAAAGGAAACACGGCGTCGAAATGGGCAGTGCTTGTATTGTAGTCGTAAAGGCCATTTTGTTAAAGAGTGTTCTCTGAAGCTAAAAGGAAAGACTTTTAATGGTCCCTGCCCCAAGAAGAATGTAGCTTCTCTAGACTCTGTGACGGAAGAATAGAAAACCCAAGATACAAGGAAGGGCACCTCTTGGGTGCTCTTGCAATCCCTTCAGTAAATTCATGTGCCACCAACCACATGGCACATTTTCGGCTGACAGTTCATTTCTCCTTGGAAAACAAAATACATATGATCCAAGTTCTTGTAGATTGAGGACCTACAGGAAATTTTGTGGACCTTGAAACCGCTCAACATTTACAAATCCCTTGCATAAAAAAAGGGTTCCAGAAAATGTTCAAGCAGTTGATGACAGTGTACTGTCCGGAGGTCCTGTAATAATGCAAACAATTAAGATCCAAATGTCTTGTGAGGACCTGGCAAAGAGAAAACATGTAGTGCAAATCCAATTCAATGTCATTCAGGCTTCTCACTATGATTTCATTCTAGGGATGCCTTGGTTAGTCCTGCATAACCCACTAATTGACTGGAGAGCACAAAAACTCCCAATTTATTTCACCACACTGTCTGATGTACTGCGTACATTGGCATGCTGGAGAGAGGGGGATAGGTCCTCAGTTACAGATTGCAACAGCAGCAGAAAAAGAGATTGATGTGCCCCCCCCCGTATCATCAGTTTGCTGACGTGTTCAGTGAGAAGGAAGCCGAAACCTTGCCACCACATAGGCCTTATGACTGCCAAATTGATTTACTACCTGGGACTAGTGTACTCAGTTGCCAGATTTATGCTTTATCAGAGAAAAAGAATCAGCATTCTCCAGCTGCATCTCCCCTCTTCTTTATCTCAAAGCTAATGGGAACATGAGAACATGCATATATTATAGGACGTTGAACAAAATCACAGTCAAGAATAAGTACCATTCCGGTTTTGTTAAATCAGGTCAAATCAGCTGTGATGTACATTAAGTAGGACTTGTGAGGGTCTTACCAATTAATTCACATGAGAGAGGGGGATGAGTGGAAAACAGATTTTAAAACACGTTATGGTCTTTTCGAATATCTGGTAATGCCGTTTGGTCTCTGCAACGCTCATGCAGCGTTTCAATTCTTTCTGAACAATGTTTTACAAGATTATTTGGATCTATTTGTCATCGCCTGTATCGATGACATTCTCATCTACTCAAAGACTGTTACCATCCATGAAGGACTTGTGAAGAAAGTGTTGAGAGCCTTAAGATAACATCAGCTGTACTGCAAATTGAGCAAATGCAAGTTCCATGTTACGCAAGTAGAAATTTTAAGTGTGATACTAGCACCTCCAGGCATGCAGATGGCAGAAAGGAAAATATAAGTGGTAGCAGATTGGCCAACACCTAGATCCATTGGAGACATACAATGTTTCCTTGGTTTTGCGAATTTTTACCGCTGTTTCGTAGATCATTTCTCGCAAACCGTGGCTCCCATTACCATGTTGTTGCAAATAAAGATCGCCTTTGAATGGTCCCCAGAGGCAGACATCACCTTCCGAAAGCTCAATAAAGCTTTTTCCTCAGCTCCAATCCTGGCACATCCACACATAGAAGAACCTTTTATAGTGGAAGCCAACGCTTCTGATGTGGCAGTAGGGGCAATCCTTTTCCAAAGACACAGCGAAACTAGGCAGCTTCACTCTGTGGCTTACATGTCACGAAAACAGAACATAATTACATCATTGCAGAGAAAGAGTTGTTGGCCATTCGTGATGCCTTTAAGGAATGTAGGCATTATCTCCTGGGTGGAAAGCATACAGTAACTGTATATACGGATCACAGGAATCTGCAATTAATGAGTTCTGCACGGATACTAACCCCCAGACAACTAAGATGGATGTTGGTTTTTGCAGATTTTGACTTCATTGTAACCTGTAGACCTGGAATTGAATATCGGAAAGCAGATGCTCTGTCCAGGCAAGATTGTCTGGTTTTGCATACAGCAGGAGTGCAACAGTTTATAATAGCTCCTTCCAAGATCCTTTGTCTCACTACTGCGGAAGAGATTTTGGATAACATACGAGATCATTTTCAAGTTACTGACTGTCCAGAATGGCTTAACAAAGACATAAAAAGGTCATGGTTCAAGGGTTACCATTGTATGAGTCCTGTGTATTCTTACCCATTCCAGAATTAAGACAAACAGCCTTTCTTTGGTTACATGTTAATCCTCTTGCTGGACATCCTGGTCCCCAAAAGATGATGGAATTGATGCAAAGGTATTTTTGGTGGCCTACTCTGAGGCATGATGTGATGCATATGATCCACGAATGTGAAGTCTGTGCAAAATGCAAAACTGATTACAGTAAGCCAAAAGGCTTGTTGCAACGATTACCAACCCCATCCACACCTTGGGAACACATCACTATGGATTTCATTACTGGACTACCTATAGTACGTCAACATACTTGGTGGTGTTACACAGTTTCACGAAATATGCGCATTTCATTGCTTGTAAGAGCCTTCCAACATCCAGTCAATTGGCTTTACTTCTCATCCAACATGTTGCCCGATTTCACGGCTTACCAAAGATCATCCTATCTGACCGTGATTCTCAGTTTTCTGCATGATTCTGTCAAACCTGGTGTAAGTCCTTAAATATTTCCTCAACGCTCTCAACCAGTCACCGTCCCCAAACGGATGGTCAAACTGAATGCTTAAACCAAACTTTAAAACAATATCTGCGTTGTTATGCTAATGACGCCACTGATTCTTGGGTGGTCATTCTTTGGTTGGTGGAATTGGCATACAGCTCATATTATTCCTCAACAGGTTCCACTCCGTTCTTTGGTTTATATGATTTCCATCCCAATACCCTGCCTGTGACACTGCCAGCTTCTATGCACACTGCACTGGCAGTAAAAGACACCTTAACTCATGTGTATCAGGTGCAAACACGCTTACACGATCATCTAGAAACAGCAAAACGAGAATACAAGGACGAATATGATAAACATCACTGCCCGGGCCCCGTGTACCATCCTGTCCCTCACAATTGAGCTTATAAGACTACAACCGGTGGGGTGGTCATGGCACCGGGTCATTGGTGGGGTCACCATCTTACTGGCGAGTGCCGACTCTGTTTTGTTGCTTCGATGCCTCAGCCTTTCCACCCCACCCTTCAGATTGTGTCCGCGGTTGAGGATTCTTAACCGTTCTCTAGCCCTCCAGTCAGTCTCAGATTTCTTCAGGGTGGAAAAGTACCAGGTTTTACCCTTGGCAGCAACATAGAGTGATGCTGGGAAGATCATTGAGTATTTGATCTCCAGTCTCTAAGCACTTTTTCACTTCAAGAAAGATATGGCACATTTTCGGAACTTTCAATGTAAAGTCCGAGAAGAACGTAATGGTGACATTGTCATACTTAAGCAGAGGAGCCCTGCGGGCCGTCTGAAGGATAACATCACAGTCGGGAAAATGTAATATTCTGGTGATGATAGGGCGCGGAGGAGCCCCATGTTTCTTTGGGTCCCCGGGACACGATGAGCCCACTCCACTGAAAAGTAGGAGAGGCCCCAGGGATGGGGTATCTTCAATACAAGTTCTTCCACAAACAGGTCAACCACCGGCCCCTCCGCACGCTTGCATACTCCAATGATGCGAATGTTATTGCACCGCGAGCGGCCCGCCCACCTGGTTCTCCAGCTTAGTTCCTTTTTAATACTTATGCCACTCCTAATGTAGGCCTTTCTGGCTCATAGGGCAGGCTGCATTGTGTTTAAAAAGTAGGAGCATGTGTACTTAGGTTTTACATATTGGAGGAGGCTGGCTTAGTATATGGTGTACACTTATTTAAGTGAAGCACCCTGCACTAATCCAGGCAACCCTTATGGTGATTTTAGTGCTCTTAGACAACCATAGAAAGCTCCCTAAGTGGTAGTTGTGGAGAGCAGCCTTCAGGCTTAGTCCAGAAGGAGTGTAAAGCAGCTTGTTTTTATCAGTACTAATCATATAGTGTAGATTAAGTAAAAAAGAACCACACAGTGTAGTTATAAAAATAAGTATTTATTACAAACACTCACTAACACATTGGTATATCTCCTACCTGGAGATATAATCACAATACACACAATACTTCAACAGTAGAACAGGTAAGTAGCACAAATACACAGTGGTCGCCAGTGGGAGATCAAACCATATACTAATAAAGTGGTATGCACACTGCAACTAAAGTTGAGACTGGACCCAGAAGACTTAGAAGAGCTGGGGACCCAAGGAACCACCCAAGGTAAGTACCCAGGAACCACACGGAGGCAGTGTGCAGAGTGGAAACCCGACCGCGTGCTAAAAACAAGTCAATGGGGAAGACGGGGTTGCAGTTTTCAAGAAGAAGGACCCTTCCCAGAGGACCCTGAAGAAACCCCATGGAAGGTTGGAGAGTCACCCCACCCGTGGATACTCCAGGAACCTAATTACTTTCCGTCCATCGTCCTTAAAGGCAGCCCAGTCGGTTAAATATCTTGGAAAAATGTAAACCTTGCCAGTAGCTGTTGTATTTAATGATGTGCTCATTTCCACTCGAGTCTTTCAGGTAGCATTTTTAATCATGCTCCTTTAAGCAATGAAAGCCTTTGATGTATACCCTCATATACATGGCTTGTTCCTCCTACCCATGCTACCCAGCATCACCTCCTTATTTCCCAGTCATTATGAGTTTTCGAGCCAGAATGGAAAAATAACATGCGGGTCCCAGATTAACTGGACCATTTACCACGTGTTATTTTTCTCTGAATGCTTGGCCCTCTGCTGCTCACACTTCCAGCTCATTAGGAGTGAGTTGAGTAGTAATTCCAATGACCACCCCGCAGACTTCTACCTGCTGAAGGCAGGTGACGGGCGATTCCGCGCCGAAGAGCATTTGTTTTTGGCAGCTGTATTCACACCCCGATAAATCTGATAGTCGTGCGTGATGGTAATTCGATGAAAAAAATCATGCAGAATTAACACTACGCATGCCTCAGAAAGAAATCCATTATGTATGTGCTACATGGGCCCTTTAAGGGAGGTGTTTAAAGACTAACTTAATTAAAGAGGCAATACTTGAAAACTCTGGAAGTATTTGATGCTGAGGAGAGAGGAAAAAACATAGTTACCATTCCTTTAAACCAAGCCGGCCATAAAGCATGCTTGTGGAGCTTTCCGAAGACCACATTAAGAAGACTGAGCTCACCGCAGAAGACCACTTGCACCTGCGCTAGCGATGACCGCAAGGGGACGTATTCATTGGGCTGGAAAACAGTAACATTTACCATGATAATAAATTACTGAAAGTTATGCACAGTCTATAGCAAGCATTCAAAGCCTGGAATTATTGCAGACCAATTCAGAGGCCCCACTAGCCAGTTAAGACATTTATATACATTTAAAATTACATATTAAAAGGTGTCTCTTCATTGACACCAATGGAAGTCAATATATAACTGTTTGCATTGCAAGGTAGGGATTCGTGAAAAAAGTGGTGGATTATAATAAACTCTCATGTTTATGGGTGGTCGCAAACTTTTTTCAGGTAGTTTTCCACCCTGAAGACAGTTGGAAATGTGGTCTTGTGAAAGGCAGAGGTTTTTAGGGCGGGTAAAGAGCGGGATAACTCTAACAATTGGTGGTGGTGCAGAGGAAGTGGTTTCTCCTTAGCTAAAAATAATTTCCCAGTGAAGAAATACAAATGAATAAGGTAAAAAGGTGTGTTACATGTGTACCTGTGGAAATATAGAGTTGCTATAATTGCACCTGGGTGCCCCTTTTCATATGTAATGACTTGCCAAGATCACCATTTGTACTTGGACAATTTTGTATTCCGGAGTAGAATTGTGCAAGGAATTGTACAAAGTTGACACTGTGGTTTGTGGCACCATACACAAAAACCTCAAAGGATCCCCCAAACAAAAGGGAGACTCTAGAACATTGCAGTGCAGTGAGCTGCTTGCTCTCAAATGCCATGCCCGATAAGATGTCCATATGCTCACCAACACACATGATGAGAGTGTGTCACCTGTTACCATTTGCGTTCAGGTTGAGGAAGTCGACAAATCAAAATGTATCTTGGCCAATAACAAGGACAGATTGGATCAAAAGCTGTTGCCTTACAATGTTTTCACATAAGGCGACTGTGTGGTACAAGAAGGTGGTGGTGCACTAGGCACATTCAGCTACTATAAAATCGGTTCCTGGATTTTAAAGTGTCTGTGAAAGATAGCCTTGTTGCTGTTGATGCACCTGTGTTTGACCCGAGCATTGTTGTGTTGGATGATGTTTTTAGATTGTGTGACCACTACTTTGCAGACAGACTGCATTCCTTGAACACCTAAAAAGAAATTTCCAACTCAGAGAGGCTGACTGTGTGCCTGACTATGGGTATGTAAGGAGAGTTGCTATCTCTGTCCTTAAGGTCCCTCAAAGCATGCTCTTTGTCTGCCTTCTTATTATAAACTCTACCATCCAGTGTTGAAGTCGTGGGATTAAATCTTTGGATTCAGATGGGGAATGATTGCAGATATGTTAGTTGATAGTGTTGTGAACCTCCCCATTTTGGGATGTGGGGTGGTGGCACACCCAGTTAGATCACCTTAGTCGCAAGGGGTAATGTGTGTCAAACCCCTTCAGAGGAAAGACGATCAGACAAGTGGCCCATTCTTCCCTATGACAAGTCAGGCTCATCCATATTCAAAGTGCTATGAGTTAGACAACCCTGCCAAAGTACTCTTATTTACAGAGGTTTTTTGTAAATAAGTGAACTATCACCTTTGATCCTGAAAATAGTAGACACAGCCAGTTGTTGCTATTTTATAATAAAAGGTTATTATGTGCAACCAGTTTGTAAACCTCATGTTTCAGAATAATGATAGCGATTATAATCTCAGTAGTCATTATATAGAAGATGGGCATTAGAAAAATCCACATTTTACATCACACAATCGTTTTAATTGTAATGAATAGTCTAATCCTTACCAAAGACCTATGTACATATTTGCTACCAGCCAAGGCGCTTATCACGGTAAAAGTCTCAGAATGATTTTCCTTCAGATCAAAATCACTCATAAAAATAGAAAAGGCATCCATCAATGTCTGTAAACCGAATATATGTTGATACAACGCAAAGCAAAACAACGCATGCTTTTACAATTATGTTTTTAGTTCGCAAGTACCATTACAATGCAATTTATTAGTACGCATACCATTAGTTCGCAAGTGTATTGAAATGCATTTAAAATGACATTACAACGGATCCAAATACTTTTACAACGCATTTTTTTAATTAAAACCCCCCCCAACACTACGCTAAATCCTAAATCCAAATACACTACTCTACACAACACAAACTCCACAACACGACCCTAAACCCTCAAACACTACCCCCAGCACGACCCTCTCCCTTCCCCCAGTCCGGTCCCTACACTCTAACACTACCATGCACGACTCCCGACACTACCCTAAACCCTAAAACACTACCCTACACTACACAAACACAACAACACTACCTTAAACCCTAAAACACTACCCCCGCACAACCCTCCCCCTACCCCCAGTCTGGTCCCTACACTCAAACACTACCCTGCACGACCCCAACACTACCCTAAATCCTAAAACACTACCCTACACTACACTAACACCACAACACTACCCTAAACCCTAAAACACTACCCCCAGCACGACCCTCCCACTACCCCCAGTCCGGTCCCTACACTCTAACACTACCCTGCACAACCCCCCGACACTACCCTAAACCCTAAAACACTACCCTACCCTACACTACACAAACACCACAACACTACCCTAAACCCTAAAACACTACCCCCAGCACGACCCCCAGTCCAGCCCCTACACTCTAAAACTACCCTGCACGACCACCTCGACACAACCCTAAACCCAAATACACTACCCTACACTACACAAACACCAAAACACTACCCTAAACCCTAAACACTACCCCCAGCACGACCCTCCCCCTACCCCCAGTCCGGTCCCTACACTCTAACACTACCCTGCACGAACCCCCCAACACTACCCTAAATCCTAAAAAACAACCCTACACTACACAAACATTACAACAATACTTCCGCACTACCCTAAACCCTAAAAAAGTAACCCCCCACCCCATGCCCAATCCCCCTTACCTCTCTCTCCTCATGGTTCCTCTCTCCTGGTTCCAGCGTCGACTGAGGGGCGGTGCACGTTGTTGTGAGGAAACGGAACAGCCTCAGTTTCCTCACAGCGATGTAGATAGCCATTACATCGCATGCGTTGTAAAAGCGCATGCGATGTAATGGTATGCGTAGAAATGGCTATGCGTTGTTTCATCGCATGCGTTGTAACGCATGCGATGTAATGACTTGTGTAGTAACAGCCTCGTTGTAATGGCTGTTTACCCTGTAAACCATTTGCAATCCTCGCTAAGAGAACTGTGTCACCCTCTTATAGTAGAGTAGGAATTTAGCGATTACGCACTTTTGGGACACTCCTCACATTTTGCAATAAATATCTATCCAACCCATTAATGTAAATTAAAAACCGACACAGGGCCAAAATGCAACCCTGGTGCACACACTTGTACAACTTGTCAGTGGGGTTCACTCTCCCTCTGGGCCGTAACAAATCGTGACTGTTATGTCTCAATGTAAATGCCTCAATAAAGTGATCAGTGCCATTTATACCCCCATATTTTCCAACATCGACCATAATTTAGAGCAATATATGGTGTCAAATGCACTACGAATGCTAAATGCAATGCGCTTTTCTTTACTTGGACATACTTTCCAATTAAAAGGGCCAGATTTAAGCATTGTTCCACTATGCAAATACCAAGTCTAAAACCAAATTGGGCATCTGACAAGATGGTATTAGACTCTGCCCACTCCTACAATCTAGAAAGGAGATCCCGACCCAGGATTGTTGTCAACAGTGATATTGGGCGGTGACAAGTTGGCTGGTGCCTGTCACCCTCCTTAAAGATGGGTACAATGGTTGCTTCTTGCCAGGTGGGAATAAATAGACACACAATTGTTGCCCAGATCACATTTGTGAGTTAAAGGGCCCTAAACACGATGTTTTCTTTGAAAATGTCTACAGGGACACCATCAAGGCCCAGGGCTTTTCCAAGTTGGCATTTTTGATGGCTTAGACAATTCACAGTTTCCCAAACATGTTTTACAACATGAGTTTTTACCACGCATAGCTAAGTATAAGCAAATATAGGGAAGCTTGGGGTACATTTTAGGTTTTTGGTTTAGGAGTAAAAGGGGTGTTGCGAGGGTTTAATATGGGTTTAGGGTGTTGTGGTTAAAAGGGGGCAGGGGAGATTTACTTCCCAAAAGAAAGAAGTTAAGGTTTCCAGTATGGGTTTGGGATGTTTTTGGTGTTTTTATGGTTTAGGTTTAAGGTTTAAAAGAGGATTGGGTGGTTTGCCCTCCCCCAAAAGAAAGGTTATAGATTATTTTTTGGTTGTTTGGAATTTGTTTAGTATTTTAGGGGTGTTTTTTGGTTGCAAATATTTTTTAGTATTTGTTTTATAATTATTTGTATGTATGTAAATGTGCACTCTCAGTTTTAGGAGCTGGATGCTAGTGGTGTAGGACTGTAAAGATAAGGGGCCCCTGATACTAATGTGAAGTTCACCTAGGCAGAGAAATACATACTGTGAAATTCCTAGGGCAACTTCAACAATGAAACTAATACATAATTATTTAAATAATAATAGTGACACTAAAAATAAAAAAGTGGTGTAGGGCCAAGGGTGAGAGTAGTTTATTTTTTGGGGTACTTTTCTAGGGGAGTGAGTATTTTTTTATGTGATTTTAAATTTAGGGTTTTTTGGAGGGGTATTTTGTTTTGGGGTGCAATAAGTTTTGGCTGTTTAATATATATATATATATATGTTTCAGGCAACTTTCTCCTTCCGTCTTCCCTCGCCCTACGCAGAGGATCGCGCAAGCCGGCGGAGAATACCGGACATCGTATTTTCCAATTGTCCAAATAATGCGATCACTCAGAGGTAATATGCAGTGCTATCAGCAGATAGTTTATTCCAGATAGGTTACGCGTTTCGCTTGACTCGCAAGCTTGATCACACAATTTACCAACGTAGTGACATGCAATACATACTAATAATAGAAACAAATGAGGTGACAGGAACATCCAAATTCTGTGTTTACTGCGGCATCCATTTTGTAATGTGCATAATAACACATACATTCCATTATATCAACGCAAAGATAATGTAGACTGTGTTCAAAATACGTGCTCTATATGCTGAATAATGTTATATAGACTTAAATAGACTTAAATTCAACTACACCAACATCTAAGTACTCTGCACATGCACTGTATTGAGCCCCGATAATCAATCACCATATTGGTAGTATGTGTACTCCATACGTTGTGCAATCGGCATACAATGTTATGTACACTAAAGGATGCCAATTCTCCTAAAGTAAGGTCTAATGTTGTTCACAATTGAAAAATGCTGTATAATGCACACAATTCATGTCTCTCCATTCGGACTAGTGCCTAATGTACATCAAAAACTGTCACAGTTACAGTGTCTCTGCTTTTTTGCCTACAGTAAATCATAATACCACATAAAACAGGACCAAAACGAAAAGAAACTATGCTAAAAATTATGCTAAAAATTAATTCAAGCATAGAACAGGAGTAATCAATTTATCCATGAGGACAAATGTCATTATATTAGGTAAAACATCCCCATGCAACGGGCTGTAGGTACCTAATGGATAACGTAAATAATTAACTGTAAGTACCAGTAAACATGCTATTTGTGGGGCACTAGGCTGCAAATAGCATGTTTACTGGTACTTACAGTTAATTATTTACGTTATCCATTAGGTACCTACAGCCCGTTGCATGGGGATGTTTTACCTAATATAATGACATTTGTCCTCATGGATAAATTGATTACTCCTGTTCTATGCTTGAATTAATTTTTAGCATAATTTTTAGCATAGTTTCTTTCGTTTTGGTCCTGTTTTATGTGGTATTATGATTTACTGTAGGCAAAAAAGCAGAGACACTGTAACTGTGACAGTTTTTGATGTACATTAGGCACTAGTCCGAATGGAGAGACATGAATTGTGTGCATTATACAGCATTTTTCAATTGTGAACAACATTAGACCTTACTTTAGGAGAATTGGCATCCTTTAGTGTACATAACATTGTATGCCGATTGCACAACGTATGGAGTACACATACTACCAATATGGTGATTGATTATCGGGGCTCAATACAGTGCATGTGCAGAGTACTTAGATGTTGGTGTAGTTGAATTTAAGTCTATTTAAGTCTATATAACATTATTCAGCATATAGAGCACGTATTTTGAACACAGTCTACATTATCTTTGCGTTGATATAATGGAATGTATGTGTTATTATGCACATTACAAAATGGATGCCGCAGTAAACACAGAATTTGGATGTTCCTGTCACCTCATTTGTTTCTATTATTAGTATGTATTGCATGTCACTACGTTGGTAAATTGTGTGATCAAGCTTGCGAGTCAAGCGAAACGCGTAATCTATCTGGAATAAACTATCTGCTGATAGCACTGCATATTACCTCTGAGTGATCGCATTATTTGGACAATTGGAAAATATATATATATATATATACATATGTTCCACAATGTGCCACTGCTTTTAAAGATGCACTCCACAGCAGAATAATTAAAAAGCAACAGGAGGAGGAGGGCTCCGAAACGCGTAAGACAAGTAAAGAAATCCAAATGAAGAATGTTTGTTGCTTTTTAATTATTCTGCTGTGGAGTGTGTCTTTAAAAGCAGTGGCACATTGTGGAACATTAACTTTAATGGAAGCCTGACCCTGAAGACTGCACCACCCCAAGTGGTGCCTCAGCCTGGAAATACGGAGCCTGATGGGACGGCAGATAAGCATAATGATCGAACATTCAGATTTTAGATGCCCACTGGAGGGTAATGTCAAAATGAACAATGCATGCTGCAGCGCAGGGTCTACGAGAGACTGAACAAAATTGAAAGGGACTACATATCCCAGCATGGAACACAAGTTTAACTCACATGCTATGACCTACAAAAGGTCAATTGAAATAATTAACATGCAGAGGAGGATGCCCTTTAAAAATACTGCGTGCACCATGAAAGTCTGTGAGCAAGGAGCTGGGCTCCGAAACGCGTAAGACAAGTAAAGAAATCCAAATGAAGAACGTTTGTTGCTTTTTAATTATTCTGCTGTGGAGTGCGTCTTTAAAAGCAGTGGCACATTGTGGAGCATATATATACATATATCTATATATATATATATATATATATATATATAGATATATAGATATATATATATTTATTATTATTTTTCACAGAAAAAACCACAGGTTTCAAGTACGTTATAGTTAGGCTGACATTTCACTTGTACAAAACCTGTGAATTTCAGCCGTTATAGTTAGCTGAACTAACTATAACTTGCGCCCCGCAATGCACTGCTGATGACGTCACATATAACATCACTCATGACATGTGCAGTAACATCACTGATGACATCACTTATGACATCTCAAATGACATCATTGATGACATCATCCACATAATCTCTAATGCATCTACTCACACCCAAATATAACCTTTCAAACACCCACTCCAAATTTCAGACTAGCATTCTCGAAACCATAGCCACACCAATACCAGTAAGTACATACCCACTCACTGATTCAAAGGTCTACACACACATCTATTCACTCACCCCTATAGCCACTCATACACCCAGTCACTCACCAATACAGCCTCTGGAATATCCACTCATACACCCATACAGACACTCACACACCACCACTTGCCCATAGAGCTACTCACACACCTAGTCACTCACTCAAAGAGTCAATCACACTGCCACTTACTCACCTATACAGTTATACACACACCACCTCACTTATTCATACAGATACAAACACATACTTACTCTCTTATACAATCACTGACACAAGCACACACTCATCCATACAGCCACTCTCAAAATCACTCACTAACACATACAGTCACATATACTCCAACACTCACATATACTGCCTTTCTCAAATGCAGTTACTCACCCATATACCACTGAGCCATCCATTCACTCACTGACACAGCCATATGCACACTCACTCACCCATACAGCCCCTCGCAGACACACTCATGAGCCCATACACCCAGTAATTCACCCACTCACACATCCATGAAAGGAGTCACACCCCCCCTCACCCACACACACACAGACATTCATGCACCCATACAGGTACTCAACCAATCAATAACCCATATAGACACTCATGTAGCTACTCACCAACCCATGCAGCCACTTAGACACCAACTGACAGACTGATTGTAGGGAATTATGATGAAATAACAAGGTTTCTCAGATTCTTTCTTTCTTTTCACTATTTTTATTTAAGAGAGTAGAGTATCCGGTTTTCAATATGCATGTGTACAAGGATCGCTTGTCTTGCTCCTTCACTCTGGTCAGGGCTGCAAGGTCTCCACCTGGAATCTTCTTTCCTCAGGAGTGCCTCAGGGAAAAGAGATAACCGGAATGAGTGGTCTTTTCGTTGGCCTAAAGGAATGTTAGGGAGTGTAGCGATAGGTTGCTTGCACCTTATTCAATATA
This sequence comes from Calotriton arnoldi, assembly GCA_963921515.1. Taxonomy (NCBI): domain Eukaryota; kingdom Metazoa; phylum Chordata; class Amphibia; order Caudata; family Salamandridae; genus Calotriton; species Calotriton arnoldi. The sequence goes on from CAWUFW010000311.1 coordinate 1,231,848, forward strand.
ACCCTTCACCAGTGTCAGGGGGATTTTATCAAAGGGAGTGATCCGTCTCAGTTCCCCTAACGTAACTTATGTGGTGTTAGATGCCTGCCTCCCGCATTCTTACACTTTTTAGAAACACTCAGACTCACTGGATGATGCCATCAGTGATGTAATCAGTGATATCACTTTAGATGTCATCAGTGATGTCACTGACCATGTCATGAGTGATGTAATATGTGATGTCATCAGCAGTGCATTGCGGGGCGCAAATTATAGCTAGCTCAGCTAACTATAACGGCTGAACTTCACAGGTTTTGTACAAGTGAAATGTTAGCCTAACTATAACATCCCTGAAACCTGTGGTTTTTTCAGTGAATTTCTAAGGTTTTTAAATGCTAATTTCTAACTATAACGTCCCTGAAACCTGTGGGGTTTTTCAGTGAATTTCTAAGTTTTTTTTAACTAGCAGTCACGTTTGCAAAGTGGTGGAGAAAGGGTTCTGGTCATTCGACCAGCTCTCAGGAATTCCATTGCGTAGGACTTACAGGAGGTACCAGGAGGGCTTCTTGGCCCCCAAGGTCCCTCTGGAGTAAAGTGGACTTCATCCCCCAACCAGTAGTGCACCAGGAGGCGCGTTTGCAGAGTGGTGGACAAAGGGTGTGTGGCCTCCGAAGACCTCTTAGCAATCCCATTGTGTGGGACTTACTGGAGGTAACAGGACACAAGGGGACCTCATCCCCCCACCAGCAGTGCGCCAGGAAGCGTGTTTGCAGAGTGGAGATAAGGGAAGGGGCCTACGGCAAGTTGCCGGTTCGTGTATTTTTTTTTATTTAGGAAAGGGTGCTGTGTGGCTCACCTTCCCATGGCGCTTTTGGGCCCCGGGGACCATATCCCCCAGGGCATGACCAATTGTTTTTTTTTAATGTAATTTAAAAGGAAGGGGGGGGGGCTGCACGTTCCCCCCTCCCTAGGCCGATTTTGGACCCGGAGACCCCATCCCCCAAGGCCCGGTCAATTTTTTTTAAGGAAGGGAGGCTGAGCATCCCCCCTCCCCCAGGCCATTTTCAGCCCAGGGGACCCCATCCCCCGGAGCTTGGCCATTTCTTTTTATTATTTTTTTTAACTAATTTTAAAGGGGGGGGGGAGCGTGGGCCCCCTCCCCAAGCCGATTTCGGCCCGGGGACCCCATCCCCTGGGGCCTGGTCATTTTTTTTAAGAAAAAGGGAGAGGCCGAGTGGCCCCTCCTCTCGGGCCATTTTTGGCCCGCAGGGACCCCATCCGCCGGAGCTTTGCCTCTCGTTGGGGACCGCGGGGGGAGCCTCAAGGCCCCCGCGGTCCCTGCCGGCTGCCCGCCTCCTGTGGGAGCCGGCATTGCTTTTGGGCAGAGGGAGCTGCTAACATGCAGCTCCCTCTGCCCAAAAGCAATTTTGCTTTGCTTCGTGGAATCTAGAGCATTTTTCATGCTCTCGCTTCCATGAAGCGAAGCAGTGTTTGCTATGGCTTTGCCAAGCCATAGAAAATTGCAATGTCCCAGGAGTTGGCACCCCGGGACATTGCTGGAGCTGGTCCTGGGGGGTGGTGGTCCCCAGGGCCATGGAGGGCTCCTAGTGGGGTGCCGCGTGGCCCCCCTCCCATCTTCTCTATAGCCCTGGGGAGGTGGTGGTCCCAGGAGCAGGGGGTCTGCAACGGACCCCCGTGTTTACCTAAATTGTGCCCCGGTGAGGTAGTGGTCCCCAGGGCTGTGTTGGGGGCCATGTGGCCCCCGCATTGAAGATAATTAGCCCCCAGGAGGTGGCAGTCCTGGGGCTGTGGGGGGGCTGTGGGGCCCTTCCGCATTGAAGATAATTAGCCCTGGAGAGGTGGCACTCCCCGGGGCTGCGTGGGGGGCAGCAGGAGCCCCCCCACGCATTTTCTTAAACATTTTAGCCCCGGGGAGGTGACGGTCCCTGGGGCTTGCGGGGGCCCGCGCAGGCCCCCGCGCTCATTTGTCATTGCCCAAGGGACCTGGCCCTCCCGGGGGCAAAAAGAAAACAAATCACGGGAGACCGCGCCTCGTTTTTTTTTACATTTTCAGCGGGATTCGCGGACCCAACGCAAATCCAGCTGAAAGTTTTTTTTTTAAAGTGCTTTTTTGGGCCTGGGGGTCCCTGTGGGACCCCTGAGCAGGCCTAGGGGGGTCAGGGTGTTTCTACCCTTCCCCCTTTTCTTGATTTTTAACGTTTTTTCACCTTTTTTCTTGTGACTCGGCTCAACCGAGTCACAAGATGGTTGCCAACACTTCCTGGTTTGAAGTGTTGGCAACCAATCAGATCGCAGGCTCGAGATCAGGATATATGGATATCTGAGAAATCTTTAAATTTCTCAGGAACTACTGAAGGTTAGATATATATATATATATACATATACACCTACCCATTGGGGCTAATGCATTTTTTATGTAAAGTTTTGATAACGAGACATGCTTACTGAAGCTAAATGTTAAAAGAACTACGAGGACCAGAGGGCCAAGTAGGCCACGCCCACTGTGGCAAACATCGATATTAATGGACTAAGAACTGTCTCACGTGTAAATTGAACGCCATTGAGAAAGGGAATGAACCTGAAACGCGTCTGGCGTAATGATCAAAGGATGTGAAATCCTCGAGTTGCACGCCTGTAGCCTACAGTAAATTAATGGAGAAGCAAGTACCTGTTTGGCGCTTTCTTTTTGGGGCAACCTTTCTTGTGGATTTGTGGCGGCCGGTCCCGGCCGCGAAAGTGCCCCGCCATGAAAAGTGGACCCGCAGTGAAAGAGGTACAATCACCGAATCGAACGGGAGGTATTCCATACTGTTAGGCGTAAGAATGCAGCTGTTGTGATTTGGGACTTTTACACCTACCCATTGGGGCTAATGCATTTTTAATGTAAAGTTTTGATAACGAGACATGCTTACTGAAGCTAATTGTTAAAAGAACTACGAGGACCAGAGGGCCAAGTAGGCCATGCCCACTGTGGCAAACATCGATAATTATGGACTAAGAACTGTCTCACGTGTAATTTGAACGCCATTGAGAAAGGGAATGAACCTGAAACGCGTCTGGTGTATTGATCAAAGGATGTGAAATCCTTGAGTTGCACGCCTGCAGCCTACAGTAAATTAATGGAGAAGCAAGTACCTGTGTGGCGCTTTCTTTTGGGGCAACCTTTCTTGTGGAGATATATATATATTCATATCACATATATATATATATATATATATATACACCATCCCTTTTCAGCAGAGAAGAAGGCACGAACTCGAGGATGCAGGATATGGCTTTCTTTATTGTCTCGGGTCACACTCGACCCCGCGGCTAGAGAGACGCGTTTCGGCTTCGCAGAAGCCTTTCTCAATCTGATTGGCGCCATACATCTGTGAGTAGATATAGCCCTTCCCCCTTAAAGGCACTGATAAACATAAGAGAAATACTATTGCGTTTTGACATGTGTAAACACGCTTGTGACGCCATATCGAAAAATGTGGCTAGTGAAATCACAAAATAGCAAAGTATCTATAAAAGGCATATTGCAGTGACTTATAAAACACATTACAGCATAGTGCATCGACAGTCTGTGTTATCACTTGAATAAGCCTAATATGCGTCTGAATGTGTGCACAGGGAAATTAAATCACCAGCCTGTTGAGGGAACATATCTAACATTCAAAGAAAGGTGCCAATCTCTCTGAAAAAAGAAGCCCTTCATGTAAAAAACAATGAAATGCAAATACATAAAAACATAAAACCGCGCTGCGACTATCCCAAACGTGTTAGAACAGAGACATTTTTGAGCCCGAAATATTACCTCTGATGTCAAAGGTCAACCGGCATTAAGCCTGTGAACTGAACTGCAGAAATAATGTTACAGAATGCCCAATTGTGATCGCTGCGATATGACCTTTCAAGCACAAACGGCAAAGGGGCATAGGTATTTACAGTCACACCGCGGAGCAAGTCTGCACAAAGTGTGTACATTTTCAACAAAAGTGCCCGCCTCCCGGTGAACAATCTCATCCCCTAAAGGGACTACCACTCCCATAATGCTGTTTGGCGATCTAATAAAAGTCACTAATTCATGGGCATATGTCCGTATGAAAGTCCACATTTAAAACTTCATAATGCCGGGACTAGTGGGCAGAATTATGTAGAAAAGAACGGTAACCGAAGTCTCTTGATAGACAGTTGCCAAATTGTCTATAGTAACAAGCAGCACTGAATGGAAGTTGAAAATGAACACGGGGTCGAAGGAGACCAGTGGATAAAAATTGCTTATGCCGAACAATCCTCACCGCCTCCGCGTAGGCGTCCGCGGTGCCCAGTCACCAGAGGGCGCCAGTCTCCTGGGCAAGGCTTTTATAGACTGGGGAAACGAAGGCCCCGTGCTGGCAGTCGGTAAACCGCCCCACTGCGGGATCCTCGCATCACAACTGCTGTCATCCTTGGTCCTCTTCCTGGCACAAACTCTGGGGGCTCCACCACTAGCATTCCCATACTACTCCAAAGCAAAATGCGGTCAAAGGGTAGAGCCACAAGTCGACTGGTGTTACGTGGTCAGCGTTGAACCGCAACTGCTGTATTTTGATGAACACACCATCCCACTTCAGCAGAAAAGAAGGCACGTACTCGAGGATGTTGGATATGGCTTTCTTTATTGTCTCGGGTCTCACTCGACCCCGCGGCTAGAGAGACGCGTTTCGGCTTCGCAGAAGCCTTTCTCAATCTGATTGGCGCCATACATCTGTGAGTAGATATAGCCCTTACCCCTTAAAGGCACTGATAAACATAAAAGAAATACTATTGCGTTTTGACATGTGTAAACACGCTTGTGACGCCATATCGAAAAATGTGGCTAGTGAAATCACAAAATAGCATGGTATGTATAAAACGCATATTGCAGTGACTTATAAAACACATTACAGCATAGTGCATCGACAGTCTGTGTTATCACTTGAATAAGCCTAATACGCGTCTGAACGTGTGCACAGGGTAATTAAATCACCAGCCTGTTGAGGGAACATATCTAACATTCAAAGAAAGGTGCCAATCTCTCTGAAAAAAGAAGCCCTTCATGTAAAAAACAATGAAATGCAAATACATAAAAACATAAAACCGTGCTGCGACTATCCCAAACGGGTTAGAACAGAGACATTTTTGAGCCCGAAATTTTACCTCTGATGTCAAAGGTCAACCGGCATTAAGCCTGTGAACTGAACTGCAGAAATAATGTTACAGAATGCCCAATTGTGATCGCTGCAATATGACCTTTCAAGCACAAACGGCAAAGGGGCATAGGTATTTACAGTCACACCGCGGAGCAAGTCTGCACAAAGTGTGTACATTTTCGACAAAAGTGCCCGCCTCCCGGTGAACAATCTCATCCCCTAAAGGGACTACCACTCCCATAATGCTGTTTGGCGATCTAATAAAAGTCACTAATTCATGGGCATATGTCCGTATGAAAGTCCACATTTAAAACTTCATAATGCCGGGACTAGTGGGCAGAATTATATAGAAAAGAACGGTAACCGAAGTCTCTTGATAGACAGTTGCCAAAATGTCTATAGTAACAAGCAGCACTGAATGGAAGTTGAAAATGAACACGGGGTCGAAGGAGACCAGTGGATAAAAATTGCTTATGCCAAACAATCCTCAACGCCTCCGCGTAGGCGTCCGCGATGCCCAGTCACCAGAGGGCGCCAGTCTCCTGGGCAAGGCTTTTCTAGACTGGGGAAACGAAGGCCCCGTGCTGGCAGTCGGTAAACCGCCCCACTGCGGGATCCTCGCATCACAACTGCTGTCATCCTTGGTCCTCTTCCTGGCACAAACTCTGAGGGCTCCACCACTAGCATTCCCATACTACTCCAAAGCAAAATGCAGTCAAAGGGTAGAGCCACAAGTCGACTGGTGTTACGTGGTCAGCGTTGAACCGCAACTGCTGTATTTTGATGAACACACCATCCCACTTCAGCAGAGAAGAAGGCACGTACTCGAGGATGTTGGATATGGCTTTCTTTATTGTCTCGGGTCTCACTCGACCCCGCGGCTAGAGAGACGCGTTTCGGCTTCGCAGAAGCCTTTCTCAATCTGATTGGCGCCATACATCTGTGAGTAGATATAGCCCTTCCCCCTTAAAGGCACTGATAAACATAAAAGAAATACTATTGCGTTTTGACATGTGTAAACACGCTTGTGACGCCATATCGAAAAATGTGGCTAGTGAAATCACAAAATAGCAAGGTATGTATAAAACGCATATTGCAGTGACTTATAAAACACATTACAGCATAGTGCATCGACAGTCTGTGTTATCACTTGAATAAGCCTAATACGCATCTGAACGTGTGCACAGGGTAATTAAATCACCAGCCTGTTGAGGGAACATATGTAACATTCAAAGAAAGGTGCCAATCTCTCTGAAATATATATATATATATATATATATATATATATATGATCAAGACGACTGTTCCCCCATAAGAGACAGACTCCAGCACACTCGGGATAGCTTCAAAAGGATTTATTCTTGAGCCACGATAAATCAGGTAACGCGTTTCGACTGCACAAGCAGTGTTTGTCAAACCTGTATACATATATATATATATACACACACACACACACACACACACACACACACACAGAGTGGCAGAGATAGGGAGTTTTTTGATTTTTATCCTTTATAACTTTACACCCATTTGTGGATGTCCGCAAAACTTTATAGACCTACTGCCCCCATTTTATTCTTGGAGTCCTGAAAGTTTCGCAGTGTTTTGCAAAGGGGTTGCAAAGAAAAAATGGGGGGGTCCCAAAATGGCATAAAATCTAATACATTTTACACACACTTGTGTATTTCGTGTAACGCGGAGTACCGCTGTACTCCCAAGGTCTATAGCGATGACAAGTCATTAGCTGATTGGCTAATGACTTCCTATACAAAAGTTAAAGACAGCCATGTTGTTTTCAGTTCGAGTTTCCCTGTGTTTTGCGTTACGCCATTCAATGTAGGTAAGTATTAGGTTTCTTGTTTTACTCATACATATTACCACTTTAGTAAAGTGGTAATAGAAAGGGAAAGTGGTAATAGGTAGGGAAGAATATCTATAAGTTTATATATATTTTTTAAATCGGGAGTACCGCGAAAGTACCATGGTATTGAAAAAGATATGCAAAGAAAAAGTGCAAATACACTGTAAAACACTTTATTTTATGAATATAGAGTTCTAAAGTGTATTTTCAATTTTTAGTTATTTAAATATGTACAAAAAAGTATACAGAGTACCATACTAATTACTTAAAATCACTGCCCTACTTTACAAAAAAACGCAGTTCAGAGAACACTGCTATAAAAATGTTTCGAAATTAGAAAAGAAAAATGTTACCTTGTAAATGTTTTTGGGGTACCGCGGTACTACAGTGCTTTCCGTATTTAAAATAAAAATATATAGAAACTTAGAAATATTTTGATCTACCTATTATCACTTTACTAAAGTGGTAATAGTTAGAGCAAAAATACAATGCTTACCTACATTGGAAGCAGTAACGCAGAACATGGGCAAACTGTACCTAAAACAACATAGGTTTACCTTTTCTAAAGCCAATGATTACACAATCAGCTAAAGACTTGTAATCATTATGTACTGTGGTACTATTGCAAAATACTCACATATTTCGCTAAAATAAGGCAACAACAGATATCACTAACTTTAAATACCTTAAAACTTTTAAATTTGTTACACTACTTACCTAAACTACACAAAATAATCATGTGGGCACTCTAATAAGTAATCCTGCCGCATTATAACAAAATGCGACTGACGGTTTTCGCAGAACGGAAAATACAAAATTGTATGTGAAATACATTGCAATTAAGCACGTTTTGGGAACCCCCCTTTTTTTTTAACCCCTTTAATAAACTATGTAAAACCTTTACTCCTTTCAGAATGAAATGGGTAGAAGAAGTATGCTAAATTTCGCAGAGATTTGGCAAACGGGTCCAAAATTATTAACGGAGAAAATATAAAAATATTCAAAGGTCGATAATATCTACACATTTTTAAACAAAAATGGTAACCTATTACCACTTTAAAAAAGTGGTAATAGGTTGTTAATAACAATAAAACGTAATACTTAATTATATGTAACACCCTAAGCCATAAGTCAGCAAAATGCTGACTGCACAATAATGGAAATTTGTGATAAAAACAATATGGCTGATTTTGACCTTTGGTAAACACAGCCGTTAATCAATCACATACCCAATTGTGAGCCCCAGGTACCATGGTATACCATGAACTTAGCACGGTACATCATAGCACAATATATAAGTACGTTTTATATAACGTATACGCTTAACATTACTTACCGTATTCAGATATACAACCAGAAAATTTACATTTACATATTATAATATGTATTTTGCAGATATAAAATTGTCATTTTTTCACACACTTTAACCCTATGTTTCGTTTAATTTACACCCTCCACGTTACGCCACTCTACTTTATAAAAATTACCTTTACTGCCCTCTACTGTACGCTATATACAGTATGCCACTTCACTTTACAACTCTCCAGTATACGCCACTATATTTCATTACAGAGGCTACCATTGTGCATTATTACTTTAATGCTACTCCACGCAGCACTTAAAAGTTAAACATCACAAAGAAACTATTAAAAGAACAGAACCTTCCTGGCATATAATTAACACACACACGTAATAGTCTGCCTCTTTTAAATGCGGCTCCACGCAAATAAGTACCTTCATTTTCTTAGTCTTCATGATTGCTTGTGTTTAATGTAATCTTAATAGGGTCTGTATAACTCTGTTTTCATGTGCTGTTTAGTTTCCAATTTACAGAAACTTTCTTTTGCAATGTCTGTTACTTTTCTTTGGTGTTCATTGTTTAAAAAGGTATTAGGCCGCTTACTGCGGGCGTGGTTAGTGCGATGGTGCTTTCAGGTCCTGCGGGCATTGCTGAGCTGTTCTGGTCGGGGGCCGTACCTTTAGAAATGTTTTAGGCCGCATTTCCCGCCACGTCTCGGAAGACACAACGTGTCGGGGAAAAATATTTAAGGTTAATGCTGAACAACGGCTCTGCCAGCCCGGCGCAGAAGGCCGCCTTTCTTATGTTCAGTCCACATTTCACACGATGAGTCTTAGAGGACGCGACACGTCGGGCAAAAATATTAGAGGAAAGCGCTGGAAAACGATCTGCCGGCCCAGCGCTTAACATGCTGCTGTTTTTGATGGCTTTGTATAGGTGAAAGACAGCTGATTGCTGGAGACACTGTGACGTCACAGAGACTTTGACAGTTACGGTGTCTCCGCGATTAGCTGTTTCACAGGTGCACTGTTGCTCATCGTTTCGCTTCATCCAGCGATTTTAAGAGTATCTTTTGGCCTCGTAGGTTGAGGTTTTTTGTCCTACTCATCTTTTTTTAATAAAGTTTCTCCCTGCTCATTTCATTTTTGGTTATTGCTATAAAAAAAACTTTTCCTTGTCATTTTAATCTCCAAATGATTGTTTGTTAATTTGTAGGAGTTTCTATATCAATATCAAGTTTATGGATTTCTAAAATACTACCCCTCTACTATATATATTTTAAAATGTCAGATCAGGAAGTTGATAGCCCTGATATCCTCCATGGCAATTTAAATGAGGCTTTAATTAAAAGGTTTATTCTGCTGGAGATGCGTAATTGCGTTCGCGAGACCTTGGACCAGATCATGACTAACACGAGACCTTTGGCCTCTGATGAGGAAATTGACTATGGGTCCGCTTCAGGGAGCGATTCTGATTGCGGCGAAAAAGGGGGCAATAGATTAATGAAAACTAAACACATTGAGGGGGTTTCTTCCATGAACAACACAGGGGTCCAAGCACCTCAAAATATACTGGAGGTCTAAGCACCTCAGAGAGATCAGGAGGTCTAAGCACCTCGAAGGTATTGGGTGCCCTACGCTGCACAGACTTGAAAGGTTTCCAGAGTGGCACATCTGTCTTAGGTGCACGTAGCGGCACACAGGATTATGCCATGGGAGAAGTATAGCTTCTGAATGAAGTGCTCTTAGATTGATACATTTTTTTCCTAGATCAGGGCAACCTGGACGTGGATGGTCTCCCTACAGAGGAGGAGGTTCTGTCTACTTCCAAGGGGATAGTCAAGGATCCCTTGGGTCAAGAAATATTCCCCAACATAATATCAGACATCTAAGGAGTGCCGATGGGGGCTTCAGGATCACATGGGGATGTTTCTCAGACGATGGATTAGAAACCCCCTGGAAAAAAAGCTCATAGTATTCTGAGAGCGGAATGCTTGAGTCCCGTGATCCAGGAGAAGGTTTGTTTGACCCCCAACCTGGATCAGGAGCTCATTATTTTTCTATTTAAACTTTGCAGGGACCCTAGGAAGGGGCTTGAGAGGTCCCTTAGAGCCTGCCCTGACCATCTCCTTGATGTCATAGGCCCCCTTGCAAGCATAATTGACATTGCGGAGGAGTCCCACGTCAATGAGACCCCAGAGGACGTTAAGCTACTCATGGGTTGGAGCCAGAGGGCATTGGTCCTCCTTGGGAATGCCAGTACTGGACTCAACACCAAATGACGTAGGGTCATATTAGCGAAAATCAACCCGAAGCTGGGAGACCTTGCTGAGAGGAAACCTTCAGAGAACCCCAAGGGCCTACTCTTTCAGGAGGATATAATACAAAATCTGGGGAAGTACATAGCTACATTTACGGCCCTAGACCTAGCCCAAACCAGTATGAGGAGGGTTTTCAGCTATGGTATTTTTGGCCGGGCCGGCAGAAGGGGACTTTCTGCCAGCTGAGCCTCGCAGAGGCCCCACTCCAGACAAAGAGGCTTCGGAAGGGCCTATCAGCCAGGTGCATCGGCATCCTTCTATCCACAATGAGGTCGAGCTTATCATGCAAGGGGATTCATATCACATGGATAAGGCTCAACCAATTTTCACAGTGAGTACAATGATTTCTCCTATTTCTTCTTCCTTGAAAAAGTAGGGGGCCTTCTCAGGTTTTTTCCCAGGCTTGGGAAACTATTACACAAGATCCATGGGTTCTGGAAACCGTTCAGGGCTTCAGGATAGAGTTCCTAGAGGTACCCCTTCAGTATGTTCCCCCAAGAGAATTATATTTGACTGTAGACCAGCAGGAGGTGGTTGAAGAAGAGGTGAATTTCATGATACAAAAGGGTGCTATCGTAGAAGTACCCTTAGAACGCAGGGTTTTCGTGAGTGTACTCTTCCTTGCAGAAAAAAAGTACAAGGGCCGTAATAAATATCAGGGATCTGAACAGGTACCTTGTATACAGATACTTTAAGATGGAGGGACTCCATCCTTTGAGAGATATGTTATTAGGAAAGGACTGGCTGGTGAAGTTGGATATGAAGGATGCCTACTTTACCATTCCTATGGCCAGGGAGTGCCAGTGTTAACTCCAGTTCACCTGGTGAGGCCGTCTCTATTAGTTCCAGGCACTTCCCTTCGGTCTTTCTTCTGCACCTCGGTGTTTTACCAAGATAATGAGAGTGGTGGCCTCCTTTCTCAGAGAAAGGGGAGCACGTATCTACTTGGATGATATCCTCATAATGTTCCAATGTCAAAAACAGATTCTAAAACATCTGGATATGGGTATAACTCTTCTGGGAGGTTTGGGTTTCATAATAAACAGGGAGAAGTCTATTCGTATCCCCTCCAGGTCCCTAGAGTTCTTGGGCTTCACTATAGACATAGTGAAGGCGGTTCTGCTTTTACCCTTGAAGAAGATTACCAAGATTCAGAAGGAGATAAGGTATGTACTGAGACGAGAATCCTTAACTCTGAGAGAACTTGCCAGGCTTCTGGGTCTCCTCTCCTGTTTCTTTCAAGCTATTTTTCCGGGACCATTGCACTATCGTGCTTTACAGAGAGTACAAGTGAAAGGACTGGGAGGGGATTTGTGGTATGGAGACAGGGTATACCTGGATCCTTAGGCCAGATTGGAGTTGAATTGGTGGCTGGAGAACCTGGACCCCTGGAATGTCTGGGCGATCTTTAAATGCTCTCCAGAATTTATTCTGAAGATAGATGGCTGGGGTGTTTGTCTGGGTGCCTAGGACAACTGTGGTCTGTGGTCTCACATAGAGAAGTCCCATCATATATGTTTTCTGGAGTTGACTGCAGGTCTCTATGCTCTAATGAGCTTCAAACATTGTCTTCAGGACAGAACAGTTCTGTTGAAGATGGACAATGTGTCTGCAGTAGCATACATAAATAGATTTAGGGGGTACAGAATCCTCAGACCTATCGGATCTGGCCAATAGACTTTGGATGTTCTGTCTAGAGCACAGATCAGCCTCAGAACAGAGTACCTACCTGGGAAGACAAATGTGTCGGCCGACTGGAATTCAAGGTTGTTAAGGGATTACAGCGACTGGAAGCTGAACGAAACCTATTTCAGGAGTCTGTGTCAATTATGGGGTCCACTGGAATCGGATCTTTTGCAAACAGGCTGACATTTCAACTGAAGAGATACTTCAGCTGGATGCCAGACCCGGGTGCTCTGGCAGTGAACTCTTTCCTGCAGAGTTGGAGGGCGACCCACGCATACACTTTTCCCCCATTCAGAGGATTCTTCAGAAGGTAAGACAGGAGATATGTTTGCTTTCCGACCGGCATCTTTGGTTTTACTTTCGACCGCCCTATTACAATGACGGCGGTCGGAAGTGAAACCGGCCGGTCATTCCTGCCGGCTTCCGATTGGCTCAAGGAGCCTGCCGGCCAGTCGAAACCAGCACGTATCCCTTAAGGATGGCGATTCCGCAGTTGGAATTACGATGTCGGTTTCCCACAGGATTTTCATGTCGGGCTTTGCGAAATGAAAAGCCTGTCGGAAAGCGACTTTGGGGGCCCCTAGCAGAGCCCTCTTCTCCTACGGCATCCGGTTGGGGTCCGAGGGGGCACCTATGGTGCCACCTTGTAAATCCCTGCACTGTGTGGCAGGCACCATTAGGTGCCTGCCACATGGTGCAGGGATTTACATAAACTCACATTTCTCTATGGGAGCTTGTGCCGCCCGCAGCACAAGCTCCCATAGAGAAATGGGAGTTTGTGACCTCACCATGTGCGGTTTCATCGTAATTTGCTGGTCGGAATCGCTGACCTATGATTGGTCGGTTCCAAAACCAAAATGGTGCCCGACATCGTAATGAGGCCCTTAGTGTGCCTTTGGGGATATTGTCACCTATATATGAATTATGATGTTCAACCTTACATAATATGATGTTTTATTCCATTGTACACTGATGGCAATTAAGTGCTGGTTTTAATATTACGTTGCTAGATCACAAGCAGCTGTAATGTAATAGTTTTCCGTAGTAATGGACATATAATGTACTTTAAGAAGAATAATTGGTTGAAATATGGAAATGGCATTTTAGTCGCACAGAATATTACTTTTTCGAATCAGTAAACATACAGACTAGTTAAATATGTGGTATTAGCAAACTATCTATACAATAAAGGCACAAAAGCCGAAAGGGTGGAGAGGTATTTTCCACACAACAAGGGGGATTAAATGTGTAGAACCTCCAGGGAAGGATATGTCCTCCCAAACAATATACAGTAACCAAAAAAGTATCCAACCCAGTAGAGACTAATAAGAAAGGTGTAGGCACATTTCTCTATCAGAAGGTGATCTTAATTAACTGCTACTACCACTATTGGGAGCAGTACCTCTTTGTATAGTAACCCTCACATACTCTAGTAGTGTCATGCTTCATCATCGGGTTCACCCTGGCTCCTAAAGGCCAGGGTGGCTCAACCGTGTTTCAGGGAGCACTTAAGAGAAAAGGCCAGGGGGGTTAAAGATTAAAAAAACCACCAGCAGCTCCCAGTATCCCTTTAATATGGAGTAGTGGTGGCTATTAAAAAACAACAGAAGGGTGTTCCCAGGATACAATGGTCCTATGACCCTTTAGGTCATAGGACCTCACTCTGTCAGGACACTGCCGCCAGGACACTGCCAGCACAACGGGAATATCTAAATCTGCTTGGCACAAACCCGCCGGCATGACAGTGGCAGAGTACTGTTTGCCAAGAGAAGACCGCCGCAGCGGCGGTCTCTTGTCTATTGCCGCAGCATCTAAATATGGCGGGCGGACCGCTGTCTACTTGATGGAGTACTTGGGACTGCTGCTGCGGCAAGATGGTGGTAGTCCCGCCAAGATCAAAATCAGGCCCTAAGTTCTAATGTTTCCTAATGGAAAAAAGAGAATTGCTAATTCTTATATGTGTTATATGGGGGATGATGAGTATAAAATGGCTGTTGCAAGTACCAGGTACTGTATTTTCATGATTCCTGTAAGAGAATGGAAATAGATCATTTTCGTTTAAGGGATTATGGGTATTAGAGGGCTGTTGAATACCATTTACACTGTATTTTAATGGCTCCTTTTAGGAAAACTGGAATAGCTATTTTTATATGGGTGATTATGTGTGGTAATTACCTGTTTCTTATACCTGGCAGTGTATTTTTATAACTCCTGTAAATTAATGGTAATTATCTATTTCACACAAAGGCCATTATGGGCTTTAAAGGTTTGCTAAATATATTTGCCACGATGTTCTAATGTTTTCTGTTGAGAAAATGGAACAACTAATTTTTACTTGGAGGATTATGGTTGGTTAATAGCTGTTACATACCCCAGGAACAGTGTTTTACTTACTCCTCTAGGGATAATAGTTATAGCAGATTTCCAATTGGGTAGAATGGGTGTTAAATGGCTGTTACACATACCTGGGACTATATTATCATTATTCATGTAAGGAAATGGTAATTAGATATTTTTCACATGGGGAATTATGGGCTTTAAAGGGCTTCTAAATACAGTTACCACTATGTTCCAATTTGTTCTGTTAGGAAAATGTGTATTACTAATTTTTATATGGGGATTATGGCTGGTATATGGCCGTTACATATCCAGGACACTATGTTTTACTTATTGCTCTTGCGATAATCATTATAGTGATTCTCTACTGTCGCTGTATTTACATAATTCCTGTAAGGAAATAGTATTTATCTACTATAGTATTTATCTACTTTACACATGGTGGAGTACAGGCTGAAAAGAATGTTGATGCAATTCTCACTATGGTCTAATGTTTCCTCTACGGAAAATGGTAATAGCTACTTTTTACATGAGGTACTGGGTGGTAAATGGTTGTTACGTATCGCCGGAACAATGTTTGACTTTGGCATAATGGGGATAGTGATTTTCTTCAAGAGAGATGATGGGTGTTAAATGGCTGTTGCATGTACCTGGCACTATATTTTCATGATTCCTCTAAGGAAATGGTAATAAATAATTTCTGTTTAAGGGATTATGGGTGTTAGAAGGCTGTTGAATACCATTTCCACTTTTTCTAATTGTTCATTTTAGGACAATGGGAATAGCTAATTTTTAGATGGGGATTATGGGTGGTAAACAGCTTCCATATATCCCAGGGATGGTATTAACGCATTACCTTTGGGATAATGAGCATAGTGATATTCCACTTGGGGGATGATGGGTGCTAAATGGTTGTTACACATACCCAGCTCTGTACTTTCCTTTAAGGAAACTTTCATCCATTTTATGCATGGAGGATTATGGTCTTTGGTCTTTAAAGGGCCATTAACTACATTGACACTATGTTCTAATGTATCCTTTTGGGAAAACGGGAATAGCTCATTTTTACATGGGTGATTATGGGTGGTAAATGGCTAGTTCAGATCCTGGGCACAGTGTTTTACTTATTCCTTTTGGGATAATGCAGCATAGCGATTTTCTCCCTGGGGAATGATGGGTGTTAAATAGCTATTGGATATACCTGGCATTGTATTTTCATGATTCCAGTAAAGAAATGATAATTTGCTATTTCACACATCACATGGGGATTACATGCTTTAAAGGGCTGTTGAATACATTTGCCACTATGCTCTAATGTTTCCTCTTGGGATAATGGGCATAGAATACTATGCTTTCATGATTTCTTTAATGATACAGTAGTAGAGAGCTTCTGCATAAGTGATTATGGGCATTAAAAAGCTGTTGAATACAATGGCCACTGCAGTCTAATGGTCACTGTTAGGAAAATGGGGCCACCACCAACTCTCAAGCAAACAAAAACAAAGTACATTTTTCTTTTTAAACACAGCCCTATTTCCTTAAAGAAAAATGGGCTGTATTTAAAACAAAGGTTTACATAATTGAAGGGCAATTACAGAAATGGCAGTCTGCTGACTACAGGAGGCCACCATCCCTATGATGGGTTCCAAACGAAGTGAGTCACAATTTGTGATCTACCTCATGAATATATGAACGAAACAGTTCGGATTACGACCCACTCCAAATCTGAATTTTCCGAAATTACCCCTTTGTACATAGGTCAGTTCAGAAAATGATTTACTTGTTGCAAAAATAAGGTATGGGTAGTTTTCATTTCATGACAGCTAAGCACAGGCGCAAGCACTGCAGCTACCCTAATAGCCAGAATGGGACAATTATGAAGATGAAATCCTGATGTCTCCACGTTGTGTTTTTCCGGCCTTTCCTGTCGTGAGCCATAGGCCCAGCCACAAAAGTGGGGTACTGTTTTATTAGGAGGTGTGTGGAAACAAACAATAGCAGAACATCTGTTGCAAAATGCTCTCTGAATCACATGATGGGTAACCCTAAATTCAGAGTTGTGCAAATAACCACTATTCCTAAAATCAGTGGGGCCTAGTCATAAATTACATTTCATATTATGTTTAATAGTACTACAATAGTACTACTTGAGTAATACAAAATGCTATTCACTGACCTACCTGCGGAGGTCTCTGCCTCCACCTCTTCTATCTTTTCTGGGCTGTAGAGATCACCTCCCAGACTGCAGAGATCTCTGCACACATATGCCTATGTTTTAGTAGTGAGGGGCACATTTATCAAATTTGCATGCAGCGCAACATAGCAAGCCACCTTGCTGCTCTGAGCTGCGTGAAAGGGAAAGGGCCGGAATGTGCCGTATGTAACATAATACAGTGTATTCCTGTCCTTTCCATGCACTGGCACACTCTTGGCTGCTGAGCGCCAACGCAGGCACCCTTGCGCCACGGTGCAAGGGTGCCTGTGTTGTAAGCATGATTGTTTTTGTGCAGGAAGGGATGTCTTCCTGCCCATAAATAAAACCCCTGAAGCATTTTCCTCTTTCTATGTGTGCTGCATAATGCAGCACACGGAAAGAGGAAAAAACAAGCTGAAATAAAGGTAATTCTCCTTGTTACGTCTCACCTGGGTGTCAGGGATCGCAGGCAGCAGCGCCTTCCTCACCGCAATCGCTAGTTACGAGACAAGAAGACACTACATATCCCATGATGCCCAGCAAGCCCCGAGACTCATGGAATAAAAGACGCCACAGCACGCCAGTCGGCGTGCGTAATTCACATTTTGGAGTTGTTTGACCCGCATCGGCGGATCGGGTCTTCGTGAATCTTTCCCCAGCCAAACACTTGTCACCACAGTCTCAGTGAAATCATTGGGAGACTGACAATCTGTTGGAGGCAGTGTATTGCCTCGTGCAAGCCAGGAATACTTCTTGGCTGCAACTCATCTCGTCAGTGTGCTGTGAGACGCATAGTCTTGACCGAATGGAGAACCAGAGCCTCCAAGGTAACGGAGACTGGAGCACTTGATTGTTTGGATACGTGGTATGACAAAGTAGTCGTTTCCGCTTTCTTGGTGGTTCCTTTGTTTTGAGGAGCAGCGGAGTAACTCAGCTTCCAGGTAGGGAGTCTTCTTTATTTTTGAAAGTATTGTTTTTTGGAGATTTCATTATGGATTAGCATTCATGGGTGAACGTGAAGATTGTTTTTCTAAGAACTCTTGATTGCTTATACTGGGAGCAGGATCCCCCTCTGGAATTATTTTTTTCCCATCTGGAAGTAGTACCAAAAAAGAGAACTATTTTTTGTTTCTTATTCATAAATCTCTTGCTTTGTTTGGATACTAGGCTTGTTACCAGAGGAAAACCAAGTACATGTGATATATTAGAGAAGCTCCTTAATGTGGATGACTTTTTGTCTTACCAGGTGCACGCAGTAAAAAAGGTACTGGAGATCTTGTTTCAGAGTTTGAAGTTCGCTTGAGTTGGCAATTCCTTGTTCTCAAGGTACTAATCTGCTCTTAGTGAGACATATATGAGAGTAGACATTAATTGGCATTTTTAATGATTATTCTTTTACTTTCTACAGGTTCAATTTCCCTGCTGTTCCTTTCCCATTTCCCTTTCCCTCGCTTGATCGCCCTAATACTCTGTGTAAGTACTATTTTCAGAGTTGGGGATGCCATGAGGTGGACCACTTTTTGTAATGTTCCAATTCTGAGGAGTGCCACCTTCAGGTTCTGACACTGGGGGGACGTAGCATTTTGACGCATTCCCAGGTCTACCAGTAATGGTAAATCTGGGAATGCGCCAAATTCCATGGGTGAACACCAACACTCCCTGGGGCAGAGTAACGCAAGGCTGCGATTTGTACAGTGTTGCGTTACTCTAGACTTATCAAGCCATGCAGGGCCATGCAAGGTGGCCTTGCGTGGCTTGATAAATCTGACTTTGTTGTTGCGCCGCCATTGCACCCCCTTGAATGGCACAACGATGACGCAACAACAATGATAAATATGCCCCAAAATGGTGGGTTGTGGGAGTGGTTAGAAAATGGAGTACACTTACAAAATGGGAGGGGTTGTGGGAGGAGTAAGGAGGGGTTTTGGGAGGGTTAAGGAGTGGTTTTTGGGTGGATACGTACCTACCCACAAAGGAGCAAGGCCATTGCTATTCATAAACTGCACTCCTAGAGCTCCTACAGCCAAACAGGACCCAAAATAGTGTAGATGTACTCCAGCTCAGACCTGGGTTAAGTCCAGCACCAAACTTGGCTATCCACTGGTTCTGCAACACCCTTCTGTAGAAGATGATGGAGATGGGCAATCAAAACAGCATCCCATAGTAAATAATGTGAAAATAAATCAATTTACTTTTACTTTTTGAAAATATATATGTAATTTAAGGTTTAAAAATATATGTAAATGATAAATACAAATTATTTTATTTGAAAACATTGTATTCACATTTTATTACTTTAAAATATAGTGAATTCAGATTGAAATTAATTCTATACATACTTGATATAAAATGAATATAAACATTTTACTTTTGGTGAGTTTTTAAAAATACATCTTTACAGAAACTAATTAATTTTAATATATTTAAAATAATGAAAGTTAATGGTGCTGTGGCATTTTTTATTTCCTTCTACATTTAAAATAAATATATAAAATTAATATACATTAATATGTTGCATAAAAATATTTTTAGTAGTTTTTAAATTTAATAAACTTTTTATAATTTCACTAGACTTTATCATGGGGGATCTTTGCCCTGGAGACCTGTGCCTACCTC
The DNA here is from genome assembly GCA_963921515.1 of Calotriton arnoldi. Classification (NCBI taxonomy): domain Eukaryota; kingdom Metazoa; phylum Chordata; class Amphibia; order Caudata; family Salamandridae; genus Calotriton; species Calotriton arnoldi. The sequence continues at coordinate 1,251,321 of CAWUFW010000311.1, forward strand.
CGCCTATATGTGTATGGTTACTAGTAGTAAGTTTACACTCATAAATTGGGCTCCACACCTCGAATTCAGGAGATGGATATATGAAAGTTTACACTTTGTTGTAAATTTACACTCATAAATGGTGAATAGCAAAATGCAATACATTTACAACAAATGGTAAGAGTAAATTTACATTTGTAGATTTACTCATGTGTAAGTTTATCTTTGTGGAAAGGCCCCATTGTCTTTGGCACATTTTCAAAACACATACTTTTCCTCCATACCCATTTTTTCAGGTTTTACATAAGAACTGATGCATGATCGGTACACAACGATAAATCATTATAAGCTTCAGGTCACTTGTTAGTTCTCAGTACTGCATGTTTTTGGACAACCAACCAACTAAATATCCCAGCGACCAGAAGAGTCTGATGGTCTTAATGGTATATTTTGATTTGTAAATCAGTCATTGAGGCAAAAAACTACAGATTAAAACAAAATCTTAGGCAACTGTATTTTTCAACAAAGGTTAATACCATCTTCATACTTTTAGAGCATCATGTGAAATGACCGAAGAAACAGAATTATATACGTTTCATACATTTATCAAAATTTGTTTCTATGTATATTTTCATGCATAATATAACAATAATTTAAATATCATCTAAAACTTATCGTCCAGATTACATTTCATAATTCTTACAATCATCAGACATTCATACCCTTTCATCCTTCCATACAGTACAGTATATCATAGGCATATATTCATAATGGAGTCCGTGCATTAATGTAACATGCCTTTCTTCATGAACTCTCAAAATCTTGATCAGGTAATGTTAATAGCAATTCTTTTTAATCATGGACCTGTTATTCTAAAAACAATCACTAGGGAGTAAATTGTTCCTCCTTAGTCAGGCAAATTTGTCGATCTTTGGCAATGTCATTAATTCCTCTACACGTGTTTCGTCTGGAAGCCTTCGCCAGGAAGCCACTTATTTGCCGAACAAGTCCTGTATCTGATGATGGTATGTAGTTATATTCAGTGGCACAGATTTCTCGTGATGGGTTCTAGTTTAGATTTTCGAGTTATATTGTTCCCAGTTATATTGAATCCTAAACCATCTTTCATAGGGGTTGTGATTCAATATAATTGGGAGGAATGAATGGAAGGATGAAAGGGTATGAATGTCTGCATGATTGTAAGAATTATGAAATGTAATCTGGACGATAATTAATTTGTTGAAAAATACAGTTGCCTAAAATCTGTGTGTACAATTCAATGATTTGTCCCTGCCTTAGGATCTATTACAGTTAGCAGGGGAACTCCTATATATTCACATTAATTTCAGTTAGTTATACTCATAAAAGTACATATAAAACCTGGTTAAAATAAATTCATCTTAATAAGCAGTACAATATCAACCAGAGCTGCATGAAGAAATTAATCTAAGGCAATGTTTGGTTATATCCCGTATTTAATAACAAGGCATTAAGGTTCTTTACAATTAATCTTATGGGACATTAAAACCACAATGGATTAATATAAGAACATTTGTCATACTATTTACATAATTCAAGATTGAGGGCCTTATTACGAGTTTGGCAGTCTGTGAACCGCCGTACTGGCGGTGGCGGTCCGACCACGGTGAGCTCGGCGGTCCGATCGCCGTATTACGAGATGGGCGGATTGCATTTCCAAAGACTGCGGCTGAACCGTCGACACCCCCAGCACACCGCCAACTGCCGCGGTCAGGGATATGAAGCTGCCATACAGCGGTACTGAGGAACTCCACCTCTGTCCATACTATAAGTTGGCTTTCCGACGAGCCGACCATGGCGGTCCGACCGCCAGCTTCGAGTCGGCAGTAATGAAGGATTTGGGGTGCATACTCCCCCCTCTTCAACGTGGATCCCTTTCTCTAGGTCCCCCCTTCACAGCAGTATCTTCACCCCAAAGAATATGACCCTGTTTGTGGCGATCTACAGGTGAGTCCTTTTTGTACGATGTACCCTTTGCTGGACTGGCCACATTTTGGCCGGACTCTGGCATTGGGTAGGTGGTATTTTTCCACATGTATCATGCATATGTGTACATTCGACACATATGCAGTCGAAATATACACACATGTATTGATAGATGCGGAAAACCATTGCCCACTGCAGAAAGAACACCGCAGCCACAACGCGGGCCCCATGGTCAACTCGTAATACAGTGGTCTAAAGAGCGCCATCGCTGTGGGCTACTGGCGGACATGGTTTTCAGGGGTCAGGCCACCAAACTCGTAATCAGGCCTTTAATATAAAGTGCAGTGTACAGGTTAATGGATACAAATAGAAGAGACAAGTGGACTATATAGATAGATTAAATCAATCACAGAGAGGTCTACAAAAACCTCCATCTTCTATGTCCGCTAAGTATTCCGCATGTGGATGGAAGTCTCTCTGTAGAGCCAATAAATAAATATAGGTCAATGAGTGACAACAATTTTATTCCTTCCCATAATCTATGTTACATTATCCAGAAATAAGAATTTTTTAGAGCATTATAAAACATATAAAATATATAGATAATAACGCATTTCATTTTTTCGTAAACTTCATCCTCATCCTCCATGCGCTTTCTATAAATTTTCAAAATCAAGTATGTAACGCAAGAGTTAGTCTCTGTTTTGCAAATTTTAAATGCACTTTTGCGATCACTTATCCCAAGATGTCTTCATATGGGGACAATCTATGTCAACTTTGGGAGATGGTACACTTGCAGAAGAATAAAAAGTGTACTTCGGTCTCTGTAAAAATGTTGCAAATAGGACACCTATTTGAACCCGTTGGTGAATTGGTCCACTTTTCAGTAAAAGCCGCTATGAGTTAGGGATCCATTTATCACTTCTTCAGTGTTTACTGCTTTCTTGTTCACACTTGGTTTGATATAGGATGTTGTTAATTGACTTGGGAATTATATAGTTAAGTGATTCATTATTGATTACTGTGACTGGTATGGCTGCTGGAGAAGCTTTGAGATTGTTCTTGAACATCCTTGGGACCATGGCTCAGCAGGAGATCAAGGAATGACAATGGGTTTTAATGAGGCTATTTCTTTTATGGAGAGTATGTTGAAAGAACAGAGATTATGTTGTGTATTATGGTGGACAGAATAGGTCAGATGATTTGTGGTTATGGGCCCACCTTTTTGGGAATTGGAACTTGGCTTTTTATTTAAATGTTCTGCAAAGGAGTTGTACAGTTCTTGAAAGTGGTTGGTGCAGTCTGAGATGCATTTTGGGTTTCAATATTCTAAAATAATCTAGAACAGTTTTCTTGCTTGGATATATGGCACCTGAAATGTATTGTCAGTACTTGGATTTAATGATAGTTACTTTGGAGATTTTATATGGTTATTGTTCCTTTGTTTTTTCTCTGTCTAGTTATGAATTTCTCCCAATTGTCTTTTAAGACCTCTGATTTTCACTTTCTGTAGTTTTATGTCTCAGTTGAGTCAGCAGCCTTTTGGCATGTTTGCAGGTGTTGTGAGGTTTTGAGGGGACCCACTATGTCAAATGTCCCAGTGCTCCATGGGTGCAATTGGTTCACAAACATCAATGGATTAAGTGGCCCAAGAATTCAGACTGAAAAGTGTCAGTGTTGAAGACATGATAGGGGACATTGTATTAGATGTTACTGAAATGGGTCACACAGGTTGGAGGTATAACTAGACGTTATTAATCTGGTGATAACTTGAGATAATGCGATATATTCCTTTGACTGAATTAAAAACCTCCGAGGCAAATACTGCACCAGGGGTATATCACTCTTGTGTTACCCCAGTGACGAGCATGTGGCAGTTGGGTGTGTCAAGTTTAGTGAGTAATTTGAGATCTAGTGGAGATCAGGTTTGTCAAAACCACACTTTGAGATCCAGCAGAATACATACATTAGGGTGTCAATTGTGATACCCAATACAGAGTAAGACGTCAATTGGAAAGTCAACCACATGTCAAGTATACCTATGTACTCAACAGACACTTCTATTGATAGCATAACATGTGCTAAGAATGTATGTACCAGCATGAGCTGCTTCACCTATTCTTACATTTCAAGCAACCCCCCATGCTCATACCCCACCTTGCATTCAAAGCTCACACAGTACAACCAATTTTGATATTTAGGTGCTTGTAGTCCTAAATTTCTGCTACAAAAATATTGACCAATAAACATATTAAAGTCAATATATTTATGACCAAAGTAATGAGCTTACATGGATAAAAAGTGAATTACTAAAATATTGACTACAAAAATAACTTCTAATGAACTACAAAAAAAATGGCATGGTAGATTAGAATGTAGAAAATATGTGCTTCACAAAATGTAGTATTCCGATATTGCAGTAACATAATGTAAACTAAATCTAAATATTAGCAATCAAATTTAAAGAGTAATTATTAAACAATACATTATTTAAAAGTACTAAGCTGAGCAAAAATAAAAAATTAAGTATATCTTTATTTCTAAAACCAATTTGAAAAATATTAATGTACTTCCTATATGTATACAATAAATTAAAAATTATTTATAAAAATATGCTTATTTTTACATCAAAGTTGACTTTTAGATACAAAGCACGTTCCAAGTACAAAAAATATTAGGTTAAATAGTTATAGCAATATAGAAATTTAATTGTTAATAAAGAAAAATTAAAACAAACCCATATCGCAAAACAAAGGGCCTGATTACGATGTGTCGGACCAACAGTTCGACCGCCATGTTCGCGGGCCCTTTCCGACCATTGATGCCAGGAAGCCCCCCGTCGTATTATGATGCAACCGCTGCTACTGCGGTTGTCGCATCTACAGCGGAGCACATATCCCCGAATATGTTGCTGCAAATTCATACAAAATCACAGAAAACATGCGAATTGTATGCACATGCATGACATATGTGGGGATATGCCTTGTGCACCATGTACCCCATTGCTGGAGTGTGGCGGATTGTGCACAGTCCAGTCAAAGGGGATACATACCGCATAAGGACTTACCGCGATTCCGGCGCCCACAGGATCATAGTCATTGGGGTGCAGCTGCTCAGGTGTAGTAGGGACCTGGAGGAAGGGATCCACGGTGGAGACTGCTGGAGAGAAGCGGATATGGGTGAGTATGCACCCCAAATCCATTGTTTCTGACGACTCAAGGCAGTTGGTCGGACCGCCATGGTTGGGTCGTCAGAAACCCATATCGTAATCCAGACAGCAGGCAGAGATCCCTGTACTGCCCTATGAATGCTATTTTTCTCCAACTGCCATCTGCAGTCTTTCAGCGGTTGGTTGGAGTACAGGATGCATGCAGTGTAATCCAGCGGTCAGACCAACCGCTTCCGACGAGACCACGGCTGTCCGACCGCATCCGACAGGACTGCAGAAGTCAATCCGACTGGCATCATAATCAGGCCCATAGTCTTAATAATCATGCAAGCACTACATACAATTAAAACATATTATGAAATTTCTACACTTTCTACATTCTTTTAAATTTCTTAAACATGGAAGAAAATAAAAACATCAAAGAACAACAGTAAAAAACACATACAATTTAATTTAAAAATTCTAAAATAAAATGTACATTTACAAAATGTAAGTATGTATGTAACGTATCCCCTGAAATCATGTAGAGGCAAAGCATTTGCCTTGGCACTGGGCACCACGAAACAAGTTCTTCTTTCTAGATGGGACTCTGAGGTCGTCCTGGTGCATTTAGACTGGCTTCATAAATTATTGGAACTGTTGGCAATGAAGAAGTTAACAGCTATCGCCGCACATACCATCCCCATATTTGATAAGATGTGTCAACCATGCATTCAATACCTATCGGAGGAATTCCGCAAACTGACCTGCCCACTTTATTTGCAGATTCTCAGATAAACATCTTCTGGCGACTCTTCTTTGAACTCGCCGCCACCGCGCTAACCACTGCACTCTCTCAGCCAGTAACCTTCCTGCACGGTATCACAGGCTGAGAAGGAGGTACTAATTGTCCAGTGAAAGTTATAACATGTAAAGATATACTTACACTCATGAGAAGAAGTTGGCAATGACATCTTGATGTAAGTCAACTCCTAACTCTTTACCACTATCATCTTCATTTGGCATTTCAGGATCCTCCCCCGGTGGCTCTTCATGGTTTCCATCCTCTGCGATGTAAGAGATGTTCTGTCAAAGGGCATTTTGTGAAGCATGCAGCAGGCCACAGTGATTTTGCACACCTTATCAGGTATGTAGAGGAGGGCTCCACCAGTTTTGTCTAGACAACAAAATCTTGCCTTTAGGAGTCCAAAAGCTCGTTCTACTGGCCCCCGTGTTCTTCCTTGGGCCTCATTGAAGCAGACTTCCCCTGGCGTTGTTGAATTCCTCAGTGGTGCCAAGAACCATGGTCAGTTGGGATACGCTGAGTCTCCTAGATGGAAGACATAAAAAGTGCCCAAAAAATAAAACACAGTTCCAGATTAAACTAGAAATTGCCCAAACAATATATGACAGATTGTACTGACTAACAAGCCAGGCCCTCTCAGGTCCAAGTTGTGACATTTGCAGAGCTATGGAGCTGTTCTGTTGGGCAAAAGAATCATGGGCAGAGCTGGAGAAACGCGCACAGACGCTTGTGATGTACAAATCCGGTAAGCAGACAACTTGCATGCTGACTGAATGGAAGTGTTTCCGATTCCGGTAGACCTGTTCTCTTGCATGTGGTGGCACTAAGGCAATATGTGTGCCATCAATTGCTCCAACCACATAGGTTAAGTGGCCCAAACTGTAAAAGTCGCCCTTCACATTGGCTAAATCCTGCTGCCATGGAAACTGGATAAAGCTGTTGATGGGTCTCTTCATTGAAATAAGAACTTCTTGTAGCACACTACTGAAAGTTGGTTGTGACATGCCACCAGATACTGCCACAGTGACCTTCCATGAAACTAATGACTACTTAATGATTAAAATTACATGACAAAAGAGTAACTCTTAGAGGGAATTCACCCAAAGGAGTGCCTAGTGGGGATGCTGATCTTCTTGAAGACAACGCAAACTAAGTGCTGTATTTCTCACGCCCTGGATCGGAGGGCGGTACCTACTCGCACCCTACATAAGTTGAAGCGGTTTACTAAAGCAACCCAATGCAGGGATATAGAGCATGGCTCACCTGAGGACTCTGATTTGACCTACAAGTACTGTTGACATTTTATAACAGGATCACACATGGCGAGAATCTGAAACTGATGCTGTGCGATCCTCGGATATGGTTGTTGATAACTATTGTCGAAAGTATGATGTAAGCTCTAGAATCCAATTGTATTGCTCCTATCTGCTCAGATGCTATTGAATAAAATTTGTTTACAAAAAAAAATTAACTTGAATTAAAATAATTGAAACATTACCATTAAAAAAACAAAAAATGCATAGCAAAAATATGATATATAGTACATTTTTTTAAAAACCCAGATGTATCACTTAGTTGGCAAAACTTCATAACAAACGATGGGAAGAGAGCAGCCAATATGCAGAAATGTAGATACGGTAATGACCACAAGTTTACTAGTATCATTTTTACAAGTTGGTAGTGCAATAGTCTGGTTGGTAAGCCTCAGAACATGATACAATGGTACAAACCACCTAGATCTAGTTTTAGAATAGGCTGGGCAGACTAATAAAGTATTCTTCTGTTTCCTTCTCATAGCCACATACTGGGCAAGCCTTAGAAGCAGGCACAGACGCCCACCAAGATTAAGTAACAACAGCAGTTTTTAAAATGCTGTACCTGGACTTCAAATAATATAGTCTTGCAAGTAAAGGTTTTTATAATCAAGAAATCTCTCTGCCCTATTTACACATTTATAGAGGGGAAAATATTTAGGGCCCGATTATGACCTTGGCTGTAAAACTGCCTGGCCGCAGCATCCCGACCGGTGGGCTGGCAATGTGCTAGCGGCGGTCTTGCAGCGACGGCATGCTTCGGCTCGTATACAGAGCCTGAAGGCAATGCCACCCCATTGCAGCACCTCCACGGTCGTGCGCACACTGTTGCCATGCACCATGTCGTGCATTGTACACAACAGTGGAAGCATAGGGGGGCACAACATGTGCCCCCGGCCACTATACACACCAGGCAGAATCATCCTGGTGCCCTGTCTGGAGCCCCTTACCTTCTTTTCCGCCAACCTTTCCATGGCGGGGTCCACACCATGAAAGGCTTATCGGAAAGGAAGGTTGTGATCTGCACGGCACCGCCACCACATATCACGCCTTTCCCCACTGCCGCACCCGCGAGGTCCTAGATCCTGGTGGTGGCGGCAGTCTTGTGGCAGTCCAACTGCCATGGTCCTAATAGGTCTATCAGACCACCGAAGACGAGGCCACCATGTACTCGTAATCAGGCCCTTAGTCCGACTACTCACGCTGACAAGTAGCTCACTTGACTTCATGCACCTGGGTCAAAATTTCCACTTCACAACACGTGCCATAGGGACACCATAGAAACCTGTTGATGCCAACAGGTGCTCAGGCCCAGATCGATCAGTGACTGCTTGACATAGCCCAACCAGGGAATCCTCTGGGATTGTTGGTGACCAACAATATCTCTCAGAGCACCTCTATATGGTTCCAGTTTCTGAGTACTCCAGACTCGAATCCAATATAGAATAGGACTTAACTTAGCAAGATCCGCACATGGTTTCAAAGTAAGATCAAGTCTCAGGGGCAACAAAGGAGTACCTCATCCAAGATTGAAAAGGGCCCTTAAAAAGCTGTTTTCTCATAACCCTGCAGAGGACTTATTACAATGGTCCTATAGATTTGCACCATACAGTGCAGCACTCCTAATTTGAACATTATACATTTCTACTACTGGTGAAACTGGTGTGATGGTGCACTTTTTGCAAACCTATTTAAGGCAGAGACCCTGTGTTTGATCAACAAACAGCTGTTAATAATTTGAAACGTGCAAGAGCCCGAGTCAGACAGTCTGAAGCCTAGGTAATCAAATAAGTTCACCCTCTCCAATATAATTGAAGCCAACCGTATGTTCCCTTTAAACGTTCTACGCTTGTTATAGGCCATAAATGTAGTTTTCAGGGCATTAATTTCCAGGCTGTGGGACCCACAAAATAAAGAAAATCTATTAACAAGATTTTGCAAGCCCACAGTGGTTTTAGAAATTAAAAGGATATCATCTGCAAAGAGTAAGGCAGGCACATTCTGTCCAGCTAAGATAGGGTAGTCATTTACACAATCTGTCAAAAACCCAATACAATTGCTCACAAACCAAATAAAAATGGTCAGAGCCAGGACATAGCCCTGGCATACTCCATTATTAACCTCAATCTTCTCTGTTAGTTTTCCACTAGTTCCCCACCGGATCTGCGAAGTTACCCTCATGGAGACGCAATATAATGTTAAGTAGACTACTTGGCATGCCCATGTTGAGCAATACTCCCCAAAGTTTAGCTCTGGGGACCTAATCAAAGGCAGCGTGAAAGTCAACAAAGACAACGAAAAGGTCACCCCTGCCAATGTCAACAGTCTTCCACTTGGTTAACAAGAAAAGAAAAACCTGGTGAACAGTTCCAGTTTTCATTCTGAAACCCACTTGCAAAGCGGTTGAAACACCATTTTCCACAATCCACTCAGATAGCTGTGCAAGAACCTGCATGCAAAAAATCTAGTGGAGAATATTCAGCCAGCTAATAGGGCAATAAGGGCCGCAGCACAAGCCGATGTGTAAAAGAGCACTTTGTGAACATCCATGCACTGTGTGTGCCATGCACCACATGGTGCATTGTTTTGGGACATGACAGCCTCATTTGTGACAGCCTCATTTGAGCCAGAGTCATATTTGTTGGAGACGATTTTTTTCTACTGTTGAACTGTATAGTTTTTGTTCTTTTTTGTGTTATTATTAATGTATCATAAATATTTGTTTTTGTTCATAAATTACTTCATATTTTCATATGCACTGTTTAAAAAAAGCCTTATAAAGACATGCGTTGTACTGGTAAATTACACTGGGGTACATTACAACTCTTTGTAAAGGCATATGTGGTAAAAATACGTTGTAAAGTACCACAATGTGATGCCCTGCATTGTAGCAACTGACATTCATTGGTGAGTGATTTTAGATGTGACTGCTGTTTGCCTCCTTTGGGGGTAGTATTTTGTGTTGATATATGTTTGACAAATTACTTTTACAGTGAGTGGCAAGCGACTTTGATGAGAGAGACTTGTGAGTGTTATTGATGTGATACGGTTGGGAAGTGCTAGACCCTGAATTGGTTGGTACCTTTAAGTGGCTTCATTGCTCACAATGAGTAAGTACTGGAATCTTATTGTAATGTGTAGGTTTTGGATTTTCAAGTGAATCATAAGTTCTTATCATTTATTTTCAATGTATATGTATTTTTGGGTCTTTTTTTTGCTTGGGGATCAAAGAATACAGTAGCCTTTTCTACTGTCCCTTTGGGGTATGCTGTACTTCATCAATATTTTTTTTAATTCAGCGGGTTCCTGTTTTTGTCTACTTAGGGGATGATTACGATGCCATAGGAAAAGGCTCCGACCCTTGGTCGGAGCCGTTCCTACGGCATCGTAATCAGCAGTTTGGATTCATTTCCGACCGACCCATTTGGATGGAGTCGGTCAGAAATGAATACAAACTGGATTTACAAATGGCTTCCGACGGGCTCAGAGAGCCCGTCTGCCATTCGTAAAGCCTCCTGTAATCCCAAGGGCGGCTCTTTCCGTCCAAGGGATTACAATGTCGGATTCCGACAGCCTTTCTGTGCCGGCCATTCCGACACAGTAAGCCTGTTAGAAGTCGACTTTGGGGGCCCCCAGCAGGGCCCCCATGGGTGCAAGGACTCCGGATGGCGGCCGAGGGGGCACCTGTGGTGCCTCCCTGTTGATCCCTGCACCCTGTGGCAGGCACCTTGAGGTGCCTGCCACGGGGTGCAGTGACAAAATGGAACCTCTTCTCTTTACAATGAGAGCATGCATTCCGGTCGGAATGTATGCTCCTTTTGTAAAGAATAGGACTGCGACCGAACAATGTTCGTTCGCATCCTAATTGCTGGGTTGGGACCGCCAACAGGAGGCCGGCGGTCCCAGTACCCAATCAATGTCGGACGGACTCAGGTCCGTCCAACATCAAAATCGGCCCCTTAGTCTGCCATTGTGACGATCAAAGGTGCTATTTATTTCAATTGTTTTTTTAAAGGGCTCCTCGCAGTATTAGTGTGGTTAACTCATAATGGACACTGGGTGTCAATGCGCAATATTTTGGGCCCAGTGTCACTCCTTGTCCAAAGCCATCCTGTATGAATGTGCTTGGTACTTGCCAATATGTGGGAATATCACAATGTTTTCTTATGCAGAATGGTCAACAGGTGTGAGATTTATATTTCAAAAAGGCCCATTTTTTCCTACTTAACATGAGAGATGCCTTTTGTGTTTGAGCCTGTTGTTGCTCCACAGCCAGGGAACCTTACAGACACCAGGCATTTGTGAAATCTAGAGAATCTGTGGAATCTAGGGGTGCATATGTTACGGTCATCCTACCACTATTTCCTACCCTAATGCTCGGCAAACTTTGTCTTTGAAAGGACGCCTCGTTTTTGGGTTCCAAAAGCTATTGTAATATTAGTGTGGTTAAACTCATAATGGACACTAGGTATCAATGCACAATATTTGGGACCTAGTGTCACTCCTTGTGCAAAACCATCCTGTATGAATATGTTTGATACTTGGCAATACGTGAGAATATCACAATGTTTTCTTACGCAGACTGGTCAACAAATTTCTGATTTATGTTTCAAAAAGACCCATTTGTCCCTGCTTACCATGTGAGATGGCTGTCGTGTTTGAGCCAGTTGTTGCCCTGCACCCAGGGAACCTTACAGACACCAGGCATTTTTTAAATCTAGATACTCAGTGAAATCTAAGGGTGTATGGGTTATGGTCATCCCACCACTATTTCCTACCCTAATCCTCTGCAAACTTGAAAGTATGGGCATAAAAACTCAATTTCCTCTCATTTATATGACAGCAAGCAGCAAATGTCCTACCGTCCTGGGTTCCAACACCTCTTTCAAAAATATTGGTGCCATAGAAGTGTTGCTATGTCTATCAAGCATATCTTGAATAAACCAAAACAGTGACCATATAAAGACTACATTGCGACTATACTGACTTCACATGGTCGTAGTTTTGGACTGGTCCTGTTTAGTACGATAGACCCAGCCACACAATGGATGTATTTTTTTTATAAAAAGAAGTGTGGAAACGCTAGGTGATAGGAATTTTGTGGATCCTCACAGATTCCAGAACATACCGTCCAAGAATAGGGAGCAAAATGCATGCATTTTGCCAAAGTTTGATGGTTAAAATAAATGTAACGGGATCTATGAACGACAAACAACCCTGGAGTCCTTTGGGTGATTAGTTTTCTAATGCCTGAGTTTGGTAGGTTGCTCTAGATGGCGGCCGAGCCCAGATCCAAATACTGTAGCTACCACGTCACCACAACGTGTCAATGTACAAATTCAAATCTTGGTGTTTCCTCTTTACCCTTTGGGGCCTTTGCTGTCAATTGGCCAAACCATACAAGTGGGGTCCCATTATATCAGGAGTAGGGTGGGAGCACTGGGTGGCAGGGATTTTTTGAATTGCTGCAGATTCCTGAACTTTCCCTCACACAAATGTGAAGAAATTATTTTAGCCAAAATGTAAGGTTTGCACGGTACTATGGGCAAGAAACTGTAGTGGGATCCAAGCATGACACACCGCCCTGGATTCCTCTGGGTGTCTAGTTTTCAAAAATGTCTAGGTTTGGTAGGTTTCCCTGGTTGGTGACCAAACGCAGACCCAAATACCACAGCTACCCACATCTCTATAACAGCTCAACTTGCAAGGTGATCACTTCCTCTCTCCATGTTGCGTTTTGGGGCCTTCTTGTAGAGGAGGATAGGCCCAGCCATACAAGTGGGTACTATTTTTATAGGGAGACGGGTGAAAATACTGGGTGGTAGGTAGTTTGTGGATTCTCACATTTTTTGTGAGTTTGAGGTTTGCACTCTGGGTATGAAAATGCAGTAAGATGTACAAACGTCACACCACTCTTACTCGCCTAAGTGTCTAGTTTTGAGGAACTTTCTGGGTTTGGTAAGTTTCCCTGGGTGTTATCCAAGCCCAGGCCAAATACCACAGCAACCGACATAGCCAACATAGATCAATTTGCAACGTGAAAATGCGAAGTCTCCATGTTGTGTTTCAGGTCCTTTCCTGTAGCCCAGTCATACAAGTGGGATACCGTTTTATGGAGAGAAGTGTGCAAACACAGAACAATGGACCATTTGTTATTAACAATTGAATTTTGCTCCATTTTTGGATTCCAAATGTAAGCCAATGTGCAAGAAAGAACATGTTTTACAAAGTTCTCTGTAAATCATATGATAGTATGGGTATAAGCGCTATACCTAACTAATTGTCTTGGGAACATTTGAGGTAGGTACACCATACAAATTAATTACAAGCTACAGCTTGGTTGTTGGGCGTGGGTATGGTGTGTTTTTGCACTACCAACAAACAGTATATATCACTGTGACCATAGGAGTCTGACAAAGGTAATGGTCCATTACGTTTGTAAATTGAAGGTGGGGCAAAAAGTTATAGATGAAAATGCTGTCACCTATTTCTATTTTTTACTGCTTATTTTTTATTTCAATGATTAGTTCCTGTGGGAAAACCATAAGTGATTTACATAAAGGATAGCTTGCTGAATTCAGAATTATGTCTACTTTTAAAAAATCGATAGCTTTCCATCTTCACCCATGGATTTTACTTCTGTTTCCCCCACAAATTGCAAGTAGGTTGAAACCATGAGATATAGAATCTTAACAGTGCCAACCTTTTGTGGATGCCATTTTTAGAAGAAAGAACTCTTTTTACATTTTATTTTTTTCCTATTTTTCCCCCCAAAAAACACACAAATTTGATACAGTTTAGTTATTTTCTTGGTTCTATCCTAAGAAATCCACAAACCCTGGGTACATGTGGGGGGGGGAAAGAACGCAAAATTCACCTGGATATCTTTTGTGGAAAAAAAGGTTATGTAGACTTAATGGAGAATTATCCCAAATATAAAAAAAGAGCCTAGCATTTTAGGGGTAAAAGGGCCATCTGGCAAGTGGTTAAATGTGATCCTTTATGTATACCCTCATAGTTTGAGAATCCAAATGTGCAACAAAAATGTAAAATCTAAACTCCTTCAAGGCTAACTCTTAAACAGTACAGTAAAATATTATAAGTTCATGTTCCGAAATACAACTCTATTTGTTAGAATTCATCTCTGTATTCAAGCTTGACTTCAAATAATGCTTTCTAAATGAAAGCAAACAATCTCCAATGTTTAGAGAAGGTCAGGTCACAAGGCCCAGGCCGAAGCAACAAGGTATCTTGATTGCCTAGCATGGATGGTTGGGTATATTCAAGGTCGCACCTGCCATTTTCAAGGATTGCAAAAGTTATACAGCTTCATAGGAAAGGTGAGCCTATCGCACCGATCATGAAACTGCCTCAGCTTTCACAAACAGTAATGAATTTTATGGCCGAGGCCTTTCTTACAGAAGGAGGAGCACCTAGGCTGTTGGTGAGTGAAATGTGGTGCAATTCAAGTGAGGACCTATGAAGGAATAGGATTTTAAATAAGGTATTCAGTGCATATGTAGCTTTTGGAATCATCCAGGGGAATGTGGTCTAATGGAGTGAATAAAAACCATGCAGTAAACAGACCTATACAGTCTGTGTTGAATGTCAACATGGATTTGAAATAAGAGCTGAAGAAAAAGCTTATAAGACTTATAACACTATCACCTTTAGTCCCCTAAGGAATTTCACATTTGATCTGATGAGAGTCATGGTGTCAAACATCGGTCGCATACCATGCTAGGTGGGTTGTTCCAGTCAGGTTGCGTAGAGTACTGAGTCTATATGGCAGAGGAATGCCAATTCTCAAGACACTTGCAAGTAATAAGAGGAAAGGAAGGATGGAATTTGTGCATGTTGGTCAATGGGTGAGAGGTATAACTGAACAGTAACCAAACTTGAGATGGCATACTCCAACCCCCAAAAGGATGAGGGATCTGCACCACAGTTCAGTCAATGTGGAAGACCGGAAGACATCAATGTAGGGGATCTTGATTGTACTGCTCTATGTGATTTGGGTTTCTGGGTGTGCAGGTAGAGGTTGAGTAGATTGGCTGGCAATTCCCCATAACACTGAGTGGTGGAGATAAGGACGAGGTTTAGAAAAATATTATGGCTGCGTTGGATGTGGAAGATTAGAGCATGGATGAAAGAAGTAGACGGCCCATGGAGATGGCTGATGAAGGAATAGAGAGACATGTACATGAGTGCAATTGAAAATAAGAATCCTGCTAACTTGAAGGCTATGTCTTGTTTACTAGTGTGTTTACTTTTAATTGTTTCTTCTTTCCATTTATTGTGCATTTTCGCTTCTTTTAGCTGTTGGAGATTGGCGAGCCTATAGCTAAATGCCACTGGCCTTTTATTTATAGAATAAAGAAGTCATCACTGACTTGGTCTGTGTTCACTTCACAGACCTACTGGAGTGTCAATGCTTACCTTTCTTGGGCTTGTGGAAGGGAGAACAAGGCTTATGTTTTTTTTTCTTACAAACCAGACCAATCTTATTAATGGAGGGAATTACATATACCCCAAAATTCTTGATAATAAAAGCGTCAACTTGGAATTAAGAGTTAACAAATCATCTAGAACCTTGAAAGGACTCTTCACCTCTGCCTTTCTCGTCAGTAGTCTAGAATCCTACACAGGGCAAGAGTCGCGACTCCTTCGGAATTATGAGATGGGCAGCTGCAAATGCCTTTTATCTGGCGTCCCCAGACTCCGCTGGCCTGCGAATATTGGCTCTAATTGTCTGGAGGTGTTTGAAACAAAAAACACTTTAAGAACAGGACTCATTTAGCATCTGTGTTAAAACGAAGAATGAGGCGCAGGCTAGTCTTGTAGGAAAGGTAGTAGATTTATTCTTAAGATCACTTCTTGGTTACAGGTTACAGGATGTTAGTCTGATCCATTAAAGTGCTCCACCAGGAGCAGCCTCCTCGCTGCTCAGCCCTTCCACACCAACTGATTCTCCCTTCAATGCAAACACACTCAACATTCTATATGACCTCATCATAGGCTGAGCAGCCAGGCAGAGAACCACTGTAGGGAGAGTGCATTGGGTAATTAGTACATTACAACACATCTCCCCCCTTATAGTGATCGAAAACATTCAAAATGTATGAAGGTGATAAAACACACATCTCAGCAAAGGAGGATGCATAAACAACAAAATAATTATACATCACCCCCCCTCCTATAATGATCATAAACAATCAAATGCATGGAGATTGTAAAACATACAAATGACAGCAAAGGAGGATGCATAAAACAACAAAATCATTATACACATCTCCCCCTTATAATGATCATAAACAACAAAGAATGCAAGGTAAAGAAATACATTCTTAAAAACAGTGGATGCTATCCACCAAAACTCACACTACACTGCGGGTACAATACCACCACACCACACGGAGTACCCTTGCGCCACAAACTAAGGCACAAGACTGCGGCAGAACAGGGATCTACAACCCTCAACTGCACATACTAATGACAGGACAGGTCTACCTCAAAGAAGAGAAATAAGACTCCACCCATACCAAGACAGGGTAATTATATCCCAAAACACTATTGAAACACTATTGAAACTCAATATGGGTATCACGAGGCAACAACCATTCACAGGGCATCACCAAAACTAGTAAGTCAGAGAAGCTTTATAAAAATAGAAGTCTTCTCACGTGCGCACCCACAACGCACAGTCCAAGCACCTCACACAAGGCAACAACCATTCACAGGATATCACCAAAACCAGTAAGTCAGAGAAGCTTTATAAAAAGGAGTCTTCTCACGTGCGCACCCACAACGCACAGTCCAAGCACCTCACACGAGGCAACAACCATTCACAGGATATCACCAAAACCAGTAAGTCAGAGAAGCTTTATAAAAGGAGTCTTCTCACGTGCGCACCCACAACGCACAGTCCAGAAACATACTGGCCAAAAACATGGAATTCAGAAAAATCTAGCACAGATGGCCACAGTCAAAACACAAGGGAAACAATAAGGGTATCACTAACCCCTAAAATCAATCCAAAACATATTCAGGCCCCAACCTCCACGCAACAGCCTCCCTATGAACCCAAAACTGGGCTCCACCAGCCCACAACCTACACATCCTAGGGAGACAACACCACCATCCTAATAAGAAAACTCAACACCGTGCAACCCCCCCCACAAAGCAGTATCACAGTGATAAAATGAACAAAAAGGAAGTCTCTTGCTCCGGTGAGCGATCACTCACCCGAAGTTTTCACCAGACGTGAAGTCCTTGTTAATGGCACACGATCTGCCAGCAAAGTTCAGTGTCCAGGGTCTGCAGCAACGAAGACACGAACTCCCCACCACACGTTGAGACAGTCAACTGCTGCGCTTACATGTAGAGAGTTGCAGCAAAAACCATGAGGAGAGGAAACGATCATGACGAGGCGTCGTTCGCGGTGCACAAGGACTTGGATGAACTTTATTGACAACTGCAGAGCGAGACTTCCCTGGACGTTCTGGCACACCATATGGCTGCATCCTCCAACTCAAAGATGGCGGCACGCCAGTGACGCTGAGCCGGGTGGCTCACAGCATCAGCGTGCTTCCAAACGTGCCAGACAGCAATACGCTTCATGGATGAGCAAACGTCACAGAGGACTGTGAGGAGGCATCGCCGGACATCTCAATGTAGGTAAGGCAGCGCGCTCTACGTGTGCACTCTGCACAGCTCGTGCCAATTTCAAATTGATGGGTAGCGGTTCAACTGCCAAGTTGTAGAGGCACACAGTGATGAAACGCAAAATGAAAAAAAAAAAAAAAGTACTCACTTTCAGTGATAAACGCATCGCCAGCGGTGAAGGTGCCATGAAGTCGCCCTTAGTAATTCCTGCGTGAAAGTGATGAGCACCAAACCCACCCAAACTACGCAACCAAGCTGAATGAAGAGAACATATCAGCGGGGCTCTACAGGAGCCGACAATAATAGGAACTCCGGGGTTGCTCACGGCTGTTGCTTAAATTGGCACAGGCACAGGAAACACTTTAATCCAACATAACTCCTTGACTCGCACTGCGGACCTCTCCCTCGATGCTTCTCTTGATGGCACGAACAAAGGGACTGCACTGTCGGTATTGTGGTTAATACATACAGTTGCCATTAGTAAGTCTACACCGGGGTCCTGAGACTAGTAGCTCATTAAGAGGCAGGACATAGACTTGTGTTCCAAGCTACAGCAAGAACTGGCAGGCCCAGGTAAAGGCTGACTGGTCACAGGTGATGAGGAACACCATAAATTAGGTTGTAGGAATGTCACTATGCAGAAAAGGAACACCTTATTCCTCAAGGCTGTTAGCTGTTAGACTAGTTACTTGTTTGGAGAACACTCACCCAAATCCATCATTAACTGGCACGTCCACAATGGGGCCGACCGATGTTCAGGTCACTGGTGGGGCTTCAGGACTGCCAGCTTGCTTCTTCCAATTGCGCTTCTTCAGTTTCAAGGTACCAGTCCATTCAAGGTAGTTCACATAGGTTCTCCCATCCTCGTCGCCAGTGTTAAAACGAAGAATGAGGCGCAGGCTAGTCTTGTAGGAAAGGTAGTAGATTTATTCTTAAAATCACTTCTTGGTTACAGGTTACAGGATGTTAGTCTGATCCATTAAAGTGCTCCACCAGGAGCAGCCTCCTCGCTGCTCAGCCCTTCCACACCAACTGATTCTCCCTTCAATGCAAACACACTCAACATTCTATTTGACCTCATCATAGGCTGAGCAGCCAGGCAGAGAACCACTGTAGGGAGAGTGCATTGGGTAATTAGTACATTACAACAATCTGCTTTAGCTGACTTCTTGGAGAATGCTTTATCATTATCAATATAGTTACATAATGCGAAGACTGTGATAAATACGGGTTGGTGTCAGAATCAACAACAGGGCCGCATGCTGACAGATGGTACCCTAGCATACACAGCTTAAACCTAAATAAAATCATCTGTCACGTCCTGGGCAAATAAAACACCCCAAAATAAAACAGCTATTGGCATTGGAGAACTAAAACCTTTTAATGCAGATTTTCCGCAGTTGTGTTGCGAAAAAAATCATGATTTTATTAAAGACACGGAGGCTAATATTATGAGGGCAATAAAGGAGTAAATGCATAATATTGGCCTCCCTGCCTTGATTTTTTGAAAGACTCTGTTACTTTTCGGTGACATCAGGACGCTACTCCCAGAGCTATGCCTTCAACAAACGGGGAGTCCTTCCTCCATGATGAAGCGCTTTCCATTTCCTAGCGGAGAAAAGAAACACGTTGGGAGTTCGACCTTTACCCGACATGAGAGCAGGTATACTGTGACTGTGTTACCATGAATATCACTGGAAGTGACATGTAGATAAATCGCATCGGAGCCTAGACAAGGTCAGCTGGTTCTAGCCACACGACCTAAACAAAGATTTGTGAATAATTCGAGTACAATCAGCTAAAACGCGAATAGCAAAGGCCTAGGCTGGAAAACATGCCTGAAGGATGTTCGACAATGAGCACTTGCGGAGGAATTGAAAAGTTGGGTCCAAAAGGACAGACTTGATGTGTCAGAAGTCACGGGACTATGAAGAGGGAAAGACATTTAAGGGGAACAGCAAGGCCTCCCTGCTTGATTGAACTGGCTGCACGTGCCGACCCTGGAAAGGCTACCTAGGATTTGAGCGCCGAGTTAAAATCCAGCTAACCCTGTGCTGGGTGTCACAGATGCATGCTTGTGTAGGTGTCCTGAACTGCTGTGACCTGACAAGTCTGTGTGCGTGCCTCACGGATAACATGTGGTTTATGTTATTACAAATAGAAATAAAAGGTGAAAAATAAACCCGATTGGAAATATGTAGCCTCTTAAACACTCAGCTATTCAAAACTAAATTTTTTCACATATTCCTTCTACTTACACTTTGTTCTTTGTCATTTCCATACCATGCTGTTTCTCAATGCTTTTTTGCTCTGCGTTATTCTGTCTTATATCTTGAAGTTGTCCTGGCGAAGTCTCCTAAGACTCTCTTTAGGCCTAGGTCATCATTTCATTGTGAAGTCCTGAAGTGATGTCCAATCACGTTTCAGCACGTTGCATCATAATGAAACAGTGCTTCTACCAAGAGGAGCCTGGTAAGTATGGCTTCATTCGAATCCAGCCACGTCAAAACAATAAAAAAAATGCTACATTTTTATTCCCAATCTGGGATTGTGAGGGCACAAATTGTGATGCACTTTAGCCGTGTGCGATCCATCAGTGGATAACGCATTCACTGCAGGGATCTGTGCTGACCTCATTTTCACAGGATTCCGAAGGACCACTCAGGCTATCATCCATCCTCCTGAGGTTAAAACGAGAACCTTTATGTTCGGTAAGAATAAACATCCATTTTTACCACTAAAATACCCTTGGGGGGAAAATACACATAAACAATACATCTGTTATGTAATGTTTACATTGTGGTATTTTTTTTAATGTATTATTTTCAAGCTGTAACAGTGAAAGCGATGAGGTAAACCGTACAGGTAGCTATCCATCATTGAGTCTTTTTGAGTAATTTGTACAGTGTATATGATTGATAGTGTACTGCCAGGCCACACTAAGCTTGTACACTTGGGTACACAATCTGTATTTTACACAGTGCATCATAACTATTTTCATTCTAGCAAAACAGCGCTGCCTCCTTACCCAGGCCTATCTTGGGGATCACTTCAGACCATAAAAAAAGATGATAATAGCAATTCCATTGTTTCCAACCTGTTGGGATCTTGTTTAGTATTGAGTGGGAAGTTGGCTGGAGTTAGAATGTGGGGATTGTTGATGCTGGAAATAGAATATATGCCTTTGAACAAGGACTAGGTAGTTGCTGTGAGCTTGTGTCTCTGCCAGTCTTTTATAGGAGATAATGAAGAATAAATTACTTACTTGGGGAGTATTGCCATGAAGAGTATCTTTTTATTGGCGATGAGCGGGAAAAGTCTGGTGGGCGTGGCTTCATTTTTCGATAGGATTTCTTGCTGGAGACTCCTATATATTTGGGAGCACATTCATTTGGGAGTGTTTTATTCGGAGCACAATGCATGACAGACATGTGCCTGACTCTCCCTGGGAGCGATTTATGAGTTATACCCCTAAATGTTGATCCAGCGCTAACAATAAAAATTCTTCTCCTATATGACTCGGTCATCCAGGTACAACTATCCCTCCAATACACAGATTATATCCATATGACGGTGGGGCCCATAACACCGCATATGCATTCACTCACTCATTTATTCCCTGGATTTCCTCCGTCATCAACCTAGGAGAAAAACAGTAGAACGATTCGCTGGAAGGAGACGGGATACCTCTTTTTAACACAACATAATATTTCTCATTGCTTTTAAGGTATTCCGCTCATTGGTCGATGGACCAACTAGTAGGAATCAGTTGATGGTGATTAAGACCAGCTCAATCACAATAACCTTTTAACATTTTCATTAATCATTGAGCTAAAGAACCACTGAGTCATTTGTTTAAAGAATAATAAAGTTTATATAAAGTTTTGAAGCAAGAAATAAGTTTAAGCTTATTATTCAGATTATTACATTTATCATCATTATAAGAATAAATTGAAATTGCAATGCATACCTATTAGATGGAAAAATAAAGTTCGTCACGGCAAAAACTCCCAAAATCTCTATCTATCTGTTCTGGAAAAACAGGCCTTCTCGTTCATTTCCTCTTCAGTATTTTAAGAATAAAAGTCTAATAGTTCTAAATGGAAAATCTATCAGGAGTAAAAGTTCTCCAAAAGCAGCATCTTATACTCAAATAAAAATATAAAATAGCAGCAGCAGCAGCATCAGCTCGTCAGCATCAGCAACCGCAACTTCACCCATCTGCAGCATCAACTCTCTCCAGCATCAATTCCCTCCCCACCAAGAGTAGGTCTTCTTATACCCTAATTCTAGCTTACTAAATAAAAATGTTGCATCTTTATGGCGTGATTCTCTCTAATTGGTCCGTTTCAGTCCATATACATCTTTTTATCAAACTTCCTTGTTCTAACCAGTTCTTTGTGGAATGTCCATACTTGCATCGTTTCCCACAGTTCGTGACATTACGCATCCGTTTCGATCAGTCCAATTTGTATCATTTTCCGATACATTCTAGGTTCAACAGTTCTTTTGTCCATTTATTCATTTCGACTTCTCACGCTTCGTTCTGATCCATCTTGGCACACATTTACTCAGTAAGGTCACAATAGCCTTGACCATGCTTTCATCCTAGGCTCTTGGAGCGATCACGTGTCATTCTAGTTCACGGCTTGCGCATGCGTATTCTAGCTCATGGCGGCCATTTTATATCGCTGCTCAACAGGCCTAAGCGCACTATTTATAAAGATAAACAAAATATTGTTAAAATAAGGAATATAAACCCTTTCGTTTCCCTCTCATCATTCTACGTACCCCAATTAGGTATTACCTAGCAAAAAGCAACATATAAAGCCGTCCCTTACTTACCATTGCTTTATTTTGCCACTACACGTTTTATTTTAAAGCACAAATCATGCATTTCATTATTCTATTAGTAAGCAAATATTACGTTTATATTAGCCACGTCAACAATTATAAGTAGATTAATTTGCACACAAAATAGCGTGTTACCTTTAACCCTTCACATGTAACATACATTGTTGGTTATTTACTTAAACGAACATGTTTATTAATTATTTTACGTAAATTATTAGGAGGTTAAACATGTTCATTTATCCTGCTCCATCAACTCCCCCTTTGGTGATTTTTAATATCACCACAAAACCCAAGTTATACAATTCTTTCAGACAGCATATTTCTTTTATCCGTTTGCTTTTGTTAGTTTACACAACTGTATCCCTTTCAACTTGTCTCTTGGTCTTCTTGTACATGTTCTCTTTTATCTCTTCTAGCTCTATTTCACCCATTTCTCTCTCTCTCTCCTTGTTTATCATGTTTTCTTTTTCTATTTTATTCTGTCTTCTTCTTTTCTTTATACATGTAATTACAAGCTTCAGCACTAAAATTATTATGATTATCATGGTTGCTATTATTATAACTTTCCCTATTATTAATCCACTCATTCTTGTTAACCAATTTATTACTGAAGAAAACCCTTTACCAAGTTTTCCAAAAGCACTTTCAACCTCCAGTGGAACAAGTTCTTTGTGCAAACTTGTAATATTCTTTATATACTTTTGTATATTTTCACTTTTATCTGGAATGTAAGTGCAACAATGTTGGACTTTCAGCATTCCACAGACTCCACCCTCTTTTGCCAAAAGAATGTCAAGGGCAAGTCGATTTTGCATTACCATAGCTCTCATGGCAACCATCTCGGTATTTACCATCAAGAACCCTCCAGCAGTATCTGTAGATAAACGATCTACCACTGTGGATAATTTCCGAATTTTAAATGCATTCAAAGATATTCCCACTGCTGGTATCAATGCACCAAAAATATCACCTACTATTTCTGAAAAACTTTCCCTTTTTCTACGTGTAAAGGTATTTATCATTTTGTGTGTTCCTTTTTCTTTTCTATCCATATGAAAAATCTTTGGAAAGACCAGGCCTAAATAACATGACCCATACCAATGGTCCGGCAACCTGTAATAAGCCCTATTACCGCAAACATAATAGATCCCTGGAAATATTGGATATTTTCCCCCTTTGAATCCCCATCCGCCTAAAATTTGATAATTGTCATGGCAATTACTGGAACCCACAAAATAATTGTCATATCTTGTTCTATTTCTTCTAATGCACAACCTTCCCTGTTGGGGCCAATCCAGAGTCATAGCTGCATTTGTCTTTTTCTTGTCATGATTGTCTTCCTCAAACGCCCAAAGAGGTGTTTTTGTCTCTTCTATCACTTTTCTTTGAAATTTCACTCTTCTTTCTTCAACCATCTCTAAAAATACCTTTTCTTCTTTCTTTAACTCACAGGTAAGGTTGTTTTTAACTATATTATCTAATGTTAAAATCTTTTCTTCTATGAAAAATTCACCAAACGTTTTTCCCTCTTTTATTTTGTTTAGTTCGGGAACTACAGAAATTTTCGCAAAAATCTTATCTATGTCAGTGTAATAATATTCTAATCTACCTGTCTTATAAAATAAACTTGCTAAAACACTACATGTTATTCCATACGTCAAAGGAAGGTGATGATAAGTCACACCCTCTGCTAGAGACGCAGGCAATTGCATACAAACATAGCAATCTCTTACATCCATTGTTTCTACATACTCATATAATAATTTAGTAAAAACATTCTTTGAAAAATCTGTTATTGATTTGTCTTTATGTAATTCTGCACTACTTTTTAATATAACCGTTTCTTGAGTGTTAGCTCCTTTTTCTTTCTCTGTGTGATTAGACGTTTCTACTACAGCTAAACTAATTGGAATAGTGATTGCTAAAACCACCCATACTGTCATTAATAATCCTGTACAAAAGAAGCACATCTTACACCATCTACTTAAAAACTCACATCTACATTTTCTATCTCTAGTATCCTCCATTTTGTCTTATAACCTATTTATTTACAAGAAAATTGTGTCACTACACCTCAGAAATGACTTCTTAGCCACTCTGCACTCCAATGTTTTTGTCTTCGTTCGGTACTTTCTTTTAATTCTTTTCAGAATTCTTTCTTTGTCAAATCCAGTATTTTGTCAACTCCGGTAGAAATTCGTCAAATCCAGTATTTTGTCAAGTCCGGTAGAAATTCATTTAAATTTCTTCAAGTTTGTTGCACTTCACCTTCACCCATTAGGTTTCTTTGTTCTGGGTTCTCGTGAGTGTTCTTTTCTTCTTTGATATCAGTTAAAGCAAGGTACAACCATTCAGGCGATCTATACTTCGGATTTACCTTCTTTACTCTTTTCGTTTTCTGCAAGTGTTTTCCACCTTGTTTTTCTTGCTCTTTCTGACTTGTTATTTCATTCACTTGTTCAGCACTTTTTCCATCTAACCTTATGAATCTGTATCTTAATTTTCTTACTTTGTTGGGCCAATTGTCTCCTTTTCTTGGCCTTTTTGCCTCACTTCCTTTTTCCTCTCTTTCTGTTTTCCAAGTTCTTTTTCTTGACTCTAGTTTTTGATTTCTTTCTTCTCCACTTTCTTCAGACTCTGTTTCAGTTTTCTCTTTATTGTCTCTTATTTTGAATCTTATAATTTCATTTTCTTCCTCTACTTGTGGTTCTTTTCTTATCTTCCTTCGTTCACCTATTTCTGTCCCTCCTCGAGGTTCTTCCGAATTTGTGTCAATCTCTCTATCTGCTTCTAAATTTCCCTGTTCTTTTGTTTGGCTATCTGTCCCTATTGCTCCTCGGGGATCTTCCGATTTTTCTAACTTTCTGTTTGAAACTCTCCCTTCTTCATCTATTAATATTATCTCCGAAGGATTTTACCACAACTTGAACTTGGTTGCTCACTGTTACTATCTTCGTGCTCAGTTTCTTCTCTTATGCTTTCAAATTTCCAATTTCTTTTCAGAATTTCCTCACAATCCGAATGATCTGTATCAGATTCTGAACTGGTGTCTGATATTTCCAGATGTCGACTCACATGTCGATCTTCAAGTTCTGGAACTTCAGCTATTTCCTCCACTTCTTCTGTCGTTGCACTTGTAGTTGGGTCTTCCAGATGTCGACTCACAGGTCGATCTTCAGATTCTGGCACCCTGTTCGTCTCTTCTTCCGCTTCTGATGCTGAACTGTTATCCAACACTTCCAGATGTCGACTCACATGTCGATCTTCAGGTTCTGGAACTCTGATGGTGTGACTGGCATGCACCCAGTGGTTTACTCCTGCACATTTGACTGCAGTGGTTGTCACCAGTATCACCTGTCGTGGTTCGTCCCAGCGAGGAACCAAACAGTTTCTTCTTCTGTGGACTTTTATGCGGACCCAATCTCCTGGATTCAAGTCGTGAGCTGGTTTTCTTTCAAGAGTAGTAGCATCCGGTCCAACCTGATGAAACACAGAACGCACCACATCAGCCAATCCTTTGCAATAATCCAGCACCAGATCATCAGTTATAGTCAGTAGTTTGTTGACAGGTACATGTGCTTGTCTCATTGCTCGTCCCATAATTATCTCATGGGGACTGAGTCCAGTTTTCCTTTCCGGAATACTTCTCATTGTCATTAAAACTAATGGCAAGGCATCTGGCCATTTGAGTCCTGTGGCTTGACACATTTTTCCTAACCTGTTCTTAATTGTTCCATTCACTTGCTCTACTATTCCAGAAGCCTCTGGTCTGTATGCACAATGCAGTTTCTGTTTAATACTAAGTGCTTCACAAATCAGTTTAATTCGTTTTGGAAATGTGTTCCTCTATCTGTTTCAATCGTGACTGGAAAACCATACCTCGGAATGAATTCTCGCAGCATAAGTTTTGCTACCGTGATTCCATCATTCCTTCTGGTCGGGTATGCTTCCACCCAACGGGAAAACAAACAGACGACTACGAGGACATACCTTAATCTGTTGCTCGGGGGCATTTCTATAAAATCCATTTGCATTCTAGTGAACGGACCTCCTTCTCGTCCTATTGTTCCTAGACTCACTACTGTCTTCCTTCCTGGATTTAACTGTTGACAAATAAGACATCTTTGACAAAGACTCAGCTATGGCTCTGAATTTTGGATTATACCATGTTTGTCTAAAAAGTCTGATCATTGAATCTCTCCCAATATGGGCTTGTCCATGGTACATCCTTGCCATGTCAGAAATCATGCTATCAGGCATAACTGGTCTTTCATCTCTGTAAACCCAAACATCATTTTCCTCATGTTTTCTACATCCTGCTTTTATCCATGTATCTTTTTCCTCATCATCTGCTGCTTCCTGTAACTGTCTCACCTCATCCCATGTCTCAACAGGGTTAGTAAAAAGCAAAGGACAAGAAATATGCTCTCTTTCTCGGTTCCTGTTCAAAGAGACCACGTTCTTTGCACAGTACTGTGCAATCTCATCAGCATACTTATTGCCGACAGTTATGTAGTCTTCCCCATTTTTATGTGCATTGCACTTCACAACAGCAATCTGTTTAGGCAGCTGTATCGCCTCAAGCAACTTTTTCACAAAATCTCCATTTCTAATTGGCGATCCTGCAGACGTCAAGAAACCTCTTTGTGACCAAATCTGACCAAAGTCGTGCACAACTCCAAAACCGTATTGGCTATCTGTCACAATCGTAACCCGTACATTTCTTCCCAACTTGCAAGCTTGAATCAGAGCTATTAGTTCTGCGACTTGGGCAGACCGTATCCCTTTCAGACAAGATGCTTCCATTACAGTTGCTACTGTGCAAACTGCATACGCTGCACTTAGAACTCCATCATTTGTTCTCAAACATGAGCCATCCACGAACAGAATATAATCTGATTCCTTTAAGGGCTCATCTCGTATATCTGGTCTCGGTTTTGTACAATATTCAAGCACATTCAGACAATCGTGATCTACTTCATCCATTTCAATGACACTTTCTTCATCTGGCAATGATGTCGAAGGATTCACATTCATACATCTGTCAATGGTCACATTATCTGCACTCAAAATTACTTTTTCATACCTAGTCAGCCGACTATGTGTCATGTATTGGGTTTTCGTTCTTGTCAAGAGAATTTCCACAGAATTGGGAACATATACTCTCAGTGGATATTCCATCACTATGCCTTCACTCTGTTCCAGACTCACACAAGTAGCAGCAACTGCTTTCAAACATCCAGGCAACGCTTTCGCTACAGGGTCTAAAACAGCTGAAAAATATGCAATGGGTCTTTTCATGGTTCCATGTCTCTGTACCAAGACTGAAAATGCACATCCATCTCTTTCACTGCAATACAACTCAAAATCTTTCTCATAGTCAGGCATTCCCAATGCTGGAGCTTCACACAATTTCTTTTTCAGCTCTCTGAATGCTTTCATTTCCTCAGCATTCATTTCAAAAGGATCTTTAACATCCTTCTTTGTAAGTTTTTGCAACGGTTTGGCGATCAACGAAAAACCACTTATCCATTGTCGACAATATCCAACCATTCCCAGAAACATTCTTACCTCTCTTTGCATCATTGGAGCTCTCATTCCTTGAATCATCTTTATTCTCTCAGTCGTTACCTTTCGCACTCCTTCCTCAATTTTATGCCCTAAATATTGGACTTCTTGTTGACAAAACTGCAATTTTGATGGGGACACTTTGTCCTCTTTTGGCTAAATGATTCAGCAAAGCAATTGTATCATTGACACATGCTTCCTTCGTTTTTGATGCCACCAGTAGGTCATCAATATACTGAACCATCACTGACTTTTCTGGCATTTTTAAATCTTCCAAGGATTTCTTTAGAATCTGATTAAAGATCGAGGGGCTTTCTGTGTACCCTTG
This sequence comes from Calotriton arnoldi, assembly GCA_963921515.1. Taxonomy (NCBI): domain Eukaryota; kingdom Metazoa; phylum Chordata; class Amphibia; order Caudata; family Salamandridae; genus Calotriton; species Calotriton arnoldi. Next base: position 1,279,946 of record CAWUFW010000311.1, read on the forward strand.
AGGAATTCGGCACCATGCCAAAATACGCTCTCCAAACCTGAACGCAAATAATGGCTGGCTATCTGGATGCAATGGAATAGAGAAAAATGCATGACATAAATCAATTACTGTGCACCATTCTGCTTCACGTGGAATCTGGTATAGAATCACAGCAGGGTTCGGTTCTATTGGGCAACAAGGCACTACAATTTTGTTTACCTTCCTCAAATCCTGTACAATTCTATATGTTCCGTTTGGCTTTTTCAGTCCCATTATTGGCGAATTACATGGACTGCTCATGATTTCTTTTAGAATCCCTTGTTCAACCATTTTATTTATTACTGGCGTTATTCCTTCAATTATTTCTGGTGTCAATTTATACTGGGGCGTATTTGGGTAACTCGGTCCCTCTTTTACGGAGATTTTAACGGGATCTACTTCTTTCATTAATCCTATATCTTCTCCTGTAAAGTCCCACACTTCCTCTTTCACTGTCTCTTTCAGTTCAATTGGGATTTTCTCTGCATCAAATACAGGAAACAAATCATTTACTTCTGGTTCTAAATTTACCAGTGTCATTTTATACAACACATCTTCATCTGGGGTCTGAAATGCAATTCCATCTGGAGTACAATAGATAGTGCAATTCATTTTGCACAATAGATCGCGTCCTAATAGGTTCACAGGACTACAATCACACACTACAAATCGGTGCATTTCACTAAATGGACCAATCTTTACCTCCACTAATTTAGTAAGAGGCGTCTTAATTTGCTGATCCGACACTCCAACTACTTGGATATGTTCACCTGAGAGAGGAAGGTTTGGAATTTCCACTGACCTAACAGTAGAACGGGTAGCTCCAGTGTCCACAAGGAATGTTACATTTGCACCATTCACTTCTCCATCCACAAATGGACCTGCTTGATCTACCTCTAGAGTTGCGCCAAGCACGCACTCTTCCCCCTCTCCTAGGCACCGTCAGAAGCTTTCATCCGTCTCATCATCATCCTGTCGTAACCAATATTGAGAAATGGCAGCTGCACGCGGCATCTGTGTTACCTGCGCTCCTCCGTAGAATCCTGTTTCTGCACTGAATTTCTGTTGGTTAACACTCTTGGGAAGTGGTGGTTGTGGCACCTGACTCTGTGGAGTAACTACCTCACTCTGCACCTGTGAATTTAATGATTGATTTTCCACATTAAGTTTAGGAGGAAATTTACACTCGTTTCTCCAATGCCCTAGCTTTCCGCAGTTGTGGCATGGCCACTTTTTCTTTGCCTCATCTATGCTCATTTGTCCTTTTCCTTTGCCTATATTTGGTCGAAATCTAGCCTGTCCTGCTTCATTACCTGTATTACTCAATTGAGCTTCTTGCTTCTCTGCAACTTTCACCTGTGCCCACATGGCTTTCTCTTTCAATTTCTACTGTCTACTCTCAATATCATCACTGCAATACTTAGCATATCTCAAAACCTCATCGACTGTGCTATTCTGCCAACAAATCATATGCTGTTTAATCATCTCACTTATCTCTGGTTTCAACCCATATACAAATCTATATACAAAATGACTCATATCCTTCTCATTTAGTGTCTCATAACCACTATATTGTTTGAAAACTAACAACAGTCTCTCATAGTAAGCATGCACTGATTCTTTACTTTCCTGCGTGGTTCTGTCTATTTTTACCCAATCCGTTTCTTTAGGTGGAATCTTATTCTTCAAAAAGGTAATTACTTGATCGTACTTTCTCATCACTTCTGGTCCTGGCGCTCCTGTTTTAGCATCCCTTGGATATTCTACAGTTGGCCAATCAATAGTAATCTTACATTCTGTCCACAAATCAGCTGGCACTACTATATCAAACAATCCATCCAAGTCTATCCACAACACCTTTGAAACTTTAACAAATCTCTCCACTTGTCTGTACCATTCTACTGGCTTCTCTCTCAACTTTGGGAAATCATTTGTAAATGACAGTATATCCTGTCTAGACCACGGAACATGCACATAACTACCTCCTGGAGTTTCTCTCATCGGGTACTCCCTTACAATTGGTTCCTTATCTGTCACTGCAAAAGCCAAAGATGCTTTATCTGTTACTTTCTCATTCTTTTTCATCCATCTACTTCTCCATCTATCCACATCACCCCATTTTCTCAGTAGAACAATTAATTCTTTTATTTGGGTCAATCGTCCTGATGTGTTCAGATTCTCTATATCTTTCTCACAAAAATCTACTCTATATGGTTTCTGCAACGTTCTCACTTTTACAAATTCTACTCCTAGTTCATTCGCTGTCTCTTCTAATTTGTCATGTAAATTTCTAGCTCTCCATGCTAGACTTTTGCACAAAAACATAATCTCATCATCCTGATAATTTTTCAATTTTTCTGTACCAATCGTTTCTAAAATCAATTCTTCCATGTCTATTTTTAACCTAATTACATCTAATGGTTTTACTTCTGTCTCTTTCGTTTTTAGCGTTTTCATCCATTCATTTAACTCATCTGGAGTCGGACCTACAGGCGTACTATTTAATTCTATCCAATTGTTACTTCTTTCTGGTGTCCCTGATGCAGACTCCGTTACCATAGGTATTCTCCTGAACTCATTCTCATTTATCGTCAAATTAGTAGGGGGCTTGGTCTATAGGTACTAACTAAATGGTGTGCACCTTCATTGTCCAGTTCCATCCCTTCTCTTTTTCTTTGCAAATGTGAATTCATAGGAATCACTAAAGAACGTTCATCAATTTTCTGATTCTCAAAAACTGGCATTACTGGACCTATCGTTACTGGTACAGTTACAGCTTCCATATTCTTTGTCAATTCTCTTATTTTCTCAGTCAATTCCCTTGTGGTTTATGCTAATTCAGTTGCATTGTCACTTTCTATCTCTTCATTTTGTGAAGTTTTTAATTGATCTTGTGACCTATTTATCTCATCTCTTCGTTCGGGAATTTTATTCCTCCCAGTTTCCATTGGCGGTGCATTAGGTGTCACCACCGCAGAAGTCTGTTGGTATGGAGGTGGGTTTCTGTTTAAAATATCTTCCAGCAATTCATCTTCCGTTTCACTACCACCATACCCATACTTTTCCATAACCACATGTTTCTTTTTCTCTGTACACTTTTTCTTTGCTTCTTCCTCAACTGTAAAAGCTGGAAACAAATCTCCTGTCATATTAGCACATCTCCAACGCTTTATTCTGTCCTCATGATTTACTCCCCATAACCTTCCAGGCACAAACTCATGATTCTTTAATCCTCTGAATCTCTCTCGTTCATACATCTCATCTTCCCATTCACTTAAAGCTTCAAACTATGTCGGTCTAGGTTCTAACATTGCCATCTTCTCTCTCAAATTCCGAAGTACCGCTACACTAAATGAACCATTCTCAGGGAAAGCCAATGCTCCATCATTCTTGGTATATTTTGTCCAATTTTCTAACCATATGCATGTATGATATCCATATTTCAGCATCATGTGCGAAGCTGGTGATTTCGGCGGAGGAATTACTTGTCCCTCTCTAGTCACTACCTTTTTGTCTTTCTTAAAAAAGTTCTTAACTTTCGACATCCATGACGTTTTCTCTCTACCATACTAATAATAAGACATAATTCACAATCGCTTTCTCTCCTCAAACGATCCGCAATTCAACACTGTTCTCTATGCGTTTTTCCAACCAATACTAGCGCGACTCACACCAACACTCCAATCACAAACTTCCACGTCACTAGTCTATTCGACCAATACTAGCGCGACTCACACCAACACTCCAATCACAGCAGTTTCTGTCTACAACGCACTGTCCAATCCCAGCGCGGCTTTTGTCTACGTCAGCTCTGCTCCTGTCTCCGTATGACTAGCGCACTGTCCAATCCCAGCGCGGCTTTTGTCTACGTCAGTTCTGCTCTTGAACCCTCCTTTACAAAATTTATCGGCAATTTCTTTTTCAACAATTCTTCGTTAGTTACAACATTTAAAACACATTTCCATTGTCTGATTTGCTAAACCAAAGAGATAGCTTTGTCCATTTACACAAGAATTCTGTATTTTCCAGTAGGCAGCGCTTACCTCTACCCTACCACAGAATTTTTCTGTTTAGCCGATAAAGTAGCACTTCCCTCTACCTTACCCTTCTTTCAAGCAAGCGGTAAACCAGTTTCTCTGGGGATAAAACACATGTGGAGACTATACTGCTCCTGAGAATTAAGGCCAGAGTTTCACAAGAAAACCGGTCACTATTTCACTTACACACCTTTTATGCAGAAAATGTCCCTATCATAACACAACCTGTGTTATCACCAATATGAACTCAGACAATGCACTATTCCATGTGACTTCTCTTGCCACACGTGTTCCACTTCCTACTTCCCGGAAGCGTGAAAACTTACATATAACATAACGCGACTCAACATAAAGTGTTAGACATGAATTTATCAATAATCAATAATCACCAAACTAATCTATAGTAACCATAACTCTGCTACAAAGAAATCTGATCCAGCGCTAACAATAAAAATTCTTCTCCTATCTGACTCGGTCATCCAGGTACAACTATCCCTCCAATACACAGATTATATCCATATGACGGTGGGGCCCATAACACCGCATATGCATTCACTCACTCATTTATTCCCTGGATTTCCTCCGTCATCAACCTAGGAGAAAAACAGTAGAACGATTCGCTGGAAGGAGATGGGATACCTCTTTTTAACACAACATAATATTTCTCATTGCTTTTAAGGTATTCCGCTCATTGGTCGATGGACCAACTAGTAGGAATCAGTTGATGGTGATTAAGACCAGCTCAATCACAATAACCTTTTAACATTTTCATTAATCATTGAGCTAAAGAACCACTGAGTCATTTGTTTAAAGAATAATAAAGTTTATATAAAGTTTTGAAGCAAGAAATAAGTTTAAGCTTATTATTCAGATTATTACATTTATCATCATTATAAGAATAAATTGAAATTGCAATGCATACCTATTAGATGGAAAAATAAAGTTTGTCACGGCAAAAACTCCCAAAATCTCTATCTATCTGTTCTGGAAAAACAGGCCTCCTCGTTCATTTCCTCTTCAGTATTTTAAGAATAAAAGTCTAATAGTTCTAAATGGAAAATCTATCAGGAGTAAAAGTTCTCCAAAAGCAGCATCTTATACTCAAATAAAAATATAAAATAGCAGCAGCAGCATCAGCTCGTCAGCATCAGCAACCACAACTTCACCCATCTGCAGCATCAACTCTCTCCAGCATCAATTCCCTCCCCACCAAGAGTAGGTCTTCTTATACCCTAATTCTAGCTTACTAAATAAAAATGTTGCATCTTTATGGCGTGATTCTCTCTAATTGGTCCGTTTCAGTCCATATACATCTTATCAAACTTCCTTGTTCTAACCAGTTCTTTGTGGAATGTCCATACTTGCATCGTTTCCCACAGTTCGTGACATTACGCATCCGTTTCGATCAGTCCAACTTGTATCATTTTCCGATACATTCTAGGTTCAACAGTTCTTTTGTCCATTTATTCATTTCGACTTCTCACGCTTCGTGCTGATCCATCTTGGCACACATTTACCTTGACCATAGCCTTGACCATGCTTTCATCCTAGGCTCTTGGAGCGATCACGTGTCATTCTAGTTCACGGCTTGCGCATGCGTATTCTAGCTCATGGCGGCCATTTTATATCGCTGCTCAACAGGCTAAGCGCACTATTTATAAAGATAAACAAAATATTGTTAAAATAAGGAATATAAACCCTTTCGTTTCCCTCCCATCATTCTACGTACCCCAATTAGGTATTACCTAGCAAAAAGCAACATATAAAGCCGTCCCTTACTTACCATCCCTTTATTTTGCCACTACACGTTTTATTTTAAAGCACAAATCATGCATTTCATTATTCTATTAGTACGCAAATATTACGTTTATATTAGCCACGTCAACAATTATAAGTAGATTAATTTGCACACAACATAGCGTGTTACCTTTAACCCTTCACATGTAACATACATTGTTGGTTATTTACTTAAACGAACATGTTTATTAATTATTTTACGTAAATTATTAGGAGGTTAAAAATTTTCATTTATCCTGCTCCATTAATGTCTTTGAAGTTCGTTGTGCTCAGGGGTCCCTGACCCCTGCCTAAATCAGTTCTAGGTGTCTCCCTCCCAGTGTCACCTTTCTCCCTTTGATACTTGGGGTCTGGATCCTTAATCACTCAGCCAGAGATGGGCCAATTGTTTTATAGTCACAACCCAGGCCTCTTCACCTCCCCGGGCTTTTCCTCGCCTACTCTCCAGATGCAGGTCAGCCTGGTGCCATCTCAACCCCTCCCTGGGTCAAGACCTCCCCCAGCTCCTCTCCCCTCTCAGATCCAGACAGTCAATCCACATTCAGCAGAGACACACAGAAATGCTTAAAACTCAGCCACTTTCTAAAAGAGTGGCTTCTGAACACACAGTGACAAAACCACTTTCATAGAAAGATGTGTTATGACGCTGTTAGTTTATACATACTAAACTTCACCTCTCCATTTTAAACTTATGGGAAACTAGGCTAACAAACACAATACCCAGCCTCCCCCATTCTGTCCTATGGGCAGGAAGGCCTTTCACCAGTGAAAAACGAAATGGAGTGTTTTTCCCTGTCAGGACATAACACACACCTCAGTATATGTCCTGCCTTTTACTTACACTGCACCCTGCCATGGGGCTACAAGGGACCTACCACAGGGGTGCCCACTGTGTACGCAAAAGGGAAAGTAAGGCCTAACAAGTGGTTGCACTTCTCAGGACAACATGCTAACTTAGCAAACTGCGCGCAGGCCCTACACTGCAGGCCTGAGTTCCCTTCTCCGCGCACCTTTGCATTACTAGCCCTGGCACACACAGTGCACATCACTAGAGACTTTACTAGTAAGGCAACATACCAATCATGGCCAACCAATTACCATTACACTTTACACAGGGAACACTTGTACTTTGACACTGATCAGCAGTGGCAAAGTACCCAAAGCACCCAAAGCATCTAAATTGGCAACTCTATGTCAGGAAAACGGTCTAGAGGGAAAGCAAAAAGTTTAGGGAACTTTAGCCAAAAAGGCCAAGTCCTACAGGATTGAACAGTCTTTTGCATTTATAAATATGCATTGTTCTTAAAGCTAACAATGCATTGAATATGGAATTTCCCTTGTGTATTTTAAGAATGAGTTCCCTAGCTGTGTCTGCCATCCAGCATCTTTCTAAATGAAATATCCTTCAAATTGTAAAATATAGTAATAAATCCATGTTTCAAACATGTAATATGTGATATTTCATAAGGAGTGTAAGGCAATAATTCAAACAACACCTGTACTGAAACCCTATTATATGTAGAATCTCACTTACTTAGCATTTTTTGATGATCATTCAAATTATATAGACAAAATATTTAAACATCATCAACCAGGTTCCATGGAACTCTATGCAAGTGTAGTTAGGGTAGAGAAGCCGCCAATGTATATATAGTTTTAAACTGTTCCTGTTCATGTCTTCAGAGCATCAAACGCAATCAGTCATATCTGAAATGTAATATATTTTCTTCACTATAATTTTAAATCAGTTTATCACATTAAATGTTCCCCTTATTTTATCTGCATTTATCTGTTATGCTAATTTGTAGAGCACGGCTAATCACCTGTGAGGGTATCCAGGTGCTGAGTAGGGCAGGACTGAGTGGGGGAGGAGGCGTTCATGCCTGTTTCATCTGGAAGAGCCATATCTTAAGGTGCCTTTGTAAGTCCATGAGGGAGGGGAGGCTCTGAGGTGTTTCGGGACTTCTTGGCTGCGAGGTATGAGAAGGCCCGTCCTTTGCTTCTGGTCTCCTTGATGCAAGGGAAGTGTGCTCTTGCCTGGGATGCAGATCAAAGGTGTCTGATGTGTTGGTAGAAGTTGAGGCGGTGGTTGAGTAAGCTGGACCAGTGTTGTGGAGAGCTTTGTAGACGTGGTTTGAACTTACATCTTTCCTGGACTGGGAGCAAGTGGAGATTGTTGAAGTGTGGAGAGATGTGGTTATTTCACAGGATGTTCAGGATGAGTCTGGCGATGGTGTTCTGGGTGGTTTGGAGTCAGTGTAGGAAATGGGCTGGGATTCCAATGCAGAGGACATTTCCATAATCAAGTTCACTTGTGATAAGAACCTGGGCTACCATTTGTCTGGAGTTCAGTAGGAAATTTTGCGTAGGATTCACAGGATGTGGAAGCATGATTAGGAGACGGCATTGATCTGTCTGCTCATGGTTGGTTGGTGCTTACTGTAAAGTTCCTAGGGCAACTTCAAAACATGTTTAAAAATACATCATAATATTATAATCAAGGGAAGAGACCATCACTCATTATTAGAAAAGTACAAAAATGTAGTTTATTTAAATACATTCAACAATGATTTTGTGATATGTTAGACAGAGAAAAGGAAAAAACAACGAACTGCAAACATTCCACATTCATTCAATTTATCCAATCATACAAATCACATACATATTAGGCTTGTTTTCATATATTCTGTACATTTGATATGCAATGATTGTGAACAGACCATAATACGATCTCAGTATGATGACATGATTGTGTTAATTTATAAATCCAAAACAAAGTTTGCATCAATCGAGGTTGTGGCAATATTCATCAACGCGCGTTTCGGCAGAGAACTGCCTTCGTCAGGAAAGCCACTTCCTATATTGTTTCTCAGAAGGTGCTGGTCACACGGAATAAGATGAACTGTCCTCCAAATGAAGTGAACACTAGATAACGAGAGTTCCTGGGTGTGATGAGAAGAAGATCCCAAATATAGGTGTCTAAGGAACAGGAGCGTGCCTCCTATCACACGAAAGGGCTCGTAACAATCTTTATGTGGGCAGGGTCTCTGGTAACTGGGGGATACTTGTTTTACCATGAAGCATCGAGCTGGATATCCATTTTTGAAAAAAGGGCGCTCTGCTCAAAGGATGATGAACCTCTGACAGAAGATCGCTATAGCCTCCGCTCGTGCTGCTGCGTGGTCCTCGAGGATTCAGAGGTACGGACAAATGCAGTTCGTTGTTTTTTCCTTTTCTCTGTCTAACATATCACAAAATCATTGTTGAATATATTTAAATAAACTAAATTTTTGTACTTTTCTAATAATGAGTGATGGTCTCTTCCCTTGATTAGAATATTATGATGTATTTTTAAACATGTTTTGAAGTTGCCCTAGGAACTTTACAGTATGTATTTCCCTGCCTAGGTGAACTTCTCATTAGTAGCAGGGGGCCTCTAATCTTTACATGGTTGGTTGGTGTCCACGATGATCCTGAGGTTCGTGGCATGGCTCACAGGGGTGGGTGATGGGCCAAGTTCCGAGGGCCACCAAGAGGCATCCCAGAGGGAGTGATTGTTGCCGAAGATTAGGACTTCGGATTTTGTCTCTGTTGAGCTGGAGGCAGTTGATTTTAATTCAAGCAGCGACGTTGCTCATGCAATCGGCAAAGTTTGGTTTCTTGGTGCTGGTTGAGCCGGTAAGGGAGAGGATGAGCTGTGTGTCATTGGCGTTGGACACTATGTTGATGCCATGAGCTCTGACGATGTCTGCGAGGAGCACCATGTAGATGTTGAAGAGCGTTGGGCTGAGCTACGATCCTTTAGGGACTCTGTCAATGCATTTTTTGGGTTCTGAGGTATAGGAGGGAAGTCTAACTCATTGAGTTTTGTCTTTGAGGTAAGAGGATATCCACTGGAGGACAGGTCTGCAGATACCCAAGTGCTGAAGCTTTCTGATGAGTGACTTGTGGGAAACTGTATCAAAAGCTGTGGGGAGGATGAGTGCGGTCATTTCTCTTCGGTCGAGAATGCTTCTGATGTGATCAGTGGCCGCAATGAGGGCTGTCTCCATGCTCTTGTTGGTGCGAAAGCCTGATTGAGAGCTGTCTATGAGTTGATGGAGTTCTAGGTGGTCTGCAAGTTGGGTACTGAAGGCTTTCTCTACGACTTTAGCTAGAAAAGACAGGAGCGAGATTGGTCTGTAGCTGCTGAGAGTGTTGGAATCCGCTGTTGGTGCCTTCAATAGGACGTTGACTTCTGAATTTTTCCAGCACGATGGGAAGATGGCAGTGGTTATGGAGGTGTTGATGATAGCAGTGAGCATGGGGGAGACAATGATTATTCCATGGTTTTATATGAAGTGGGGGCATGTGCCAGAGGGGGAATCTCAGTGGATGGTATTTAACAGGGCAGTGGTTCTTTGTTCAAGAGGTGCTTCTAGTTGGCGATGAAGGATGTATCTGGCTGGTCAGGGGAGTTCATATTGGGATGCTGTGATTCGAATGTGTTGTAAATCTTGGCAATCTTCTGTTTAAAGATGTTTGAGAGGTCATTGCAGAGTACTTGGGATGGGATAGGATATTGTTGTTGGCAGCTGTAGGATTGGAGAACTCCTTGACAATGATGAAGAGTTCTTTGCCATTGTTGGAGCTGGCTTTGAGTCTGAGAGTTTGGGCCTTCTTTGCGCCTTGTTGTTGTTGGCGGTAGAGGTTGAGGGTGGCTTTGTATGTGGATTTTGCAGTGGTTTTATCGAGTCTCCATTTTATCTCAAATTGTTAGCAGTGGCGCTTGGACTACCTGAGGTGGTTCGTGTACTGGGTCATTTGTTGTTTTTGTAGGTCTTGTTTGTGGTGGGAGCAGTGCAATTGGCGCAGTCGGCAAGCCATATATTGAAGAGCGTGGTGTTGATATCAAGGTTACTAGTGTGGTTGGGTGGGTGTTCCTGTAGGGTCTTGGTCCAGTTTTCTTTGGATATTATGCCACAGTGTCTTGATAGTGCTTTGGGTTTTAGTGGTGGGGTGACTTGGTTGACGGGTATCTTGAAATGTATGATGTAGTGGTCGGACCATGTGAATGGGGTTGTGTGGTGGGTGGTTGTGAGAAGTTGGCCTGGCATATGCTGTCCACTAGTTATAGTGGGCACCTTGCACCAGTCCAAACAACCCCTTATGGATGATAGGTTAAAGACAACCTTTAGTGAAAGCTATCCTAGTGGTAGCTATGGAGAGCAGCCTTCAGGCTAAGTCTTAGAGGAATGTAAAGCAGCTTGTTTTACCAGTCTATAATCTCTTAAGTGACCAAATGAAAGAGGACCACACCAGGTATATATATAAAATATATGTATTTAGTCTTAAACACACCCCTCTAGTCTCTTTATGAGGCTAGAGTTCGAAGTACATAAGTTACAAGTCAAATATCAGCAGTATTTAGCACAATACACGTTTGAGCCCTAGGGGCGTACCAAACCATATACTAAAATAATGATATAAGAACCACGACTGAACTAGACACAAGGCCTAGAGCCTGTAGAAGTGCTTGGACCCCAAGGAACCACCCAAGGTAGTGACACAGGGGACCCACGGGGGACGCGTGCAGTGTGAGAACACAGCCGCGAGCTGCCGTTGACTTCTATGGGGAAAGTCGCGGTTGGATTTTTAAAGAAAAAGGATACTTCGGAGAGGACTTCCAGTTAACCCCTTAAAACTTAAGAGTTTCTAGGGCCCACACCCACGTGAGTACCGAAATACTCGAGTTACCTCACCCAGGGAAGCCGGGTGCATACATGTTAAAAGGTGTCGGGAATCGTCGTCGTTTTCAATGGCGACCTCTGGAAAAGTGCTGCTGCCGTGGAGAAGAAGAGTGTCCGGAGCGATCCAAGCCTGGATCAAGGAAAAGGAAGACCTGAAAGCAGAGGGGACAGAGTCTGGGTCACTAGCCAGTGACCAGGGGCACGATAGTCGAATGCCCTCAGATGTCGGGTGCTTCAGATGAGTTGACAGGTGCCTTGACTCTTCAGCCACAAGGTCCAGGAGGCGTTGACAACCAGGAGCTGGATTCGAGCTGTCCCACAAAGTTTGTCGAGTGCTGCGGTGTCGGCGACCAGATTGGACCCAACAAGCCTTGGCAACGGTAGGTCACGGGGAAGTGAAGAAAAGGCTGCGGTGCAGACCAGCAAGGTCTGAGGGACTCACCCAGCAAGGGTAAGTCAGGGCACGTCTGGAACAACCAGAAAAGCCCAAGCAATTGAAGAGTTGCCTTCGTGGGGACCCACTAGCCAACGGAGTAGAGATCGCAAAGGAGCCTCAAGCGGTCGCACTTGGAGCTGGCCCACGGGACACTCGTGAAGTGTAGGCCAGTGATCTCTGCTGCAGTTGGTGCTCGGGGCTAGGGCTACTTGGAACCCAAAGCACAGCTTCGAGAGATGTCAGGAAGTTGATGCACTTGCAAATGTGCTTGGTGTCCAGGGGTCACGGTTCCACGTTGCCCACGACAGCTACGGGCCTCAGCTTTGCTGTGGACTCAGGGCAGCCTCGGGGAAGTCTGGAAATCTACCTCTGGTGATGCAAAGACTTCGGCGTCCGGCAGGAGCTTCAGTGATGCAGACCGGACAGATGCTTCGTTGGGGCTTGCCAAGCAGGGGAGTCACTCCTTGACCCCAAGGGAGATTCTTCAGTCCTCTAATCTTGATGTAGAGCGTCAAAGGTCCAGGATTCAGCTTCAGAGTTTCGTCCAGGGATATCTAAAGTCCTGTTGCCAGGGTTCTCTTACTTATACTAAGAAAAGGGGTTGGACTAACTCTGGGGACCCACCTATGGGAGGGTTTGGAAAGAGGGGTGGCTACACCCATTTCCTTTGTCCAGTTTCGCGCCAGAGCAGGGGCTGGCAGCCCCTGCAACCGGTTTGAACTGGGGTATACATGAGGACACCAAATATGCCCCCAGTGCAGGACTTCAAAGCACTCAGAGAGTGCACCACCCAGCCCCAATCCACTAAGGCCTGTCTGGGAGGTGGTAACACCTCCCTGAGACAGGAAACCTATTGTCCAGGCCTCCCCTGCCGGAGTTTTGGTCAGCAGCAGGAGGCCAGACTCGTGTCTGTGGCTGCAGCATCCATTTTGTGATGCCAGGCTCTGTTTAGTTGGTACCGGGTATACCGGTGCTGTCATGTCTCTCCCTCTAGAAGGGTGGGATCATACTCCCACACCAGGAACTGGTGTGGGGGTATGATTCCAAGGTGTTTGACACCAAACACGACATGTTTCCGTGCAGCCATCCCAAAGTTAGGATTTACCGTTTAGATATAATGCACTTAAGAGTATATGGTCAGGCTGCACCACAGACAACCCCGGATAGGAGATTCCGAGGGCTGCAGAGGGGCTCTGCTCATGTAGGGGCACCCTCTCACATATAACCAAGCACCCTGCCTTCAGGATTGATAAGGCCTGCCATAGGGGTGACTGATAGGTTTCTATGTGCAGTGTTAGGTGAGATATAGGGAACCTATATCTCTGTAAGGGGTGCATGCACCACCTCACTCAGGCTGCTGTAGCAGTCCTGTGGTGTCATTTTGGATGGTCTTCCAGGGGTGGCACAATACATGCTTCAGCCCCTGGTAGGCCTCTGGGGTACCTATGCCCTGGGTACATAGTATACCATATACTAGGGACTTATATTGGCACCCCAGAATCCAACCTGAAGTGTACTTAAGGTACAGGGAATCCATTTATAAGAGAAAGCAGATAGGCTGGGGACCTGAATAGCAGGTTCCCAGCCAAACTAAGTAAAAAACCATCAAAACACCAGAAAAAAAAGTGGGGGCAACCATGTAGTCAGATTCCACCTTCCTACATAACCCCCCCCCCCCCAAACAAAAGGAGATAAGGCTAACCTTGGCCAGTTGAGCCTTTATTGACTAAGTGGCCATATAGGGAAGTACCTGCACTAGCATGGTTACCCCCTGTCTTATGGTCCACTAAGCCATCCCTCACCCTAAGGGCATGAGAGGGTCTCCACCATGGGGAATTACTACCTGTGGTGTGCTTTGGTAAAGTAAAAGGCCGATGAGGTGTCTGAGTAGGGAAGTGAGACCCTAGGAAAGTTGGTCTCAGCTTCCTCAGATCACTGGTCACCATGTATGCCTGTCTTTCCATGACTGAGTTGCACCTTGCTCTAAGGGTCAACCTTTGGCTGCCTACAGCTGGGGGTTGGGTCCCTTTGGATGGAACACTGGAGGAACATGGCAGGTTTGGAACCTTTTGGTCCCAGGTTTGCCCTTGCCTAACAGAGTCCTTCTGGGGGAGGTCCCTACACAAAGGTATGGGGGATCCCTCAGTGTGTTGAGGAATTTTCACCTGGCTAGGGCTACTAGACTGGGTGCCCCTAATCTGCTGATGGGGGGGTTCCTCTGGACAGGGGGCCATATGGGGTCCACTGACCTCCCTGACCTCTGCAGCCCTGGGCTGACTGAGGCAGGGTACAGAGGGGCAGGTTACCTGCTCCAGACTGGGTACCACCTTGGAAGGGTCCTCTGCCATCAGGGGTGTGGCCAGGCCAGGCCTGACTACCTCTGGGGCAGTTCCTTCACTAGGGGTAGGATCAGTTCCCTGAGGAGGCTGACCCTTTCCTACTGTCTGGGGGGAGGAATACTTTTCTTCAACCCTTGTGCTCTCTTTTGGGGGAGAGTGGGCCATTCTTCCAGGCTCCATCTCTCCAAAATTTCCCTGGGCTTGGGCTGTGGCCATCACAGCCCCACTAACTCTTTCAGGGACGCCCAGCATTCTCAGATGGGCTTGGTGCTCAACTTCAGCCCAGGCTGAAAGTTCCAAATCATTGCCCATCAGGCAATCTACAGGCAAGTTGGGGGACACTGCCACTCTTTTTGGGTCTGTGACCCCTTCCCAGCTGAGATTGACTATGGCCATGGGGTGATCTGTTCTGACACCATCAATGTTGGTCACCTGGTATTTAAACTCAGGTAAAAGCTGGTGAGGGGGGACTAGTTTCCCTGCCACCATGGTGACACTAGCCCCTGTGTCCCTGAATGCCACAGCTTTCTGACCATTAATCAGTGGCTCCAGTCTGTACCTGCCCAAGGCATTGGGACCCATGGTAAAAGTGGCAAATCCCATGCCACCATCACAGACTGAGGAGGCTTGTGAGGGGGGCCTGTCTAAACTAGGGCCCACCTCTGTTCCCCATGAGAATGCACCTAACTTTTTGGGTGCAACACTACCACCTGGGGGATTACTACTAGTAGTACCAGGAGGAGTGGTAGTATTAGTTGGAGGAACATTTTCTTTATTGCCAATCCTGGGGCAACTGGGATCAGTTTTCCAGTGGCCAGGCTTTTTACAAACATGGCAATATGGTTTCTTTTCAGGAGAGGAAGGAGTTTGGGGCCCACCCCCAGAAGAGGACTTTTGGGGCCCTGTAGTAGACGGCTAAGCTCCTGAGACGGCTGCAACGCATCCAGAACGCCTCTGCACGTCTTATCCTCGACATCCCCCGACGCAGCCACATCACACCCCACCTGAGAGACCTGCACTGGCTCCCTGTCAACAAGAGGATAACCTTCAAGCTCCTCACCCACGCACACAAAGCACTCCACAACTCCGGACCAGCCTACCTCAACAGACGACTCAGCTTCTACACCCCCACCCGCCAGCTCCGCTCGACCAGCCTCGCCCTCGCCACAGTCCCCCGCATCCGGAAAACGACCGCCAGCGGCAGATCCTTCTCCCACCTCGCCGCCAAGACCTGGAACACCCTCCCCACCAACCTCCGACAGACCCAAGACCTACTGGCCTTCAGAAGACTCTTCAAGACCTGGCTCTTCGATCAGTAGCAGCACCACCCCCCTCTTCCCCCAGCGCCTTGAGACCCTCGCGGGTATGTAGTGCGCTTTATAAGTGACATGATTGATTGATCCTTAGATTCATCCCCACCTTTCTCTTGGGACTTGGTAGAATCTTTCTTCTGGTCACCACCCTGATTCTTAGTCTTTACTCTGGTTCTGACCCATTTGTCTGCCTTCTTTCCCAATTCTTGGGGAGAGGTCAGATCAGAGTCCACCAGGTACTGGTGTAAAAGCTGTTTTTGACAATTATTAAGGATCTGCTCCCTCATAATCAAATTGTACAATCCTAAAAAGTCATGCACCTTGTTGCCATGTATCCAAGCTTCCAGAGCCTTAGTAGCACAATCTACAAAGTTAACCCAGTCTTGAGTCTGAGCCTTTTGGGTGTCTCTGAACTTCAACCTATACTGTTCAGTGGTTAGGCCAAACCCATCTATCAGAGCACTCTTCAAGACTTTGTAATTGTCAGCATCCTCTTCTCTTACAGTGAGGAGCTTGTCTATACCTTTGTCTGCAAAGGAGAGCCACAAGATTGCTGCCCACTGCTCCTGGGGGACCCTCTGAACTTTACAGGCCCTCTCCAGTGCAGTAATTCATTTGTGGATGTCATCCCCACTCTGGTAGGGAGGGACAATCTTGTTTAGGTTTCTATGGTCATAAGACCTTTCCCTACCACTAGGGAAGTTGCTGCCACCATGGAACTCTAGTCCCAACTTTCTTCTTTGTCTATGAAGCTCTAGGGACTCACTGTCTATAGCCAGCTGCACTTTTCTGATCCTAAGCTGAGCTTCTCCATACTTGAGCAGTCTCTCTTTCCTTTCATGAGAGGATTCCATCCTATGAGAGGAAACAGAGGTCCCTACTGAGGTGTCAGAATGGTTAGACTCCTGAGAAGGAGATCTGGACCTTCTAGGCCAGTGGTTCCCAAACTTTTTCAACCCATGGCTCCCTTGGCTTATTGGTCGTTGGCCGTGGCTCCCTATTATGCTAATTTTTTTTGCGGGTGGATGGCCTCGGGAGTACTTACACTTTTCTCCATGAAAATAATTGGGATAAAGTTGGGTCATGTACCCCATGACATGCCTAACAGTCATGGGGTACTCCTGTAGTGTAGAATGGGATGGAACACCTAGTTCAGTTGGGACATTTATCACACACAATAAATGTCAATTCTTTTATAAGAAGAAAAATGACTTAATTTACTTTAGGAAGATGTACTTTATAACTTCAGGAAGCCAAATATGCGCCACAGGTCACCACAAACATTGTGTGGGTGTTGGAAGAAATGAAGCCACACAAATGAGGTAACATTGAATTCAAGCATTTAAACAGGTAGGGACGCCAAACTTAATATGCCTTCTAAAACAACCAGCTCCACCAACTGTCCGTTCCAGCCATCTACAGCCTCCCAACACTCCAGAATCAAGAACAGGAGAACACGCTCTCAATAATACAAGCAAGCATAAGTAAGCACCACTTACAAGTAACAATAACGGTTAATAAATAATATGCTTACCTATAATATTGTTGTAGAGCCTTTGAGGCAACTTCTTAGGAAAGGTGTGTCTTTCGTTTGGGTGAAGGAACACGATGTAGCTTTTGAGAAAGTCAAAGTATTCAGTTATGCGCTCTTAATAAAGAGTGCTCTGCTGCCATCTGGTGGATAAAGAGGTTTCATGCTTTTACCAAATAACTCACATTTCTGTGATGTTACCGGCAATTTATGGCCTGAAATCGAAATTCCGAAACCTTTGGAGCGCGGCGCCCCTGGCTAGTCTGGAGGGCGCACCAAGGATCCGCGGCGCACAGATTGGGAACCACTGTTCTAGGCACACTCACAACTCTTCCTGGTGGGACAAAGGGGAGGTCATTCTGATCCTCCTCCTCATCTGCGTAGGAGCTGCATTGTCCAGGGCAAGATCATTGTCATCTTCCTGGCCAGTTTCCGAGGTCAGGTCCTGGGTATTTTCACCCCTGGCCCCTTCCTTATCTTCTGCCCCACCCTCTCTGCCTACCCCTGCAGACTCTAGGGGTCTTCTGAGATCATCCAGCAGAAGCATCTCCATGAGACGTTGGGTGTTGGCACTTTTGCCTGTTTTCAGCTTCCTAATCTTGCACAACTCTCTCAATTCCAAGAATGGGAGGCTGTCATATTTGGAGGGCAGGAGCCCACTGGTTCCTGGCAGTGAAGACATTACTAGTGAGGTGTGGTGTATGCACTACCTACTCTAGTGTGGCCTACTAAACTCTCTTGAGTTGTCGAAAGGGTGTGCTAAGCCCTTGACACACAACTCTAAGTTCAGTAGAACTTACTGTATTTCTAAGCTTGAATTTATATGTACCTTAGGTACCTTTAGTGGTTTTCAGTTAGTCACACACTTGAGATTATCTGGTAAAACAATAGCAAGCTGGAATCCCACCGCTGCCACCAATGTGAGAAGTTGGCCTGGCATATGCTGTCCACTAGTTATAGTGGGCACCTTGCACCAGTCGAAACAACCCCTTATGGATGATAGGTTAAAGACAACCTTTAGTGAAAGCTATCCTAGTGGTAGCTACGGAGAGCAGCCTTCAGGCCAAGTCTTAGAGGAATGTAAAGCAGCTTGTTTTACCAGTCTATAATCTCTTGAGTGGCCAAATGAAAGAGGACCACACCAGGTATATATATAAAATATATGTATTTAGTCTTAAACACACCCCTCTAGTCTCTTTATGAGGCTAGAGTTCAAAGTACATAAGTTACAAGTCAAATATCAGCAGTATTTAGCACAATACACGTTTGAGCCCTAGGGGCATACCAAACCATATACTAAAATAGTGGTATAAGAACCACGACTGAACTAGACACAAGGCCTAGAGCCTGTAGAAGTGCTTGGACCCCAAGGAACCACCCAAGGTAGTGACACAGGGGACCCACGGGGGACGCGTGCAGTGTGAGAACACAGCTGCGAGCTGCCGTTGACTTCTATGGGGAAAGTCGCGGTTGGATTTTTAAAGAAAAAGGACACTTCGGAGAGGACTTCCAGTTAACCCCTTAAAACTTAAGAGTTTCTAGGGCCCACACCCACGTGAGTACCGAAATACTGGAGTTACCTCACCCAGGGAAGCCGGGTGCATAAGTGTTAAAAGGTGTCGGGAATCGTCGTCGTTTTCAATGGCGACCTCTGGAAAAGTGCTGCTGCCATGGAGAAGAAGAGTGTCCGGAGCGATCCAAGCCTGGATCGAGGAAAAGGAAGACCTGAAAGCAGAGGGGACAGAGTCTGGGTCACTAGCCAGTGACCAGGGGCACGATAGTCGAATGCCCTCAGATGTCGGGTGCTTCAGGTGAGTTGACGGGTGCCTTGACTCTTCAGCCACGAGGTCCAGGAGGCGTCAACGACAACCAGGAGCTGGATTCGAGCTGTCCCACAAAGTTTGTCGAGTACTGCGGTGTCGGCGACTGGATTGGATCCAACAAGCCTTGGCAACGGCAAGTCACGGGGAAGTGAAGAAAAGGCTGCGGTGCAGACAGCAAGGTCTGAGGGACTCACCCAGCGAGGGTAAGTCAGGGCACGTCTGGAGCAACCAGAAAAGCCCAAGCAATTGAAGAGTTGCTTTCGTGAGGACCCACTAGCCAACGGACTAGAGATCGCGAAGGAGCCTCAAGCAGTTGCACTTGCAGCTGGCCCACGGGACACTCGTGAAGTGTAGGCCAGTGATCTTTGCTGCAGTTGGTGCTCGGGGCTAGGGCTACTTCGAACCCAAAGCACAACTTCGAGAAATGTCAGGAAGTTGATGCACTTGCAAATGTGCTTGGTGTCCAAGGGTCACGGTTCCACATTACCCACGACAGCTATGGGCCTCAGCTTTGCTGTGGACTCAGGGCAGCCTCGGGGAAGTCTGGAAATACACCTCTGGTGATGCAAAGACTTCGGCATCCGGCGGGAGCTTCAGTGATGCAGACCGTACAGATGCTTTGTTGGTGCCTGCAAGCAGGGGAGTCACTCCTTGACCCCAAGGGAGATTCTTCAGTCCTCTAATCTTGATGTAGAGCGTCGAAGGTCCAGGATTCAGCTTCAGAGTTTCGTCCAGGGATATCTAAAGTCCTGTTGCCAGGGTTCCCTTACTTATACTAAGAAAAGGGGTTGGACTAACTCTGGGGACCCACCTATGGGAGGGTTTGGAAAGAGGGGTGGCTACACCCATTTCCTTTGTCCAGTTTCGCGCCAGAGCAGGGGCTGGCAGCCCCTGCAACCGGTTTGAACTGGGGTATGCACGAGGACACCAAATGTGCCCCCAGTGCAGGACTTCAAAGCACTCAGAGAGTGCACCACCCAGCCCCAATCCACTAAGGCCTGTCTGGGAGGTGGTAACACCTCCCTGAGACAGGAAACCTATTGTCCAGGCCTCCCCTGCCTGAGTTTTGGTCAGCAGCAGGAGGCCAGACTCATGTCTGTGGCTGCAGCATCCATTTTGTGATGCCAGGCTCTGTTTAGTTGGTTCCGGGTATACCGGTGCTGTCATGTCTCTCCCTCTAGAAGGGTGAGATCATACTCCCACACCAGGAACTGGTGTGGGGGTATGATTCCAAGGTGTTTGACACCAAACACGACATGTTTCCGTGCAGCCATCCCAAAGTTAGCATTTACTGTTTAGATATAATGCACTTAAGAGTATATGGTCAGGCTGCACCACAGACAACCCCGGATAGGAGATTCCGAGGGCTACAGAGGGGCTCGGCTCATGCAGGGGCACCCTCTCACATATAACCAAGCACCCTGTCTTCAGGATTGATAAGGCCTGCCATAGGGGTGACTGATAGGTTTCTATGTGCAGTGTTAGGTGAGATATAGGGAACCTATATCTCTGTAAGGGGTGCATGCACCACCTCACTCAGGCTGCTGTAGCAGTCCTGTGGTGTCATTTTGGATGGTCTTCCAGGGGTGGCACAATACATGCTTCAGCCCCTGGCAGGCCTCTGGGGTACCTATGCCCTTGGTACATAGTATACCATATACAAGGGACTTATACGGGCACCCCAGAATCCAATCTGAAGTGTACTTAAGGTACAGGGAATCCATTTATAAGAGAAAGCAGATAGGCTGGGGACCTGAATAGCAGGTTCCCAGCCAAACTAAGTCAAAAACCATCAAAACACCAGAAACAAAAGTGGGGGCAACCATGTAGTCAGATTCCACCTTCCTACAGTGGTGATCCTGTTGTTGGAGGAGAAAATAGGGTTGAGGGTGTGGCCTGCTGTGTGGGTTGGTCCTTGGACAAGCTGGCTAAGTCTAAGGTTGCTGAGGCAGTCGAGGAGGGCTGTGGAGTTAGGGCCTGTGGTGTCTTTCAAGTGGAAATTGAGGTCCCAGAGGAAGATGTATTTGGTAGATCTGATGAAGAGGGGAGCAATGAAGTCTGTGATGTGGTTACAGATTCCGCTCAGGGGCCAGAGGGATGGTAGGCGAGGGTTCCCTTAAGGGTGCTGTTTTAGGCTGTTCATATTTTGAAGTGTAGGTTCTATGCGGTTGATGTCCGAGTCCGTGGAGGTTTTGCAGTCAATCGTAGTTTTGTAAATGATCGCAAGTCCTCCACCTGGTTTGTGGATTCAGACCTGGTGTGTGATTTTGTAGGCGGGATGGCTGTGGCGATGTCCTGGTTGGAGGCTGGGTTGAGCCATAGTTTGGTCAGGAAGAGAAGGTCGGTTGTGTTGCTGTTGAGAAGGTCCCAGATTTCAGTAAAGTGTTTTCTGAGTGATAGGACGCTGTGGAGCATGGCGGACAGATGGTGTGGAGTGGTGGGGATGGCGTACGTCTGTTGTTTGAAGGTGGTGGTGTGGGCACCTGAGGTGTTGCAGGTGAAATCGCAATGGGTGCAGAAAAAAGGTCCTACCGTGGTGCTGGGGAATGCGGGGCAGCAGCATGTTTGCCAGTGTGTGTTGTTCAGGTTGTTGAAGATGGCGGGGGAGTAGTAGTGGTGTTCATTGGCTCTGGTGGCGGCTGTGGTGTTGCATTGGATGGTCATGGGACCAGGGTTTCTAGCACTGGACGTGGTCCAGGTGCAGATGGGTTTGCCTTTGGCATTCCTTCAGAATGCCAGTGGTGCGTAGACTGCGCAGTCATGGTGCAGCCTGCATTAAGTAGGCCCTTGGGTGGGCGGGGCTTCAGTTGGTGGAAAGAACTAAAAACTGGAAAAACACAGGCTGGAAAACCCAGGCAGTGGCTGTGTCACTTGGTCAAAAGGCAGCAACTAGATCAGGCTGGAACAAGCAGGAACTGGAGGTCACTGGCAAATGGCAAGCTAGGTGCCCATGTGCCTACTTATGCGGTCGCACTGAAACCTGCATTAAGTAGGTCCTGGGGTGGGCAGGGCTTCTGTTGGTGGGAAGAATGATGAGTGGGAAAAACCTGGGTGGGAAAACCCAGGCAGCGGTGGGGTCACTTTGTCAAAAGGCAGCAACTGGATCAGGCTGGAACAAGCAGGAACTGGGAGCCACTGGCAAGCTAGGTGCCCAGGTGTCTACTATTGCGGTTGTGCTGTGACCTGCATTAGGTAGGTCCTGGGATGGGCGGGGCTTCTGTTGGCGGAAAGATTGGTGAGGGGGAAAAACCGAGACAAGAAAACCAGGCAGCGACGGTGTCACTTGGCCAAAGGGCAGCAAATTGATCAGGCTGGAACAAGAGCGAACTAGAGGTCGCTGAAAAGTGGCAAACTATGGGTCTATTTCTATTATCTTTTCAACAGCTTCTGCTGGAGATTTATGTATTATAGTTGTAGAAGTTAATTAAATTAAATTACATTTCATAATTTTCTGTCACTTTGCATCTTTAAGAAAAAGATAAATATTCCACTGTTCATGCAATATGTCTATGTGTTGAAAAATCATTCACCCACTCTTGACTGAGTTTACCTATACAATGAATCTGCACTATGTTATACCTGTGAATTGCTTTATTAGCCAAAGGCCTTGCTGCTCCTTTAGCAAATTGCTTATATTATATATTTGTTTGTGAACTTCAAACACAAACACAAGTTCACCAGAATTCAGGAGACCCCTTTTTAAAAGTGCCAATATTAACCAACATTTGTACTTCATCATTATTCAATGCTCTTCACCAATTCTAATTTGAGGAGTGAGAATACATTTCTTTGGGTATAAAAGGTATTAGCAATTCATCAATGCATGTTTCCTGTTGATTTGAATCATTTAAAAATGCAAAATATTCTGGAAAATAATATACTGGAAGCAAAGGATATGACTGTGTGAATCTGCCAAAGTTCTGTTCCCCATACCAATTTTACGGGTATGGTTGCATTCCAAGCTGAATACCATTTCTCTTCCAGGGGATCCTCATCAATAGTCATAAGCACTGAATATTTCCGCCCATGTGCGGGGATCCTGGAGTACATAAAAAAATAAATAAATAAATATATATATATATATATATATATATTTATTATTTTTCCACAAAATAAGACAATGCAGCCTTATGATAACAAGGCTAGACAATGCTTCATAACTTGCATTTGCATTAATAAACATATATTCTGTTTTAACATACACTTATAGGAAGAAAAAACAGGAAAGCAAAGAGGCACTTATACTCTCTTTATTGAACTGCACAAGCTGCAACGTAATAGGACAGGCATTGTTAGCCCATAGGCTGCATTGGAAAAGCACGTAGCATATAAAATGAAAGAACTAGCACCGTGCCTTTAAGGCAGCCATGACCCTCTAGCCTCCCATCATGCCTCAGGGGTGACAGTTAGGTCAGTTCTTCTTTCCGGCTCCTTCAGTCAGGACCCTGGAGTTTCAGCTCTTACTTTTTGTCAAAAGTTTTTTCTTAAAACCTCGTTAGTTCCTTTTCACTGGGCGTCTTACACCTGTTGGTGTGAGGAGCTACCATTTTCTGCCAGAATTTTGCCTTTTTTTCTGTCAAAAGATGCCTTCTCTGTTTGATCTTTGCCCTTCTTTTGGAAAAAAGAAGGCTAAAACAGACATCCACTCTGTATGTATTCTCTGTCTCCCTGAGACACATGTTCCTGAGACCTGCCAGCATTGGAAGAATCTTTCCAAGCTTCCTCTCAAAGATAGAGAATTCACCTGTATGGTCTCGTGGAGAGACAAATGTCAGCTGCATCCAGAGGAAGATCTCCCTCGAGGCATAAGAAAAGGAGAACCAGATCTACCTCCAGAAGTAAGATCCCTGTCTGTTCTCCTTCGACGTCAGGCTCGGCGTCGAAAATGCCTCCAGTGGCGAAGAGAAACAGGCCGACATCGCAGGTCTCGCCGTTGCCACCGCCATCGATGGTGTTGAAAGCGACAACAGAGCACCGCTTGTCGTCGAAGCCTACATCATCGAAGTAAGCGGCAAGATCGATGTCTTCCCATCGTCAGCGTTCACTGTTGACACAAGACAGATCATCGCGATGGCAATCGGCGTCGGACCAACACTCTCTGTTGACATCAATCCGGTGACGGTCAACGTCAAGGAGTCTATCTCCGCTGGCGTCAACACGACGACGCACGACATCGAGGCGTCAGTCTCCCTCGGCGACACCACACCTTACGTTGAGGCACTAGTGTCCGTCGGCGGCACTACGCCTGACGTCGAGAATTTGAGCCCTAGCTGCGTCTTTCCAGCAACGCTTGACGCCGGCTCAAAGAGTGCCTTCAGGTACAGTGTCGCTCGATGACAGGACACAGGCATCTCCAAGGCGCTCAAAGTCCAACCATTCAAAGTCGAAAAGACGCTCAGCATCTACAGGACAGTCCATGTGCTCGATGCTAACTCCATCGCCGCGGCATAAGCCGTCGAGCAGAGGATCCACAACAAGATCGTCAGCACAGGTGCCACTGTCGTCATCGAACAATTCCTTTTCTCCGTCTCCTGACAGGCGGACACAGAAAGCGATGCTGCAAGACACCCAGATGACAGGGTCTGCCGCACAAGAGCAAAGGGGGCAGAGATCCCCCCCTCCGAAGCTTCTGTGAACCTGTCTCCCAGATGGTTGTTGCCAGTACATCACTGGCAGAATCCTTCCACTGCCCAAGTAGAGCAACCTCTGGACTACTTCAGTCCTCTTCTCCGTTCACCTCTGGCTCAGTTGGCACTGGCTGTATAACTCTCTCCTACAATTTCTCCCAGAGGTCAGGAACGTGCTCGTACAGCAAGTTCCCCACCACGAAGGCCAAGGACACAGACAGGTAGGCATCGTACACCACCAAGGCATAGATCTCCTACGTGGTCTTCCTCTACGCAGAGAGACTACTCTCCCACTCTGACAGACAGCCCACCTTCAAGGATCTCTCCAGTGGATGATATCAACACCTTACACGAAGTGCTGGCTAGAGAGGCGCATACATTGAATATTGATATGCCCACTGCTCAGGCAACATCCTCAGTCATTTTTGAGACTCTACACCAAAGCTGCAAGACGACTATTACCTTTGGTTCCTGGGCTCCTTCTGCCAGTGAAGGACACCTTCCTCATGCCGGCATTACTCAAGTCAGCCCCTGCAAGGATCTTGAAAAAATACAAGCCGCCAGAACAAGACCCACTGTTCTTGAGGGCGTATCCTCCACCTGATTCCGTGATCACTGCAGCAGCAAAAAAGACACATGCATTGGCGTCCTCTTCTACTGTTCCACAAGATAAAGAGAGCAGATTCAAGGATTATTGTGGGAGAAAAGTGTGTGGCACCTCTGCTTCCTTCCTGAAGGTGTCCAGAGCTTCAGCCCTTTTGGGACGCTATGATAGGTCCCTATGGGATCCCTGGAGAGATTCAAGGACAAGTTGCCCAAAGAAGATCAGCAAGATTTTGAAGAAGTTCTCCAAGAAGGAGGCCTAGTGGCGAACCAAATAATTAGCGTGGCAGCAGATGGTGCAACCCTGGCGGCACATGCTTACACACATGGAATATGTGCTAGATGTTCATCCTGGCTCCGACTTACTGCACTAAAGCCAGAAGCTCAGCAACTTATTTTGAACCTGCCTTTTACCGGAAATTTTCTCTTTGGATCCCAAACAGACGATGAAATGCCCAAGATGAAGCAGGAACTCGACACGCTGAAAAAAGGAAAGATTTCCGTCGTAGGTACAGGCCATACGATCGCAGGCCTTTTCATCAGAGGGTTCAAGTCCCTCAATGGTCTCAAAGGCAGCAACAACACCAGCCTAGAGCACACTACCAAGGGTGCTGCTCTTCCGGTGGTAAGGGAGCTCCATGCCAAACCTCTTCCTCTGTGAAAGTGCCAACGAAGCAATGAGCAGTCTCTTCCTCTGTCGCCGTTCTCCACTCCTGTGGGGGGCAGTATTGCCAATCATCTACAAGAGTGGCGCAACATTACAAAAGATCAATGGGTATTGAATATGCTGCAAAATGGGTACTCTCTATGGTTTCGCCATCCACCTCCAGTGATCCCTCCAGTAAAATTTGCATTGCCACCAGCTACTACTACTGCAACAAGAAGTGGCCACTATACTACAAAACTCTGCCATAGAGGAAGTTCCTCCTCCTCAAAGAAGAAAGGGAGTGCACTCTCGGTACTTTCTGGTGCGAAAGAAAGGTCCCAAAGTGGAGTTCAGACCTATATTGGACCTACTCCTCCTGAACAAGTCCATTCGCAGAGAAAGATTTCACATGCTGGCTCTACATCAAATATATCCTCAACTCCAGCAGGGAGACTGGATGTGCTCGATAGACCTAAAGGATGCGTATTTCCATGTGCCAATCAACCCACACCATCACAAATCTCTAAGCTTCATGGTAGGGGGCAAACATTACCAGTACAAAGTGCTCCTTTTCGAGCTAAAGTTGGCTCCATGAGCCTTTACCAAGTGCATCCCCGTGGTAGCAGTGCCTTTACGCCACCAATGACTGTTTATTTATTCTTATCTGGATGACTGGCTCCTGAAGAGTTTGTCTCCCCAGTGCGCAAAGAGCCAGTATCAAACGTGTCTAAGTTTGCTTCAGCAGCTGGGTCTCCACATCAATGTTGCCGAGTCAATTCATCAGCCTACCCAAAGGATACACTATCTGGGCATGACACTGGACTCCAAGGCAGGAAAAGTGTATCCTTCGGAGGAGAGACTATCATCTATCACCCTGAAGGGCAACCATCTTCTTTGCACTCTTCAGCCTTCAGTCCGGCAGGTTGCGACCCTTACAGCAGGATCTGGAGGACAAATGGGACCAGCGGACAGCTCGATGGGACGACAAGGTCAATCTCTCCCAGTCAGCAAGGGCTTCCCTCCCATGGTGGAATTGTCGCACAAATCTCCTGGTGGGAGTCCCATTCCATCAGACCCCACCAACACAAATACTGATCACGGATGCGTCTCTCCAAGGGTGGAAGCCCACAGGGTCTGTGGTTGACCAAAGAACAGGCATATCGCATCAATATGCTGGAGCTACGGGCAGTGCATCTAGCCCTCAAGGCTTTCTACCCCTCCATCCAGGCCAGCTCCCTATTAGTTCAGACAGACAATACGACCACTATGTACTACCTGAGGGACCCGATCTCGCCCCCTATCCCTGGAGGCTTAAGTGATTTGGCTCCTGGCCAGACGACTCTTCATTACAGCGGTTCACCTGCCAGGAGAACTAAACATACAAGCAGACTCCCTAAGTCGTCACTTTGAAGATCATCAAGACTGGGTTCTGCACGACGAGGTTGTGGCAGACCTTTTCAGGGAATGAGGTCAGCCGTGTATCGATCTCTTCGCGGACGACACGAACAAAAAATGCCAAGACTTCGCCAAGATATTACAAGCCAAGGACAAAGGGGAATGCCCTTTGATCGATTGGTCAGGGGACTTTTTGTGCACTTCCTCTTATCCCGAAAGTCATAACTAAGATCTACCACTCCAGAACGAGGATGATCCTGATCGCTCCGGACTTACCACAGCAATGATGGTACCCGGACCTCCAACACCTCTCAGAGCATCCACACAGGAGACTTCTGTGCAGGCCAGATCTCCTCCAAACTGAACGGGAGAATGCATCATCACAACCTTCCCTCGCTGAACTTAGCTGCATGGCTCCTGAGTTCCTTCAGTATGGCCATCTAGGCCTTCCTCAGGAGTGCAAGAACATTCTAAGAGAATCGAAGAGATCTTCAGCTCGACACTCCTATGCGTTTAAAAGGAGAATATTCTATATGTGGTGTGTGCAAAAAGGGTTCCATCCGATTCAAGGGCAAGAGGAGGTAATCTTGCCATATCTCCTGCACTTGGCCAGTTCAGGTTTGCAGTTTGCTTCCATCAAAGTACACCTTTCAGCCATTACGGCGTATAGAAAGTCATCCTCCCAACCATCGTTCTTCCAGCTTCCGGTGGATAAGGATTTTTTGCAAGGGTTAAAGAAAGTCATTCCTCCAGTTTGTTCTTCTTCTCTTCCCTGGGAGCTCAATCTGGTCCTCTCTAAGCTCATGGGTCCTCCCTTTGAGCCGATTCACAGAGCGACCCTGCAATATCTCACATGCAAGGCTGCTTTCGTAGTAGCAATCACCTCTGCTCGTAGGGTGAGCGAGATTCAAGCCCTCTGCTCTAAAAAGCCATACACAGTTTTTCACAGCAACAGGGTAGTAATGAGAACCTGCCCTGCTTTTCTGCCTAAGGTGGTGTCTGATTTTCACATTAATCAGACCATTTCACTACCCACTTTCTTTCCTAATCCCACCACATCATCTGAAAGATTTCACCATTCTTTAGACCTTAAAAGAGTATTGAAAATCTACTTAGACAAGACTAAGGCCATTAGAAAATCTGATCATTTCTTTTTTAAGTAAGGTTCCATTAGAACAAGTTTTCCAGCCTCAAAAGTTCCATCTCCAGATGGACAGTTTCATGTATCAAACTGATTTACCAGTTATCCAACAAACTCTTTGTCGCTACACCCAAGGCTCACTCCACAAGGGGAAAAGCAGCTACTGTGGCCCTGCTGAACAATGTCCCCATCTCTGAGATCCGCAAAGCAGCCACTTGGAGTTCAGTCCTTACATTCACAAGACGCTATTGTCTCGATTCAGATACGAGAGCAGACACTCAAGTAGGCCAGGCCTCTTTGAGAAACTTATTTCAATGCTAGGAACAGCAGCTCTTGATTCTTAATTATTTGTCCACAGAGGTTGGAGATGGGCTTGCTATTCGATTCAGTGCTTATGACCATTGATGAGGATCCCCTGGAATCCAGACAGTACTCTGTGGATTAAGAACATCCTTATTTAAACCTTCTTTCTCCAGAGATCTGAACAAGCAGGGAGGGACCCAATCTCACCCCTATCCCTGGAGGCTCAAGCGATTTGGCTCCTGGACGGACGACTCTTCATTAAAGCGGTTCACCTGCCAGGAGAACAAAACACACAAGCAGACTCCCTGAGTCATTACTTCAGGGATCATCAAGACTGGGTTCTGCAAAACAAAGTTGTGGTAGACCTTTTCACCTTTTGATGCACTGCCCGTAGCTCCAGCTTCCAGGGGACCTCATTAATAGTCATAAGCACTGAATCGAATAGCAAACCCATCCCCTACCTCTGTGGACAACGTTTTAAAGCAAAAATACAATAAAGTGCATATTAACAAGGATGGCCAACAAATTATCAATGCTTTGCCAGTAGTCTTAATCTGTGCAAATTAAATGGGTCCTGCTTGTCTTGGAAAGACTGCTTTATCCAGTGCTGTGAAAATGTCCTTCTTGCAAAGTATGTAGTAGAGCAACCAGAAATGACCAGGTCAAAAAAGCATATAGTGGGAGGCTGACTAGACCTGGTCAGCATGGCTACAGCTCATGGAGGAACTGAGGGAAACTTCATAGCCACCTTGTTTGAAGGCAAGAGCTCTCAAAGTCAGTTATTCTCTGCAGCATCCATATGGCAGAAGGTGGTATGCAGAAGAAAACAACCCTTGCCAAGAGCTTCTCAGCCAAATACTGGCTTCCCTGCAGCCCCAGGCCTGTTCAGGAAGGTATGAAAAACAAATCAATGAACTAAGTCAGGCCCATGTACCAAGAAAGCAAACACCTATGAGTGTTCACATATTTCCTGGGCTTCATATTCTGGGCCATCATAGTCTAAGGTTGGAGGGGATGAAGAAAATCTATGATGGAAAGGACCTGAGTCTTCGTCTTCCATGAAGATAGTAGACAGAGATGAAAAGTGATGGGATTCACTTGTTTGTGTAAGAGAAAAGGCCCAAAATAGCAGGTTCTCTCAATTGTATTGGTAGCTGCTGAGTAGATGAGAAACGGGAAGATGTGTGGACCAATTGCCCATTGTGGCTTTACTATAGCATCTGAACTACGGCTTTAAATTCGGATTCATTTTCTCTGTCTGGCCATTGGCATGTATATGGTATCAGGATAACAATGCCTGTTCAATGCCCAATGTAAACGTAAAGGGTCTTCTGGAACTGAAAGAAGTACAGTGAACCTCGGTCTGATATGATGGCATGAGGTAGGCCATGCAGTCATAATATATCAGACAGAAAGAGTGTCCTCTGGCAGAAAGCTGACGCTGTGATCTTGAAAGGAGTAAAATAAGATATTTTCATAAACGTGTTAGAGTCAGGATGACCATGTGAAAGCCAGTATATGATGGTGTATACAGAATGAAATACGTAGAGAAAATATTGCTTTGGTGTATGGAGATCAGCCTTAAATATCCATTCAGCTTGAAGGATATTAATTTGCCTTTTGAACTTACCGGCAATGCTATTAAGTACTATCCCACATCTGTATTTACAAAAGTACTTCAAAATGACTGAAGAACAAGGTCCAATGTAGACCATATCCTGATGTACTGAAATTGCTGAATCATGGCACATTGTAAGGATTTTATGGGTATTAGGAAGGCTTTTTGATAAAAAATACAATGACCTTGGCTACTCCAATGACCTTCTCTGGAGAAAGAAGGTTTAAATAAGGATGATCTTGATCTACAGAGTACTGTCTCGAGAGGGCATCAGCAACAATGCTCTGTGTACCTGTGAATTAGATAATATGGAAATTGTACTGAGAAAAGAAAAAAAAACAGAAAGCTTGCCTTCTGTTTCTACATTGTATGTTCTGTAAAAACTGCATATTTCTGTGATCTTTCCTAAACTCAAATGATTCTTGAGTGCCCATTAACTGATGTCTCCCCACAGAACATGCATGTTGCATGGCCAATATCTCCAACTCCAGAACAGAGTAGTTTTCTTCACATGGGGTTTAACCAAGGGACAGATCAAATACGGAGTGTTGCAGACCCTCATACTCTTGTTTTTGCAACAATACAACACCCACCGCCTTATAAGATGTGTTTAACTCCACCACAAATTTGCAGGAAGATCTGGCTGTCTCAAGACTGTGGAAATTTGCCTAGCTGAGAAACCACCAGGTTTCCTTTACTGATGTAGGAGATGGATACTCAAAAATAGCAGAGATAATTCTAAGATCTGTGGAGACAAATTATAACCAAGTGTCCTCCAATTCAAACTCACACTTTACAGGCTTATATGATAGGTGGGGCTGTCTCAATTGATCCAGGACTAAGGATACAGGAGCTCTGTGTTCTTCTATATTCTTTCAGAAAATATGCAACTTATCCAAGTACACAGCTACATATTGATGTAACATGCCTGTAAAAATATGATGGATTATCCTCTTCGAGATAGCTGGGTTTTTATAAAGTCCAAAAGGCATCACCCTGTAATCAATATGGGTAAAAGGTGTTAGAAAGGCTGTTATCCGCTCATTGCATCTGTTCATGCAGAGCAGTTGGTATGCACACTGAAGTTCCTGTTTAGTTAAGATGGTGACACCACAAACTAATTCCAAGTTATCTTTGATGAGTGGCAGGGGATATAGTTCCTTAATACTTCTTTCAGTCACACTGATATTCAATGCATGGTCTGAAATCATGTCTTTTCTTTGGAACAAGGAACAATCAAGCCCAGTGGCAGAAATTGAACATATTATCAATCCATTCTGGAGGTTCTTGTGCAGATATCCTTTAAACCCCTCTTTCTTCTCCAATAAACAATACATTCATCCAAACAGTTTAATGAGCTGAGGTAATGTTTTTATGGCACAAACCAAGTCCCTAAGAAATGAAAACAGAAAGTCAGAAAGCTTCTTAGAAACATCAGAATATTGGTGATAGTGAACTGATACCAACCTCAGTAAGGTCTCCACTGGAAGACATCACTTAAATTTATTGTCCTCAAGAGTCAATAGTATGTGCCAGTGTCCTAACAGTTCTCTTGGTAGCATTTGTGATGAGAGAGAGATAGTTCGGGTAGACCAACTGATGTACTGACAGTGTCCTCCAAATGAGGGTAGGGTAAAGACCGCTACATAATTGGGGGAATCAATGAGGTCGAGTGACACAATTTCTTTTGGAACTTCACAACCCTGCCAATGGAACCCATTTCTCTTTTATGGAACCAGAAGACAAAGGTTTGCCATCTAATGTTTGTACTTATTCAAGTATCAACTTTAGTCTTATAGGTGTCTGTTGCCTCCGTGCGCACATTGCATCAACTTGTACCCCTAAGCCTCACAATCCAAGTGTCAGAAGCTGAAATAATTGGAATATCTTCAAACTATTTGAAAATATTAAAAAGGAACAGTCCGAAATAGATACCCACAATTATATGTGATGACTCAACATAATGAAGCAACTCTACACCCTTTTGTCCCTTCTTCACAGAAATTGTGTTCTTGGCATTTCCCAACATGCTTTGTGGTCTCACAGGACAGTCTCTGATCAAATGTCCTGGAACTGCACAATAAAGACACAGACGAGACTTGTGTCTCCATTCCTTTTCCCAAATAGAGGTCCAAGGAGGAAGAATCTTGCCTTGAAGAACATAGAACGAGGAGTAGACATGACACTACATTCCTTGGCCCTACACAACTCCTCTCTCCTTTCCTAGAGTATATGCTCCATCAGAAGGGACATATTAATCAGCTCTATCAGTATCCATTAGGAAGTGACCAGATCACATTAATTCATCTTTCAATAGCCTTCTAAACCGGGTTATCTGTGTTCTCGTTACCCATGTGGATTCAGCTACCAGCACATTTTTTTTTTACAGAACCCACAATTAATGATATTTCTTTTCCTGACATCCATCTTGTCTTTCCCACTAGTTTCAAGATACTTCATGTTGGCCATGTAGGCAAGACTATTGAGGACCTGGCTGTTGTCGGTCATGGCAGGCTTATGGTAAAAGTGAACTTACAACGTACCACTCTTTATTTGGCAAAACTGGCCTTTTCTATTTCCGCTAAAGCTCCTACAAGCTCTCCAGCTTCTGTACACTTTGGGACTAATTTTGCTAACTGTGTTATCCCAGTCGTTCTGGGAGCTTCAAGGTTCATTGCGCTAGAAGATTTTAACACCTGGACCGATGTGCCGATTTCTCCGACATCTAATCTCACCTTGTACTACTGTAAGTCTTAAACACCTAGGGCCATATTTATGACCTAGTTTGCATCGCTCCTGCACCATGCAATGTTGTGCAAGAGCGAAGAAAACTAAGTCAGATTTTTGAAGCCATGCAAAGTCACTTTCAGTGGCTCCAAATTGCTGTGTTGCATTACTCTGCCCTGGGAAGGCGTTCCATGGGAGTTGCGTGGGTTGCGCAGGTCTTGTAAACCTGGGAATGCGTCAAAGATACGCCTCCCCAGGCGAGGCCTAACAAGGAGAAATATCTTTATTTCTTGGAGTTACTTCCTCTTTGTACGTGTGCTACATTCTGCCTTGCATGATTGTTTTTGTGCAGTAAGGTAGCCCTTCCTGCACAAAAACAATCCTGCATGCAACACAGGCACCCTTGCACCATGGTGCATGGGTGCCTGCGTTGGCAGTAGTCAGTCCATGGGGCACCAGTGCAGGGGGAAAAGTCAGGAATGCGCCATATGCCTTAAATACAGCGCATTGACAGCGCAGCAAGGTGACTTGTTGCGCTGCACCACTATGTCATAAATATGCCCCCTAGTTACTGAACCCACCCCGCTGGTGGTGACTCACTTGATTTGATATTCTCGACACATGAATTTGTATCAAATCTTTCGGACCTTCCCGTCCCATTGGTCAGGCCATTTAGCTTTATTGCTTTCTCTGAATATATATATATATATATCAATTTTCCAGCTTTGCAGTCCTTTTTTTCCCCCCAGGAACTCGCAAAAAGAGAAACGGACTCCAATTTCTTCGTGCCAGTTTATTTTAAGTGCATAAATGTTGCCATGACGAGTTTCGGGCTCTGAAGCCCTTGATCACATGACATGTCAGTGCATAAATCCCTTATTTAAAGTGACAGTGCAATAGACGACAGTGAAAACAGACTTTCGTTCTGTTTTCTCATTCACCTTTTTCTTTTTTCTTTTTAGCAGCAAAGTACATACAAATTTCATTTATAAATAGCGTAACAATAATTTATGTACGCTATCTAACAGTGAAAAAAATGCATATCCACAATAATATCTGTTTAAATACACGATAAAATATTACTTTGAGCCTATAAATACAATTAAGATAAAAGGATCTAGTTGGTCTTTGGTAAAACATAACTATGAAATATAAATATTGATATAAATATAAATATAAACATTGTGTACACCTTGTACACATTATGCAGCTAAGGCATCTCCCCTTGTTGTTTTACTGCAATATCCACATTTTGCTCGTTTTTGGGACCAATACTTCTCAACTACTAACAGTAATATGTTATCTCTTATATCTAGCTGCTATACTTAAAAATCCAAAACAGTCGTCTGAAATATTTACATACAGTGTTAAAAAATACTAAATATAAAGTGCCGAAGTGCTAACTAAAATAACACCATTTGTAGTGAACACGTAGTAGTGTTTTGATTAATAAAAACATTAAAAAAGATTTTTAAATTTTTCTCTTCTTTCTTTTACGGGAAATGTAGAGGTTGCGCGTGATTTAATAAAACGGTAGCTTGCTAAAATTGATTATGATTAATCCTACAAGCTGTTCTATATTAACAGTTAACTTTCAATTGTTAAACTGTAAGAAAAATTGTTTGTACACTTTTTATTTTATTTTACAATGGTACCAAGTGTTATTGCAGACCGAGTTTCTCAACCTGAGCTTTTAGAGCCACGTATATAAGTCCCTAGTAGTATTTAAACCATTAGGACTCTTACTATCAAACTCTAAAATGTAGTGAGTTTCTAATTTCCTCAGATTAGCCTCTCTATTGCCACCCCTTCTTAATGGTGGTATGGAATCCACAACAAAATATTTTAGATCTTCTATTTGATTGTTATGGACTTCCCTGAAGTGGCGAGCAACTGGGTAACTTGGGTCAAAGTTGGTGAGGGCTCTCATGTGTTGGAGGACTCTCTTGTGGACTGGCAGTTTAGTACTGCCAATGTACTTAAGTCCACAGGAGCACTCCAACACATAGATGGCATATTCAGTTTTACAAGTCAAAGACTTGGAAATGTTGGTGGGAGTGGTCCTAAAAGGGGTACAGTATGAATTTTTGTTGACGCCTAACTTGCAAGCTTTGCAAGTCAAACATTTTCTGAACCCCTTTTGTCCTGAAAGCCAATTCTTACTTGAAACAATCTCTGGGCTGCTTTTCACTAAATAATCACTTGTTGAAGTTGCCCTTCTATACGTAACGGTAGGATTTTTGGGGATTAAATCTCCCATTGAAGAATCGTTGCGTATTATATGCCAATTTTTCCTTATAATTCGGCATATGTCCTCTCTGTCTACTGTACGTCAGAATGAGTCTGGGATTGCTAGTTTCAGAAGTGGACTTAGGATCAGGTTTTATGGTGGTTTTAGATAAAAGGTCTTCCCTACATAGTTGATTTGTTTTTCTAATAGCTGCATCTATGGTTAAGGCCGAGTATCCTCTGGCTAGGAAACGTTCTTTGCATTGATTTTGTGCCTGCCTAAGATCTTCCTCTCTACTGCATAATCTACGCATCCGAAGCATTTCCCCATAGGGGATACTGTTTATTGTGTGCTTAGGATGAAAACTGGACGCGCGCAGTAAAGTGTTTCCCGCCGTAGGTTTGCGAAATAATCGTGTTTCTAGGTGATAATTGTCAACCAATACCTCCACATCCAAGAAGTAGACAGACTGGTCACTAATGTTATGTGTAAGGTGTAAATTGATGTCATTTTTGTTTAGATTGGTGATGAACGCCTCTGCACTCGCTCTATCACCATGCCATATCAAAAACAGATCATCTATATATCTGACCCATTTAATTACATGTTTCGATAGAATATCTCCATATATTATATTGACAATCATCTCCTCCCACCATCCCAAATGGAGGCAAGCAAAACTGGGAGAAAAACTTGCCCCCATGGCCACACCTCTCACTTGTTGGTAAATTTGGGTCTGGAACAGAAAGTAATTGTTGTTCAAACAAAATTCAGTCAAACTTATCAACATCTTATTGTGGTTATGGAATTGAATGGGTCGCCTATCCAGGAAATGTTTTAGTGCTCTTAAGCCATCCTTATGGTGTATGCTAGTGTACAAATTAGATACATCTATAGTTATTAACAGATAATCTTCACACTATATATATATATATATATATATATATATATATATATATATATATATATATATATGAAACAAAACACCTCGTTGAATCAAATGAGATGGAATCGGCACTCCTTTGGTTCTTCACTTCGATTTTCTTTTCTTTCGAGTGACACAATCATCTACGTGTTTTGGCTGCCAGAAGCAGCCTTGTTCACGACAATGAGCACCAAATATTTTTTCACTTAAATACAATCTACATTTTCACAAACATAGAAAGGGGACAGCTTCTGTTGTTTTCACACATTGCTGGATATACATGGGTGCCATCTTGTAACATGTTCATAATTACTCACATTGTGCTATCTTATATATAAAAAAACTTTACGATAGTCTGATTAAAAATATAAAGCAACAATGTTCAATCCAACTTATAAGTTGAGTTTGTTCATTACAATTAGGCAAGTGCCTATTCAGTTCCTGGCTGCCAATTTCTACTAACATATTCCTAAAAGGAAAACCTCTCAGCAGTTTATTAGTGTGCAAAACATGCTAAAGTGATAAAATTATTCTAAAGTGCTATGTGCTTAAAAGGTGCTTAAATTCTCTTAAAGAGCAACTCTACCCCTCGATTCTATCCATTCACGACCTAAGTACTGGTGTTGTCTTCATTTATTTGGGGCCGATGTTAATAACTCATCATTATGGTCCATCAACTTTTTTAGCCCCTCAAAACAATTAATATTTGTTTATGTTTTCCGATTTTCCCAGTACCTGACAAATGTGTAAAATCTTTATTTCATGTGACTAATGTGTTTTCCTTAATAAATATACAGTGCAACTTTTGTGTTTGTGCGGTCCTTTTTTCTACACAAGTTTTTCTGCTCCATGATGGATGCGCTTAGCGAGATGCAGCTATCAATAGAGGCAGGTAAACAATTCTTCATCCATGTTAAAACCTTTCGGTTCTTTGCTATCTAACTCGAGGATGAAGTATGTTTCTAGTTTTCTTAATTCCCTCTCTCTGTATCCTCCTCTCCTTCTCCTTGGCACTTGCGCTATACAGCTATATCTCATCGATGTCGGGTTGCAATGGTGTTCCTTCTCAAAATGTCTAGCTACTGGGTAGCTACAATCCTTATTAATTATAGCTGTCCTATGTTGTAAAATCCTTTTATGCACTGGTAAGGTGGTACTCCCAACATACACCTTATTACACGGACATTTCAAAATATATACAACATAGCTTGTTTTACATGTTAAAAATCCTTTTACATTTACAGTTTTATTAAAAACCGTTTAAAAAGCTGTAATATTTTCCCCATGCTGATAAGCCTTACACTTCAAACATTTCCTAAAACCTTCTTTCTGTTGAAGCCAAGTATGTTGTTGTGTATCACCAAGGCAATCACTTCTCACTAGATAAGCCCTCAGTGACTTTGATTTTCTATATGTAATCTGTGGGTTCCTAGTGGCCTGGTATCCTATTGTTGGATCCTCTCTAATAAAGTGCCAGTGCTTTTGTAAAATGTGTCAAGTTTTTGTACGTTCCATGTTATAAGTTATGAATCTATGTGTGTTATTTGTCCCTCTGTTCATTTTCTTTATAGCAGTTTTAGATGGTCCAAACCGTACTCTTTTCCTAATCATATTTCTCGCTTTTTTAGCGGCTGTTTCCAGTATTCTAGGCGGATACCCCCTTTGGATGAAACAACATTTCATCTCCCTCTCTATCTTATCGTATTCTTCTAGTGTACTGCATGCCCATCTAGCTCTGTAAAATTCTCCAAAGGGAATGCTCCTTATTAGAGGGGCCGGGTGTGAGCTATTGGCGTGCAAAATTGTATTTCCTACCGTTGGCTTTCTGAATACTGTTGTTTCTAGTTTACCATCTTTCACCCACACTCGTATATCCAGAAACTCTGCAGTTGTCTTACTCCTGTGTCCCACAAAATTCAAATTTAAATCATTTTCATTTAAATCATTTATAAATTGATCAACTTCCGTCTCCGTGCCCTGCCACAGCATGAAGACATCGTCAATAAATCTCAGCCATAATAGGATCTTGTCTGTCCATTATATATATTTAAGTTCATCCCCAGTCAGAATCCTTTTCCACTAAATTTGTGGCCAAACGTAAACTTTCCAATGAAAATACTTACAAACCTAATGCATTTTTAAAAGCTTGTCTCGGCGAAGACGTTAAGGCCAATAATGATAATTTCACTTCCTGGCTTCTAATTGACTTTGTAACCTCTGTACAAGCTACTACTTCCCATCACAAGTCCAGTTCCTCACCCTCAGCAGCAAAACAGGCATTCAACTTGCTTGAGAGAACCTTATGTGGAGAGTATCTGAGGCTAAACTGAAAAACACGGCCACAATTAAATGTTATAAAATAGAGGTTAGGAGAGCTCACGTCGAGTTTTATGCTTTCCATCTTTTTGTTATAAACACTGTTTCTCAAGAGAAGTTTAAAATCAATAAATTAAAATTAAAAAATTATTTTACAATTTCCTTAATGCACAACGTGCTGTTACTCCATCAGTGATTTTTGTGAATCCTTGTCCTCCTCTTTCAGGGACATCACTTAGCGCCTGATTAAGAGTTTGGCGGTCTTGGAGCGGGCAGCCACGCCAGCGCCCTGCTCCAAGACCGCCAAACCCGTAGTCAGTCTGCCCGACGGATTACGAGTTGTAATCCTGGTGGGTGGTTCTGCGGCGGCAGTGCCTTTCTAAGGTTCTTCTGAGAGCCTTAGAAAGGCACCGCTGTAGGGGCACCGCATCTCGTTCATGCACGGACAGAAATGCACAATGTTGTGCATTTCTGTCCGTGCAGGAACAGGGGGTGCAAAAATGCAGGGGGGCACACCATGTGCCTCCCTGCATGCACCCCCATGCACAGAGGCAACAGGGGGCCCTGTTGGGCCCCCTTAGTCTCCTCATTACCACCCTTTTCATGGCAGGCTCACCCCCATGAAAAGGGTCGCAGTGAGAAAACTCGTAATATGCTTGGTGGTGCAGCAGCGGTACCGCCAGCATATTACAGCCTCACACTGCTGCGCCACCACAGAGGGATCAGGGATCCCCAGCGGTTGCACCAGTCTTGTGGCGGTCCCACCATTGTAGTTGTAATACAGCGGGTGCACTACCAGTCTAGCTGCCCAGGGACCGCCACCACAAATTCAGCGGTCCCCTGGGCCGCCAAACTTGTAATTAGGCTTTTAGACACCATCCTTTCCGTTTCAATAACCTATTTCTTCTGTAGATCGGAAAATAATATA
The DNA here is from genome assembly GCA_963921515.1 of Calotriton arnoldi. Taxonomy (NCBI): domain Eukaryota; kingdom Metazoa; phylum Chordata; class Amphibia; order Caudata; family Salamandridae; genus Calotriton; species Calotriton arnoldi. The sequence goes on from CAWUFW010000311.1 coordinate 1,319,428, forward strand.
GTTTATAATAAAAGTGCGGCATTAGCGTGTAGACTTTAATGTAAATTAAATGTGTTTAAATGTAAAAATTGTAGTAGGCAACCATATTTACACGTATTAGACCTCAAATAGCTAAAGCAACTCTGCCTGAAAAGCTAACTTGACTAGAAACGCTTAATGTTCATAAAATGTTTATTTCTTGACCTTTTCATGAACATGTTTTTTCATGATAAATAACAGTTGCATAAAATGGTTTTCATATATTTCAACATAATTTTTCTACTTACTCAAGGATATCTGTTACCAAATGATTAGAAATTAGTTTTAATGGGGTAATGAAGAGTTCATGTATGAAGATGCAGTATTTTTAAATAAAATGTATGGTTGCTGTGCGAAATATTTTTTTTCGTTATATTGATCTGTCAACTGCTACATAGACCAATGTTAAGAGACTTGATATATTAGAAGGTTAGATATGTAGTTTATACATGAAAATGTAGACCTGAATGGGAAAATGACCCACATGAGCTTAGAATTGATACAACTTAGTTGCAAACTTAGCATTGTTGTCTGTGAACTATTGTATTCCTGTGAGAAGACGAGTGATCCTGTTCCTAAAAGAGCATCGAAAGCGGATTGGCTGATGGGAGACGGAAGAAGCAACATGTTGCAAAGCTTCAAGAAATATGTAATCTATAATAGTACGTGTTCCTAGAGCAGACCCACACTTCTCCATTTTACCCAGACCTAGACCTTATGCCACATTGCTTTGAGACTCTGAGTTTCTTGATCTTTTCTTTATGGGAAGTTCTGCTTTGAATTCTTTTTTATCTATTGAGCTGACAATGCAGAAGCTTTGTACTTCTCTCACACTCTCTCGAATTAGAACTCTTTATGGGTTCTGACTGCCTCCTTTTTCCCCGATTCTTAGAGTAGGGATTCTTTCCTTTATGGAAAGTGCTTAATGGATTTCACTGTGATTTATTGCTTATTGATTGATAATGGACTTCTAAGATTCTAATGACTAAGGTTCATGAATTTATCTTGTGACCTAGTACAGATGATTTACTAAACGATTTTATTAATAAAACCCTTGAACTCTTACCAAACTCTCTATATTGACTGAAAATAGATTAGTGATTGTGAATATAAGTTATGTGATGCATAGCTCTTGATGTTCTGTAAAACAACGGCAAAGATCCATAGACCTCAGATGAAAATAGAACAGGAATTAAACCTTGTGATGGTAAACTGAGATTCTTTAAATTGAGAACGGATTCTGGCTCCAGCACTTCTTATCCTGCTGCTAATCTAATTAAACCTACTCAGGCTTTTTCTGAACTCAGTCGTAATAATGGGAGCTCACCCTTAAAATCATAAATTCTGTCAAGTACAACAAGCCAGACAATCGCTGCCTAGCCTACACATTTCATCTGATGGCAACTACAGCCACTCCATTTGTATGAAAGTTAGTCAATTCCTCACTTTTGTCAAACACTTTTCCTACGGATTGGGAAAGGGCATGCATTGCCCCTCAATTGAGGAAACCATTCTTCAATGCTTTTTTTTTTATTAAGGACCTATCTTGCTGAAAAAGTAGGCAGCATTCAAATCTCTCAGATTAGCACAGCCAACTCTCTGCATAATTCAGTACAAAAAGGGATCCACTACCTTCAAAAAAATGGAAATGGTGCCTGTTGCAGATCAGAACCCATTAGGTATGGTGCTAGAACGGGGGCACCATTGCAATTCTTAACCTCATGGCATCTCTGAAGCCTATTACACTATGTGCCATGTGACACTGGTGGATGGCCTCAGAGGGGTTGAAGTGACAGTGAGAGTAAGTGGCCTTTGACTGAAATCTATAGTCTTAAAATCACCCCAACTGAAAAGGTGAAAAACATGGAGTTCCTATTCGAAGAAGAAGTCTCCCTTCGGACCCAGATTATGAGGGAATAATTTACATATTGTCTAGTAAAAATCACCTAGCCCAATTCAAAGAAAGCAGTGCTGCATCTCTTTGCAGCAACCCCAGGTTTCCAAGTTAATTTATTGTCAACAAGGATTCCCAAATATTCGTAACTACTGAACACCTCTACCTTGGATGTTTCCATTCACCAGTTGTAACTAAACTAACTAAATTAAAAGATGTGGGGCATGATTTATAATTTGGCAGTCGGGCTGTCCTTTGCCAGGGTGAGTAATTTACTCTGTAATTATGAACTCTGTTTCTTTAAGATACATATTTTGAAAATTCTTTACGCTAGATGCATGTCCTTCTTTAGATTTGCACATATGTAATATGCTTTTATTTGATTCATTCTTTTTTGATTAATTCATATCGTCACCCTTTAAACGACATACGATTTAGCTTATTCCTCAGATTCACACGCAAATGATTCTCTTGTTAGCATAGTACTTTAATTCAATTTACACCCAAGCTCGCATGGATTTTTTGGGTAGCTCATTTCTTCTTTAACATGGAATTCACAGAAGGCCTCCACACACTGGGAAACGTTTCTAGCATCCTCTTGGGTACCAAGGCAATGAGTCTCATGAGGGTGTAAAACTGCACTAGCCTCGGTCAAAGTTGACATAGTTTCTCATGCTGTCGAAGGCCACAAAGTAAGCAGCTTCAAGCATGGTATAGAAGAAGACAGTGGTTCTGGGCTTAGTTTTTTGGCAGCCAGGTGTAACCTCTTAACTGAAGGATGAGCATGGTTTGAATAACCTAGCTTCATGAGCTTTAGGGCAGATGGGGAGCCAACCTTTGCTCAGCATTGTCTGGAAGTCGAGGTACGAAAACTTCAATAATGACCGAGTCCTGCTACTTACAACTTGTCCAGGCTTCACAGAAATAATAAGCAATTGGTATCCACGTACCTAAGCTACACGCTTGAGGCAGACAGTTCAGAAAAGTCTTTTATTGAAGCCAAATGAAAAAGTCCAACAAATCCCAACACAAATCAAAGTGAAGCAGGTCGCATGCTAATTGGGCCCACGCTGCTCCATTTCCTGCTTAGTGAAACCTCAATGCCCTCTTCTCCAAACCCCTCCTACACGGAGGGAGACATTTCAGTGTTGCATCTCTGGGTGGATCATTCGGGCATTGCTCCATTCCTCCCCCGCTAGTCTGAATCTAAAACTGTGTTCTGCACAGCCTCGATCTCTCGCAGTTGTACAACTGTATACAAACTATGCTGGTTTTGACCTATGAGGCGCACTCGGTCATCCTGACATGCTCTAATTATCTATTTCAAGCGTTGATGAGAAAAGCTCCATTTAAGAGGTGGATCTTTAAATGAGCCCCACAACTTTCTAACGGAGGACTGTCCGTCAACCGTCTTACCAACGGCAAGGCCCAGTGTCGTATTCTCAGTGTGAAAGGCAGAGCAGAGCCCATCAGACCCTCCTTACAATCACACTTAAGATCTGGTAAGCTCAGGAGTTGGACAGGGAGAGAGCTGAATGCACGGAGACTGCATGGAGCATCAGCATCTGAGAACACGTCTAATCGGTGAACACACAGGCAGCAAAATGGAAGGAACAAAACTCTCAAATGGTGTGTACTTGCATGAGGGTGAGAGCATGCCCATGTATGAGCAATTGTGCTGGCTGGCTCAGGCCCTTGAAATCTTTGGTAGGAAATCCTGGCATGTTGGAGACATCATCACAGAATGGTTCCCACCCCAAGTGAAACAGTGGCACTGACATAGAAGTTGTAGTTCATCACATTTTGGGCCCACCCATGGAAGGATGATGCACACTCTGGGTTGGATAATAGGCCAGGCTTGTCAGTTGATATTCTTTGCATTTTGATGCACACATAGTGTACAGGTGGCAATGCTTGGTGTTTTGGGGAATCTAAGGCAATATGGGGCACATTGTGGGCAGAAAGCTGATCCAGCACACTGGTGGTAATTACTAGCATTTTTGGACCACACATGACATATTGGTGGTAATTCAGGTGCTGCGTAGTGCCCTTGATTGGACCTAGCAATGGATTCTTATTCTCATATGTAGTAGGATAAATCTGATCCTATACGACAAACAGAGCACCAGTGAATGTTTTACTTTATTTATAAAATGTATAGAGCGCACTATCCTGGCGCTGGTACCTCTATTTAGACAAAGAACATACTACTAATGAGAGAAAGCCAGATCAGTGAAAACTACTTACACAGGAAAGAGCCAGGTTTTTATGGCTTTCCTAAAGTGCAGCAGGTCAGCTGGAGATCTTAAAACGGCTGGGAATTTATTGCTGAGCGCTCTGACCATAAAAGTTCGAGCGCCCCGACTTGTTTTTTGAACTTTTGCAATGCAGATGAGATTTGCAGTTGCTGAACAAGGTTCCTCCTTGGAACATATCTTTTTAGTTTTCTTTGTAGGGAAAAAGGGCCCTTGCCCTGAAGCGCTTTAAAAACTATGGAAAGAAATTTAAAGGCTATCCTTTGTTTTATGGGAAGCCATCGAAGTTCCCTCATAGCACTGGAGGAAGATATTCTTGGCCTGTGTAGTGCCAATTTAGCAACTGCTGCTTGAACTTGGTACAATCTATTTATCAGATAGTCCAGTATTCCTAGCAACAAAGCGTTACAGTAGTAAAGCCTACTTAATATCACACTTCGTACAAATCAACGTTATAGCTAGAAAGGGCAGCAGGAGTTTCCTTAGACTCCGGAGAAGAGAAAAGCAGGTAGCAGCAAATTTATTTACATGGTTTTCCAAGGATAGCTTATTGTCAAAGATGACCCCTAGGTTGCAAACCGTCTCTGAGCCTCTTAGATTGTCATTATTTGTCAGTGGCCAGAAATTCAAAGAAAGTTTCATGGGGGCTCTTTTTTTTCTGAACATCACAGACACTCAGTTTTGTCCCCATTAATTTGTAAGGAATTCTTGTCTAGCCAATTGACAATGTCGCTTATCAAATTGTGGAAGACGTTTCGAGCATCAATCAATTGTGTGTCATCGGCATAGTTGACAAGTCTGATGTTATGGGATTTAATAAGTGATGTTAGAGGCCTCATATAAATATTAAAAAGAATTAGGTCCAGTGCAGATTCTTGTGGGACTCCATGTTCGACAGTTTTAAAATCAGAGCCGTAAGGGGGTGGGGAAACTGCTTGGCAGTGATCTGACAGATATGAGCACATTCAGTACTGTATCACTAACTCCATTCATAGCTAGTCTTGCCAGTAATGTTTTGTGATTAACCATATCGAAAGCGGCTGACAGGTCGAATAATATCAGAACTGCTCATTGACTGCTATCCATCCTCATCTGGAGTTTATCCAAAGCCAATAGTAGTGCAGCTATCTCACTAAATCATTTATCTCAAGAATAGCTGGGTAATGTTAGTTTGCTTTTAGTTTAGTTTGTGGCTTTGTAGAGCGCATCATTCAACCCCAAAGTATCATGGAGCTAAAATTACCTCCACCCTAAGAGACCATCTCAACTACACACAGATACACTAAAAATAAACTCTACTGATATCTTATAAACATATCAGATTTAAACTCCTTCCTAAATCTGTGATACTGTAGAATTTGTTCAAGCTGCAGAGGTTACGAGTTATTTCCCGTGCAGCTATCATGAAAAAAGCTCTGCCTATACGTAAAAGTGAAGGGATCAAAAGTAGTGACTTATTCTGTGACCTGAGTCATCGCAGTGGCTGGTAGAAATAAAACTGAGCACTTAAGACAGAGCTAATTCTTGAAAATATGGATCTATGTACCAAACACAAAGACTTAAACAAAATTTGAGCTTTCAATTACAGCCAATGTAAAGATATAAGAGCAGGAGTTGTGTGACTCATGCTCAATCTGAGCACAAGCACAAGTCAAGCTACAGAGTTCTAAATCAGTTGAAGGCTATGAAGCTGATAATCTGGGAGATTAAGATAGGTGAAGTTACACTAATCAAGCTGAGAGGAGACAAAGGTATTGATGATCTAAACCTTGTGAGAAAATGTGAACTAGCTTAAAGTGTGCCTCAGGGAGCAAAGTTGGACAAATAGCTCTTTGTCATACCAGTAACTCGGTCCACCATCGACAGGTCAGAATAAATATTTACTCTCAAATTTTCCAAGCTGGTGTCTGTTTGAGGCCAAGGATGACTGTTCCAAAAGGGAGAAGGGCAAATCGGATGCAAAATATCATTCTTATTCCTGTTAGGTTTTAAATTATTTGTGCTTGTTCAAATCTCAACCTTCAAAACACAGTTGCGGAATGCAATAGCAGCTTCGTGAACATCACAAGAGATCATCAGAACAATCTGAAAATTGTTGGCACATAAGAATAAATCATAACCACATAATTGGATAAGGATTCCAATAGAATCATGTAATTAGTTAACAACAAAGACGACAACGGGAGGGTGGAACACACACAGAGAAGGTTTATGTACATCCCCAACGGTCGAAACGGACATGTCAAGGCGCAATAATCAGCTATTCGGATTGTTAGACCAACTGACTGTATAATGCTTTACCATGGAAACATGGTGCTATACTATGTATGAAAATTGTGCATACAAATGCTTTGTGATGTTTGAAATTAATAAAAAAAACTATTTAAAAAAAAACAAAGACGACAAGATTGATCACTAGAGGACAGGACAGTACAGTGATTGAACTGTAGAGGAAACAGAGGAGAGAGGGATACTGGAAGCACTCTATCAAATAAGAAACCGTTGAGCCAGGAAAGAGTACATCCCCTGATTCTAGTCACCCAAAGATGCTTTAGAAGAATATCATGGTCAACTGAATCAAACACCGCAAATAAATCTCCTGAAACATATATGACGATCAATAACCTAATAAGCTTCTCACTAAATGCAATGTGTAATATATAGATGTGCCTCCTACTACATAGTGATAAATGGTACAGCAGCTCCTATCAAGTTGACGAGATCAGATTAAATGTTTCTTAGCATCACAACTTAAAATCTCAGTTCAAAAAGGTTGATAATTTCACAGCCCATTTGATAATTTAAAGATAGTTGCACCAAATTGAACATAATGAATTGTTTATAAGAAGTAACAGTTTTTTCACCAATAACGCCTAGAATAAATATTCAAATCCACTTTCACTAGAGGTAATATCTTTGACAAACTCTGGATATGACTAAGATACCCTGGGGAACACCATAGCGAGTACCACAGGAGCTAGGGGAAACTATAGAAACTCTGGAACATGATTGACATTATAGCAATAAAACACCAGCAGACTGGAAACAAATGACTGGGAAACAAGGAGGTCTGAGGTTACCATCTTGATATACCAAAGGGTCAAGATGGTCTGCTCTCCCACCACCCAGATCACGGCGTTCCCATGCACATCTACTTTTATCAACACATTACGCGATTGGTAACAGTCAAACACTTCACGGGTACACAGACAGGTGCGGTTCATATTTATGTTCTGAAGTTTGTTAAACCTGATATTCAGATTGTATTTTCACATACCTGACACTGTACTGTGATAGCCACCAGTCAATGCTTGCGATGAGACAGGCCTATGACGAGGTGATCTGTGTGCCACTGTTGCTATGGCAAATTTCCCATGGACAAATAATCAATTACCCATTTAGTACAGCTGATGGTTGCTTGCATATTTAATAACTGTTTCATTGGAACCAACATGTTATGTGTATTAGTATACAACATGTAATTGTATCACAAAAATGCAAAATGTTGATAAACAAATTTAAACAAAAAAAAAAAACGGGTCAAGATGGTTGCCTCAATCCAAATCATGTTTATTTCTCTTGAGATTTCAAATCTTGCGATGAATTATCCAAATCAGGAAATGACAATCTCTTTACTTTAGTCCCGAGTGTATAATATCCTCTGCGTATCAGAAGTGGAACAACGCTAGAGTCATGGAGTTAAGGGACAGACTTATTGACTATGGCTTATCTGCGATGTCACCTACTTCAATTGACCCCAGTAAAGTATTCTCTCTTGGGCTCATAGCAGGAGAGGCATATTGTTGATGTTCCTGTGCACACAATGGGCTAAATATTGGTCCAGGCATAATGGTTACAATTCTTTTCAGTGATGTAGCAAAGGTGCCACTGTGTCAGGAGTCTGGTGCTGGATGCCAGCAACCAGCCCCTTTCCTCCTGCAAGCCTAGATGTCTGGTGCATAATAATGTAACGAGCACTGGATATTGACTGGGGAACAATAGAAGAATGGGTAAGAATGGGAGAAACATTGATCCTAGTGGAACACTCACCAAGGCCCCTCAGGCAATACACCATTGCTGCAGAATAGAGGAGGTCTTCACTTCCCAGCAGGAAAACTTCCAATACACAAGCTCCAGGGAAACAGAGGGAACGGCTTAAAACATAAAAGGTGAAATGCAGGGAAGGCTGGGTGTAAACTGGGACAACAGATGGAAGAACCCAGCAAGAAACACATTTGCCCAGCACTAAGCAGTTCTTCAGACTGCCTTTAATAAATGCTCTGCCAGTCTTGACCTGGAAGTTCATCAATTAGGAGCGGCCCCATCGTAATTGGGCTATTAGTTGCAAAGGATGCGAGTCCTTCGCAAGTAATAAGTCCACAATTGTGTTTTAACTGGGAGCCATGTACCCCATTGCAGTACTTGACTCTCTCAGGGTAGCAGAGCAGTCCAGGGCCTACTCAGGGAAGGTGGTGTGGGCTAGTAACTCCAGCCCAGTGGTAGGCAACAATAAAACTCAATAAATTGTTCAGTTTGTGCTTTTTCTTTTAAAATGGTAATATACTTTTATTACACACACACTAACAAATGCTACGATTTAAATTACAAATATATACATTCAGGTAGATTGAAATAACTTTGGTGACACCCTCATATCACATTATACTCTTAGTGGGTCCTGAACCCCATAACCACAAAACCGTCCACCTATACCAGATGCAACATCACAATATAAGGAACTGACTTTGTCAGGGTGTCACTACGTCAGTAAAGGCAGCCATTAAAATCAATAGGAACAGTACCAATATACAAAAGCATGAAAAACATGTTTGAGTCTTTATTCTACTTTTATTAGACTGCCACTGTAGTCATAGGACCAACAACAAGCAGTCCCACAAGCTCCAGGGTGCTCTGAAATGAAAGAAAACCTCTCCCTGGGTCAAGGATTCAGTCGCCTGGGAGAGGTAGGATGAGTGCATATGGGCAACTTCTGTGATGACTTTGTCCAACCTGGGGCCACCACAATCAAGAATATGCAAATTGTTCCAGGGTGCTGGGGCTTATGGGGCAAACCGCTACTCTGTGGTGGGCATATCTACTGAGCAGCTTTTTCATTATGGGCCGTTCCATTTCTTTGAATGCCAAAGCGGCCTCATACAGCATTTTTCAATTTTTTGTTATTGGCGGCCCAGTTTAACCCACGGCACCCACTGCCTCCTGTGGATATGGGAACGTGAGTAGCGAACTCTCGTGCTGCCCAGCTGGTTCCCTGCTTTGATAACACCTCTGGCCTAGAGCCAGCAGCTGAATTTTTCCTCCTGCAAGGATGCAATTTGGGCAATGTACACCCCATTCGCCCCAGACATGGGTATGGAGAGGCAGCACACTGCCATGTGTCGGGCACAGAGGCATCCCCCCTTCCGGTACCTTAATTGTCACGGGGGATAGGGTCCCTAGGACATCCCTGAATTGGACCCAAGGGTATGTGGTCCCTGGGGCCAATAGTGAATCTGGGCAGGGGCCCCACATATGCCCCCTCCCGAGGTCAATCATGGTTGAAGATCACGGCGACCCCTGGGACTTGGCACTCCACCTAGGGAAATTGAAAATATTGCCATGATGCGCCACACGCACAATTCTCAGACTGAATCTCGGGCCCTATAGCGCCAATCTGCATAATTATGAGCTTGCTTTGCTCCTGGTGGCCATACCTAGCCAGGAGGAACCTTTTCTTCAGCTCTTCTGGCCTGTAAGCCAGAGCTTTTTGCAGGGAGCTGGGTTTTCTGGCTTCCTGTGCCAGATCTGCCTCTGCCTGGCTTCTGGTGCTCTTCTGCTTCTGGGGGGCTCTTGCGTAGCTCCTCCACAGCCATACAGCAGGACACCGACCCTGCCACACTCATGTCTCACAGCATCCTGGCTACTTGTAGGACACCTGTGTCTTAGCGAAATCGTGGGCCAGTGGAAAGAAGGTTTAAGAGAACCATCTAGCGTCCCTCAACAGCTTAATTCCCCTAACTGTTCCTCCACTGGCATAAGGTGGCCAGTGACACAATCTAAGTCCTGTGGGTCAGCTAGAGTCCATTGTTTCAATGCATAATGTGGCTCCTCCTTCCATCTGTACATCTTTTCACCATTGTCATTCCCAGGTCCCGTATCTTCTCATCTGTCTCTCCCCTATGCAGGGGTTTGACTTGAAGGTGGAAAGTTCTAGAAGCCATGCACCCCTTGTCAGTCCTAGGATGCCACATCACACCGCCCCTGTACCAACCCTACTGCAAAGCATTTCGGGACCATCCAATATGGCGACTTCAAGTTGTTTTGGAAAGAGCTTCCATGAGAGCTTGAGTTCTGCTCCTAGATGACATAGCTGCCTGATCCCTTCCCACCAAAACTTCACAGGTGAGCCCCTCCTGTGTTGGATCCAGAGATTGGTCCCTCATCCTTTGTTCCAGTGAACCTGGCCTGTCCTAGCCCAGGTGCAGTGTGACAAGCTAACTAACAGATGCATATTTCCTACCCACCCCTTCATTTTGAAGGAACTGGGTCATGCAACGTTAATTGCTCTATTGTGTGGGGAGTCCTTTGATCCCTCTACTGGGAAGTAGAGTAATTAACTTGGCTCAGTAGGAAGGCCTGGAATCTGATCCTGATCTGAGCCAGGGAAATATGGCAAATCTTAGAGTCATATGAAGTGTTGATATGATATTGGGGACCCTTGGGTTCATACCTCACTGGATCTTTTACGCCTTGGTGGACAAAACTATACCTTAGTGCAGATTTAATCTATGATGTGTAATATAGTGCACGTACCACAGACCTTCAGTAAACACTACATACCTGTGATATGAATGCCTACTCACATTATAAGGCCTACCCCAGGTAGGTACAAATCAAATTTTCTTAAAAGCTACCCAAGCACTGAGATGGGTTTTCACTGGTTTAACAATGTCCTGCAATGATTTGCTAATAACTTAAGTATAAGGAATGCAGCAGGAATAAATAGTGCCAACATCCAGTAATGAAAACCATATGTGCAGTAGAATGGGTACATTTGAAAGGAGATATGAAGTGAAATATTATAGTTAAATTCTGCTACAGGAATCCAGCAAACCCACTCCTTTAAGGGTTCTGCAGAACTGTTCTCACATTATATTGATGTGCTTGGAGAGTTCATCTAAATATTAGTATGTAATCTAGGTAGTTGACAACAAAGTGGTCGAGCATACCATGGAAGATATCATTAAGGAAGTGATAGGATTCTGTGGAAGAATTGCAGAGAGCAGACAACATTACCAAATCTTCATAATGCCCATATTTTATGTTGAATATGTTTTTCTATTTATGTAAGTCCTTAATTCACACTAAGTTGTAGGCTCTCTGGACATTAAGTTTGGTAAACCAACAGGAAAGTGATAAAAGGTAGAAGATGTCTATTTCGTTTCGTAATGGCATTCAGTTTTGTATACTCAATGTAAATGCAGAGACCTCAGTCTTGCTTGAGAATGAAAAAGATCAGAGAAATCAGAATGATGAATAAAGCCTTTGCAAGATTTTCATTGATGTACTGCTTAAGTTCCTACTGCTCTTTCTGTGTCAAGGTGGGTTTCCAGCTATGTGTTATCTTAGGTCATGGAACAAGATCAATGACACAGTCATATAGGCGATGGTAAGGAAGTTGACCAACTCCTTTTTCACAAAATGCATTAGAAAAGTCACTGTTAGCCATAGGTATGAATTCTTGTGTCTAACCATTTCTCTTAGATGCGAGACATGACATGACTGGAGAACAGCTTAAGGTGAGTCATAGCTTATAGATTCTTAGACGGATCACCTCCTTCCTCACCGGAAGAACCCAGAGGATCCACCTCCAACCATTCACCTATGGACCCAAGGAGATCACCTGCGATGTCCCCAAGGGCTCATCCCTCAGCCCTACGCTCTTCAACACATATATGACCCCGTTGGCCAACATCATCAGATCCCATGGTCTCAACATAATTTCCTACGCAGATGACACTTAACTCATCCTCTCACTCACCGCTGACCCCACCACCACCAGAACCAACTTCCACAGGTGCATGACAAACGTCATCGACTGGTTGAAGAACAACTGCCTGCAGCTGAACACATATAAGACGGAAGTATTAATCTTTGGCAACAGAAGCAACGCAAGGAATGACTCCTGGTGGCCATCAGACCTAGGACCCACACCCACTCCCTCCAACCAAGCCAGAAACCTCGGAATCATCATTGACAACAAGCTCACCATGAAATCACAGATCAATGCTGTCTCCTCCGCCTGCTTCCTCACTCTGCGCATGCTCTGCAAGATCTTCAAGTGGCTACTCTTACACAGAAAACGCACCGTGACTCAAGCCCTCATCACCAGCCCACTGGACTGCGGCAATACCCTCTACGCAGGAATCACTGCACACCTTCTACAGAGACTTCAGACTATACAGAACGCCTCAGTCAGACTCAACCTCAGCCTTCCCCGACAAACCCTCATCACACCCTACCTTGGGAAACTCCACTGGCTCCCTGTACAGAAGAGATGCCAATTTAAGCTGCTAACCCATGCACACAAGACTCCACACAACCAAGGACCCGCCTAGTGTAACTACCGCCTGAACTTTCACCAACCATCGAGAAGACTACTCTCTGCCTTCCTTTCACTTGCCCAAACTCCCCACATCTACCGAAGCAGAAGTGGAGGACGCTCCTTCTCCCACACTGCAGCAAAGACCTGAAACAGCCTCCACACACACCCCCGGACCATCACTTCACTTTCAGAATTCCGAATGACCCTCAAGACCTGGCTGTTCGAATAAACCTCCGGGGCCTGCAAGTGCCTGGATACCCTATCAGGTGATTAGCTGCGCTTTATAAATCCTGACTGGTTGATTAAAACTATCAGTTTGCAAAATAGGTTTTGGGAGTCATGGGATCCCCAGAATTATAGGAAATAATTGAGGTGTAAATAACTTTGAAAATGTGGGTTCCTAAATGTCTGGGAGATGACACCATGATAAGTAGCACTGCTCTAGTACCACATCCACAGACATAATTATTTTCCTATCAACAGCTCTGATTGCTTCTGCAAATTTCTGTACTGTAGAAATATTTTTCTTTATAAAATAAAAAGTGCAATGGGGGGCGTGGCTAGCCAGCCAACATGGCGGACGTGAGTCCTTAGCGCTCGGACTGATATCCCCCTTTAATCCGTCAAACTTATCCTGAAAGTGAGCCATCCACGTCGGTAACGAGTGGGACCAGGCAGCTAAGGAATTGCTGCATCCAGTGAGCCCCGAGCTGAGTCGTTTCGCCCATCGGAACTGCGGCTGTTGTGGTGAGGAGAAAAGGGGCTTGCTAGCTGTGAGGCCGCGCGCGGGCAATCCACGACGGAAGATGGCCGCCCGCGCTTAGTCAGCTGCTCCTACGGCGTCAGAGAATAGTCATCCACGTCAGAACCAAGTGGGGCTGGATGGCTGAGGCGTCGCTGCAGTCGGAGAGCCCTGAGTTGTACCGCTTCGCCCCCGGGGCTGCAACCGCCGTGGTAAGAAAAACAGGGGCCTACTGACTGTGAGGCCGCGCACGGGCAATCCGCGGCAGGGGATGATCTCCCGTGCCTGAACAGCGACTCCTGTGACAGCGGCGAGCACCCCTCCCCGTTGGAAATATGTGGGGCCAGGCAGCTGGGGCATCGCTGCAACGGAAGGCCCCGAACTGTGCTGCTTTGCCCCCCGGGACTGCAATCACCGCGGGGACGAAAACTTAGGCCCATCAGCTGTGAAGCCGCGCGCGGGCGGGAAGCGGCCGCCCGTGATTAGGTGGCGGCCCCCCCTTGGCAGCGGAGAACGGCCGGAGCAGAGGGCCAGAGGCCTCATTACAAGACACTAGGACCGGGAGCGTCGCAACGGCACATACCAGACTTTGCCTTGCGGTGCCACAATTGGGAACTCGTCTCGGTGGTGACAATCCTGGTGAGTTGGGCCCCCAGCGTGTTGCCGCTGCTGTGGAGCGTGGGTGGCCACTGTGCAGCGAACCGGGCCCCTGCGGGATGAGCCTGAGACGCCGTGGAAACACTGAGTAGCCTGGCGACCGCGCGGCAGGGGTGGAGCCGCCCTGCGCTGGAGCAACCCGGTGAGTGCAGACAGTTAGAAAAAGCTGCTACGGAAGGGAAAACGAACTGCGTACTAGTGAGGCTGCAACGGGAGAAGTGATGGCAGACGCACGGCACTCGCCGCGGGGGGCCTCGGTGGGGCTGGTGCTAGTGAGCGGAGGCGGCCTGCGGGAACACTGTCTGGCCCCTGGGTGTGTGGCCTAGTGAAGTCAAGCGGGTGAACACAGGGAACAACCCCCAAGCTGGGGCCTGGGAGACAAGCGAACATTGCACCGACGAAGTAAGCAGCAGGCTCCAGAGATGGGAAGCTGAGGTGGCCTGCCCCGTCAAAGACAGAGAGAGGAGGTGCGGGCAGAGGTCCGCATGAGGGAGTCTATTGCGGCCTAGGGGCGCTGATCCTCAATAAGTAATCGCGCTGCATTAACCGCTGATGAGCGCTGAGGAGGAGAACGGAGGTGGCGCTGAATGTGAGCAGAAGCTGCGAATCCTCATTCTCATGCACAATAGACACCACGGCCCGTAGAGACAGGGCCCACACAGATAGCCGCCTTTGGGGACACCCGTAACAACTACATCGTCCTGCAGCTGTGAGGATCCGCAACGTCGCACCCCGCTACACACACTTTGATGTAACCAGACGTTCTGCCGCTGAGGGTTGCTGCCGGCTGTCATCCTGCTGGAAATCCGGGAGCCCTACCCCACTGGAGGACTATTAAAGAGGAGGCTGTACATGGGACCCACAGGCCAGAGCACGCGACCTCGCGTATAGATGGTGGCAAGTGGTGCGGCTGCCACTGGCGGCCCCGCCTGGTCGCATCTCTTAAGTGGCTCATGCAGGTGCGGAAATCAGGCGCCTACCCGGAATCTTCAAAGTGACAGTACTACCAGTGTGACAACCCCTCTAGTAACTAGTTGCGGATGCCCACGGCGCAACAGCTTGTGATGGGCCGGATGAGAGCCAAGATGCAGCAGGGACCCCTACGCACGGGCAGCTCGGACCCCATATGCATGGGTGCTGGGGGGAGATGGAGCTAACGACCACGGCCCTGGCGGCCAAAATGGACTCAGTACTCGCAGCAGTGGAGAAAATCTGTGCCGCATTAGAACACGCCAGAACCTCTCTGGAAACCCGGATAGATAAGATTACCTCGGACTTCACGCTACTCCATGCAGATCATCGTAAACTGGCTGAAAAAGTCACTGCACAGGGCCAAACACTCAGGGAACTCCAGCCTGTTACTCAAAACCATACAGCTGCGCTACAGGATATGATAGACCGCATTCACACCCTGGAAGATAGAGCAGAAGATGCGGAGGGACGCTCCCGCCGCAACAACATTCGCGTGGTGGGCCTGCCAGAGGGTGAGGAAGGAAGGAACCCAGAGCAATACACGGAGCGTTGGCTGCGCGATCTCCTGGTCCAGGGAACATTGTCAATGCAGTTTGCAGTGGAAAGAGCCCACCGCGTGCCGGCACAGAAACCCCAACCAGGAGCCAGGCCACGACCGTTCATTTTTAAACTGCTCCACTACAGGGACAGAGATGCGGTACTACGTGAAACACGCACAATGGAAAGCCTCAAGGTGAGCGGTAGTCAGGTTATGCTCTTCCCAGACTACACCGCCCTCGTACAGCGTCGTAGAAGCAACTACGCGGAGGTGAAGCGCCAGCTCAGAGTTCTGGAGCTACCGTACTCGCTGCTATTCCCGGCCCGGCTGCGAGTGGTTACGAAAGAAGGGACCCGCTTCTTTGACTCTCCTGCGGAGGCCTGGGATTGGCTGGAAGAGTCGGGGTTGTGGACAGGCACAAGACCTTCGGACCCGGATGGAGACCACCTAACAGGCAGGAGAACCAGACGACGCGGGCGGCGAGGGAAAATGCGAAGTGCGAAATCAGGGACTGCGGCCCGAGTCCGGAGAAAATCAGACGGGAAAGACAAGACGCCCTGGAAGCGGTTACAACCCTCGGATCTCCACATCCTAAAGAACGATCGGACTCCTACACACGAGACACGTTGGTGGTCAGCGGCTGTTCGTCACCATCAACTGAAGTTTCTGACGACCTCTGCCTGCCGGAGCTAACCCCACAAACTGCTGATGGTATCATAGGATGAAGTACTGGCGTGATTAACTCTGACGCAGGCAGCTCACGCAAGTAGAACATGGATTGTTAACATTTGTGTTCTTACACAGCACTGGGTGGAAGGGTGGGTCTACTGGGTAAATAACCACACACGCCCCACGCGGAGAAGACACAGAAGCACTGTGCCCGCAACTGGCCGCATTTTGCATATTACCAGAGGCAACACATACGCCTGAGACAGAATTTAGAACTGTACACTGCTGGTCTCGCACACTTACATAGGTGATTATCTGGATGGCACACTACATACACAGGAATGGGGGGACGGCCATAGCAAAACATTATCAGTGCGCGTACCCCATCAGGCAACACACTGACCTAGTTTGTACTACTTAGTTGTTACAGAGGTTTGGACGGGCATTTCGCAATGTTCGCCCCAGATGTTATGTTGTTCTTAGTTCATCTATTCCTTTTGTTGCAGCAAGCTGACACACTTATATCTGTCCCCGACCCCCGTGCCCCGAGGCACGTCCCGGCCTTGACACCCCTGTCGATTAAACCCACCAGAAATGGCGCGTGCTAACAATCACATGGAACATACGCGGCATGCACACACCCAGGCGACGCTATTCCATATTCGCTTACCTCCAGAGATACTCGGTTGGAATTGCCCTATTGCAGGAAACACACATGACACAGCCGGAACTGGACAGATTGCGTAGGCACTGGAGGGGACAGGTGTATGGCATGGTATACTCAGCACATGCGCGGGGCACATTAATCTGGATGAGAGCGGGCACACCGTTCATTTGTGCAGACGCGGTGACAGACCCTGAAGGCAGATACACCTTAGTGCGGGGGACACTTAACGGTCAATCGATATTGCTGGGCTCAATATATGCCCCAAACGTAGACCAGCCCTCGTTCCCAACACAGTTGTCTACAGCGCTGACCCCTTACGCTGGGCTCCCCTGGTTACTGGGTGGGGACTTCAATTCGGTGCTCGATGTCCGCATGGACAGATCCTTTCCACCCCTCCGGAAGACGCCAGCTGTGTCAAATGCGCAGGCGCTCACAGACTGGCTCTCACATTGGGCATTGCTAGACATGTGGCGTGCCCTTCACCCTAATGAACGTATCTATTCCTATTACTCTGCAGTACATGACCTGAATGTGCGACTGGATAGGGTGGTGGGCTCCCAATCCCTAATCCCGCTAGTTGAGGCATCAGAATACCTAGGGCGGACACACTCTGATCACAACCCTATGAGACTCCAGCTCAGTTGGGAAGCCGATCGTCCTCCCATACCCACATGGCGCCTCCAACCACCCGCACTAGAAGACCCGAATTCCGTTCATCATTGGAGACGAAAGTCCTCGAGTATTTCGAACTCAACGAAGGGACAGCAAGTTCTGCACTAGTGGAATGGGACGCCCACAAAATTGCTGTTAGGGGTCATTGCCTCGGAGCCACATGGAACATACGTAAACAACTAACATTATCGCTTACCCGCCTAGAATCGGAATTACTCCAATATGAACGCGAGGGAGAGGGCGGAGGCAGACATTCGGGCCATTTGGAGAGTCTTAGGGCACAACATGCGGAACTCATGGAGCGATTGCGGTGCCACAATTATATGGCCACACAGCTCGTACACATGCTACAGCAGACAGGACGGGCCGCCTGCTGGCCTGGCTGCTGAAGCAAGAGAGTAGTCGCGCCCCAATCGGAGCCATACGCACACCGGAGGGGGTCCTGGTGTACACACAGCGTGAGATTCACAGGGTGATGTCAGAACATTACACGCAACTATACCAATCCAAGGGATGCTGCTCCGGCCCCGATCTGGAGAGATTTCTCGAGCCTGTCCAGCTGCCCACAGCCTCAGAAGCACACCAGGAGGCGCTCAATGGTCCCCTCACTTTAGAGGAACATGGGGAGGCGATTGGGTCCATGGCGTCTGGGAAGACGCCGGGACCGGACGGCCTACCTGCCGAATATTACAGGGCCTACCGGGAGACTCTGGTGCAACGACTACACACCCTTTACACCACAGCTCTGGAGGAACGCACACTGCCCCCATCGATGCGCGAGGCCTACCTGGTGTCCCTGCTCAAACCAGATAGGGAGCCCACAAACCTAGGATCGTACAGGCCCCTGGCGCTCCTCAACGCGGACTACAAGATACTTGCTAAAGTGTTAGCGGAGCGATTGGCGCTGGTGGTCCCCGAATTGGTTCACGGCGACCAAAATGGATTTGTGCCCAAGCGTAGCACATCACTGAATTTGCGAAGGTTTTTTTAGGGTGGCGTCGGATAGTGTGCGGATGTGGCCCAGAGCGGGGTGCCTTGTGCTGGACCTGGAGAAGGCCTTTGATTGTTTAGAATGGAGCTAACTAGCGGCAGTGCTGTTGCGATATGAGCTGGGCCTGGAGTTTCTCCAGATGGTTGACCTATTATACAAAAATCCCACAGTTCGGGTGCGGCTGGGGTCGTACATTTCTGACGCCATACCAATACGCAGGGGCACCAGGCAGGGGTGCCCGCTATCACCCCTCCTGTTCGTGCTGGCAATCGAACCCCTGGCGGCGGTGTTGCGAGCAACGCTGGGAGATGGAATACCCCTGGGAGATGCGGTGCACGAAGTGTCGTACGCAGACGACCTCCTGGTCTTTGTGAGAGACGCAGAAAATATACCAGATCAGCTGACACACACACTGCGTGACTTTGCCGCCCTCTCGGGACTCCGAGTAAACGCTAACAAGTCCTGTCTTTATGCATTCGGGGAGGGAACCCAAGACCCGGGTTACACTCTAAATGGTACAAGGGTGCAATAGAAGGCTGACACCTTCCGTTATCTAGGAATTCAGATATACCGTCAGCCGACAGACCTCTTTGATGGCAACCTGGGAAGGACCGTGACAGCCATCAAGTCACAGGTACATTTCTGGAAAACGCTACCGCTAACGGTCACTGGCAGGGTAGCACTATCCAAGATGGTGATTCTTCCCCGTCTCCTATATTACTTTGCTAATCTGCCTATATATATTCCGGCATCCTTCTTTGCCACACTCACTAAACTACTCAGGGACTTCCTCTGGGGAAACGCCCGACACAGGATGGCATTGGCAAAGCTGTACCTGCCTACTGATCAAGGAGGTCTTGCTGCGCCTTGTTTTGAGCACTACTATTTAGCTGCACAATTGCAGTGGGTAGCCCGCTGGCTTGCAGATAGAGGTCGTGAAGACACTGCCCCCACATTACCTCCCCGCTCTCTGGATCATATAACCAAACTCTTTCACCCTGCCACCAAAGCCGCAACGCCGACACCGCTCCTCCTAGCGGTGGCGTATAAGTGCTACCGCCGCAGTCTGTATCTCACCAGAGCGCTAGTCCCCTACGCACCGGCCATACCATTGGAAGGGTCCCCTAGCGGGCCTGGGGTGCTTACACCTCTTGAGCTTATGGAGTGGCGCGAAGCCGATATACAGACCCTGGGAGATTTGTAGCGGGATGGCACACTTATACCATATGAATCCCTGGTTGAGGAGGCGGGACTGCCACCGGGGCAATTCCTGAGGCAATGCTCGCTGATTGCGACACTCACATCTAGATGGGGGGACATGAACACGGAGCCGAGCCAACATCTCACTATACAGTACCTCCAAGTTATGGGGCGTGGCAGACACCTGGTTCGCTGGTTTGCGGCGTCCCTCCGCACACATGCAGCGATAAGTCAGGATCCACTCCGCCACAAATGGGAAGCAGACCTAGAGCGACAACTGGAGGACAGGGAATGGGAAAAGATAATAAAGAGCCCAGTGCGAATACCCAGAAACATGAGGTTCAGACAAATACAACTGTTCATAGTCCACAGAGCATACCTCACACCCGAGACGATTAATACGTACTTCCACCGCACGGACGCAGTATGTCCTCGCTGCACCTAACCAGGGGCTGGACTGGTACACATGCTGTGGAGCTGTCACAAACTACATACATATTGGCGGGCCATCAGTGGGCTACTACACACATGTACAGGTCGCGACATACCCTTTGAGTGGCCCGTTTACTTGTTACACCATTTCCGCAGAACCCCGGCCACAAAAGTCTCATCTCGGTTCCTTGACCTGGGATTGGTGGTCGCTAAGCGGCTTCTAACTAAGAGGTGGAAGGCACAGGACCCGCCACATACATGGGCATGGAGGTACTCGTTCCTGGCATGGGCCAAAGCAGAGGGAATTGCCATCCTGCGGGAGGAAACGTTGGGGCTGCGGAAGGAGCCTATAGCGGCGCAGTGGGAGGGATTACTCCGGACCTTAAAGCAAATAGAAGGGGACAGCCTTGAGGGGCAGCCCGAGAACGAGGGATGCGTGCCTGCAGAGAGTGACAGGTATCCCGCCAGTAGATAACCGTAATACCATGTACACACACATACACCATCCGACACCTGGGTGGGCATCGCCGCAGTCAATGAGAGGAGACGGCTGTCTGGCTGGTGCCACGGGACGAGATGATGGGGGTGGAGGGGGGACAACATGAGAGATGATTAAGCACACATCGGTCAATGCTGCTGTTATTGGTTTTGAGTTATGTTTGTTCTTGCCTATAACATCTGTTCAATTGCCCACGCTGAATGTTCTGAAAGGACTCTGTACAACATGCTAATGGAACCGCGCCACTATTGTACTGTACCCTTTACCCTTGTTGAAATAGACTAACCTTTGAGGTTCAACTTGTTTCTGAGACAACAATGTCATTGACATGCAAGTTATGTTTAATGCCTGCTTAACTGGAATGTCTCTTTAATATTGATGGATGGTTCGGTGCATGGTTGGCTTTCCACATTGTAAGTTGCCTTTCATGGAGATGTAAAAGCAAAATCAATAAACACAGATTTAAACAAAAAAAAAAAAAAAGTGCAATCCCTGAGTCCAATAATGGTCACACAGGCAAGTGTCTCGTCTCGTATGCAAGAACAATATTGTATTCAAGAAAAAAATGCACTTTATTTTCCCGAGGAGCTGATATTTTTACACTCGACTAAGGTCTTCGGCTCAGGGCCATGCAGGACCATTTTCTGGCTTTCGTGGGCAGGTGCGTACAAAGTGCCCTTTTTCACCAAAACATAAACATAGGCAATATTGAGGGCTTCTCTCCTTCCTCTCACTGGGGTTTACCATGAACAGGACCAATCGGATCCGGTTCTTAAGTAGCATTATTGTTAGAGGAAGTCGGTAGTAGAGAGGGTGAGTACTCAGACACATTTCAGCATATTTCTGGTCTTCTTTCTCTTTCCACTACTTTATTGCTGGTCTCTTTGGTCATGGTAAAAGGGTGCAGCCTCCTCAGTCCATGCAGCCTCAGCTGAAATTGGGCTATATAAGATACTAGTTTTTGCAAACCTTGTTTTAGTGCATGGGAGCTCTTATGAGCATCTTGTTAAGCCAAACTGTATCAAGAAAGGGTCTCTATTAATGATCAGGGGAATGGCCCAGGTAAAAGTATCCTTGGTCAAAAAGGGGAGAATAAAGGATACTTGGAAGGGTCAGTAGGAAACTGTTGCAGCCGATTTAAAAATTTAATTGACATTGGACTAAAAAAGTTACAAAGGATTTTGGGTGCCATGCATAATTTTCGCAGGGAGATACATTGCGTGACCCAGCCAAGAAACAGTAGGACTAGGAAGTACACTGGAAGAACTGCTAGCTCCATCTACCCAAGTGACTACAGAAATCTGGGAACCAAAAGATGCAACAGGCTAAGTAGTTAAGTGGTCAAGTAAGATTGCTTGTCTGCTTTGGTTGCCTTCACTCCGCCTTGTAAAGTAATGTAATGTACATTTATTTTGTATAGCGCGCAATTACCCGAAGGTGATAGCGGTTTATCACCAGAAAGTCAGTAAAGAGAGAGAAGGTCACTAAAATTAACTAAGTGATTAAGCAAAAAGCCAGGTTTTTAGCTGCTTCCTAAACTGCAGCAGGTTGGATTGGGAGCGCAAAGTTAGAGGCAAAGAGTTACAAAGTTTACTAGCACAGGAGAAAGTTCTGCCACCCCATCTAACTTTGTTTATTTTGGGGACAGTTACCATTCTGGCTGAACTAGAGCTAAGGTTCTGACTGGGAGAGTACCAGGGGAACATTTTCTGAAAATATTCTCGCCTGGTCTGATGAAGAACCTTATGGACCAGACACAGTGCCTTAAAATTGATCCTGTTCCTAACTGGAAGCCAGTGTAGACCCTGCAACGACAGAGATGGGAGTAAACTTGGGAATTTTCAGAAGCAGTCTAGTGGCTACATTTTGTAGGGATGGAGGTTTTCTCACCAGTTGTTTACGAGTGCCCAGGTACAAGGCATTGCAGTAGTCTATCTTTGAGATGACGAGTGCCACCGTCACTGTTTTTTGTAGTTCCAGTGGACTGAATGGGAAGATCTTCTTTAAATTCCTGAGCAAGAAAAAGCACAATGAGGTGATTTGGTTTATTTGCTCTGAGAAGCAGTTTGGTATCAAAGATTACTCTCAAATTTCTAGCTTTTTGAGCAGGAGAAGGAAGGGGGCCAAGATCAGATGGCCACCATGACGAGTTCCAAAAGGAGTGATTCCCATAAAGCAAGATGTTTTATCAGCGTTTAGCTTCATATTGAAAAGCGTGGGGCTAAGAGAGGACCCCTGAGGCATCCCACAGGAAAGGAAAAGGGGGTCCGAGATTGAATCTCCCAGCTCCACGGTCTGTTGCCTATCGCATAGGAACTAACTCAGCAAGGCCAGTGCTGGATTCCTAAAGCCCAGTGACTGGAGCCGATTTAGGAGGAGTGAATGGTGGACCATATCAAAGGCGGCAGATATATCTAGTAAAATCAATGCCGCCTTTCTGCCCTTGTCACCCACCATTCTCAATTCTTCAGATGCTGCTACGAGGGACAATTTGGTACAGTGGTTTGCTCTGAAACCATACTATGAGGAATCAAGAAGGTGGTTAGTGTCTAAAAAAGAGAACATTTCCTGATTCATAGCCCTCTCTAATATTTTCGCAGGAAGGGGAAGGCTAGAGAAGGCCTGTAACTTCTCACATCTTTCGGGTCCAATGAAGGTTTTTTCACCAAAGGCAGAATGGAAGCTTTGTTTAAGTTAGCGAAGAACTGTCCTGTGGTCAATATCTTATTTAGTAGATCAGTAAGCGGACCGGCTAGAGATCTCATGTAGGACCTGAGGGGGGCAGGGGACTTGGTTGAGTTAATGAGATGAATCACCTTTTCTTTAGTAAATATGCTACATTTTCCAAACTTTATAGAGTTTGGGCCATTGTGGGTTTGTTGAGTGTCCAACCCCTCTATGGGGGCCAAAACACCTGCACAAAAGGTCTTCTGGCTTTGATTGAAATTATGGAAGATAAGATTTACTTTGGCCTGAAAGAACTCTGCCAACTTATCGCAGAAAGATTGGTCGGGGTTGAAAGTGCTGCCATTACTGAAATTAGACAAGGACTTAACAGTTTTGAAAAGTTCTCTGGTGGTATCCTTAGCTGAACTTATCTTTTCAGTAAAGTTTTTGGACTTTACTGCAATGATTAGTTCCTTATACTCCATAAGAAACCTTTTCTATTTAGTCTTTTCTTCCGGGCAGCACTCTTTCCTCCATCTGCGCTATTGGAGTCTACACTTCTGTTTGAAAGCTTTCAATTTTTGTGAGTACCAAGGGGCTGATGGATTTTTCCTATGGCAATGTATTAGTTTTTCTGGCACCAGTCTGAGAACTGCAGATTCTAACCAATGTGTTCAATTTACTGCAGCAGTTTCCACGTTATCTGGGGCTGGGTTCGAATTGGAGAGAATACCATTTAACTTATCAAAATTGAGGTTTTTCCAGGGAGGGTATTTAAAGGTTCTGGATACATTTGTGCAGGGGCTCTTATTAGGGGGAACATTAAGTGAGAGAAAAATAGCCTTATGGTCAGACCATACTATTGGCAAAATATTATCCAAACTTAGATCATGATTGTTAGTAAATAGTCCATCAAGAGTATGATTGGCCTAGTGAGTGGGTTCCTTTATGATCTGCGTAAGATTGAAACTATTAAAGTTATCCACCAGATGATCAGTGTCAGGGTTGTTTGTAAGCTCTAAATGAAAATTAAAATATCCCATTATCGTAAAATTTGGAAGGTCAACACAGGATTCCATGTAATCCTGTATCTTTTGGATAAAATTACCCCTAGGGCCCGGCGGTCGGTAAATAAGAAGGCCCTGAAAGGAATATGTATTATTCCGTTTCAAACTGAATCTAAGTGCTTCACATTGAAGTTGAAAGACGGGCTGGAAGATTGCTTTAATGTATTTGCGATAAACTATAAAATGTAAATTTTCTATGGTTTTATCAAAGGAGCAAATGGGTCAGCTGTAGGATCCATATTAAGGGCCTAGCAAACTGTGAGGAACTTTCATGGTGGATACCAGAAGCTTAGCCCCTTGCCTTCAGTAAGCCTATATGTTTGGTGCCTAGTAAAACAAGTACTGGATACCTAACTCAGGTGGGGAACAGAAAAGGAGCAGCATGAAAGGGAGAAACACTGGTTCTGGAAAAACACTCTCCAAAACCCCTAAGGCAATATACCATAGCTGTAAACTACAGGAGGGTGTCAACTACAGCATAATTAGGTTCCAAAGGAGGTATTACCAGAGAAAAGTAAACGATGAATGTGTGAATCAAGAAGGCCCAGCAGGACATCCAATACACAAGCTTCAAGGAAACCAGGGGAATTGCTTACGACTAAGGTTCCCAGTTTTTACTGATTTTTACAGTTTAAAAGCAGAAAAATACAGAAAATTGGGCTTTTCAAGTGACTGTCCACACCTTTGTTCACGATTTCTAGGCCAATAGCTGTGCATACTGACAGCATTAGGTGGTAGAAAAATAGTATGAGATTTGCTTACATGATTGCGCATCTCAACATATGCTTGTGCTAAAATGCTAATATTTTCATGTGGGTGGACAGTTTTATTATATTTGACTTTTTAATGTGCTACAACCTGACTGGCGCCAAAGGATGAGTACACATTTATGTTTTCAATAAAGGTGAACATATGCAAGTTCTGACATTTATTCACAAAACACTAAATAAAAATAAATACCAACAAAATGGCCGAAAAATAAATATGGATAAATAGAGACGGAAAAAAAAATACCATGAAACTGGGAGCCCTAGTTATGACTAAACGTTAAACGCAGGAAGGTCTGGTGCAAACTGAGAAAACAGGCAGCAGATCTCAGCGAGATGCACAGTTGCAGGAACCGTGCAGTTCTTCACCCTGCCTTTGATATTTGCTCTGGCAGGCTTAACATGGAAGTTCACCACATGGAGAGGTGGCACTATCTTGGTTGGGAGAAAGTGGATTGCCTTGTATACAAACACCGCCATCATGGAACGGGTAAATACCAATTTATGCATGCTGCTATAGGTAAATCTTATACTGGGGTCTTCATGTGATCAGATGTCCAAATCTTTGACTAACCCTAGCAGTCCATAAGCAGTAATCTTTGCACTGTAGATGAAGGTGGTTTGCACTAAGGAGGACAGGGCTGGTGATGAGTACCCATGGTCGACTCTGGTGTTGTGCTGAGTACCAGACCGGATACACCTGCCCTGATGAAGGAAGGAAACCTGGCTCTGCTGCTCTGTTTGGCTCCTCATTGGGAATTATGGCTTGCAGGTTCCCGTGCCCAGCATCAGATTTCTGCTCTTCTCCTGCCACGGAGCCTCTGAGTTGCCAACTAAGGAAGAAAGGCAAGTAAAAAAATTATTCAGTGTTGTTTTTCTGAGCATGTGTGAGTAAAAGTGTGTTTGTGAGTGGAGAGAGAGTATGTGATCGAGTGAGTGTGCATTAGATTGTGTTCGAAAGTTTCAATGATAATTAAGGAGTGAGAATCAATGAATTAGTGAGAGTGTGAATAAGTGAAAGGGTAAGTAAAGCAGAATGAGTGAGTTAGAACAAGTGAGTGAGGAGACGATTGTGAGAGAAAGCAGGAGCGAGTCAGGGGTGCCACATTCAATGGTAGAGAAAGTGTGGATGCACCAGGGCACAGAGCCCCAGTGCAACTGCACCTGCTGCACTATTAAAGTAGAACTGTCACCCAGGAGTCCAAATCAGGCCCGTGTGCACCAGCTGAGTGTGAGAGTCAGCGATTGTGAAAGTGTGAGTGTGTGCAAGTGCACTTGTGAGTAAGAAACAGTAAGTGTGAGTGTATGGGTACATTTGTGTGTGAAGACACCCAAGGCAAATTTGAAAACAATGAGGTGAAGCAGTGGCAAGTATTATGCCCGCCACTTTCAGGGATCACCAGCCGCCACTGTTGAATTACCAACATTTAAAAGTGTGCTTCTAAGTCTTGCAACTTCTCTGCCTCCCGTTCCACTGCTTACAGTGTTAAGACCTTGAGCTCGGACAAGCTACCCACAATAAGGAGAATCAGGATTACATTTGGGAGACTAGGCACCTCACTCTCCATGAATAACTATCCAATTTTATTATGTTCTGCTACTCTGTGTTAATCTTATACACTCTCTCACACCACTAAAAGGCTAATGACTTCTTCACCTATGTCACACATTTCTAGACCACTAGGATAGGGAGCTACTGCAGAGCAATATTGAACGTACATTTCATAGGCTCGCATATTTGGAGTTTTTAATGTACAAAATACACAAATCATTACTTCTGAATAACAATCTTTATTAGTCACGTTTAAAAGATACATTGGGTTCCTTATCCAGCATCTATGTTTGAACATTTATTATTGGACAAAGACACTGAAAGTTTATTAGTGTTCTTGTGCTCAGAATCTTTAAAAGGAAGCATATAATGCGGTCACAAATGAGGATAATTTAAAATTATCTTATTTATCCCTGCACATTCTAAATGCATTATGCTACTTTCCGATTATATAATAAGTGCCTTTTAAAGTGTCTCTGTGGTACATTTAACAAATGGATGGCAACACTATCAATCGGTTTTTCAAGAATTCCCCATCCATCCAGTCCTTGTGAAATCACCAGAAAAGTTAAATTCCCCATCAATTTGGTATTCACAAGTAAACTCACTGAACATGTCTTTTCATAGTTGAGATGGAATGTAGAAAGTGTCTATTTATATCTGATAGTCGCCAATGCCACTGACAAGCACAGGTCACAGCAGCACATTTCCCATATTGTATCCAACGGTCCAATTATTACAAGCCCATCTCTAACAAAAGACTGCCCACACTTGTTTTTAATATAAAATTAGGTCATATCAAATGGTTGCTTTAGAAACCTTTACTTAATCCCCTTCAGCCGTGGCTCTCCGTGGAACAACTTCTGGATGTAGCTTGGTAGAAAGATGCTTATATGGATTTCTCTAAAAACGGACCATCACCCAAGGGTATTCTAACAGGGCCCTGATCATATTCAGGCTACCCACAGTGGAAACGATGCCTGGTTCTATTTCCTGAAGTTATACTGATTCAGGTGTGTTGTTTGCTAACCAGCATAATCGAAAGCGTACATACACCTTCTGAAATGATGTCTTCCAGCCGTTGTATAAGTCTTAAAAGTACACTTGAAACTTTAAATAAGGTTGCTGTGATCTTAGGTCAAAGATAATGTAAGCATTTCAAACAAAATGCGTATTGCTTAGAATTTAATGCAAGCTACTTCAATAAAACTCACAGTTGCGAAGCCATTGTAGAAACACTGACACGCTGGTAGATCTCAAAACAATAAAAAGGAAAGGTAAAATATAATACACACAGAGCTTAATTGTAGCAAACAAGTATGACACATGTAAACATAGCCTCAGTATTTGTAGGTTTGGAAACTAGCAGCAAAACAAACTATTTGCATATAATGTAGTGCAATGAGCATTTGTTCTTAAAGACAACATTTTTACGTTTTCCTCTGCTGATCTTTCTTCTTATATGCCTCCAACAGAAACTTGTTTGCGGAATATTTTTTAAAATGTCCATTCAGCACCTTCCAGAATCTCTATACTTCAGCATCACTTGTTATAAAGTACAACTATAAACAAGTCTATGCAAAGCTGTGCTCTGGATAGCTGACTTTTATGGCTCCCCAGTAACATGCGCGAATAAGGCAGACCACACCCAAAAGATAAGCAATCGCCCAAGAAACATATGTTGCATGAAAGCGCCGTGCAAACTCCTGTGTTCCAACCTGCAAAAAACACAAGGTGATGGCTAGATGTTAGCAAACAGATTTGACGTAACAAAAAATGAAAATGAAAACACTGATTAAAAATCTCAGACCTTCATATAGCTAGGCAAGTTCCACTGCATCTTACAACACAATTTGAATATCTGCCCACACATTGCGAAATGAATTAAAATACACCCCTTGTCAAAGTAGTGTTCCACCACAATCAAAGACATGATGGCCTTCTTTGTAGACATTCTTAATACAGCCCAAAACTCACAAGCAATACCCCACAAGCGGAATGCATGATGCTGAAGCCTACTTAGGAGAGCTTTCACCAACACAGATAGCCATATTCTGGCTCTAGTCTTCGTCCACAATACCAATTCGGAGGCACAACTCCAGGCGCATATAAAACATTCAATGACTACTGTTCAACAAGAAATACTATCCTGACATGACCCATGTAGACCTCATCCTATTCAGGTCCAAAAAAAAGTAATAATCAGTTCTCAATGTTATAACACACAATACAGTCTCTTCGTTGAGTACCACTGAACTCAAAACCCACAGATGATCCAATTGATGGTTTACATGGAGATATTACTACTGGTCTATGGGCCCCGAATGAAGACCAGAAGGATGCAATGAAGATCAAAGCACTGCAACCTGCTGCTAAAGTTATGCTCAGTAGCAATAGCTAAAGGTAAGACTTCGCAATCCCTGGGTTACGTTTTTAAACATGAACCTCCTTGAAGATTCAGTCCAGGGGCATATTGTGGGCCCCCTGAGTGTGGCTAATGTCATAGGATTTCCCTGCCCTACTGGGGCTCCACAGCCAGCTCTGCACTCTGTCAGAAACCTTAACTTTAATTAACAATGCAGGGCATAAAACCAGCAGCTGCCACAACTGAATGGTATTTTGTTGCTAGCGAAAAGGAACTGATCCCTGTGAAAAGGCACCGTCCGTGTCTCTAACTTTAACTGGGCACCAGGTCTGGTGGCACAGCTGAGCCGAAATGAAGAGAAGTAGAAGTGAGATAGGAAATACAAGGGAGACGAGAAACAAAGGACAGGAGAGAGACTGATGTAACATGGAACCTGGTATGCAAGATACTTGTGAAAGGGGCACATGTTAAAGAGATATAGCTGTGAAAGAGCAATCAGAGAGTGACAAAGATTCGTGTGATATATATAAATACTGCAAGAGCAAAGAAAGGTGACTGAGTAATTGTTGGCGGACATAGATCAGCAGAATTGTACCGATCATTCATGCAACAGGTGTGGTGACAGGAGGTTTAAGCAGTGAGGGCTCTACTGCTCCCCAAGGATGACCATCTTTTTTGAACACCCAAATGGAGGGAATGGACTCATATCCCTTGATTACATTAGGGGCAATTGCAACATGGTGAGCCACAGTGGAAGAGGAGAGAAACTATGGCAGGAAAGAGGGGTGAGATGTGGATGAGAGCATGCATGAGAGGCCAAGTGACAGCAAGGACAAGGGCTTTGTGAGCGACAGAGCAGTAGAGCAAGTCTGACATATAAGACAGAAGAGGAGAGAAAAGATATAGGGAGACAAAGGGGAAAGTGACACGAGAGAGGACAAAATCAGTGTGGAGTTAGTAGGCACATTCTCTTACAAATGCCGTAAATATTGAATATTTTATCTTGAATGATACTATGGACAAAATAATCTGTTCGATGACAAAATGATGATCATATGTTATAGTATATGATTGGTGCATATTCAATGTCCAAATGATTGCTGTATTCTTCGGAAGTTTGAAGTCATTTTATTTGTATCAATCAACAAGAGAGGGAGGGAGGAGTAGCCACTCTTCTTCCCCTGAATAATAATATTAGAAAGCAACAAAAGAGTGACAACCAATTCCGAAGAAAAGGTACTTGATCTTAAAAAAAACTGTGCAAGGAAAAGACTTTATTTCTTAAAAGAACCCTCACTCACCAACCTAGTTGGTGACATGCTTCATCATTGGGTTCCCACCAGGGAGACCGAATATCTCCCTAGTGTGCTTCGACGCCTGAATTACAGCGGAGCAGGATATTGTTGTGCAAGGGTGACGGTGATCGTACGGATAGGTCGTGAGAGGGACAACTCTAAATCGGAAAGTTTCTGTGGCAAAAAATCCCCCACCGTGGACTCACGACGTGAAGCCACTCTGTACTTCACAATCAAAGGGGCCTTTTGGAAATCCCTGATCCCCCAGCGGTAAAACCGTGAGTTTTACTGTACACACTAATTCCCCTGGTTAGGGTACGCCTTAGTGTGCGTATACCGCCGGGGAGTTATGGTCCTGAAGAAAGCTTAGCTAACTTGCCATTAATAAGCTGAAACAGGTCGACCACATTTTTTACACATAGCTAGTTAAATCGGATGGGCTGGTGCACCTAATTAACCAGCGTAAGTCCGTTTCACTCTGTTTTTAACGATTGGGGATTTTGCCACTATTAAAATTGATTTCTGGCAAAACCTTCATTCTTTTAAATAGCACTACCCCTAGCACTGTCACCCTTGCACAACAATATCCTGCTCCGCTGTAATTCAGGCGTCGAAGCACACTAGGGAGACATTCGGTCTCCCTGGTGGGAACCCAATGATGAAGCATGTCACCAACTAGGTTGGTGAGTCATTTTATTTGAACATTAAGATTCCCAGGAGGACTACACCTGTTACATGTGCTCTTACTCTTCAGGTTATTTAGGATACTGTGAGAGCACTCTTTTTTGTTGGCCTGCGGTCGCGCAGCTGCTCTTCATGCCTTTCGATTTCCAGTGTAACTGAAAACAGGCCTGTAAATCTGGTCACTGCTCTACTTCCATGTTTCATTTTATTAGTTTCCTGCTCGTGGCAGCCTAAAGGCATAGTTCTAATGTGAGCATGTGTTTGTGAGCCCTTTTCGATTTTTTTTTTTTTTTACTAAAGAGAATGAAGCGTGAGTAGCTGTTTGAATTGCACAAGCTGTTTATTTATATGATTTTGGATGCTGCGCGGCTTTTATTTTATCAGCACGGCGCCCGCTTCAGGGACAACGCGCTTCAGGTCATCTTCTTTCTTTACCAGCGCTGCGGAGGAGGGGCATGGCTGCTAAGTTTACATTCCTCCTCACCACTGCGAGGAGCAGTTTCAGGGAACACTACCGCCTCTGCCTTTCCTAGGGGAGCAGCGCCTCACCCCAGGTAACTGCAGAGAAGGCTCTGGCCGGGCGGGACAGGGAAAGCAACGACATGGGGGTTTGTCCCTGTTTGTTTCACCATCCGTAGATGGGAGGCACTCCTTTGGAACGCACACTGAGTTCCGAAGCAGTGCCGGCCATCTTGTTTATGTATGAAGCTTGTTTCACTCAGAGTTTAGCAGCAGTGAGTGTGTGTGCACCGCACGCTGGCAGACTGAGGCATCCACACTTCCGCCCACACCTTCCTGACTGGTACAGAAGGCTTAGTTGGGATTAGTTTGATCCCATCTGAATGTGAGCCCCTGAAGTTTGATTTACATCAAGAGTTGCTCTACTTGGCCCAGAGGCCTCCTTCCTCACTGTGGTACGTGACGGAAAACCTCCCTAGTTATAGTTTGTGCCAGCTGGGGTTGCAGAGGTTGCTGATAGCTGTTATTTAAGACCCTTTGTGCCTTGTCAGTGGCTCGGGTGCAGCAGTCAGCAGACCATTCAGGTTTCAGGTAAAGTTAAACGCTGCACTTCGAATAATAAAAAACATTTGTTTTGTTTAACTTTCTTGCTGTATAAAGACACAGCTGAAGGGCTCTGTCTGGAGTTTTATGGGGAAATATTTATAATGCACACTGGAGACAGTGGGAGTTCTACCCATTTTTGCTGCCATATAATCAAGGAAGTTTATTTTTGTTGTCGTATTCACAAAATAATTCAGAAACACTAGCCTACCAGGGTTCCGGTTCATTATTATTATTTTTTTAAGAAAAAACTCCTATTAGGGCAGAAGTGGCTGTGGGAAATGTGTAGGAAAAATGTGTATGTATTTATTCAGTTGTCACTTGCAGCATCAGTTTGTGTGCAGCCCACTCCAGAAGGCACCGGCCCTTTTTGTGGTAACATTTGTCTCTTTAGAAAATGAATCAGTGTACTTTTAAATTAGTTTTGTACTAGTGCAAAACATGTGCCAGTGGCTAGATCTCAGTGATAAAACTTAATCTCTGCTCACTCAGTGTAGCAACTTGTGTGACCCTACTTGCTTACATTCCTTATCTGCTTAATCCAGAAACTCTTACAAAGCAGGTTATTCACCTTATTGAGCACTGTGTAAAACTTGACCTTTGTTTCAGTCCATCAATTTTGTCAGCTGTTGACTTTATCACCACAGGAATTTAGAGGTTTGGACGTGGCACTGCTTTCCAGGTCAGTTTGCCATTTTAGGTTTTGTTCTAAGTTAGGTGTATCATGTAATATATTATGTAATAGGACAGCGTGATTCTGCAGCAAATACCCCCACCCAGGTTGAAATGTAATTATAATGTAAAATAAATACGTGCAATGTAAATTATGTAAATGCATAGTGTGCTGTCTGGCAGTTTTTGGAATACACATTCCCGCATTCTAATTATTGTAGACACACTGACACACACAACTACACTAAGCACCTGGCTGCTCTTCGTAGCAGATCCATGCTATAGAAAATACCTAGGATAAGTACTTTATGATGCTGTGGTCCGTATACACAGGGCCACTGGAATTATGTGGCAGGAGTGGGCCAAATTATGCGGCAAGGTTGAATAAATTAGGGAGCAAGAAAAGGCAAATTTATGAGGCACAATGCAGCACATTGTTTAATAGTATTACGTCATTATTTTGTACTTTTTACACTGGGCATTGGGTGCAACTCATTAGTACCAGTTTAATATCCAAACATAGCAATAAGCAACAGAAAGGTGACCAGTCAACCTTTGCAAAAGACCTTCCACTGTGCAGTAACATGTGCCACTGTCTTTTAGTAACTTTTAAACCATTTGAACTAGAAACAAACTTTTACTTGTTAAAATCTTCAGATTATGCATCAGCTGATGGATTAGGTAGCAAATGCGGCAAATCTATAATTATGTAAAAATCGCTGTGGCCACACAATCGCATATTTCCTGCAGCCCTGCGTATACATCATGCTGCTAGTTCCAGATTGTGTTCTGAGATCTATGTGGTCTCAGGCCATATGTTCTGCTATAAGTGAAGGTGCTGCCTGCTATAGAAGGTTCTAGTTAGTTAATGTCCAGAAGCAGAGTCTGGAATGGTTAAAGGAGCTCTGGGGGCACTCCCTGAACCCCTTGTGCTATGGGTTCTTTAAGCTGACAGCAGACTCTGGAAACGGAATATGGAGTGAATAATTCTAGGTGCAGCTCCGAATTGGAATATGTAGGTTAGTCTAGAACCACAGCACTTTAATGCTTAATATTTCAATTGTAAATCCTGTTCACATGCACTGGCACAGTGAGCGGGCCATCTAGAACCTAGTCAAGGTAGTTCAGAAGTGTAATGTTCTAGACCCCCATGTGCGCTCTGGGTAGTAAGCTGATTGGTCTAGAACCTTGCACTGAAGCATAACATGTTTGAGCTACCCAATCCTGTCATGTGCCCTGGCCCAGTAAGTCAACCCTTCCAGAACCCTGCAGTTTAATGCTTAATATTTGAGCTCCTGGACACAATGCTGTGTATTGGCCTATTAAGTCAACCCTTCTAGAACTGTGTAGTTTATCAATCCCTCTAGAACCGTGCAGCAGGATATTTGGGCTCTCGATCCCAGTGTGTTGTGGCACAGAAAATCCAGTGGTCCAGAAGAGCGTACTGGAGCCCAGAATGTTCCCGTTTTAGGAGAAGCTTTGCTTTACCTCCCTGCCCTGAAGTGAGCTGTGAGTGAAGTGCACATGCGGCTGCACATTTCATTTCAATGCCTTGAGGCATGACACAAAGGCCAAACCATTCTTTTCATTAAACAGATAGCTTACACTGAGAGGAATAATCACCCTAACAGTTGTAGTAATACTTGATGGCGCTCATGTTAACATCCCCCGAAGGATGAATGGTTATTTTTTGCAGAGAATCTGACCTGTGATGTACAGGTCGTACAGGTGCATCCTGGTAGAGGATACATTAACCTCCTAAGCTACCCCACCAGCTTCAGTTAGATAGAGAAGTTGCCTGAAAAGCAGGAATTGTGCAGTTAATGCGGAGACCGGAACTGGCCCCTGCAGGATATAAGGACACAGAGTGCCCGTGTTAAATCATTTATTCTTTCTGCTTATGAAACCACTATTCCCCAGAGCTGTTGACTTATGGACAATCACTTTTTAGGTTGAGCCTATCAAACAGCGCAAGGTGGCAGGTTGCAAAAGATCTATTGTAGGTTTACAGTCGGCTTAGAAACTGCCAATTAATTACCATTGGTTGGCTTTATTGTCATTCATTTGCTTACTTCTTATTCAATGGCTTGCCTTTCTCTTCATGTGGTTTTTCCCTCCCAGGAGCATAGCCTCTTTACGATCCTTTTGACGGCAAAGCACACAGGCTATTATGCTGCATGGCTAAACACTTATAAGGCTTGAAAGGCTATACCAATGCTTGTTTAAAACGCACCACAAGAAAGAAGTTTAGTTTTGGTGAGAGAATCTTAGTTTCAGATAATTGTAAGGAAGGCCCATACATCCTTTTGAATGTGACCCTCTGTATCTTCAACCAGCACTGCCTTCCCTTATGAGTGTAGTTGAATAAATTGCAAGTACATTATTTTGGAATAATGAGATTGGTGTTGTACAAGTAACATTTTAGTGCTGCCCACTTATGTAATGTCATACTATGAAAATTGTGTGCTCTCTTTGTCCAAAACATTATAAAAAGACATGAGTTTTGAGAAACAGCCAGACATTCTGCAGACTTCTGCTCCACCCTTTAATCCTGCCAGTGATGACTCATCCAGGCACATCTAAGCTTTCTATTGTGTGCGGCTGTCAAGGAAGAATACACAAAGTCCAACTGTTAGCTATACCAAGTCATGTGACCCATAGACGAGTTGCAGGCACTTAATTGTTAGGGCAGTACATTGCCAACTTTCTAAAAGTGGCATTTTCCAAACTGTAATTTGCAATCCTACTTCACCAAGAGAGAAGATTATTCGTTACAATTCCACAAATACCAAACATGAACTGGTTACCTGCTCCCATTTGCAAATTATCACTTAGTAGATGTAATAAGGTAACTCTAATGCTAGCTATGAAAGAAGTAGGTCTTGCTGTAGTGAAAAATAAATTTCGTTTTAGGAGAGTACCAGGACATGTAAAACTAAAACATACATGTCCCACTTTTTAAATACACTGCACCCTGTCCTCTGGTCTGTCCAGGGCCTACCCTAGGGGTGACTTAAATGTATTCAAAAAGGAAGGTTTAGGCCTGGCAAAATGTTTTTGCCAGGTCAAAATGGCAGTTTGAAAACTGCACACACTGGCTGCAATGGCAGACCTGAGATATGTTTAAAGGGTTACTTAAGTGGGCGGCACAATTTGTGCTGCAGGCCCACTAATAGCATCTAATTTACAGGCCCTTGGTACAGGTAGTGCCACTTTACTAGGGACTTACAAGTGCATTAAATATGGCAATTGGGTATAAGCCAATTCTACCAGGTTTTAAGGAGAGAGCACAAGCACTTTATCACTGGGGAAGTGTGCAGAGTCCTAAAAGCCAACAAAAACGGGTTCAGAAAACAGGAGGGTGAAGACACAAAGTTTAGGGATGGCCCTGCAGAAAGAGCCAAGTCCAACAACTATTATTTGAATATGTCTACAAATGCTGAGAACTGGAAAGCCTTGTTGTGCAAGTTTCTTTACTGGTTTTTAATGAGAGGTAAAGCTCAGTATTCTCCCTTTCTTGCCTATCAACCCTCCGTAATTAATTAGGGGTGGAGCTTTGACATCTATATACACTTCCTTTGTGAAGAGTTATCTGTTTCTACGACCTTCATAGTATTGGTGGGTGAAGTTGCAAACCTCTAGACTTTAAATTTGTTTTTAAACTGTACTACTTGGTGAAGTTAAAAGTAACTAAATAACAGACGCTTTAAAGGAGATCTTGCACTACAGTGGACACATTTCTGATTCCACACTGGGCAGGTAAGCAGCAAACCCTTGCTTTTTTTCCTGTAACACTATACTCTTTCTACTTTACTACTGCTGAAAGTCCCAAAATGGGACTTTTGGCAGAGAGAAAAAAAGAATGCGCAGCGACCAATTGATGACCATTTTGTTTCCCTTTCATCTCTCAGGTGATGGTAGGAATTCACAGTTCACTGTAGCCCAATGTCCTGTATATTTTGGGTGGGACACTGATTCAGGGAGAAAGAAGCAAAGCTACGCCTACCTCAGGCACATGTGAGGAATTGAATACTTCTTCGTTCAGTGCAATCTTCCCAGAATTCACCAGACTACGTTGGTGTAATTAAAACTTCTCATACCATAGTAATTTTGGGAGCAATTGCTTTTTAGGCTCCTCTCTGAGACCGACAACCATAATTGGACTGAAAGCAGTATCAGCCCATGGGGTGCACCAGTGCATCGCCCCACTGACATCCACACAAGACTTCTCAATAGCTATTAAATGAAAAAAAACAAAGTCGCAGACTGTTGGATTATTTGCTTTCACATACCCTTTGCATGTATACTAGGTGAGGAGGCATGTAAGAAGAGTTTTCTTCAAAGCATTCCTCTCACTTGCCTCAGTCAGCTAAAGTAGTATGCATGCAGCTTGGCCATCTTTCCTTATATGCCCTTTCAGAAGTGGTATAGAGTATTGATAAGAAGAGACAAAAAGTATGCCCTAGCCATATCTCAGCATCTGACTGGGCAGTTTGAGCGTGAGAGAGACACAAGCTTGTGGATCTGGACTGGACAAGCAGGAGCTGTCATTGATGACAGTTTATGCTTGTTCCTGCTTCTACATTGATTTTAGGGTAGAATGTGTAATTTTTTTCCCCATTGCACATCTGCACAGGAAGTGAGATCACTGGATTTCCCATCATCCATCTGTACAGGAAGTGAGATCACTGGATGTCCCATCCTTCATCTGCACAGGAAGGGGCATCACTGGTTTCCTGCCCACAGTGCCCTGCGTTCCTCCCTCCTCCCAGGACCTATTCAATGGAGGGTGCAGCACGGACACGCAGCAGTCACGAGCAGCAGGTGTGCCACTGTCACCCCAAAGGTAAGCCCAT
The DNA here is from genome assembly GCA_963921515.1 of Calotriton arnoldi. Taxonomy (NCBI): domain Eukaryota; kingdom Metazoa; phylum Chordata; class Amphibia; order Caudata; family Salamandridae; genus Calotriton; species Calotriton arnoldi. The sequence goes on from CAWUFW010000311.1 coordinate 1,357,223, forward strand.
CTGTGCCCATCCTTACCTGGACTGCACCCAGTGCCAGGAACAATGGTTCTCCCCCTACCTACTAATACACTGCTGCACTGTTCCATGCTCTTAACCGTAGCCGCCAACTGCTGCACAGCTGCCACACATGGAGGAAGTGTTCACATGTGCCTCCTGCAATTTCTCATTCACTCTCCCACACCTATGACTCCTGCATCAACAGCACCTAGCAACCTACTCGCTCACACTCACATAAACCAGCTCATACAGACCAAACGCCACCCAAAAAACATGCCACACCCACATGCATGCTGCTCAACACCCACTCACTCACCAAACACGCCAGAGATATGAGACCTACTGCACGACCACACTCTGGACCTGCTCTTTCGAACGGAAACTTGGCTAAACCCAACCTCTGCACAGGATATCGCTACAGCCATCCCTGCCAGCTACAAGGTTGTTAGGCAAGACTGTTCACACAAGTCCATCGGTGGAGTTGCCATTATATAAAAAAATGCCATTAGCTGCACCACCTACAAGGGCACCCCCACCAGCTACCTGGAATACTTCATGTTCAAGATGCACATCACAGCCAACTTCTCCCTGGGTGGAACCCTTGTATAAAGACCACCAAGAACTCGCACCAATTTTGCCAGCGACTTAATGGACTTCATCGCACCTCTCATCATCAAAACCAGCAACTTCATCTTCCTCAACAACCTTAACTTTCACCTAGAAAATCACACTGACCCAAACTCTTCAAGAAAACCTCAGAATCCATGGTCTCACTCAGCACATTACCAAACCCATCCACACCGCCAGACACCTATTGGACCCACTTTTCTCCTCAATCAGCAACATCACAGTCGTTAAGCCAGCAACTATGACTTGGACAGACCACACCCTAATCAGTTTTGCATTACTCATTCTGCACCATCACAGACCTACCACCACTGAAACTGCCCGCCCCAGCTGGAAAACCATCTCCGAATAGAAGTGGGCTTCTGCCTTCTCCGAGCACCAGCCTAAGAACACCAGTGACTTGCTCAAAGCCATCCTCAAACCTTAACTGCTGGATCATTGCATATGCCAACACCTTGGCTCCCCTCAAGTGCAACCGAAAGGCAAGAGCCCGACGACAGGCCAGCTGCTACACAGAGGAACTCAGGCTGATGAAATGCCATTGCAAGTAAATGGAGAACCAGTCAAGACACTATAGATAAAGACATCTTCAAATTGGTTCTATGCCATGACCGCCAGCAGATATGGGACACCAAGAGCACAGCTCTTGCAGATCGCATCAAAGACAGCACTAACAGCAGCATGGAAATCTTTGCCATCATCAAAGATTTCACCAGACACCTCCTACCACCTCCAGCATCTTCACCCCTTCACCACCTCACAAGACCTCTGCAACAAGCTTTCAGAATTCTTCTGTAAGAAAATCCCCTCCATATACAGCAACATTGACCCTCAACCGTACCCCATTACTGTTGCAACTCAACTTCCATAAAGACCATCCACTCAGAGGATCCATATGACCCTTGCCCACATCGCATCCTTCAAAGCACTCCTACTGATCAATGATGCATTAAAACCCCATCCTTACTGCCTCCATTGACTCAGCCAGATTCCCAGACCCCCTGAAATATGCCACTGTCATGCCAAACCATATGCTGACCATGTCACGCTTTCCAACCACAGACTCATCTCCCTTCTACCATACCCGGCAAAGGTCTTAAAGAAACTAATCAACCGACTCCTCAGCAACCTCACAGTCCGGATTCAAGCCCAACCACAGTACAGAAGCAGCACTCATTGCCACCACAGATGACATCTGCATGATCCTTGACAGAGGAGGCATGGCAACCCTCATTCTCCTGCACCTCTCTGCAGCTATTGACATGGTCTCACACCCCACCCTCACCAGGTGCTGGCACGAGATTAGCATCCATGGACCCGCTCTCTGGTGGATCTTCTCCTTCTTAACAGATAGAACGCATGCTGTCAGTCTGACACCTTACTCTTCAGAAGACCGCAAAGTCATCTGTGGAGTGGCTCATGGTTCATCGCTCGGCCCCAACCTTTTCAACGCTCCTTCCAGCCAACGTCATCCATTAACATAACATCAACATCCTCTCCTACTCAGACGACACACAACTCTTACTCTCCCTCTCAGGCACAAGAAACAAGTTCACCGCCTGCATAACCAAAGTGGCTAACTGGATAAAGGCCAATTGTCTCAAACTCAACACTGACAAGACAGAAGTGGTGATCTTTGGCAAGAACACCTTACCATGGGACTGCGGACTGGATGAACGCAGACCCACACCCAGATCCAGTGCCAAGAACCGCAGAATAATCATCTACAGCAAACTGGACATGACTGCACAAGTCAACGTCATTACTGCATCCTGCTTCCACACCCTGAAGATGCTGAGGAAGGTTTTCAAATGGCTCCCAAGCAACACTAGAAAAACTGTCACTCATACCCTAGTTACCAGCAAGCTGTGCTATGGTAACACTCTCTACGTCTGGATCACCAAACAACTCACCAGAAGACTACAAACCATCCAGAGCTTAGCAGCCAGACTCATCCTGAACCTCCCACAAAGAACTGGCATCACACACCTCAGGGAGCTCCACTGGCTCCCGATACACAAAAATGCTCAATTGAAACTCCTCATGCACACATTCAAGGTACTATATAACTCAGGCCGCACCCACCTGAACAGTTACGTTTCCTTCCAACAACCACAGACACCCCTCCGCTCCACAGGACTCCTATTTGCACACATCCCTCACATACACAGAACCAGATTAGGAGAACAAACGTTCTCTGACATTACTCCTTGAGCACTGAAAGACCTCCCACTCCACATCAGAGCCTCCTCCTCTCTCCTTGAAATGCTCAGGAAGCTGAAGACCTGGCTTTTCAATTAATCAACCTACCATAGGCAGGGCTAGGCACGCACGCACGCACACACACACACACACACACACCTGCTCAGCACAGGATACCCTTGGGCGATAGTGTGCCTTACAAATACACATAACATAACCTGAGAGCAGGAGATCAGCCAGTATCGTATGCAGGTGATTGGTACTGCTTCTGTGTTGGAAGTTATGTTGGGAGTTGTGAAAAGAGCCTGCGTGTTTACGTGTGTGTGTGTGTATGTCGGACTGTAGATGTTAATAAGTTAAAGGGTGTCCGAGTGTTTATTTGTAGGACAGGAGGGGTAATGCTTCCTGGCACAAACTGTAATCCCTACTTATATTAGATATCAGGAGAGGTGCCAAGTTAGCAGCGGCTCATCGAGAATGTTTGACCGGCACATGAAATGTAGGCATCCCAAGAATGGCATACAGATAAGGAGTTTACCTCAAATTGTCTATTCTATTTCTGGCCTCTGCAGGTTGGTCAATGTTCGACCTGGCATCTTTTAGTGTGTTTTTCCTGTCTTTTTGCTTTCTGACCTCCTGTTTTTGCTGGCTTAGTGTCTCTGCACACTTTTGCACTGCTGTTCAGTGTTAAAGTGCAAGTGCTCCTACTGTAAATTGTGTTATGATTAGTTCTCCATGATTGGCGTATTTGATTTACGAGTAAGTCCCTAGTACAGTGCACTGTGTGTGTCAGGGGCCTGTAAATCAAATGCTACTAGTGGGCCTGCAGCACTGGTTGTGCCACGCACACAAGTAGCCTTTCAAATGTGTCTCAGACCTACCACTGCAGTGTTTGCGCCCAGTTTCTAACTGCCATGTCAACATTTTCTTACATGAAAGCCACCCCTCAGGTAGGCCCAAGATAGCCCTGTGGGCAGGGTGCAGTGTATGTGAAAGGTAGGACATGTGCTGGTGTGTTATACATGTCCTGGTAGTGAAATACAGCCAAGTTTGTGTTTCACTATTGCAAGGCTATCTGTCCCATAGGTTAAGATGGGAGCTGCCTTGTAACATCTTACAAGCGTAACTTTCCATTGGGACAAGTTAGAGAAATGGAGTTTAGGCTTCCTGAACTCAAAATTTACCAATACATCTTGTAGTGATGATGCTTTTTATATTCTTTGTTTGAAAGTACCACTTTTAGAAAGTGGGCCTTTTCTTGCTTAACCATCCTGTGTGCCTCTGCCTGTTTGTGTATCCACCTTCAGGGTTGAAAGTGACAGGAGCTGGGGATGTGCATTCACACTAGACAGACACAAGGGGGAGGTTGAGGTGTGTCCTGTTTTTCCTGGGTGACTCGTTGCCAGGCTGAATAGACCGGGCTGCATTTAAAGTAGTGGGATGAGTTGTTGCTTGCACCTGAATGGACAGTGGCTGCCTCTCACAAAGCTGTCTCCCCCCACTTGGTGGTGGTAATCACTGACTCTTTAATCAGCTCCAGACTCATGCAAGTTATAATATTTTGCAGCCAAGAATACAAGTACAAGAAATAAATGAACTCAGGACACAAAGACTCTCTGTATATCAGATCAAAGGCTGAAACTACACGACAAATCTGCAATTAAATTACGGGGCATGCACTCAATTGATTCTATCCCCCTCCTGGAGTGAACCTGGCCTGAGCCAGGCAGAACTGGTTTATGTATGCCAGAGGAACTTTGTTTGTACCAACTTCAAAGGGAAATGTGATATAAATATTGGGGCCCTGAACCCAGGACTTTAGAGCTCTTTGGGATTAAGGAACCTGCCAAGAAGAAGAGTTGGAAAAGCTGTGAGGAGAGACTACCACTTTGCTGTGTGCTTTTCTGTGTTGGCCTGCAGTGGCTGCTTCTGTCTTGGGCAGTAAAAGGACTGGACTGAACTTTCTACAACTCCTTTTTCTGAGTATCTCCAAGGGCTTGAGGTACAGCTTGCCCTGTGTTCAAGAAGTCTCAGGAACAGCAAAGACATTGCCTTCCTCGGAGTACCTGCATCTGGAACTGTGCGTTTCAGCTGCCACAGAGGGAAATAGCAACCTAACACTATCAACGACCCCGCTGCCGGCTCCATGACCTGAAGGCACCACAGAGGGCACAGCCGCACTTCACCCCACAACCCTGGTCTCAATTACGCCATCTGACACTGCCACCAAGCCGCAGTTTGCACCGCAACCTCTGGGCACCGCACTCCGCACAGCCTCAAATCACACAGCCGCCCTGGTCTCACCGATGACGACGTTGCCTGCACTGTGGTTTGGGGGCACTGCTTGTAAGTCAAACGACACACTGCCCCATCCGACACCGCTGTCTTGGCCCACTGACGCCAGATCCATCGACTCCAGATTGTCAACTGACGCCGTGACTCGCACCGCAACCTGAGGGCTCCGCACACTGTATCGCCCGTTTCGCACCACAGCCTTGATTCTACCGACGACAGCGCTTCAGCAACAACGACGCCGCTGCTTGCACCGTGACCTACCAGCACCGCCGCCCTGGTCTCACCAACGCCTCTGGACGACCGTCACCATGCTGCTGCCTGTACCTGAGGGCACGCACGCCACACCACTCCACTTCACACCGCAGCCTCGACGCCTGCCGGTGTTCCCGACTTTAACCTCACAGAGTTCGACCTGCACGCATGTGACTTCAAGGGCCTGACGACTCCTGCACTGATCTACGGAACTGATGCTGCCGATGCCGGCTCTTCGGAGCTTATCAAGAGGTCTCAGATGCCCTGCATTTCTAAAGGTACTGTTTTGCGGGCCTTCCAGACACCATAGGTGGTTCGCGGCACTGCGGCCGGCCTAAACCGTTGGATTTGTTAGTTCACGACGCCGTGATAGCACCGGACGGAGCTAGTGAGTTCAAGGAACTGTATTTAAAGTCTATTTTTACATTATTTGTATCTTGGTAACTGTTTGTTGGATTTTTATCCTTTTGGTCTTTTTTTTACACAGATAAATATTGGCTGTTTTTCTAAAACTGGTGTGGTGTCCTTTTGTAGTGTTTTCACTGTATTATTGTGTATTATGTGCCAATGCTTTACACATTGCCTCTGAAATAAACCGGACTGCTTGTGCCAAGCTACCAAGGGGGTGAGCAGGGGTTATTTTAGAAGTGTAACTCCTTTATCCTGAGTAGGAAGAAGGGTCCCTAACTTGGACAGGGTAACAACCTGCCAACTAAAGACCCCCATTTCTAACTGGCAAGATATAGTTTTTCTGGAAAATATCTTAAACCAGCCTTATACTTCAAAGGAACCAACGTATGGGTTGACATACGAGATACAATAAACTTGGAAGAAAGCCCCTTAGCAAACAAATGGACCTATATGATTGCCGCGACATGACGGTTGTATTCCACTACGTGCGCAGGATCATACTGAACAATAAGCATATTCCATCACCTACAAAGGAAATTATGGACATCAGATAACTCTGGATTATACCTACCCAAGTAGTGGTAGTAAATATATAAGTTTATTTGGACCATAGTCTTTTAACTATAAAATATTAAACATCACATCTGACAACAAAACAGATGAAGTCACTTAAAACCCCCAAAATTACATAAAATTGATCTAGCACTATATTGCCAGTAAATCCCTACCCACTGCACGTTACATCTAAAAAGCGCATATTGTATAAAAAAAATGTTTGAGTCTAACCTTGCCTTTAGTCCATATTTCACAAGAACAGGTTTTAAAAATTGGTACCATATTCAAAAGTAAAGATAATCCATCAAAGCATGTACACTCTTACAGCACACCTTCAATCCCCACCCACAATTCCTATCATCATTCAAGAAATCGTTCCTGTTCTTTCTGCATGCGTAAACTAGATTTTGCCCTATTCAGAATTTCAATATTGCACAGGTATTCATGCATCAGGTAACTTAGAGAGACAGGGGTACGCAGTTCAATTTTGCCAAGACTCTCTTAAGTAATATATTGATATATTTTGGTTTAGATAACTTAAATCTCTAACCCCAGATTACACTGAAGTCCTTTCTTTTAATTCTTTTAGATAAAGAAAAGGGATCCCCGAATTTGAAATATTGTATGTTTAAATATTTGGCCAATCTATGAAGGATTGCCCCTTATCTTTTTTTATTCTTTTTTTTATTATTAGTAATTTGTATAATTGGTACACTTTACATAGATCTAAAGATAGAGGTATACATATGTCACATTGATCAATCATACCTTCGTTGTGTATGATGCTATACTTTTCGCCAGATATTCTTCCCTTATACAATATCATAATTACATTGAATAATAAATGTGTCATAAGACCTTGACCGTAACCATTATTCACGGTCGTCCATCACCGACTCATCCAGGGGTGGATCACATATGTTACCCCTGAAAGTATTCCATTTTCCCCATACCTGTGTCCATTTCTTGGGGCACCCTCTGTGTGCGTATACCACTTTTTCTGCTATCATTGCGCCGTCCATATCCCTACACCACTGACGGTAGGTGGGAATTGTCTTCGCTCCCCAGTGTTGAGCAATGTTACGTTTAGCTATCATCATACCCAGCGTTGCCCAGTCTTGGGCCATTTGGTTAAGGTCCGTTGGTTCCCAGATATTAAGGAGATATCTCTTGGGTTCCGGCAAGACGTCAGCCCCACTAACCCGTGAGATTGTGCGCATGACAGCTTCCCAATATGACTTGATTTCTGGGCAGTCCCATATTGTGTGGTAAAAAGTACCCGGTACCCCACATTGCCCCAAACAAAGTTTTTCTCAGTAAATTGCGAGGGCTGAGGTGTGATGTAAAGTCCTAGGTATTTAAATCCTCCATCCGCGATCTGTATCTCACAGCCCCTTGGTAGTCGCGGGGGAGGGCCACTTAGCACATACATGAGTGATTTGTCCCAATTAATAGTATAGCCTGAAAATCTACTGTACGCAGCGCAAACATCTAGGAGTCTGTTGATGGATTGTCTGGGGGATGCCATGTAAAGCAGCACATCATCCGCACATAATGAAATGCGATCCTCCCAGCCCTCTGTCTATTTTAGCCCCCGAATGACCGGGTCCCTTCTTATCCATGCCGCCAACGGCTCAAGCACCAGGGCAAACAGGAGCGGTGACAACGGACAGCCCTGCCTTGTACCCCGTCCCAGAGGGAAATCGGCCGAGATGCGTCCATTTACTACCACATGCGCCAGAGGTATTGTGTACAATAACTGGACCCATGCACAAAATTTGGGGCCGAAACCCATGTGCTTGAGGACTGCGAAAAGAAATGGCCATTCGACAAGGTCAAATGCCATACTTGCGTCTAAGGAGAGAATGACAGCATCCTCCTTAATGAAGGGTATGCGGGCCATTACACTGTGCAATCTCCGCAGGTTAAGTGCCGTGTTGCGCCCCGGCATGAAACCCGACTGGTCCGGGTGTACCAGTGTTGTGAGATACGGTTGTAACCTGGCGGCCAGCGTTTTAGCCAGTATTTTGGCTTCCGCATTGAGCAGTGAAATTGGCCGATAAGATGTGCACTTCTGTGGTGGTTTACCAGGTTTATGGATTGCTACTATTGTCGCTAGTCGCTGATCCCTGGGAAGTTCTCCTATTTCTAGGCTGGCTACATACATTTAAAGCAAGTGTGGCGCGAGTTGACTTACTGCTTTTTTATAGAGTTCAATAGGTATGCCGCCATTAGGCCCTAGAGCTTTCCCAGTTTGTATTGCACCTATTGCTAGTGTCAGTTCCTCTGGTGTCAAATCAGCCTCTAGTGCTTGGATATCTTCAGGTGCAAGTGTGGGCATCTGAATATCTGTGAGGAATGCAAGGTCATCGGCCAATGTGGCTGTGGCTGTAGGTGTATATATTGTCTCGTAATGGAGTGCCAATGCGTCAACTATTTGTTGTGGGTCTGTGGTGGTGACTCCATTATCTAAGCTCAATTGTGCCACCCATCGATTAGCATGTTCCCGCCTATCCAACCAGGCTAGATGCTTGCCTGCCTTATCGCCGACTTCATAAATAGTATGTTGTGTCGTGGTAAGCGTAGCCTTCGTCTCCTCCCACATATAGTCTCTATACTCCTGATTGGCTAGGTTTAACTTATGTGCTGTGATGTCATTGGTATCTAAAGCGTGTTCTTCTTCAGCATGCCTGACCTCCCGTTCCAGGGTCTCCACTTGTATTAATTTGTCCTTTTTATGACATGTGATTAATGAAATTGCTTGGCCACGTAGTACCGTCTTATATGCCTCCCACAGAATCTTTGTGGATGTCACTGAGTGTTCGTTCTCAGCAAAATACTGTTGCGTGGTTGTAGTTATACCTTTCCATATCTTGGGGTTTTTAAGGAATCCAGGATGTATGGGAAAGATGCAACGACGTCCCGTGGTACGAGATGTGCATTTGAGTAAAACAGGGGAATGGTCGGAGATACCCCTAGGTAAGTGGGATATCTCTAGTATTCTTTCTAGACCCGTCGCCGATGTGAGGATATAATCTATTCTCGAGAGGCTGTTATGCACTCCCGAGCGGAAGGTGTATTGTCGCTCCTGTGGGAATCTCGAGCGCCATACATCTATGAGACCAAAGGCGTCTAGGAATTCTGTTAAACGGAGGTGTTTTCCAGATTGATCCCTGGGGGGTTTCCGATCTACGGTAGCATCTACCGTGGAGTTGAAGTCTCCCCCTATTATTAAGTCACCTTGTGGGAGTGCTAGTGGGAAGTTACCAAGGGCTGGGAAGGCCACCTGATGCAAAGCCGGTGGACTATATACTGAAACTAGATTATATGTTCGACCTTCCCATTGGCATGATATAGCTGCAAAACGTCCCTGATCGTCTGTCCAGGACCCGGTAACAATAAGTGGGAAGCGTTTACTAATCAAGACGCCCACCCTCCCTTGAACCCGAAGTGAATTCAGAGTGTGCCGCCATTTTAAAACCCCACCGGTCTAAGGCCCTACAGGCCGAACCCACCAGGTGTGATTCTTGGATCAGGGCGACTGCTGGTGCTTTGCGTTTAAGATATTGTAAGACCAATCCCCGCTTTATTTTATCACAGAGGCGGTTTACATTCCACGATATAACGGAGAAAGGAGGGCAGTTCGTACAAGGAGTCATGGATTGTGCGGTCAGAAGATCGGTCAGGATGTTCGCATGTTCCCTGTGTTACAGCATTAGTAGGGGGAGTACAAAGAACAATGTAGCATGAACACTATGTATACACTTTGCATATATCCAACAATTTTGTGGTGTACCTGTACAATTAAAAAAACATAACATTAAACTGGTCCCCACCCCCGGCCCCCTTCCTGCACGGCAGACATAGAACTACCCGCCCCCAAACTTCGCAGAGTGCTCATTTCCCATAACTTGTACTTGCGTGAAGGGGGAGAGCAGTCCAGCGATCGCCCCGAACATTCCCGTATTCAGAACATAGCGTATCGGTTGTAGGCCCACACAGCAGGTATCTAATTTTACAGTAATCTAACCGCAGGATAGTGTGGAGTTCGCAATAAGTCCAGTCCTAAGCACTGGTCCATATCAGTAGTGTCGCCGGTGGTGCGAGTCTGTCTGTCTTTCGAGTTGTCTCTTTCCCAGTTCTAGGTCAGGAATCTCATAGCTGAGTAGTATCATCATTTTCCACCCTTCGCTTGCATTAATTCTTCCGTTGAATCTGACTCCCTCGACTCCGGTGATGTCGTGTCCATTAGTTGCTGCTGTTTCTTGCCAAGCCTTTTAGGCCCAGAGGCTTGTCGCCATCCCTCCAGCCAATCGTGGGCTTCTTCAGGTGTCGTAAAAAAACAGATTTTCCCCTCAGCTTCTACCCTCAACTTTGCCAGGAATAGCATTGAGTATTTTAGCTCTCGGGTTCTCAGTTCTTTCTTTACATCCAGAAAGCTGCGTCATTGTTTAGTTACCGCTACCATGTAGTCTGGAAAGAATGTCACAGTGTAGTTCTCGAGGCGTACTGGAGGAGTAACTCGTGCCGTTTGCAAGATCACGTCTCGATCTCGAAAATTGAAAATGCGGGCCAGAATAGGCCTGGAGGGTGCCCCAGGTCTCGGTCTGCCACCCGGCACTCGGTGGGCCCTTTCCACTGAAAAGAAGCTAGACAGCCCACGTGGCTGTAGCTGATTTTTGATGAGGTCCTCAACAAATGGATCTAGTGCCTGGCCCCCCGTACCCTCAGGCACACCAATAATTTGGACATTGTTACGTCTCGAACGGCCTTCCTCATCGTCGAGTTTGGCCGCCATCAATTTATTATCTGCCTCTAGTTGTCGGACCTGACGCTGTAAAGTAGCCGTATCTGTGGAAAGGGCGGCTGTTGTAGTTTCGACCTCCGTCATTCTCGTGGCCATTTTTGAAAAGTCAGCACGTATTAACGAAATGTCTGTGGAGATCGATCCTACGGAAGTTTGGACTTTGTTTAGCGCGGTCATTATATCTTGCAATGTGACCTCCGCAGGTTCCTCGGTTGGAAGGCTCTCGCCTCTTCCAGTTTTTGATTCAGCTTGTTCCGGCGGATCTTTGTTATAGGCATATTTATCCAATTTGAGGTTCTGTGCGGTGCGCTGACCCAGATTCCCCATTGTGGCCAGCACCCCGGGGCACCACACGGAGCAACGTGGGTGGGTGGCAGTATTCGCCGCTGCCTGCCTGGGGGACTATCAGCCACGTGCGGCCTTTCGGTTTTCCTGCCCACAACCCTTGTAGGAGTGGCTGGTTAATGTCCCAAGGGGGATTTGACTTCGCAATGGCGCACTTGTACTTCGGGCCGTCTATGCCACCTCTGGGAGACTCTCGGTAATAATACAGTTCACTGGGATCTCAATTGATCTGTTTACAGCTAGACTGTCTGGTTTGATCCGGCGTTGTGAGGCTGTCCCCTCCACACCTTAATTACCACAGGCTGCCGAACTGCTGGTAAAATCGCTGGTGTGATTAATGGGTAATACTCATTAGTTGGCGTATTTGTTGCTCCCGGGGATCTTGCATGCAGACAGTGAGCAGTTATTAGTTTAGTTCTGACATATATATGGGATGGCCGTAGCGAATGAATTTACCTGGAGCCCAGCCTACATTGCCTCGAGAAATGACAGTACATCAGCCGTACACAGTGCGTTTTCATGCACATTGCACTGTCTACCAATGTTCGTGCACCCATGACTGATTACGCATTTTGATATCGGGCGGTCCCCACTAAAATCTCGGCAAATCGCTCTCAGTCAGTCCTCTCGTGCCACACCCTGGTCTGCGCTGTGTGAAGCAGTCTATGCGTGTCTCATTGCGGCACTTAGGCGCTCCTAAGCCTGAATCGGGACTCACTGCTTTCACAATGCCGGCTGGTCTCACCTCCACCCGTTGAGTCCGGGTCTCGTGGCTTTTCCCGACAGTCACCAGCGTACTCTCGGACCCGGCACTGGTCCGTACTGTGGGAAAAAGGTTATCGTATGGCAGCCCTCATCATCCGATCTACAACAGCCTTCTTTGTTTCCCTCTACGTACGCTCGTTACACTTTCTCCCTCGTAGAATCCGGTCCTCGCAATTTTCTCGCTTCTCAGCCACCAGGTTACTCGAGACCCCGGCTTCAGCGTGCATCGCAGGCCGCGTCTCTTCCACGTGACGTTGGCTCACCGTTGTGCAACTCCCGGGGCTCATAGTTGGTTTTATCGGTGCCTTGTTCTTTCCGACGCCGCTGCGGGTGTTTTAATTAGATGTGGAGTGCCGGATTAGTTTTCGGATTAATGGGAATGTCGCATCAATCGCGAAGCCTCTCTAGGCAGCGGCCATTTCCTTTGGCTGCTAGCCACGCCTGCATCTTTTTGGCCCAGTACTGTTTACTCTGACAGATTTCCTTTGGACAGAATGTTGACACTTGACATATAAGCTATTAATTCTGTGTGCCAAAATTGCACCCCTTTCTGGTCGAAATACTATTCCAAGAGTTCAGCCTTAGATCTACTCTACCTGCTTGTACACGGCTCCAGGGGAAAGTCCTAAAAGATTTTTCAGGCATTTGCCTTCCAACTTCTCTCAGTTAGGATTAGACCTCATTCTTATACAGGATTTGAAGTAAGACCATTACGCTATAAGTGGTATGTACCGGTTCCATAGAAGTGCCACCGTAATCCCTTTTAACTTCTTTAGCTCCCCCACTGATGTCAGAGCTCAGGTTTTTATGATGTCTAGGTGCAGCTGCCATTTCAAGTTATTATTAAAAGTCATTCTGAGATATTTGCATGAGGAGGTTTAATCAACCTTTATTTCTCCTATTGACCAAAGGAAGAATTTACAGACTTTCCCTACTGTCAAAATTTCATTTTTGTTTAATTGTTGGACTCACAGAATTGATGAAATGCAGAGTTTCCTTAGCAGGGCCTCTTGGGTCACCTCCAAAATAACCAATAGTAAGCTATAACCTATAGTAAGCTTGGTAGGTGTCTCCCCCCCCCCCCCCATTTTTGGGGAGTATGAGTCTGTGCTTTGTAAAATCTAAGGTAGGTCGGCAAGATACAAGGTAGGCGATAATACACACCCCTGCCTTAAGCTACTCTCTATTGAAATTGTTAAAGCTAATGCTCCATTTTTATCTAATTCCACGTTTGTCCAGTTCTCATGGTGTAATTCCATCAGCACTGCTAAAAGAATTCTTGGTATGTTCATGCTTTTTAATTTAGCCCAAAGGATTACACGGTTAACTAAGTAGAAGGCGGAAAGGAAATCAATGAAGCAAAAGAACATGCTGCCTCGCGATTCCATTGCTTTCCGACCCGTGACCCACAGGCAATAGCAATGATCCATTGTTGACTGCCCCTCTTTGAACCTTTCTTGCTTGATTGGCACAAGATCATCACAATCTATCCAGTCTTTCATATACAGCAGTATTAACTTTGCAAAGATTTTAGAGCCTACATATAGTAAACTAATTAAATGATAATTTTTGGGGTCTGCTGGATCATTTTTCTTTAAAATTAGCTTAATTATAACCCCTTTCCAGCTTGGCCGAAAACATCCGCTATAGGGTATTGTTTTAAATACTTCAGCAAACGATCTGCACCACCAGTCTATATTTGATTTTAGAATAATCGCTGGCAGGTTATCAGGTCCAGCTGCCTTTGTTAACTTTAACGAGATTATTACCTTTTTTGTCCCATTTTCGGTCATGTGTGATAAAAATTCCCTGTCTGGCCTAAACCACCAACCCTGGGGAGGCCTGACCTTATCTGCATATATCTCAGTCAAATATCTTACACAATCTTCTTCCGGAACTACACAGATAAGTGAAAACCTTGTATTGTTAGTTCCTTTCTGGACCAGTTCCCAGAATATCTTTTATCCTTTGTTGGCCAACACACCTATCACTTCCTCCCAATTTCATTACTAGTAGTGCATCTTGTTATTCTGTATTAATGAAAAATATTGTGATCTAGTTTTGTGAATTGCCTTATACCAATCCTCATTTGGTATTTTTCCCTTACTTTTAGTAAGCTGCTTCAGTTTTTTTAAAGCCCTGCACTGGTCATTAAACCAAATATGTGATTTGTGAATTTGTGGGTTCTTTTTAAATCCAATAACAAGTTGATGCTACTATGTCACTGCCAAGCAGTCTACTACTTTCTTCATCTTAGCTGCTTACCACAAACTTATATCATCTTGATGAACGCCACTGCTAACTAGACTCTCTGAACTATGTACATGGGCTAAAAGTGCTAGTTGCTAGACATCTAAGGCATCTTTTTGGTGCGATTTTCAGCACTATATCTGTGATAAATGGACTAAAAATTCAGTAGTTCTAGGCATTCATAAAAGAAAACTCATACATTTTTTCAGAGAATTTCTGGGTTGTCAAGCAAGTCTGACTTCTGAAGAGGGTTAGGGTACTAAGCAAGACTGCTTTGGCTCTACCCTTTCCATTAGAAAACACTAGTTAGTGATGTGAACAAGTTCAATGAACAAACCTGGGGTCTAGGGAGAGTCCCTCTCCTGAGAAAGAAATTTAAAAAAGATTGGCAAATGGTGCATTTTAAAGCAAATGAATGCAGCGATAAAGCAAGGCTTATTAAGCAGTGGGAACATATAGTCTTGAAATATTAAACACATTAAAAACTGCCCCGTATCTTCTTGCATTCATTTGTTCAACCGTTACTGTAATATGTAAATTGTTCTGCATGACAACTTTAGCCCTTTAAAATGTATGCTTAGCTTGCCCAGTGTCTTGCACTGCATGCAGCATTAACTTTGGAAAAATATGCTCTAACCAGACTTCGGGAAGCACCCACAGCTGCTGGCTGTAACCAGTCATATAGAAATATGTGCAGACAGGTCTTTAAGTGAGATGAAAAAAGTGGGTGCTCCCTATAAAGGAACATGCCAAATACATTTCTGTGATTCCCATAGTGTGCCATCAGACCGGTATTTTGGTTTCTCTCCGAGATGTAATTTTATCCAGATAAATGGCACAGCAACTGACATACGCCTAAAGCCTGTCAGTCACTGGGTGTTAGCTGTTTAAGATAAATGAGTAACAACAATGATTTCTTATAAATAATTAACATTGAAAATGTTTAAATTCTGAAATAGTGAGTCTGTGAATTAAATAGGATTGAGGCCTGTGGAAGGAGTTTTGGCCTTCAATTATGTTTGCTTTATGTTAGATATGTATCCTCTTTTTCTCTGCATATCTTGTCCATCTGCACATCTTCAACCCCCTCTCTTTCCTATTCAGCATCCTCTTTTCACTCTTCCCCGAATGCCCTTCCTCACATCGCTGTCACTTCACTGTCCCCCAACATGCACTGCACTCCCTCAAATATAAGCACCTTAATTTCTCTTACTTTTGCCTTGCAAATATTTTGACATCAGTGCACCCTCTTCACACACATTTCCACAAAATCATGGACCGTGTTCATGAGGTTACTGGAATCAGCCACAGGCTGGAAGTGGCTTACATGACCCATTCCACCCTGCGGACAGGTGACAAGGACAGGATGTGCACTGTCGGACTCTGCAAAGAAAAGGAACAGACTCTGGTCTGTTTAATATTGGAGAGGAGTGCGCACTGTTTTCCTCAACAGTGAAAAGGAACCTGGACTGTGTAATCCAGTGATAGAAAGGAAACAGACATGGTTATGCTCCGGAAATGGAACGCGTGCACACAGTTGTGTTTCATAAAACAAATGAATGGACACTGTTTTATTAAGTAATAGAATGGAATGTGCACTCTTTTATATAGTAATAAAGAGAAACACAGACTGTTCTAGTCAATAATAGTAATTTAAAGTGCTTCATTTTGTAACAGAATACTTAACTGCAGATTCGTTTTCAGTGCTTAGTGAAACAAATGAATATTCATTTATATTGCTTAAGGTAAAGAACAGTGCTTCTTTTAATTACTGAATAAAACGGTGCTTAAACCAACGCATACCGCTTTTAAAGTACAGAAGAGTACATGCTTGTTTCAGTGCTATAAAGAGACTGGACCACCGTGCCCCAGAAATTGAACTATGTTAAGCATTAAAGAGAGGAAAGATCATCGTTTTACTGTGTAGTGGAAGGAAATGTGTCATCATGTAATAAGTAATGAAACAAAATGTGTTCTATTTAATCATATCAATGAATCTGCATTGTTTAATTCAGTAACGAAGAGGTCCTCGTACTATTACAATCAGGAACGATACGCAATCCGCACTGTTTCATTCTGTAATGAACAGGATACTAGGGTAAGAGGAAACAGGAGCGTGTTTTAAGGGCATCTGTGTAAGAAGGATACCTCTTTTAAGTATGCTCCCTAACAACGGCGGTTTCGAATGCCGAAAAGGTTTCGTTTTCCCAAGTCAACAAACAGCTGCACAAATCAAAAACAAACAAAACAAGCATTTGCAATGCAATAGGTCTCGCATTTGCGAGAGTTTAACCTATTGGCATTGTAAATGACAATGCCTTTTATTTATGTTTTAAAAACCAACACATAAATAAAAGGCATTGCCATTTACAATGCCAATAGCTCAAACTCTAACAACTGCGAAACCTATTGCATTGTCCAAGGAGCCGTCAGGAGTGCAGCGGGGGCACTGTCTCAGCGCGCGAAAGTGAAAGCACGGTGGGAGCGCACGAGACGCCGTGAGCGTGCACATCGGCTGTCCCAGCGTAAGCTGAGGATCGCCGGAGAAAACACGCACGGCCAGTGTGACGGCGGCCGCATCGGCTGCGAGGTACACCGAGCACCCTGTGAGCTCTGGGGACACGCTGCAGGGCATCGCGCTGAAGCATGGCGGAACAACGGTAAGGAATGCTGGGAGAGAGTAGCTGTATGGAGAGGGCGTCAGTGTGTAGTCGTGGAGGAATATGGTGGGGGTTGGCAGATGGCGCATGGCTGGCTGGCTGACACTGGAGGGGGTGCAAGGACAGCTGGGGATTGTAGATTTAATTATGCGTGCACAGCTCATGTTTTGCGGCTGGCGAGGACGGAAGGGGGGACAGGAGATGTGCACATCGCGTGTCTGTACGTGCGTGTTCACGGGCGCGTTCATAATTGCAGTCCGTCCTGCGCGTGCACATCTCCTGTCTCCCTTCCGAAGCAAGTCGGTAACAATAGATCTCGCTAGCGACAGCGCTTTCGCGCTGCGTCGCTAGGTGAGACCTAAAAAGAACCCCGCAGAGTTATTTGGGATAATATGGATCCTGCGCAACTACGTGTCGAGAATGCTCGTTCTAGTCGGCCCTCGCTGCTGAGGGTGCTTGGCCTCTGTCAGACAGCTGAAGCGCTCTCTTCCAGGACGAAAAACAGCTGAGATCGCAGGCGCTGTGACTTGCTTTCTTCTTGTCTATCATACAGTGCTCTCCGTTTTACAAGAATGGCAACCAATACCAACACAGTATCCGAGGATCTCATTCAAAATCTGGCTTACTAAAAAGAGGCTGTTCTAAACTCTAAACCCCGACTCCAGGTCGACGTCAGTGACAGATTTGTAAAATGTCTTAAGATAATCACGTTTTTTTCCAGATTTTTTTTTTTTTGCAGTTTTATATAGCGCGAACTCGACCTGAAGGTATCATAGCGCTTTACATGAGCACCAGTTGCATTACAGACAAACATTCATTTTTTAGGGACGGGGAGATTAAGTGTTATGCCCAGAATCACAGGGTGCTTGAGCCTTCAGCTAGACTCGAACCTGGTTCCCTATCTTCAAAGTCGGCCACCCTAGCCGTTAGGCCACATCCTCGGGCTTCACACGTCCACTTGTGTGCGTACAGGGAGGAGTAAAGCTACAAACCAAACTTGGATTTCAAAGAAAATGGAAGCTACACTGGGTGAGGCTTTGCCTCAGCCCAACCTATTTTGAAAATGCAGCAGCTATTGAAGGAAGGTAGAGTAACTGAGCAAAACCTTAGTAGAAAATAATACGTCCAGTGGGACACTGTTAGCACTGCCGATGGCGAAAAAACACCTTGCAAACATCAATGAGACATGATGTGTCCGGGGCCACCAGCGCCCCTTGCGCAATCTAAGAGGACACTCAAAGGGGCTTGACACAAGTGAAAAGTAACTCAAAGAACAGCAAAGACATAGGTGCGTTACTCACTGGTCGGAATAAAGTCTCAGCTGCGAACGTTGTCTGTGTAAATACACAGCGGTGCCAGAGTATGTGGGTGATAAGGAGCAGCAGCATAAATAGACCTTTCAGACGGCTCCTGCAAGTCATTAGCACCTGGACCTCACTTGGGTATAAGTGCATGTGGACGGGGTTAACCCTTAATTGTACACAGAAACCGCTCGCAAACTAGGCCTGCTATACTGAAGAGCAAACAGAACATCAACTATCCTAATCCAAATGGTGCAAAATACAAATATTCCATGCGGCCCCATAAATTTCACCTGGTAGGCCTACTCTGATCACGGAGGCAAGTGATGAGGCACATCCTGTCCATGTGCTCTGTGGAAACATAAGATCTGTAAAATATGCTGACATCAACTATCCTAATCCAAACGGCGCAAAATACAAATATTCCATGCGGCCCCATAGATTTCACCTGGTAGGCCTACTCTGATCACGGAGGCAAGTGATGAGGCACATCCTGTCCATGTGCTCTGTGGAAACATAAGATCTGTAAAATATGCTGCAGTCGCGACTCGCAATACTGGGGGGGGGGGGGGTGAAAAATAAAGTTTAAAAAAAACCTTAAACTTACCTGACCGCCGGGCGGGTCCGCGCCGCCTCTGCTGTTTGCTCCTGGGCCGGGGTCCGGTGCGTTGCCGTTGGCGCCTTCTCAATCTCACGTCTTCTGTGTGAGTGGCTGGCAAGTGGCAACCCCTCTCAGCCAATCCTGGCACTGCTGAGGGCAGGGATACTCCCTGCCCATTAGGAGACCGGGGGCTGCGCATAAAGCAACCCTCGGTCTCTTAAGGGGAAGGCTAGTGCGCATGTTCGGGCTGATCGTAAAAATGATCAGCCCAAAAACGAACATGCGCACTATTGCGCTGTCACTCTACCGTGACAGTGCTGCCGCAGCCCCACCCCCTTCAGCGTCCGTGTTCTACTTCTGAGGCTAATTCCAATCAGGAGTCCTGATTGCTGCAATTAGCGACAGAAGTAGAACGATTAGTGGGGCAACGCCCCAACGCCCCCAATGGACGCACCGCCCCTGGCAGCTCCGCCACTAAGTGAGGCCTGCCCCTGCACTCTCGAGTGTTGGTTCGAGGCCCTCCTCCACCCGCAGGTTTTCCCTGCGCCTCATCCCTGGTGGTCCAGTGGACCTCCGTCTCCTTCCCCTCGCTCCGCTTTTACTCCTTTTCACTCGTTTTTTTCTCTACCCTCTTCTTTCACCTTTCTGCATTTCTCGGCATTTCTGCTGTTTTCTGTGTGTTTTTCTGCTTTATTTCTCCCTTCTTACTTTCCCTTTTCCCTTTATTCCCTTCCTCCTTCCCCTCGCTCCGCTTTTACTCCTTTTCACTCGTTTTTTTCTCTACCCTCTTCTTTCACCTTTCTGCATTTCTCTGCATTTCTGCTGTTTCCTGCGGGTTTTTCTGCTTTATTTCTCCCTTCTTACTTTCCCTCTTCCCTTTATTCCTTTCCTCTATTCCCCCCTTTCCCGCCCGCTTCCACGCCACTGCTGCCCCCGCGGCCCCTCCCCCCAGCACGACCAGCGTTTTCCAATCCAGCTCCCCTCCCCGCTCCCGCCTCCCAGCTGTCCAGCCCTTCCCGACCCCTACTTAATGGTGGCCGCGCCGCTGGCGCGCCAAAGGCAATCCCGTCTGCGCCCGTCCGCGACCCGACCGCGACCAGCGCCAGGAACCCTGGACCTCCGCCCCGCCAACGCTACGACCCAGCGGCACTCCACACACTCAACCCAGGTCGCAACAACAACTGCAAGCTAGCTTCGCCGGCCGACACCCACGGACCCTTCAGCTGTCACCGCTGCCATCAAACCTACAGCACCGCCAGGAACACGGACCCAGCACAACCCGACCGCAAGAACACACCCGAACCGAAGACCCTGCAATGCATCCTCCTCAACGTCCGATCCCTCCACAAACACGCCACCGAAATCTGGGACCTCCTTGACAGCACCACCGGACATAGCGTTCTTCACCGAAACCTGGACCAACACCACCTCGGGACCGGACATCGCCATTCCCCAAGGATACAAGATCTCCAGAAAGGACCGCCACACCCGCCCGGGAGGAGGAATCGCCATCGTCCACAAATCCACCCTCCGCCTGAGCACACTGCCCGACGAGCCCACAGACATGATGGAGCACCTACACTTCAAGATACAGACCAACCATACCACCACACTCCGAGGAACCCTCAACAACCGACCCCCTGGACCTTGCGGACCGTTCACCAACTCCATCACGGCCATCATCTCCCCGCATGCCATCGCCTCCACCAACTACACCCTGCTGGGAGACCTTAACTTCCACATCGACAACCAACTGGACCCCAACACCACATCCCTCCTGGACAACCTCCACAACATTGGACTTTGCCAGATCGTGACCGAACCCACGCACTCAGCAGGACACACCCTCGACCCCCTCTTCACAACAGGAAACTCCATCACCTTCAGCCACACCACCGACCGACCACCGATGCATACACTTCACCTTCAGAACACCCACCATCCACAGACACCAGCACCTGCTCCCACGAAGAAACTGGACCAGAATCACCGACGACCAGCTTACCTCCTCACTCTGCAACTCCACCCCAACCATCGCGGAAAACGACAACCCCATCACAGCAGCCCGAACACTGCACAGATGGATCTCCAACAGCGCCAACACCATAGCCCCCCTCAAGAAAAACAACAACACCCACGCCAAGAAAGCCAGATGGTTCACCACCGAACTCCAAGAGTCCAGACGCCGCCTCGAAAAGGCATGGAGGAACACCAAATCCACAGAATCTCACAACAACTTCAGAGCCGCTACCAACACCCACTACCAACTCATCAGAAAAACAAGAAAAAAGCGATTGAAGACAGAATCTCCGCACACGCACACAACAGCAAAGAACTCTTCAACATCATCAAGGAGTTTGCCCAACCCACCAGCGAGTCGACTGACATCCCTCCCTCACAAGACCTCTGTGACAAACTCAGCACCTTCTTTCACCACAAGATCAAGAGCATCTACGACAACTTCGACGAAGTCAACCAACACACGGAAACCCCCACCAACAACCCCCGACACCCTGAAGCCAACGATTGACAGCTGGAAAGCCCTCACCACTGAAGACAATGAAGTCAATCCACTCCGGGGCCCCCACGGACCCCTGCCCCCACCACATCTTCAACAGAGCTGCCGACACCATCGCACCCATGCTCCGCCACAACATCAACCGCTCCCTGGCGACCGCCTCGTTCCCAGACGACTGGAAACACGCCAAGGTCAACCCCCTCCTGAAGAAACCCTCGGCGGACCCCACCGATCTCAAAAACTACAGACCCATCTCCCTGCTCCCGTTCCCTGCGAAAGTCATCGAGAAAGCCATCAACAGCCAACTCGCCACATTCATCGATGAGCACAACATCCTCGACTCCTCTCAATCCGGCTTCAGGAAAAACCACAGTACGGAAACCGCACTCCTCGCCGCAACAGACGACATCCACACCCTACTGGACAAAGGAGAAACAGTAGCCCTCATGCTCCTCGACCTCTCAGTGGCATTCGACAGTCTCCCACCGCACCCTAATACGCAAACTTCACGATGCAGGGATCCAGGACAAGGCCCTCGACTGGATCAGCTCCTTCCTCTCCGGCAGAACAAAGCGGGTCAGATTCCCCCCTTTCCTCTCGAACCCTACACTGACCACATGCGGAGTCCCTCAGGGGTCCTCCCTCAGCCCGACGCTCTTCAACGTCTACATGGCTCCGCTCGCCCCCATCGTCAGAACCTACGGACTCAACATTGTGTCATACGCAGACGACACCCAACTCATCCTCTCCCTATCCAACGAACACAACACCACCAGACAAAACTTTCGAGAAGGCATGGAAGCCGTTGCCAAATGGATGAAAAACAGCTGCCTACAACTAAACACCAACAAGACGGAAGTACTCATCATGGGCCCAAACCCCGACACCTGGAACGACACCTGGTGGCCCCCCGCCCTCGAAAACCCGCCCACCCCCACGGACCACGCACGCAACCTGGGAATCATCCTGGACTCCAACCTCAAAATGGACCGCCAGATCAACTCAGTCTCGTCCTCCTGCTTCCACACCCTCCGCCTCCTACGTAAGACCTTCAAATGGATCCCCCTTGAACACAGAAAGACCGTCACTCACGCCCTGGTCACCAGCAGACTCGACTACGGCAACGCAGTCTACGCCGGAATAAACAAAAACCTCACCCGCAAGCTACAGAACATCCAGAACGCCGCCGCAAGACTGGTCCTCAACCTGCCAAAACACTGCCACATCTCCCAGCACCTGCGCACACTCCACTGGCTCCCCATCGAGGCAAGAGTCACCTTCAAGATGCTCACCCATGCACACAAGGCCCTCCATGACACCGGACCAGCATACCTGAATAGCCGGCTCAATTTCCACGCACCCCAAAGGACCCTACGATCAGCCCAGCTCTCCTACGTCGTGGTCCCACGCACCAGAAAAACCAGATCAGGGGGCCGCTCCTTCTCCTTCCTCGCGGCCAAGGCCTGGAACGCCCTTCCGCTCCACCTCAGACAGACATCACTTCCCATCTTCGTAAGAGACCTCAAGACCTGGTTCTTCAACAGACCCCCTCCTTGATGGACTGGAACCTGCACCCCGCCTCCCCCCCCAGCGCCTTGAGACCCTTACGGGTGAGTAGTCGCGCTTAACAAACACCTGAAATCAGAAGACTAGTAGGAGAATAAAAGTGTTTGCTACAGGCACTCATCGCCTCCCTCAATGTACCACCACAGCCGCTGCCTCCACCCTTTGGTCCTTTGTGGCCAGGAAATTATTTTCCTATTCTAATGGGTCAGTAAGATAATTCTTGCCATTTTCTGAGGCCCGCTTTCTCTTGCGGTCCTCCAGTGGCACTACCACCAACATGGGGGTGCCCAAGTGGCCCTGCACTGCAGGTGCCATCAACATGCTGCACACCTGCCTTCTTGGCTTCCCAATTCGGGCCGTCTCAGTTTCAAAGCACCAGCCACAAATTCACAAGGGCATGCCTAGATGCAATAGCCGGATATCACAAGCAAGTGTAGCAGAACCACAAAACAACAGGGGCAGTATTACATAAAGTGCCCCGGGGGCCCAACGGGCATTTGCGCCCGCTTTGCGCACCCGCGGGGCACTTTGGTATTTCAGAAGGGGACGCACAGAGCCCCCCCTGTAATACCAATAGCTCTGGCGCAGAAAGCACCAGCACTGTCTTCAAGGGGGCGTTCCCTCATTTGCATGGGGGCGTGCCCCATGCAAATGAGGGAATCCCTTTGCCTCTGCGCTGTATTACCGGTGCAGAGGCAAAGAAGCCCTGCGAAGGCGCACTGACAGTGTGCCATGTAAAAGGTGGCACACTGTCAGTTCTCCTCCTGAGAGCAGCCCTCGGGGGTCCCATGGACCCCCAAGACATCCCCATACAGGCGGATGCAGTCACTGACTGCACCGGCCTGCAAGGGGAGCTCTAATCCCCTTTGAAAGTGCAGGCGGGTTGCTGCTTGCACTGTCAAACACGGAGCAGCTTTAAAGCAGCTGCTACGGATTTCACGTGAATGCACTGCCCTAAAGGGCACCGTGTGTTCGTGGCTGCCCTGGGGGCAGCGTTTTAATGGAAATAGAGTTTTTTTTCATTGTTTGTGCCGGGCGCACCATTTTAAAGGTGCACCAGGCGCAAACAATGAAAATGCGCCTATGCCATAATACAGCACCATATTTTCTTCCTGGTCTCTGCACCTTGCTTAAAATCCTGATCCAATCCAAAGTCTGCTGGCAGTGTGGCGTCGCTTAGGAGGAGGCAAAGTGGCAAGTCTAAAGTCAGATCAGCTGAAAGGCCAAAAGATGAGTGGGCATAAGCACAGCATGCGCAACAGGGAGAGGGAGGCATTTCATGCACTGTCCTTGAGAGAATGGTGGCCTGGCATTAAGATGATGCTAGGAATGAGCTAATGGTGGCCATACTTGACATATTGGTACGTTCTGAAAATGTGTGAATATCTCTGCTATAAAAGTGCCTCTGACTTAATCGTGCCATCACGGACATTGTAGATATTCTTTGACATAGGTATACGACGATCCATTGCTGAACGTGGCCCTTGCATTATTGGTGCCAATCCATGAAATGATGAAAGCGTTTTTGCAATGGCATACGATGGCCTATGTATGATGATCCAAATATTGACATATTGTGGGTATATTATCATGGCTGTACCTGGCTCATTGGTGGAGGAAATCAATGGGACACAATTGATGTCTCTGTTATTTGATTATAATAAATTGGCATTAAAGTCAGGATGTGCCCAGGTGTGGCATTGGTCCAACAAGAGAGTAATTGATGAACATGGCAAGCTGATGCTTGAGGACCAAACATGCACTTACGAATACCTATTATTTTGAGACAAAAATACCTTCTGGAAAATTAAGTTAACAAGCTTGTATTTTGGGAAATTGGGCATATTTATCCCAAATAAAAAATCTCAATTTGAATGAAAAATGGCAAGATGGTGGTTGGGGAAGAAATGGTTGCATTTCTGAAATCTTTGTAAAACGGATATTTGAGTGATAATTCATACTGAGTTTTGGAGTCTTATTGATGATCCACATTCCCAAGTACCAGAGGGCGATTACTGATTTGATTGTTATTTCCTATCACGCATATAGGCATTTCATCATCTGTGCTGATAAAGCTTTTTATGAAATCACTGCTAGCTCCAGTATCTGAGCATGTAAGAATGGTGTCTGTTTTCTGGTTTAGTATGGTCTCAGTAAATTTGGGGTAGAACTACTGCATGGCCCTCTGAGATTTTTCAAGACTCTATTAGCTAAGGCCTGCAACGGTGTGAATATACTTGTAGATGTCAGAAAAATTAAATCCAACTATAGATGTGAAAAAGTGGCTTTATACAGTTTGAAAAATTAGAGTTGTCGTGGAATTTCAAACCCAGATGTTTTAACTACTTGTATTACCTATAGGCATAAGTCCATTTTTACGCAAACTATGCTGAAAAAGAAATGTTTAGCCACCATTTTTTATTTAGATTTCACCTGCACATCGCTTGCGCTGTGCTTGTGAAATCTCTTGTATTTAATATAGCGTAAAAGGAGGCTCTCATCAGTTCCCGTTGTCAAACTACTGTGTTCATTCATTTTTGTGAGGGACTTTTTTTTTGTTATCTTCCCCTGGCGGCACACATTTACAATTTAAGCCCCATTTACTGCAAAGAGAAGATCTCTTCCCACGGAAAAGGCAGACAGCTTCTAACAGTATGGTGGAATGTTTGCTTTTTATTACTTAGTTTTGTAAAGCAGATGCTTTAACCTTAGAATGTTTGTGGCACTTCCTATTTATTCCTCAGTACCTTTCTTTGCTTTTGTAGGCACTATCGGATTGATTTTTTCAACTTAATCTATTTGGTAATTTAAAAAAAAAAAAATTTTTAATCGTCTTTATTGGTTTTTCACAGTTTATGCATAATACAATCTGCCAGCATTTATTATACAAAACTGTACAGTGACATTTACACATTTGACGCTTGGTGGGGAACCAGGCTGCGCTTCGTGTTGGTGACATAAAAATAAAGACTAAAAAAATCATGTCTAAACTGTAATCCATGTCTATGTATATTATCCGCTTTTCGATCAGAAAATAAAGCAACTGACTGGTCTTTTTCTGCCTCTATAACTTCACACCAACCGATTCATAATGAAAACAAGCTGTATGATCTCAACTAACCCATATGTGCTTAGCGATTCAAGTCATCAATGGGCCAGGGTGACTGCTTATATGTGGACATTTTGAAGGACAGCAGGAGCAGTGAGCAGGAGGGGAGGGAGGAAAGACAAGAAAGAGAGAGAGAGGGGGGGGGAGGAAGTTGAGCGCATCGCGCCGACACATGTACGCAAGAGCCAGAGATCTTGCCTGGTTAAGCCTGGCTTTGCCTGGAGAGATGTCCGACTCAACTCGGTCGCTATTGTATGTTAGCATGTTATTGCAAATGCCTAACATAGGGAGCCCACTCAATCTTGTGAGGAGCTAGGTGCGTTTAATTTGCTTTCCACAAATGACAAGTATTCCTGCCATTGCATGGGGTTGGTCTGTGGGGGGTCTCGAGGGGCCTTCAATGTTTGTGTCGTGTGCTCCGCCACCAATACCTTGCGGAGGTCCAATAACCATATGCCCGTGTTGGGAGCTGCACTCGATTTCCAGGAAATTGCTATTCTTTGTTTTGCTAACGCCAATGCTAAGTCTAGGAATTTATTAAGATTTTTTCGCTTAGCAGTACGCTTAGTGATGCCAAGTAAGAAATGTAGGCCCTGCAAGGAATTATAGTATTGGTTGCTTCCCCTAATGTCACTGTGACCTCGTTCCAGTAGGCCCCAAGGCCAGGGCATGTCCAGACCATGTGGAGGAACTTTGCACCTGTTCTTGAGCAGCGAGGGCATATGTCGACAAATGTAGGATACATGCGGGCCAATCTGTGTGGTGTTAAATAAGTATGGTCTAAATAATTAAACTGTGTGTATTTCAGTCTAGCATTCGTAGACACAATTTTGGGATACCCTATACACTGCGACCACTGCTTGTCACTCATGGTGACTGACAACTCAGAATGCCAGAACGCTTGAAGCCTTGCCAATAGGTGACTAGGACCAGGCTTAAGGGAGCTATATAGCGCTGTCACCGCATGTCTGCCCTTCCCATGTGTGAGCAATTTCTGCAGCACCTGCGACGTGTCCGGTTCTGTCTCAACGTTCCCGCATATTTGGTGGAATTGCCGCGCTAGTAGCGTGTAAATGTACCCTGTGTGATACCAAAGTCCACCATCAGTTCCTCCAGACTCTGCAATTGTGCATCCGCAAATAAGTCGCCCCAGGTGTCCATTCCTACCTCCGCCCAGGATTCCAATTCCGGACGGTCATGGCAAGGAACTATCCCTGGTAAAATCTCAAGTGGTAGCATGGGTGCATATGGAATTGCTTGGTTTCTAGGCATCATATATCTCAGCCAGCTACGTCTGGCTGCCGACATTAGCAGGTTGCCTTGCTACTTTTGTGTCGGAGTGGTAGTACCCGACAGCCATTCTATTATGGCTGTGCGCCTTAAGGGCAGCGCCCAGCTAGACCTCTCTGTAACCTGGGTGCTCGCTAGCCATCTCATTGGCCACTGGCACCGTAGTAGTGCTCATAGTTTGGTGCCCCCAATGCCCCCTCTGTAAGTGGTAGATACAATTTACGGAGTGCCACTCGAGACCTGGAGCCTCCCTATATGAGCGCCACCAGAAGCATCTCCAGGTCCTTAAATATGCTCCCGGGCAGCCTGTGTGGAAGAGCAGTAAAAAAGTAAAGAAGCCTCGGGAGAAGCAGCATTTTAGCAATGGCCACTCTTCCCATAGGGGACAAGGGGAGACCGCGCCAGAACAGCAATGCTGCTCGCGCTCTGGATACTGCCTTACCCAGGTTCCCGTCTATGTTGTCTGCACTAGTGTGATAGATCTGCACGCCCAGGTACTTGAAGGTGTCAAATGCCCATTCCAGCGGGGTTCTAGGCATGTTTTCTCTCCGATTCAATGGGATCTCTTTCATGGGAAAAACTACAGACTTGGGCCAGTTAACCCCAAGGCCCCAGGCCTGAGAATAGGCGTCTAGGAGCACCATCAGGTCTTGCAAACCAGTATCATCCCCCCGGAGGTAAACCAGTGCATCATCTGCACACAGCGAAATTATATGCCACTGCCTGTCTACATGGATACCCCAGTCCAATACCCGTTGTCGCAATTTACATGCTAAGGGCTCCATAGCAAATGCAAAAAAGATTGGCGACAGGGGGCTGTGGGGAAATATCGCGACCTGTTCTTACTCTTGCCCTTGGGTTAGTGTGTAATATACGCACCCAGCACAAGTATTTGGGTCCAATGCCAAACTTAACCAACACCACCAGCAGATACTCCCACCCCAGGGTATCGAATGCCTTTTCGAAATCCAAGGCTGCCAACCAGGGGGTATCAGTCTCCGTACGAGCCCAGTCCAGTAGCCGGAATAAACACAGGTTCAGTCCGGTACCTCTCCCCCGAATAAAACCGTTTTGATCCTCGTGGATCAAAAGGGATGCTGTTTCTATTAGCCTACACTTTCCCCAATATTTTATAGTCTGCATTTAATAAGGACAGGGGACGATATGATGCCATCTGCAGCGGATCCCTACCCGGTTTAGGCAGCACTACTAACAGTGCTTCTAGCAAGGATGCTGGGAGTTCTCCTCTATCGTAAGCTTCCTTATAAACATTCTGTACTTGGGGCACAAGTTTTTCAGAGTACGTGGAGTAAAACTCCGACGGCAAACCATCTGTGCCCGGGGACTTGCCCGCCGCTGTTTAATGGCGTCTAATATTTCGTCTTCTGTAATAGCTTCCTCTAACAAATCATGTTGGGGTTTCGTAACCTGCTGGAGCTGCACTGGTGCTAAATAGCGTTGTATGTGGGGGAGGTCATCAGACACTGGCGCCTTGTACAAATTTGTGTAGTATTTATAGAATGAGTTGTTAATTGCCGCCTGTGTGTTCACTAGTGTGCCCTCGTTGTTGTAGAACGCTGTAATTGGAGTTTGGGAGGCATCGGTTTTTAAGAGCCAAGCTAACATTTTGCCCGCTTTATCGCTCTCTATGTGTTGTCGGGCTAGGTAATGTTTGCAGTCCATCGCGCATAAACTGTCTGACGTCTCCTTTTATGAGCTTTGGCCAGCAAGGGAGTCACCAGAGGGTCCGCGGGCGCCAGGTTTTCACATCTTTGGATTTCCGCCTTGTGTCTACGTAAGTCTGCCAACAGTGCCATTCGTGAGCCGTATGACGTTTTGATGGCGTGTCCCCGAGTAACCATTTTAAACACATCCCACTCTACACCCCTGTTGGAGGCAGTGCCCGTATTCTCCTGAAAGTATGTGGTAATCGTCTGTGATAAAGTAGAGTGGAACGTCGTGTCCCTAAGTGCAGCTACAGAGAGACGCCAAGTCGGGATCCGAGCTCTGCAGGCACCCCATGGGCGGTGCAGCTGCAATGGGCTATGGTCAAAAAGCGCCCGCGCTAGATATTCCGCTTGTGTCACCCTAGCTAAAGCTTCCATGGAACAATATATTGCGTTGATCCGCATATGCAGGTCATGCAACAAGGAGTAATGGGAGTATATGTGCGATTCAGGGTGTTGACTACGCCACACGTCTCTCAGCTGCATGTGGTCTGCCCAGTCTCTTAGGTGCCTTGATAACTGTATGGATTGTACTCCCTGGAGCGGTGGGCGTGAGCGGTCCATGTCATATGTACTATTGTAGTACCCCCATAGTGTTGGTGCTGTAGGGTCAGACAGCAGAGATGGCGTGAGTGATTGTAGGAACTGTGCTTGCCCAGTGTTCGGGGCATACAGGGAGACTAGTGCCAGCGGGGCTCCATCTAGCTGGCCCTCCAGCGTTACGTAGTGACCCTGAGGATCTATTCGAATATGTGTCACCTTGAGGGGTGTGCCTGGCGCCACCAATATAAGGGCGCCCCTAGCATATCCAGAGTATGTGGTGCCTAGGACCGTGCCTCTCCAGTGCTTGCGCAATGAGGCTAATGTCTGTGTGGTAAGGTGCGTCTCCTGTATTAATGCAATTGAGACCTTGTGGGTATGCAAGTATTGGTATATTTTATGCCTTTTAACACACCCTGCTAGCCCCTGCACGTTCCAAGTTAAGAGTGTGTACTCATTGTTAGCCATTCCGAAGAGTGAAGGGATCTTCCAGCCTACCTCCCCTCCCGTTAGCCACCCGACCCACCTCCCCACCCCCCGCACCCCGCCGCACATCATATTACTTAATTGCATCACCCGTCCCACACAGGAGGAAATAGAGATCGCATTAAATAATAACATTCCCTCAACTCCCCACCCAAGGCCGGCTTGCCAACGGGGCAATTGGCCACTTGCACTGAAATGACATTAAACTTATTGTAGAACAATTGCTATCTCAGCTACTTAACGTTATCTGGGGGCGCAGCTGTATTCCTACCCAAGTTGATTTTTGGCTGCCATCTTGTAATCAGCATTATGATATCTCATAGCTCAGTCCCCTGTGTCCGGAGTAGAAGCAGTGTTAACCTTTGGGGCACCCCCCCCCCTTTAGTGTCTAACCATCTGCCCACCAGCTGTTGGTACACATAAAAAGGATATTCAAAGAATCCACCAAGTTCTCTTGCTAACTGATTATTCGTCGCGGGTTCACTGCCTCAGGACTCTGCATACTTCAGGGCATCACCCGAATTCGTGTGCCATTTGCGGGGTCATCTCCGGACCTTCTCCTCGCAGTTCTGCATTTTGTGAGTCTGTGAGAGATAACTGGTGGTTCTGCCCATCATCCGATTCCGACTCAGATCTCGTAGGAGCTATAGTGTTGTTGAGGAGTTCCACTGTCTTTATGGCCTGTGCCCGCTCCGCTGCCACTTGCTTCTTGGTGGGCCGTTGTACTTTAAACCTCCCCATCCTCTGCGTGCGCTTACTGTTTTCCAGGGTGGTCGCGATTCTGTCAGTGCGGTGGGTGGAGGATGTGCAAAACCATTTTGATCTATCCAGGACCAGGCTTCCTCAGGAGTGGAGCAGTACACATTGACCTCTTTATGGCGGATGCTGAGTTTAGCTGGGTATTGCAGCACATATGGTATCTGGTGTTCCCTCAGGAACCTCTTGACCTCCATGTAGGAGGATCTACGGCGCTGGACAGACAATGTATAATCAGGGTAGATGTGTACTGTTGCATTCTCTACCTGCCAGGGACCCTTGGACCTGGTCACCTGGAAAATATGGTCTCTGTCCCAGTAGTTGAACAATCGTGCCACCACTGGTCACAGCGGGTTACCTGGACGCGGAGGGCCCCCTGGGACCCTGTGTGCTCTATCTATGGAGAAGAACTTCGAGATCTTACCCTGTAGATTTTCATCAGAGATCCAGGTTTCCAGATACAAGTCCATGACTGGTCCTTCTATTCGTTCTGGCAACCCCACTATGCAGATATTGTTCCTACGGGAATGACCTTCCTGGTCCTCCAGCCGATTCGCTAAGTATTCCACCTCTTTCTGCAGGGATTTGAGTTGGTCTGTAGTCGTGGACACAGTAGGGCGCAAGGCCGCCATTGCAGATTCCGACTCCTCCACTCTGGCCTTGAGTTTCTTGTGATTCTCTCGTAAGAAGCCTATATCGAGGCATAGTGTGTCTATTTTAGGACCTAATGTGGTTTTAATGTCCAGTATTGCTGCCATCAATTCATCGAACCGATGTGAATGATCTGGTGAGGTACTTGCATTGGGAGCACCTTGTTGCGCTGCATTCCCTCCATCCATTGTAGACGTCATTGTTTCAGGCTGTTGG
Organism: Calotriton arnoldi; assembly: GCA_963921515.1. NCBI lineage: Eukaryota > Metazoa > Chordata > Amphibia > Caudata > Salamandridae > Calotriton > Calotriton arnoldi. The sequence continues at coordinate 1,389,150 of CAWUFW010000311.1, forward strand.
CGTGGTAATTTGTCCACACGTGGCTTCCCCATTGCGTGTTTTGGCGCTGTATGGTCCCTCCAGTAATGGAGACACTGACCTTGTCTCAGGCAGCCGGCCTCTGTGGTCTGTGTCTAGTATTGCCCACTCCTCGTGGGAAGCAGCGTCGCGCCGCCCTTGCTCTGACGATCGCATTGTGCCCAGTAATACAATCCCTCTATTTTATTGCATCCAGGTGACAAGGAAAGAAAGCACTTGCCGTATCCCGGGGGAGGGGGGAGGGGAAATTGCGGTTCACGCTCTGCACAGCAGTCCGCTCCATATTTCAATGTGTGTGCACTGACTTTTCGGGAGTTTCCATGCTGCCCAAGATATGTCCACAGCCGGTGCGGCAGGGAGGTTCACCACTTGTCACAAGGCACCAGTCTTCTCGCGGTGCCACTTCCACCGTGTTGGAGCGCCCCAATGGTGGTCGTCAAGGATATCAGGTACAGCTCAGTGGCCCACTTGGTGCCCTAACATACAGTGCGTGTTGGTAAAGGACCCTGCACTGTCCGCCTCTCTCGTGGCCCCTAGGGCACAGCGCGGGTCTCCGGACCTCCGCCATGGGAAATATTCCAGGCACAGGAGGTGGGGGCGGAGGGGAACGCCCAGTTTCAGTATCGGCGATGTCCTACTGCGTGAACGATCAGGCCCCCCAACAATGCACTGCCTTCATTTGGACATTGTAGGCCGCTCGGCAGCTGTTGTGCAGCTACTTAAGCTCGGCCCGGCCCCTGTTCCCGTCAAAAAGGGGGAGGGGGAGAAAAGCCTCCGTGTGCAGCCAATATGTCTGGGGCCACTGTCTTCACTATCTTCTGGGCCCGGGAGGGGGGGAGGAAGGCAAGGTGTGCCGAGCAGGTCCAAGCCCAGCTCTCCACAGGCCGGGCCGGGCGTCAGCCACAAGGACAGCAGTAGCGGTAATGGCGGGTCTGGGATCCTAGGACGCTTTTTGCCGGTGAGCGTATACAGTAGCACGCTCACCTTTGATCGCCGCACTCAGTTCCGGGGAGGGGGGAAGCCACTTCTCATGCCGCTGCAGTCTGTGAGCCTCTCGACCGCCCCCTTCTTCCAACAGCGTCTGGCGTCGTAGTCAGAGCCGAGGGCTGCGGTCGCCCGCAGTCTCAGCATCGCACCTCGGGCGCTCCTCTTATTTCGCCTTCACTCCGGACTCGGGGGGGGGGGGGGGGATCAGTATGTGTGCGGGGAGCTTCTGCTACACTCAGACCCCGGATGAATGCCTCATTGCCCTAAATTACAGGATATTTTGGCTGGCCTCTCGTGGAACTCAGCAGAGTGCGTCCGCACTCGCCGCCATCTTGGCCATGCCCCATCTATTTGGTCATTAGGATCAAATTCTAAATGTTGTAATAAACACTGCAAGTTCAAAATAAAGTTAATATACAAGAGCTATGCTATATTTTAGTACTAAACAGGCAGCCACAAGTTACCTTGCAGACAACAAGGTCATGATTTGAATGGTGCAGCAGGTGCAGTAGCACCGGGCCCAAAAGTTGTCAGAACTCCTCTAAATACATAACACGGCTATATTTGACTACTAAGCAAGCAGTCACAATTGCAGTTAAAAGGGACTGGATTTAAATGGTGCAGCAGGTGCAGTGGCACCGGGGCCAAAAGCTATAGGCACCCCAATAAACACCTAATATTGCTATATTTTAATACTAAACAGGCAGTCACAAGTGCAGTTACCTTGCTGACAACAGGATCATGATTTAAACGGTGCATGGGCACAGAGCCCAAAAGTTGTCAGAATTCCTCTAAACACCTAATATTGCTGTACATTAGTACTAGACAGGCAGACAAAATTGAAGTTTTCTTGCACTTAAAAGGGGCTTGATTTAAATGGTGCAGTGGCAGCTGGGCCAGAAGCTTTAGGGACCCCACTAAATGCAGAATATTGCTAAATGTTACTACTGAACAGGCAGTCACAAGTGCAGTTATCTAGCAGGCACTACGCCCATGATTTCAATGGTGCTGCAGGTGCAGTGGCACCGGGGTCGAAAGTTGTCAGAACTTCTCTAAACACCACATATTGCTATATTTAACTACTAAATAAGCAGTTACAAGTGCAGTTACATTGCAGGCATTAGGGTCATGATTTCAATGGTGTGGCAGTTGCAGTGACGCCGGGGCCCAAAGCTCTAGGAACCCCACTAAACACCAAATAGTGCTATATTTTACTACTAAACAGGCAGTTACAATTGCAGTTATCTTGCAGGCAACAGGTTCATTATTTAAATGGTGCAGCAGGTGCAGTGGCACCGGGGCAAAAAGTTGTCATAACTCCTCTAAATACCAAATATTGCTATATTTTACTACTAAACAGGCTGTCACAAATGCAGTTTTCTTGCAGGCACTAGGGGCATGATTTGAATGGTGCAGCTGATGCAGTGGCACCGGGCCTAAAAGGTGTCAGAACTCCTCTCCTTTAAACACATAATATTGATATTGCATCAATTCATTCTATTTCCCTCTTTCATTCCATTTTTCAAAATGTTGCCATTACTTACCAGCACTATACCACTAGTAACCGCACAATATATTGCCTTTTTGTACATTAACAAGTCATAACACTTTAACAGACTTTCTGTAACTTATATTGTACAACTACTCAGCAAGCTGCAACCTACAACAAAAAACTGCGTATTATTAATCACATAGGCGAAACCTAATGCATTTACCAGTGCTTGTTTTTATTTTTTTCTAGGACGAGCCAACACCCAGCACTCATAGGGCAGGGTGAGGCTTGACTGTATTCAGAACCTCTGGATTTCACACCAATATATATGGAAAGGGAGCTTTAAAATTAACCATTTGCCCTGTTTTATATATAATTTGGAGAACTAGGACAATCCCCTAGAGGAAGTCACGTTTTCTCAGTTCACGTTCTCAGTGCAATTTTGTGCAGATATTTATGCCCCAACATTACCACCGACTGCCACTGGAATGAAGGTGATTGAGTGAATGCGCATGGTTAACAAATGCTATTGTATGGAATTCAGCCACACAGATTCAGGTCAGTGTGGCACTGGAATACGCCCCTTGCGCACACGCTGGAGTCCACGAAGGGCGCGAGCATACTATCTGTACACTTTGACACCAAGGTATTGCTCTTGCTTGTGAATAGAGTAACTTCCACCAGATGATCATGCTTTCAATAGGCCAGTTAACAGGCAGCGAGAAATATTTATTTTATTTAGAATACTAGACCTGGGCCACAGTGTTTTAGAAGAGAGAGAAGAAAAGACAGATGAACAAAAAGGAGATAAAGGGTTACTTAGCGACATTGTGATTAAGGATAAAGGCAGGGGCGGCTCATCCATACGAGCGTGGGGGCGTTGACCCCCTGCTGCAAGCCACTATACCGGAAGTGAAACCGTATCATTTACCTTCCTGTAAGGGCGGTCTATGGAGCAATGTGGCAATTCACTGTGGCTGTATTAAAGAACTGCGCAGGTCAGATTGGCCGTGTTTTTTCTATGGCCAACCCGTCATGTGCAGTTCTGACTTCCATAATCAACGCTACGTGGGAGCTGAAAGAGCTTCAACACAGTCCCATCAGTCTCCAACAGAGCGTGCGTTTCCCTGACCCAGCCAATCCTGGCTGTGCTATTATGCTGTTTGGTATTAAAAGCAGCATTACAGCAGTGCTTGGATTGGCTGAAATGCGAGTACCCAGCATCCACATCTTTGTCTGGCAGCGCAAGTCTGGAGGATCAGCTCTTTCAAGGTAAGGATGTTTTTTTTTATGTTTACTTACTTTAAATAAAGTTATATTTGCATTGCAAAGGTGATCGGTGCACATTCTATATATATAAAACGTACCTATAAATAGAATGTGCCCTGTTTAACTCTGCAATGCAAATCTAAGCATTTAGGAAATGGCAGGCTCCGTAGTCCCTCTGTTCAGCTACATGCTCGGCGGTGTCTCTATTCTGCCTTGTGGGAGCACTTAGTACTGTCTCTGTTCCTCCCTATGATGGGCTTTGCGGCGTGGTATCTAGCTCTGTTCTGCCCTGTTGCGGAACTCTCCATTCCGTCTGCACGCCTGTCTTTATTGTTCTGCTTTAGATCTGGCCTGCCCCATGAATGCCTTTCTCTAGTGCCTCTGTTCTGCGATGTGACAGGCTCTGCAGTTTCTCTGTTCTGCAATTGCACTCTATAGTGGCTTTGTGCTGCCCTGTGACAACACTTTACACTAGTTCTGTCATGCCCCATTACAAACGCAGTAGCTCTGTTCTGGGACAGGCTCTGCGGTGTCTTCGTTTGGTCTTGTTATATTTTCTGCAGGATCTCTGCTCTAAGCTGATGTGACGCACTCTTATTGTCTCCTGCTCTGCCCCACCACTTTTTACTGCTGGCAGCCGCCATTGGATGAGGTTGCATGATCCAGGTATGAGTTATGCCACTAATTCAGTCCCAGAATTAACAAGCATTGGCATAGCCAATAGGTCTCGCTTTTGGGACCTTATAAATATTTAGTTATGCAGCACAATATCCTTGGTGCAACAACATGAACTGCTGCATGGTTAAACACTTAAAAGGTCCCAAAGGCGAGACCTATTGGCTATGCCAATGCTTGTTCTCCATGTAGCTGGCAAACTCTGTAATGCAATGTGATCAGAGACACAATTAGCTATAGAGTGTGTGATTTACAAAGCTCAGCAATACATTCACATGCAAATAAACAGGCTTCCAGATGTTTAGAGCCAGTTAGATTTTAAACACACTTAGTAGAGAATGCGGCTGGCCTGAAAACATATTCATAATTAAGAAGAGGACAGTGTGGATTCCAAGCCCCTTGCCCACAGACCGGTCTTCACTTGATACTAAACGCCGAATGCCTGCACTGTAGTAATATGGTATATATTGAAAGGTAAAGGGTCTAAAGAACGCAGCTGAAAGTTACTACTAGGGAAGACCACCTCAGGGAAAGACGAGATCTGTGGGTCCGTAATGTGCCGGTGCAATCTTAATTCTGACACAACAGAATGATTTGTTTTTGTAATGTTATTGGGGAGATAGTTGAACGTGTTTTATTTATTTATTTATAACTTGGCCCAGACCAGTTAGGCTTAATTACGAGGTATTAAGTATGTGTGCCACACTCATTACTTTAAAGCAAAGGAAAGTAACTAAAACGCTTACACAGTACTTACTAAGAAAACCAAACAAAAATGTATCCATGCAAGTGTCCAGATTAGCAGGGGGCACTATTGATGATGCGCTGCTGCACATTTTTTACAACTTATTCCCATATCCGACATGACTGTTGTGTAAACGAGCAAGAAGGAAGTTTACTCTGGTGTTCACATAAATTGTTTTGTATTCCCGTAATTTGTATAATTTGTGCGCAACTAAAGCGCCGCAGTTACCTGCACTTCTATTGCTGTGTGCAAAATCACCACTTTGAACAGTTAAATTATATATATTTTGTAGGGAGGTTCACTTAGTGGGCTCACGCCTTGCAGTCAGTACGTGTAACACGATGGCACGTTTTATTTAGAAAATGCAGACGGGGAAGAGAAGGAAAGCCATGTGTGCATCAAATGTGGTATGCAAGGTAGTACAAACATGATTGCATTTCTGAAATCACCTATATGCACTGGTAAAAACATACAGATAAAGACAAATATTAATCTTTATTTGCAAGCCAACTTGCTCTTACCAGAACACGCTAAACATGTTTTTTAACCGCTTCGCCGCGATCGGAATTCCACCCAGGTGCTGGACATTCCGATCGTGGGTGTGGTCGTGACGAGCTCAGCTCGTCATGCGCACAGCGCGACCGCGCAGCATGACGAGCTGAGCTCGTCATGAGCATCGAAGGGGTTAATAAAATGCCGTCCTCTCCGATAAAATACACAACATTAAAAAACATGAGACAATATGCTTTGGCGGTATTGTGCAGCAACAAACAAAGGGCAGGGGGCAAGCTCTGTAGGTCCGTAATGTGCCGCTGCAATCTTATTTGTAACACAACTGAATGCGCTGAATGTGTTTGATTTCCAAAACGCTATTGGGGAGATAGCTGAACGCGCTGTATTTATTTATATATAACTTGTCGCAGAGCAGACAGGCCACACTTATTATAGTAAAGCAAAGAATACTAGTTAGTTGTTAGCAATTTGTTCAATATTAAGCAATTTGGTTAAACTTACCAATGTGTGAGTTCTGTAAATAAAACGCTAGTTACCGCTGCGCCTTGGTTTAAAAGAAGTATTTCTGTGCCACGCCCATGGACAGGACTTCCTGAAGGGGCTAAACATTAACATAACCTAGTCAGCAGACTGGAATTCACCCCCTGCACGAGGCCGGATGCTGTTAATGTATGTAGCAGCACAGTAAGCCGGGAAGAAGGTAGTGTGGAACCCGGCAGAACAAAAGAAAGTCCTGCGGCCTCCGGAAGCAGCTGCCATTATTTAAGATTAGCGCAGCAGCAGCGAGGCGTGCGCAGCGCTGATCTTAAACACATAGTAATAAAAATCGGGCGCATGCAGAAAAAATGCATTTTAAAAAAGCGCAGAGCGCGCTAAGCCACGAAAAAGGTAGTGTGGAACCCAGCAGAAAAAAAAGAGCATTGGCCGCGCGGCCGTGAAACTGACGCGGCCGCGCGGCCGTGAAAGTAATATCGCGCGCTGTGAAAATTAAGCTGATGAAGAGGGAGGGGGAGAAGGGAGGGGGTAGGGTGCCTGCGAGTGGTGCGCGCGGCACAGGAAAGACAGATGGCTGAAGCCGACTAAGAGGGAGGGGGAGAAGGGAGGGGGTAGTGAGAGCAGAGAGACAGAGGGGGTGGAGGAGCATTGTAAGGCTTAATGAGCCATTACAAAAGCCAGATGGCCTGTGCACGTTCATGCGCGTGTAACCGCACGCTGGAGGCCGGCAAAAGCCTTTGGTAGCACTTTGAAAAGCCAGTTACTAAATGTCTCGCAGAGCAGCGCATGCGCTGGCTCAGGCGAGACCTAAAAATAGGTCATCCTATATGCAAACACTTCCCAAAAAAACCATTTTAAAGCTTACTATATATCTGAAAAATCCGGGAGAACTTGGTCCTCAAATAACATCAGGGATAATTTGAAAATCACAACATGCTCTCTGGCCACCAGTAGGGTTTCAGATAGACAAGATGTGTCATGACCATAATGGCAACAAATGATGCCCTACCTTCCCTTTACCTTACAAAGGTAACTAGGCAGCAACACCACTCATTAAATGATCTTCAACAAAGTACAGCGAAACATATTGCTCAAGCACTTATAACTGTGGATGACAATCTCATTAATTGTGCTAGATTGCTCAGTTAATAGTCAGAAACCTAGGTACCTAAAGGGCAACATGGCAGTTTGTGTACTAAGCATTGCCTGTTGTCCCTGAAACCTTCACAAACCAGATACTGCTGCAAGCTCACTGAAGACAAATCCCTACTTTGTACCTTTTTTGGCTTATAGTGTGTTAAGGTCTGACAGGAAAGGCATACTCTCGAGGGGAAGAATAGCACGTAATAGAAAGTCCATTCTGTTGTGTTACTTTGAAAAAAAATCTTGACATTGTTTTTCTCTTAGGGTCACCAGGTTAGTATAAATACAATAACCATGCAGTTATAAACATCAGCAAGCATAGTACTTTGAGGTCAGAGTGTGAGTGCACTCGGTCTCTAAACGTGTACTTTGAAATTGGTTACCTACAGTTAACTTATCTAACAGTCCAACATGGTCATGCTATGCTGACACAGGAAACGCACCAGTGACAGGAAGCTAAATGTCATATATGGGATGCAGTGTATAATTGCTTCACCAACCTATATGATTAAATGGTGTGATACTATTACCTCCTGGCTAGACTGCAGTTGTAAACCATTGGAGTAGCACATGTCAAAGAAAGATCTTTTGCATGTAGAAAAAACCTTTCACATTAGTAAATTTCCCCCAAGTGTGCCATATACCAGTCCAGAGGGCTTGGTGCTCAGAGGTGTACAACCTATTGCCTTAGACTCACTTTCCATACCCATCTTCAACCTTTCGGAGCATATCCTATCACACGATGAAACCCAACTCCTCAGCAGGGGCTTAAGTTTCATGCCCACAGAACGGACCAACTTTTTGGACCTTCAGTCCAACCTGCTACTATTCTTCCGAAGAATCCGGCTAAGACAATTCTTCTCGGACAAACCCTCATCCATTCTACCGACGGGACCACGATTCCACCCGCCCTCCACCTTCAATCCCCCCTCCTCTTCCATGCCTCCTGAAATATTGACGTTCGAACGCACTGTTCTACGAGAAGTCAAAGACCTCCAAACAGAATTCGAATATGTTCCCTACAACTTATCGCTCCCTGAAAAACAAGCCTTGATCAACCTCAAAAACAAATCTCACTTAATAATCAAACCAGCGGATAAAGGTGGAGGCATCGTGGTCATGAACATTGACAAGTACGATCAAGAAGTGAAACGACAACTATCTAATCTCAACCACTATCGCCCGCTCACCAAAGATCCTTTACATAACCTCAGAACCAAAATACTACAAGTCACTGGACGTGCTAGATCCCTTAACATCATATCTCAGAAAGAATACACCTTCCTCAACAATCAACATCCACGCACACCAGTTCTATATGTACTGCCGAAGATCCACAAGGACAGTACCAACCCACCGGCTCGTCCCATTGTCTCAGGTTGTGGCTCCATCCTCGAACCCTTGGGTAAATACATTGATGCCGTCATAAAAGAATTTGTTCCCTCCACAGCCACTTTCATCAGAGACACTATGGACCTCATTCTCACCATTGAAGACAGACCCTTTGACACCAACACAGATCTGATGGCCGGATTGGACATAGAATCATTATACACTAACATCCCACATGTCGAAGGACTTGAAGTCATTGAGACTTTACTTGAGACTAGGCCAAGACCCACGTTGATCCCTACAGAATTTATTATGGATCTGCTCCACATCACCTTAGAAAATAACTATTTTCTGTACCGCGATACCTTCTACCCCCAAGTTAAAAGGTGTCTCCATGGGAGCTTGTTTTGCCCCGAATTTTGCTATTCTCTTCGTTCACCACCTGGAGATTACTCACATTCTCACCGCTAATAACCCCTTTGTCGATCACATCTCTCTTTGGCGACGCTACATCGATGATATTCTTCTATTATGGAAAGGCACTACTCAGACCCTTAACCTTTTCATTGAATGGCTCAATCAGTCCCAAACCCACCTTAAATTCACCTGCGAGTCCAAATCCAATGACCTTCCATTCCTAGACGTCATAATACACGCAGAAGACAACAAAATTGGCACTTGCCTGTACCGTAAGCCGACCGAAAGAAACACTCTTCTTCAGTACTCTAGTTATCACCCGCGAGGTCTCCGGGATGGCCTTCCCTACGGCCAATTCCTACGCTTCGCAGGAACTGCAAATGGCGGAAGGATTACTTCCGGGAATCGGATATCCTGATCCAAAAACTTCTTGACAGGGGTTACCCTAAGCGTCTAGTCACCAGAGCCCGCAAAAGAGCCTGGTACTGCCATCGAGAACATCTTCTCACGCCTCAACCTAAGAAAAACATGACCCGGATTCCCTTTGTCTCAAGATTCAGCCCTAGTAGCAATAAAGTTAGCAAGATCATTAAACGCAACTGGCAGCTGCTACAACCATTTGAAATGTTCAGAGAAGCTCCGCTCTTCTCGTATCAACGAGGCAACAATTTAGCCACACATCTAGTACATGCCATCACGTGACCAACAGAAACCCTAGGCAAGAATACCATCACGGCCTCCTGGTGTTTACCCCCTGCTATTGGACACTACAAATGCCAAGCCTGCGTCGTCTGTGACCTCACTGTTAATACCAAAGACTTCAAAATCAACAACCAATCCTACAAACTCAACACCCTCACGAATTGCAGGTCCCAAAATGTGATTTACGCTATTCGCTGCCCATGCGACCTCATCTACATTGGTCAGACCACTCAAATGGTCAAACAAAGGATAATTCAACACAGAAGCAGAATCCATTTTAAAGTTTTTACTGCACCACTGGTCGCACATTTCATTGAACATAACCACTGCGAAACAGACATCACCTGGCAGGTGATAGACCAACCCACACTTCCCATCAGAGGCGGTGACATCAAAGCCCTTTTGAACAAGTGTGAATGCAAATGGATCACTATTTGTAACTCAGTCAACACAGGCTTGAACACAATTGACGAATGGAATAGTACCATTTCACTTTGACATTCTTCCATATGAAACTAGCTCCTTCCTAACCTGAGCCTCATGTACTATGTCTTCCCTGAGTCCTTCAGCTATACATATTTCCAACACTCAGGCTCCCTTGTCTCTTACCCATCAGTTTAACACACTAGTCCTTGTCATACTGATTCTGCCCTCATTCACATTGATTTGGTTCATCATCCCCTTGCCTTGTGATTTCCGTAAACATAGGTTTTACGATGCATGCACACAAATCCATCTGATCGATTGCTCTGACCTTGTATATACAGAATTCTTCGATGTGCATTTGTGACTTTTAATTCGTTTTATCCATGTCACTTATGTTTTTCTTTCTGTATTCTAAACGTGACTGGATCCTTTTCATGTTTCTACCACTACGCTTGTAAATGTACTTTTATTATGTTCCAAATGTGTTGTAGACCCTCCTCCCCCTCCCTCCTCACCCCCGCCCCTTACTGTGCAGCGTGAGCTTCTATAGGCCCTTTTACGTGATCACATGCTCCGTGACGTCACCAACCCGGAAGCAGTGAGCTATGCCTTAGACTACCGTCGCGGCATTTCACTACTCTACCGCACACGATTGTGGCAGACAGACGCTGATCCCGGCGTCCCCTTGTTTTTCCAGGATCCACTCCTCACCACAAGGTAAGCCCTGCTGCATCTTTCAGCAGTACCTTTAGACGGGCTTCCTCTCGGTCCTAGGTAACAGTTGACCCATCCTTTTTCAGAGACCTCCCCCATCGGTACCGATTCGCGGTACACCGAGGAGCTTCCTCAATCGTTTTCCAGCCGCCGATGTTTTGTCCGTGACACGGCACCAGCTAACACGATCAATTGACGTGGATTGCTCCCAGGTAACCTAGGTTCCTCGCGCACTCTCATTACTGCCGTTAACGCACTGGCCAGTCTATTTACGCTTCCCTCCCTTTTCCCCAGGATCTCCTTCCTTGGAAACCTGATGTACACTGCATTCGTTATCCTACCCCCCTGAGACATGGGACTGTGTCCTTCTCAGGTAGACCACGTTCGCTTGCATGGTTCCTGAGCACTTCCATTAGCCTTATTTCAGTATATATAACTGCCTATGCGCTCACAGATCTCACTCCTTCAATAGTCGCCAGACGCGCACGGATACTTCCTGGCTGTGTCTCTCTCAGTTGGCCATTTCTCCTTCTCGCGCTTCACTCCGCTGCTACCCTTCACGTTTTTTATCGTCAGTTTCTCACATTCACGCGCAAATATTAGTACCTCTCCCTTCTTCCCCCTTCCCTGATCCCTTTCCATTCCCTCCCTGTACAGCACCGCTAATATACAGCAACCCGGTCCTGAAGATGATCCTGAGTCATAGGATCGAAACGTCGTCGACCCCTCAGCGCAACTGATGGCGCATTACCCTTTGTGGTTCAACTAAAATTACTGCCTCTATTATAAATTGAAAATTACTGTTGTGAACCACATATACTCACTGTATATATCTGTTCACTAATTGCACTTTGCGCCGTTTTCGCTGATTACACATTGTCACTTGCGTCGCCACTTTGTGTGTCACAAACACAATTCAGCACCAAGTCCAATTCGGGTTGTTTTTGCATTTCATTGCCTACAGTGCTGCTACAACTGTACCCGCATTATTGTGTTCTTAAAATATATGATGCCAAGTGCACTTTTCAAAAAGTTCTTTCAGAGTCTCCCTCTTTCCTTTTTGTAATGTGTTGTACATGCAATTCTAACTGCCCTCACTAATTATACCGGTTGAGATATTGTTGTTTAACCTTACGTACCTACCCACATCTCAACGTGGTTTATGGGTTATACTCCTGTTGTTATATACAACAGAGGTGTACAACAGCGTGACATGCTACTCTCAAGTGTGCTGTATCAGTCCACAGGGCTTGGTGCTGAGAGGTTTATAAAAGCCTGACATACTACATATTAAAGAAAAGTATTATCCCACAATGAAAAGTTACTCAAATCTGTATAGTCCAAGTTACATTTTTACTTGAGCAGGCTTCATTATAGATAAACGAAAGCTTTGCATGGGGAAAATGGTACACCCTTACTTAAAAGGCGGTTTTTACTTTTTGAGAAAATTAAAATTCAGTGGTGAAAGTGAATTCTAGATAAGTGTAACAAATTGAACTTTTGAAAAGTGTACTTTTTGTCACCCGAGAGCAAACTCGCAATAAAAACTATTTGTATGTCTGCCTTCACTGCAGGCCTCCAGTGTTGAATTTTCCTTTTAATTAAACATGACCTGCTATCCTCTTGGAGAACAATACAGCCCCCTTTAAGTGCAGAAAGACGGAAGTGGTGAATGGCTGTTTAGGTCTCACCCACGAAGTGCATGCGCTGTGCTGCAAGACGTATTGTTTACAATTTAGTGGGCTTACAGCCTGCCCACAGTATACCATTAGTTGTTTTCGTTGTCACTCATTTGCAATCTTTCGATTCCTTAGCTCCCATAGGCTTCCCTTAATTTCTTGTGTTAGCTCCTCCCTTGAGTATGGGCCAAGTACATGTGTTCTTCCTCATTTTTGTTCTTTTTTATCTTTTTGGGAAGCACTATTTTTTTAATTTTAGCGTTGTAGTATTATTCCTAGACATACAATGTGCTTTCCTGCTTTTAACATATGCATATGGCTTATTTATGTTGCTTTCACCCCATCTGTAGTCTCAATTGATGCTTTAGGTACTTACACCCGCAACTATACTACTCTAACTCCACTCTATGACACTCTATGTCACTACACACTACGCCACGCCACTCCTCTCCACACCACTCCTTTCCACACCACTCCTCCCCATTGTACTCTACACCACTCAATGCCACTCAATGCTACTCCACTTAATGCCACTCTACGCCACTATACACCACAACACTACACGCCCCTCTGCTCCACTCCATCCCACTTTATTAAACGCCACTCCACTCTATGGTACTCCACTCTACACCACTGCACTCTATGCCACTCCACGTGACAGGACTCTAGGCCACCCCACACAATGAAAGCCCACATAAGGAAGGGGTTTGTCTCTCAGCCTTCCCCACGGTCACAATGGAATCACTATCAGTAATACTGGGCAAAGTCAAATCAGGTTACCCTTTGGACCCAGCACCACCCAATATCCTGCAACAAGGAGCTTCCGAGATCCTTCCCACAATGCTTAACCTCCTCAATCTCTTGACACTGGAATAGTTCCCTGGGCTTGGAAACAAGCATTGGTCAAGCATCTGTTAACAAAAATCTAATCTTGACCCCCTTGGGCCCCAGGAACTATAGACGCATCTCCTTGCTCCCAGTCATAGGGATGTTTCTGGAAAAACACATCAACCAAACCCTCTCTCTATATCTGGAGAACTCTTCTCAGTCCTACGCAGACTGGTTTCTGTCCTCAACCCAGCACGGAAACCACAATATTAGCAGTAATGGAAGAGTTGAAATCTCTCCTAGACAAAGGAGGTGCTGCTGCTATCATTCTCCTCGACCTGAGCGCAGCGTTTGATACAGTCGATCATGAAACACTGATGCTCAGGATGAGTTACGTTGGAATAAAGGATGGTGCACTCAACTGGCTATCCTTATTTTTGACAGCAAGGTCCTTTCAAATTTGGGATCCACCATGCTATTCTGATGTCTTCCCTCTAAACTGTGGGGTTCTGCAGGGCTCAGTATTGCGCCCCACACTTTTTAATATCTATCTGCATGCTTTGGCAGACATAGTGAGGGAATTTGGAGTGTCAATTCCTATGCAGATGACACCCAACTGGTAGTCTCCCTGGCTCCAGAAGCAGGTTCTCAACAACTACTAACCCCATGCTTGGAAAAAGTGGCAAGCTGGATGGCAAACTGCTCACTCAAGCTAAACAGACAAAACAGAGTTGATGCTGCTAGGAAACAAACCTGCCTTTCCCTGCCTCTTGCATAAGGAGTTTAGGCATGAGGTTAGATAGCTCTCCATCTATGGCAGCCCAGGTTAAAAAACGTACAACAACCTGTTTTGGCTTGATCAGAATTTTGAGGTAATCTTAGACCTGCTGCCCCCCACAATCCAGGAGGTCAGTGGTCGAAGCGTTGATTCTTTCCCGCCTGGACTACGGGAACTCTTTGTAACTGGGCACACCTAAATATATTATCAAGAGACTCCATGTGGCCCAGAACATGGCTTCAGGGATAATTTTCAGACTTCCCAAATATAAATTGGTAAAAAATGCACTAGCCTCCCTGCAATGGTTTTCAGTGGAAGAGAGGATCACATTTAAGGCACTATATCTGGCACACAGGGGAATCAATCTCAAAGGGCCTCCTTTGATCAGCAATCTCCTGGTCTCTTACACCTCTGGCCGAACCTGAAGGTCCTCCAAAGCCCGGCGTCTACAAGTGCCGCGAATACGAAGGGGCAGATGGGGAAGCAGATCCTTCTCGTACTTGATACCAAAGCTGGGGAACTCAATTCCCCAGGAGATGAGAATGGAAACAAATGAGCGAAGGTTCCGAAAAATGTTAAAAACCTGGTTATACCCTCACTAATCTAACCTTCTGTCCCTGCAGTTGCAGGCTAGCTGGTTCTCACTAAGCACTGGGGAGCCTTCAAGTAGCTACGTGCTATATAAATTAGCATAGCATAGCACATAATGCCAATCTAATCTATGACACTCCACACCACTTCACTCAGCTCCTTGCCACACTACTCTACACCACTTCACACAATGCCACTTTACGCCACTTCACTCTATTCCACTCTCCTGTACACCACTCTCCTCTATGCCACTCTCTTCTAGCCATGTTGAACAGCAGCCACGCTGCTGGACAACAAGGCTTAAAGACACTGGCAACGCCAATAGCTCTCACATGGGCAAGCCCTATTGGCTAAGCCAATGGTTGTTTTCTCTCAGGGCCTGGAATGAGCATACAAATTAGGTGTGAGCTGTTGGCAGCCTAGAGAGAAATCGATAGCAAAATGTCCAGTTCACAGTGGTCTAATTGAATTCTTCACAGCAGGTAACAGAGTCCTCCACGATGTATACCCTACTGCCAATGGAGGGAAGTTCTATAATAGCAAGCAAGAGAAATGCCCTTTTGTAAATGGTCCACTGAACTATTTCAAGGCAAATACCAGCTTCCTCTACCTCAGGGCCTTCTGCATACCCCAGCCACAGGAAGGAAGACCTATTGGGGCAAGTGGGCATCGCAGGCATGACCAAGTACCAGCCCTGTAGAAAAAACAGCAGCTGAAGTTCAAAAACACATCTGATAACATTTTTCTATACACATAATGCAGCCAGGACGTCTTCAGTGCAGCAGCAGGCAAAGAAGACTGCTCTCCTTTTAGGCAGATTTTCACAATGGAGTGGTTCAGGTAAGTTATTTTAATGGATAAACCAACCAGCTATTTCCAGCTGTTAGTGATGAGGTCTAGCCAATCCTAATCACATTTCTGATTCCCCACTGCCAGTTTTTGAGCAGTGAGATGCATTTTCAGATTACATGCTTTGTGGCAACAAAACTATCCAGATTCTAAGCATTCAAATGCTAGGATAGTAGACCTTTGGCTCAGCAGCGTGGAGAACCTCTTTTCTTTGTAACTAACCCTGGCCAGGCCAGCCCAACCCTCTAAACTTTAACAGAAATCTCCTCCTTTGGTCAAGGTCTTCTTTTGTGCTCGACTTGGGTGTGGCTCGGATGTTTCCTCTTATACATAGGAAAACTACTACAAAAGGCATTAGGAAACCCAGATTTCCCACTTGGCAGTTATTTTTGAGTTCTTCTGCTCTGCATTGAATGTTCAGTCTTTTGAAGGAATAGACGGCAGGCGTCCACCGAGCTCACAACCTCTATAGGCAAAAAAGAAATTTGAGTTCATGTCATTGTTTTAATACCACTTCACCTCTATCCAGTGCTATCAGCTTTGACGCGGTTATTGACTAAATATTAGAAATTAAATGTTATTGACCATTTACAAAGTAGGCTCCTGCAACGAGGCTGCTGGGAAACATACAATTCTAGAACTATTTGTTCCGATTAAGCGATGAAACTATTTCTTTCGTTCTGCACCCTTTCACTTTATTCTGTGCAATTACATAAAGCCCTGTGCACCGCATATTACCTTACCACACTCATTGATAAAGTGGTTGATATGGGAACATAGAAAACAACATATAGAGCACACATGGCTGGGGTCCTTCACAGAGATACAGACACTGGACAGGTCAAAGTACCAGTAACAGGAAATCATGACATAAATATTTTTTATATAGCACAAGTAACCACCAACAAAGCAGAGGAGATTACAGGCGCTCTTTCGGAAGCAAGGATCTTCTCACCGTGAGGCCAATGCCGATGAAGATGCAGATCATCCCAATTGTTATGTAGGCACAACAGCGTCTGCGAGGAAGAGCACTGCCAACAGAGGAACTGCAAAAGGAAGATGGTTTGTTTAGTAATACAATGAAAACAGAATCAAATATACCACCAAATTCAGAAGCCCAATGTAACTAGACTTCCATGATGCTTTGTCTTGAGCTAAAGCAGGATGTTGAAAACATCTGCATTTCTATATATCACCATCTTGTTAGGAGGCTGCCATGCACCAAATGTAATGCTAACCTTGCTAATATGAACCGAAAGAAATGGAGGGCAAGAGAATTTTACTGTGGGAAAAAGTTATGCAAAGCACTGCTTTGCTAACCTCAAAGAATTCAAATCTGGTCTCTGGTGTCATTTTTTGATTAATATGATTACTAATTAGCCCCAAGGGATCCCAATGTCAAGTTCAATAGTTTACCGGCAGGATCACCGTCAGGCCATTAGTATTCAAAACGTTGTTACATGTTTGCCCTGTACAGGCCCCGACGGAAGGAGGCACGTGGGCCTGTACCAGCGGAAGGAGGACTAAACATTGGAAGAGTTACAGGTAGAGTCTGTTGCTGTGGTTCACAACTTGCGAGCAAACCCAAGATGATTCACCAGGCTTGCATTACACAATTAACATTTTCATCACTAAAGCACAATTTAAAACAAGCAGAAAGAAACATGCTAAATATGCGGAGGTAAAAAACTGTTGAAATACCTCGGCTTGAAACAAATTGTATGTCCATATATACCGGGCAGTGTTTACATTCCAATAGTCCTGTCAAAGGTATTAGTTAAATCAAACTTTGAATATATCATTTTTCATCCGAGTACAAACCAATACGGTATTCGTAATGGTGGCTGAAGCAGACGATTTCCCCTATCGAATAATATAGGATTTTTTTTCCTGAGTTTCACTTGTTTAATTCTGGATTATGTTTAGAACAATCAGGAACCCTCAGTTTCTTTTTATACATAAATAAAAGTGGAATAGTAGGGGAAACTACAGATGTTGCATTCCGTAGCTGTAGCCTAGTTAAAGATTGCAGCATTAAGGGACAGATTCACAAAACATTGGAAACCTAAGAGAATGGTAACAGCACTACAGATGTTAGATTTCTGACTTTTTATGTTTTTGAGGAGTACATGTTACCTTACCCTTAACCGACTGTATGTGGTTGCTGATTCTTCAGAGTTATGATCAATGGAAAAGTGTGATTTGCAGGTCAGTGCTCCAGAGTTAGCTTACTTTAGTGTTATACTTTTATCTTTGAGTAAATGGATTCCCACCCAAGCCGTTTGAATTAACACTTCTGTGCAGAAATCAAAATGCTGTGCCTGTAGGATCTTTGGCTGTGGAAACTCTTGGCCATGACTTATATCAATGATGCTTGAATCTTATAGAAGGTTTGGGGACCCCATGGAGACTGTGGATTAAATCAATGTTATGGACCTATAATCCTATGAAACCCGCCTTTTTGTGACCTAAAGAGGACATCATTAAACTGACTATTCCCATGACAACCACAATATTTGATAGAGCCAGCTATGTTCTGCAGAGTCTTGCCCTGATGACCTTGAATAATTCTTGAACAGATTTTTTAAAATACCGTTTTCATTCTATTTAGATTTAATGCGGGTGATGTCCGAGTTATTAAGGGCATTTTGCAGAGCAATGTTGTATTTCTGTTTCATGCAACATCCATAAAAAAAGTTTTTTATATAAAAACAAGAACTCGCATATGAGGAATGGGAGTGCGTCACAGAGATTATTTGCAGTAATATTAGTGAGCTGCCGCGGTGTTACAATATTGAAAGCACGTCACCATCCCTGAATAGTAGATGTAAACAATTAGAATTTGGACTAGTGTGTCTGTGCACTGTCAGTGACCTGGCGTGAGAGGGAATGAAAGAGCTCATATTGGAACATAAATTCGGAGCCGTTTCGAACAGCGACCCTCAAAATACATTTGGCCCAGGACCCCCAAAATCCTTAAAATGTCCCTGCGAATACCCAACTTGTTTGCAGGAGCTCTGAGGGCATCATCACCCCTCCGTGAGAAAACAGTCTGACAGTAGAGAGAAGAAGGAATGGGTCAATTTAGCCACTCCATAAATTGCAAGTGCAGCAACCAATGAGATAGGATGCTGCAGACTAAGCCACGTTTTCCAAACTTGCACCTGCACCAAACGCATACACACATGTACTGGCAACGCGTGCTGGTGGAAGGCCTTACAGCTGAAGCAACTGAAAGCAGATGCTAAAGGGTAGCTTCTCAATGGGCACCAGGGCTACACCACTATCTAGGAGCCAGAAAGGTGAAAGAGAATCAGACATCACAGTAGAACACTCCTAAGGTACAGGAAGCAACGTTTTCAGTATGCAACAGCGATATAGCCGGATGGCCATGAATCTGTGACTCCCACACAGCCTCACCCCACATTCCACACACAAAAACCCAGGTTTTCAACGTGCCACCTCCGCTGCTAGGATACACCTCAATTTTAAAACAGGGAACCTACACCCAAGGAATGGGCATCCCCTTCACCGCTGACCAGGCACATAGCTGCTTCTGCTCCTGTGGTCACCTCCACTGGTCCCTGAAGCAGCCGCTGTGCATCACACGCAAGCAGCCGCAGCCAGAGGCAGTGCGTGCATAGAGTGTGATGCAAGAGCACCTTAGCTTCCCGGATCCTGCAGCAGTCTCCCTCTGCTTTCCCTACCCAAGGCATGGCTGAGTGCACAATGTGGCCACAGTGCTGCTACCTGTCGTTTATCTCTCAGTCACAGTGTGCCTTATGCTGCCTTCGGTGCATAACCGTATCCTGGTGCGTTGGCGCATGGAGGAGTCTGGATATCTGTATCAGAGCTGCATTGCAAATCATTTGGACTATAGAAGAGGAGACAATTTTTGATAAACAAATGTTTTTCTCCCTGGCTTTTGGGGATACGATGCAGAAATTGGTACAATTCTGGGCAATGAGGCCAGTGTATAAAGACCAGACTTCACAGTTTTTCAGCTTTGCTCTGTGCTTTGGAAACATGTTGAAGTACTGCATATAGGACAAACACACCACCCGGGACCTGCAGCAACATGCGTTCAAAGGTAGGGTGGTAAATGACAGGACTTGTCACCACAGTGCCTGGAAATGAATGAGACAGAACACAGCTTGAGACGAGAGCTTCATGTGTGGTGAGACTGCAGCACGGATGTGGGCGCACGGTTCAAGGTGGCACATTATACTGGTCAGGATGTCCTGAGCTCATCCAAGCAATAACCTCTGAGGCTCTGCTCTGCAGGCATGATGAAAAACATCATATAAGAATGGTCATAGGGATCTTCTTCCTCCTCTTCAGCGTCATTTTTGTGAAGTACCGTCTTCCTGATGAGTCACACAAGAGCTTTGTAAGCCCTTCTTTTCCCCAGGAACAAAAAGGCTGCAATTCAAGATATTTTGTGGGGGCTGATAGCGTTAGTACTAAGTACTGGTTAAGGTTCCATCATATAAACCAGTTTCTAATTACTCGAATAACAGGGAAATGCTGTCGAGTAACTTCTTTTATCCAAAGATGCCCATTAAACCTAAACACGTCGTATGGCAAGAATAACAAGTCAGTTGCTGAACTATAAAAACGTTGCAGTTGCTCTGAATGCAACAACTAATTCATAACACGGGCCAAAACTAGAAAGTTTCCAAGCACTCAGCCACGAACACAGAGTAAACGAACTAAGATGGCAAAAAGTGCGACCCAAACAAAGAAAAGGCCCCATAAAGCCAGAAAAAGAAAACCTGCATCGGGCCCTCGGTACCTTTTAACATGGTTTCATCTTATTGTCGGCTTTATTTGAACGTCCCAAGGCGCTGGAAGTGTGAATACAAGTCTACTCGTTCAGTTAACAGTTAGCGGACACGTTTAGCATCTTTGAAACCGTGTGACACTGCAATAAGGCTGGAAAACTAACTCCAATCGATTCATACGAGACTGTTCTTAGTAAATGTGTACAATGCACTCAAAGCAGAGTTCCCCGATTTCAAGACAGTCAATTGGGTATCATTTCCCACGGTTTTGTATACTTTGATCTTTCATTAGAATGCCTCTTTCATGTCGGCTATGCGGTTTACATTCATGGCCTTAAATCGTCGATTAAGCCGTAATTCCCTTCACATTCACAAGGTCTGAAGACAGAGCACTCGTGATTGAGACTCGAGGATTAACGCTGCGAGCCCTCGCGTGATCAGCGTATGACATTCTCAAACATTCCTTGGGAAAGGCTCTGTGGTCCTTCGTTTACGCTGCACAGCCACACACTTGAAGGATGTCCCTCACGCCAACAATTCCAAAGGGACTAAAGCAGTAATGTCAAATAGGCTGAATGTTATGTATGGCTCTGGTAAAGAGAAACTAGCGCGAATGACTGGATTTTGAATCGAGTAATTCACTGCTACATCATCAACCACTGTTGCTACATCATAAGGAGTCCCAGGCTCCTCTGGCTGGACTCTCCGAGAGCAGGACAGCAGGGGGCACAGCTCCTGCAGTTGAGTGGTGGGGGTGGGTGGCAGGAGGTCATGCCCTTTTGTTTTAAAATGTGGGACAGGGAGGACAGGCCATCGTATGCATGGTTCTCCATTACTCCTCTGCCCCTGGATTTAGGGGCCATACATACAATACAATTATAGATGGGTAAAGGGCGAATTATGGGGCTCTGAGTGACATCACAGACAACTCAAGCGCCGTTCTCATTGGCTATTTCATGTCACTTCGAACCCCTCAGAGAAAAACATTCCTGTAATTCACGTTAGCCATCTATAATCCCATGATTCTCATAGAGAGCCATTAGCGTGAATGACTGGATTCTAAACCTTCTTATTCACTGATGATGAATTAGCGCAATGGTGGGAAACAGACCTTGTTACCTCCTGATGCTACATCATAAACACATACCAGGCTGCTCTGGCAGTGCTCTCTGAGAGCATGTCAGAGCAGATCCTGAAACAAGGGAGCACAGCTTCTGGGACAGAGGGCCCAGAGTGGGCGGGTGGATAGCAGGAGGCCAGGACACAGAAGAGAGACAATGCTAGGTTTGGGTCCCCCATTATTAAACTACTCCGACGCAATAGTTGAACGCTGCTGCAGATGATTGTGGGGGACATACATACCATAAAAATAGTTGATGGGTAAAAAAAATTACAGGAATGTTTTTCGCCTCAGGGTTCTAAGTAGCATCAGACAACTTGACCTTTGCTCTCATTGTCTATTTGATTGATATCACTCAGAATCCTTTGGTGAAAATTATCCCCATAGCTCAGTTACCCATTTATAATTCTATATGTTATTGTTTAAAATGTAAAAGAGCCCACTTTCAGCTGGATGAACATAAAAAAATCAACATTTTATAATTTTATTCTTCAAACCTATTCTTTCCAATACTTTGACTTTCAGATTTTTATTTCGGCTGTAAGCCATAAAACATAGTATAAAATACAGTTGAACAAGGATGTGTGAATCATGCATACAGAAAGTATCATCCAAGTCACAATGTTATATTGTAAGCTGTTATGCAGTTGACGCATCCAACCAACTAGATCAGACTGCAGAGAGTTCTATTAATGTAAGCAAAAAAAGCATTAGCAATACCAACAGGTCCACCTTCTAACTGAAAGTGCCTCTTCAGAGACAGGGGCGAGTTTAGGCATTCAAATAACTCACTGTACATGAACACTGCCATCATTCTAGCACACATGGATCCATTAATCCAGCAGCTGATTCTTGCATTCACCCACTAATGCATCTGCAATAAAACCTATGCACACACTCTAGCATAAGGACAAATTAAAAATGTAAGCACAGAAAAAAAATGGTGCAGCCTAAATGTGGCTTGCATATTTTGCAATAAAAAAGAAAGATAAATATAACAGAGAGAGGTTATCTTAGAATGGTATTGTACATAGTGTAACAAAAAAGGCCTATTGGCTTTCATGTATGCTTTTCACAATAAATAGGAGGAATGCTGCCTTGGTAGTAGCTTTTCATAATAAACCGACCATACTTATCGCATCCAGCATGAATGTTGTCAATTAACCAATCTGGTGTATACATGGTTTTCATTGGCTTGCCACAATAACCAACTCAAGTCTATTATATTCAGCTAATTGATGTCCTAGTTAAACAAGAGCTAAGCAGGCTTTGGGGCATCTGCACTCACATTGCTTGGGTAAAGCACCTATAATATGATAGAGTACTTTTACATTTCATTAACTACAGCAAAAAAGCTACAAAATAATTTTAAATAAATTTGTATACAAATACAGATGTATTGGGAGTGCACAATTATTTCTGATGACTGATGTGTCTCAAGGAACACTTCAAGGTTCTTTCTCCATATGAGGAATTCACGTAGTATTCCTCTGATGCTTAACTTTCCTATTTTATCGCTTAAGTTAAACTTCTTTTTTTTTTTTTTTTAATCAAACGTGAGAGAAGTAACGAGAAGGTGCACTTGATTGTGTGATGTGTAGTTGCTGCCACAGTGAACATTTGCTCTCCGCTGATGAAGCCAAAAGATGTTCTTCCTTTAAACAAGAGAGAAGCAGCTTTTGTAGAAGTGGCGCTCACATGGTTCTCATCCCCAGACCAGATTTTGCCTTTGCACATAAATGCATAATACTCAGTCACATCAGTTATTTCTGTAATTCCCTTTTCCTTACCACTTGAATTTTTACTTTGAATAACAATTAGCAACAAAGATAATGGGACATGCTTTTATTCAGGAATTTCTGTGGTGATCAATAATTATATTTTAAAAGAGATGAAGCAATGCATTGCTTTAGAGGGTGGGAACAAGACT
This sequence comes from Calotriton arnoldi, assembly GCA_963921515.1. NCBI lineage: Eukaryota > Metazoa > Chordata > Amphibia > Caudata > Salamandridae > Calotriton > Calotriton arnoldi. The sequence continues at coordinate 1,412,637 of CAWUFW010000311.1, forward strand.
AAATAAAAAAATTAAGAAGGACCCACAATTAAGTGTCATTTTCCACACCACCTGGAAATGTGCATACCTTACAGTGTGAAAGCATCAATGGGTTTACATTCATCAAAAGATTCAGTGGCTCAACAGCTGTCCACAGTTCTTTGTGCTTCTTCCCCTTCACGGTGTCTCACACACTAAATGTGCAGCGTGTCTTTGTCTAATATTGCCTGAAAATGTAAATGACTTAACTATCTCTGAAAACAAGCATTGAGAAAGTCAACAGGTATGGCTTTGATGTACCAAGACATACATAAAATGGCGTTAAAAGGACAGGCCCTCTAAAAGGAGGTCCCACCACTCAAGTGGGTGGAGAGTACGGGACCTGCTGACGCCATGAGTTCGCATCCATCTACCCGCGTTGTTAGTGGAAGCATAAAAATAGTTAAGTGTCAATCATTTAGATATGATGGAGAGCATGGAGGGCACATTCCCACTGGTTGCCTCTCTAGCATGGATGGGGATGCATGCACCTCAGCCATGCAACAGAGAAACTCTAGTCATTCTCACTCCTCTGATAAATTAATCATACACAGAGTATTTCTTCTTTTTATACTATCGAGTTCTTTCATGCCATCCCTTCATTGAGATCCATTCAATTCTCAGTTCAAAAGCCAACTTCAAAGTTCCAGTATAGGGACAGTTTTTCTAGATTCACAAGAGAACTTTGTCTCAGCAACTCTCGTTCGGGTGTGCATGTCAGGTCGCACAGACATCAGAAGTACGTACTGTATGCTGAACAGAATGAGCATGCCAAATGATCACTGTGCCAAAACCAAGGAGGATGCTGGAAGAAAAATCAAACACCTTTGTATTCTTCCGAAAGATAAATGGCCTATAAGATTCAGGCACCACGACCAGGTGTTTTGTCATACATAAAGAAGTTCAAATATTAGCACATATACAGCGATATGTCAAACATTCTTTAAAAAATTTTAAAAAGCAACCATATCAAGGCTTGGCCTTGGCCAACGAGACAGCTGAAAACCAGCACCTCAGCAAAATGACTGACAGTTTACATCTTGAGAAAGTAAACAGGCGTCCATAACATTTACACAGCTTTAAAATATACTTACACTTTCCTGCAGTGAGGACATTTTGCCAATGTGTTGAACCTCAACTCCATCCACTGCAAAGAAGTAAACAAGGAGAATTAACTATTGGAAATACTGGCGCTCTCAAATTCGATATCTGTCAATAATGTCTACGGTTTGTGTCAATTTTCATGCTCTTCATGTAGCGGAGCTGTGCTACAAAGGCAAGGATCTTTAGAGAGGTCTTCCTTACTGTCACCATCATTCCGATACCCACCACAGGCACATGGAACCGTATGACAGAATGCCCCTATGTGAAGATGCATCTTACAAAGAAAATACTGATCAATAATTTAACAATCCCGTGATCAACAAAACCAGTGAGGATAACAATACCTCAAACCCTGGTTACCTGGTATCAAAAGTGCGAACTGTTTTTTTTTTTTTTTTTTGAAAAGGCACCTTGGGAAAGAAAACATTAGGGATGACAATCAATTACAAGCCAATATAACTAACTGTAATGGAATCTAGAATATCAAATAAGTTGCACCTAGCCAGAGCGTACTCCTATCATGTTAGTCTGGGCATAGAGGTGACCACAGATGTGGGTGCCTTGCAGACAGGAAGGGTAAAAGAGTTTAAATAAACAGGGATCTCAAGAGATGGTAAAATTGAGGGAAAAACTGGCACCAGCACTTTGAAGTTAGATAAAAATGCATGAACATTATGAAAATTTTGCAATATTTTTTTTTTTTTTTTTAAAGAGCTGGCAGTGTTCCCGTTGACTACTGCCTATTCTTCAACAAACTTTATTTTTACAAAGGGAAACGGGTCACAAGGTGGCCCCTTCCCTTTTGCAAATGCATTAACACCTCCTTTGAGATGTTGGTAAAATATCAATGTTTTGCAACTAGACTTCAATTACAAAACACAATACATAAGAAAATGATTCAGCACTTGGAAGGGACACCTACAATATGCCGCTTCAGGATAGTGAATTGAAATCTATTTGCAATCCCATTCTCAGAGTTGGAAAAACTTTTTAGACTCCTGAAAAGGGGTTAGTACATAAGAAAAAGCATTTTAACGATTGTAAATGCCAAATTGGAGCACTGGTGAATGTTCGTACATCTGGCCCTAAATGACTACATCACAAGGTCCAATATCCATACCCTCAAATAGGCAAATGCCCATTTCCCAGAACTCCTACCAAACTGGAAGAAGTAATCTCTAAGCACTGTCAAAGCTCAAGCAAATAATGTGCCCGGCCAGGGTGGCTTCATGACTCTTTTTTATAAGCCTATTCGCCATCTGATTGCCCCAATCTTAATTCACCTGTACAATGTCTGTGGAGAAACAGGGATAATGACAAAAAACATGTTAGAAGTAGTCATCTCAGTGATACCCAAGTCTGGTAGTGATCTTGCACTTTGTGTATTCTATATGCTGTTCTTGATCTTGAATGATGATGCTTAGTTATTCACAGAAATACTGTCTCCTAGATTAAAACCCCTTTATGCCCAGCCTGATTGATCCAAATCAGTAGGGTTCAAACAGGGCAGGAAATGCAGCGACAACGCAAAAAGACTCCTTAACATTATTGATAACATCAAAAGTACAAATAAAATGTTTTTCTCCTAACATTTGATAGGGTACATTGGCCCTTGCCTGGAGGAAACTCTTAAAAGATTTGGCTGAGACCCTAAATTTCAAACCTGGGTTTTCAGCAGCTAGAACTCCAATTGCGAAAGTCAAAGTTAACATAATACATTCTCCACCAATACCCATGCAGAGTGGTGGACAGGAGTGTCATCTCTATCCCCCCACTATTTGCTAGATTTATGGAACCTATGGTAGAGAGAGTAAGATTAAACAATAACATCAAAGGAGTGAAAATAGGGCAGTACACTCATAAACTAAGTTTGTATGCAGGTTATGTGTTGTTTTCAATAGCTAATCTGAATCATTCCCTCTCACTCTTCAGAGAAGAAATTAAAACATTTGGAGCAATATCTGGGTTCAGCTCGAATTTGCAAAAACCTTAAATATTGAACATCAATAGACAACAATTACTTGGCAGCCTGATTAAGTTATTCCAATCTTCTAGGCAAAATTAGGCTAGACATCCAATCATGGCACAATTCCAATTTCTTGTGGAAAGGACGAATATCAGCAGTAAAAATTAATATTTTGCCAAAAATCCTATTTGTATTTCAAACCCACTTGCTACAGCTCCCCCAATGCTCTAAAGTGTATGGAAGATGCTATCAATCAGTTCGCCTAGGCTGGAGAGAAACTAAGAATACCAAACCATTTAGCCTAACCCCATCCAGATAAATGAGGTTTAGGAATTCCAAATGTGTCCAATTACTAATAGGCAGTACAATTGCAGTACATTGTCAAGTGGAATAGATTGCAGTTCAAAAATAGCTGGTGCTTGATCATTCAACAAATATTTGGTACCCACATATGAAATGTACCATTGCTACCTAAGAAACACGGAGCACGGGGGCCTATGATCCTCGCCAGTGACCAGGAACGCTTTTTCACTATGGGACAAAGTCCAGTTAAGGGAGCCCAGTCATTCCCCTCTCTCCGCTCACCTCTATTCTGGGAAATCCAGACTTCATCCTTGCCCTCATTGGCAATGAGTGTGCCAGATGAAACAAGGTTTTACGTGTATAGGCGATTTTTTTTGAATGACCGGGAATCAAATAATTCGAACAAACTAAAAACTGCTATAGCCTACCAGAAGAATGAAAAACACATGGCTTCCAGACCCGATACTGGGTCTCTCATAAATCAGTAAAACACCAAGCTAATAGACTGCTAATGGTGTTTGGAAAATGGTTGATCACAAAAGAAGAAAAGGCCTTCTCCTTGAAATATATAAGCTCTTGCACATACACACCCTCTAGAGAAGTCATTGAGCCAGAAAAGATGGGAATCCGAGATCGGCAGAACATTTTCCAGTAAAGATTGGGGAAAGAAATATTGGAGGGCAACGTCAGCACTCAGAAGTAATGCAGGCAGAGAATCCTTGGTGAAAATAGACACCTATTGCTTCTTACCCCAGAGTAAATACATAAATGTGAACCTGGATAATTTGCACTATGTTGGCAGAACTGTGGTGCTACAGGCACACTAATGTATTTGCTTTGGCACGGTCCAAAGATGTCACTATTCTCGTATGAAATCTTACACAATAAACATGCAATTGTCGGTGTACAAATTCCCAGATCCCCAGCAGATACTATCCCGGGCCTACCTAATAGACACACAGATCCCCTCTAGTCTTCAAAGGGTAAACAGATGACACTGGCACTCTGTACAGCAAAACCAGTTAATAGTAGCCCTTTGATGCAAGATAAGGAGGAGCATAGATCCTGCTCACACCACCTGTGGGAATTAATAGGGATGGCACAAATCTCTATGGCTAAAGAGTAAAAGGGTGATACCTTTGGAGAAGAATGGACACCATTCATTCATTTCCAATAAGTAAATTCAAGGAACTCACATGCTCTAAATATCCATGAGTGTCACCAATCCCTCCCCGAAGGCAGAAATTTGAGAATGTTCAGTAAAGAGGCATTTGTTGGAAATGGATTGCTGATGGTAAGTCAAAGGCAATAGATGGAGAGTGAGGGATCTCACACCCCCACCCCTCGTTTGAAACCCTACAAAGGATTGGTAGGAGAGCATAGTTTGTTAGTCCTATAATGGGGAGGGGATAGGAGATTAGATTAAAGTTTGGTTTATCATCACAAAATAATGCCTCTTCCCTGCGGCCAGCAAATGTAGGCGGGTGTACATGTGTACTGTGGTAAGACACAAATAAAAATAATTGACAGATAAAAACAGGTAAGAGTGTTGCAGAGACAAGTAGAACAGTGGCGGTAGAAGTTAACAAGATAGAAGGGAGAGGCATAGATGTGGAGAACAGCCAAAATAACTCAAACAGAAGACAATACCCATGTGGAGAGAGGCAGTATCTCCCTTTTTAGTTATGGTTTCTGAAAATTAGGGAAGACAGCAGGAAAGGGAGAGGTGATTGTGTAATAAGCAGCCCTTTTCCAAAAAACCAGCATAAGGTGCATTAAGGTGTGTAGGATCCATATCTCACAGTCAAGGTGGTGGTTCTCTCCTACCCAGGTAGTCCCATATTATTTTATTCTCGTTTGTGATACTATACCTGCATTTTTTCAAAGGGTGAAGCTAGTCAAATTCCATCTCTGGGAAAGCAACAACCATACCCACGAGGCAGAACTCATGGAGACTTTGAACGGATTGCCCTTTACTAGACGTGGTCTTCTATTTTCTCCAATAAACAACTGCATCCACACACTACTACTATGTCCCTCCTTTTTTACATTACCAAAATCCTATTACAGCTTTTTACTATCTCAGTAAGATTTTAGAAACTACAGAACACTGTTCTCAATGCTGTGTAAATAGTACCAGTCAAAGGGCTACTCTCTTGGTATCACTAACCTGCACCTATAATTCACATGGTGGATAGGCCGTAATAAAGCTGAATATCAAATCAAGCTGCTCAAATTAAAGTTTACAATGGTCCCAATATATTATGTAGTAAATTCTACCTCCTTCTGATGGCGAAAGAACACAGATACAACCAAGATAAACACCTTTGGTCGTAAGCTAAAAAAGCTGTCTCACTGGCAAATTGAAAATAAAATAAAGGGTTTCTTCCTACAAATACCTCGGTCGCACTATGCCCAAAAACAGGCAATCAAAAAGTTTACCTCGTCATTGAATATTTCTTTTATGATACTGTTAAAACAACTAAGTGGGGCAGATTTAGGCAAATTATGTAAAGTCATCAATTGTAAATGAACCCCGACTTTACAGTATGGCATGGTGGCCTAATATCCAGTACAGCTCATATCAGTATATAGTTCACTTACCAGATGCAACATCTCAAGCTCAACTCCGTTTAGAGTTCAACCCAAACGAGATGTCAGCTGATGCTCCAAGCCAGATACCTCTCCTATTGTCCAAATCTTAAAAAAACACAAACAGGGACTTTAAACAGCACTTCATCAGCCTGTATAATGAAAGGATTTTCTCCATGGAAATCGTATTTGGAGTTGTCATTACGTGATCTAGAAGCAAAAATACTTTGGAATAGTACCTTTCCATGCAAGCTAACAAACTATTGAACAAACAGGCAAAGCTGCTATCAGGCATGCTGGACAGGAAATAATTCAGGAATAAGTCTCCCTCCAAATTGGCACTTGCACTTTACAACACTACCAACGTCACAGAATATTTGAGGCAACCGTGGTCGCTTGAGTTGAAAAAGGCAGCTGATGCGCTATAGATTTGGTCTGCTACCAAGGGCTCACTGGTACGGCAGCTTAAAGAGCGGTCCGTATAGGTTCTGTCCAGGGCCGGACTGGGAACAGCAACCGGCCCTGGCAGATTGCTGCCGCATGACCGGCCCTGGGGGCGGGTAGGGGGGTGCTTGCAAGAAGAAGCTCTCCCACTTTTGTTACATGGGGCAGATATTGCAGCACTGCTGCAAAACCGCCCCCCTGGGGCGCAAAATCGACCCCCGCCCCTCTAGCCCACCGGGGAAATGCCTGGTGCCCGCTACGGCCAGTCCAGCCCTGGTTCTGTCAGTTATATAGGGCTGCATCTGAATCATCAACTCGTATTGTATGCATCTGTCCCCATCTTCTGGAGTTGAGAAAATGCTGGCTAAAGCCTATATTTAGATTAGTAAAGATTCATACATGTGCCCTGGCAGTGGAATCCTGTCTGACGGGTGACTCAGGTCAGCACACAGCAAGGGTTTTAAGGTTCATGAAGCAGGCAATCAAAGCACTGAATGGCCAAGTCCCCAATGAACAGCTCAGCGAAGTGAGGAGCTTGGCTGGAGATCTGTGCTGTGGAGGATGTGGCATGAAATGAGCCAGCAGTCCTGCACCAAAAGATTACTTTATCCGCTGCTTTCAAACCTTGTTGCACTTGTGATTCTTGCTTCACTTTCACTATTGGTCAGATCATGGCACAGCCGCTATGGCTTTTAATACAGTTACTGATATTGTTTTAGTCGCTGCTTTATGTTCTGCACTAATTTCGTATATTAACAGTATTGGAACCATTTTGGGCACCATATTTCACCTGTGGCCGGTTAGGTTTATGAAGCAGCTAAGACTGCCACCCAAGGATACAGTTTTAAGGGATGTTTTTAATTATGAATTCTTACAGAGATTGTACTGTGGAGTAATTGGTACATATTACGGGCCAAAGGTTTCAATGGTAGGGATCACACGGAAGGTGCGTGAGTTGCCCTAGCCTATCATTTAGTTTCTCAAAAACATAGCTAAGTTGTAATACTGAAAACTTTTAGGACCAAATGTTGGACATACTTGAGTAATGGCCATTGAGTGAGGGGTTCCACCAGTACTGAGGCCAATTGCACAGTGCTAGGTGCGGACTTTAGAATATTGTTTTTTGTAAATCTCAGCTATGATTTTTTGTGTTTTATTATTTAATTATTTGAAACGATTTTAAGAAATCATACAATAAATAAATTCAGTTTCTACCTCTTTCTGTTTCTTAGATACTAACCTTTACATCGTTTGTAAAAGTCTGCCAAAAGCAAACATATTATTGCCTAACTTTTGATGCACTCTGCCTCCTATAAAAGATGTCTGCTTATTTATCCACATAGCCACTCATCCTCATATTTTCTCATACATTGTCCTGCAGGCATACTTTATATACATAGTTTTTCCAACAGCATTGTTTGGACAATCACATTTGTATTTCAACCGTCATTGCTACTTTAATATCCCATTATTTTGCCATCGTACCACAGCCAACATAAACTGCCCTAAATTGTATGTTCTTTACTTGTAATGAATCAATCAACTAACTGGATGATGATGTTATACTCTTGATAACTTTATAAAGGAACATAGAAACCTTATCCCCGAATAAACTCAGTTTAGACAAATCTGCAATTGTATTTTTACTTGATGGATTTCCGTATCTGAAATGCAAAGTACAGCTAAAGGTAACTAAATACTGAACTTGGGACGGATTCATGCAGTCAGTTAATTTAGCACCCAAAGTGGTCTACGATTAACCCCCACACTGGGCCCACTCTCAAATTGCCATACATGTCATTCTTTACATATATTTTCCAATAATGTTTGCAAACACATGTGTCTTGTTTCTTGTGGTAGATGTTGGCCGCAGTTTATTTTGCATAACCTGTATGAATTACTGTCTGCGTTACAGTGCTGTGGTCATAACCCGCTATGACCAGGCCATGAACCAACGTCACGGGATGTCATGAATCATTTTGACAAGCTCATAAATCATAGACATGACAGTTCATTAATCAATCCATTTAGCAGTCATAAATCACGTGACAGGTCATAACTCACAACGGCTGACAGGTCATAAATCATTTCTGACACATCACAATCACGTTCGGTTATCTGCCTACCATACTTGTGACACCTCTTAGTTTGTTCAGGCCATCATACATGCCGTTTTATGGGGTCATAACGTTCCCCGTTGGTTCTCATGCTGATGCCTCTCCATGGAGTTAGGCCCCAACTCACTACCTTGTTTGTCCATTTTGTGCCCTGCCATTCGGCGGGTCTGGGCTGAGAGTGCAGTCTCTGCTTGCTCCCCCCTTCCGGCCTACTCACCCTGCCGTAAGGCATCCCAAGGTGAGTGGCCTGCCTCCTGCACACCACCCAGCTGGTGTGCCTCCTTATCAACAAATGTACCCCTTCTTAGCCACCACACCGCAAGGGAGGCTCCCCCATCCTCTGTCTTTTTTCGTTGGGGGATGGGTGTTCTGCCTGGGACAGCCTGTTAACCAAACACCCCGGCGAGCTCCCCCAGGCTTTTGTTCCCTTTCCAGTTGCGAATGTAAATATCAGGAGTGTGTCTGCAATTTAAACATGTAAATCGATTGGAAGTGCATGATCCGCCTCAGATTGGTGTGAAATGACAAAGCCTGTACTAATAGTTAAATGTGTTATAATAAATAATTTGTAGAGAGGGACCCCTTGTAGCAACACCAGGGGAACAGGGTACTACCGATAGGTAAAGAAAAAATTTCCCTTGGTGAACAATTTTATTTAGTTAACCAAATTGCTGAGTTCCCGGCAACAGAAATAAAGCCCATGTGTTAGAATATATACAAATCTAAATATGAACAAACCAAGTACAAAATGTATATTCAGAATATGTTTTATTTAAAACCCAGCAAATATAAAAGTTAAAAACCACATAGAAATATATATATATTACACTCAAATACTGAATTCATATATCATTGGCATATATATTACACAAACATTAAAAAAGGACCTATTTTTACTAACAGACGATAATCACGTCACCCTCTGATTATAATGCCAAAGGGGAGAGGCCTATGCCTCAGTTGAATGTACCAAAAAACACACAATTGACAGAGAGACACACACAGACAGTAAATTTTGTCATTAAAAAACACATCCGAGTTCAACAATTAAAAGCCAAACCTAAGTACAATCTTAACGTCTTATATCTATAGGGTAAGCTCTTCCAACAGATTGTGCAAAGTACAGCGTCGACGCGTTTCGATGGTTTGATTTTAATATCCCATCTTTATCAAGACCATTTATACGTCTCTCTTTTTAGGCACCGATTGGTTGCCATTCAATTTTAATCCTATGGACAGATACAATATGTTAGTTTGCATATTTATACGACAGTTTGTTAATTTCATGTATTATATACTACATTCTTTATAATACATCATTGCAACCATCATTCCTACTATTATGAACAGATTATCCAATCACTATATGCTAATTAAAAGAAACAGAATATGTATTGGCATTAAAGTTTTCTTTAATTATACCTTTTTATCCCACCATACACATTCTATCAAATGGGCTTATTAAAAACGTGCCTCTTTGTGATCCATGAACCTCCTTATCTGGTGTAGCGAAGGGAAAATAATCCCTACCCCACCCACTTTGCCAGACAGTTATAGTAAGAAAAAGATAATTTTTGATTTTTCTTAATTTTTATAAATTTACCTTATTCCATATCATTAAAGCATTGGTCCAATAGATTGTATCGATTTATTCTTATCCCTTGCTTCGAGGGGGCTATCTATTGTATGTATACAAAATATATGTCAACGATTCATATATATCCATACTTTTGCGAGAATGACGTTAAATATGTTATGTGTGTCTGCACAATCTAAATCTCACCTCATGGAAAAACAATTAGATTATGCTACTTGGTTGCTGGACCTCCCCAGTTTATTTCTCCGGTACCGCACGACCCCACAGTATTTTATCTTGGATTTCCACAGAGTTAAAATCTAAAAATAGTGAACTAATATTAGTCCTATCCTCAATTTTTATATATAGATATTTCATTTTTCTCTTTACCTTGCTTGACTAATCTAAATAGTTACCTGTTCCAGTCTTTTACTTTATTCTTCAACTTTCGTTGATTACAGAATAGTATTCATTATAAAATCGAGGTCCATTATCATAGGATCCTTTAATTCTAATCTAATAAAAGAAGAAAGACTGCCATAAGTCCCACAGCAAAACAGCTTGTAAACAATAGGCAGAATGGAGAGTGAATTTCCGGGTCATCAAGGGCAGAGCAGGGCATGGTTCGATGCCTTAATCGTAGTATATCCGGTTAAACAGAGGTAGTACGTAAAATAGAAAATAAATTTAAATTTTTTTTTTCCGTTTACTACTAATATCTGACCTTTAACTAATAGTCAAATTTGGGAGTTAACATCCTTTATTTAGTGCCCTTTATGAAAGAGTATTTAAAACTAATAGTTATATTGGAGAGTTAACTTCCGGGTTAACAAGGGAAGAGGAGGGCATTTTTCCATTCCCAAACTAGAATACGTCCGGTTGATAAGAGGTAGCATGTATCAACGGGCGAAACCGGAGGGTAGCCAATCGGTAAACAGGAAGAGGGCTATTTAAAGGGAGATGAAGCGAAGGAGTTAATGTCGGCGTTTTTGAGGACGTAAGGACGAACCATCGTGAGACGGGAGTCTTTTATACGGTAAAGAGGAGAGGAGGGGAACCCATTGTTTGGTTTAGCTCTATTCTATTTTTAGACCGTGAATGACTGAGGGCTTTTCTTCCTTTGCATTTTAGTTATTTTGGGACGAGACAAACGAGGGAAATTTGTACTTAGGTGGAATATATTCAAATAATAGAAACACCAGGAGCAGAACATCGGCAAGCAAATTTTGGTGCTTTACGGTAGGGTGGGTCATTTATTCATTCATTTATTTATACACTCAATAGGATGAAAAAATATATATAAAACTTTTCCTTCCTACCAGGAGTGGGACTTATGGCAGTCTTTATTTCTTCTTTTATTAGATTAGAATTAAAGGATCCTATGATAATGGACCTCGATTTTATAATGAATACTATTCTGTAATCAACGAAAGTTGAAGAATAAAGTAAAAGACTGGAACAGGTAACTATTTAGATTAGTCAAGCAAGGTAAAGAGAAAAATGAAATATCTATATGTAAAAATTGAGGATAGGACTAATATTAGTTCACTATTTTTAGATTTTAACTCTGTGGAAATCCAAGATAAAATACTGTGGGGTCGTGCGGTACCGGAGAATTAAACTGGGGAGGTCCAGCAACCAAGTAGCACAATCAAATTGTTTTTCCATGAGGTGAGATTTAGATTGTGCAGACACACATAACATATTTAACGTCATTGTCGCAAAAGTATGGATATATATGAATCGTTGACATATTTTGTATACATACAATAGATAGCCCCCTCGAAGCAAGGGATGAGAATAAATCGATACAATCTATTGGACCAATGCTTTAATGATATGGAATAAGGTAAATTTATAAAAATTAAGAAAAATCAAAAATTATCTTTTTCTTACTATAACTGTCTGGCAAAGTGGGTGGGGTAGGGATTATTTTCCCTTCGCTACACCAGATAAGGAGGTTCATGGATCACAAAGAGGCACGTTTTTAATAAGCCCATTTGATAGAATGTGTATGGTGGGATAAAAAGGTATAATTAAAGAAAACTTTAATGCCAATACATATTCTGTTTCTTTTAATTAGCATATAGTGATTGGATAATCTGTTCATAATAGTAGGAATGATGGTTGCAATGATGTATTATAAAGAATGTAGTATATAATACATGAAATTAACAAACTGTCGTATAAATATGCAAACTAACATATTGTATCTGTCCATAGGATTAAAATTGAATGGCAACCAATCAGTGCCTAAAAGAGAGACGTATAAATGGTCTTGATAAAAATGGGATATTAAAATCAAACCATCGAAACAGCGTCGACGCTGTACTTTGCACAATCTGTTGGAAGAGCTTACCCTATAGATATAAGACGTTAAGATTGTACTTAGGATTGGCTTTTAATTGTTGAACTCGGATGTGTTTTTTAATGACAAAATGTACTGTCTGTGTGTGTCTCTGTCAATTGTGTGTTTTTTGGTACATTCAACTGAGGCATAGGCCTCTCCCCTTTGGCATTATAATCAGAGGGTGACGTGATTATCGTCTGTTAGTAAAAATAGGTCCTTTTTTAATGTTTGTGTAATATATATGCCAATGATATATGAATTCAGTATTTGAGTGTAATATATATATATTTCTATGTGGTTTTTAACTTTTATATTTGCTGGGTTTTAAATAAAACATTCTGAATATACATTTTGTACTTGGTTTGTTCATATTTAGATTTGTATATATTCTAACACATGGGCTTTATTTCTGTTGCCGGGAACTCAGCAATTTGGTTAACTAAATAAAATTGTTCACCAAGGGAAATTTTTTCTTTACCTAATAGTTAAATGGCCTTATTTTTTGGGCACTTTCGACATACCCTGCAGTACCAAGGCCGTCCAAATGCATGTTTGCAGCTTTTTTTTTTTTGCACTGAGGTGCCCATAATCACAACATGTTGAACCAACGCCGTGACTCGAACCTGGTTCCTTCGTGGTACTTTAATGAAGATTAAGAGGCCTGGTCTCCCCGTGAGAGTCTAATGGGAGCCACGCAAGGATCCAGACAAGGGGCAACCCAGCCCCCTTTCAGGAACGCTTACCTACTTGCCTCGTTCCCTAGAAAGCCAACTGCGCCGCCTCCTGCAGTCTCTGTGTTAATCAATCCCCGCCATCAGATCACAACTTTGACCCGAAGGCCCACATGAACAACAGCCACACTGCACAAACCCAAACCCTTATTCTGCCATAGATTGTAGGCACAGAGATATCAAGTGATCCACCCATAAGCCCAGGGTGTTGTGTTACCGCCTGGGCTGGGCGGTCTCCGCCATAGCACTAGCGGGGCCCCGAGACGCCTCGACAATGCATCGGAGCCCCCGAGCACCCCAAGAGTGCAAATAGCGCTGTAGGGACACGCCACATGTCTGAAAAAGGAAAGAGACCTCTACCATCTACATTTATATGGCACACTTTACGACTTGCCTTGTTTCTCAGCGCTGATAGATGTTACTACTCAGCAATACTACTTTTCTCAATCTTAAAGGGTGAAAGGCTGAATGGCCAGTTAGGGATTCAACTCACGATACTCACGTTACACCCAGGTTTGCTCTGTATGTGCATTATTAGCCCACCGAGCTGTTTTACCAAAGACAACTGACAACAGGGGACTCCATTTTCCATGCTCACCCACAGCATTCACTGACCACAAAGTCACAGTGTCCTCTTCCCCACAGAGAGCCGAAAACAGGCCGACTCAGATACAACAAAGGGCTGACATACAGAAGTGGAGCAGGCCGGACCACCATCACACGTACCTCAACCAATCACCGATGCCTCTCCCTGAGGCCTCCTCGCCGCCCATCGCAACCCCTATCAAAGGCCTTCAGGCACTGCTGCCCCACACTGAACCTCATCGCCATGGTCCTCCTCCTTTACTGATAACTCCCACCGGACTGTCCGGGATGCTGGGTAGAGCAGCGTTGCGACATCCTCGCCAATGTGAAGGAACGCAAACCTTCCGCAAATCTCCTCTCAAAAGCTGATCAGCACACCGCCCCCAGCTTCCAAAAGTAACCTGTGCTGGGACAGCGGTGCGCTTCTAACCCCACATTGGCCCCTCCTGGCATGAGGCGGTGTCCCCCCATTGGGGGGGGGGTACAAAATATCACCTGGCCACCTATTGGCCAGGTATTTTCGCGCCACCTTTGGAGCGCGCTCTGCCCGGGTAGGGGTAAAATCCCCCTTTGTTGTTGGGCACACTTAGGCAGCACAAACCGGCTTTTTCCGGGTCCCGGCCAGCCGTTATGACGCCGGCCCGTGAGGCCCCCTTAGGGTGCAGTCTCTGCTAAATCAGAGGTAGGTTAGAATTTGAAGTTAATAGAACTCAGACTGATATCTGGGAATTATTCTCTCAAGATTTCCCTGAAATAACTTTTAAATGATTGAGTAGATTGAAAGAGCTGGGACACTTTGCTTGCAACAACATAACATCTTACAAACCCACTAAACTGAGGACAAAGCACAGCAGAAAAATATGATGGGTAAGGAAATGATTATAATAAGTTAGTTTTTTTTTTAAGGCAGATTGCATACAAATTATACTAATGTTACTGGATGGTGTTGATTATTAATTTCTTAACATATGGGACTGGCATAAGGTTCACATACTCTCCCGCAAAAATAATCTACTGCTATTGGGGTGGTGGATGTGATTGGTCTGAGAGAGACCGACCACTCTCCGTAAGTCGAGCTCATAACCCCCCTCAAGGGGTTACACAAAACCTAGGGTCGATTCAAGTTTATTCAATACTGCAGTGCCAGAGGAGGAAGCAGTGCTACATCACTAAAGGGTATTGAAGGCCCTTCATCTAACAATGGAAGTAATCTTGGTAAATGGAGTTGGTGGCCAGGCATACTCAATACAAAAAAGTGTGAATGACTTGCTGCAAGACAAACATATAAACGTCAGGAAGGCAATATCCATATTCTCTCATGGAATATAGCTGGAGCAAAAAAACTCCTAGAATATGGGATTCCCCCACATGACTGGAAGACTTGCGACATAATAGCCCTTTAGGAGACATGGGCATTGACAACCTTTCCCCTAGTAGGCTTTACACACCATATGGCCCCAGCAGAAAAACCAGAGCAGTATGGCCGCCCTAAAGAGGGATTGGCAGTATATGTATCAGAGGCACTAAACATCAAAACCGAACAGCTACCCTCTCCAGATTCTTGTATTCAACTCATTAAGTTCACTCGCTGGTCAGCCGAAGCTTTGAAAACAGTGTTATTGATTAACACATATGCTCATCCAAAGTCCAGTAAGAAAAAAGCACATAATGCATTATGGACTACAGCAATCTCGAACATACAATGTTCCCACTCCCTGTGGGAAATAACTGACAGGAGATTTTAATGCTAATTTAATTTACACTCCAGATGAAGACGACATACTCGCAGTCAGTAATATCTTCTGGAATGTAAAACCCCAACAACAAGTAAAGTCAATTCGACTAGACCATGCTGGTCAACAGTTAGTGAAGACACTAGAATACCTGGGGCTGAGAGTGGTAAATGGTAGATCAGCAGAGGACACTCCTCCAAAGTATACTTATCACAGACCACAGGCACGATCCATACTGGATTATACTATAATCTCAATATCCATTATTTCCATTTCTGTCACAATTTTTTATTGAATACACTACTTTAAGTGATCATTCATATCAACATATCTATTTCAACTTCAAGCAGTGTGAAACTCAAGCTACAACAATAATAGAGGGACGCATCCATTCAATCAACCTGAAACGCCTTAAATGGACAGATGAATCCATACAGAATATACAAAATACGGTAAAAGATATATTAAAAGCCAAAGGGAAAGAGTGCCCTAATAAGGTACAAGCGTGGGCAGACTTTCTATCAAACTTGACATCCTTAATGACAACTAAAAAACAGGTGTCAAGAAACACAAACCATAAAGTAGTATAAAGTAAAGCGCAAGCCTTGAAGCGAGAATTTTAAAAAAAGCAACCAGGAAACTAAGGTCCTCGTCCCCGGATCAAACGGCATGGGAGACATTTAGGCAACATAGGAAAGAATATAAAAAAAATCTGTGGGAAGACAAAAGAAACAGCATGAAAATCTTTGGGTGCAAACTACTATTTAGTTCAAGGCAAACGAATTTGAGTACTTTCTGGGAAATGATAAACAAATTAAATAGACCAGAGAATGGCATAGCCTCTAATATACAGGAACATGATTAGGCCGAATTCTTAATAAATAAATGTACTTACTGGATCTCAACAAAACAAAATTTGCAAGCACACCAAGAGGGACCAAATTGGCAAGACAGTGCGACACCAAACAGAACATTAAAGTATTATTGTAGCTTGGACAGTTCAGCCGCAATAAAGGAAAATAAAATAGCCCTGTCACCATGCTCAACAGAAGATTTAATCAACATCATAAGAAACGGAAAAAGAGACGGGCCCCTCGGCAAAATGGGATCCCCCAAGCAATATTCAAATGCGACCCAGTTTTCTGGAATAACCATCTTGTCGCACTTTTCAAAGAGGCTGAAGCACTAAATCAAATACCATCCAGCTGGCAAGGTTCAATTATGACACCTATATTTAAAGGGGGCGAAATAACCAACCCAACAAACTATAGACTTATTGCTTTGCAAGACGTTGAAGCCAAGTTCCATGCCTCCTTGATTTTAGTGGATCTGATTACTTGGACGGACAAATTCAATATGATCCCATTAAATCAGACTGGTTTTAAAAAGGGAATCGGAACGATAACCAACATTCTATCACTCTCCCTCATTGCGGAAAAATATAAGCAAAGAAAACAAAAACTATCTTTGTTTTATAGATCTAAAAGCAGCCTTGGATAGCGTGGACCAACAACTTTTGTGGAAGAAACTCAGACAATGGAAAATTCCCGACAGAATACTAAGAGGTATAATGCTATTTTATTCTGGAACCTGGCTAAGAGTGAAATTAGGCGACGGCTCCCAAATTTCGAGAAAAGTTAACACCAACAAAGGCCTGAAACAAGGCTGTGTTCTGGCCACGCACTTATTCAATTTGCTTATGTCCAACTTGTCCGAAAGGCTGAAAGAGATCAATTCACATCCACCAAGTTGGGAAACTTACCATTATCACATCTTTCTTATGCAGATGGCGTGATTTTAATAAGTCTAATGAAGGTTAGCCTTCAAAGGCTACTAGCTGAAATGCTGGAATTTGTATCAATCAATGGAAATTAACGCCTCTAAAACAAAAATAATGACCATCAGTAACTGTCCGGGCCCCAAGTTGAATATTAGGGTCGACGGGAAACCCTTGGAGGAAGTAACCTGCTATCAATATCTCAGATTCCATATTGATAACAGGCTAAATTACCAAGAACAAAAAAAGTATATGTTGAAGCGAACCAGCGCATTAACGTTCGATTTTTCAACTCTGGCAAATAAATTGGAATGGCCCATCCTATAAACCATTGCTCTAAGTAATATCTGCAAGAATGTTACCAACAATATTATATGCCAGCATTGATTTACATGGCAAAGATGCAAATCTATTGAACAGGCTCGTAGTGACCACCCACAAAAAAGTTTTCCAACTGCCACAGTCTGCTTCCCCGGCGCAAGTCCCGCTCGAATTGGAGTTCACAAATGAAACGATAGGGAGAATGTACTCCACAATAAAGGTCTGGTAAAGCACTGTGGACTAAACTTGAAAAAGATTTTTTTTTAAATCCATGTTTTATCAATACTTGCAAAAAGCATTAACAACTACAAGTGCGGAAGAGCTGTGGAATAAGAACCTGCCATTCATAACGTTCAAACAAGCCATAAATAAAACTGCTAAGTTTCACTCTCTGTTAACAGATAAAAACACTTTTTCTCACAGATCTCATACTTGGGTGGTGATCAATAATTATAATGCCCTTACACCAGCATCCTACCTAAATCTTACATTTTCGGCATACCAAAAAAAACTGCTAATGGCATTACTCTTCAGAAAGTTCCCGTCCATAGCTGACCAACTGAGCTGGATATACAAAGGGTCAACGACATGCTGTCTCTGCGGCAGCAAAAAAGAAGATTTTATACACGTAATATGTATTTGTCCGAAACTACAGTCAGCCCGATCCACGCTACTAAGAAAAGCTTTCATTGATAGAGGAATAAGGTCCTATAGAGTTGCTATAATGAAAGGACTAGAGCCAACAGATCCACAAATAAATTGTAAGCTGCTCAAATTCCTTAGACATCACGATCGAGCTTGTAAACTTATACCTTAGTCGGTGGTTGTAGCCATTTTAAACTCTATAAGGAACTTGACTGTGAATGCATAAAGCATGCTGAAAGCTAAATCTAGTTTTTAACAATTTGGAAGTCTTATCTTTATATGGTCTTTTAAACTGAAATTGTATTTGAATTTTGTTAAGGTTTTAATTAACTTAACAATAAACAACTATTGACTATTGGTCTGAGACAGCAAAAGCAGGTGGAACACTTAGATTTGAGAAAACATTATACAATTCATGGGAACTCTATCAGAACGTATTTTTGGCTCGTTTTAGGTTAGAAAGTAAAATTCTCAGAATGAATGTATAGGATCATCAATACTATTACTGTTAAAATTGTTAGAATTACATATGTCTTGGTTGCCATAAATTGTTACTAGGCTACGAAAATGTATTGGGAGAACCTAGATATTCTAAATACAATTCCATCTATCCCAAATAACGTTAATCTGGATACTACATTCAGAGAAGATTATATGAATTCTGAATAAATACGAAACATTCTCTGCATCAGTGCTGTACAATAAATACAACTAAAATGTGGATCTTTCTGATTCACAAACACTATAATACCATGTTTTGTTACTAAAAGTGGTGTATAAATAAACAGCAAGTTTCTAAAAACTGTTGTTCATACTGCTGCCAGGAATTCACAGAGGAATTGAAAATTGGTCTCTGAAGACCAGGGAGACTACTGTAATTTCTGGACATTAATGGTTCAGTATAGTGAATCCTTCTACCCTTGGACATATCTAGTATTGGTTATTGTGGAAAATACTTTGAATAGTGAAATGGGGGAAATATTTCATAAGCGGAGTCATAATGGTGCTGCAGGTTCAACCTTTATTTGTAATGCCATGATTAAATCTGCCCCAACTGGTGGGGAAAAGACTTGGATTGAATGGTGGTGCCGATTTAGAAGGGGATTTGTTGCAAGGCAAGCGTCTTACATTTGATATTGATCTTCCATTAAATGAATACATCACTAGGAAACGTTTGCTAGCCTAGTACCAGCTCTCCCTCCTGACCAAAGTGAAACCGTTTCTTCCAGAAACCAATTACAAAACAACTGGAATTCGCTCCCACCGAATATCAGAAGAATCACCTATGCTCCACGATTCAAAAAGGAGACTAAGTCCTTTCTGATGGGTACATTTTTCCCATAATGAACAGGGACTACCAAGTCTTTATGGAAATGTGCTGTCAACCCGGCGATCCTAAACTCAGCTGTTCAAGTAAGCTATTGTGAGCAGGACTACTGCCCTATTAGTCGCAGAACAAAGAAACTGATCATCTCTCGAATCAAGCTACGGTCATTGATTGAGCTTGAATGGCTAGCCTCCGCTAGGGTGGATACAGTTAGTCCCTTCGTCCACCAACATTGATGCCATCTTTGGACAGGTACCTCGACCAATACACAGATATATGTGATTAACCAAGCAATACTATAACCAGCTTGGATAAAGAAGAACTCAGGAGTGATCTTATTTTAAATTTAATTACGACACAACAGTCTTGAATGTAATCTAATAATTTCTATTATTCTTCATTATATTTGTTTTGTGTATGGATAATTATATGCCAATGCTAGTGGAACACAGACATGTGCTTGACGTGAAAGAATTGGATATCTGCTGATATGGAAGGTGGTTGAAATGTAAAGCGCTCTAACACCCAAACTCTGGGTCTTGTTCGCGCTATAGAAAACAATGAATAAATAAATAAATAACTGTGCAAGACTTGATACTTTCCCTCCTGGATAGATGAAACAGTGCTCAATGAACCCCCACCCTAGCAGCCCTGAAAGGCATCCTACATACTGTGGCATTTCTTGTTAAGGGTCTAAACTAGTTCAAACACTTCATTCCAACATTGAAGGAAGTACACTTGCTCATTCTTCAGGCCCTTATCCTGTTCAAGACCAGCTGCAACACCAAGAGAATCCGACACTATTCCTCAACATGCCTGGACAAGAAACTGCCCACCTATGGAGATAGCACCTCACCAGGATATCATCAAACTGGAGACCAAATGATGCAAGAACTAAACCAAACAGAAAAATATTCATCTTTGAGCCCAGAATGTGAAATAATAACACTAATCAAATTAGAATAGCAGAATCTGCCATTCAGAAATAAACTGAAAACATCTCTTCAAGTTGCATTGCCCATGGAGCACTTGAACCTCCCCATTACCTGGCAAAAGCAAACAACTGAATCATTCTTTGGGCTCTTGCCTGTGTTCAAACAACAGTGATGTCACTTGAGATGTCATGAGTGATGTCACTGACCAGGTCATGAGTGATGTAATATGTGAGGTAATAAGCAGTGCATTACAGGGGCATAAATTATAGTAAGCTCAGGTACCTATAACTCCTGAATTTCTATGGTTTTGTGCTTGTGAAATCTGCACCTAACTATAATGTCCTTTTAATATTCGTTTTTCCCAGTGAATTTCGAAATTTTTTTAACGTTATTGCCCAACTAGAACATCTGTGTAACCTTTGTTTTTTCCAGTGAATTTCGAAGATATTTTAAATTTTATTTCGTAAGCTGTAACCTGTAACCTTTGAGAGTGGGTGTGTGAGTAGCTGTATAGGTCAGTGAGTGAGTGGCTGTATGGGTTAGTGAGTGGGTATGTGAGTGGCTGCATGGGTCTGTGAGTGGGTGTGTGAGTGGCTGCATGGGTCTGTGACTGTGTGAGTGACTGTATGGGTGTGTGAGTGACTGTATGGGTATATGAGTGGGTGTGTGTGTATAGATTTGTGAGTTGGTGAGTGGGTGTGTGAGCGGCTTATGGATTTGTGAGTGGGTGTGTAAGATGCTGTGTGGGTGGGTTTCTGAATGGCTGTATGGGTGTGCGAGTGGCTATATGGGTCTGTAAGTGTGTGTGTGAGTGAGTGGTTTTGTGGGTGTGAGTGGTTGTATGGGTTGGTGAGTGGGTGTGTTACTCGCTGTATGGGTCTGTGAGTGGTGTGTGTGTGGCTGTATGGGTCTCTGAGTGTGTGTGTGAATGCCTGGATGGGTCTGCGAGTGGGTGTGAGAGTAGATGAATGGGTTGGTGACTGGTTGCTTGAGTGGCTGTATTGGTCTGTGACTGGGTGTGTGAGTGTCTGTATAGGTGTATGAGTGGGTGTGTGAGCAGATTTGTGAGTGGGTGTGGGAGTGGCTGTATGGGTTTGAGAGTGGGTGTGTGAGTGGTTGTATGGGTTTGAGAGTGGGTATGTGAGTAGCTGTGAGTGGATTTGTGAGCGGTTGTATGGGTGTGTGGGGGTGTGTGTGCGCGCATGTGTGAGTAGGTGTATGGGCCTGTGAGTGGGTGTGTGATTGGCTGTCTGGGTCTGTAAGTAGGTATGTGATTGATTTTGTGGGTGTCTGAGTAGCTGTATGAGTATGAGTGGGTATGTGAGTGGCTTTGTGGGTGTGTGCATGTTTGAGTGACTGTTTGGGTATGTGGTTAGGTGTGTGAGTAGCTGTGAGGGTCTGCGAGTGGATACAAGAGTGGCAGAATGGGTGTGTGAGTTGGTGTCTGAGTGTGTAAGTAGCTGTGTGAGTGAATTGGGCCAGAACGGAAACTCACCTGCCCCTTTATCCAACAAAAGTCCACAGTTTTGCTCAAAATATCAACCCAACTGGAGTACTTTCTACCGGTTAATTAGTAAGCGCTAACTCATTGGGTAAATAGCTAGTGCATATTCTACACTACAGCTGCGCAATGGACCAGGAGGTAATGTCTCCAGTGAACTTCTGTGTGTTTATTTTAGTCAATGTGATTGTTACTCAAGCGTGTTCTCCCAGAAATATGGGATAACATGAATTCTCCTAAAGAGAAGATGAGACTACAAAGAGGTGAATTTCCACCAAACATGGGTATTTCCTCTTAACTACATAAAGTAAGTGCTTTGTTTGGTGGAGATATCCTCATGTTCACTGCATCAAGAAGGCCTCACCAAAATCAGCGGGAAACGCGCTGGGGGACCTTTTGGTAAGCTGCCCATCATACTGGCAAAAGACGGGAAGACCTTTGCATACTACTAAGGTGGATGGGGCGGGGTCAAACGGGCGAGTCTTCCAGGTGATTTTGAACATTTGGATAGTACTAGTAATTTAAAGGAGAAAACCATGGACTCTGCTCTCACCAGGAGAGGACAAGAATCAACCCACTCACCACAGTCACTACAGATTGCCTTGATAGAGCAACAATGCATTCACCTTACCAAAGATTTGAGATCGTTTTTGAATGGGGAACTGCCGAGAAAACAAACTTGCTTTGCTTTTGTCAAGCACAGGAAGTTAGGATCATTTGTCCTTTACAGAAGTGGAGCTTCAACTGGGGCACCTGCTATGGTTATATTTGTAGGTGCTTGCCGTTGAGGTTTTATTCTGTGAAATGAGCATCAGGACCAGAAAGGATCCTCACCTGCCTGTTTGTCCAACAAGAGTCCACAGTTTTACAAAAAATGTCTACCCAACTGGAGTACTTTCTACTTGTTAATTAGTAACTGCTACCTCGCTGGGTAACTGTCCAATGTGTATTCTATACTGCAGCTGTAGAATGGACCACGAGGAAATGTCTCCAGCGACCTTGTGTGCGTTTCGGCAATGTGATTGTTCCTCGTGCGTCATTATCCAGAAATCTGTGATAACAGGAATCTTCCTATAGAGAAGACAACAAGACTACAAAGAGGTAAATCTCCACCAAACAACTGTACTTCCTCTTAACTATATGAATCAAGTCCTTTTTTGTTTGGTGGAAATGACCTCATATTCTTCGGCATCAAGAACACAGCATCAAAATCAGTGGGAAATGCACTGGTGGACCTCTTTTTAAGCTGTCCATCATCCTGATAAAAGTAGGGAATACGTTTGCATACTACTAAGGTGGATGGGCGGGGCCAAACGGGTATTCTTCCAAGGGATTTGCACATTTGCATACTTGTAGTAATGCAAGAGGAGAACAATGGACTCTGCTCCCACCAGGAGAGGCCAAGAAAGAACCCCCTTGTCACAGTCACTACAGATTGCCTCCGATAGATCAACAATGCATTCACCTTTACCAAGAATTTCAGATCGGTTTTGAATGTGGATTTGCAGAGAAAACACTTACTTTGCCTTCATCAAGCCCAGGAAGTTAGGATTATCTGTCCCTTACAGAAGTGGAGCTTCAACTGGGGCACCTGCTACATTTATTTTTGTAAGTGTTTGCCGTTTAGGTTTAATTTCTGTGAAATGAGCATCAGGGCCAGAACGGAACCTAACTGGCCCGTTCACATGAGTCCAGAGAATTGCAGAAAATGGGGCTGGGGGGGGGGGTGGAGAGGGGGAAGAGGGCCCAATGCCACCTCGGTCCCTGCCGGCTCCTCGCCTCCAGCGGGAGACGGATTACTCCTGCATTCAGTAGACAAAAATATGGCTCCCTGCGTGCAGGAGCAATTCTTTCATCTGTTTTTCCTGCCTAAAACAAATGAAAAGTCCGCTCCCAGCAAGTAGGAGCAGTTTTCCTGCTCCCACCCGCTGGGAGCAGACTTACAGTTTGCTCTTGCTTGGCGGGAGCAAGAGATGGCAAACTACTATGTCTGGAGGGTAGACACCTCAGGATATAGGGAGCCGGCCCTGGGGTGTGGCGGTCCCCAGGACTGCAAACAGCCCAGGATGGGGCCGCCTGGCCCACCTCCCATTTCAAAATATAGCCAAGCCTTGGGGAGGTGGTGTTGGTCCCCAGGGCAGTAAATGGCCCAAGAGGAGGGCCGTGCAGGCCCAACCGTACCCCATTATATTAATTCAGCCTGGTCCTGGGGAGGTGGTGGTCCCCGGGGCCAATATGGACCATGGGAAGGGGGGCAGCATGCGCCCCCCTCCCCATAATATATATTAACGTATGTCCCCGGGACCTGGCCCACCCACAGGCTAAAAAACAAACACGCGCAGGAGACAGTGCTTGTTTTTGTTTTCAATTTTGCCGCAACTTCACAAATTCTCTGCAAAATTCAAAAATACTTTTTGGCCCAGGCAGGGATCCTGTGGGACCCCAGCACCAGGCCTAGGGGTTCAGGGTATTCCTACCCTGCCCCCTTTTCTTTTCTTTTTAACTTTTTTGGGGGACTTAGCGGAGTCGGAGTCCCAAAATTGCTGCCAACACTTCCTGGTTGAGAGCATTGTGCTCTCGCTTGCTCAAAGCGAAGCACAATTGGTTTGACAGAGAGGGAGCTAAATGTCAGTAGCTCCCTCTCTGTCAAAGTAATGCCAGCAGGGAAAGGAGGAGCCCTGAGGCTCCCTCCGCGGTCCCCTAACTGTACAAAGTGGGTGCCCTGGGTGGTACTAGAGCTCCCACACTACAGGGGGATGGGGTCCCCGGGGCCCAATTCAGCCCAGGAAAGGGAGGGAGGGCACGCAGTCCCCTCACGTAAAAAAAAAAAGTTTAAAAAAAAATTCAAAGCGGGACCAGCAAGTCACCGGAGGCCCCTCCCCCTTTCTCCACTACTCTGAAAACATGCCTCCTGGCGCACTGGTGGTTGGGGGATGAGGTCCACTTAGAAGCTGAGGGTCCTTGGGGGCCAAGAACCTCTTCTGTTACCTCCACTAAGTCCCAGACAGCGGGATTGCTAAGAGGTCTTTGGAGGCAATGCCCCTTTTCTCCACCACTCTGCAAATACCCCTCCTTGCGCACAACTGTTTGGCGGATGAAGTCCTCTTAGATGCTGAGGGACCTTGGGGGCCAAGAAGTCCTTCTGGTACTTCCAGTAAGTCCTACACAACAGGATTCCTGTGAGCTGGTTGGAGGCCTCGCCCCCTTTCTCCAACACTCTGCGAACGCAACTACTACTTAAAAAACATAGAAATTCAGTGAAAAATCCAAAGGTTATAGGGACTTTATAGTAAGGATATAGAATTTAAAAAACTGAAATTCACTGAAAAAAACAAAGATTACAGGGACGTTATAGTTAGGCTGACATTTCTCTCGCACAAAACCACAGAAATTCAGCAGTTATAGTTACCTCAGCTAACTATAACTCACGCCCCCACAATGCACGGCTTATGACCTCACATATTACATCACTCATTACATGGTCACTGGCATCACTCATGACCTCTCAAATGACACCACTGAGTACACCATTGATGACATCCTCCAGTGAGTCTAAGTGTTTTCCAAAATTTACTCAGTGTTCTATATAGATAGTAAAGTAAGTGGCTAAAAGAGTGGCTGTATGGTGTTGTCAGTGGGTGTGTATAGGGAGTATAGAAGGGTGAGTGGGTATGAGAGAGACTGTAAACATGAGTGAATGGGTGTGTGGGAGTTTTTGTATGGGAGAGCGACTGGTGTCTTAGTGGGTGAGTAGGTGTATGAGTATGTGTATGACATAGTGAGCATCTGTGTATGTGGCTGCAATGGAGAATGAGTGGGTGTATGTGTGATTGTTCCGGTGTGTCAGTGGCTGTAATTTTGAATGAGCAGGTGCATAACAATCTATGGGTGAGTGAACACTTATTTAAGTGTCTCTATGGTTGAGTGAGCGGGAATAGGAGTGGCTGTATGGGTATGTGAATGGGTGTGTAAGTGGATATATGGGTGACTGAGTGGCTGTGCGAGTGACTTTGGTGAGTTAATGGCTATGTAAGTGGCTGTATAGGCGAGTGAGTACATGTGTTAGTAAATGTATAAGTTAGTTGGTGTGTGAGTAACTGTATGAGTGAGTCAGCAGCTGTGTGAGTGACTGTATAGGTGAGTGAATAGGTGTGTCTGTACATGTATGAGTAAGCAAATCAGTGTGTGAGTCGTAGTATGGGTGTACAAGTGGGTGTTTAAGTGTCTGTATGTGTGCATAACTAGATGTCTGAGTACCTGTATTGGTGACTGTGTAGGTGCATCAATAGTTATATATGTGACTTACTGGTTGCATTAGTGGCTGTATGGGCGAGTTGATGTGTGAGTGCTTCTTTGGATCAGTGAGTAGGTGTGTAATTGTATGGGTCTGTGAATGCGTATGAGTGGTTGTGCGGGATTGGGTGTATGAGATCTTGTATTAGGAATGTAAGTGGATGTCTGAGTGGTTCTGTGGATGAGGTCATCAGTGATGTCATTTGAGATGTCTTGAGTGATGTAATATGTGAAGTCATAAGCAGTGCATTGTGGGGGAGTGAGTTAGTTAGCTGAGGTAGCTATACCTGCTGAATTTCTGTGGTTTTATATGATGAAACGTCCCTGTAACCTTTGTTTTTTCAGTGAATATATATATATATATATATATATATATCAGACATCACCATGTCCAATTTGTGGTAAAGTACAATGATGTAATACTACACGTTGTAAAGCATGCATAGAAAAGGCATGCATGGTAATGGCAATTTATTTAGGAAAGAGTACAGGCTAGCAGGCAGAGTAATATAGCAGCAGAATGCCAGGTAACAGAGACCCCTTAATGCTTGAGTAGACAACTTCTTTAAAATGGGACCAGAATGCATTGCTGGATATCAGACCAACAGCAAGAAATTGGATCAGCTACAAACTGCCATTCAAAACAAGTGTTTATTCCTGTGACTGGCTTGGATTACCTACCAGAAAGGTATTTCCACAGTGTCCGCACACTACTCTGGTACCTTCCGGCTCAACTGGCAGGGCCGACTGTGCTGGCTGTTCCTCTGGAATTAGTACCACTGGGCCAAGGTTAATGATGCGTCTGCTGTGGAGAAAGCATTTAAATCATTCTTTCCAACTTACTGGAGCTGCACTGAACAGCGGAAGCAGAGATGGGAGCAAATGGCATTTGTAGAAACTAAATTTAGCTCAGACATCACCATGCACACATTTGTACAATTGCAGCATTAGCAGCTTTTACAAAAAGTAAATAATGCAGTAGCAGCCCAAAACAAAAATCAGCCATTCTGCCTCCTTCCTGAAACTAAGACTGACGCAGACCTTTTAATAAAAGTAGGACAGCAAGGATGCAGGAATGGCCAAAAGGGGTCCTTATATAATGAATGAAAGAGGACAGAGAATGTACTTTAGGTCCACCACCTTTGGCACATACCAGTTAGGTCTTGGGCATCCTATTCGCCGCGACGTATCCTTACAGATGAGTAGACAATTACAAGGGCAGCGGACGTATTTCTTGCCTGGAGGTGGGTTTTTGATGGGCTGTAACAAGAGAAAGCATACAGGTAAATTAAAATAATACTGCATTTTCCACTGCCAAAGAACCCTGATAGACTACTATGAATCGGAAAATATTGCATCACAAAAGACCTCGTGCTTTTATAATTGGAGTGATGCTGGTGATTTGGTGTGGTGTGACCCAAGGTCCATGGTCTAAGTGACTAGGCATATGCTCCGATACAAGACGGAGTCTGTTCAAACTCAAAGAAAATTAGTAAGGGGGTTGTTGTATTTGAAAGATACCCTCTTGTTAGGCAGGGGTCAGGTAGCCAGTTCATGTAGATTAACAAGTTGTAGGTTTATTGAAGAAGATATAGCTTAGGTACAAGTTACATGGTAAATACCCCACCAGGAGCAGCATCCTCACTCCTCAGCCCACTGTCTCTGACTGACACTCCTCCAGGCACTCATCAACATTCCACGACCTCACACACTGGCTGAGCAGCAGGGAACAGAGAATCTATGGAGAGGATGCATTACAACTAACAGCAGGTTATAACACATCTCCTTCCCATAGAAAAATAATAAAAATACAATAGGAAACGTAAGATAGAAAATAATACAATTGCTAAGTCCTATACATTATTCCAACCCTATAAATTATTCAGACTGGTCAAAATCTTCACCACTTGCCCTCCTGTCATGCACATTCGCTGGACCAGGGACATACAGTTAATGCACCCTCTACTGCACACTTGCATATTGGCAGGACTCGGTAAATGCATGCCAGGACCAGGGAAATGCACACGCCCTCTACTGCACACACATTTGAGAAACATACTACACGCTCGCCCTCTAATGCATACCTTGCAGGCCCAGGGAACAAAAACACCCTATATTGCATACTCTTGCAGGACCAGGGATAACCACACTATAACATGTCTTCTACTGTGCACCCTCTAAACTACAGAATCCATTTGCGCTATTTTTGCAGCTTCTGTAACTTGGAATGGAGTCAAATGGTACATGCTTCAAAATAATGTTAAACTCCAGGGCTTAATATTTTAAACCGATTTTAATCTATTAAAAGACGTTTGCTCAATTATGTTGCGTATTGCCAGATTCCACTTTTAAAAGATGGCTAATTAAGGATTAGGATTTCTATGTTAATCCAGTTCATGTTGGGGTGTTTACGCACCACTGTGCTGGCGCGTTTAATTGTTTAAACACATACACCTTGGTGGTCTCTGTGCATTCATATGATTTTTTTTTAGCATATTCAGGGCTACCTTTTGGCACAAACCATCCATTACCAAATGTGCTCAATATTTTGCACAATATTTTGTGTTTAATTTGTCCCCCCCCGTTGTCTGTGCTTGGCATATTTGAAGCAGGTTAGTGCTTTAGTTTCCTTGGCTCTCTACACGCCCCCCTGCCAGTACAGAGGGCTTCATACAGGATGCTGCTGCATGTCTGTACAGCAGACATGCGCATCGGACATGCTAAAGGCAAGCTTGTCTGCGCCCATTCGCACTAGGACCTCGCCCAGTGACACCCCTTTCCCACCCTCCCCCAAGACCTTGGTCAGCAGGATTCAGATCCGCTTTGGTACTACAAACAAGAGCTCCTCTCACTGCACGATCCGGGTAAGGGCTCACTCTTGGTGGACTTACTACTGAGTAAACAGTCCTTTAGCCGATCCTGCTCTCAAGCGTTTATTTTTCCCCCCTAGCAACTAGAGGTTCCTCAGGGGTTCCTAAGTGGACAGCCCCTAAGAAAGATAAGCTCTTCAGCTTTTATCTGATTAACGCCAGGTCCCTCCCTAAACACGAACAAGAGATCTGCAATCTCATTGTAGAGTTAAATCCTGGCACCTTTGTTCTTACTGAGACCTGGCTTAAAGATTGCTCTGCCACAAACATCACAGAGGCAGGGCCGTTTCTACAACTAGGCAGGACTAGGCGGCCGCCTAGGGCGGCAAAAGGTGGAGGGCGGCCGGCGGGCGCGGCAAAAGACAATGACCTGAAATGGACTTAAACGCTGGAGCTTCTTAAATCAACTTTTGAAATTCGAGGAGATTCGGATTCCCGGCCATCAAACAGCAGAAGAAGTCAGTAGAACTCATGTTGGGCGGGAATCCAAATCTCCTCAAATTTCAAAACGAAAGCGCCTGTTCAATTCGAACGTCGACGTGACATCACGTGACGCCACGGGCAGCAGGGGGGCTGTGCGCGCGCGGCCGGCAAGACAAGAGGCAGAGAGAGTTCCCGCTGCGGCCTGCAGGCCTATCAGGTACCGGGGGAGGCCGGGGTGGGATCCGGGGCGGCTGCAGCACTGCAGCATAGCTGCCAAGGTTTCAGTCTGCTATGTGTGACATTTTCATAATAGTGTAATTATGAGTGACATTTTCAACCACTATGAGTGACACTTTCGAGCGAGCAAAACCAAGCAATGAGGACGTCTCGGACTCGCCCCAGCCAGCCCCCGCTGAAGACTGCACTGGGCATTGTGCAAGCCTCGGAAGAGTGAGGTGGAGGTACACGCAGTTGTTCTTAAATTAAAAGAAAAGTGTGTGTGCTCATGGTCATAAAGTGTATTGTGCCTTATTTTGTGTAAATAAATAAAAGCGGCACTCTGCAGACACGTGGTACAGTTGAATTAACTGTTTTTTTTATTGTTTGAATCGACTAGAAAGGTGGTGAAAGAGACGAGAAGTAAAATAAAGTCACTGACTTTCATTCTTACTCTCAGTCTCCGGCAGCTTATGTCTGAGAGCTGTTATTTTATTACCTCGTACGTGGCTGACCAATTAAAATGAAAACAAACACCAGGGAAGATCTGCAGTACGAATCTACAACACTGTAATCACTGTCTCATCCCCAATATATTCTACATATGTAATGTCGTCCGTCTTTAATATCTATTATCACTTTGGTCGTAGCAGTCCCCTGCAGAGCTGGATAGGAGAGAGTCATATTAAGAGGACTTAATCTGCACACTTCTACAAGCCAGATAGAGTGGCAGGGTCAGCGTTAACACTGGGCTCACTGGCGAGTGCCTGCGAATCTTGGCAAGAACAAAGAGCAAACTTAGCTGCCAACTGGGCATGGAAAAAACAATGAAGAAGCGGCTGACTTGCCGGTTTTAAAAATGCTTTTCCTTATCAACTTAGTGCTGTTTTCATATCGTAATCAGATGACGGCCCTCACAAAAATTAAAGATCTTAGTGGCTGCTCTAAAGGTTATGTTTACTTTACCGCCACCTTAATTGCCTCGCTGAGCGTATGGACCGCTGGTGTGCTCTGGGATGAATAAATCCAGCTCTGTGGCTCGTTGCAGGGGGTTCACTCAGCCGCGGGTGTGGTCGGCTCCCTCCGGTTGGATAATCATCCCTCTCTTCCTTCAGTGAGTTCATACTCTCCCTCTCGTCATTCAGTGACGTCATGCTCTCCCTCTCTTTCTTCAGTGACTTCATACTCTCACTCTCTTCCTTCAGTGACTTCATACTCTCCTGCTCTTCCATCATGAAGTCATGCTCTCCCTCTCTTCCTTCAGTGACTTCATGCTCTCCCTCTCTTCCTTCAGTGACTTCATATTCTCCCTCACTTCCTTCAGTGACGTCATTCTCGCCCTCTCTTCCTTCAGGGACTTCATGCTCTCCCTCTCTTCCTTCAGTGAGTTTATACTCTCCCCCTCGTCCTTCAGCGATGTCATGCTCTCCCTCTCTTCCTTCAGTGACTTCATGCTCTCCCTCTCTTCCTTCAGTGACGTCATTCTCTCACTCTCTTCCTTCAGGGACTTCATACTCTCCCTCTCTTCCTTTGGTGATGTGTGCACAGGGTTTCACTCTGGGGATACTGCAGTGTGCAAAGATTACCCCCCTAGTGTTCCAGAGATGCTGTAGGCACACTACATCCTCTGGAGAAGCTGTAGTGTGCATGGATTATTGCTCTGGTGATGCTGTAGGGTGCATTGGTAATCCTGTTAGAGAGGTTATGTCCATCAGTATTTCTCTACTAATGTGGTATTGTATGTGGGGAGTTCCTTTCACAACGCTGTAGTGACTATGGGATATACTACAGCTGAAGGTGTAGTGTGCATGTGTCCTGGCAATGGAGCATTGTCTGTCTGGCAGTCTACTTTGCTTCTGGAGATATTGAAAGGCATTTTGTGCAGTAATACCTCCAAGCTTTTATTGTGGAGATGTTGTGGTGTGCACCAGCACCACAGTAACATGTTGTTGACCCTGTGTATGCGGTACCCGTGTAATGATGTAGCCTGTTCGTGTACTGCTGTTCGGATGAAGTAATGTCAAATCCTTTTGGTAATGCTGGTATGCCCCGATTGTGCACATCTGTTGATGCAGAAGTGTCTGTGTGGTATCCTTTGGTGACACTGAGGTACCCGGGGTATTTTGGTGATGCTGTAATATGTATGGGCTCTCTTTATGGTGATACAGTCAGAGATGCTTCCATGGTGATGCTGTGCTATAAACATGTATGTTAATTCTGTAGAAACTAAGAGGTATCGCTCTACGTGTGGAGTGCTTAGCTGATGGTGTATTGTCCCTGCGTACCCCTCTTGTGTTTCTGTGGGGTCTGCGCGTACCCCTCTGTTATGCTGTACTGTGCATGTGATATGCTTGTGACGCTTGAGTGTCTATCAGTGTCCCCCTTTTGCTTCTGTGGAGTCTGTGCGTACCCTGCTGTTGATACTGTAGGGTCCATAAAGTGCACCTCTTTTTATTTATTTATTTAAAAAGTTTTATAGAGCGCTAGCTTGACCCGTAGGTATCAGAGCGCTTTACATACACACTATAAACAGAAGGAAATTGCATTACATAGTAGGAAGGCAGTAAGGAAGCAAAACAGAGATAAAGAAAAAATACAACATGAAAAATAGGTAAACAGTGCAGCGGAGGGAGAGAGAACAAACGAAGGTGGTTAACACAGTCCGGTCACCAACTATCCTTGAATGTCAAGAGAGAGAGAGTCAACTCGGATATTGAAGTCTAGGTTAGTTGACGTTGGTCAGGAAAGTATTTGTTAAGGAGATGGAGTTTCAGGTCCCTTTTGAAACAGGAGAAGGAGGGGTTGCATCTGAGGACTCTAGGGAGAGCGTTCCACATCCTGGGAGTGTTGTCAGAAAACGATCGGTATTGGGTGATTTTATTTTTCAGTTTCGGAGAGATAAGAAGGAGTGAGTTGGAGCTTCTCAGCGTTCTGCATTGACCTGCTCTTACCAGTTTGTTGTTCAGGTAGTTAGGGGCCAGAGAGTGAAGGGTTTTGTGTGTGATGCAGGCCAGCTTGTAAATACACCTCCCTTCCATGGGAAGCCAGTTGAGGGAGTTGAGAGCTGGAGTGATGTGTTCAAATCTTTTTACTCCAGATATGAGACGAGCGGCCATGTTCAGCACTGCCCTTAGTGGGGCTAGGTGAGCTTTTGGAGTCCCTGTTAGGATGGCGTTCCCGTAGTCGATTTTAGAGAGAACTAGGGATTGAACTACTGTCTTGAGGTCATCATGGGGAAGAAAAGCTTTCAATTTCTTGAGGTGTTTTAGTGAGAAAAGAGCACTTTTTGCAGAGTTTTTGATGTGGGCCTCCATTGATAAGTTCTTGTCAAGGGTGATGCCTGAGACTTAACTGGATCGGATAGGACGAGGGGGCAGTTTAGGGCAACCAGATTCTTGAGCCACTCTTGGATTGGTCGATGGTTGCTTTTTGGAGAGAAAAGGATTAGTTCCGTTTTATCTGGGTTGAGCTTTAAGTGGTTAGCGTTGAACCAAGTTTGGATCTCGGTTAGAGTGACATTGAGGTGTCGGATGTCGCTGGGAGACTTGATTTTGAAATAGATTTGGGTGTCATCAGCGTAAAGGTGGTAATTCACTCCAGCTTTTTTCAAGATGATTGTGAGGGGCTCCATGAAGAGATTGAAGAGGGACGGGGAGAGGATCGAGCCTTGCTGGACCCCTAGTGTGACTTTTGTTGGCTTCGAGAGACAGGAGTTGATTTTAATTTGTTGCGAGCGGTGTTGAAGGAAGGAGGTGAACCATTTTAGTACTGTGCCATTAATGCCGGAGCGCTTCGACAAGGTCTCCAGAAGAGCTGGATGATTTACTGTGTTGAATGCCGCAGATAGGTCAATAAGGATGAGTAGGCAGGCATCACCTTCATCTAAAGCCTTGTGAATATCGTCAGAGATGTTGTGCATAGCTGTTTCAGTGCTACAGCCTTTCCTGAATCCTGATTGAAAGGTGTCGAAGAGGTTGAACTCGTCAATGTGTTTGTTGAGTTGGTGGAGAACGCATTTCTCCAATGTTTTTGCAAGGAACGGGAGGTTGGAGATAGGTCTGAGGTTGTTAAGATCATTAGGGTCGGCCCGTGGTTTTTTGAGAATGGGTGAAATTTGTCCTAGTTGAAGGGAGTCTGGGACACAGCCTGAAGTGAGAGAGGCGTTGATGATTTTTGTCCAGAAAGGGGAAATGGTGTGGTTGAGTTCTTTTATAATTGTGGATGGGAGGGGGTCCATAGTGTGGGAGGAAGGTTTTAGATTAGAAATTATACTGATACCTCTGGTGACACTGTAGTGTCTAAGGGTAATGCATGGACACTACAGCTTCAATTGAGGGGTATTTAAAGACCAGTGCTTAGTTAGGTGGTTGCTGGTGAGCCCCAACGTCCTTCATTTTTGGGACTGACACTTATTTGACCTCATCAGGCTTTGATCCAGAGCAAGAGAGAAAAACACAAAACAGGGAATGAAGGAGGAAGAGAAAGACAGGGAAACAAGTAAGAAAGCAGGGATGCAAAAGAACCTGAAAGAGTGAGATGAAGGACCAGGGAGTGAGTGTCTAGGGTGGATGAAAGAGGCACAGGGTGCAATCAACACTAGGCAGCCTTGGTATTCGGCCCTCTGGCATTCGATGGCGCGGGCCGTGGGCTTCTGAGCAGAACTTCGGGCCCTGGCACTTATACGTTTTCATATTAAGCACTGCCACAGATATGCTGTAGTAACCACAGGCTCCCATCCAGTGATGTGACAGTGTGTGCGGTGCCCTCTTTGATACCGTAGTGTCTATGGTCACTCTTCTGGGGATCCCTGCCATCTATGGGTGATGCAGCAATGTGTACAAGCTGCTGTCAGATGATTCTGTAGCGCCTTGGTGGTGTTTATCTGGTGAGGCACTGGTTCTGTAAGGCACCGCTTTAGTGGTACTGTAGTGTGTATGGATAGCATTGTTGTGATACACTATCTATGGGGTGACGCTCTGGTGAATCAGGAGAACTCCTGTGGTGATGTGGATCTGTCCGCGTGGTAATCCTACTGTGCAGCAGTAGTGTCTGTGTGCATCCTGGTAATGATGTGGTGTCTATGGCTACTCCTCTGCTGAGGCTGTAGTGCCCACGCCTTTGGTGAAGCTGTAAAAGGTAACCCTAGTGACCCTGCACTATTTATACATTAACCCAGTGGTGCTGCAGAAACATCCACGAGATGGTAGTAAAAGGGAGGGGGCGGCATTTTTCAATTCTCGCCCAGGGCGGCAAAACACCTAGAAACGGCCCTGCACAGAGGTGGCCTCCAATGTTTTCACTTTCTCAATAGTGCATTCAAATCACAAGGAGAGAAATAGAAGAGGCTTGGCTATCATTTTATAATGGCCCGTTCACATGGGAGCTTCCATAGGGTATGTCTGCAGTATTTGGGATGGGGGTTGGCCTGAACTCAGTAAAACCTCTCAACAATGGACATTTATTAAAATTAGAGGCCCGGGGAAATCCAAGGTGATGTGGCTTGTCCGAATCCCAGCTCATTTGATTACCCCGAATGCCTTGCAAATATTGAAGTATGGATAAATAAAAACACACCAAAATAAAATTTCTTCACTTTTTTGAGGTAAAAAAACTCGAGAACGTCTGGCAAATGGCAAACGTCCTTCCATTTAACATTCCCACACTTCTCCTGAGAAACAAAGTAGCAGACATGTGTGGGCGGGAGGGCTTTTGCTTGGAACAGGAATATGCCAAAATGTTTCATTTATTTATTTAACTGTTTTATACAGTGCTTTTTCCACCAGATTGGCATTAAGGCGCTTTACAGAGGACAACGAGAGCTACATATATCAGTATAATAGTGCAAAAGGTCATATGTTACTTTGCCAGACACTATAAAGAATAAGAACACAACAGCGATGCAACTGGGGTGTGGGGAAGAAAAGGAGAGGGACGATGAGTAATCAGGGAGGTGGGCAGGATACAAACTGTGTAAGAAGAAGATAAAACATACTGTTAAGCACCATAAGCTTTAGGAGGAGCTTGTTTACAGTACTAGATCTTAATTAAAAACCTTCAGAATATTTCCTGGGTCAAAGTAGGGATTATGAACAGTTCCTGTAATAGAGAGGAGAGGGCTTGGATCGTCAAGATAGAATCTAAATGGGCATGTTTTTAGTCCTTTTCTGAAAGTCAAGCTGTTCTGTGCTCTTCTCAGGTGAACATTTAGAGAGTTCCAAAAGCTAGCGGTGGCAAAGTAGGATCTGAATTTCAGTATTTGCAGGATTAGAAAGCTCTTACTTCTTGACTGTCATGAGCCTTCTGAGACGGTCAGGAGGTCCTCTAGGTTGTATCAGGGTGTGCCATGATATAGTGCTTTGTAGGTCACACAGCATATTTTGGACTCTCCTTCTAGTGGGAGCCAATAGAGTGCTTTCAATATTGGAAAGAAGTGGTCAAATGTTTTACGCTCCGTGATGAAGTACGCTATGGAGCAAAAACAGCGTTTAACGGGGATAGGATGGAAGCTAGTAAGCCAGCTAGTATGGCCTTTCCAGAGTCTCTTCTGGATATTAAGAGAGAGTGGGATTAAGTTCTGAGTTGACTGTAGGGAAGTTGGTGCTCTATTTTCTTTAGCAAAAGTAGGCGGAAGTTTGCTGATTGTGCCAACTTGTTTACATGGTGAGACATAGTGAATGATGAGTCAAAGGTGAGTACTAGAGATACCACGCTTGAGTTCTGCGCTGGGACAAATTCAGCTCATTCATTGTCCATCTGAATTTTGGCAAGACACCTGGGATTAACAACTTAATGACATTATTTAAGAAACACAGGGATATATTATCCCCCAGAGTGTTGGCAATGTATGAGGAAACTGAATGGCTCCCTCAACTGACAAGAGAAGCAGAGTGTGGACCCCTATAAATGCTTAACACGGACACTAAAATAAAGTGTATACTTCTAGGTATTCCAGTTGCAGTGCCCCTAGTGCATTAAAACCAATGTGGGTATATGCCATAGAGAAACTGGACAGACCTCACATACGCTGCTGCATGCGATGGGAAAGGTAGCTTACAGGGAGAAAGACTTGGCCATGGCCAGTGTCCTTAGAACCTGAATAGGCATTTGACACCTTTAGCTGGACATATATTTTTTACAGGACTTCATTAAATGGGGCGTGGTTCTTGATTTGTGGGATGGGTCTGATTGATGAATTGTAATTTTGGAGTGAAAGGGAGAAAAACTAGTGCTCTCCGATTAATGATATTTGCTTTGACTATGTTAGGTTATGACTATTTGTAGAGTGCACGTTTACCAGTGGTTTCCTGGCGCTTACACAAACACATCGCCAGCTGAGAACACAAACCTATATTACTTGCTATCATAAGCCAATATAAATAAACAAGTTTTCAGCAGTTTACATAAGGTCCCGAAACCCAACTCTCGCTGCATTTTATCCAGAGGGGCACCAAGGGAAAACTTCGGCCTCTGGGTCTGTATTTGCTGAAATTTGGGACAAAATGGTTTGCCTCTGTTGATCTCAGGTTGTGGGACGGTATATACTGCTAATTCTCTCCACTGAAAAAGTGGTAGCAGTCTTATTCAAACTTTAAAAACCATACAACACACCTTAGAACACACAATAGAAATCTTGGCTTGCAACATATGAACGGAAATGATTGACTTGGAAAGATGAGTAGGTTAGGTTGAGCACAGGATACTACTTTATGCTGATAATAAGCTGGTTTACCCGATTGACCTTTCTTTTTTTCAACAAACTTTATTAGGCATTTCTCTCATATTTGTTTACATCACATTTTGTTCATTGTGGCTTTTCAGGCCATTCCGCAATATAGTACTTACAGGGTATCTATAGCTATGTCCGTCGCAGTAATATACCAGTGTTAACGTACTCATGCTCAGCCTTCATTATGACATCTTTTGATATACCCAGCCTAAGTATCCCAATTACTTTACCTACATGGCTATCAGCCTTGTTAGCCCTTTTCATTTGTAGTAAGTCTTTTGATTCCTAAGGAACAATAACAAACTACTCAATCCCCAACCTACCCCCCCCCTCCTTCTAGGCGTGCCTTGACATGTGTCTCAGTGGATCTTGTCCTCTTTAGGGTTCCACTCCGTGTACATGGTGATCAATCGTCTAACGCTATTTGTCCGGGCGCAATGTGTTCGCGATTATGATTAATGTCTTTCTCCTTCTTCCATGATCCCTTCCTGCCCCTCCTCTTCAGTGGTACTGAGTGGGTCCTTCAACAGCACCACCAACGCTTCCCATGCACTGGCTTTATCTAGGGATCCCTTGCCACGTCTGGCCTCATTCAATCTTACCGCTCCCTCATATGTCACCCATTTCGTGAATTCCTTCTTTCACCTGTCCACCCTGGGACCTCCCTGAGCTTTCCAGTTTCTAGTAATCGCTCTTTTGGCTATCAGGAGTGCCAGATTCTGGAACTTACTGGTCACTTTGAGCTTGGATGTGTGAGGGAACCAGTGGAGGAGACAGTGATCTGGCGTCACTTGCACCTCTCTCTCGGTTACCTCTGCCACTACCCGGGACACCTCGCTCCAGAAGCCCTCTATCTTGGGGTAATCCCAGAACATGTGCAAGAAAGCAACATTAGCTTCCCCGCAACGGGGGCACCGCACTGTTTGTGTCCCAAATTGCTGGTTGATGCGTGCTGGTGTGAGGTAGGCTCTATGTAGCACGTTAAAATGTATTAATTGAAACCTGGTGTTTCTAGAAACTCGTTGCCCTTTCTACTAGTATATCCCACGCTTTCTCCTCTATGGCTTTTCCCAAATCCTCCTCCCATCTCTCCCGTAGCTGGGTGAGTGCAGGGAGTGTCTCGTTCATGAGGCGTCTATACAGGCAAGTAACCGCTTTAAAAGTCCCGGAGGCTGACACCACATAATGGCATCCTTCCGACGTTGGTGGTGGTTCCGAGAGGCCCTCTCCCCAGTGTTTACGTATTGCCTTCATGAGTGTTTTATAAAGTAAAAAATGACCTCGCGGAATGTCATATCGCTCCCTGAATTCGTTAAATCGTAGAAGGGATCCGTCCTCGTACAATGTGTCTACTGTGGACAGCCCCGCTTTTGCCCATGTTTCCAGCCCTCGCCAATCTCCTCCATGTGGAAGTGCCATGCAAATGCTCAGCGGGCTCTCCGGGGCGTATGGCTTTTTTGTTTTAGATCTCTGGTGACCCCTAGCCCAGCATTTACAAATTACTTTAACTTCATTGGTTTCATCACCCCTCCATGCGGGTATTTTGAGCACTATGTTAGACAGCGGTCTCAAGCTAGGAACAGTGTCATCTGTCTGGTTCGTACCTCGCACCCTCCCCGCCACCCACTTCATGAACCACTGCAATTGTGCTGTGAGGTAATAGTATTCGAAATCCAGTAGGGCCAAGCAACCCGCTTTCTTTGGTCTCGTTAATGTTGCCCATGCCACTCTGCGCCTGCCCGTTCCCCATAGGAAAGAGATTACCAACGATTTCAGGTATCGAAATATTCCCGCCGGTATCCAAACTGGTAGCGCCCCAAATAGATGCAGCAGTCTTGGTAGTGTTACCATTTTCAGCAGGGACACCCTTCCCATTACTGATAAGGGTAGAGACCCCCAGAAGGTGAAACTCGACTTGACTCCACTGAGTGCTTTCCCTATATTACCTTCCAGTAAATCCGCTCGGTCATGATAGATGTTAACTTCCAGGTAGGGGAGACATCTATTCTCCCATGACACTTCCACCCCTAATTGTGGCTTCTTGCGCCCTGTTTTAGAGGGGAAGATACACCACTTCCTCCAAATGAGCCTAAGTCCCAATACCCTCACCAGGGATGTCAGCAGTTCTCCTGCCCCTTTTAGGTCATTCCTCATACTCCGAAGGAATAATAATAAGTCATCAGCGTAGAGTGCTATGTGCTGGATGCAGCCCATCGCCTCCAGCCCCCCATAATGAAGCCCCGTTCTGGCCTTGGCCGCGAGGGGCTCCATGGTCAGGGCAAACAGTGGGGAGAGCAGGCACCCCTGCTGCGTTCCTCTTTCCACCTGATAGGCGTCTGATATCAACCCCCAGTCTTAACTCGAGCTTTTGAGTCCGAGTAAAGTAGGGCCGTCCATTTTACACAAACCCAGGTCCCAGTCCAAATCTCTCCATTACTCTGAAGAGGTAAGGCCACTCGAGGCTGTCGAAAGCCTTTTCAATATCGACTGCGAATATGATAGCCTCTTCCTTATCGTAGGTGTCTGCCTCTAGGATACGCATTAAGCGTCTAACATTCATAGCCGTGTCGCGTGTTGGAATAAACCCTGCTTGATGTATGTGGATTAGGTCTGCCATATGTGGGAGGAGCCGCGTGGCTAGAATTTTACTCAGGACCTTATAGTCTAAATTCAGCACGGAAAGCGGTCTATATGCTGTTCTGTCAGTTGCTGGATTGCCTGGTTTTAGCAGTGGTATAATCAGTGCCTCCCTTGTGGAACTCGGTAGTGTCGCCCCTTGTTTTGCTCGATTGTAAATTTCCACCAGTCGAGGACCCAAAATATCTACATACGTAGAGTAAAACTCGATCAGGAGGCCATCAGTACCCAGAGTTTTATTCCTGGCCATCGCTTTAATGGCCGCATTACCTCCTGAAGGTGTACATCTCCTCCCAAAAGTTCAGCAGCCTCCTCAGTTATCTGTGGTAAGGCCTGGGAACCTATAAAGTCATCAATGTCTGCCACTGGGCATTCAGTCCTACTTCTATATAATTCAGCATAGTATTCCAGGAACACCTTGTTAATATCCTGCTGTTTATAGGATTCCCCTCCCAGTTCATCCCTGATTTTGAGAATGGTTGAACCTCTCTTAGCCGGGTTAGCTAGCCATGCTAGCATCGTCCCAGCCTTATCCCTCTCGGCGTGCGCTCAGATCATGTAGTTCTTATAATCGAAGCAGCGAAGCCTCTCAACATGCTCCGCCTCTGCTTCTTTGGCTGTCAGTAGTCGTTCTTGCAATTCCCTATGCCAGGGCCTTATTTTTTCGATGTCCCTAAGGTGCTGTTCCACTTTCAGTGTGTCCCCCTTATTCCCACTACTTCAGAGATGCATTTCCCCCTAATCACGACCTTAAAGGCATCCCACTCCACCATTGGGTCAGAATCCGTTCCCGATTTAGTTTCAAAATATTGCTCTATCGCCGTTCTTATTGTTGTCTGAAAGACCTGGTCCTCCAGAGCTTCCGGTCTCAATCGCCAGGTGGGGATACTCTGCCTTACTCTCATCCACTGGAGCCCCACTAACAGGGGATTGTGGTCGGAAATCGTCCTGGCTAGGTACTCGCTTGATTCTATGTGTTCATGCACGTCAGGAGAGCAGAGAATGGCGTCTAATCTGACATGCAAATCATGCAGGCATGAAAAAAATGAGTAGTCCCTGTCCCTCGGATATAATGCCCTCCAAGTATCAATCAGGCCCCATTGATGTTCCCAGACTGTACGTGCCGCGGCTGCTCTGACAATGGGGGAATCCCTTAGGGGGGGTGGGAGCGATCCAAGTCAACATCTGAGACACAGTTAAAGTCCCCACCCAAAACCACTGATTCAGTTAGGTGCAGGGCCAACTTTCTGGAGAGGGTCGCTAGGACTGTGGGCTGATCAGTATTCGGCCAGTAGATGCTCCAGATTATTAGGTCTCGTCCGTCTAATTTGCCTAGGAGGACTACATACCGCCCATCGGGTCTACTATGTGTCTGGTACATTGAAATGGAACTCCTGCTTTTACCCACACAAGCACCCCCCTCGCAAAAGCTGAATAATTTGTGTAGTATACTTGCCCTCTCCACCTCCTCTTCAGTGCTTCCCCTTTCTTGGGGGTGATATGCATTTCTTGCAACAACGCTATACGTGTACCCCTCCTAGTCAAGTATGCATGAATCCTATGCCGTTTAGAAATGGTGTGCATCCCTCTCACATTCCATGAGAGACATTTAAAGTCTATGGCGGAAACCATTGTGTTGGTATCTGTACCGTCCTAATAATCATTTCAGCCCAGGCACGCCTAGCCCCAACTTGAGCACACCCGAAAAAACAAACTCCACAACTTCCCTTCCCCAGGACAGGTAACAGTCCACTACCCATCCAAACTCGATACCAATTGATATTGTTCCGCAGATAGCCTGCGCAGTTGTACCTGGGGGTGAAGTTTCAGTCAACTATCCCTGGATCGCACGCCGCTCAGCTCTACCCCACCCACAGGTGTAGGATTGTTACACCCTCCTCCCACCTCTTTTACTGCGGATTGTCCCCTTCAGAGTTTCTGTGTACCCCATGTTCAGAACCAAACGGATACAAGAGCTATAGGTTAGTGTCTTGCTGACCATGTCCTTTTAGTGTTCTTTTGTTCAGATGAGCTCGTCTACCGACTTGGGGGTGACTTTGGGAAGGTCCGTGTCAGAGTCCTCTGCCGAGCTGGAGCTTTGGGACCCTTCTGGCATTCTGCCCTCGTTGTCGTTCCTCAAAGATTTGGGACTAGAGTCCGGTTTACTTAGTTCTGCTACCTCTCGGAGGTTTCTGTGTCTTTCCTCTCTAGCCTCTGCTGAGGTGGGCGCGCTGGCTTTGTCCTGGCTTCGTCCGGGAGGTCAACCCCGGGGAGTTCCCGTGTGATCCCCATGCTTGACCAGTGTCAATCCAGTCCCAAACATCCTGAGGAGATTAGAAAAATTGGGTCCCAGACGGTGTGACTACTCTCAGTCGGGCCGGAAACAGCATTGCATAGGAAATCTGTAGTTGCCCAAGTCGTCTTTTTACTGCCAGGAAGGATGTTCGCTGCCTCTGAACTTCCCTTGTGAAGTCCGGGAAGATCAGAATCTTATTATTCCTTATGTGTAGGCCTTTGTTCTGCCGGGCCTGTGACAGAATGTGGTCTAGATCCCTGAAGTGGAGCAGCTGAGCCACAACGGGGCGTGGAGGAGCTCCCAGCTTCGGGGGTCCCGCCGGGACTCGATGTGC
Organism: Calotriton arnoldi; assembly: GCA_963921515.1. NCBI lineage: Eukaryota > Metazoa > Chordata > Amphibia > Caudata > Salamandridae > Calotriton > Calotriton arnoldi. The sequence goes on from CAWUFW010000311.1 coordinate 1,455,457, forward strand.
TCTTTCCAGTGCGTAGAATGCGGATAGTCCCACCGGGGCAACCTCTGTCTTCTGCCAGTTTTCCAAGTACAGCACCATGTCCCTGCCCTCTTCCCATTCTGGGATCCCGATAATGCGTAAATTATTCCTTCAGGATCTCCCTTCGCTGTCTTCCGCTCTCATTTTGAGTGTTCACACTCTGTTCATCACTGCTGACAGGGTCTTGTTCATCTCGGCGACCTCCGCTGGAATGTCTGCCATTGTTCGTTCAGTGTTGGTCACTCGTTCTGCCAGGCGGCGGTGATCATCTTTTAGTAGGCTCAGGTCCGTCCCGATAGCATCTATCTTGGCCTCAAGGGCCTCGCGGGATGCATTGCATTATGTCCACCAGCGTCGGTCGGGTCTGGGCCGCCTCTTTGGGCGTCGTCCTCCTCATCAGTCTGCTCTTGCGCCTCTTGCAGAGATCCATATTGTCCTGCAGCCATTTCTTCGGTATCCTCCCCATTCCCGGCAGGTGAAGGCCCGACCACGCTGCAGTGGGTGTCTGTCAGGTAGGGGCCTGGGGTCCTCCACTCCGTCTGGGAGTGCCCACTGGGTGCTTATTTCCTTGATCTTTGGACCCTTCCCCCCCCCCCCCCCCAAGTCATCGCTTCCGATGTCTAATTACTGCCCCTTATTACTCTTGGGCCTCCACTCACAATGCTTGTCCCTGTTCGCGGCTTACTTCATGAGTAGCCGAAATGGACCAGGACCCTGTGGTCAACAGTCCCCCCCCCCATCCGCCTCTTGCTCCTCTGTGACCTAGGACTTATCTATGTTGCTGCCAGGAGTCGCTATCAGTGCTAGTTCTGTCAGTGGTTGCCACTGAACGTGTTGATCAACCCAAGTCTATGCCGCCTTCCCCTTTCTTTGCAGTCAAAGTCAGTTCCCCTTTGTTTCGTCGAACTGTGATGCCCCACTCAGTGCTGCTAAGTAGGCCACAACCCGATCCCGGCTGCCTGCCGTGATGCTTCAGGCAGTTTCTCTGCCCAGGGGAGCCTCCCAGCCCTGGCCAGCTGCCTTCTCCTTACTTTTGCGGCCTACTTCCGTTTGGGCTCCGCGCTCCAGCTGCAGACCCTCCTCGGCTTCCCGGGCCTCTCTATCACCTCTTCACCGGCTTCCGCACTGCTGCTGGGATCTCCGCGTTACGAATGCAGGTGAGTGCCCCCCTCCTCCGCCGTTCCGCTTCTCCTTACCTCAATGGTTGTGCCTTCTGTCGGGGGGAATACCTCCACCACCAGGCCACTTCTCATTTGTCCCCGCAGGACATGGGTGGTCTCTTGCCCGGGCCAGCTCTGTCCCGTCACTTCTCAGGATTGCAGCACTCAGCGCCGGTTCATTGCTGCCTCCTAAACCTCCGCAGGTCAGCAGGTCCAGTGACTGCTTCCAGCAGCCCCGACAGCGATGCACAGAGGACGCCCCACGGCAGCCCAGTTCCGCTGCTAAGCTTTAGGCTCCATTCAAGTGCGCGCCCCCGGGTCCCCGTCTGGTCTCCACGGTGAGGTCCCCCTTACGAGGCTCCGTTTTCAGTCACCTCTGTCAAACGCTTCAGTCTTGACTCGGCTGGTGGCGAATCCTGCTAATCGCTCCATCCTGGGGGCCCCCGTTGCTCAGCTAGCGGCTGCCATTTTGAGCCACCATGCGGGTTAGCCTCTGTTTCTCGGCTGATAACGCCCTGGATCAATCGTCAGCCCTCAGCTCACCCTCTCCGCTCAGCTGGCTTTCTCCAGTTCCCACATGTGCTTCGGGAGGGTGTGGGGGCTCAGGATGGTATTGGATGGGGGAATCGCCGAGTGGAAGCTCCACGGGACCAGTCTCACTACATTGGCGTCTAGCCACACCCCCAACCCAATTGACCTTTCACAATCTACATTGTAGTAAGGCATGGTAACTAAGAATAAATTGGGATAAATCAATACTATAAGCTTTATGGCATCGACCTGCAGCTGGGTCACCAGTACTTCCTATAAAATGGAAGCTAGGATCATTTTGCATTCTGGAGATCATGAAAATTTCACAAATCTATAAAATTTGATAGAATTCTGGATACCTTTACCATGCACATTTATGGGGGGGATCATTTCAGCTAAGATGGTGGCTCTGCCTAGACACTTATATGTGTTTCACAGCTGCATGTGCACATTTACTAGCGGAACATCCTGTGAGTTTGATGGCTTGCTCAGATGTCCACTGTGGGTTGGGACGCAAAACTTAGGTAGATACGTGTCTACTCACTTGATTTTTATTATATACAATTAAAACAGGTTGAAGAAGTGCCCACCTCGACTCCACCCTGCATTATCTTTACAGTGCACAATAAACAGTGCATGCCCCTATCTTAAAATTGTTGGATAAATAGGTCTTCTGCATTTTTATTTTCCACTCTAGGCTTAAGCAGAATACGAACAGCCATTAATTTTAAACATGGTCTCTCTGCCCCAACAAGTGTGGTTTGCATGCTTTCCAGTGCCCTAACACCATGACAATGCTTTACATTTTGTCCAGTGCTGTACAATTTAAAAAATCACATTTGTCACCTACATTTGTACACGTCTACATAGAGCCGTGTGAGGCCTGTCGTGTGAGGTAAGGCTGGAGACACAAACACACCCTGACACTATGTTTGCTGTGTCGGCCGGAAGTCCCGAGCGACCCCGGCCTGTTTATTTAAGCCTTCTGGCCACGCCTGGCCAGAAGGTGATACAAAGTGTGGGGATGTTTCCGGGTCGCCCCCCGGAGGTGGCGAGATGGTAAACTAGACCGCTACATCCCATCCCAAATCAGTTCAAGACCACACAGACAAAACCAGCAACATAGCTTTAGCACACAAAGTCTGCAAGCCGGTGGTTCGGCCTTGGATTGGGCCTCAAGTCATAATGCCGGTGTCGGGTGGGCCTGCTGCCCCCCGCGTTGGGTGATTCAAGTTCATGGGGTCTGTGTTCTGAATTTGTACCAGGAGGCGGAGTTGACTCGGCTTGACCCGGAGCTGGATCCCCAGCCGCCATTGGGCCTACATCTTCCCACTCCGCCGCTCTGTCACCGGACACCTCGCCACTTTCGGGCGCCGGAACTTTCTTAAACCACGATATATTCCGGGTGATGACTTCCCCGTTCTTTTCCACGGTTATGGCCGTTCCCTTAACTGTCCGGACGGTCCAGAGCCCTGGCTCATAGGGCGTGCGGAACTTCCCTCCACTGCGACGGTTCCGTACTAAGACAGTGCACCCGGGTATTATTGTTCGGGGCCGTGCTCTCCGCCGCTGGTTGGCCCTCTCGTTGGTTGTCTGCCTCCGAGCCTGGGTGCCCGCTGGGTCGTAGGGCTCTGGATTCCAGTTTTCTGCCACCGGGATGGTGTCGCGTCGATGACCGGCAAGCATCAGCGACCACGGAGACCTCTGGGTTGAGCAGTGGGGTGTGCTCCTGTACTCCCGCAGAAAAGTCTGGAGGGCACCTTCCGGATCGGACTGTTCAGCCACTGCGATGCGTAGTATCTTGTTTAGGGTCCGCATGAAACGTTCGGCTTCGCCGTTGGCCTGGGGCCACCGTGGCGTGATGCGGTGGTGTCTTACTCCTAGCCGGGTGAGGAATTCCCTGAATTCAGTTCCTTGGAACGGGGGCCCGTTGTCCGTCTTGATGGCGTGCGGTAGACCAAATAGCGCAAAGGTTTTCTCCAACATTGGCAGGAGGTTGTTGAACGCGGTGGAGGGCAGAATTTCCACGAGAGGGTACTTGGTGTAGCTGTCGATCATCACGGCGGTGACTCTCCCGTCCGGGAAACTCCCAAAATCGAGACTCACCCATGCCCAGGGTGACGGAGCGGGATCTTCCGTTATCACTGGGACCGGGGACTCTGGGTTCCCAGTGAGTTGGCATGCTCGGCAGCTTCGTACCATGGCATCTACGGCTTCTTCCAGCCCGGGGAACCACACCTTTTCCCTCATTCTGGACTTCATTCTGCCCGTGCCCTGAAGCCCTTCGTGTGCCAGAGCGATTGCTCGGTCTTGGAGGCTCAGGGGTATGACGATGCGTGACCCTCTCAGCACGATGCCGCTCGATTCGGCGCTGAGCTCTTCCCGGACTCTCCAGACCTTCCCCAGGCGGGCCCGATCTGCCTCGTTCCATCCGTTGATGTCGTGGAGAAACCCTTCCCATGAGCCTTTCTGCAATGCGTCCAGCACTTTTCTGAGAACTGTGTCGGAGCGTGTGTGAGCTTCGATTTCTTCCAGAGTGAGGGCCTTTGGGCATGCCCACTGGGTCACCATGTGGATGAACTCTTCGGTCCGTCTTTCTTGTTTGGACTCCTCTGCCGGGGTACTAGCCGGGTGGCGCAACAGAAAGTCTGCTGGGTTTTTCGCACCCGGCCGGTACACCAGATCCAGTTGATAATGTTGTAGTTGGATCGCCCATCGCTCGATCCTGGGCGGTGGATGAGGAGCGGTTCCCTTGAATAGCGGGAGCAGTGGTTGATGGTCAGTTACGACGCGGAATGGGTGTCCACTGAGGTAGAGGTGGAAATGGTTACATGCCCACTTTATGGACAGCGCTTCTCGTTCAATCTGTGAGTATCGGGTCTCTGTCGCGGTCAAGGCCTTGCTTGCGAAGGCTAGCGGGGCCCACGTGCCTGGTTCCATCTCTTGCGTCACCACGGCTCCTAGCCCCACCAGGCTGGCATCCACGATCAGCTCTGTCAGTCGGGACGTGTTGAAATAGGCCATGGTCGTCTTCTCCAGTAGTGCTGACTTCACTTTCCGGAACGCTTTTTCTTCATCCGGGCCCCATGTCCATCCGGTGTCTTTTTTCGTCAAGTTTCGCAGGGGTTCTGCGATGGTTGCCAGGTTGGGTATGAACCGCCCACAGTATGTTGCCATACCTAAGAAGCTTCGGACTTCTGACGCCGTCGTTGGGGCGGTGCGAGTTGGATGGCTTGAGACTTCCGGGGGTCCACTTGTACTCCTTCTTGGCTGAACACGTACCCAAAGAACTCGATGGACCGTTTGTAGAACTGACACTTCTCTTTGTGGAGGGTCACTCCATGATCTGCTAGGCGCTGGAGGGTGGCCCGTAGCTGGCGGTGGTGGTCTTCTAGTGTGGATGAGTGTATTAGGATGTCAGCGCTGACGTTGAGCACCCCTTGCAGTCCGGAGCGGACTTCTCTTACAGCGTTTTGGAATATCTCCACGGCCGACGATATCCCGAAGTTTAGTCTTTTGTATCGTCTGAGTCCCAGGTGCGTCGAAAAGGTGGTAATGTATCGGCTTTCTTCCGCTAGCCTCAGCTGGTGGTACCCCGCGTTGAGGTCGAGCTTGGAAAACCACCGCGACCCATTGAGGTCGGCCAGGATGTCGTCGACTGTCTGTGTCAGATGCCTCTCTCTCCGTATCGCCTGGTTGGGCATTCGCATGTCTATGCAGAGCCGGATTTGCCCCGGCTGTTTTGGTTTCTCCGCGATGACCATCGGCGATACCCACGGGGTCGGCCCCGTCACTTTCTCTATCACTCCTTGCTGTTCCAGCTTTTGTAGCTCCTGCTCCACCAGCGGTCATAGATGAAACGGGATGCGCCTATGTCTTAGGGCGACCGGTCTCACTGACGTGTCTATGTGCAGCTTTACTGGCGGCCGCTTCATGTCTCCTAGGCCTTTGAACAGTTGTGGGAATAGATCTATAATGTCCTCTGTCTTTAGAGTCCTTACGGCGTTGGCAAATGTCACCAGGCCTAGGTCTTCTGCGGTGTGACTTCCTACTAGTATGTCCGCTTCCCTGTCAACGACGTGGAACGTGGTCGTAACTTCGTGGTCATCCGCTTTCACCTGGACGGTCATTTTCCCTTTTAAGGGGAGCGGCGTTTGGCTTCCGTATGTGAGGATTTTTACTTTGGATGGCGTGAGCACTGGCCTTGGGTTTAATCGTCGGTATTGTTGGCACCCCATGACGTTTACCGACGCTCCGGTGTCGATGAGGGCGGTGACGGGGGGATCCTGCGATCTCAATGGCGCAGGTTGGCTGAGGGCGCCGCCTCCGCTTGAGGTCACTCGCGAACGATATCAGGTAGCATTCTTCTTCTTCATCTGTGGACGAATCCTCCAGGTACAGCCTGCGTTGCGTTGGAGCCTTCGGTGCCCGTGGCGCTTCGGGTTCGTCCAGTGACAGGTGTCTCACTGCCCTAGTGGGCGGCCTTCGCCCGGACGTTCCTTTGTGCCGACCCCCCCCACGGCATACGCTCGCAAAGTGATTGGCAATCCCGCACTTTGAGCATGTTTTTCCTCTCGCTGGGCACTCCTCTGGGGGATGTTCCTCCTTGCCGCAGTACCCACACTGCGGCCGTCGCGAGCTTCTGTGTGGCCCTCGTCCTCGATTCCCGCGCGTTGACGTGCGGGCTGCGCCGACTCGCTCTGTTTTGATGGGTACCGCCTGCTCAGCCGGGTGTGCAAGTGCTGCTTCCATAGCTGTAGCTCTGGCTTCCGACAGATCGTGGGACCGTGCCAGGATGAGTAGGTCTTCTAGGGTGATTCGCGGCTGCCTGAGGATGAGAGTCCTCAGGGTCTTATTCCGGCATCCCTGGATGACTTGTGCTCTTACTTCTTTGGCTTGGTCATCCTCTGTGCATGAGCTGGCTAGCTCCCTGAGGCGCGCGTGGAACGCATCCATGGATTCCCCTTCCCTTTGACGGGCTTGACGTAGCTTGAAGCGTTCGTAGTCGGGGTTAAGCTGCGGGTCGAAGTGGGTGTTTAATGCTCCGACTGCCGCGTCGTAGTCCGTGGGTGCGCCCTTGTTCGGCAAGTGCGTGAATAGCTTGTATATTTCGTCCCCGGCGAAGCGCAGGAGCGACGACCTCTTCACCGCGCCGTCCGTCTCCCTCGTGGCGATGAAGTAGTTGTTAAGGCGGCCGATCCATACGTTCCACCTCGGTGACGCAGTGGCGGGATCGATGAGCTCACTGAACGGGGGGAGGGCGTTGACTTGAGAGTGCAGGTGCGCCGGGGATGCAGCTGGGGGAGCTGGCTGCTGCTGGGCCGCTGCTGTGGCTGGGTCAGACATAGCTGGGTGATGCACGTTAATGCCGTGGTCTCTAGGGCTACTGGGCGTCCCTCGGGTCACTGCTGGCAGTCCGACTTGGCACTGCGCGTTGATTGTGATGGCACTGTTGCTGTATTACTACTGGGGCTGAACAGTGCACGTCTGTATGGTGTCCAGAGGCTCAGATGGCCTCCCCGTGCTTCTGGTGGTAGGGCCGTGGGATTGGCCAATGCTTGTTGGAGGTGCTGGCTCTGCTCCTGGTTGTCTTTTCCAGTCCACTTTTGGCCTTGAGGCAGACGCACCTCGTGGCTTCTGGGGGCCAGGGGCGGGATGCTGCTGTGTGAGACTGTGCCTTGGCCGGCAATTTCACTGCGCATGCACGCGACGTCTGGCCGAGCGCGGGCTCTACCGGGCCGTGCCGGGAGCACCAGCGCACACGCGCTCCAGTCCGAGCGGGGCACAGGCAGCGGAACAGGCGGGGGAGCAGCGCTGTACCTCTTGTCACCGGCCGGTGACGTCGCGTGCCTCCGTTCCGCGGAGCAGAATCCCCTGGGCGCCTACTGCGGCTGGCAAGTGACGACGTGCCGGTACTGCCGTGGGACTCCTCGGTCGTTGCATCAGGTGCGGGAGCGCCGCAGCAGCGAGGTAGCTGTGGGCAACAGACCCACCCTCGTCGCCAGTGTGAGGCCTGTTGTGTGAGGTAAGGCTGGAGACACAAACACACCCTGACACTATGGTTGCTGTGTCGGCCGGAAGTCCCGAGCGACCCCGGCCCGTTTATTTAAGCCTTCTGGCCACGCCTGGCCAGAAGGTGATACAAAGTGTGGGGATGTTTCCGGGTCGCCCCCGGAGGTGGCGAGATGGTAAACTAGACCGCTACAAGCCGCACCCTCAAATCGAACTACTCTGTATTCAATCCCTCTCTCATGCAAGATAAGATTTTAATTCCATCCCAAATGCCTTATCTTGAAGTCTCAATATTTCCTGAGGGCTACATCTTGAATAAAATCTAAGCAAAAAACTAATGTTAAGCTTTGAAGGACTTTCACAGCCAGGAATTGTTTATTTTAAGCTACTCCTTCACAAAATTGTTTCACGGATGACATCTTTAAACTCACAGCATTGTTGAGAAAAGGCAGCTTGTTGTCACAATCATTATCAAGCCGTGAAAAGAGATTCAAAGGGAACACTACTTGGTATGATTGATGTAGCAGCATAACAGTTCCTTGGCTTTTCCCTGAATCCTCGTATAAAAAGTAAATGTGAGTGCAGGGGCAAGAAAACGAAATGGTGCTACAGTTACCATTAAAGCGATACCAAAGGGGCCCACGTCTGGGCATACCCTGCCAACTTAGGGCGAACAAAGCGATACCAAAGGGGATGATGGATGGAGCGCTTGAGCAAATCAAACACTCACCCCCAGTCAACTGATCTGGGTTTAATCCATTACAATTCTTTAGCTCACTCCACCACCCCAGTTCAGACATGGCCATATGCAAATCAGTCTGACCCTGTGCCTCTTGGGAACAGTCCAGCCCGAACTGCCAAGCCATGTGTTCCCTGGACCGGAAACAAGCATCCTGGGACCGGTTTCTGGCTATTCAGCCGTCATCAGCCAGGCTAGCTTGAATCCAGTGGCAAAGTGAGCAAGGGACCCACGTCTGGGCATACCCTGCCAACTTAGGGCGAACAAAGCGATACCAAAGGGGATGATGGACGGAGCGCTTGAGCAAATCAAACACTCACCCCCAGTCAACTGATCTGGGTTTAATCCATCACCATTCTTTAGCTCACTCCACCACCCCAGTTCAGACATGGCCATATGCAAATCAGTCTGACCCTGTGCCTCATGGGAACAGTCCAGCCCGAACTGCCAAGCCATGTCTTCCCTGGACCGGAAACAAGCATCCTGGGACCGGTTTCTGGCTATTCAGCCGTCATCAGCCAGGCTAGCTTGAATCCAGTGGCAAAGTGAGCAAGGGACCCACGTCTGGGCATACCCTGCCAACTTAGGGCGAACAAAGCGATACCAAAGGGGATGATGGACGGAGCGCTTGAGCAAATCAAACACTCACCCCCAGTCTTCTGATCTGGGTTTAATCCATCACCATTCTTTAGCTCACTCCACCACCCCAGTTCAGACATGGCCATATGCAAATCAGTCTGACCCTGTGCCTCATGGGAACAGTCCAGCCGAACTGCCAAGCCATGTCTTCCCTGGACCGGAAACAAGCATCCTGGGACCGGTTTCTGGCTATTCAGCCGTCATCAGCCAGGCTAGCTTGAATCCAGTGGCAAAGTGAGCAAGGGACCCACGTCTGGGCATACCCTGCCAACTTAGGGCGAACAAAGCGATACCAAAGGGGATGATGGACGGAGCGCTTGAGCAAATCAAACACTCACCCCCAGTCAACTGATCTGGGTTTAATCCATCACCATTCTTTAGCTCACTCCACCACCCCAGTTCAGACATGGCCATATGCAAATCAGTCTGACCCTGTGCCTCATGGGAACAGTCCAGCCCGAACTGCCAAGCCATGTCTTCCCTGGACTGGAAACAAGCATCGTGGGACCGGTTTCTGGCTATTCAGCCGTCATCAGCCAGGCTAGCTTGAATCCAGTGGCAAAGCGAGCAAGGGACCCACGTCTGGGCATACCCTGCCAACTTAGGGCGAACAAAGCGATACCAAAGGGGATGATGGACGGAGCGCTTGAGCAAATCAAACACTCACCCCCAGTCAACTGATCAGGGTTTAATCCATCACCATTCTTTAGCTCACTCCACCACCCCAGTTCAGACATGGCCATATGCAAATCAGTCTGACCCTGTGCGATCGCTTTGTTCGCCCTAAGTTGGCAGGGTATGCCCAGACGTGGGTCCCTTGCTCACTTTGCCACTGGATTCAAGCTAGCCTGGCTGATGACGGCTGAATAGCCAGAAACCGGTCCCAGGATGCTTGTTTCCGGTCCAGGGAAGACATGGCTTGGCAGTTCGGGCTGGACTGTTCCCATGAGGCACAGGGTCAGACTGATTTGCATATGGCCATGTCTGAACTGGGGTGGTGGAGTGAGCTAAAGAATGATGATGGATTAAACCCAGATCAGTTGACTGGGGGTGAGTGTTTGATTAGCTCAAACGCTCCGTCCATCATCCCCTTTTGTATCGCACAGTTACCATTAAGGCATCACAGCATCTTTAAACAGCTTTGAAAACATCACTGTGCTGGACTGAGTGACACTGCCACGTTCAGAGAATATTTTAAAGGTAGACATTTTCCTCAGAGCCTGACAACAATGCTTGTGGAAAACAGAGTCCAGGGATTAATATTAAAAGACCCTTTATAAAGGAGCAACGTACTGTGAAATGTGAGTTATTAACTTTGCATACCTGAAGCTACTGCACCCATGTTCCCTTGCTCATGATAACCCTGCCTGAAGGAAAGAATGGTCTCCGACGTTTAGTAAACTCTTTCGCATCTTGGCTCCAGAGGTGAAAAAGGGTTGTATGTCGGAAGAACACATGCCTTTAGCACGCATGAGTTACTCCGCAGTCTTGACAACAAATGCGTCTTTACCATGCATTCCTTTACCATGCATATCGTTACGACATGCCTTCGGGAAATCGATGGACTTTGAAGCGGTTTAATTTACTATTCCAACTCCAGTCTGCGCAACAGTAGGGAAAACACTGGACTTTATAGAGTCCAACACAGCTTTCCCTAAGGCATGTTGTTGTAATGATATGCGTGGTAAAGGAATGCGTGGTAAAGACACATTCATTGTAACACCTGGGTTGTAACCACAGCGCGTGGTTTGCGGCGCGTTGTAAATGCTGTTTCCCAGGAGAAAGTGTCGATTAGCTTGCTTAGTCGAAAAAGTTTACTTACAATCTTATAACTATCTGAAGATTGCCTTCTTTCTTTCGCATGATCTCACACTTAGGCACCTATGCACTCCCCTTGTGTTACGAAATCCTGTGATCTTCATTGTAAGTGACTTGTTCATTTCTATAAATTTCATTTCATTACCTAGCGCCAAGAGACCTACCCGGTGATCGTGCGCTCTATAAATAACCAATAACAATAACATAACATAAATCTGTGCCTTGCTCTTTGCTTACTGACCTCGCTCCACAGGGGTTGATAGAGCACACAATGGCCAATCAAATCAGTGATCACAGATATTTTTCTTTTGTTAATAAACCCTTTCAGACTTCAACTGGCATCTGTGGATATTTTCTTTAACAGTCCTTTTGCTTTGGTGTTGGGAAGTACCGGCTCCTGACTGAATGCGGGGAGCGAAGTGTGACCATGCTCTACACAACAACTCCAGGTGCCACAAACATAAGGCAGAGGTCTCCCTCGGTGGGGGCGGAACGTGGGTGGACAATAGCCTGGAATGTAAATCACTAACCATGTCAGACAGTCCTAGTGTACACTTTCAATTTTATGTGTGGTTATGGACTGTATAGAAATTACAATATTCTACTGGGCAGGTGATGATGGGATAAACTAGTTCTGGATAGGGGCGAGGAAAGAACCAGGATATCATGAGTTAGAAGAGTGTGTGTGATTAACACCATAAAGAAAGGGGCTCTAGAAGTGTGAGGAGAGTGTGAGGGAGTCATGGAGTGCCTAGTACCATTAGCACAGACCCTAGCAAATGAATATGTGCATGAAAGAGGTGCCCTGGAACTCCTGCAAGCACAAAAGGCTGTAACAGGGGAGGGGGGTTCCGAACACAAGGGTGGGTCAGAAAGAATTCTCCCTCCCTCCACAAAAAATGACGGGGAGCGCCGTTAGACTCACCTTTACTCTTCTTACCATTCCACTTCATGGGATGAACTGTGGCACAAAGCTAGCAGACACCTAACTGTGTACCTGGTTGTGTATGAGGGAATTAAGGGAATGGGAGCAGAAAAATCCAAGGATGAAAAGTCCCCAATAAAAGGGACTCCATGAGATGTACCACCCATATGGAGTAAGCATGTGCAAGTGTAATGAAGATTGGGTTTGGTGCAGCAGCTGTGAGGATAAAGAGGGTTTTACAGAAGGAGGTGACTTTGACATTGAGCGCTTGAATAACCTTAAGAAACATTTGAAGGATCCAAAGTATAAAATCCAATTGAGAACAATGGGCATCCATTTGAAATTAGTAGGAAGACATGAATCTGAGGTGCGGCGATTTTAAGACACCCATGAGGAAAAAGATACCAAACTAGTAATTTGAGGGGCAGGGTAAGGGCTTGTAGCCCCACTGCAATGCATACTACTTATATGTTTCCCCTAATCACCAGTTAAAACTCAGGGGCGGTAGAAGACAAGGAGGAGAATATATTAGATATTCTGAGCTTCCCCATACCAGTGAGAGATGCTGCAGGGTGCACCACAAGGCGTGCCTCGGGATGAAGCAGCATCCATCAATGGGCCTACAGAAGGGGACAGACAAATCCAGTGCAAGTAAGCGCAGGTACTGTGACTGATACAAGGACATATGCATGATGAGAAACGTACTAAACCACATTTGGCACCCTCAAAGCAGTCTCACTCAGCATCCCAACATTCTGAAGTAACGCATCAGAGTGGTTGGGCTTGCAACCAGACTATTACTCGAGAGAGTCCAAGAATAACCACATGGAGAAGAGGAAGAGAAATTGAGAGAACACCTCAACTAGCCCAGGATACTCATAGGCTAGTGGGGAGGACAGTGATCACACAAATGATATTGCCCACTTCCAAACAGATGCCCTTCTGCCTGACAAGAAAACCCAGGCAAAAGGGTATGAGGTTCATTCACCGTACATGTCACTTGGTCTCCAGCTGACCTGCTGAATATCAAATAACAATGCCCATGCATAAGTGACAACTAAAAAGGTCAGTCAATTGCAGACTGCCTCGGAGTGTTAAATACCCAACTGTGCTGATGTCAATAAACTTATTATGCCAAGTGAAAGATCGATTGTTAGACAAGGTCTATTGGCCACATCAAGCACCCATTGATGAAGTTGCTCTTATTGCTTCCAGAGGTACATAACTGAATACTGTTATTGATGTATGTCTTGTGAAAAACAGTTGGACCTAGAATAACGACTGCAAACAGAACAAAGTTGAAACTCCTACAGAGTACCTTAATAGTTTGAAAGATGTGTTGGATTGTATTCTGGCATTTCTAATGCTACAGAAACCAAACAAGAAGCTGTTGGAATGGCGTTCGTCCAACAACTATTGTCGAAGATACAGAAGCATCTGTGTATCTTGTGCATACAGTGGCAAACTGAAGGCCTTTTTGAGTTGGATTCAGTTGCAAACCATTGTATTACCATACAAGAAAGAAAGAATCGACTGAATCTAAGGTGCCTTTAAAATATGCAATATTTCCAACAATGGTCTTAGGGAGTGGATGAGAAGGAATGCTAAGGCAAAATGACTGAGGTGTGCAGGGAAGCGGGAGGCCCACATGGAGCCAGGGGCAGGGAAAGTAAGATTCTATTCCACCTGCTGGTTCCTCATGTTTAAATTGCGGGCACTTGGGGCACTGGAAATGTGATCGCCCTACCTGCCCCAGAGTTCACATAATCAGCCTAAAAACTGAATTTACACACTTTTACCAAAGCCCCAACTTTCAGAGCAACCCAAGGGAACTGGACTGCTTTCTAAATAATCTAATCCTATTATATTAGGGTGGGCTATACGTATCATGTGTTATTTATTTGTAAGGTTTTATATAGCGCTGGCTAGACCCAGAGGTATCAGAGCGCTTTACAGGAGCAGTCCAAAACAATTAACAGAAAGCCAACCTCATACCCAAATACTGCTGGACTGCAAGGTCCTGGACTGGTCTGAGATTTCTGAATTGACTTTGGTGATGCCGGATGTTAACACGATTAGTTCAAGTAGTCATGTCATCACCTATGCCGAGAAACAGTGCGTCGTGAGCACGAGCCCTCAAGAAAGGTCACAAGGGAGGCAAAACCGCAAAAGAAAGCCTCTAGAGGTGGATGATGTGAAGATGTGAAAATTTTAATCAGCTAGCTACACTCTCCAGGACTGAGTACATAAGAATCTTGAATCAGGATCTTGCAGGAGACTTGCAGAAAATCCTTAAATCCAATGAAAATCATAAGGAAAAAACACAATGGGACAAAAATCTAGAGCAAGGGGCTTAGAAAGTGAAGTACAATACTATTGACTATGTTGCGCCGCACCTTCCCCTGAATTCAACAGCCGTTTATACTAAAGAAACAAGGAGTTACATCACAGGAAATACGGGAGCCATCTTGGATTGGGAAGCAGCCTTAAGAACCCACTGTGCTCAAAACCTTGGTTTGAGAATGATGATGTAGTCTAGCTCCATCTCTTCCTAGGGAAATACAGGACAGACACAGCATCAAGGAGGATTCCAGAAAGTAAGTAAATATCTTCCGGAATAATTAAGCTTTAATAAACAGCTTCTTCCCCTAAAATGTTACACGTATATTTTTAGGTTTTTAGGGGGAAAAACTGCACAGATTATGGACCCCAGAACGCCGCTACAGCATTTGCTGCATCCTTGAGGCACACCGACATGCTTTCCTCTTAAGCAAAACCTCCCCTGCGAAACTCCTAGGGAGGGATCTCTTATGTAAATTGAAATGTAGAGTGTATTTTATTAGTGATTGTGTCTACCTTAATATGCCTCTTGGAAACGAGAATGCTATTCTGGCAGTCTTGTGTGAAAACAAAGGAAAGTATGGCAAATTCTGTCAGTCTAGTGAGAAAAAATGGATAATATAGTAAATCTTCCAACTCCATCAATGCCTGATGTGCTTAATCATGTGTAAGGCTCCGTTTTACGTTTTTACTGATTTGTACAGATAAATACAGACAAAAAACCATTTAGTTTCTTGTCTGTATTTATTTTTAAATGTGGATAAAAATGGAATTGGGTTGCTTTTTGAGTGATTCTAAATACTCTCTGCCATGACTGCCAGGGCAATAGCTGTGTGGATTGATAGGTAAGGGAGTTAAAAAAGAAAGGAATTTTAGTAAAGAGGGTTAAACAGCAGTAGATCTGCACAAGGTTGATAGTGAAATTTGCATATTTTCATATAAGTGCATTGATTTTTCTTCCGTGGGTGTTCATATCACTGAAACCTGGCAGGCATTCAAGCATCAATGCATATTTATCGGTTAAATAATGTGGAAATATACCAGTTTCAGCCTAATTTTTCTTACAAAACCCAAAATAAATATGGATACATACAGATAAAATTAGCAACAAATAAATATAAATACAGACGGAAATGTAAAAAAAAAAAAAAAAACCACCATAAAATCGGGAGCCCTAATCATGTTCCATTCACAATATGGTCTAAAAATATTAACGTTGTGGGTTGTGTAATAACTGCCGAACCTGTAAGAATCAGGGTGAACTCTAAAGAAGTGCCCACAATACTGCACCGTTTGTTATTCCCTAAGGCAGAGGCAGGGATCCGTCCAGTTACTGCTGCTGTATGTAAATAAGGAGTTTTAGTGCCACTGTATGCATTTTTAATACTCCAATTTTGACAATAACAAAAACGTATCAAAGAAACTTATAATTTATGCAAGAATTACATTCAATGAATGCTGTTGTATTGCCAAGTTTTCGAATTGTACCGAACCACGCTACCATCTTATCATATATACCAACAACCACCACATGGTTTACTGTTGTCAATTTATTCAGGCTCTGCTTTCTTCTCCATCCAGTAGATACCTTTTAGCTTGCTCATTTTCTGGGTGCCAACTCATGTGGCCTTGTGTCCTACAGGGGTATACAGAGTCATATTCCATCTTTTCACAGGCTCTCATGGAAGATCTGAACACCATGACATTCTAGGAAGGATCTACATTAGTTCACTATGCTGATGGCTTGTTAATGGTTTCTGACTCATTGGACCAATTCAAGGTTGAGTCCCTGTAACTGCTCACTGAACTGTCCAAAATTGGGCAGAAACGGTCTAAAGATAAGGTACAATTCTCCTTACTCAGTCTTCGATATTAAGGCCATGACATCTCAGCAGGAGAGTGACTGGTGTCAGCAGACTGCATTGAATTCTTGCATGACCTACGCAGAACGGTTACCATCTCACAGGTAAGCACTCTTTTGGTGATTGTGTGATATTGTCACCAATGGATTTTAGTGTATGGTAATATTGTCAAGCCATTGCAAGGTTTAGTTAAGAATGATAAGTTTAAACTATTTTTCTGGTCAGAGGCAGGTCAAGCCTTTGTAACTTTTAATCAAGCATGTTCTCCCTACCTGCTTTGGGTAACATTTGTGTACACTTTAGATCTACACCATTCAGTGGCAAACATTCCTAGGACACCTCTGCCATTCCAAGATAGCGGCTGCCTATGTGCGCTATTGCGACCTGGTATTACATCTTTTTTAGAGGGACACCTCATATCAAGATTAGAAATCATCTGAGACTCGCTTTAACTTGCCTCTCTAGACATCTGGTATCCACTTCCGTTAGATATGCGCCACAGATTTACACCTTTAAAGTTACAGACCTTTAACGCAGTACTTTTACTGCTGTAAGATGGCGGCCGCTCAGGCACGCGAATACACTTCCAGTCTGTACCCGGAAGCTATCATGCCTGCTAAAACACCGCCAATATATTGACCGTATTTTCTGAGACCCGGTACACTCGGCAAGACAAAAGGTCAGGTAGGTGCGGCCACACGAAGCAACCACCTAAACCGTGAGTAACTATACTAAGCAAGCACACGCTACTGCAGATCCCGAACACATTGGGAAAGACATGATTTTAACCTTATCTCGGTCTTCTGTCCCAGATTGTGACAGTAATGCACCCTTTCGCCATGACCCAGGGGCCACTTTCCCTACACAGAAGAGGTAAGAGGATGCGTCTACGCATCGCACAATTGTCACCTTGATAGCAATATCATGAGCACACTGGTCTGCCATCATTACGGGGCGTGGGGAGATGGTGTCACTTTGTCCCCCTTCCTCTTTCTGTTTTGTGCAATATATGATCACCTAAATCATACCTTACGTTATTTCCGCATAAAACCTATATTTTATTCCTATTGATGTAAGCTAGTCATGTTGATCACCAAGATGTCTTACTATTTTGCCTAAAATGTTTCACGTTGTTGAGGTTCGGCTCTTTCTTGCATACACTGCCAGTGTTGAACTTCATAAAGAATATTTGTATGTTACATCTCAGTGACGGACGAAAATTATACATTTCTTGCCATACTTGCCTGCAATGTCTAGTGGCCAGTTCAGCACCAGACACACACACACACAGTGGTCCACTCCTAGGGATCTTCTGGCTGCCAGAAACATTATAACACTGATGTGTCTTTCTCTCTTTTTTCTCTCCACCTCTTTTTATTTCCTTTTTTTTAATCTAGGTTGGATTACTCAAGATAGGATCCAATAAGTGGCACCACCCTACTATAGGGAGGGTCCCTGCACGCCTCCACTCACATACAACTCTTTTTTCTGGTCCTGAAGAAGCACCAGGTATCTCTGTCTGTGACCAATAGGGGCGTGAAACATGCTGACCCAATAATTACTAAACGTTTTTCCACTCATAACCACATTTGACTACCAAGGGTCATTACAACCCGCTAGTAGAACCTACCATCTGGTTTTTAAATTTTGATAGAGGAATCCACCCATTAAATTGACATAGCATCGATACCCTCTAGTCAATTTTACATTCACTCACTTCCCTATGAACACTCCCTCACACACATGATACGGCGAAAATATAAAAGGATCTCCGCTAAAGTTACCCTTCGGGGGACCCATAGGGCATTGCAGCGCCGGCGCAATGAGGAGCAACCGCCCTAGGATAAAGCATTACATGCCTTGGGATGTGTGAGGGCAACAAGTAAGATTTTCCCTAACTCTCCTATCCACACCCTAGATCGTCCCCTTCCTTCTCCTTCAGTAACAGTGACCCCTCAATTTGGAGAATACTTTGTGTTGGAGCACAAGCACTGGACCTTTTTTTTTTTTACTTCCAGTCCCCCTTTTGTCAGAAATACGGTCATCTGCATATCTCCACACCGTATGCTCTCACAGTCTGAGCCAGAGGTACTTTATAAACATTGAATAGGGTTGGACTTGGGTACGAAACCGGAGGGACCCCTTTGCTGATGTGCATCGCTCTTCATTTAAAAGGGCTAAGACAAACGTTTTGAATGCAATTGTCAAGTTCGTCCCAATGCCAATGTAGCGCTCTGCCGTGTATGCCAGCCTCAAGTAATCTGTGGATTAGAATAGAGTGGGAGACCATGTCAAAAGCCTCAGATAAGTCCAGTAATACTAGCATGACTGGGGCTCCTGCGTCTAAGGAGAGGCGGATATTATTCATGACTGCTAATAGACCCGTCTCCATGCTATGTAGTGCTCTAAAGTCAGATTGGGAGGAGTCTAAAATGTTGTGATCTTCTAAGAAGGATATTAGTTGTTTGTTAATAAAGCTCTCTAGTGCTTTTACAAGCAAGGGTAGCAAAGAGATCGGTCTATAGTTCGATAAGTCTGCCACGAGAGGGAGAGCTTTGCTATGGGGCTGTTTATAGAAGGTCATGGGGACAAAAGAAAGCCTGCTGCTTACTATTCATCTGTGCTTGATGCTGCTGTGGCAGGGCTGCTTCAGTGCTTACAGGCAATGGCTGCAGCTTGCCATCTTGTTGAAGCATCTGCAAACATCATGTCAACTTGTACTGTTGCTGTACCACATATTGTGCCTTCTTTATTATTGACTAATAAAATTCAACATCTTAATATGTCCAAGTTGCCACAGTATGAATTAATGTTGCTATCTGCTTCTCACATCACTTCGGTACGCTGTTCTGTGATGAATTTGGCTTCCCTGTTTCCGTGAAACAGCTTGTGAGGGAGAACCGCTTGATTGTCTTGCTGTCACTGTCCACTGTCCACCATAACCTCGTGTATTATGTTCATAGTTCATGCCTCGGATACAATATGTTAATGTTTGAAGGATATGATTTTTTTGTACCCTATATGATGTTGAAAGTCTATCTTTACCAAATATGCATTCCACTCAAATAGCTGAACAGATTGCTTTTCTGTGCGCTTGTATATTACTTGCTCAGAAGCCTGTAGCTGTATTCACTGATTCAAAATATGCCTTTGGGTTTGCAAACAACTTCAAGATTCTCTGGGTGCAGTGTGGGTTCCTCACCTCTGCTGAAGTTCCTATCAAAAAAGGGTTCAAAGAATAGGGCCTGATCGATGCACTTCAACTGCCTTCCAAATTGTTCCCCAAGACTCATTCCTCAGCCCAACACTCTTCAAGGTCTCCATGACCTCACTTGCAGACCTCGTCAAATCGCATGACATCAACGTCATCTCCTATGCCGACAACACACAGCTCGTCCTATCACTCTTCGCCGACCCTACCTCAGCGAAGACACATTTCCACAACTGCATAAAGAACGTCTCAGCATGGATGAAGGAAACTGCCTAAAGCTCAAAACGGACAAGACGGAAGTCTGCATCTTCGGTAAACACACCGCACTCTGGAACAACGCCTGGTGGCCGGAGGAACTCTGAACCACTCCCAAGCCAAAAGACCACGCCCACAACCTGGGCATCATCCTAGACGGCAAATTCTCCATGAAACGTCAGGCCAACACCGTCTCCTCAGCCTGCTTCCACACGCTCAAGTGGCTCCCCACCAGCACCAGGAAGGTGGTAACGCATGCCCTCATCACCAGCTGACTGGACTACAGCAACGCACTCTATGCAGGCACCATCACCGAACTCATGCAAAGACTCCAGACTATCCAAAATGCAGCTGCCAAACTGATGCTCAACCTGCTCAAGAGAACCCGCATTACCCAGCATGTTGTTGCAGGGATTCTGCTCAGAACTATGCTTGGGACAATAGAACATCGGCATGTAGGGATTGAGTCACCATACCACCTCAGTGTCCATGAGCCAGAGTCCGACTAGCTATAGAGCATCACTTGCCCTCCTAAACTTACCAGAGAAGCAAGTGAATTGGCACACCAGAACACAACATTCTCGACCCCATCAGGGATCGCAGTAGGAGGACATACCCTTTCACTCTCTCACTCATACCCGTCCACAATAAGATAACCAAGAGGCACAAAGGAAGTTTAGAATATTTATTTAAACTATCATGCTCTAAAATGCTGTATTCATGCCACAATTAGAAAACACATGCATACCAAAAATACTGTTAGCATGGTCAATAAACCATATTCCATGAAAAGCTCTGTCATGTTATAAGACAGAGTAGCCTAAACCCTCCTCCCCTTCTACCAAAACTAAATGATTATATATCAAAGATCTCTGGAATTAGTGGCGGACCCCGTACCTTAGCATACTTGTCTCAGAACACTCGCTCAGTGTTTTTTCTTAAACTCTTGTGCTCAGTTATATGGCAATACATGTGTGCTTACAGCCACAGTGTTCTCGTGTTATGTCTAGGAGCTAGTGTCTGACCAGAAACAATAACAAGGGGCATTGTTGTTTGACCTTGTCTGTGGTGTTCAGACTAAATCCCAGGAAAGAACAGAACATGAAAATATATGCAGGTTTCGTGTGAAAGTACAATGTGGCACAAAAGCAAGCAGGTTTATATAACGTGTGCAAATGAAAATGAGGCCTACAACGTGCACCATTAGGCTAACATAGGGAAAACTACAATGGGACATGCAGGAAACCCATGACAACCTGAAAGACCTCCACAGCCTATTGGTCCATAAGAGATGTCATTTCAAGCTCCTGACCCATGCCTACAATGCCCTTCATGACCAAGGACCCGCCTACTTGAACCATCGGCTGCACTTCCACCGCCCCCTCCGGAACTTCGGCTCTGCATACCTGGGCCTCATACAGATCCCTTGCATACACTGCTGCCGCGACGGAGGAAGCGCCTTTTCCCATCTTGCTGCCAAAGCCTGGAATACCCTCCAATCCCCCTCCGGCACCTTGCCCTCGCTGACCGACTTCAGAGAGGGGTTTAAGACCTGGCTCTTCGAATGAGACCTACAGCAAGCATCTGGATACCCTCTTGGGTGACAAGCAGTGCTCTATAAATACTTCCATAAATATTAATAATAAATGTTCTGCTCATCACTCTGCCCAAGATGAGGAGACTGGAGGGAATGCGCTCACCAATCAGACTGCTAAGAGAGGCGGTCTCTCTCAGGATTTTGAAGTCACTCTATATATGTCCCAGACTGCTGATCCCCTCATGCCCACCTTTAAAAGATCATTCTTAATTACACAAACATGCCCTCAGTAATAAAAATAGTGTTTGGTTTAAAGCTGGACTGTATAAGGGACTCAGAATATAGAGGGACAAGCTAGAGCGAGTGGCTTCACCAAAAGTACTACTCCTTAACCTTGCTCGACTGTACTATGGAGTTGCCCATGATAGCAGATCCATGACATGTATTTTCTGGTTTGCCTCCTTCTTCCACACTATTGCCCATCAGTATAGCCATTCCTGTGCCAATTGCAAAGCGAACAACATTACAAGGAGTATCAAAACCTGGCCCTGTCTACAATCCTCCATGGGGGCCCTTCATCCATAATGAAACTGGTTCAATTAAAATGCCTCAATGCTGCTCTTATATCTATGCTTTGGTGCTAGTAAGCATGTTTTCTAGATGGACTGCAGCATATCCATCCGCTTGAGCAGATTCAACCACTTTTACCAAGAAACTGCTTAGAGAAATTACCTCTATGTTCATAAATACTCTTCGTTTATGGAGTGAGAAGGGCACTCCTTTTGTGCTGTCTGTGGTTCAAGAATTATGAGCAGGTCTAGGAATAAAACACTTTCATTGCGCTTACCACCCAGAGTCTTCAGGGAGAGTAGAAAGGTTTAATGGGACTCTAAAAGATAAGCTAAGATATATAGTGAGACATGGCTTAATTAGCCCGATGCTCAATCCTTGACAATTAGGTCAACTTGAGCCACCCCGAATCTAAAGACTAAAGTAAGGCCCTATGAAATTATAATGAACTTCCTGTTACACTTCCAGTGTATCCAGCTTTATCTGATTTGTGCCTCAATGATGGTGTGACTATGCAGTATTGCAAACAACTGATTTACTGTTGCAACAGCTTGCGTTCTCGGGTTCAAGCTGCTCTGCCCACCTGCCCAACAAGATCCGGTTACAAACTAAAGCCCGGTGACTGGGTGCATGTGAAGAACCACTAGTAAAAATCAGCACTGCAACCCAGTTGGTGAGGTCCCTACTAGATCCTGCTTGCCAGGGACACCACTCTGAAATACCATGGACTGCCCTCATGGATTAATGCATTGCAAGTAGAGTACTGAACCTGGCAAGTGTGGA
Organism: Calotriton arnoldi; assembly: GCA_963921515.1. Taxonomy (NCBI): domain Eukaryota; kingdom Metazoa; phylum Chordata; class Amphibia; order Caudata; family Salamandridae; genus Calotriton; species Calotriton arnoldi. The sequence goes on from CAWUFW010000311.1 coordinate 1,477,857, forward strand.
TCTGCGGACTGAACTATCCCTGCACCTATTACTACTCCCACGGATCGCGGTGCCTCTGGCCTGACACCCAGAAGGACTCCAGTTATTGTTGCCCAGCAGTACAGGCCCCATTCTAATACAGCCCTTCCTTCTGCCTATAGCTAAAGCCTTCAACCCCTGTAGTGGGAGGCCTCCCAGATACCGCAATGGATCTGGCTGGTCCTCTTCTTTGCAAGCATTGTTGGTTGTGTTTGGAAGGACCGCGTGGTGGGTGTAAAGAAATTAAAAGCAGTAAACCTGCCATCCACTTCCAAAACCAACACCCACACTATCTTGAAAATACCTTTCTGTATTCCCTGGAGTATTGAACGCAAAACCTAAATCTCTCTTCATGCTGGATCTGTGCCCTCCTACCTACTGATACCTAGGGAGGAGGGCACAGGGTTCCTATCCCATTTAATGATAAAGAACAAGGACTTCAATTGTACCTGAAAGGGCACTACCCCTGTAAATGTGACAATCCCAGTGTGCGCTTTCCTTTTTAACTAGAGGCCTCAGTTTTCCTGGCAAGCAAATCTCATCCCTTGTTTTTCATCTTGCAGGTATTGCCTATGGACTGGTCTGTGAAACAAGAAATCTTTGTGGGCTGCAGTAAGTGGGAGTCCTTTCTAGCCCCCAATTCTGAACTATCTGCCTATTTTTTCGAACTCCCATCAGGGGTACTCTCTGCCTGTAGCCATATCTGTGATAGCCTAAGACCTTAAGCCTGGTTACCAAAGAACGGGTCTAGATCATGTTACCCTAATAATGTTATACCAGCCATTAGACATACTGAAACCAAACTTTCTCCTCTCTATAAGAGACAGTCCAGGGAAGTTTCACAGACTGCTCACTTCTTTGCCCTTCTGTTCCCTTGTTACTGAGTAGCACTATCGATCACTAAGATCCATGAAGTTGTCAAAGTATTAGAGGAGGTTCCAAACTCAATGCCATAAATCTTAAGTGATTTCTGATCAGCTGGAGACTCAAAGACCTGTAATTTAACAAAACACAATGGCGCATTCATAGTTGCAGAATGTTGTGTTTTCATTCCATATTTTCTCTAGGCATACATGAATGTCTTGAGCAAATATGTAAAAGCATCAACAACTTACCCAAAATAAAGGACTGGATGGGTTCTGAAGGATGGAGTATTAGGTCTAGGCTGAAAAGTATTTTTAGAGGCCAGAGGAATGAAGATTTTTTATTTTGGGTTGGTCAGCCTTCTCATCCTTAAACTGATTTAGATTATTTTTTTAATCTATACTGCCTCCATCAACAGTCTTACAGAAGGCACTGGCACATATCCATATCACCCACAGAAAACGTTGGATGACGAAGATGGAATGGACTTTAAATATGATTACGTTTCTTTAGAATGTTTTAAAGCTGATCGGGAACTAGGTGTTAATCTTTTAATAGTCATTGATGTGGCTTAATCTGTGCTAATAAATAGCCCAAGAGAGGAATTGTAAAATATGAGTTATTGCTTTAGCATAACTAACTACTGCAGGCATGTTTCCTTGCTCATGCTAGAGAGGCTTAAAAGAAATTCCCATCTCGGACATGTCAAGCCTCTCCTTTGCATCCAGACTGTTTCTAAGAGAAAGTGTTGATTTGCTTGCTCAACAGCAAAAGGTTACATTGTTACAAGTATCCGAATGTTGTCTTCTTCCTTTGTCATTAACTCTTAGGCACCAGTGTACTCCCTTTGTTTTTAAAAGACGTGATCTTCATTGGACACTCGTGTGTGCCTTGCTTGTGCAGCTCACTCCATAATGGCTTGCAGGAGGACCCCCTAGTCTACTGAATCTGTGATTCGCAGATATTTTTCGTTTGTTTATAAACCCTTTCAAACTTTGAATGGCATACGTGCAGGTTTTCTTTAACAGTACAAATTGCAAAATGAACAAATTCTTATATACAAAAATTCGGTGCAAATGTGACCTGAAAGTGGAATGAAATTTGATTACTGTTTAGCGATGTTACAATGGATAAATTAAAGAGTTTGCATATGTTAAGTCTAAGCTTCAACCACTTGGGTGACAAGTAGGTAAAGGAAGTACACCAATTAGCTATGAAATAAGTCCAGCCCCTTAGTGGGGCCTAATTTCAATGTAAGAGATAGACTAATGCAAAAGGATGAGTAATGAACAAAGGGCACTGCAAACAAGAGGTGCATGGGTGAAGAGTAGCGCAAGTCAAACTCAACCAATGGAGGATGGAAGACTAAAATATGAGACCGTGGGAAAAGTGACTCATTAAAGTTATATTCCGCTAACAATAAAAGAAACACCTCTAGACAAACATAGCAGTATTACGATGGAGTCCTTCATGAGATGCTAATCGTTTTTGTTCTGGCTAATACAGTTATTGAAGTAGAAACAAGGAATCCAGGGCTCCCTCACATAAGCAGTGCATGAATGGGGCACAAGTTACAGTAAGATCAGTAAACTATAACCGGCAAATTTCTTTTGTTTTTTAAACAGATATTTTATTATTACAATACCCAACTATAATGTCATCTTAACCTTTGTTTTTTTTCAGTGAGAAAAAAAATAAAAATAAAATTATAAAATTATATATATATAATAATCTCTGCGAAGGGCAGTTTACTGGACAATACTTCTAAGTACATTGACTTCTTTTTACAAGACCATGTCAAAAGGTTACCCTCATTTGTTCAAGACACGAGTGATTTTTTAAGGCATATTAATGACTATGTTTGGCAAGCTGATGATTTATTAATATGTTTAGATGTAACATCTTTATATACAAGCATATATCATAAAGATGGGATAAGGGCAACTGAGCATTATTTAAATTCTAGACCCTTACATCTGGCCCAACATAATAAGATGCTAATCACAATGATTTTGTACTGTCTAAATAACAATTACTTTCTGTTTCAAAATCAAATCCTACAACAAATAAGAGGAGTAGCTATGGGGGCATGTTTTTCCCCTAGCTACTCCTGCCTCCACATGGGTTGGTGGGAGGAAATGGTTTTGAATAAACAACACAAACAAGTTGTGGATAGCCATATAAGATTATGGCTACGCTATATAGATGATCTATTTGTCATATGGCGGGGAACAAGAGAAACTGCAGAGGAGTTTGTTCATAACATTAATCAAAATGAGTTGAATTTAAAATTTACTGCTACTATAAGTGACTGTTCAGTATATTTCCTTGATTTGGAAATATACATAAAAAAATCAGAAGATTGAAACCCGCCTCTATCGGAAGCCAACAGCTGGCAATAGTCTCCTACATGCTACTAGTCATCATCCTCGGCATTTGATCCACAGCATACCATATGGAGAAATGCTGAGGATAAGAAGAGCATGCAGTACAGAAAAAGATCTTAGGGAGGCTCAACAGCTCAGCAAAGAGCAATTTATTGAGAGAGGCTACAAAACTAATATCATTGATTTAGCAAGGGAGAAAGCAAATCGACTAGACAGACAAGTACTTCTAACTAAAAAAGCAAAAGTAAGAAAGGATCATGATGAGAGTACCAGCAATGAAACTAGATTAATAGTAACATACAGCCAACAACATAATGCATTGCGCAAAATTGTGAACAAGAATTGGTCTTTAGTGCGCAGTGATCCGGTAATTGGCAAAATGATGCCAAAATATCCCAGTATTACCTATAGGAAATCACAATCCATGAAAGACTCAATTGTCAGCAGTAGCCCTGAAATTAAATCGTCATCCAACTGGTTAACTGCACGCAGAGGATTTGTGAAATGCAATAATTGCCGAGCGTGCAAATGTGGGCTCAATAAAATCATGTATAACACCCCTTTTTCACAGTATCCAATCAAGATATCCAAGTTTCTAACATGCCGGACGGAGTATGTGGTTTACGTGTTGGGTTGCCCTTGTGGGCTGCAGTATGTGGGCAGTACCAAGTTACAGGCCCACAAACGTATACTGCAGCACATGAGGGCAATCACCAACAGTGATCCCACGTATCCAATGGCAAGACACTTTAAAGAGAAACACGATAACAATTTGGATATGCTAACATACTTTTTAATTGATTCCATTCCCGTATCTAGAAGAGGAGGTAATCGTGAGGCTAAACTTCGTCTCCTTGAGACAAAATATATTTTAGAACTAGATACTAAGACTCCGAATGGACATAACTCCAGTGAAGATTTCCATACATGCTTATGAATCAAATAAGGATAGAGAAGAGAGAAAAAAATATGAAAGGTCCTTCAAACACATCGCCGCTAAGACACTTTGTCATAATGAAATTAATACAGATATTTTAATAACACACGTCTTTTATGAATTAATTAATTTTAATGGTAGCACCTTTTTTTATTCATTCTCGCACTTGCACTTTACAATGGGAATTTAGCGCATACAGTGAATGTAATCAGTGTTCAAAATGTAGTAATTTGTATTAATGTGCATAGTAAATCATAAATAGGAATGTTGATAAAACCAGAGAAACAACAACACGTATAAATAGTAAGTCCATGTAGTATTACTACTAGCAGATTAGACAAAAGTATGTACAGTTTGCAAGGAAATATAATGTAAAGTAAAAGAAATTTGTAACATATATAATATATCATTTTGCAAATGTTATTTTACTTTGTTTTAGTTATTTTCCTATTTGAAACAATGTGGACCCAAATAGGATTTTATGTGACGTTGTGCGTTTTAAAAGATATAGAAACGTTTTAATAATAATGACGTTGGTATTTTACCTTAATAACTATAATAATTAAGTTTATTATTTAAAATTGGTTTTAAATAATTGATGAAATCCTATTTATGGCAATGGTTTGCACATTTACTTGTAGATTGCACAAAATTTACTGAACATGAAAAGTATGTTGTTTATTTCCATGCAGTTTAACTATCACGTGTGTGTACACTGGCACTTTAAAAATATCCGGTCAACTCCACAGCGCATCATGTGATCAAGGCCGAGTGAGGCCGAAACGCGTCATGGCGAAATTGGTGGCAAAATAAATGAAATCTTGCACGAAATTGTGGTCTCGCAGTCCGTTTTTCCCAGAGGAAGGGAAGTGAGAAGGAACGGCGTTGTGGATATATATATATATATATATATATATATATATATATATATATATATATATATATATATATATATATATATATATATATATATATATATATATATATATATATATATATATATATATATCTACTGGCGGTCGCCAGTAGATAGTTATAGTTAGGACCTATTTTCCATAGGAAATCCGCGACATTCTATTTGAAATAACTCTTGCGTCGGTTGACGAATCTTCGCAAATTTTCAAACTTTATGGCCCGCTCCAGTCCGCTCCTACCCTGAAAGTCTCAGGGTGATTCGTCAAGCGGGGGCCGAGAAAAAGGGGGGTCCCAAAACGTGTTTTCCCCATTCATTTTCCCATAGGAAACTTTAGACACGGCTACAGCCCGAACTGCTGAACGGAATTACACCAAATTTGGCAAAGAGGTAGTTCTTGGTTCAGAAAGAACCCTTTTGTTAAATGGTGTAAATCCTTTCAGTAGTTGCTGAGAAAATCAAAAGTAAAAGTACATATATATCTATGGCCGCGTCGGATTCGTGCACCCTCCCGATCACGAGCTGTCTGCTAATTGGCTGTCAACACTCCAAACCAGGAAGTGTTGGCAGCTATCTTGTTCCTCGGTAGAACCGAGGAACAAGAAAGCAGTAAAAAAAGTGCGCAAAACGCACAAAGGGGCAGGGTAGAAACACCCTGACCTCTAGGTCTGCTCAGGGGTCCCACAAGGACCCCCTGGGCAGAAAAAGCATTTTATTTTATTTATTTATTTTTAAATCGGCAGGATGCGCTCAGGGAGCGCGAATCCTGCCGGAAAAAAAAAAAAAATCGAAGAGCGGTCTCCCGCGCTTCGGTTGTATTTTGCCCCGGGTGGCCCAAGTCCCGGGGCATGGTGGGGGGTTAATTTATGTATGGGGGCCTCAAAGGGCCCCCAAGCCCCGGGGACCGCCACCCCCGGGGCTTTCTTTAAAATGGTGCAGGAGGGCTCTGAGCCCTCCGCAGCCCCGGGGACCACCACCTCCCCGGGGCTTCTTTTTTTAACTTTTTCCTGTGTGGGGGGCTCGAGCCCCCACACGCCCCGGGACCGCCACCTCCCCGGGGCACTAACAAATTAAAATGGGGGTCCGTTTTGGACCCTCGAAGCCCCGGGGACCACCACCTCCCCGGGGCTTTGCTGATGTGGGGAGGGGGCCACGTGGCCCCCTCCTGGAGCCTGTGGTGGCCCTGGGGACCGCCACCCCCAGGGCAGGCTCCTGCAGTGTCCCGGGTGCCTACCCCCGGGACACTGCTGTTTGCAATGACAGGACGGAGCCTCGCGGCTCCCGTCCTGTCATTGCAACTGCTTTGGATATTGGAAGAGAGAGCAGGAAACCTGCTCTCGCTTCCAATATCCAAAGACAATTGCTTTCCACACGGGGAGCAGCATGTTAGCTGCTCCCCGTGTGGAAAGCATTGCCGGCTCCCTTAGGACACGGGGAGCCGGCGGGACTGTGGGGGTTTGGGGACCCCCCACAGTCCCCAACCAGAGGCCAGGCCCCGGGGATGGGGTCCCCGGTGCCATAGTGGCTCGGGAGGGGGCCACGCGGCCCCCTCCCCAGAAATTATTTAAAAAAAAAAAAAAAAAAAAAAGGCCTGTCCGGGGATGGGGTCCCCGGGGCAAAAGGAGGCCTGAGGAGGGGGCCACGCAGCCCCCTCCTTAAGAAGGAATGTTAAGTGTGGCCATGCCCCGGGGGATGGGGTCCCCGGGGCAGTTTTCGGCCAGGGGAGGGGGCCACGCGGCCCCCTTCCAGTTTAATTTTAATAAAAAAAAAAAAAGGGGTAAGGCCCTGGGGGATGGGGTCCCCAGGGCCCAAAAATAAGAAAAGGAAGGGGGCCACACAGCCCCCTTCAGGGAAAAAAAACAAAAAAACGATCGGGCCGCAGGCCCCGCCCCCTTCCTTCACCACTCTGCAAACGCACCCCTGGCGCGTTTGCAGATGGGAAGTAATTCCCTTGAATACTGGGGTCCCTGGGCCAACTAGCCCACCAGGAACCTCCAGTATGCGCCAGGGGCTACGTTGCAGAGAGGTGTACAGAGGCCACGCCCCTTTATACACCTCTCTGCAACGCAGCTCTATGGCGCTTTTGGAGGTATATGGTGGGCTAGTTGCACCCCAGGGACCCTCAGGATTCAAGGGGAGTTAATCCCCCGACTTAAAACGCGCCACGGGGCGCGTTTGCACAGTGGTGAAGGGAGGGCGGGGCTTCAGGTGACATGTGTGCAAACAGGCCCCGTGGCGCGTTTTAAGATGGGGAATTAAATCCCCTTCAATCCTGAGGGTCCCTGGGGCCAACTAGCCCAACAGGTACATCCAGAAAGCGCCACAAAGCTGCATTGCAGAGAGGTGTAAAAGGGGTGTGGCCTCTCTACACGTCTCTGCAACGCAGCCCCATGGCGCATACTGGAGGTTCCTGGTGGGCTAGTTGGCCCCTAGGGACCCTCATGATTCAAGGGGACTTAATCCCCCAACTTAAAACGCGCCACGGGGCGCGTTTGCACAGATGTCACCTCAGGCCCCGCCCCTACCTTCACCATTGTGCAAATATTCCTCTAAAATCTGCCGAAATACGAATTCCGATTTACTCACCTGTTATCAGGAGAGACCTCAGTGCTGCATCTTTCAGCCCAGTACTGATCCTCAAAAGTAATTTTAACCGTACTTACCAGTAACTTGAATTTCCTTCCATAGGATATCATTGTCTGCTTTTTGCTGAAAAAGTTTCTAAGTGTTGATTTTTGAAACATACAAATATTCCTCTAAAATCAGCCGAAATACAAATTCCGATTTACTCACCTGTTATCAGGAGAGACCTCAGTGCTGCATCTTTAGCCCAGCACTGACCCTGAAAAGTAATTTTAACCGTACTTACCAGTAACTTATATTTTCTTCCATAGGAATCCATTGTCTGGTTTTCAGCTGAAAAGTTTCAAAGTGTCGATTTTCACAAACTACAAATATTCCTTAAAAATCGCCTGTATGACTTAAACGCATTCTTTCAACTGTTTACAGGAGATGCACCAGTGCTGGATCCAGGATCCAACACTGAGTAAGAAAAAGTAACGATAACAGTTTTTACCTGCTAAGTGAATTTCCTTCCATAGGATAACATTGGTGATTCTATGAGAAAAAGTTTCTAAGTGTCAACTTTTAAAATACAATAATATTCCTTAAAAATCACTACTGTAACCAAAACGCTTTTACTCAACTGTTTACAGGAGATGTCCCAGGACTGAATCTAGGATCCAGTCCTGTGGTTAGAAAAGTAATCCATAAAGTAACTAATTGCATTTAACTAGAAATTCACATTGAGCTGAATGTTGCATTGAGTTTGAAAATGTGTTGCCCATTGCAACAACTGTAACTACTGTACTTAAAAGACTATTGCCTATGTGCAAAGTATTTAAACTAAAGTAATTCATTCTGAGAAAGTATTTTTGTAATGTATAATGTAATTACAATGTAATTTAAAAAATAAAATATGTAAAAAAAAATGTTTCTAAAAATGTAGTAAATCAGTATGAAAAAATAAATATAACAATTAATACATTTAAAAATTGTCATTTACAAAACCTTTGAAATTCACTGAAAAACCGTAGGTTTCAGACATGTTATAGTTAGGAATTAGCATTTAAAAACCTTTGAAATTCACTGAAAAAACCATAGGTTTCAGACATGTTATAGTTAGAAATTAGCATTTAAAAAACCTTTGAAATTCACTGAAAAAACCATAGGTTTCAGGCACGTTATAGTTAGAAATTTGCATTTAAAAACCTTAGAAATTCACTGAAAAAACCATAAGGTTTTAGGGACAGTTATAGTTAGTTGGACATTGCACTCGTACAAAACCCGTGAAATTCCCCCGTTATAGTTAGTTCAGGTAACTATAACTCGCGCCCCGCAATGCACTGCTGATGACGTCACATATTACATCACTCATGACATGGTCAGTGACATCACTGATGACATCACTGATGACATCTCAAATGACATCACTGATGACATCACTGATGACATCATCCATGTGAGAATTTAATGCATCTTCTCACACCCTAATATAAGTTTTGAAACACCCACTCTAAATTACAGACTGCCATTCTCAAAACCATACACACTCCAATACCAATAAGTACATACCCACTCACTGATTCTTAGGTCTACACACACACATCTACTCACTCACCCGTACAGTCACTCATACTTACAGTCACTCAGTACAGGACTATCATATGCACTCATACACCTATATAAACACTCACACAACGCAACTCATCCATAGAGGTATTCACACACCTAGTCAGTCATGCAAATAATTAATCACACTCCAATTTACTCACCTATACAGTTATACACACCAGCTCACTTACTCATAAAAATACTAGAACATTCTTACGCTCCTATGCAATCACTGATGCAAGCACACACTCATCCATATAGCCACTTTCACAATCACACACTCTCACTTATAGCCATTTATATACTCCAACACACATATATACTGCCTTTCACATATGTAGTTACTCACACATGTACCACTGAGATATACATTCAATCACTAACACACCCATACACACACTCACCCACCCATACAGTCCATCACAGACGCACTCTTGAAACCATGCACCCAGTGAATCACCCACTCACACATCTATGCACAGAGTCACACACACCCCACCCACACAAACACTGAGGCACCCATACAGATACTCAGAGAACCAATCCATAACCCATATAGACACTCATTTAGCTAGTCAGAAACCCATGCAGTTGCTTACACAACAACAGACAGACGGATACAGACATTCACACAGTTTAGTCACTCACCCATGCATCCAGTAAGATACGTTTAATCACTCACTTATAGACTCAGTCACGCACCTACTAAATCATCCATTCAGGCGCTTCTACACCCACTCATTCTTCAATACGCCTTTCCCTAATTATATTAAACATATTTAAACTTTACAGAAACACACAGTCACTGGATGATGTCATCAGTGATGTCATCAGTGATGTCATCTGAGATGTCATCTGAGATGTCATCAGTGATGTTATCAGTGATGTCACTGACCATGTCATGAGTGATGTAATATGTGACGTCATCAGCAGTGCATTGTGGGGCGCGAGTTATAGTTACCTGAACTAACTATAACGGGGGAATTTCACGGGTTTTGTACGAGTGCAATGTCCAACTAACTATAACTGTCCCTAAAACCTTATGGTTTTTTCAGTGAATTTCTAAGGTTTTTTAAATGCAAATTTCTAACTATAACGTGCCTGAAACCTATGGTTTTTTCAGTGAATATATATATAATATATTATATATATATATATATATATATATATATATATATATATATATATATATATATATATATATATATATATATATATATATATATATATATATCTCTTCATGAGCATGTTGCCGTTCGAGTGCTCCTTATACGTTGGGTACTTTGGAGCTTGGATAAACACGCGGCACACCCTGCCGCGAAGGAGCACCACCCCAGGATGTGGGGGCCACGTGGTCTGTTATTGAGCAGGCCGACTTCGTGGGGCAGCAACGGATTTAGCATTTCCACCGGCACACCGAGGCCCTTCTGGGGGCTATGAATGTTACAGCAGCAACATTGCGCGCTCCATCGGGAGACAAAGGACACTACAAGGCCCATAATGCTCTGCTAGTCGCGGCAGAGCGTCCCATCCAGGGCATGCATTGGAACATTTAAATGATGAGGGAGGTGTCCTATGCGCCTTCAATTGCCAAAGCCTCTGAAGAGAAGTGGGGACACTTCGAAACGCGTCAGGCATCCATGGCAAATTGAACTGCTTAAAGTTATTGTTGTGCCGGCGGATTGTATACCATAAAGGCTCTTCATGAGCATGTTGCCGTTCGAGTGCTCCTTATACGTTGGGTACTTTGGAGCTTGGATAGATATATATATATATATATATATATATATATATAGCCACTAGGTAGTTATAGTTAGGTCTTCTTTTCCATAGAAAGAGCATTTTTGGTTTGCTAATAACTTCGGCTCCATTTGACGAATCTTGACAAAACTTTCCTAAAACAAAAGTGCTTCCACCTCAGCTTCTTCCTGGAAAGTTTCGGGGGTGATCCTTCAAGCAGGGGCCGACAAAAAAAGGGGGTCCCAAAACGTAAAATCCCCATGCATTTTCCATTGCTTCTTTAACGGGCTACAGCAAAAATTGCTCAACGGAATTACACTAAATTTGACAGAAATAGATCTTGGTCCGCAGATTGTGCTTTTTGTGATTTGATGTACATATGTTCTGTAGTATTTGCGAAATGTAGGGTAAAAAAATAATTGTACATTTAGGCAGTTGGGTCCACAAAAATCTCAAGAGACTCTGGCTGGATTGCCAATTTAGAAACGGAGAGTTCCGATTGGCCCATGGAGCTTTATTTCCCGTGGCCCATTTCGCAGTCAGATTCCCGCAGGAGGAAGCGCTATGACTGGCTGCCAGCAACATGAGAAATATTTTGCTGGCAGCCACTACAGGACTCGGAGACTTAATCCCCTGTCCTGAAATAAAAAACAAATAATATAAGGGGGCAGGGTAGGGATATGCAGCGATTCCACTAGACTCTTATGGGATCGAAACCCACCCCCCCAAAATGGTGGCAGGGGCTACGTGGCACCCCTCCCGAGCCTTCAGAGGGCCCGGGGAGCCCACCCCTGAGTTGTTTATAGGGGAGGTAGGCCGCACATCCCCCTCCCCAATACTCCAGAGAACCCAGCCCCGGGACCAACATTAGTTTATATGGGGAGGGAGGCCAGGCAGTCCCCCTCCCCCAGAGGCCCCAGGGAGCGCACCCCCGGGGCTTGCATTTGATTACATGGGGAGGGAGGCTGCACAACCCCCCTCCCGAGCCTTCAGAGGCCCTGGGGAGCCCACCCCTGGGGCTAACAGTTGTTTATAAGGAGAGGGGAAGCTGCGCGTTGCCCCTCCCCAATCCTCCGGAGTCCCCGGGGAGCCCATCCCCGGGGCTTAAATTTGAATATATAGTGAGGGAGGACGCACGGCTACCCCTTCCCGAGCCTGCAGAGGCCCTGGGGAGACCATCCCTGGGGCCAAATGTGGTCTATAGGGGGAGGGAGGCTGCGCGGCCCTCCCTTATCCAGAGGCCCCAGGGAGCCCTCCCCTGGCACTTAAATTTGATAATATGGGGAGAGAGACCACGCGTCCAACTCCACAAGCAACAAAAGGCCCCGGAGAGCCCACCCCCAGGGCCAAAATCTAAGAAGATGGGGAGGGGGGACATGCAGCCTTCCCTCCCCAAGCCTGAAAAGGCACCAGATGGCCCCCCCTGCCAGGGCCGGTATGTAACAAAATGGGGAGGGTGTATATGTGGCCCCCCTCCCAGAGTCATTCAAGGCCCCAGGAAGCCCACCCTGGGGTTACTTTAAGGGAGGGGGCCGTGTGCGCCCCCCCACCCGAGCCATTAATGGGCCCGGAGACTCCATCCCCCGGGGCCAGTTCAATAGCTAAATATCGGGAAGCCCACCTCCAGGACATAGAGTTTTCCCTGCCCGCATCGGCACGGTCAGGGAAACCTGTGTTTGTTCTCGCTTGATGGGAGCGTTTTCTAAACTCCCACCAAGCAGGAGCAAACACCAATTCCGCTCCCAGCAGGTGGGAGCTTTGAAAATGCTCCCACCTGCTGGAAGCAGAGTTTTGATCTGTTGCCCTGCCGCACTGAAGTGGACAGGGAACAGATCAAAAGACTGATTCCGCCCACAGGGAGTGGCATTAAGAGCTGCTCCCTTAGGATGGCAACAATGCTGGCTCCCGCTGTATGTGAGGAGCCTGCTGGGGCCGCGGTGTCCTTGGGGCTCCCCCCGTGACCCCCCAACGAGAGTACAGTGGGAGCCCTGGGTGGGCACCAGGACACCCACTTTTAAATGGTGAGGGCCCCGGAAGATCGGGTTCCTGGGCCGAATTTGGCACGGAGAGGGGAGCCATGTGCCCCCCCTCCCCTAATAAGCACACCGGGGAACCCAGGGGATAGGTTTCTCAGGGCCGAAATCAGCCCAAAGAGGGAAGCCGCATGCCCCCTCCTCCTGATAATCATGCCGGGCCCTGGAGAATGGAGTTCTCAGGGCCTGAATGAATTGGCAAGGGGAGGGGGGGGTCATGAGTGCCCCCTCCCTTTTATTTAAAGGAGTGGTCCTGGGGGATAGGATCCCCAGGGCCTAATGAGAATCTGAGAGGGGAGCATCCCTTTAATTAAAAAAAGACCCTGGGGATGGAGTCCCCATGGCCAGGCCCTGTGGCCAACCTGTGCCGCGCATGGACGAAGGCCATGTGCAGGGTGGGGTTGGCTGCCTTTATGGAGGTTAGCCACAGCCTGGCCTGTAGTCAATCCCCTTCTGTGCACGGCCAAAGGCCATGAGCAGTATCGGGTTGGCTGCATGTGTGGGGGTTGGCCGCGAGGACAGGCCTGCAACCAACCTCCCGCTATGCACGGGCCAGCGGGGGGTTGGTTGCAGGCCAACTATAACAAGGGCCACTGTGATATATAAATATGTGATTGCGCTACTGCGACAATTTTTGCATAACTATAGGTTTGCCGCATTTGTCACATAATCCATCATCTGCCGCATAATCTACAGATTTTAACGAAAAAATTAGTTTGTTTCTAACTCAAACGGTTTAATAGTTACAAAACATGCGATGGCACGTGTTGCTGCTCAGTGGAAGGCCCTTTGCAAAGATGGACTGCACACCTTCCAGTTGCTTATTGCTATATATGGATGTTAAACTGGTACTAATAAGGTGCAACCAATGTCCAGAGTGTTACCAAGATTAAAAATGATGTAACAAAGAAGTACTATTATTACAAAAAGTGCCGCATTATGCTGCATAATTTGGCTTTTGTTGCCACATAATTTACTCAACCCTGCTGCATAGTCCCAGTGGCCCCGACTATCACTGTTGAATTTGTTGTTTTTTTTAGTTCAAAACATTAATGTTGTCACTGACAAAGGCACCCAACTATAACATTACTTTGACATTTGGTTTTTCAGTGAATTTCAAGTTTATTTTTTTTTTTACTAAAAACAGATCGGTTTATCACACCTAACTAGAACATTGCTTTAACCTTTGTTTTTTTTTTTTTAAAACACAATTTTGTATGTATCGCATACTGGTGTTCGCCAATAGGTAGTTACAGTTAGGACCTAGTTTCCTTCGGAAAAGCACTTTTTGACTTGCTTATAACTTTGGCGCAGTTTGACAAATCTTCATGAAATATTCCCAAAAGAGTGACTTCCTGATTCTAGTCATGCATGGAAAGTTTCGGGATGATCTGTCAGGCGGGGGCCGGAAAAAAAGGTGGGGGGGTCAAAAAAAGTGTGGTCCCCATTTTAATTCCCATAGAGATTTTAGACATGACTACAGCCAGGACTGCTGCATGGAATTACACCAAATTTAGCAGAAAGCTAGCTCTTGGTCCAGAAAGAGCTTTTTTTGTGATTTGGTGTATATCTGTTCAGTAGTTTTTGAGATATTAAAGGAAAAGGAAATATAGATATCTAGAGGAAGGGACCCTCTGTGAATCTAACAGATCTCGTGCAGAAATCTCATTGGCTGCGAACACTTCAACCAGGAAGTGTTGACAGTCATTTAAGGACTCAGCCCAGTCCCAAACAAAAAGGTTAAAAGCAATACCCTGACACCCCTATGCCTGGTGCAGGAGTCCCCCAGGGACCCTGCAGGGCCAAAAAGCATTTTTTTTAAAATTTTGCTGAAAAAAAAAAAAAAAAAAAAAAAAACCATCGCAAAGATTTGCGAATCCCCGCAAAAAGTTTTTAAATCAAGCACGGTCTCCTGTGCTTGTTTGAATTTGAACCCCCGGTTAGGCCTGGTTCAGAGTACTTATTTTTATATGTTTGATGGGGAGAGGGCGCATGTGGCCCCCCTTCCCCATGGTCAATCTTGGCCCCGGGAACTCCTACCTCCCTAGGGTAGCATTAATAATTGGAGTGGGCTGCGTGACCCACTCCCCTCCATTGCCCTTAAGAGCCCCAGAAACCACCATCTCCCGGGGCCACAAATTCAATTTAAAGGGGGAGGGGGCTATGCCATATTCGGGCCCGGGGACCCCTAAAAGAACAAAGTTTGGGGGGCCACTCGGCCCACCTCCTGGAGCCATGAATGGCCTTGGGGACCGCCACCCCCAGGGCTTGCTCCCTATGTCCCGGGTGCACACCCCTGGTACACAGCAGCTTGCTCTCACTTGGCGGGAGCTTTGAAAGCTCCAGCTAAGCAAGAGCGAACACTAAGTCCACTCCCAGTGGGCGGGAGCAGGAAAACTGCACCCACTCGATGGGAGTAAACTTTTAATTTGTTTTCAAGCGGGTGGGAAACCAGATTAAATTATTGCTCCCACATGCAGGAAGCAGCATTTTTGGCTGCTCCCTGCGTGCGGGAGCAATACTGGCTCCTGCTGGAGGCGGAAAACCGGCAGGGACAGTGGGGGCATTGATGCTCCCCCAGCAGTCCCCAGCGCTGCACACTGGATGCCCTGGGTGGGCTCCAGGGCACCCAGGATCAAGTGGCCGGGCAGTGTGGGATGGGGTCCCAGGAGCCAAAATCGGCCCCCTGCCCTTCATAAAAGCACAAATGATCCCAACTTCTGGTCTTGGGGAAGGCAAAGCAAGTGTGTTCCCTTTCATATTCCACAATGAAAAACGAGCTGAAATCCTTAATAAAGATGAATGCATCACTGATCTATTGGAGCGCAATCTGATCTGTAGTTCAATCAATCAATCAATCAATCACAGAATTTGTAGAGCGCACTACTTACCCGCGAGGGTCTCAAGGCGCTGGGGAGAGGGAAGGGGGGTGCTGCTACTGGTCGAACAGCCAGGTCTTGAGTAGTCTCCTGAAGGTCAGCAGGTCTTGGGTCTGTCGTAGGCTTAGTGGAAGGGTGTTCCAGGTCTTGGCGGCGAGGTGTGAGAAGGATCTGCCGCCGGTGGTTGTTCTTCGAATGCGAGGGACGGTGGCGAGGGAGAGGTCGGCGGAGCGGAGCTGGCGGTTGGGGACGTAGAAGAAGAGTCGTCTGTTGAGGTAGGCTGGGCCAGTTTTGTGGAGTGCCTTGTGTGCGTGGATGAGGAGTTTGAAGGTGATCCTCCTGTCGACGGGGAGCCAGTGCAGGTTCCTCAGGTGGGGGGTGATGTGGCTGTGGCGTGGTACGTCGAGGATCAGGCGTGCGGAGGCGTTTTGTATGCGTTGCAGTCGCTTGATGAGCTTGGCCGGGGCTCCCGCGTAGAGGGCGTTCCCATAGTCAAGTCTGCTACTGACGAGGGCCTGGGTGACTGTTCTTCTTGTGTCTGTCGGGATCCACCTGTAGATCTTGCGAAGCATGCGGAGGGTGTTGAAGCAGGAGGAGGAGACTGCGTTGACTTGTTTGGCCATGGAGAGCGTTGAGTCGAGGATGACTCCCAGGTTGCGTGCGTGGTCGGTGGGTGTCGGGGCTGCTCCCAGCGTCGTTGGCCACCAGGAGTCGTCCCAGGCTGAGGGGTTGGAGCCGAGGATGAGGACCTCCGTCTTGTCCGTGTTCAGCTTTAGTCGGCTGATCTTCATCCAGTCGGCGACGGCCTTCATTCCTTCATGGAGATTGGCTGGGGGTCCTTGGTGAGGGAGAGGATCAGTTGAGTGTCGTCGGCGTAGGAGATGATGTTGAGGTCGTGCTGTCTGGCGATGCGTGCGAGCGGGGCCATGTAGATGTTGAACAGTGTTGGGCTGAGGGAAGATCCCTGGGGTACGCCGCAGATGATCTCAGAGGCTTCGGATCGGAAAGGTGGGAGGCGGACTCTCTGGGTTCTGCCGTCGAGGAAGGAGGTGGTCCATTCCAGGGCCTTGTCTCGGATCCCTGCGTCATGGAGGCGTGCGCGTAGAGTGCGGTGGCAGACA
This sequence comes from Calotriton arnoldi, assembly GCA_963921515.1. Classification (NCBI taxonomy): domain Eukaryota; kingdom Metazoa; phylum Chordata; class Amphibia; order Caudata; family Salamandridae; genus Calotriton; species Calotriton arnoldi. The sequence goes on from CAWUFW010000311.1 coordinate 1,494,922, forward strand.
GTGTCGAAGGCGGCGGAGAGGTCCAGCAGGATGAGGGCTGCGGTCTCACCGTTGTCCAGCAGGGTCCTGATGTCATCGGTGGCGGCGATGAGGGCAGTCTCAGTGCTGTGGTTGCTGCGGAACCCCGATTGGGATGGGTCCAGGATGCTGTTTTCTTCTAGGTATCGGGTTAGCTGTTTGTTGACGATCTTCTCGATGACCTTGGCTGGGAACGGAAGCAGGGAGATGGGCCGGAAGTTCTTGAGGTCTCTTGGGTCCGCCTTGGGTTTTATGAGTAGGGCGTTGATCTCGGCGTGTTTCCAGCTCTCTGGGAAGGTCGCGGTCTCGAAGGAGAGATTGATGACATTGCACAGGTGGGGTGCGATGGAGCTGCTGGCTTTGTTGAAGATGTGGTGCGGGAAAGGGTCTGACGGGGAGCCGGAGTGTATTGTGCCCATGGTCTTGATGGTGTCATCGATGTTCACTCTGGCCCAGGCTGGCAGGGGGTCATGGTCGATGGTGTGCGGCGGGTCTGGAGTAACTATATTGGTGGGGGCTGTCTGGGTGTTGAAGCGGTCGTGGATGTCGGCGATCTTGCGGTGGAAGAAGGTGGTGAGGGAATCGCACAGGGCTTGCGACGGCGGGATGTCGTTGGTGTTGGAGCTGGGGTTGGAGAGTTCCTTCACGATGTTGAAGAGCTCCTTGCTGTTGTGTGCGTTGTTGTCGAGGCGGTCTTTGAAGGAGATTCTCTTGGCGGACCTGATGAGGTGGTGGTGGTTACGGATGGCGTCTTTATGGGCTGCGTGGCTGTCCGGTGTCTTATCACTGTGCCATTTCTTCTAAGGTTCCGGCAGGTACGCTTGGAAGCTAGGAGTTCCGGGGTGAACCAGCTGGCTCTTTTGGTGGTGTCGCTGTAGGTGAGTTTTTTCAGCGGGGCGAGGGTGTTGGCACAGTCGTCTATCCATCGTCTGAGGTTGCAGGCAGCGTCGTCGGTGTTGGATGGGTCGGAGGGAGGGCTGAGAGCGAGGTTTGCCAGTAGTTGGTCTTCGGTGACTTTGCTCCAGCAGCGGCGTGGGATCTGTTGGGTGCGGTGGTGTGTGGTGGGTTTCTGGAAGGTGAAGTGGATGCAGCGGTGGTCGGTCCAGAGGAGTTCCGTGGTGTGGGTGAAGGAGACGTGGGAGCTTGAGGAGAAGACGGGGTCGAGCGTGTGGCCGGCGGAATGTGTCGGTGTTGTGACGAGCTGTCTTAGTCCGAGGTTGGCGAGGTTGTAGATCAGAGTGGTGGAGTTGCTGTCGTTGTTGTTCTCCAGGTGAAAGTTCAGGTCTCCGAGGAGGATGTAGTCGGTAGAAGTCAGGGCGTGCGTGCTGATGAAGTCGGCGATGGAGTCGCTGAACTGGGGTCGGGGCCCAGGGGGTCTGTAGACAAGGGTGACTCTGAGGGTGGTGTTGGGGTCCGTGTGGATCTGGAAGTGCATGTGTTCGGCGGTGCAGAGAACGTCGTCGGTGCTGGTCGAGACCCTGATGGAGTTCTTGTGGATGATGGCGATTCCTCCTCCTACTCCGTTGACGCGGTCTCTGCGGGTGATCTTATAGCCGTCTGGGATGGCTATGGCGATGTCAGGTGCGGAGGAGTCGTTCATCCAGGTCTCTGTCAGGAAGGCGACGTCTGGTGATGAGTCGAGCAGGTCCCAGAGCTCGACGGCGTGTTTGCGTGCAGAGCGGGTGTTCAGTAGGATGCATCGGAGGTGGTTGGGGTCCTTCTTGGCGGGCGCTTCGGTGGCTCTGAGGCTGGTGTAGCTGCAGTTCCGGCAGGTGAAGGGGCCATGTGTGCGTTTCGGGGCGGCCTTGAAGCAGTTGTGTCTCCGTCCGGGGTTGAGAGCGTGGAGTGTGGTGGCATCGTAACGGCGTCGGTCCTCGATGCTGGAGCGGGGGGCGCGCGGCCCAGGGGTTCTGGCGCTGGGCGCGGTCCAGGCGCGGACGGGCGCAGACGGGCTTGCCTTTGGCTTGCCTTTGGCGCGGCCGCGCAGCGGCCGCCATATATGGGGAGCTGGGAGGGAGGAGCAGCTGGGAGGCGGGAGGCAGGGGCAGCGAATTGGCAGTCAGTGGGGCGGGGCCGCAGGGGACGCAGCGGCGGGGGTACAGAAGGCAAAAAGAGGACACAATCAAATGGGGGCACGAGGGGAGACAAAAGGCAAAAGAGGACACAATCAAATGGGGGCACGAGGGGAGACAGAAGGCAAAAGAGGACACAATTAAATGGGGGCACGAGGGGACACAGAAGCAAAAATGGACACAATCAAATGGGGGCACGAGGGGACACAGAAGCAAAATTGGACACAATCAAATGGGGGCACGAGGGGAGACAGAAGGCAAAAAGAGGACACAATCAAATGGGGGCACGAGGGGACACAGAAGCAAAAATGGACACAATCAAATGGGGGCACTAGGGGAGACAGGAGGCAAAAGAGGACACAATTAAATGGGGGCACGAGGGGAGACAGAAGGCAAAAAGAGGACACAATCAAATGGGGGCACGAGGGGAGACAGAAGGCAAAAGAGGACACAATCAAATGGGGGCACGAGGGGAGACAGAGGCGAAACGGGCACCAAGGCAACAGCAGAGGGGCGAGCTTACCAGCAGCAGCAGCGGGCAGGACAACACAGGCGGAGCTGTGTGGCGGGGGAGCGACCTACCTGGCAAGGTCAAGTTACTGTGACAAGAGGTTTCTAGCTTGTCTCCTGGTGAGAGCAGAGTCTATAGTTCTCACTTTTAATTATCCTGAGCATGCAAATGCCCCAAATCATCTGCAAGCTCTGCCTGTTTGGTCCCACCCAGTTTTCCTTAGTAGTAAGCAGAGGTCTTCCCGCCTTTTCCCGCGTTGATGGACAGCATACAAAAAGGCCTCCCAAGCGCGTTTCCCGCTGATTTCGGAGATGCGTTCTTGATGCAGAGGAATAGGAGGACATCTCCACCAAACAAAGAAGCACTTATTTCATAAAGTTATGATTAAGTACCCTTGCTTGGCGGAGAGTCCCCTCTTTGTAGTATTGTCCTCTTATCTAGCAAGGATTCATGTTATCACAGATTTGTGGATCAAGACGCGCAAGGAACAATCACACTGCCGAAATTACATGTATACAAGGTCACTGGAGACATTTCCTTGTGGCCCATTACGCAGCTCTAGTTTAGAATATGCACTAGTCATTACCCAATGAGGTAGCACTTACTAATTAACCAGTAGAAAGTATTCCAGTTGGGTAGACATTTTGTGCAAAACTGTGGACTCTTGTTGGATAAAGGGGCAGGTGAGGTTCTGTAAATGGCCCAGTCACTCACATAGCTACTGACACCCACACAGGCACTCAGACACACGCACACAGCTACTCTCACATACACTCATAGACCCACACACCCACTCACACACCGATACACCCATACAGCCACTCTCAGACCCACAAAACCACAAAACCACCCACTCTCAGACCCACAGTCACACACCCACAATACCACTCACTCACAAATCCATACAGCCACTCGCATACCCACACATATACCCAGAAAACTACTCACACACCCACTCCCACACTCATACAGCCACTCTCACACTCACAGACCTATACAGCCAATCACTCACCCACTCACAGACCCATACAGACACTCACACACCCACTCACCAACCTATACAGACACTCACACACCCACTCTGAAAGGTTACAATCAGGTAAAAAAAAAGAAAACCTTTGAAATTCACACAAAAAAACCCAAAGGTTACAGGGACGTTATAGTTAGAATTTACATCAATAAACCGTAGAAATTCACTAAAAAACCCAAAAGGTTACAGGGACCGTATAGTTAGGAAATAGAATTTTAAAAAACCTTAGAAATTCACTGGAAAAAACGGGTTACAGGGACGCTCTAATTAGGCTCAGATTTCACTTGTACAAAACAAGTGAAATTCAGCAATTATAGTTACCTGAGCGAACTATAACTTAAGCCCCCGTAATGCACTGTTTATGGCCTCACATATTACATCACTCATGACATGGTCAGTGACATCACTGATGACATCTCAAATTACATCACTGATGACAACATCCATACAACCACTCACAGACCCACTTACACACCCATACAGCCACTCACCCACTCACAGACCCACTTACACACCCACACAAGCACTCGCACAACCACACAAGCACTCACACAACCACACAAGCACACACACACATACACAATGACTCCAGCACCTGCACACTCACACCCACTCACACACTCACACAACCACTCACACACCCAATCACACAACCAGAAAAGCACTCAAACCCATTCACAGACCCATACAGCCACTCACGTAGCCACTGATAGACCTATACAGCTACTTACACACCCAGTGACAGATCCATACAGCCACTTAGACACCCACTCACACACTGATACAGATAGTAACAAAGCCACTCAGATGACATATGTTAGAAACAGTATCAATCAGTAGTACTGAAAGAATAATAATTTAACTTATGCTGTAGCTTAGTATATATCTTTAAGTCTCAGAAATGTTTACAAAATAGTTACATTCACTGGATGATGTCATGAGTGATGTCACTGACGATGTCATGAGTGATGTCACTGACGATGTCATGAGTGATGTAATATGTGAGGTCATAAGCAGTGCTGGGGGAGTAAGTTATAGTTAACTAGGGTAACTATAATTGCTGAATTCCTCTGGTTTTGTACAACTGAAAACTGAGCCTAACTATAATGCCCCTGTATCCTTTGTTTTTTTGTGAGAAAAAAAGTTACTATATATATATATATATATATATATATATTTATTTTTGTGTGTGCGTGAACAAAGAGACTGTTCTACAAAATGCGTAAAGGGATTAAAATCTAAGCTCACAAACTGATCCCCTGAGTGAGCATTCTTACTTTCTGGTTGCTGAAAACTTATGTCCGGTGGGCTTCGCCAGCGCATGCTCCAACACGGGCTGATTGGGGGTGGAAGAAGCACTGCACTACTTGAATATATACATATATACATACATACATACATTCATATACATACATATATCTCGAATTACCAGTCCATCGTGCTATCCA